>CM046876.1:217110658-218481540 GCA_025667525.1 Glebionis coronaria
ATATATATATATTATATATATTGACTTCAAAAATTAGAAGTCATTTAGGACTTTGGGTTTTACCAAAAAGAAAATGCAAATATGATATATATATATATATATATATATATATATATATATATATATATATATATATATATATATATATATATATATATATATATATACATATATATATATATATATATACATATATATATACATATATATATATATATATATTTATATATATATATATATATATATATATATATATATATATATATATATATATATATATATATATATATATATATATATATATATATATATATATATATATATATATATATATATATATATATATATATATATAATATATATATATATATATATATATATATATATATATATATATATATATATATATATATATATATATATATATATATATATATATATATATATATATATATATATATATATATATATATATATATATATATATATATATATATATATATATATATATATATATATATATATATATATATATATTGACTTCAAAAATTAGAAGTCATTTAGGACTTTGGGTTTTACCAAAAAGAAAATGCAAATATGTTTTGACAAATATTTTAACAAAGGATTTTTAAGGGATTATTCCCTTATACACAAATCATTTAACTAAACTCCTGTTTAGGGGTAAATGTTTGTGTATACCTCAAGACAACCTAAGAGGGATTGAGGAAACCGTTAAACCATGAGTTAAAATTTGAAACGACATTTTTTTACTTTTCAACTAAGAAAATTTTTACCAAAGAATAAACGAAGGTTTTTTCGAACATTTACGGATCTTACTAATTATTTCCGATAAATCAACAAAAATTGTGTTAATTAAATTCAAATTTATTTTGAAATTTTTTATATAATTGGACAAACTGAGAAAATTTAAAAACTTTTACGTTTACGTTTCATAAACGTTAAATATTTATTATCTAATTAATTGTAATAATTATCGACGCTTTAGACGCCGGATTGAGTAAAACAGATAAAAATAATAGTTGAGACGAAAATAAAACATAGAAGATATGAAGAAAGAAATTTTGAACTAATACGGTCATGTTATATATATTTTATCAGGAGAAAGTGAATGTAGATACTGACACATAATATAGAAAGGATAAAGAATCAATTAGGACATGTTCCTTAATAATGAAGGTGCAAAATAAATTGCCGAACAATTTAAAAATAACTAATGTTTGTAAGAAGGATAATATAGATAATAAAAGTGGCTCGCGGCTAATGTGAACCATTAAAATTGAGAAGCCGATAGCATTAAATGTTTTAAAGACCACTTGTGATTGTCTAAATATGGAGATTTTGAGATATAGTCATATTGAAATTTTGTAAGTATAAGTATTCTATTCCTGTCGTTTCTGACTAAATGTATCTTTGTCTGAAGAAGTTGTACTAATGACAATATATGAAGGCAGACATCGCCTCCTACATTAGTAAACGTCTAACTATTGCAAAGGTCATCATCTGAATTTGATTTGATTTGGGTCATCGTCGACAGACTGACCAAATCTACTAATATCATTCCTGTTAATAATAGATTCTTGATGAAGAAATTGACTCTTTTGTATTTAAGGGAGTTGCGTAAACATTGTGTGCCTGTATCGATCATCTCTATCAAGATCATCGCTTCGCATCGAATTTCTAGAGATTTGCTCAGAAGTCATTGAGAACGAATCTTGATGAGAGTACTGTTTACCACCCCAATCGAAGAGGCGAGGTAAAGTAACGATACGAAATACTATAAGTGTTGTTTTATGCTTGAATGATTGACCTTTGGTAATAAACCGTATAATCGCTTTCCTTAGGAATGATTATCATTGATAATTATCGTATTAGGATCGAAATTGAATCTTGTGAGGATATATATTAGAGCATCTGTAAGCAGGAGTTGGGATGAAGACACCCGACATACAACCATTGTGAGTTGGACATGTCTTTTAGGTTTAAGGTTTCCTATGATGGCGAACCTAACCTTACAAAATACTCGACCCGCGAGACCTGAAATGATTGTTGAAATTAGGATTTGAATATTGACTGCCGGTAGTGGGCAGGAGGTTATGTGAATATGAAATGTAGATCTTGAAGTGCCAGATGGGTAGCGAAGTTATGCCAAAAATTTTAACAATGGAAAAATGAATTGATGATCTGAAAGATCATGGGATATAAGTCCCCGTTGTATGGGACCATTGAGGTGATGTAAAAGTTGGTTTGAAAGGCATATAAGTTGAATCTACCCTAGGACTTAAAGAGCTGCGTGAATTATATTTCGTATATCGAACATAATAAATATCTATCAAGTGAAAATCTGAATTCTTCTTGATAAAGTTTAGATCGGCGAAAAGTTGCATTCATCAGAAACCCGTGAACATCATGGATAGAGAAAATAAGTCAACATTAAGCCTGATCTTATTCATGTAGTTATGTTTGATTAAACTCGCGTATTGTAATGGATTACACTTGTGAGAAAAGACCGAATGTGGAGGAAATACCCACATGGCTTTAACTCTATAAGAAGCGAGTAGTAAGATGATATTTGAGGACAAAGATCCTGATGTGACAATACGTCATTTTCTGGTTGATATTTTATTCTCAGATATTTTTTAAAAACATTATTTTAATGTTATATTATGAACTCACTTATTTTTGGGAAGTAATTTGGATTTACATCTTGAAGTAGCATCGACTACGTCTAAACCGGAGGATTCTACGTTACGTGCTTACGTTTACATACACCGTTTTGGTGACAGTCCGACATTTCAGAAAATAAATTTGTCCGTGAATATTATTTTGAGATTTTAAATTTGTGTTGGTTCATAAACTCACAAATTTACGAGAAGAGATTAGGACCTACGATTATAATTTAACGTCCTTTACGAATAAACCGGAAACCTTAGGATTACGTATTTACGTTTTCGAACTCCGTTTTTGATGAGACAATTTTTATTAGATTCGTTTTGTGCCGTTGATTCATAATTTATAAAATCGTTTTTCGTAAAACGACCCGAGGGCACGCAAATCGAGGAAACTAGAATCGAGGAATACCCGTAAATTAGTGGGATGAGACAAAACAAGTTTTGCCCCACCCCACTCAAAGGGACGGCTAAATATGGGACACCAACATCCTTAGGTGTCAACTTGTAATATACAAGTTTAACACTTGTCTAGTTAAGCTTACAATGTAAGTCACCAACACACAAAACCATCTATCCTAAACCACTTCTCATTTGCAACTCATGCAAACAACTCAAAACTCTCTCAACTCACTCACCATTGCCATCCACTTTACCACAAAAACACCCTCACTTGATCTTGATTCAACCACAAATCCTGTGTTATTTACATATATGATGATGCCCTTTTGAAGCCCTATTGATTAGTGGTGATTATAACATCCAAGGAGGAGTTTCTATGGAGTCTTGGGGCTGATTTTACACAAGGAGTTCTTGAAGAATGATGGTCTTGTAGATGCTCTTGGTTTATCACAAGTTTCTCCATCAAAATCCATGTCTTGATCATAACCTACATCATCATGGTGGTATAAAGATTGTTCTTCCCATCCTCTTGTTATTTTGATTATGTAATCATGTATTTTCTTTCCTATTGTATATGTATATGATGAATATATGATGATAAAAGTATTTTGTGGGGATTTGGTGTTGATAAACATGGATAAAAAGATGAAAAACCATATGTAAAAAAGTTTATATCATGCTTAAATTGATGGCTGTATAAAACAGTAAAAGATCATATGATAAACTGATAAAATGGCTTGAATAGATTAATATACAGTAAGCTATGAGTCTTTTACACATGTGAGAGTTGGCCATGCAATGTAATCATTAGGGTGAGTGAGATATGATCAAAACAAGTTTAGAGTGCAAATCTGCCTACACTATTTTGGACGAATTTATTAAAATATTTAGAGGTTGATTCATCAGTAGCTATAAAGGTATAAAATGAAGCACATATCATTTAGTTTTTGTGATAAAAATTTGGGGTTCTATCTCCATGTAGAACTCTAGATATGATCATTTTAGTAAACTAGATTTATAGGACTGATTTTGTGAAATTAAAGTTTAATATTATTATATAAGCACTAAAATAAATATAGTATAAAATGTGAATTAAAATCCACTAACTTATATATTTCATTAATATAAAAATGCATAAGGATAAATAAATGGACACTATATACTAAGTTTTACGTCTTTTCGGCTAAAACCGAAAGATTAACGTTTTTGTTAAATAAAACTTAGACGGTTGGACCCGTCTAATGTAAATTTTTATAAACTCACATACTGATATATAAACGTATATAACAAGTAAAAACCGATAAAACCCGAGCTTTACAACATATAGACATTAACGGGCCAAAGTAGCCTTAATGGACAATAAACCCGACTAATTTGGTAAAACACTTATAAACTTATTTATTGGGCTTAACCCATTTGGGCCCAACATATAAAGTATAATACTGATAATAAAATTATAATTGGGCTAATGAATAGTATTGGGCTTGTAATAGGCCCATTGGGCTTCAAAATGTAAACAAAATTGAACTAGTGTAACTAGTCTTGAAAATTACCAACACATAAACACTATATTGAATGAGTAAAGATGTATAAACCCACTTGATCATCATCATATTTATAAAATCATCATATGTATACATAATTGTTATTTTTATAAAGTCATTGGACAAGAGTCTAAGACGAGTATTATTTGTCTAGGTTTCCATGATTGAAGCACGTACCGTACATCCAAATCGCCGATAATCGCCTTCCCACATCAACGTGAGTTCATAGCCTCGCACTCTTTTAAATGTTTTTATGAAATATTTTATAAACCCGCGAGGGAGATAACATGTTAGTTTTACTAAAATAGGACACCATTTGTCCCGATTGTTTGTTTATTGATTTGGAACCGAATGATTGTATGACCCGATGAATGATTAAATGACCCGATAGATGAAATATAATGGATTATTAAAGTTAGGTTATGTCACTAAAAGTCCCATTAGCATGAATTGTGAACTACCGGGATTTGGTAGACGCTTATGCATATAATAGTACTATTTGGGGACGATCACCCCAGTTCGCGCCTTAACGGTTGATTCCCGTCGTGCCACATTGATTGGTAAGCGAATTTATGTATGAGAAGATTTACACTAGCGTGATTATTATGACGACACGCTAATTTAGATGGGCAAATTGAGTTTCGGGCTAGCTACCCGTTGTTTGGTTTATTAAGGTAACAATGTCATGCGGCTTGTAATAATCCATAAATAACGAAATACTGCTATACGCACAATTACGATATATTGCCTGACTAGCAATACGGGGTCTTATTATTGATTTTATATTTCTGTTTTGGTTTTACATAACCATATTCATATAACGGTTTTTATATAACTCTACATGACGTTATAAAACGTATTGTATGATATTTTTACGACATTGGTTCGTATAACGATTTTGAAGGCGAAAGCCTATATTATGATTTTGATAAGGAATTGTATAAAATGTCTTTGGCTATTTTATGGCCTATTAAAATAATTTGTACTCAGCGTTATCGCTGGCCTTTTCTTTTAACATGTTTTATCTCAGGTACTTTAAGGTAATTCTCGGGAAGACGGCAAGAATTCATGGCCCGCACTTAAACAATAATTTCCATTCAAATGCTTTGTAAAACTTTGTATAAAATAATATGACTTGGGACCTATGTAAATTTGATATTTATGAATGGAAATGCTTTGTTATTAAACGACGCGATTTTTATGCGTTGTCTATGATGTGAGTAATGTGCTATCCCGTAACACCAACTAGTCTTCCGCTGTATTGAGTTGTATAAATTTGGGGGTGTTACATCAGCACCCAAATTACTCTTGTCAGCGCTTGGTGTGTCAACGTTCAAATTTTGCTTGTCAACGCCCAACTTACTTGTCTCAGCGTCTCTTGTAAATTGCTCCAACATAGCTGTAAAAGACAAGTTTAAATTTGTAGGAGTAACCAGAGATCTATCAAAACCTGGTTGCTTCTTCAATTCAGTAAGGGCTTCATCAACACCCAAAGATTCTCCATCATGTGAGCCTTTATAATTCACATTAATCTGCTCATCCTCCCTTTGTAAGATTCCTCTATCCCACTCCTAGTGCTAGCATTCTCCAAAATGACAATCCTCTCCCTCAATTGCTTGACTTCAAGGCCTTGTGTACAGACTGTTTTTACCAAGTCTGCATTTTGCTTTTGCAAGCTAATGCAGACAGCCATCAATTCCATTAATGTGTATGGTTCCAATCTGCCCTCCTCTAAAATGGGTATTTGACCTCCCAAGTTAGAGTCATGGGGCATGGATGAGGTCTTAAAGATGTTAGGATTGTCTTGGCCTGCATCTAAGTCAGAACCAATAGTCCCAGCCTCATCCATAGCACCAACCACACTTGTGGTCATGATTCTCTCTGCTACATGGCTAGGACCACTAGAGGAACACTCCAGTAGTCCTTGGGTGTTTTTGCAACCTATATTGAGGTAGGCTAGAAGATGATGTGGATTGGGTGGATGTTGGAAGGTTAAGGGGTATTTGGGTCTGTGAAGGAAAGGTGTCAACGTCTGGATTACTTGTGTCAACGCCAACATTTAAGGTGTCAGCGTTGAAGGGTTCTTGGTCAATTTCCATGTGTTGAGGTGAAGGCAAAGGTTCTGGTATTGGGTCAAGTTGTGGTTGTGGGTCTGGTTGGGGTTGTGCTGCTGCAATAACAGCAAGCATAGCTTAGGTGAGGGGTAATTCACGGTGAGGGGGTGAATTCATCTTGGTAAAAATAGCTTTCTTTTGCACAGGGATCTCATAAAAGTCATCATGATCCCTAGTGCAGTATTTTTGCACATCAAAAACCATTTGCAAAAATCTGGGATAAGCCAAAGTCATCTTATTCCCTTTGTTTTTACACATGGCATCAAAAATCATTTTGGAATAATTAAACTTTTTCCCATTTGCAATGCACACAATTGCACTAGCAATGGATCTATTAATTTCATTGTGTAGAGTACACTTGGGAATCAAACATTGTAGGATGACATGTATGAGATACTTCAAGGCTGGGGGAAACTCTTGTTTATGATATTTTTTTAAAGTGCCATCATCAGGAAAAGGATAACCCAAAGCCCGAAGTCCTTGTTCTATTTCATTTATGGGAAGGGTGGTTATACCATCTGCATCATCAAGATGCAAATCCTGGCGAACCAAGGCTTCAGTAACCACCCATGTACGCCCATGAACAATAGTTGATAATGTAGTCACATTATTAACTGTTGAGGAACTAACAGTGTTCCAAAACTATTTAATATGAGTGACAGAGATGAGAGGAGCATGAGAAAGAGCATACCTAATAGGAGATGCATTCAAATACGCCACCATCTGGGTGTATTGTGGAAACATAGTATCATCAACGTCCAAATAAGCAATCATGTTGTGTTGACTCCTGAATCCCAATACCAAGTCACTTGGTTTAAACTTTGGTGCCATTGTTGAAGAAAGCTGTTTGTGAATTATTGAGAAAGATGAATTATAGGAGAAAATTTGTTAGACAAGAATATGAGATACCCTGTTTAAAAATAGGAGCCAAATATATAGGAGAGATAGGCACATGTGATTGGTCAAAAATTAGGCAACTATTTTCAAAATATAATAATGAAAATATTGAAAAGAAAATAAGTTATCTTGTGCATTAATTAAAAGTTATCTGCTCCCAAAATTACCGCCCCAAAATTCGTCAATAATAACAACTGGGTAGGTCCCAATGAGTGTCAACGGTCAAAAATAACCAATCAACGCCCAACGACTATATTCTTGTCAACGTTTGCCAAAGCCATGTCAGCGTCTAAATTGGTCATAACAACGCTTGGAAAAATACTTGTCAGCGTCCAAAAATAAAAGTAATAAAAATGAAAAAGGACCTTAACAAAGTAATTTATCCTAGTGAAGATAACCTATAAATTGATAATTATTATAGGGCGGCAAGCACCGTCCAGTTATGCACACTTGCTTATGCAAGATAGACATAACAGTCCTCTAGTATCCCTTGCTAACCAAAATGCTTAACAATTAAGTTACCTCATAAAATTCCTTGTAACTCCTAGGTAAAACCCATTATAAATCATTCCCAAGTCTCCCAACCGACCACATCCAATTCTAGGCCAAAAATGTCTTGGCAGCATGCATAGTATATCAACTTTGCATGCTACAGTGCCTCATGATTTAGTAAACTAACTCATACTCACCTGTGGACACAATCTAGAATTGTGATAAGAGTATTATAAGAATACCCAAAAGTCCTAAAGGTTCCTAAAACCTCCCCTTAAACTGTGATACATATGTTGCCCAAGAATATGCATGAATATAAAAATTTATGTCAAGATAGGAATATAAATATTCCAACCATCATCCATAAATACAAACATGCTCAAATGATTCTCCAAGGATCCATAAGCAACTCTGTATCCAATGGTACAATGCTATCAACACCTGCACACTTAGATAAAAAACCACAAAACTAACATTATTGCTGACAACGTCACGATAATACTTATCAACGTTAAGATAACCTTTGTCAGCGTTAGAAAAATATAGTGGAAAATCCAACTTCAAAAAGACAAATAACAATGCATATTGATACAATGGTTTTTGTATGGGTTCTAATTCTCTCACAGTCCTCTCGAATTGATCTCAGCCTTAAGTGGAATGATTGTTCTTGGTTACTAAATAAAAGGGTTTGGTTTTCTGATCTAATAAAAAATTTAAATGAAAATTTAAATCAAAGACAAATACTTTAATGACAATCAATAAAGACTTGAATTTAAAATTGAAATTAAGATTAAAATTAAAACTAAAATTAAAATTAAAGTTGAAATATTAAATATAGATTGTGAAATAAAAGTAAAGAAACGGTTAAGCAGTAAAACAGTAACTCTAACAGAAAATTGATTCGGAAGTTTTAACCTTCATTCGGAAATTTGCTCATTCGGAAGTTTTCACTCGGAACACCTTGATTCGGAACTTCGTTCGGAAGTTTGGTTCATCCGGAACTTAGCGTTCATTCGAAACTTTTGATAAAGAAGTTGATTCGGAACTTAAGTGTTCATCCGGAACTTTTGGACAAAAAACCGATTCGGAAGATTTCAATTCATTAGGAACTTTTTAGAAATACTCTTGATTCGGAACTTAAGGTGTTCATCCGGAACTTTTTAATTCATTCGGAAGTTTTGGGTTCATTCGGAAGTTTTACTCATTCGGAACATTTAGACTCATTCGGAACTTTTTAAACAAAAACTCATTCGGAAGATTTTACTTCATTCGGAACATTTAGACTCATTCGGAACTTTTTAAACAAAAACTCATTCGGAAGATTTTACTTCATTCGGAACTTAATGCTCATTCGGAAGTTCTTGGTTCATCCGGAACATAAGTGTTCATTCGGAAGTCTGGTGTTCATCCGGAAGTCTGGGGACTCAAGAACAGTTACAATACCCGAAGAACAAGGAAAAACGATTTTGATCCAAAAATCACCAAGTTTTTCACCAAAAACTTAAATAAACTAATCAATAAGCATCTACTAACCATAAACTACAAATCCCATCAACAAAAACACAAATCCCAACAACTTTTGAAGATCAAATCAAGAAAATAAAAACTTAAGAACTTGAAGATAAAAATGATGATGAACAAGATGAAATGGAAAGATTAAACAAGACTATGTATTGATGATTAATGTTTTAACAAGATGAGACAAGGATTAAAATAACAAGATTGGAAAAACAAAGATTAAAATCACCAATCACCCTAGTGGTGATGGTGATGATACGAACTACAGGAAGAGAAAAGTGGGGGAGAAGAAAACTAAAAACTTACTCCTGGAAAGTGTGAGGGGATGGGCTTTATATAGCCTTGTCCTTTAGTTGGTGAGTGGGCTTTCTCCCATTCTTCTTGTCTTTTCGTCTTTTCAGAAAAGTTTCCGTTTTCGATTCTGATTCGGGATTTGTCGTCGATTAAATTTAACTCGTCTTTTAATTTCTTCGTTTAATAGACTTGAGTTTCTTCGACTTGTGTAAATCTTCCATCTTTGGTCCTTTTCTTAGATAAATCTTCGAATAGGCCCAGTGACTTCAAATCTTTTGCATCTCTTGGACAATAGACTTTATCTTGAGTCCGTTTCTTCAGTAAAACCCGTGCAATCCCATGTTTTCTCCAATATTTATCCGGTTGGCTCTGAAAACACAATAAACACAAAAACCACGCATAATTCCAAACAAATGATATTAAATACGTGTTTTGGTCTTGTTTTAGCCAGAATTAAGTGGTAAAAGGATGGGTGCTTACACACCTATCAAATCCCCTACACTTAACCATTGCCATGCCCTCATGCAATGCTTAGTGATATAGCAATTTTACACTTTTCTCATAATTAATCAACCTTGCCTTATTTAAATACTACTAAACAAAAATTAAAATACTAATAGAAATTAAACTTTAAAGGAAACAAAAGAATGGAAATAACTTGCAAAGAGATCAATGACTTACATTAGGGCTTTGGTGTTGCAAAGATTTATCACCCTCAAGTTTCACGTTCCCCAAACTAAGCTTAAAAACGAGATCATTGTTATTATAAGTTAGCAATTCAAACACTTACACACATGGCTTAATTATATGCTTAAACTCCCTTATTCCTAGGTGTATCTCTTATATTTTATTTTTGTCTTAGAATGATCATGAAGATGCATTTTTGGACTTATTTCGATAGTTTGTTTAGGCTGAAAGCAAAGTAGGACGATTTGATCAATAGTTAGCTAAAGGACAAAATCTTTTAAAACTGCTTCTCGGGATATCAAAAAGTTCATATCTTGGCATAACTTGGTTCACGATTTGAGACCTTTCTCGGGCCGATATTTGGCATGTACTTCATACTTCATATCTTGAGAGACGTGCTTGAGACAATGGTCTTCTCATCGTTAATAGGGTTTCTTCACTTGGAGACTTTTGAGGGGTACTCCAACTTTGTTGACCACGACTTCATGATTATTTCTTCGATCTCTATTTGGGATTTTGAGATACAACGATCCGCCTCCTTTTCGGACTTGGATCTATTTATCCTCATACCTTGTTAGGGTCTTTTCGGATAGACTTCTCCATCATCTTTATGGGAGTTGATTGCTTTTCGTCGTGAGTCTTGATCCTTCATATTGACTTTGGGAATAATGCTTTTCACATCACCTTGGATCTTTAGCAATAAAATGGAACCCTCATGCCTTGTTAGGGCCTTTTCGGACTCGCCAATCTTCACGCCCCGCTTCATAAGTTATGCCTTGGCTATGAACTCTTATCATTACTGAGCAACTTTTAAACGATCTTGGGCTAGAAGCTAAGTAACCTTTCAAATCGTACGACCTTACTTATTGCAGATAAATTATTAGCAAGTGATGGGAGAAAAGGCAAATAATTACACCAAGTGAGCTTGCGCAAGAATACCGACTTATAATTGACTCTATCATTTCTCGTTCTCCATAATTTAAAATCTCAAAAAATGAGACTCGTGGACACTTAGCCTAATAAACCAATTAAGTTCTACATGGTTAAGGATACTAGCTAGAATAAACTTGGATAAGTCTATTCGGGTTGAGTCAAAATAAACGCAACGGGCCTAATGTTACACCCCCAAATTCACTGCAGCGGAAGACTTGCTTTGGGGACTTGTGACTTCATGAGTATTCGAGAGCTTGATCCGAGAACGACCTCTACATGCCAAAAACCACAAAGAAGACTCCAAATAATCCACATAGTCAAGTACCTGAAATACATGCTTAAAAATGTCAACATAAAGTTGGTGAGTTCATAAGTTTGTTTTAAAACGTTATGACAAATTAGAGTTTTACCGACCTGCACCTTGCAGTAAAATATAAGAGTTTAAGAATCACAGTTTCGGTTAAATAGACTTTCTTTGACAATTTCAAAGTTTATTAATATTAACAAAGTTTATTGATAAAAACAGAGTCTGCTGATAAAAAAACAAAGTTTACTAATAAAAATAGAGTTTACTGATAGTAAATATAGCTTACTGATAACAACAGAGTCTTCTGGAAATAAATAAAGTTTTCTGATAAAACAGAGTTCACAGATAATAGTTAGCGTTTTCTGATAAAACAAAGCTCACTGATAAATAATAGGGTTTTCCAATAGAATAGAATTGTTTAATGAATCACAAGATTTTCCAACCACTTAGTGACAATATAACAAATACAAAGTCACTAAATAAAATAAGGCATTTATTATTGTCTAAGTTCATGACACCGAAGCGTTAACAACACCGGTAGTATAATCATATAATGCAGCCCCTACGGATGCCTAACCCACGACATCCGTCCTCAGACTCAAATGAAACTGTGCCCGCTTGTCCTCTGTTGGACCAAGCCGGACAGGGGCGTCAACCCCGATAGATCTATCCATAACATTCGCGCTTTCGACCGGTCATCCGGTCTGAAATTAACGGTTCATGATAATGGGCCAAAGTAATTGGGTTAAAGTGGGACTTAGACCAATACATAAAAGAGATATGCACTTGTGTTCATTCTTGCAACCATTGTCTCTACCCGAGAACCAGTAAAAAGCAGTTAAAGTTTTGGGCTATGAAAATCACAATAGAAATTTTAGTATCAGCATTCATATGTATAACAATTAGAGGAGTTGACCACTCAGCACGTAACAATTAAACCAGTTTAAAGATAGTTTATGACCAACCAAGTAAGCTTAAGATTAGTTTATGACAATCAAGTAGTGTATACACAGTTATTGACAACCAAACAAGTTTAATATCAGTTTTTGACAAACAAGCAAGTTTATAAGTAGTTTATGACCAAGCATGTACCTCCCCCAAAGAGCAATTATAAAACATTTATAACTCAATTCAAAGCAAGAAAAGGTGGGGTATGAACTCACCTCGACGAAGTAGCGCGAATAATAGTGATGCTAACAATACGCTCAGTAGAAACGGAAATCGATACGGCTCGGTCATGGTGTTGTGGTTTAACTAATCGGCTAAATCCAATAACTTAAGAAAATGTATAGTTGAGTTCTCGATACACATGTACATCAACGTGACCCGTTGATAAAATAGTTAAGTTCTAAATTATAATAGTTCGGTGGTTGGTTAAATAAAATTAATCAATTAAGCACACACAAAATATGTAATGTATTCCGTACTCGTTACGTATAACCAGACGATGATATAATTCTTACGTTGAATTATATAATAGAGACAACCATCTTACAAAATAAATCAAAGTATATATTTATTTTGTATTTACAGTATAACGATCGTGATAAAAATAATTAGACAACATAGTTCGACACATTTTAAGGAAATCACCACTTAAGTAATAGTTGCCAGTTTTAAGTAAAAATATCTTTCATCGGTTTATCAATATAATAGAATCCATTTATTTTTATCGCTTACGCATATAAAAGTATTTATTTATTTTATTGCTCTACAATTATAGTAGTACTTATTTGTTTTATCGGTTTATAAATATAATAGTATTTATTTGTTTTATCGGTTACAAATATAATAGTATTTTTTAGCGAACAAAATATAAAGTATAAAGTTTTATAGCAATTTCGACATGACCTATTCGTTTATACAACGTTTTCCATATATATCAATTCTCAATATTTTCTATCTTCAAATAAACATACGTTACACCAATCGCGTTTTAATGTATATATATATCCAACTTAGGCCGATTAAGTACCAAAATTAAGTTTCGACCTAACACAACCTATGTGTTGTAAATCGTAAAGCCAAACGCCCGATGTGGGTTATTTAAACACATTAATTAAATGTATGATCATTTATATAGTTCTTGTGATAATAATAGTATTTGACATATTTACTTAACCATAAATATATACTTATATATGTATACCCCCGCTTAATCCGTTATAGTAATTAAGAAATTAGATACGTTAATAGCCGAACTAAACCACAACGAACCATGAGCCCGATTCGCGCCCGACACTTTAAACTCTTGACGACCCTCGTCCAAACACACCCGAACTAATAAATAGCAACCCAAACGCCCTTTAAACGTTCTGCAAGCCCAAACGCACCCTTACTACTTAGCAACAACCCCAAAGATTCTCGTAACCCCTGCTGCAATCCCAAACGATTCCTGCTGCTCGTACGCAGCAAACCAAACGCACCTGTACAGTACTTTCAGCAGACCCAATCGCTACCTGTTGTCCGCAAACCGCAAACCAAAGGCTACCTGCTGTTCGAAAACAGTGAACCAAACACCAGCAGCTGATAAACAACGAATCCAACACCTGCTGCTGCCGATAAACAGCAAATCCAACACCTCTTTGTTCTCAATTTCTGCCCGCTCTAAAACGCACCCTTAAGTTGACCCGAACGCAACCTACTGTCGGTATTGTTTTAAACCAAACACACTATAAACCAAACGCACTCCTGCTGCTGGAAATCAGCAGGCCAAAACGCACCCCTACTGCCTTTCTTATACCCACACGCAAACACACTCTTACTGCAGCTGGTAATCCCAAACGCACCCGCTGCGTTTCTGCCCGAACTAAACAGCCTACTGCTGCGTTTCTGCTAGAACCAAACCAACACTCCCGTTACTCGCTGCTGTTCTACAATCCCAAACGTACCCGTGCTGCTGTTAACAGCAGATCCAAACAACCCTTTCATCTTCATTTGCTGCGGAAACGAATACACCACTAGTGGTGATGGTGGCTGCCCATAACCGGACCAAACACACCCCTGTTGGTGACGAAATATAAGGACGAACAAACACCACGAGTTTGTTGAGGGTGGTGCTGAACAGATCTGACCAAAAGTAGGCAGCGGTTAGATTGAGTTTCGATGGTCACGTCGGTGTGCTGTGGTGTTTGTGGCTCCAAACAGTGAGGGTGATAAAAAGGTTATCGGTGGCTGGTTGATTTTACCACGACATTGACAATCGTTGTGGTGGTGGCTGGTGGTTCGTTGAGGTGGGTCCGACTAGGAGGGATGGTGGTTATGATGGGATTTCATGGTGACGGAGGATGGTGGTTCGTAGATCAAGGTGATGACAGTCGTGATAGTATCGTTGGAGATCGAGTGAATCCGAGGTGGCGTGGTGGAGGGACGTGATGGGTAGATTGTGGCTGGTGGTTATGTTTTCTGGCGGTCGGAAATACTCGCCGGACAAAAAAGAGGCGCCGGATATTTGGTGAAGAGAAGTGTGTGTTTATCACATTTGGTGGCTAGGGTTATTATGCCATGAAACCCTAATTTTAAATATATATACACCCCAAAATACTTTTAATACAAAGTGTAAAATTTTATATAGTTAAGGGTCTAGGGATGTAAATATTATTACATGGACTAAATGCGAAAACTTTGTTATAACTTTCGTAAATTAATGGTTCGGGACTCGTTTTGGTTCGATAAAATTTGATTCGTTTTCCGAAAATCGCATCATTGATTTTAAAATGATTTTTCCAATAAAGTGGAGTATTTACTCGTCCAATTTCTCGTAATCGTTTACATATTTTTATTTAAAAATAGTTACTATTTATTTGTTATCTCGAATAGTTTGCGTTCGAATAAACTATAATTCAATTTCCTGTTCTCATTTCAACATACGTTATTAAAACTAAAAGTATCAAATAATTTAATGAATCTTTTATCAAATATTTTCAAGTAATTAAATATAAATTTAATTTGTATCGCGTCAGTTCTTAGATTTTTCACAGTCCTTTACAATATGTAAAATAAACTCCTGTTTTCGAATCAAATGACTTTGATATCTCTCGAAAACGAATTTCGATTAATTAAATAATATAATTTATTATTATTTAAAGTCTGGAAAATTCTCGGTTGTCACAGTACATCCGTGTTATTTGGAGTTCGTCCTCGAACTCAATCGTTGTTACCCTAATAAAAGTGTAGAGAAAATGATTTTGAGGTTCTACCCAAGTGTTATATCATCTGCTCACAGATAATTCTGTCCGAACTTTTAAAATTGTGTTACCCACCAATAGTTAATTAGGTAAGTAATAGGTAGAAAAGGAATATATCTTAGCGGTTCTAAATGTCAATCTGACAAATCGGTCGTCGTTCCTAGAACGATAAAATTCGAAACGAAGAGTTTTGAAAACTCGTTAGTTCTTAAACGTCTCTAAGGGTTCACCACCACCAGCCCGTTAGGTTCACTTGATCGGTATAAAGTCTCTAAAGATTCACTTAACAATTCGTGAATCAAACGAAGCCTAAATAATTACTCTTCAAAACGTCGTCATGATACGATAACAAGACGAAATACGATAAATTCGTATGATGAATCTCGAGTCAAAAGAAATACACTCCCGAATCTGGAGTACTAAATCAATACCATAAATATACAGGGTCACGTCGGATATCCTTAAGCCCACTCATTTATAATCTCATATTTGCATACAAAAGCGTCCTAATCTATGCAAATATGTTATTATAAACTCATGGTTCGGCGATTTATGATTTCTTTATTCAAATGCAAAGGCGTCCCAATCCATTTCAATAAAGACTTCATAACTCATCCTACTTAAGTGTCACCGACAAAATACCCAATTCAAAATCGTTAAAATCTATAAAGGATATTATCCAAAATTACCAAAAGCAAAGAGCATGAGTTGACAATAAGTCGTCTTCCATAAGTAAACGTTTCGAAAGTACCGGATCGAAGAACATAAGTGTCAATAGGCGATAAAGCGATCGCATATGTATATCAAGTAAAGAAACTCACGGTTATAAGTAGGATAAGTATATAGTAGTCGGTTCTAAATAAGCAATTATCCAATCACACAAAACCTTCCCATCCTCGAGGAAGACTCATCAAACACCAAGCTGAGTAATAACTTATCATAACCCAACCTCGAAACTCACTCACAAAGAATGGCCCAGGTTTTGTTATGAATTATTACACATCTCAACCTTTTGATGACTCAGCTCGACTCTGAAAATACAGTACATTCCACATTAACACGTAAAACTACGAGTCTTACCCACCCTCGAAGTAATTCACCAAAAATCATAGGCTGTGTAACTCCCGATACTTATTTCCATCTCGCACTCAATCAAATATGAGGCCCACTGAGAACCAATTAAGTATTATTACACATCTCAACCCTCTTGATGAATTAGCTCGAACCTGGGGATTCCTCATGACTAATTATTAACCAAAACTCACAAAATGTTTCTAGGTGGAGTTATAAAATATCTACGAGACCATCGTGTAACCCACGATATCCAACGAATGTTCTATTGTTCATATATAAAAGTATATTATATGTCTAAGTACACTAATCAAGCAAGCGAACTCATGTAGACAAGTAATAACATGACAGGAAACGAGCAATAACAACCATGCATTGCAAATATTCATATAGCAGCGGAATAAGTATGATGTGATGAGTGTTACTCCTAGATAAGACTGAGAGCCGGTTATAGTCTAGAGTTACTAATGCAACCTAGTTCTCTATAACCAAGGCTCTGATACCAATCTGTCACACCCCCAAATTCACTGCAGCGGAAGACTTGCTTTGGGGACTTGTGACTTCATGAGTATTCGAGAGCTTGATCCGAGAACGACCTCTACATGCCAAAAACCACAAAGAAGACTCCAAATAATCCACATAGTCAAGTACCTGAAATACATGCTTAAAAATGTCAACATAAAGTTGGTGAGTTCATAAGTTTGTTTTAAAACGTTATGACAAATTAGAGTTTTACCGACCTGCACCTTGCAGTAAAATATAAGAGTTTAAGAATCACAGTTTCGGTTAAATAGACTTTCTTTGACAATTTCAAAGTTTATTAATATTAACAAAGTTTATTGATAAAAACAGAGTCTGCTGATAAAAAAACAAAGTTTACTAATAAAAATAGAGTTTACTGATAGTAAATATAGCTTACTGATAACAACAGAGTCTTCTGGAAATAAATAAAGTTTTCTGATAAAACAGAGTTCACAGATAATAGTTAGCGTTTTCTGATAAAACAAAGCTCACTGATAAATAATAGGGTTTTCCAATAGAATAGAATTGTTTAATGAATCACAAGATTTTCCAACCACTTAGTGACAATATAACAAATACAAAGTCACTAAATAAAATAAGCCATTTATTATTGTCTAAGTTCATGACACCGAAGCGTTAACAACACCGGTAGTATAATCATATAATGCAGCCCCTACGGATGCCTAACCCACGACATCCGTCCTCAGACTCAAATGAAACTGTGCCCGCTTGTCCTCTGTTGGACCAAGCCGGACAGGGGCGTCAACCCTGATAGATCTATCCATAACATTCGCGCTATCGACCGGTCATCCGGTCTGAAATTAACGGTTCATGATAATGGGCCAAAGTAATTGGGTTAAAGTGGGACTTAGACCAATACATAAAAGAGATATGCACTTGTGTTCATTCTTGCAACCATTGTCTCTACCCGAGAACCAGTAAAAAGCAGTTAAAGTTTTGGGCTATGAAAATCACAATAGAAATTTTAGTATCAGCATTCATATGTATAACAATTAGAGGAGTTGACCACTCTGCACGTAACAATTAAACCAGTTTAAAGATAGTTTATGACCAACCAAGTAAGCTTAAGATTAGTTTATGACAATCAAGTAGTGTATACACAGTTATTGACAACCAAACAAGTTTAATATCAGTTTCTGACAAACAAGCAAGTTTATAAGTAGTTTATGACCAAGCATGTACCTCCCCCAAAGAGCAATTATAAAACATTTATAACTCAATTCAAAGCAAGAAAAGGTGGGGTATGAACTCACCTCGACGAAGTAGCGCGAATAATAGTGATGCTAACAATACGCTCAGTAGAAACGGAAATCGATACGGCTCGGTCATGGTGTTGTGGTTTAACTAATCGGCTAAATCCAATAACTTAAGAAAATGTATAGTTGAGTTCTCGATACACATGTACATCAACGTGACCCGTTGATAAAATAGTTAAGTTCTAAATTATAATAGTTCGGTGGTTGGTTAAATAAAATTAATCAATTAAGCACACACAAAATATGTAATGTATTCCGTACTCGTTACGTATAACCAGACGATGATATAATTCTTACGTTGAATTATATAATAGAGACAACCATCTTACAAAATAAATCAAAGTATATATTTATTTGTATTTACAGTATAACGATCGTGATAAAAATAATTAGACAACATAGTTCGACACATTTTAAGGAAATCACCACTTAAGTAATAGTTGCCAGTTTTAAGTAAAAATATCTTTCATCGGTTTATCAATATAATAGAATCCATTTATTTTTATCGCTTACGCATATAAAAGTATTTATTTATTTTATTGCTCTACAATTATAGTAGTACTTATTTGTTTTATCGGTTTATAAATATAATAGTATTTATTTTTTTTATCGGTTACAAATATAATAGTAGTTTTTAGCGAACAAAATATAAAGTATAAAGTTTTATAGCAATTTCGACATGACCTATTCGTTTATACAACGTTTTCCATATATATCAATTCTCAATATTTCTATCTTCAAATAAACCTACGTTACACCAATCGCGTTTTAATGTATATATATATCCAACTTAGGCCGATTAAGTACCAAAATTAAGTTTCGACCTAACACAACCTATGTGTTGTAAATCGCAAAGCCAAACGCCCGATGTGGGTTATTTAAACACATTAATTAAATGTATGATCATTTATATAGTTCTCGTGATAATAATAGTATTTGACATATTTACTTAACCATAAATATATACTTATATATGTATACCCCCGCTTAATCCGTTATAGTAATTAAGAAATTAGATACGTTAATAGCCGAACTAAACCACAACGAACCATGAGCCCGATTCGCGCCCGACGCTTTAAACTCTTGACGACCCTCGTCCAAACACACCCGAACTAATAAATAGCAACCCAAACTCCCTTTAAACGTTCTGCAAGCCCAAACGCACCCTTACTACTTAGCAACAACCCCAAAGATTCTCGTAACCCCTGCTGCAATCCCAAACGATTCCTGCTGCTCGTACGCAGCAAACCAAACGCACCCGTAAAGTCCTTTCAGCAGACCCAATCGCTACCTGTTGTCCGCAAACCGCAAACCAAAGGCTACCTGCTGTTCGAAAACAGTGAACCAAACACCAGCAGCTGATAAACAACGAATCCAACACCTGCTGCTGCCAATAAACAGCAAATCCAACACCTCTTTGTTCTCAATTTCTGCCCGCTCTAAAACGCACCCTTAAGTTGACCCGAACGCAACCTACTGTCGGTATTGTTTTAAACCAAACACACTATAAACCAAACGCACTCCTGCTGCTGGAAATCAGCAGGCCAAAACGCACCCCTACTGCCTTTCTTATACCCACACGCAAACACACTCTTATTGCAGCTGGTAATCCCAAACGCACCCGCTGCGTTTCTGCCCGAACTAAACAGCCTACTGCTGCGTTTCTGCTAGAACCAAACCAACACTCCCGTTACTCGCTGCTGTTCTACAATCCCAAACGTACCCGTGCTGCTGTTAACAGCAGATCCAAACAACCCTTTCATCTTCATTTGCTGCGGAAACGAATACACCACTAGTGGTGATGGTGGCTGCCCATAACCGGACCAAACACACCCCTGTTGGTGACGAAATATAAGGACGAACAAACACCACGAGTTTGTTGAGGGTGGTGCTGAACAGATCTGACCAAAAGTAGGCAGCGGTTAGATTGAGTTTCGATGGTCACGTCGGTGTGCTGTGGTGTTTGTGGCTCCGAACGGTGAGGGTGATAAAAAGGTTATCGGTGGCTGGTTGATTTTACCACGACAATGACAGTCGTTGTGGTGGTGGCTGGTGGTTCGTTGAGGTGGGTCCGACTAGGAGGGATGGTGGTTATGATGGGATTTCATGGTGACGGAGGATGGTGGTTCGTAGATCAAGGTGATGACAGTCGTGATAGTATCATTGGAGATCGAGTGAATCCGAGGTGGCGTGGTGGAGGGACGTGATGGGTAGATTGTGGCTGGTGGTTATGTTTTCAGGCGGTCGGAAATACTCGCCGGACAAAAAAGAGGCGCCGGATATTTGGTGAAGAGAAGTGTGTGTTTATCACATTTGGTGGCTAGGGTTATTATGCCATGAAACCCTAATTTTAAATATATATACACCCCAAAATACTTTTAATACAAAGTGTAAAATTTTATATAGTTAAGGGTCTAGGGATGTAAATATTATTACATGGACTAAATGCGAAAACTTTGTTATAACTTTCGTAAATTAATGGTTCGGGACTCGTTTTGGTTCGATAAAATTTGATTCGTTTTCCGAAAATCGCATCATTGATTTTAAAATGATTTTTCCAATAAAGTGGAGTATTTACTCGTCCAATTTCTCGTAATCGTTTACATATTTTTATTTAAAAATAGTTACTATTTATTTGTTATCTCGAATAGTTTGCGTTCGAATAAACTATAATTCAATTTCCTGTTCTCATTTCAACATACGTTATTAAAACTAAAAGTATCAAATAATTTAATGAATCTTTTATCAAATATTTTCAAGTAATTAAATATAAATTTAATTTGTATCGCGTCAGTTCTTAGATTTTTCGCAGTCCTTTACAATATGTAAAATAAACTCCTGTTTTCGAATCAAATGACTTTGATATCTCTCGAAAACGAATTTCGATTAATTAAATAATATAATTTATTATTATTTAAAGTCTGGAAAATTCTCGGTTGTCACACCTAATATGTCAAAGACTTCTAAACTAGCTACACCACTTTATTAAAATTTGACTTTATTGCGGGATATATACATATGAAATCAACGATAAAAATTTAAAAATTACGACTAAATGGCCAAAGTTAATTAAAAGATTTGAAAAATGTTGAAAAATATGATTTTCCGGTTAAATGAAGGCATTTTCATGGAGAAGTCCACTTAAAACTTCGATAGAAGTCCCCCTACACTTAAGATAAACATTGTCCTCAATGTTTAAGCATGTGGGAACAATTTCCCCTACACTTATGACATTGTGCACGTTGGTTAAATCAAGTTAAGGAAGAGACGACTAAAGTGATCAATTTCAAATGTGAGTATGAAGAAAATTGAATCACGATAGTTGAGAGATAGAACCGGATTTCGGATAACACGGGAGCACGGTTCTTCAAAGATTCCAAGAGTGCACTTATCCCTGTAATCACATCACCACACAAAGACAACACGTATAGAAGTCCCCCTACACTTAGGAGGTTAACACATAAAGGATAGATACTCTGGCTGCCTCCCGAGGAGCGCTTGTTTTTGATAACCGAGTCACGAGCCTGACTCGACCCAAAATTAGTTCATGGGGAACGTGGTGAGGGATGGAATCACCTCCTGAGAGGTGTCCTCACCATAGTACAACTTCACTCGTTGGCCATTCACCTTAAAATTTGGTCCATCAGGTTGAGCGAGCTCGAGAGTACCATATGGAAAAATTTGGGCAATGGTGAATGGGCCGGACCAACGAGATTTGAGCTTTCCCGAGAAGATTTTCAACCGAGAGTTAAAAAGTAAGACTTTGTCTCCAACATGGAACTCTCGGTTCTTAATCTTAGAGTCGTGAATGAGCTTAGTCCTTTCCTTATAGATTAAAGAATTTTCATAAGCCTCATTACGGAGTTCATTGAGCTCATTGAGTTGGATCTTGCGTAGGTCACCGGCTTTGTTTATATCAAAATTAGCCCACTTCAAGGCTCAATAAGCCTTGTGCTCCAACTCAATGGGGAGGTGGCACGCTTTCCCGTACACAAGACGATAAGGCGTATAGCCGATCGGGGTCTTGTAAGCAGTACGGAAAGCCCACAAAGCATCATCAAGTTTATCAACCCATGAGGCACGATGCTCTCCCACGGTTCTTTCAAGAATTCGCTTCAGTCCTCGGTTGGATATTTCAGCCTGGCCATTAGTTTGTGGGTGGTAGGTTGTGGAAAGACGATGGTTTACACCGTACTTAGCCATGACTCGAGCAAATTGGTCATTGCAGAAATGAGTCCCACGATCACTAATAATGGCACGAGGCACACCGAATCTAGCGAAAAGAGCTTTCAAAAAGTTACAAACCACCCTTGCGTCATTAGTAGGTAAAGCTTTGGCTTCAACCCACTTTGAAACATAGTCAACGGCAACAAGGATGTATTTGTTTCCTTTAGAAGATGGGAATGGCCCCATAAAGTCGATACCCTAAACATCAAAGATTTCACATTCTTGTATGAAGTTTTGTGGCATCTCGTCTTTATGTGTGATCTTGCCTTGTTTTTGGCAAGCATCACATTGTTTAACCATATCGTGAGCGTCACGATATATGGAGGGCCAATAAAATCCCGAATCAAACACTTTTTTGGCGGTGTAGTTGGGACCAAAGTGACCACCGGTGGGTCCTTTGTGGCAAGCATTAAGGATTTCTGAAGCTGCCGGTCCGTCAACACATCGGCGGATAATCAGGTCGGCACATTGTTTGAATAGGTAAGGGTCGTCCCAAAAATAAGTCTTGATGTCGGTGAAGAACTTTTTCTTTTGTTGGGACGTCAACCCTTCCTTGAGAATTCCACCCGCCAAGTAGTTTGAAAAGTCCGCAAACCACGGGGTTTCATTCGACTTCGAATTTATAGACATTAAGGTCTCCAAGGGAAAAGAATCATTGATTTCTTTATTTGGATGATCCCCTTGGTAAGGATCCTCAAGTCGGCTAAGATGGTCTGCGACTAGGTTTTCAGCTCCTTTTTTATCGCGAATTTCGATTTTAAATTCCTGGAGCAGCAAAACCCAGCGAAGAAGTCTTGGTTTGGAATCTTGATTTGTCAACAAGTACTTCAGCGCGGAATGATCGGTATACACGATCGTGGTGGAAAGGACAAGATAGGGGCGAAATTTTTCAAAGGCATAGACAACAGCTAAAAGCTCTTTTTCGGTTGTCGTATAATGCAATTGTGCCCCTGTCATTGACTTGCTAGCGTAATGGATCGGTTGGAAGTGTTTGTTCACTCTTTGTCCCAGAACCGCTCCAATAGCAAAATCACTAGCATCGCACATCAACTCAAAGGGAAGCTCCCAATTAGGGGTAACCAAGACGGGTGCCTTAGTTAGCTTATCCTTAAGCGAGTTGAAGGCTTCAAGACACTCTTTAGAAAAGATAAAAGGAGTATCTTTTTCCAAGAGGTGGGTCATCGGGCGAGCAATTTGAGAAAAATCTTTGATGAATCGACGGTAGAAGCCCGCATGACCCATGAAACTTCTCACACCCTTCACGGTTGAAGGTGGAGGCAACTTTGCGATAACATCGACTTTAGCACGGTCTACTTCAAGACCGGCCTTGGAAATTTTATGTCCCAGCATGATGCCTTCTTTTACCATAAAATGGCATTTTTCCCAATTCAGAACAAGGCGAGTGTCTTCGCACCGCTTAAGCATACGTTCTAAATTGGCAAGGCAAGAAGAGAAGGAATCCCCGAAGACCGAGAAATCATCCATGAAGACTTCCATGGTTTGTTCAACAGTGTCATGGAAGATAGCTAACATGCACCTTTGGAAAGTCCCGGGTGCATTACATAAGCCAAAAGGCATTCTTTTGTAAGCAAATGTGCCATAGGGACAAGTGAATGTAGTCTTCTCTTGATCTTGGGGATCGATGGGTATTTGAAAATAACCCGAGAAACCATCAAGAAAGCAGTAATATTCATTACCCGCTAAGCGTTCAAGCATTTGGTCCATAAAAGGTAGAGGGAAATGATCCTTTCTCGTGGCATCATTGAGTTTGCGGTAGTCTATACAAACTCTCCACCCAGTAACGAGACGAGTGGAAATCAACTCGTTGTGTTCATTGGGAACAACGGTTATTCCGCCCTTCTTGGGCACACAATGGATTGGACTAACCCATGGGGAATCCGAAATAGGGTAAATCATACCTGCATCAAGAAGTTTTAGAACCTCTGTTTTGATGACTTCATGGATTTTTGGATTCACCCTTCGTTGGCTTTGAATTGTGGGCTTAAAGTCGTCCTCCATGAGAATTTTGTGTGTGCAGAAGTGAGGATCAATTCCACGAATATCCGAAATCTTCCAAGCAATAGCCTTCTTATGATCTTTCAACACGGTGACAAGTCGGGCTTTCTCTTCATCCTTCAAATCCTTAGCAATGATGACTGGCGACTTCTTCTCTTCTTCAAGGAATACATACTCAAGATGGGGCGGCAACTCCTTAAGTTCTAAATCCGGAGGATTTTCGACGGGAGGCGTATTCGAAGTCGGAGTATCGATAGCAATGACCGTGGGAGATGGAGGAGAAGGATTGTCTTCTTTGAGAAGGTTTTTAATGAAGCTGAGATCTTCATCCCAATTGGTAGTAGAATCGTCATTGTCTAAATTCACATCTCCCATGGTGGCTTCCAAATCTTTCCAAAGGAAATCACTTTCTCCAAATAGAGATAGTGATGAGTCGATAGAGGAAACGGTCTCAACATTGGGAAGAGAGGTAGGAATACTTTTACAAGCATCTTTGAAGTGTTCTTCACAAGCCTCATCAAGAACGTCAATACAATTAACACTCTCGTAAGAATAAGGCTGTTTAGAAAGCTTTCCCATGTTGAAGACTACTTTATCGTCACCCACTCTCATGATAAGCTCACCGGCTTCAACATCGATGAGAGTGCGACCGGTCCTCAAGAATGGAAGACCAACAATGAGTGGCACACGGGGGTCCATCTCGTAGTCGACGACAACGAAATCAGCAGGGAAGGTGAATTTGTCGACTCCTACAATGACGTCTTCGGCTATCCCCACTGGATAAGCAACCGTACGGTTAGCTAATTCCAAATTCATTTTGGTGGGGACTAGCTCTGGGAGAGATAATTGCTTCCAAACACTTAGAGGCATGAGATTAATACTGGCACCTAGATCGACTAGGGCCATGCAATTCTCTACTCCCGGGAAATTGCAAGGAATTAAGAAACGACCCGGATCACCAAGCTTGGTTGGAAATTTCCTTAAGAGTACTGCAGAACAGTTCTCATTAAGTTGGGTGTTGGCAATATCGAGGAGCTTTTCCTTGTCGCTCAGAAGATCTTTAAACATTTTTGCATATTTAGGCATGTGAGCGAGAGCCTCAGCGAAGGAGATGTTAAAATTCAATTGTTTGAACATTTTAAGGAAGTTCGAAACCTGAATATCATCCTTGCTCTTTTGCTTCTCTTTCCTCAACCTAGATGGATAAGGTATATTGGATGAAGAAGAAGGCTTTAGGGGAATAGGATCACTCACAACCACGGGTGGTGGGGAAATGGGGGTAGAAGGAAGAGGTGGAGAAATTGGGGAAGGAGAAAGAGGAGGAATAGGAGCAGGTGACTCGTTCTCCTTAGTCACAATCACCGGTGAAGGTATAGGAAGCTCGGGTTCCTTGGTACCTTTACCACTTCGAGTAGTGATTGCTTTCATCTCCCCTCTTGGGTTCGCAACGGTGTTACTCGGAAGAGTACCCGAAGAAGAGGGTTAATTACCTTGGAAGAAACTAGCCATCATGTTCCTCAAGTCATTAGTTTGGGTATCCAACGTATTTCTCATGTCGGCTCTCAAGTCGTTTCCTTGCTTGACCAAGTCTGCTTTCAGGTTAAGCACTTCTCTCTAAAGATTTCCCACTATCACATCGTTAGTCCTCATATAAGTTTCCACTTCTTGGTGAAGAGCGGTGGCTTGGTTGGGAGGAGCATTGTATGCGGGTGGTTGGTAAGCAGGTTGCTGGTAGACTTGGTTGTTTCGTTGAGGTGGTTGTTGTTGCTTATGAGGAGGGATGTATGGTTGTCGAGGTTGTTGTTGTTGTTGAGGAGGGCGATTGAGGTTTTGTTGTTGGTTTGGGTTGTTTGGGGGAAAACCAGGTGGGGAAAGATAATTGTTAGAGCGGTAGCTAAGCAAATTACGGTCACCTTGAGGTCTAGCTTGATAATCAGGTTGAGGATAGGTGCCATAAGCTGCATTAACATTCTCAGTCGGGTAGTCTTGGGTGGCGGTACAAGTTGTGTAAGAGTGAGGACCACCGTATATCTCACAAGGTTGGCTGACAGCGTTAACTTGAGCGTTTTTAGCGTTGTTGCTGTTGTTGTTGTTGACGGTGTGGGTTACAAGCGATTCAAGAAGCGTAGTGATTTTGTCCAATCGCTTGTCGCTGTCACTAGTGCTGGCACTAGCGACATTGGTCCGAACACTCTTGGTTTGCACACGAGATTTATTCTCAATGATGTCCCAAGCAGCATTGGAAGTCTTAGCCAATAGATTACCCCCCGAAGCACTGTTCAGTGAATCTTGGTCACTCATGCTTAAACCATTGTAAAAAGTATTAGTTTGATGTACTTTGGTAAAACCATGTTGTGGGCATTTTCTTAAAAGATCTTTAAAACGATCCCAAGATTCACTGAACGACTCATCGTACTTTTGTTCAAAATTTATGATCTCATTCCGCAAAGCTGTAGTACGAGAGGGTGGAAAAAAGTAATTGATGAACTTTGTTTCCATATCCGTCCACGAGAGAATACTCTGTGGCGGTTCCTTAGCGAGCCAATGCCGGGCTTGTCCCTCTAAAGAAAAGGGAAAAAGTTGTAACCTTATAACCTCTTGTGGAACGCCATTGAATTTGACCGTGTTGGTGAGTTGCAAGAATCTCTTGATATGGTCATGTGGGTCATCAATGGTACGTCCCAAGAATGGTTGAGCGGAGACCATCTGGATAAAGCCTGGTTTTAGCTCGAAATTGTTGGCGGCAATTGGTGGTATAACAATTGGATCCGTGTTGCCATCTACATGAGCTTGCAGCAGTTCAATCATCGGGCGATTATCCGGAAGGGGCTCATTGTGGTTGTTATTGTTCATGTTGTTGAAAGGTGGGTTGTTGTTGTTATTATTGTTTGGAGGTGGTACACCGACCATGTCTAAGTGATCGAGAGGCTCGGGCTCTTGATAAGACGTGGATCGAGTGCGCATGCACCTGCAAAAGAACTAACAAGGCAAAAACAATACAAAAATATTTTTTTGGTTTTTAATTTTTTTAATTTTTTTGTATTTTTGAAAATTTTATATTTTTTAGGATTTTTTGAAATTTTTTATGAAAAAGTAACGTTCACGGGGAACGGATCCCAAAATCCAAGTTCTCACAAAAAACTTTTGATCTTAACGAGAAGAGCCGGCAGCGGCGCCATTTGATATAATGGTTTTTGTATGGGTTCTAATTCTCTCACAGTCCTCTCGAATTGATCTCAGCCTTAAGTGGAATGATTGTTCTTGGTTACTAAATAAAAGGGTTTGGTTTTCTGATCTAATAAAAAATTTAAATGAAAAATTAAATCAAAGACAAATATTTTAATGACAATCAATAAAGACTTTAATTTAAAATTGAAATTAAGATTAAAATTAAAATTAAAATTAAAGTTGAAATATTAAATATAGATTGTGAAATAAAAGTAAAGAAACAGTTAAGCAGTAAAACAGTAACTCTAACAGAAAATTGATTCGGAAGTTTTAACCTTCATTCGGAACTTTGCTCATTCGGAAGTTTTCACTCGGAACACCTTGATTCGGAACTTCGTTCGGAAGTTTGGTTCATCCAGAACTTAGCCTTCATTCGGAACTTTTGATAAAGAAGTTGATTCGGAACTTAAGTGTTCATCCGGAACTTTTGGACAAAAAACTGATTCGGAAGATTTCAATTCATTCGGAACTTTTTAGAAATACTCTTGATTCGGAACTTAAGGTGTTCATCCAGAAGTTTTTAATTCATTCGGAAGTTTTGGGTTCATTCGGAAGTTTTACTCATTCGGAACATTTAGACTCATTCGGAACTTTTTAAACAAAAACTCATTCGGAAGATTTTACTTCATTCGGAACATTTAGACTCATTCGGAACTTTTTAAACTAAAACTCATTCGGAAGATTTTACTTCATTCGGAACTTAATGCTTATTCAGAAGTTCTTGGTTCATCTGGAACTTAAGTGTTCATTCGGAAGTCTGGTGTTCATCCGGAAGTCTGGGGACTCAAGAACAGTAACAATACCCGAAGAACAAGGAAAAACGATTTTGATCCAAAAATCACCAAGTTTTTCACCAAAAACTTAAATAAACTAATCGCTAAGCATCTACTAACCATAAACTACAAATCCCATCAACAAAAACACAAATCCCAACAACTTTTGAAGATCAAATCAAGAAAATAAAAACATAAGAACTTGAAGATAAAGATGATGATGAACAAGATGAAATGGAAAGATTAAACAAGACTATGTATTGATGATTAATGTTTTAACAAGATGAGACAAGGATTAAAATAACAAGATTGGAAAAACAAAGATTAAAATCACCAATCACCCTAGTGGTTATGGTGATGATACGAACTACAGGAAGAGAAAAGTGGGGGAGAAGAAAACTAAAAACTTACTCCTGGAAAGTGTGAGGGGATGGGCTTTATATAGCCTTGTCCTTTGGTTGGTGAGTGGGCTTTCTCCCGTTCTTCTTGTCTTTTCATCTTTTCAGAAAAGTTTCCATTTTCGATTCTGATTCGGGATTTGTCGTCGATTAAATTTAACTCGTCTTTTAATTTCTTCGTTTAATAGACTTGAGTTTCTTCGACTTGTGTAAATCTTCCATATTTGGTCCTTTTCTTCGATAAATCTTCGAATAGGCCCAGTGACTTCAAATCTTTTGCATCTCTTGGACAATAGACTTTATCTTGAGTCCGTTTCTTCAGTAAAACCCGTGCAATCCCATGTTTTCTCCAATATTTATCCGGTTGGCTCTGAAAACACAATAAACACAAAAACCACGCATAATTCCAAACAAATGATATTAAATACGTGTTTTGGTCTTGTTTTAGCCAGAATTAAGTGGTAAAAGGATGGGTGCTTACACACCTATCACATATCATGTACATACTTTTACAAAAAGACCCCAAAACACATATTAAGTGAGATTGATCATTCCAATACTTGTTACCAAGTATTGAAACCTTCCAGCATCAAAAGGTTTAGTTAATAAATCAGACACATTTTCTTCTGTGTCAACCCTATCTGGTTGTATTAAACCCTTTTCAAAAAAATCTCTTATAAAATGATGTCTAATTTCTATGTGTTTTGTTTTAGAATGATGTACAGGATTTTTAATAATGCATAAAGTATTGTTATTGTCTATAAAAATCTTGGTATCCATGAAATTATACCCATAATCCAACAGCTGGTTTTGAATCCATAAGACTTGTCCTCAACAAGAAGCTGCAGCAACATACTCTGCTTCAGTGGAAGAATTGGCCACCACTGTTTGTTTCTTGCATTGCCAAGATATCAACCTAGTCCCAAGAAACTGACATCCACCAGTTGTGGATTTTCTATCAAACTTATTACCACCATAGTCACTGTCTGAATATGCAATAAGCTCCAATGGTGAATCTTTTGGATACCATAATCCAAGGTCTGGATAACATCTGAGGTACCTAAAGATTCTCTTGATAGCTTAAAGGTGACACTCTTTGGGAGTCACTTGATGGCGTGCACATGCACACACAACAAACATAATGTCAGGTCTTGAGGCTGTGAGATACATCAATTAACCAATCATTGATCTATAGTGCCTGACATCCACATCTTTTCAATCTCCAACTTTTCCCCAAGGGTGTTCTCTATCCATAGGAGTAGTAGCCCTCTTTTCATGTGGAGAAAATCCAAACTTCTTCAAGATTTCTGCCACATATTTATCCTGAGAGATGAAGATACCATCTTATTTCTGCTGAATTTGTAACCCTAAAAAGAAGTTCATCTCCCCCATTGCACTCATCTTGAATTTGTCTGTCGTAAGCTTGGAAAAGTCTTCACTCATCTTTGGATTGGTGGAGCCAAAGATGATATCATCCACATAAACCTGAACAAGTAAGACATCCTCACCAGTCTTCTTTGTAAATAATGTCTGGTTTATGGTGCCCCTTTTGAATCCATTTTCCACCAGATAAGTGGACAATGTGCCATACCATGCTCTTAGGGGCTTGATGAAGTCCATACATAGCTTTCTTGACTCTATACACCTTGTCTGGATGTTTTGGATCTTCAAAACCAGGAGGTTGCATGACATACACCTCCTCAACAATTGTGCCATATAAGAAAGCACTCTTCACATCCATTTGATAGACAGTGAAGCCCATGCAGGAAGCATAGGCTAGAAATATCCTTATAGCCTCAATCCTTAAAAATGGTGCAAAGACCTCCTCATAGTCTCCCTTCCTCTTGTGTATATCTCTAAGCCACTAAACGTGCCTTGTTTCTGACCACAATGCCTCTTCCATCTTTCTTGTTTCTTAGAACCCATCTTGTCCCAATAGGTCTGACATATCTGGGACAATCAACAAGCTCCCAAACATCCTGAATAGCAAATTGGTGAAGCTCATCCTGCATTGCTTCCACCCAACTTGGTTCTTTGAGAGCATCAAAAATCTTCTTGGGTTCCTGTTGTGACAGAAAACAGGCAAACAAACATGCTTGAACAAGAGGGGTATCAACCTTCTTGTGTATATTGGCAATAAATCCTCCAAGACTCTGATGAGATCTTCTAGTCTGAACAGGAGACATGACATCCCCAATAATTTGAGAAGAGGGGTGATTCTTTATGGTAGAAGTGAGAACTCCTCCCTCAAAAAGTATATTATCTTCAATCTCATCATCCAAGTTACCAATATCTTCTTCAGACTCTCTTCCATCAATATTTGTATGAACCTCTTCATTTCTTCTTGAAGGTTCACCTTGTTCAAAATTGGAAGAGAAAATATGCTCAAAAGAGTTGTCAACGCCTGAACCAAGGTTGTCAGCATTTGATCCATCCACGCCTGAAATGGTGTTGTCAACGTTTGAGCCATCAACGCCTGAATTTGTCCTGTCAGCGCTAGATTTTCCTTTGTCAACGCCTGAAGGACCATGCATGTTGTTAACTAGTGATACTTGGGGACCACCATTTTCCTTTCCAGCAGCAGCAGCTGTAAAAGCATCTGTCCATATGGGAACAATAACATACTCAAGTATAGGAGATGACTTGTCTACTTGTGATCCAACCTCTTCATTAACCTGTGTACCTGAAACATCAACAACTGGTTCTTCCACAACATTTGAAGTTACCTTCACAATGTCTGGATTAGAAACAGGCATATAATGCAAAGTCCTAGATAGAGGTTCCAAGTCAAACAACCAATTTGGACCACTTTCAGGATCACTAGGTTTACTCTCTAAAAACCTAACATGTACCTTTTCAAGTATACGTTTTTACTTCTTAAGGTAAACCCTATATCCCTTGCTCTGCACTGAATAACCCATGAAATAGCTTTCATCACCTTTCACACTAAATTTACCTAAGGCATCACTAGTATCTAGGACAACTACATGACAACCAAAAGGTTTAAGAAAACCAATATTAGGTTTCCTTCCCCAAAGAAACTCATAAGGTGTTTTGTTATGTATCTTGTTGACTAATGCTCTATTCTGAACATAACAAGCTGTATTCACAGCCTCAGCCCATAAAGCTATGGGAAAGTGAGCATCAGCCAACATAGTCCTGGCTGCTTCAATTAGGGTTCTATTCTTTCTCTCAGCAACCCCATTTTGCTGTGGGGTTCTTGCAATACTAAACTGCCTAGTAATCCCTTTCTTGGCACAAAAATCATCCAACAGTTTATTTCTAAACTCACCACCATTATCACTTCTAAGCATTTTAACTTCATTACCACTTTTCTTTTCTATTTGGTTAATAAAGTTAATTAAAGTATCAGCAGTGTCACTTTTCATAGCTAAAAAGAAAGTCCAAGTAAACCTAGAAAATTCATTTGTGATGAAAAAGCAGTATGATTTACCATTCAAGCTTTCTATATTAGTTGGACCAAACAGGTCCATATGCAACAAGTGAAGTGGTTTAGAACTAGAGTGCACCTGTTTAGACTTAAATGAGACCTTGTGTTGTTTGCCTTTAAGGCATGCAACACAAGAGTGGTCATTGTAGAAAGCCTTTTCAGGCAAACCATCAACCAAACCAAGTCTCACAAGTCTGTTTATTTTTTTAAAGTTAATGTGCCCTAGTCTCATGTGCCATAGATTACTCTCATCAACCGAAGCTTTAGCATAAAAACATGACATATTATTATTCATCCTAATACCATTAAGATTCACATTATAAATGTCCTTATGCCTAGGTGTTCTATAGTCAATAAATTTCTCATCTGGTATTTTAAAATCCTTGCTCAACATTAAGCATTCAGTATCAGCGAAAAGAACCTTATTTTTGTTATCACAAACTTGTGATACACTAAAAAGATTATAATCAAGTTCTTTTACCAGAAACACGTTTTCAAAACGCAAGTTTTTGGTGAGAAGAGTTCCTTTGCCTGTGATAGTTCCATATCCGCCTCTAAAGTAAACTTTATCACCATCCTTAATGGGAGTGAAGTTTGTTAGATAATCTTCCTTCCCAGTCATGTGCCTAGAACATCCACTATCCCAATAGCCATAATCATTCACCTGTTTTTGAATGCCATGCACATAAAGAAAACAAATTAGTTTTCTTTGGGAACCCAAGCCTGAGCAGACTTGGATTCATCTGGTTGTTCAACAAGAACATACTTAGTTCTCATAACAACCCCTTGTTCATCCCTTTTTGGATGAAACACCCAGTTAACCCTAATTGGTTTTGTGATGACCTTTGAAATATAATTTAATATGTTGCATGTCATAGGAATCCCATTAGAATTAGGGTCTTGATCTTGCTTAGGTCTCCATGTCAAGCTAGAAGAAGCTTTAGACCCCTTTCCCTGTGGTTGCAAATATTTACCATTATTTGGTCTGGCAACGTTTCTGTCAGCGTTGGATTTGGTCTTGTCAACGCTGAAATTACCCTTATCAGCGTTGAACCTAGGGTTTGCTACAGGAACCCATTGCCTGTTAGACCATGTATTGGTCTTCTGAAAAGGTCTTTGTCCATGAGTTTTAGACCCTTTAGTGAAGAATGGGGCTGGTCTAACAACTTGTGGACTTTGCTCCACACAAGTTTTGGGTCTGACAGTGTTTGACCTTTTGTCAGCGTTGACCTTGGAAGCGTTGACACACTTATAGGCTAAATGTGAAAAGCTACCACAAGTGTAATAGGCTTTTCTAGACACAACTCTAGGTCTAGAAGAAAAGAAACGTGTTCCATTATCACTAACTTGGCTTTTTGGTGACCTAGTATTCCTATACATTTCTGCATACTTAATGTTAGGTTTTCTAACAGTGTTTGAGCCAAGGTCAACAGACTTGCCAGTGATTGGGTTTGTTACTTTGATAGGGGTCGACTCATTTGGACTATCACAAAGCATGCAACCCTTAACAAACAAGGTAGGGTTGGCTTTCTTCTATTCATTCAAATCAGTCAACTTTTGCCTATATTCCTCTACTGGGGTAAGGACTCTTGGTGGAGGAATAAATTCCTCTTCTTGGAGTTCTGGTAAACCAGTCCAAGATAAGTCCTTTCTTTGGACACCATAGAAGTCCCCAGCTGGTGGTGGAACACCAGAATACTCTTTCAACCCAATACCAGTCATGTCCCTAGAATCCCTCTGTTTACTAACACATTCTCCTAGGGTTTGTGAGGCCTTATCAAATCTCTAAATTTTAAGGTCTACATTATCCTTATTCTTGATAGTCTCATCTAACTTAGCCTGTAATTCAGCATTGACCCTTTCCATGATGTTTCTAATATCATTACTAGCATTTAAATCATGTTTTAAGATATTTATTTTATCTTTTAGGTCAAGCTCCATTTTCTTATACTCAGAAACTGTCTTTTTTCAGTTTGAGTGAGAGCAAGTTGATAGTTAGACAACTTGCATCTCTCAGTACTCACATCTCCTAACAATCATAAAACCTCTTTGTTAAGTGTTTCAGTATTTAAACGACAACCCTTACTACAAAAAGAATCATCATATACCTCATTGTCTGATGAAGATGAGGAGTGTGCCATAGAGCATATTGAACATGCTCTTCTTCTTCTATCTCAGCAACCAAAGCTTTATCCTCTTCCTCATCCTTAGCCAAATAGCTCCAGTCCCATCCAATACCATCAATTTCTTGCACTGCCACCATGGCCTTAGGATCCTGAGCCTTAACAATTTGACTTGAGGGCTTTCCAGCATCAGATCTTCTTGGAGATCTGCATTCTCTCTTATAAAGTGCCCCATACGATGACAATTGTAACACTCAACCTTGGATTTATCAAATCCAGTAGTGTCTTTTGCATTAAAGGTCATCTTCTTCTTGAACCTTCTATTCCATCTGTTGTTGATCCCAAACTTAGATCGATTAGCTTTGTGTATACGAGATTAGATCAAGTAATACACGGAGAGAAACCTTTGTATATGCTTTATGAATCTAAGTGTTATGCGGAATTTAACACTTAAACAAGAACACACAATGATATAAACAAACTTTCACTTTGATTATCAATATCAAACTTGCTTACAATGAAAGATGTTTACGAATGAAAACTTATATAAAACTTATATTAAACATTAACCTAAAGGCCTTCTTTTATAGACATAAGAAGCCTTGTACAATAATCTACGTATCAACTATTCTAGGTAAAGATAAATATAGAAAATACATTGTTGTTCTTATCTTTACTAGAAGTAATCTAGAATATAATACACGCGTGGAATATATCTTCCATCAACGCTTGACTTTGTCTTGTCAACGCTTGAGCTGTCAGCGCTTGTTTTGTTCTTGTCAACGCTTGTTTTGTTCTTGTCAGCGCTCAAGTGATCTGGCCTTAATTTATTCCCAACAATCCTCCCCTAAACTTGATATCCACTCTTATGATCAAGTTTCTGAATAAGCATTAAGGACTAGGAGGAATCTTACAAACCTTCTCATATTGATAGTGAATAAATCTGATCAAATCTTTTGCCACGTCACTTGAATAATCTATTTCCAGCTGAGTGTCCTTCATCTTCTCCAAAATAGCCTTGGATATGAAATACTGAGCATCCACAAGTAGATACTCAGCAAACTTTGTAGAACTCAAATGGTATACACCAGCAGCTGAATATAACCTCCATTGAAGACCACTGAGGTCATCTTCAAGATCCTTCCATATTGCAGGATCCTCATCTTTTGGTCCACACATTCTTTTGAATGTGGTCCAAAGTTTTATTCCATTGGCTGAAGTTGGTGCTTCAGCCTCATACTTGGTCTCCAGCAACCTCCAAAGGTCCACCAAGTCTTCTCTATCACAACTTGCAAACAAAGATATGAAAGTGGTAAAAGTGTGTACCTCCTTGCCAAATCTGCCAATCTTCCAGAACCCACATTCATCTTCTTCATAGCTCACAATTGGGTTCCTGGAATCTAATGGTAACACTTGCACCATATCTGAAGCTTCTAATGGGGAGAGCTTGAGTCTCTTTCTTATAACTGCTTCACTTGGATATAGTGGATCCATATCTTTTGGAAACTCAAATGAAATTCCCTTCTTCACTGGCCTGGGAACAATCATAGCTTTCTTGAGTTCCATTTCTTCTGCAAGTTCCTCCTTTCTTTCATCTGAAAGAAGTCCGATAGTGTTTGCTTCCTGCACTCTCACCCAAATGGGATAAGCCCTGTTTTCCAACTCATCAAATGTCAAAGCCTTCAACTTCTGATATGTCCATCCAACTCCATGACATCTGAGCAACATAAAATAGAGCTCCCTTCTATCCCTTTTCAACTCTGAGAGAATATTTCTTGCCTTATGTTTCAAAATTACCTGGCAATCTTTCTAAACTCTAAGAAGAATCTCCAAACCCCATCTTTGATCTGAAATGGTCAAGTCTGGATTCTCCATGCATCTGTCTTCCCAAGCATGATACATTTGAACCACCTCTGGCATGTCAAAGTCAACCTGCAATTTCAATTCTCTCAACTTTTCCCTAGCAAACTCATCACCATACTCAAGCCTCTCTGGTTCTATAATCATCACACTTGAGTCTGAGCTATCTCCATCACTTCCTTCTTCTGAAGTCCCAACAAATGGTGACTTTTCCTTTTCATCCTGTTCCATGATTTGTGCAGCTAATCTTCTATCAAACTCAACTTGAGCTGCATCCTTTGGAACAATTTCTTCTACCATTTTACCCTTACCCTTATCTGATGGTGCAATGGTTGGTAAGGTAGATGGTAATACCTGAGTAGAAACCTCCTTGATGATAGATGATGACTGGGATACATCACCTTCATGTGCAGGTCTGTCAACGCCCAAATATCTTCCCTCAACGCCTTGTGTAACCTCTCTCAACATAGCTGTAAATGATAAATTTAAGTTGGTAGGAGAGACTAAGGACGTATCAAAACCTGTTTGTTTCTTCAAAGTTGTAAGGGCCTCAGCAACATCCATTGATTGACCATCCTGGCTGCCCTTATCACTCAGATTTATTGGATCTTCCTCCCCTTTGGAAGATTCCTCCATACCCTTCCTAGCACGATCACTTTCCAAAACAACAATCCTCTCCCTCAATTGCTTGAGTTCAAGGCCTTGTGAGCTGACAATTTGTACTAAGTCTGCATTTTGCTTTTGCAAGCTTATGCAGACTGGCGTCAATTCCATAAGAGTCATTGGTTCCAGTCTGCCCTCTTCTAAAATGGGAATTTGACCTCCCAAGTCAGATTCATTGGGCATGGATGAGGACTTAATGATGGTGGGACTGCCTTGGCCAGCATCTAAGCCTAAACCAATAGTCCCGGCCTCATCCAGGTCACCAACCACACTTGTGGTGGTGGTTCTCTCTGCTACATGGCTAGGACCACCAGAGGAGAACACTCCAGTAGTCCTTTGGCGTTTCATCAACCTATATTCAGGAGGTGTGGAAGATGGTGTGGAAGAATGGGTAGATGTGGGTTGGTTAAGGGGTGTTTGGGATTGTGAAGGTTGTGTGTCAGCGTTGGAAATAGGCACATCAACGCCAACATTGAGTGTGTCAGCGTTGAAGGATTCTGAGTCAATTTGCAGTTGTTCAGGTGAAGGTAAAGGTTCAGGAATTGGTTCAAGTTATGGTTCAGGGTCAATTTGAGGTTGGGGGTCTGGTTGGGGTTGTGCTGCTGCAATAACAGCAAGCATGGCTTGGGTTAAAGGTAGGTCTCTATGGGGTGGTGAGTTCATCTTCATAAAAATAGCTTTCTTTTGTTCAGGGATTTTATAAAAATCATTGTGATCCCTTGAGCAGTAACCTTGAACATCAAAAACCATTTGCAGAAAACGGGGATAAGCTAAAGTCATTTTGTTCCCCTTGTTTTTACACATCCCCTCAAAAATCATTTTAGAATAGTTAAATTTTTGCCCTGTTGCAATGCACACAATAGCGCTTGCAATGGATCTATTGATCTCATTGTGTGCAGTGCATTTGGGACTCAAACATTGAAGGAGGACATGTATGAGGTACTTCCAGGCTGGGGGAAATTCCTGCTTATGATACTTATTTAGAGTACCTTCATCAGGAAAAGGATATCCCAAAGCCCTAAGCCCTTGTTCTATTTCATTTATGGGAAGGGAGGCTATACCATCAGCATCATCAAGATGCAAGGCTTGGCGTACCAAAGCCTCAATAACCACCCAAGATCTCCATGAACAATAGAAGTCAATGTGGTCACTCCATTAACTGTTGAGGAACTAAAAGTGTTCCAAAACTGCTTAATGTGTGTGACTGGAATGAGTGGTGCATGAGAAAGAGCATACCTTAATGGGGATGCGTTCAAATACGCCACCATTTGTGTGTATTGAGGAAACAGAGTATCATCAGCGACAAGATATGCAATCATGTTGTGTTGAGTTCTGAACCCCAATTCTAATTCTGTTGGTTTAAACTTTGGTGCCATTGATGAAAGCTGTTAATTTTAAGTGAAGAAGATGAAGTTGATAAGAGAAAATTGTTAGTTGATAAGAATTATAGATACCCTGTTTAAAATAGGAGCCAAATTTATAGGAGAAATAGATGCATGTGATAGGCCCAAAAAGAGGCAAGTATTTTCAAAAATCAATCATGAAAATATTGAAAAAGTTATAAGTTATCTCATGCATTAAATGAAGGTAACAACTCCTAAAATTACGGCCCAAAAATATGTCAAAAAGTAACAACGGGTAGGTCCCATTGAGTGTCAACGGTCAAAAATAACCTATCAACGCCCAGCGGCTATAATCTTGTCAACGTTTGCCTATAGCCATGTCAGCGTCCAATTTGGTCACAACAACGCTTGGAAAATTCTTGTCAGCGTCCAAAAATAAAAGTGTTTTTTTTAAATGAAAAATGACCTTAACAAGTAATTTATCCTAGAGAACATAACCAAAGGCTGATAATTATTATAGGGCGGCAAGCACTGTCCAGTTATGCACACTTGCATAAGCAAGATAGACACAACAGTCCTCTAGTGTCCCTTGCTAACCAAAACTCTTAACAACCAAGTTACCTTATAAAATCCTTGTTACACCTAGATAAATCCCATATCAAAATCATTCCCAAGTCGCCCAACAGACAACAACCAATTCTAGGCCAAAAATGTCTTGGCAGCATGCATAGTATATCAACTTTGCATGCTACAGTGCCTCATGATTTAGTAAAACTAACTCATACTCACCTGTGGACACAATCTAGAATTGTGATAAGAGTATCATATGGATACCCAAACATCCTAAAGGTTCCTAAAACCTCCCCTTAAACTATGATACAAAAAGTTTGCTAAAATCATGCATGAACATAAAAAAAAAATTATGTCAAGATAGGAATGAAACATTCCAACCATCATCCATAAATAAAAACTTGTCCAAATGCTTCTCCATTGATCCATAAGCAACTCTGTATCCAAGGGTATACTGCTAACACCATCTGCACATTTAGATTGAAAACCACAAAACTAACATTGTTGCTGACAACGCCCCGATAACACATGACAGCGTTGAGGAAAGCTTTGTCAGCGTTAGCCAATTATATTGCTGAGAACGTTGCAAAAACACTTATCAGCGTTCAAGCAACCTTTGTCAGTGTTAGAAAAATATAGTGGAAAATCTAAATCATCAATAAGACCAATAATAATGCATCATCCTGTACATACTTTTACAAAAAGACTCCAAAACACATATTATGTGAGATTGACCATTCCAATACTTGTTACCAAGTATTGAAACCTCCCAGCATCAAAAAGTTTAGTTAATAAATCTGACACATTTTCCTCAGTGTCAACCCTATCTGGTTGTATTAAACCTTTCTCAAAGCAATCTCTTATAAAATGATGTCTAATTTCTATGTGTTTAGTTTTAGAATGATGTACAGGATTCTTAATGATGCATAAAGTACTATTATTGTCAACAAATATCTTAGTATGCATGAAATTGTACCCATAGTCCAACAGCTGGTTCTGAATCCACAATACTTGGCCACAACATGCAGCTGCAACCACATACTCTGCTTCAGTTGTAGAATTAGCCACCACTGTTTGTTTCTTGCATTGCCAAGATATCAACCTGCTCCCAAGAAACTGACATCCACCAGTTGTGGATTTCCTATCAAACTTATCACCTCCATAATCACTATCTGAATATGCAATCAGCTCCAATGGTAAATCCTTTGGGTACCACAAACCAAGACCAGGATATCATCTTAGGTACCTAAAGATCCTCTTCACAGCATAAAGGTGACATTCTTTAGGAGTCACTTGATGACGTGCACAAGCACACACAGCAAACATGATATCAGGTCTGGAGGCAGTAAGATACATCAAGGATCCAATCATGGATCTATAGTGCCTGACATCAACATCTTTCCCATCTCCAATCTTTCCCCAAGAGTGTTCTCTATCCATAGGAGTAGTAGCCCTCTTTTCATGTGGAGAAAAGCCAAACTTCTTCAAGATCTCAGCAACATATTTGTCCTGGGAGATGAAGATACCATCTTCTTTCTGCTGAACTTGTAAACCAAGAAAGAAGTTCATCTCCCCCATAGCACTCATCTTGAATTTGTCTGTCATAAGCTTGGAGAAATCCTCACTCATCTTTGGATCAGTAGACCCAAAAATGATATCATCAACATAGACCTGCACAAGCAACACATCCTTCCCTTTCTTCTTTGTAAATAGTGTCTGATCTATGGTGCCCCTCTTGAATCCATTGTCCGCCAAATAGGTAGACAAAGTACCATACCATGCTCTAGGGGCTTGATGAAGGCCATACATAGCCTTTTTGACTCTATACACTTTATCTGGATTCTCTGGATCCTCAAAACCAGGAGGCTGCATCACATATACTTCCTCAACAATAGTGCCATAGAGAAAGGCACTCTTGACATCCATTTGATAGACTGTGAAGCCCATGCAGGATGCATAGGCTAGAGAAATCCTAATAGCCTCAATCCTTGCAACTGGTGCAAAGACCTCCTCATAGTCTATCCCCTCCTCTTGTGTATAACCTTGAGCCACTAACCTTGCCTTGTTTCTGACCACAATGCCTCTTTCATCTCTTTTGTTCCTGAGAACCCATCTTGTCCCTATAGGTCTGACATATCTAGGACAATCAACCAGCTCCCGAACATCCTGAATTACAAATTGGTGAAGCTCATCCTGCATTGCTTCCACCCAACTTGGTTCTTTGAGAGCATCAAATATTTTCTTGGGTTCCTCTTGTGACAGAAAACAGGCAAACAAACATGCTTGCACAAGAGGGGTATCAACCTTCTTGTGTATATTAGCAATAAACCCACCAAGACCTTGATGAGATCTTCTAGTCTGAACTGGAGTCATAACATCACCAATGATCTGGCAAGGGGGGTGATTCTTCATTGTGGAAGTGAGAACTCCTCCTTCAAAAAGTCTGGTGTCCTCAACCTCATTCTCCATATTGCTAATATCCTCTTCATCAGACTATCTTACATCAACATGAGGATGAACCTCTTCATATATATTGGAAGGTTCACCTTGTTAAAAATTGGAAGAGAAAAGATGGGCGGAATTGTTTTCAACGCCTGAATCTTGTTTGTCAGCGCTAGGGCTAACAACGCTTGAAGTGTGGTTGTCAACGTCTGAACCATCAACGCCTGAATTGGTCATGTCAGCGCTAGATTTGCCTTTGTCAGCGCCTGAAGGACCATGCATGTTTGTATCTTGTGGTACTTGGAAACCACCATTATCTTGTCCAGCAGCAGCAGCAGCAGCAAAAGCATCTGTCCAAATAGGAATTGTGACATATTCTAATATAGGAGATGCCTTTTCTGCTTGTGATCCAACCTTCTTATTAACCTGTGTACCTGAAACATCAACAACTTGTTCCTCCACAACATTTGAAGTTACCTTCACAATGTCTGGATTAGTGACAAGCATATAATTTAAAGTTCTAGATAAGGGTTCCAAATCAAACAACCAATTAGGACCACTTTCAGGATCACTAGGTTTATTCTCCAAAAACCTAACGTGTACTCTTTCAACTATACGTTTGTCCTCTTTAAGATAAACCCTATATCCCTTGCTCTGCACTGAATACCCCATGAAGTAACCCTCATCACCTTTTGCACTAAATTTCCCTAAGGCATCACTAGTATCCAAGACTACTACATGACAACCAAAAGGTCTGAGAAAACCAATATTAGGTTTTCTACCCCAAAGTAACTCATAAGGTGTTTTGTTCTGAATTTTGTTAACCAATGCTCTATTTTTCACATAGCAAGCTGTATTAACAGCCTCAGCCCAAAAGGCTATAGGAAAGTGAGCATCAGCCAACATTGTTCTGGCTGCTTCAATTAGGGTTCTATTTTTCCTCTCAGCAACCCCATTTTGTTGTGGGGTTCTAGCAATACTAAATTGCCTTGTAATTCCTTTCCTGGCACAGAAATCATCTAGCTTCTTATTCCTAAATTCTCCACCATTATCACTCCTAAGCATTTTAACCTCATTGCCAGCCCTCTTCTCAATCTGAGTGATAAAATCAATAAGAACATCAGATGTGTCACTCTTCATAGCTAGAAAGAATGTCCAAGTAAATCTAGAAAAGTCATCTGTAATAACAAAGTAATATGACTTACCATTCAAGCTTTCTATATTAGTTGGACCAAAGAGGTCTATGTGAAGCATATGAAGAGGTCTGGAACTAGTATGCACCTGTTTGGACTTGAATGAGACCTTGTGTGCTGCTTGCCTTTAAGACATGCAACACAAGAGTAGTCATTGTGGAAGGCCTTCTCAGGCAAACCATCAACTAAACCAAGCCTCACAAGTCTATTTATATTTTTTAAATTTATGTGCCCTAGTCTCCTGTGCCACAAATTACTCTCATCTACTGAGGCCTTAACATAAAAACAAGACATATTGGTATTCATTTTAATCCCATTTAAATTCACATTATATATGTCCTTATGCCTAGGTGTTCTATACTCAATATATTTCTCATCAGGGATCTTAAAATCCTTACTTAACACCAAACACTCAATATCAGTAAAAAGAACTTTATTTTTGTTATCACAAACCTGTGATACACTCAACAAGTTGTAATCAAGTTCTTTTACTAGAAAGACGTTCTTAAAACGTAGATTATTGGTGAGAAGGGTTCCTTTGCCTGTGATAGTTCCATATCCACCTCCAAAGTATACCTTATCACCATCTTTGATAGGAGTGAAATTCGTCAGATAGTCTTCCTTCCCTGTCATGTGCCTTGAGCATCCACTATCCCAATATCCATAATCATTGATCTGTCTTTGAATGCCCTGCACATAAAGAAAACAAATTAGTTTTCTTTGGGAACCCGAGTCTCAAAAGACTTGGATTCATCTGGTTGTTCAATAAGAACAGACTTAGTTCTCACAACAACCCCATTCTCATCCTTTTTAGGATGAAATACCCAGTTAACCCCAATAGGTTTTGTAATGACCTTTGAAATGTAATTAAATCTATTGCAAGTCATTGAAATCCCATTATCATTAGGGTTTTGATCTTTCTTGGGTCTCCATGTTAAGCTTGAAGAAGCTTTAGACCCCTTACCTTGTGGTTGCAAATATTTATGTCTGGTCACGTTTCTGTCAGCGTTAGAATTTGTCCTGTCAACGCTGAAATTACCCTTGTCAGCGTTGAACCTAGGGTTTGCTACAGAAACCCATTGCCTATTTGACCAGGTGTTTGTCTTTTGAAATGGTCTTTGTCCATGAGTGTTAGACCCTTTAGTAAAGAATGGGGCAGGTCTAATCACTTGTGGACTTTGCTGCACACAAGGTTTGGGTCTGACAACGTTTGACTTCCTAACAACGTTGACTTTGTTCCTGTCACCGCTGAAATTGTTTCTGTCAGCGCTGGCTTGTGAGCGTTAACACACTTGTATGCCAAATGTGAAAAGCTACCACACGTGTAACAAGCTTTTCTAGACACAACCTTAGGTCTAGAGGAGAAGAAGCCTGTTCCATGATTGCTAACTTGACTCTTGGGTGACCTAGTATTCCTATACATCTCTGCATATTTAATGCTAGGTCTTTTAACAGTGTTTGAGCCTAGGTTAACAACTTTACCAGTGATTGGGTTAGTAACCTTAATGGGTGTAGACTCATTTGGACTTTCACATAGCAAACCTCCCTTAACAAATAAAGTAGGGTTAGCTTTCTTCCACTCATTTAGGTCAGTCAACTTTTGTTGATACTCTTCCACTAGAGTGACAACTCTTGATGGAGGAATGAATTCCTCCTCTTGGAGCTCTGGTAAACCAGTCCAAGATAAGTCCCTTTATTGGACACCATAGAAGTCACCAGCTGGTGGTGGAACCAAAGAGTAATCATTCATTCCAATCCCAGTCATGTCCTTAGGATCCCTTTGTTTAGCTACACAGTCTCCTAGGGTTTAGGTGGCTCTATCAAATCTTTGAATTTTAAGGCCAACATTATCTTTATTCTTAATGGCCTCATCTAACTTAGCCTGTATTTCACCATTAACCCTTTCCATCCTAGAAGAAAAAGACAAGTAGTCAAGCAAGGGCTAAGGGGAAGCCCTGTACAGTAATATCCATACTAGCATCTAACTCATGTTTTAAAATATTGATTTTATCTTTTAAATCAAATTCCATTTTCTTGTATTCAGAAACGGTTTTCTCAGTTTCAGTAAGAGCTAGTTGGTAATTAGACAATTTACATCTTTCAGTACTCATATCATCTTTTAATTTTAACACCTCTTTGTTAAGTCTTTCAGTGTTTAACCTACAACCTTTGCTACAAAAAGCGTCATCATATACCTCATTATCAGATGAAGAGGAGGAGTGTGCCATGAGAGCATATTCAACATGCTCTTCTTCTTCAATATCAGCAACCAAAGCTTTATCCTCTTCAACATTCTTAGCCAGATAGCTCCAATCCCATCCTGTACCATCAATTCCTTGAACTGCAACCATGGCTTTGGAATCCTGAGCTTTAACAACCTGACTTGAGGGTTTACCAGCATCAGATCTTCTAGGAGATCTGCATTCCCTCATGAAGTGCCCCATACGATGACAGTTGTAACATTTAACTTTGGATTTATCAAATCCAGCTGTGTCTTTAACATTGAAGGTCATCTTCTTTTTAAACCTTCTGTTCCACCTATTTGCTCTTATACTAGCAAGAGCCAAGTTCCACTTGATGTCCATCTCTTCCAAGTGCTCATCACTTATCTACTCAAGGTCCTCATATGTAATCACTAAACCATTGGGCAAAGAAGCAATGTAAGCACAAACAGTATCCAAATCTAAACCAGCAGGTTTAACTCTTGGGGAGTCACTCTTAAATGTGTCAGCGTCTGAATAGGAGGCGTTGACAAGACTAGTTCCAGCGCTGACATATGATGATCCAGTAACTGGATGTATGTAAGAGTCCTTCTGATTGAATTGACCTTCACTATGTGAAAAGAAGGCCATATTACTGGTGGTAGACTTGCTTTCATGCTCTAAAAGAGCTTCATCCTCCAACAGCCTTAGTTTTTTGTAGATGTCATCAAACGAGGAGCTCTTGTAAGTATTATTGGCAAGAATAGATCTTGCCTCAATCTTCCATGCCTCACCAAGACTTTTGAGAAAGGTAGCATTGATGTCAACTTCACCAACTTGTGTCCCCATGAAGGACAACTTGCTTGTAATATCAAGCAATCTGCTTCTCACACTACTCAGTTTCTCATTGGGTTGAGCTTTGAAGACAGCATAATCATGCATGAGTTGCTTTTTCTTTTCTTCCCTAGTGTCTGCATTCCCACCATGTGCAACTTCAAGAGCTGCCTAAAGATCCTTAGCAGATTCATAACCTCTATATTTATGCTGGTTTTCTTGTCCCAAAGAGACTTTCAGAATATTTAGGGCTTTCATGTCAACCCTTCTCTTTGCTATGTCATCAGCAGACACAGCTCTACCATCTCCAGGTTTTTCTCTCTTATCCTCTTCAGAACATCCAGCAACAGCTTTCTTTGAGCAATGACATTAAGAATCTTTTGGGCTTTATCGAATGTGTTTCCATATTCAATAACCTCCCAGAGTGTGTAGTCGTAGATCCCCAGATATTGTTCAAAGTTTACCTTCCATAAGTCAAAGTTGGTTGCATCAAGCATGGGAATCTTGATGTTTGGTAAAGCTGAGGAGGAGGAGTTTATTGCTTCAGACATGTTGTAGTTAGGGTTTCTGAGAAAATTAGGGTTTTGGTGAGTTTTAGGGTTCTGGTGTTCTTTAAGATCAAAAGTTCCTCAACAAGCTCTGATACAACTTCTTGATCCCAAACTTAGATCGATTAGCTTAGTGTATACGAGATTAGATCAAGTAATACACGTAGAAAAACCTTTGTATATGCTTTATGAATCTAAGTGTTATGCGGAATTTAACACTTAAACAAGAACACACAATGATATAAACAAACTTTTACTTTGATTATCAATATCAAACTTGCTTACAATGAAAGATGTTTACGAATGAAAACTTATATAAAACTTATATTAAACATTAACCTAAAGGACTTCTTTTATAGACATAAGAAGCCTTGTACAATAATCTACGTATCAACTATTCTAGGTAAAGATAAATATAGAAAATACATTGTTGTTCTTATCTTTACTAGAAGTAATCTAGAATATAATACACGCGTAGAATATATCTTGCATCAGTGCTTGTCTTCAATGTGTCAACGCTTGACTTTGTCTTGTCAACGCTTGAGCTGTCAGCGCTTGTTTTGTTCTTGTCAACGCTTGTTTTGTTCTTGTAAGCGCTCAAGTGATCTAGCCTTAATTTATTCCCAACATTTGTTTGCTCTTATACTTGCAAGAGCCATGTTCCACTTTATATCCATCTCCTCCAAGTGATCATCACTTATTTGCTCCTCATATGTAATCACTAAAACATTAGCGAATAAAGCAATGTATGCACACACAGTATCCAGATCCAAACCAGCATGCTTAACTCTTGGTGAGTCAATTTTGTACTTGTCAGCGTCTGAATATGAGGCGTTGACATGATATGATCCAACGTTGACACATGTTGATCCAGTAACTGGGTGTATGTATGAATCCTTCTGATCAAATTGGCTTTCACTATGTGAGAAGAAGGCCATGTTACTATTGGTAGACTTACTTCCATGATCCAAAAGAGTTTCATTCTCCAACAGCCTCAGTTTGTTGTAAACATCATCTAAAGTAGAACTTTTGTGAGTGTTGTTGGCAATTATAGATCTTGCCTCAATCTTCCATGCATCATCAAGGCTTTTAAGAAAAGTGGCAATAATGTCAACATCACCAATTACTGTCCCCATGAAGGACAGCTCACTTGTAATGTCAAGAAGTCTGCTTCTCACACTACTTAGCTTCTCATTAGTTTGAGCCTTAAAAACAGCATACTCATGTAAGAGTTGCTTCCTTTTCTCTTCAGTATCAACATTACCACCATATGCAACTTCAAGGGCTGCCCAAAGGTCTTTTGCAGACTCATAACCTCTGTATTTGTGCTGATTTTCTTGTCCCAAAGAAAGTTTCAGAATGCTTAGGGTTTTCATATCAACCGTTTTCTTTTCTATGTCATCAATAGACACGGCTCTACCATCTTCAGGTTTTTCTTTCTTATTTGCTTCAGAACATCCTTAAACAGCTGATCTTGTAGCAATAGCATCTGCAATCTTTTGAGCTTTATTGAATGTGTTTCTATATTCAATAATCTCCCAGAGAGTGTGGTCATGGATTTGCAGATATTGCTCAAAGTTGAACTTCCATAGCTCAAAATTGTCTGCATCTAGCATGGGAATCTTGATGTTGTGGTTTGAGGAGGAGTAGGTTACTTACAAGAGATACACAAAGAGTTTTGCCAACATCAACTAGAGGAAGATTGTTGGGTCAAAAAGTTGATGTGGAAGAAACTCAAAAACGAAGAAAACATGAAGACATTTGTCTAAGAGTTGTCAAGAGCAAATCAAGCGTTGACAAGAGCAAATCGTTGGTTGATGGCTCAAGCGTTGTCATGTGCAATCCAAGCATTGTCATGTAAAAACTAAGCATTGACAGAAACATAGACAAGAAGCCTTGGTAAATCTTCTATTCAAATAAACTTATACATAATATATCCTGCATGTTTATCTAAATAGAAGCTTCCAAAGGCTTCTTGTCTACGTTTCTGTCAATGCTTAGTTTGTACATGACAATGCTTGGATTGCACATGACAACGCTTGAGCCATCAACCACCGATTTGCTCTTGTCAACGCTTGATTTTCTCTTGACAACGCTTAGACAAATGTCTTCATGTTTTCTTCATTTTTGAGTTTCTGCCACATCAACTTTTTGATCCAACAATCTTCCCCTAGTTTATGTTGGCAAAACTCTTTGTGTATCTCTTGTAAGTTATAAATCATCTTCAAATTGCTTCCCCTTAATTGTAGCATGTATGTCTTCCCCTTTTTGTCACATCAACAGGGAAGTAAACAATGTATGCAATCTTGAAGATTCTCCAAATGTAGGCTCTGTGTAATGATCTTGAAGAAAAATAAGTACAATAATTTTGATGAAGAAGCAGAGTAACCCAAACTTTGTATTTCTTTCACCCAATTGCTCACTAGTTGATAAACTCTTCCCCTAGTCGCGAAACGACCAGAGAAAAATGCAACTCTTTCATTGCAAAATGAGGCTCAATTTATTGGTAAGAACGGGAACTGAAACCAACAAAAACCGCACAACTATAAGCCAGTTGTTAGCTATAACAATATATTTAGATCCAATGATAAAGGTGTATTGCTCACCCATCAGTTTTTATTACATGGGTACTGGTAACCTTCACGACTATGAGCCAATCATATGCTATAACAATATATTTAGTCCAATGACAAAGTGTATTGCTCACCACAGTTTTTGTTACATGGGAACTGGTAACCTTCACGACTATGAGCCAGTCGTACCCTATAACAATATATTTAGTATAGAGACAAGGTGTATTGCTCACCTATATAAGAAAAACAAATTTGTGAAAACTAACCTCAACATCAAACTTACCATAAGAATTCTTCCCCTTAATCATATACGACTTTATAAAAAAAATATCTGAGCCATAAATATCAATTTGATATTTTGTATAGAAACGGAGATCCCATGTACCTTCGTGTGTAAATACCTCTTTTTGTGTGCTAAAAACGTACCAATTTTCTCAAACAGCAGCTATTCTTTTGTTATCTAACATCCTCTTTTATCCTAGAAATCATCACTGTGTGTTGTCCAATATCGGACAACACTTGTCAGCGTTTGAAAATGTATATATCGGACAACAAGTGTCAGCGCTTCCCAACAGCGCTTAAGTTATTCCTGTCAGCGCCAACTTTGTACCTGTCAGCGCCTGGCCATCAGCGTCTCATCCATGCCTTGTCAGCGTCACACCAACATCTATCAGTGTCACACCAACATCTATTAGCGTCTAAATAACATACATCAGCGGCTAATTGATCTAGGGATTTATAAACCCTAAATCATGATTTTATGTGAAAACCATAAACCGCAGTGAGCTTCGACATCGAATAACTTCTTCATGAGAGCTCAGATCGAAGATCCCTTCGGTGAGATCCTAGACACAAGTGTTAAGAACCTTCAGCGCGAATTTCACGACGATCCAACGGTTAACGAAGGAGAAATCGCGTTTTTACTATTACTGTTCACAGAAAACAACATATGACCCTGCTGACTTTGACGCTTAATAACTTTTTCTTGGGGATAGATCTCGACAATCCATCCAGTAGATATCTAGATATATGTGTGTAGAACATACACAAAAAATTTCGTGGCGATTCAACGGTTCAATAAAAAGTTATGGCCTTCTGAATACTGCTGCGCACACAAAAACGTCCAAAAAACCCTTGTTGGTCCTAGCATCACGAGCCACGAGGCTCTGATACCAACTGTGGAAACCTTGGTTTCCTCGATCTTTTAGCTACTAGGACTGCATCATGTTCATATGATTAGATAATCAAAGCGGAATTAGAACACGACACATTAACAAGGTGTTTGGACACAAAGAACATGAATTAAACAAACGGATTGTTCATTATATTAATAACAAACAATCACTAGACGTGTATGCATCGAATCCCACGTCTAGTCGACACACGCTTTAGGTTTACATTTTATATGAAAGTTATGAATAAACCTAATACCCTTGGTTCCTTTTATAGTGTAAGGATTAGGGTTTACAAGAGATAATATCAAATAAACATGTAAATCTTCTATTCAAATAAATTTATACAGAATATATCCTGCATGTTTATCTAAATAGAAGCTTCCAAAGGCTTCTTGTCTACGAATCTGTCAATGCTTAGTTTGTACATGACAATGCTTGGATTGCACAAGACAACGCTTGAGCCATCAGCGCCCCGATCTGCTCTTGTCAACGCTTGATTTGCTCTTGACAAAGCTTAGACAAATGTCTTCATGTTTTCTTCGTTTTTGAGTTTCTGCCACATCAGCTTTTTGGCGCAACAAAAATCTGTTGGAAATCATCAAGTTATGGAAAACATACAAGTTCTGGATAGCATACAAGTTCTGGATAGCATACAGTTTTAAATGAATGTGTTCCACCATGTAAAATCGCACCCCGCGTTTAGAAACAATGTATAAGTAGTAAAAGGGGCAATGAACTCACCTTAGCGATAGCGATGTCATATGATCATAACAATCAAAATAGAAGAGATGATAGTAAAACGATGGAATATGATAAGACAGGAACCCGCGAGCTTCTAACGAAGACCTATGAAAAAAAATACTTATAAAAATCTTAAAGCTATATCTGAACTAAAGAAAACGATAACTAGCCATTTCACCCATTTTGATTCATCGAAATACGTTACTTATTATTACAATAAGGGCTGAATTAAAATACTAATTTGTTAAATGTATATATATATAAAACTAACTTATTTTAACATGTTGTAAATTGCAACTTGACAATCGCACATAATTTCAATTCATATTAAGTAGCATGCTACAGATTTTTGAAGACATATATTGAAGTAAGCTTTAAATGTAATCAACTTTTGAAATTAATACTTTATTGAGAAAATTACATAAACATTTAGTATTCCATAACACATAAATATTTATTTGTATAAAAATCATTTGACCTTAATGTGCCATAAAAATGATTACAAAAGAATTTAAATACAATAACTTATATTTAAAATCTTTATTTATTTGAGAAAATATGACTAAAATTCCTAGCCAAAACTTAACATATAAAATCAAATCAAAAGAAAAATATAAGACTTACAAAGTATTAAGAAAACAAGCAAATGATCAAAATCGCAAATCCTTGTGGTCATGATGAATCCGGTGAGCCTAAAACCAACAAGGGTGACCCGAATCTTGATTTTCACACAACCAAATAGTGCACAAAACCTTTTTATTTAACCATCGCAATAGCCCAACGACCTTCAAATAGTTGAAGATGACTTGAAGAGAAATAAATTCAAGAACATGTATACCATCAATAAACCATTAACCTTTAATCTTTTTTATATAAAGGTAATCTATATAAGATTTTGGTGCTTGTGTTTTGTAGGATGATCTATGTTCGGCAAAATCAAAGAACAACATAGGAGTATATAGCTTTTTTTTCTTTTCTAGAACGATATGTGATAAAGAAAGAATAATCGAGTGAAGAATCAATGGTCTATACTTTGATGTAAATGTAAGTTGTAGATTAGATGTTTGTGTCTTAAGAAGACACGTGTATACAAGTGTTACTATATAACAGATTTGTGTAATGAGTTGGTTATGTAATGTTTTATTTGTTTCGTGATTTGTAAAAGCGGGTATTATTAAGACTCTGATACTTTTAATGTTACGCGATTTGAAAAATATGTGTGAAACATGAAAAATAAATGCTCATTATGAAATAATAACATTGACATTCGGAAAACGTTGATATTTCGATAACTAAACGACGACTTATAGTTTAATATATTTTAACACGTCGTATAAAGAACGAAGCCTAACGGTTCAACATATATTACGAAGAATGCTCGTAAAACGAGAAATTAAAACGATTACAATTGAAAATATTTCTCTATTATACGAAAATGTTTACGGTCGGTGACGGACATACAATTTGACGGTAAACAATAAGTGACACGTATTCGATACGTTAAATACTTAACCTTGCCGGTTATTCAAGAAGTTCATGTTGTTTATAGAATGAACATGACATTTAAAAGTCGTGTAATAAATATTGTCCGGATATTAGGAACAGAATTATAGCTCGGTCTAAATATTAATTTTAAATTTCGGGTTACTACAGTAAATAAATATGAAAAAATAAAAAAATTTATAATTATGAATAAAATATTTTCAGTGAACAGGAAAATAATTAAAATATAATTTAATTAAAATTTTCGAGATCTCAGGATTTACATATGAAAAAGTAAAGAGGAACAAGTAAAATATTGTAAATCAAGAAGTACAAATAAAAGAATAATTTAATTACCGGGCAAAACATGAGTTCTCACACAAGCTCACTGCCGATCCCATCCAACTGACCCTGCCCACCTACGACTCTGTTTAAAAGGTGATGAAAGGTGAGAAGCTGTTAGCCGAGGCATTGGATGCTAACATGAGCAGAGCACAAGGTGAAAAAGATGCTCGCGGTGAGGTCCTCCGCGCCTTGATTTCTGAAGGGAAGAAAGAGATAGGAAAGTTCTTACCTCCTTTGTAAGTTACATTGTAAACTGTTGTGCCTTTTATTCGTCCGTATATGTATACGGCTAGAACTGATAATATTGTTATAACTCATAATGTTTATGTAAGTCCGTGATAACCACGGCTACTTTTGTATTTTGAATTTGAAACTTGTGTATTTTGAATTTGAAACTTGTGTATTTTTAGATATCATGTACCTATGTTGCATGACATGTCACGTCTTACCCAAAATACAATCAAGTCTACATTTTACTAGACGTGCGGCGTGCGTCTTTACCATGCAAAGCACTTCGTGAGCGCATCATATGGCGACTTATCACAACGTCTTGTGAGTAAGGTGTCTAGTAAGGATACATGATCCACGTCACTGGGGTTGCATCCCTCTTATGTGACAAGTTGAATTATTAGGTTCACTTAATCCTCTTACCCCACTTGGAGGCGCATAGTACATGTACGGTTTTGAATGAATGCATATGAATAAGAGATAGCACATTATAGCAATAACAACTAAATATATACGACAATAATTAATACATAGAATCTAAAAAACAAGACAATAATTTGCACAAGAACGAGCCGTGGAGCTAGCTAGGCACCACGACATTTTATTAGAACGTTTTCGAATTTAGTTTTGACAAGAATGGGAAATCCAAAAAACAAAGGGAACCTAAAAAGCATGAAAAACAAAACAAAAGAGAATACATTGGATCTTCTTTGAAGCCAACTATAGCGAAGTGTCCATGCAAAAGCCGTAGCTTTTCAAAGATAGCATCTTTTAAGATTGCAGATATTCCATGTGTGTTCCAAGTCGCGGCCATCCTTGTCACGCAACTTGTACGCGCCCCATCCGAAGGCTTCCGTAACCTCATACGGTCCTTCCCACTTAGGGCCCAGCTTTCCTGTATTCTCCACTTGACATGCCTCGTTGGCACGATAAACAAAATCTCTCAGTCGAAAAGAAACACCTTTAAGCTTGGCATCATAATAAGCCTTCATCCGTGCCTTGGACTTGGCCTCATTGATAGCCGCTATTTCTCTTTTTTCCTCCAACAAGTCCAGATTAATCCGGAGTTGCTTGTCATTCGTGACAACATTAACCTTCGTTGTGCGGATGGTCGGCATTCCAATTTCTGCTGGTATAACGACTTCAGTGCCGTAGGCCAACGCAAATGGAGTGTCCCCATTGGCTGTTTTAATCATAGTCCTCTGTGCCCATAGAACATGTGGTAGTTCATCCACCCATTTGGCACTTCGTTCATCCAACCTTGCCTTGATGCCTTCACCTAAGCTCCTATTTGCTCGTTCCACAAGACCATTTGGCTACAGGTGTTTAACAGATGTGAAGCGCCGCGTGATATTCAATGCTGCGCACCAGTCTTTCAATGGATTATCCGCGAACTGCTTCCCGTTACCCGAGATGATTTCTCCTGGAAAGCCAAAACGGCACACGATGTTTTTCCAAACAAACTTTTTAACTTGTTTGCCTGTGATGGATTTAACTGCCTTAGCTTCTATCCAGCGTGTAAAGTAGTCCATTGCGACAATCAAGAATTTAACTCCCCCTGCAGCTACGGGGAAAGGTCCTGCAATATCAATCCCCCACTTATAGAATGGCCATGGGGATGTAATGGGTGTCAGTTCCTGCTGCGGATGTCGCGGTACTGGTCTGTGCACTTGGCAATCACTGCATGCATGAATCATGTCGCGTGCATCCCTATGCATAGTAGGCCAATAATATCCTGTGCGTAGAGCTCGTGCTACTACAGATCGGGGACCCGCGCGCATACCGCATAACCCTTCATGTATCTCACTGATCACATAAGTAGCCTAGCGTGGCCCAACACACCGCAACCACGGCTGTAAGAAAGAGCGATTGTAAAGAATACCTTCTCGAAGCTCGAAGTGCTGCGACTTCCTTCTGATACGTCGTGCCGCCTTTTCCTCATCCGGAAGGGTTTCGTTAGTTAAATACCTAATGATCGGGGTCATGCATGTAGGTCCATCTTCTTCAACTATAGCTGCGACTTCCCCTTCCGTTATAGACTTTTCCTTTAGTATTTCTACCAAGACTTGCTTGGATAGGTGGGCGAAACTTGTAGACGTGATCTTGCTAAGAGCGTCCGCCATCTTGTTTTCACGTCTTGGTACCTATTTGATAGAAACTTGCTGAAAGCAGCGATGAGTGACTTGACTTTCTCCAAGTATCGAACCATGTTATCCTCCTTGGCTACGTAACCCCCTAGAATGTGGTTCGCGACAAGCCGTGAGTCCACGTAGGCCTCAAGGTTGCGTACTCCCATTCTAGCGGCGGTTTTTAAACCCACAATCAATGCTTCATATTCTGCCTCATTATTGGTGGCTGTGAACTCAAACCGTAGGGCGTATGTAAACTCCATTCCTTCCGGATTCGTAAGGATGAGACCAGCTCCTGATCTGTGCGTGCACGAGGATCCGTCAGTAAATAATACCCATGGTTCCGCTGGATTTTCCTCTTGTTGCACGGCTGGTCCATCCTCGTACGGCTTCTCCATCAAGAAATCTGCCAAGATTTGGCCTTTAACCGTTGTCCTTGGTCTATAAGAGATGTTATGCTCTCCTAACAGAAATGATCCACTTCTGTAGCCTACCGGCCACGTCTGGTCTGGATATGACTTGTTTTATTGCTTGATCAGTAATCACCACAATTGGGTGCGCCTAAAAGTACCTGCGTAACCGTTTTGTGGCAAACACTAATGCCAAAACCAATTTCTCCATAGAAGAATAATTCAACTCTGACCCTTGTAGTGTTCTACTTATGAAGTAGACCGGAGTTTGGACTGTGTCCCTATCCGTCATGAGTACCGCACTTATTGCTCCCTGTGTGGTCGACAGATACATGATGAGCTCCTCCTTAGGTCGGGGTGCCACTAGCATGGGAAGAGCTGCGAGGTGTTGCTTAAGCTGACCAAAAGCTTCCTCCGCTTCCTTTGTCCATCGGAAATCTCCCTTCTTGATGCACTTCTTGTGTGTTTTGAATAGGGGGAGTGACTTCTCCGCGGACTTCGACAAGAACCTGTTGTTGATCCCAAACTTAGATCGATTTAGCTTTATGTATACGAGATTAGATCAAGTAATACACTTAGAGAAACCTTTGTATATGTTTATGACAATCTAAGTGTTATGCGGAATTAACACTTAAACAAGAACACACAAGATATAAACAAACTTTCACTTTGATTAATGATATCAAACTTGCATACAATGAAAGTAGTTTACGAATGAAAACTTATGTTGAACATTAACCTAAAGGTCTTCTTTTATAGACATAAGAAGCCTTGTTAATCTACGTATCAGCTATTCTAGGTAAAGATAAATATAGAAAATACATTGTTGTTCCTATCTTTACTAGAAGTAATCTAGAATATAATAAACGCGTAGAGTATATCTTCCCATCAGTTCTTGTCTTCAATGTATCAACGCTTGACTTTATCTTGTCAACGCTTGACCTGTCAGCGTTTGTTTTGCTCCTGTCAACGCTTGTTTTACTCTTGTCAGCGCTCAAGTAGATTGGCTATAATTTATTCCCAACAATCCTCCCCTAAACTTGATATCCACTCTTATGATCAAGTTTCTGAATAAACATTAAGAACTAGGAGGAATCTTACAAACCTTCTCATATTGGTAATAAATAAATCTGATCAAGTCTTTTGCCACATCACTTGAATAATCAATTTCCAGCTGAGTGTTCTTCATCTTCTCCAAGATATCCTTGGATATGAAATACTGACCATCCACAAGTAGATACTCAGCAAACTTTGTAGAACTCAAATGATAAACACCAGCAGCTGAATACAATCTCCATTGAAGACCACTGAGGTCATCTTCAAGATCCTTCCAAATAGCAGGATCCTCATCTTTTGGTCCACACATTCTCTTGAATGTGGACCATAGTTTTATTCCATTAGCTGAAGTTGGTGCTTTAGCCTCATACTTGGTCTCTAACAACCTCCATAGGTCTACCAAGTCTTCTCTATCACAACTTGCAAACAAAGATATAAGAGTGGTAAAAGTGTGCACCTCTTTTCCATACCTGCCAATCTTCCAAAATCCACATTCATCTTCTTCATAGCCCACAATTGGAGTTCTGGAATCTAGTGGTAACACTTGTACCATATCTGAAGCTTCTAATGGTGAGAGCTTGAGGCTCTTTCTTATGACAGCTTCACTTGGATGTAATGGATCCATATCTTTGGGAAACTCAAAAGGAACTCCCTTTTTCACTGGTCTGGGAACAAACATTGCCTTTTTGAGCTCCATTTCGTCTGCAAGTTCTTATTTTCTATCATCAGAAAGAAGTCTGAGAGTGTTTGCTTCCTGCACTCTAACCCAAATGGGATAAGCCTTACATTCCAACTCATCAAATGTCAATGCCCTCAATTTCTGATAAGTCCATCCTACTCCATGACATCTGAGCAACATGCAGTGTAACTCCCTTCTATCCCTTTTCAACTCTGAGAGAATATTGCTTGCCTTGTGTTTCAAAATGACTTGGAAATCCTTTTGTACTCTAAGAAGAATCTCCAAACCCCATATCTGATCTGAAATGGTCAAGTGTGGATTCTCCATACATCTTTCTTCCCAAGCATGATACATTTGAACCACCTCTGGCATATCAAAGTCAATCTGCAATTTCAACTCTCTCAATTTCTCCTTGGCCAACTCATCTCCAAACTCAAGTCTTTCTGACTGTTCTATGATCATAAAACTTGAGTCTGAGCTAGCTCCATCACTTCCTTCTTGCTCTTCTGAAGTGACAACAAATGGTGACTCTTTCACCTCATTTCTGTCTTGTTCCATGATTTGTGCAGCCAACCTTCTATCAAACTCAATTTGAGCTGCATTCTTTGGAACAACCTCTTCCACCATAATGCCCTTACCCTTATCTAATGGGTCAATTGTTGGTAAGGTAGATGGTGATACCTGTGAAGAAACCTCCTTGATGATGGATGATGACTGGGATACATCACCCTTATTTGCAGGTCTGTCAACGCTCACTTTTGCTCTATCAGCGCCCAAAATATTTCTGTTAGCGTCCAAATTCTCCTTATCAACGCTCAAATTTCCTGCCTCAGCGCCTTTAGCAATTTCCTCCAACATAGCTGTAAATGATAAATTCAAGTTTGTAGGAGAGACTAGAGACGTATCAAAACCTGTCTGTTTCTTCAAACTTGTTAGGGCCTCAGCAACATCCAAAGATTGACCATCATGGCTGCCCTTATCACTCACATTTATTGGATCTTCCTCCCCTTTGGAAGATTCCTCCATCCCTCTCCTTGCACTAGCAGTCTCCAAAATAACAATCCTCTCCCTCAATTGATTGAGTTCAAGGCCTTGTGTGCTGATAACTTATACCAAGTCTACATTTTGCTTTTGCAAGCTCATGCAGACTGCCGTCAATTCCATAAGGGTCATTGTTTCCAATCTGCCCTCTTCTAAATTGGGTATTTAACCTCCCAAGTCAGATTCATTGGGCATGGATGAGGTCTTAATGATGTTAGGACTGTCTTGGCCAGCTACTAAGCCAGAACCAATAGTCCCAGCCTCATCCATATCACCAGCCACACTTGTGGTGGTGGTTCTCTCTGCTACATGGCTAGGACCACCAAAGGAGAACACTCCAGTAGTCCTTTGGCGTTTTTGTAACCTATATTGTGTTGGTGGAGATGATGATGTAGATTGGGTGGATGTGGGTTGGATAAGGGGTGTTTGGGTCTGTGAAGGTTGTGTGTCAACGTTGAAAATAGGCACATCAACGCCAACATTTAACGTGTCAGCGTCGAAGGGTTCTTGGTCAATTTGCATATGTTCAGGTGAAGGTAATGGTTCATGTATTGGGTCAATTTGAGGTTGAGGGTCTGGTTGGGGTTGAGCTGCTGCAATGACAACAAGCATAGCGTGGTTTAAGGGTAGGTCACTGATATGAGCTTAAACTCATATCCTTTTATCAACAAATAACCCTAAAACATGAAGCAAAATACCCAATTATTTGGCAAAAACAGTATTATGTGGTATGTTTGTGTTTGTGTACACTTTTGTAGGTAAGGAGATACATTTTCAAGCAAACAAGGAAAAACCAAGCTCAAATGGATGAAAAAGACAAAAGAGGATCAAAAGTGACAAGACTTTGAAGTTCAAGGACCTATCTTGACAAGTTATGAAAGTTGAAGGACTAGAAGTGCAAATTATGAAAAGTCAAGATCCAAGTCAAACCTGGTCAACTATCAAGTCAACTCAGTCAAAGGGCCATTTTGTACAAGTTATCAAAGTTAAAGGACCAAAAATGACAAAGGAATGAAGATCCTAGCTTGAAATGGGAATCTGCCAAGTATAGGGACCAAATCTGCCAACTTTGGAAAGAAATGCAAGTTGAATCCATGTGTCAAGAGTTAAACCAATGGGAAAGGAGAATTCACTTCACACGGATCACCACATAAGCCCACTACTGCCGCCTTTCATTTATTACCATATATCAACAGTGTAATCCGCAACACTTCTCCTCAACCAATAAGAAGATGACACGTGTCATCTTCTTTAACAAAAAATATTTCCAGGATCGGGATTTTGATAGAAGGCGTTTCATGAGAAGATCAAAACACCAAATTTGCTCGTTTTGAAGAGAGGAATACAATGGTGCAATCCAATTAACAAATTATCCATTCAATCAAAAACCCCCAATTCAGTGTTCATCACCTTCAAAGAGCAAATGCAGAATTTTTCCACGTGGCAATTTACTACTGGTTCTGTGAAGGTCTACGTAATTAATGGCCTATTCTAGATCATGGATTTGGTGGATTAGGTTGGTTGATTGATTGATTAATAAAGAAGAAATGAAGGAATTAGATGAGGGATTAGAGAGAGAAAGGAGAGAAGGGAGAGAATTGTAGAGAGAGAAAGTAAGATGAATAAATGATTAAGTGTAAATGTGAATGAACAACCCCCTCCTAACATGCTAGGAGGGGTTATATATAGCCCACCCTACATGTGGGCTATATGGACCATACATAAAGTAAATAGATCACGAGCCCATTACATAATTATCATTGGAGCGACCGATCCTTCATAAATACGTAAAACGTATTTCCAACAATCTCCCCCTAAGGGAGGTCGCTCCAAGTTACAAAGTTCTAAATAGTCTATAACTCGTGATCTATGCTAACTAAGATGTGACCGAGACTTTATTGGGAAAACGTATTTCCAACAATCTCCCCCTAAGGGAGGTCACATCTTTTTACAAAATCTTAAACCTAGCATCTATGCTTGAGTCTTCGATCTTGTTCTTGTGAATATGCTTGATGTGATCTTTGACTTTAGTCTTGAGCATGTTTCCTTGCCTTGACCTTGTGCATTCTTCACTTGTGATATTTGCCTCTTTGTGACTTCATGTTCCACATACTTATACTTTTAAATTCTTGAAAGCTTCAGAGTTTGATACAGCGGAAGACTTGACCTTCAGGCTTTCTTGAATTTGTTGAAGTACTAATTGTATGTAGTATAAGCATGTGGTGACGACTTCTTCTGGATTGTACACCGCAATGCCACCTTCTTGTTACGCTGCATAAGACAGTTAGCAACAAAACAATATACACGGATGAAATGGCCTTGAACATTTCATTCTAATTCGGTAGCATTTTACCTCCGGTCGGTGAAGACCGTTGGACGATAGTAAATATCGTACTTGTGGCAGGTAGTTTCAATAAAGAACCTCCTTGACAAGATTTCGCGGGTAAACCCGTTCTCTTTACTCGACCGTCCAAAGCTGACTGCGAACGTAAAGAGTGAATCATTTGGATAATATTATCCGCATGATTTGAAGCCGTCAATACATGTTCCTGGAACAAGTGAAGTTCAATTAAGAACCGCACCATCGTTGCTTTCCAGTTGTCACTAGCTTGATTCATATAGAATCTTGCAAGTTACCTACCAAGTGCTGTTTGATGTTAACACTAGAAGGATTTCCACTCGTCACTGTGATCAATAAAGAGTCACTCTGAGTGTTCTGGCAAGATCATATGATAATGCGAAGAGGCCTGGAACGAGTTTAAGTTCAATTAAGAATTAAACCACTGTTGCTTTCCAGTTAACACAAGTTTGATTCATAAAGAATCGCACAAGTCACCTACCATGAGCTTTTTGATATTCGCTCAAGAAGGATTTCCATCTTCATTGTAAATACTTTCGTATTACTCGGATGTTCAGGCAAGATCATGAAGATTTTGCGTAGGACTCTTAAGATCTTTCTTACTTTTCACAGTGTGTGAAGAAGCAAGGAATAATGAAAGTGTGTCCTAATGAGATATTTGATGATCTCAAATGGCTCTAGACTCGATCGTGCATTTTGGATTTTTAGTGATCGGAGGCTGGAGAGGAGTGCCACCTTTTCAATACCAGTTTATTCGGAGTGAATAAACCAATAGATAACGTGTTGATCTCCGTGTGATTAAAACAAATACCTTTTGAGAGATATTTGAGTTAGCTGGGGAAGGGTTGTGCATTGCATCACTGGGTCCATGATGTCTTTCTTCAATACCGAGAATCATTAACAAAAATGACCTCAATAGCATATGTATTGACCCGGTTTCTGCCTAAAGTTGTAAGGAGGGCTTCTTTCTTTACACCCTTTATCTTTACATTTCTTTTTCATTCTTCAACCCCTTCAATGCTTACCAATACGTCATCACTAGCACCTTGTTGTGATTGTTCCAGTGCTAACTTAAGTACTTGGTCGGCATTCAGCTACGTTCACAATCTTTCTCCATCTTTCCTAAGGACTACTATTTCTATCTATGGAATGTCCTTGGGAAGATTCCTCCGGTTCTAGAGAAATCATTGGACTTTAACCTATCCTACCATCCTTATGTCACCACAATCTTCACCGTCGTGAATAGAGATGTTTTGGGTAAGTGTATGTCACCATGAGATCCATTTTGAAGTGTAAATCCATTTTGCTCCCCCTTAACATATGCTACGATATTCGAAAACATTTCGCACATGTCGGGATGAGCTATCACTTTAAGTCAAACCATTTATGATTGATCATATCCCATATTAAATCACATTTTCTCCCCCATATTAAAAATATTAAACCAATCGATGTTTTTAATATCAATTGATTTAATAACATTTTAAGAAAATTTGGGAAGAAAAATGCAAGTCCAATTATCTTCATGAATTACACAAGCTCCCCCTCAAATTAATGAGGGTGTGCTGAAACGTAAATTAAATACCTTTTAAACACAAGTGTAAGGTATTTATTACGTGCAAAGATCAGATATAATAATGAATTCACAAGATTAGCAATGTACGAGGTTGGACCTGAATAATGGAGAACAGCATATGAAAGAAGCACATGGTTCTTGTTCACGAATGTTGGTCACCTCGTCACGTACCCGAGAAAATTAATTCCCGTTGTTGAGTCAAAGCTTTCCGGTGAAATGCTTGACTTGATTATGAAAAGCGGGTTGCTATCTGAAATAATAGCAAACCAATTTGAGCATGTTTTAAAAGTTTGAACTTCTGCTCGAACTTTATTTACAACCCCGTGTCATTATTGAATGACATTTCTAGGTTCGTAAATATTATCGATTCCAGAAGACATGCTCGTTTTATCAAAACGTTTTTGAACACGCAATTTTGAAAGATTTAGAAAAACCTTTTGAGAAATTCTCGAAAAATTGTGTTCAATGTTTTGAAAAACAATTACTTGAGCGTAAGATGTTGAATATCTTAAAAGCGAGCTCAAGTCCGAGAAGTTGTAAACTTCCCGTTGTTAAGGATAAGTTTATCATCGGCGATAAACTTTCCTTTTATCTGAAGAACGAGTCCTAAGCTGACATTTACTTAGAAGTCGTGTTCATGAGCTTGAAAACTTTGACTGTTTTAACGGAAAGCTCATGACCGAGAAAGGTTAATTTCTCGTTATGAGGAAAAGTTCTCTTATTTAAAAGATACACTTTTCCTTTCTGAGCTTAAAACTTCGAATGTTTTAAGACAAACTCATGACCGAGAAAATTGAATTTCTCGTTATGAGGATAAGTTTATCATTAATGATAAACTTTCCTTTATTTGAAGTTCGAGTTACAGTCTGACATTTAACTGTAAGTCATATACACGAGCTTAAAACCTTTGAATGGTTTTAATGTAAGCTCGTGTCCGAGAAAATTTAATTTCTCGTTGTAAGGATAAGTTTATCATCGGCGATAAACTTTCCGTTATTTGAAGAACGGGTTACCATCTGATATTTAATGATAAACCATATACACGAGCTTAAAACCTTTGAATGGTTTTAGGATAAGCTCGTGTCCAAGAAAACTTAATTTCTTGTTAAGAGGGTAAGTTATCGTTGCGTGGATAAACTTCCCTGTCTCTGAAGTCCGGGTCGTCGTCTGTCATTTAACGAGGAGCCATAATGCATGAGCTTAAAAACTTGGAATGTTTTTGATATAAGCTCATGCCCGAGAAAAATGAATTTCTCGTTTTTAGGATAAGTTTATCATCGGGATGAACTTTCCTTTCTTTGCAGATCGAGTTACAGTCTGTTATGTGACTGTAAGTCCTTGTGTGCAGCTTAACCATGAATCCCCTGAGACATTTGTTTCTCTGATATCTGCTTCTTCAGCAACCAAACTCTAAGAGTGTCCTTAGTTGAACGGTACACAACGATTGGACCGCTTCGTTCTTTTGGAACATCAACTTTGGTACCTGCATTCTCATTAGGAGTTTGTATACTTTTGCATGGGTTAGAGATATCTATTTTTGAAGCACGTGGGGGTTCACAGTTGGCTTTACTTGTGTCAGAGGTGGCCTGAGGGGATGATTCACTTGTCTTAGTTGGCAATCGTTTCCTTTTATAGAAAATCTTGAGTTCAGGCTTAAGTGATGTATCATCCTTTGCAATTTCCTCCCTAGTAGTCTTTGTAGAATCGGAGACTATCCTAGTTAAAGGGCACTCGTTTCCTACAAGAGTGAAAGTTCTACCAGTGGGGCGCCACATTTTACCAACGGGTTTGATTTTAGCGACCCACTGGGATTTAAGTCTAGCACGGGAGTTCACCTCATCAAGTAATTTTTTGACACAAGCATCATGATTTGCCGTAAAGACACATTTTCTACATGTTTTACAAGTAGCATATTTCATGTCTGAATAATTCCTAGATGATTGATCGATGCTCCTAGAAGATGGCATGCTACGGTTAGTGTTGGGTAATCTAGAAGGCATCTGACTAGGTTGGACATTGCTATCTCTTACATGTGTCTTTTGAATAGCTTCCCTTTGACCAGATTTATGGCAAACGTCATTTGAACTAGTTCTAGACGTGGTCTTGGTATTTTTAGGGAAACTAGAGGCAATCATATGATTTGGTCTTGCTAAAGCTGGAGTGATCACATTGGGCCTAGTTGCTGGAGTGACTGGTCTAATAAGATGAACCAAATCAACTTGGGAGGCAAACCGCGGTCTCGAGGATTGTGGTCGCTCGGATCTAAATGCAGTAGGTTGTCTGACAATCGGTTGTCTGACGAACTGATTTGTAGGCGGTTTCCCCAAGATTGATGGTTTTTCAAGCTTAGTGTCCACACTAGGTCCTCTATTTTTCCTTAACTCGTTTTTCAACGCGGCTATAGCAAAGACCTTTTCCTGTACTTGAGCTTTTAAATTCTCATTCTCTTTGAGCACGTTATCTTGGGATGCCAACTTAGATTCAAGCAATTGAATTTGTTTCAAAAGATTATCCTTTTCAGCTTTAGAATCTAAAACAGTTTGATCCAATTTTCTTTCAAGAACAACGTTTGATTTTTCAAGTTTTTCAAAGTATGTTTCAAATTTAACCGTTTTCTTAGAAAATTCAAGTTTGGCATCCTCAAGATCTTTTGATTGTTGAGCTTTGATCGTTTCGAGCTCTTTAATCTTAAAATCAGAATCAGTTAACGAGGCAGTTATAAAGCATTTATCATGATGAACTGTAGCATTTTGAACACTTTCTCCCCCATTATGACTCACATCGGATGAATCATAAGTGGTATTTCTATCACTCTTGTCCATCCCATGTTTGTCATAATTAGGTTCAGAATGCTCAATATGCGGCATGTCATCAGCATATACATCATAACCAACATCACATTGTACCATGTTTGCAGGCTCTTCGTCATAAATGGGTAAGGTGTCATCAAGAGAAATTTCGTGAACATTCCCCGACGTGCCACTGATAGCATGTTGTCCTTCTGAATCCGTGCTCTTGGCATCGTTAGGCTCCAAGTTTTCAACCGTATGATCAGTTTTCTCTTGCATCGAAGAGTCTTGCACTCCATTATCATACCCTTGCTGAAGTCGAGATCTTTCATAAATCGAAGACGAGACCGAGGTCATGAGTTTCAAGATCGTATCACGAAAAACTCGAAGCTCGGTATGTGTATCTCGAAGAAACGATTGGCAAATCATTGAACTTTCAGGCTTGATGATATTAAATTGGAGGAAAGGCGTGAGGTGTGTCACAAGAGCCTTATAAGCAAGTGCCGATGCAGAGTGATTAAAGTTGTCATGGTTGAGATGCTCTGCTAGTTCGGTCAAAGTGGTGAAAATTGAGTCGATGAATATATGACGATCTTGTCCAAAGATTGTCACAAATTCGCTCCCTCCTTGAATCCGTGAAAGATTAACTAGATGATACTGAAGCATTCGAAATGAAGTTATACCACTTTCCCTAGCGTTGGCGTGCATTCGATGCAAGTCTCCCTCTGTAGGTGTCGAAGTTAACGGGTCCATTGAAAATCGAGGAAAAATAATGTGGATGTTCAGGATGTTACTCAAAAGATGTTGTCGGCTCAAACGATTATTAAACCCGATCAAAAATCTGTAGTCGCTAAAAATAAAACCCGTCACGTTGACTCGTCACTTTGTCTTCAAATCCGGCCACAATAACGTTTAACCCGATAAATATTTTTCACGTTAAACTGGGAAAATACCCGCTTCGACACGATTTGCCAAAAATTACTAAACAAAATGCTAAAAAATATAAAAGTGACAAAATAAAAATATAAAAGTGACAAAAATAAAAAAAATAAAATAAAAAAATAAAAATAATAAAAAAAATAAAATGTGATATTTTTTAAAAAAATAAAATGTAATATGTTAAAATAAAAAAAAAAGGATTAATTTAACTAAAAATAAAAAAATAAAAAAATAAAACACTAAACTTACCTAACTAATATTCAAAATAGTAAATAAAATAAAAAAAAAATCGAATATATATTTGAAAATAAAAAGAAAACCCAATACGTGGCTAAAGATGGATCTTAGTTTCCTCCGCCCAGTTAACAACGTGGCCACGTGGCCCAATCAGAGACTTCCACCGCCCCAAACTCTACTTAGTTATCTCCGCCCCTCTCTCCCCTAATAATTAAACCTATCTCTCTCTCCTCACACATAGAACATCTCCGTCTCTTTCATTTATCAAACTCAAAAAAATATCTCTCTCTCTTAAATTAACAGTCACCAACGTAATCAAACTCAATTAATCCCAACCCTTGTGTTCAATGATCAAACCAAATTGATGGCGCTAAGATCTTTATATAAAGATCTCAGGTAGGTATTGTTAATTTTTCTTTGTTTTTGATTTGTCTCTCTCTTCTACTGTGAGTCCTTCTTGTCAGTCTTGGATAGAGTCAAAAACTTTATTGAAAAAAAAATCTAAGGTTTTGGTGTTGGGTTAATGGAGTCGAGGGTGTTTGGGTTTTGAGTGATTGATGTCAGTTTGTTAAGTTTGAGGAGTGTGTTTCGAGGGTGTTTGTGGTGACACGAGAGGGTGTGAGTTGTGGTATGGGTGAGGGAGTGTTTTGACCGAGAGAGGTGAGGGTGAGGGTGAGGGGGAGTCTTGGTGAGTGTGCGAGTGTGAGGGTCTGCGTTGAGTGCTTAAGAGTTTGTGGGGTTTGTTGTCCGAGGGTGTTTGTTTTGAGGGTATGTGTCCAGGGAGGGGAGTTGAGTTCAGATTTTTGTGAAAGGTTGTGTTTTGTTTTGGGTCAGAATGATGAGGGGGAGTTTGGGACGATAGTGTGTCGAGAGTGAGGGGTCTGTGAGTTGTAAGTGAGTGGTTAGTGAAGTTAGAGTGTGTGTCGAGGGTGTTTTGGGGAGTCTGTGGTTTGTTGTTGAGTCGAAAATGGTTTGAGGGTTGAGTGGTGCGAGAGGTTTGTCAGAGTCGAGAGGGAATGAGTCTTTTTAAAAAGACAAGGATATGTATTGACCCGGTTTCTGCCTAAGTTGTAAGGAGGGCTTCTTTCTTTACACCCTTTATCTTTACAATTCTTTTTCATTCTTCAACCCCTTCAATGCTTACCAATACGTCATCACTAGCACCTTGTTGTGATTGTTCCAGTGCTAACTTAAGTACTTGGTCGGCATTCAGCTACGTTCACAATCTTTCTCCATCTTTCCTAAGGACTACTATTTCTAGCTATGGAATGTCCTTGGGAAGATTCCTCCGGTTCTAGAGGAATCATTAGACTTTAATCTTATTTTTTTTAGTTTTTTAAAAAACTAAAAAACTTTTGCAGTTGATTGTTGAATGATTTGAGTTGATTACTAGTGATAGGTGGTGGTATCACTAGTGCAAGAGAGCTCAGCGCTCCTCTTCTTCCCAAAGGACTTCTACAATAGGTTCTATAGCTCTTGATTTTTGTTCCTCTAAATCAGTCAATTGCATGCTTAATTTTCCTAGTTAATCTTGATGGCTGCCTGTTTTACTTGATGAGTAGTTGATGTTTGATTGATTCTAGTGTTTTGTAGCTTGATCTTGCATAATTGTGTTCTAGTTGTAGTTTCTGCATAATTCAGTCACTTTTTAGCATAATAGCTTACTTTCAGTTCTTGCCTTGGTTATTGTTTGTTCTTAGCTTGAATACACTTCATTTTGTCCATTGAAACTAGTCTGCTATAGCTTTTGTATCAGCTTAATCCAGAACTTAAAAAGCTTTTGTAAAATCTTGATCAAAACAGATAAAGGAGTGTTTGGTAGTAGCTTTTAAGTGGTTTTCAAGTGTTGATAATTGGTGTTTAAGAGTTCATTTCTAGTCATTAGGTGTTAACAATTGGTTTTAAGTCTTTTACAAGCAATAAAAATAGTCAAAAAGGCAATTGGCATAGAAATAGTTTGGGTCATCCTTATTTCAGCTTTATTCTTTGAAACTTACCATTTTCATTTGCCTAGTTCTCCTTTAATCTTTGATGAAATTTCTTCAAACTTGTTTCTATTTCTAGCTTACATCATAAACTTTCAGTTTCTAAAAGGAAAATCTACAGTTTTAGGTAATAAGCTAGGAATTAGCTTTTTAGTCAAGGTTTGAGCAAATTCCATTCTCTGATATAAAAAGCTTACTGTTTTACTGGTTCTCTTAATCCACTTCATAAAACTTATGATTTTCTTTCACCAATCCATTTAGAAAGTGTTGAATATCAAGATTTGAAGTTTTGAGCTTTTTCATAAAAATTGGTCAAACCTGGTCAACATAAGCTCAAAAGAGCTTATTTCAGATTTTTCATTCATTACTTGATGAAAATGGTTCTAGTTTGATTTCCCGTTCTTGTAATCAAGTGCTTAATCAGTTTAATCACAAAAATCAAATTGTGATTGTTTGAAATAAGCTGTAGCTTATTTTGTGCTTATTAATAAGCACTCTTTTGCTTATTTTTGACTTTTAGCTTATTTCCTTGAACACACGTAGTCTTAATTGGATTTTAAGAGTTTTGCAAGTTGTTTCAGCTTAATTGGTTGAGTAATAAGCTCAAACGAGCTTAATCTTGTTTGTGTCCCGTTTTTAGTTAAAAGTTTGTAAAAATTGCACTTTAGTCCCTAGAAGTTTAATCAGTTCTAAAACCTAGCTAAACTTCCTAATTTTGTGGTATTTGCAAAATTCAATCCTTTACATTTGAAGTTTGTTAAATTTCAGTTATCAAGTTTGTTAGTTTGTTATTATTTGGTTAGGTTGTTATCAGTTTTACAAGTTTGGTCCTTATAGTTAACTGTTTTACATTTTTAGTCCCTATAGTTAATAGAACTTACATTTCAAGCATTTAATTTTCCTAGAATTTACATTTTCAGTCCTCTTAGTTTTATATTTTGCAATTTTAATTTTGTTTGAATAAAAATTTGGTATTTGCAACTTGTTTTACGTATAAGTAGGTTTATATTTTTCATTTTTAAATAGTGTTGTTTGAATTAGCAATAGATTACCAAGCAAGCTTGAACAACCAAGAACAATTAAAAATCTGATATTGATTGGACTTTCTATTGGTTAAGAACTGAGAAAACGAACTTGCATTATACTACATTTCAAATGGCGCCGCTGCCGGTTCTTTGACTACACGAGAGACTATCGATTGACGGTTTTCATTGGCTTTTGGGATCCGTTCATTTGGTGAACGTTATTTTTACGTATCATAAATCAAAAACAAATAAAAAAATCAAAAATATAAAAATATATAAAAAACTAAAAAATTAACAAAACAATTCTTTTCCTAAAGAATTGACCAAAAAAATTAAAAAATCCAAAAAGCAATCTTTTTCCTAAGAGATTGCACCCAAAAATATATATTATTGGATTCTCTCGGTTTTTATGTACATATAGTATTCTTCTTTAAAAACTCATAAATACAAAAATATTTTCCATATATTATTATAAGTAAATACGTATACGTATAAGAACAATAAATCTACATATCTTCCATAAGTATTGCCGAGGCAATACACCGTGTTGAGGGGCGTTCCGGTCCTTGACACGCGTATCGATCAAACAAAATAAAGCAAGAATAGATAAATACTCTCAATAAGCAATAATTCGAAGAATACGAACATTTAAGTGAATAGAAAGGCGATGTGCTATAAAATGCCATCTAAGGGTCAATAGGTACTTAAGTGCTTCGCGCCACCTAACCCCCCGTTCACTTGGGAGTATTCTAAGAAGGAAAGCTTCATTGAGGGTCTTGCACCCAAAGTAGTAATACATATATTGTTATTTTCTTGTGGATATTTAATATCGAAACTCGAAGAGGATAATCCATTTCTCTTCAAAGTCACACGAGAGCTTCTCTCTCATTCCTCGTATTGAGTTGCATGCTCACTCGCGGGCGTGCACAAATACCGATTGGTGTACAACCTCTTCCTCCGAAAAGGAAGAAAAAGAGAAAGAGTAAGACCACCACCGTCCACCAAGCCGATCACGAGAATCGTGCTTTGTCACCACCACAAGAAGCCATGGCTATTGATAATCGTACTTTGTATGAACGTATGCAATCCAACATTCATGGATATGCTAGTGCCATTAAGATTCCCGACTATCCCGCTAACACATTTGAGCTACATACATCTATGATCAATATGGTTGCTGCATCACCTTTCTTTGGAAAACAAAATGAGGATCCTCATGCTCACCTTAAGAGATTCCTTTCACTTTGCAACACCATTAAGCATAATGGGGTTCCACATGAGGTCATTAGATTGATGTTAGTGTCATTTTCCTTAGATGGGAGTGCTAAGCATTGGTTAGACACCCAACCACCCGATAGTATCACCACATGGGATGATTTTACCACTAAGTTTTTGAACAAATTCTTTCCTCAACAAAAGACTATGGCTTTGAGGAATTTGATTATGGGCTTTACACAAAAACCTAGTCAATCCTTTGGTGATGCTTGGGAAGAGTATAGTGAGTTGTTGAGGCGATGCCCTAACCATGGAATGGATGATTTAGGCCAAATCAATACCTTCTACAATGGCCTTAAACCTCACCACCAAGATTCACTAAATGCTTCCGCGGGAGGGAGTATTCATTTCAAGACATACCATGAGGCTTTGAACATTATTGAGACTAAGGCAATGGTTCAAACAAACGATCCATTTGAAGAAAGAGTTCATGTTATCCAAAACACTTCTCAAACACCTTGTGATAACCAATTCCTTAAATATCACCAAGAGATCCTTCAACAAGTCAAACAAGGACAACAAGAAATGACTCAAGAGATAGTTCAAGCCTTTAAGAGCATGACATTGAACAATTCCTCAAACAATGTGAATGCCATCACCATTTCTTGTGTTACTTGTGGAGGTCCCCACTCTTATGAACAATGTGACAAGGTGCAAGGGTATCAAGGGGAATGTTATGCTTATCAAGAGGAACACCGTGAACACTTCAAGCCTAACATCAATCCAAATAACCTTTCTTACAAATCCCAAAATTACCTTACTCCACCCGGCTTCCCACCCCAACCACCCACCCAAATTCCACAAAATCCTCCTCAAATTTTAGCAAGGAATCAAGGGCAAAGACAACCATACCAAGGAAATAACTACAAGGCACCAAATCAATTTCAACCTCAAGCAAGTACCTTTTATCCACCAAATCAAGGATTTAACTCCCAACCTTTACCTTTCCAACCTCAAGGTTTTCAAGGTTATGTGCCACAAGAGTTAAATACAATGGATCTTTTGCAAAAGATGAATCAAGAGAATGAAAAGAAATTTCAAGCTATAGACAAGAAAATGAATGACCAATTCAATAAGCTTTTGATGGCATTAAATCAAAGACCATAAGGGGCTTTACCTTCCAACACACAAACAAATCCTAGGGCCAATTTTAATGCTATTACAACAAGGAGTGGTACAACAACAAAGGATCCTTCACCTCCTAAACCTACTATTGTTCAACCCACTTGTGCTCCTACTTGTGATAAGCCTTCTATTTCTACTCCACCTCCTCAAAGTGCTCCTATTCACTCAAACACACCTTCTCAACCACCTCATACTTCTCCTTTACCTTCCACACTTCCCAATGAAGAGGCTAACAAAGACAAATCTTCCACCACAACACCTATTCCACCTACACCAAAACCTACTCTTCCATACCCTTCAAGGTTGAAAAAGGACAAGTTAAAGAACAAAGATGACATACAAGTCTCCAATTTCTTAAGGATGTTCAAGCAACTCAATATCAACATATCCTTTGCGGAAGCTCTTGCTTATATGCCAAAGTTTGCTAAGATGTTCAAGGATTTGCTCTCAAACAAAGAAAAATTGGTTGATTTGCCCAACACATCACTTAATGAAAATTGTTCCGCGGTGTTACTTAAAACCTTACCAACAAAACTTGGAGATCCGGGGCGCTTCTTGATACCTTGTAATTTTCCCGGTGTTGAAAATTGCATGGCTTTGGCGGATTTAGGGGCGAGCATAAATCTCATGCCTTTATCGGTTTGGAAACAACTCTCTCTTCCCGAGCTCACTCCCACTAGGATGACTCTTGAACTAGCCAACCGAACCATAGCTCACCCCGTAGGTATAGCGGAAGATGTGTTTGTAGGTGTGGATAAGTTTACCTTTCCGGCCGACTTTGTAGTGGTCGATTATGACATGGATCCTAGAGTGCCTTTGATTGTTGGTAGACCGTTTTTGAGAACGGGTCGTACCTTGATAGATGTGGCGGAAGGAGAATTAATTATGAGAGTAGAGGATGAGAAAGTGGTGTTTAAGTTAGGGAAAGTTTGTGATAGGAAAGAAGTTAAGGAGTCTAGACCTTGTGAGACTATTAACATTGTGGATGTGCTAGATGAAGTGTGTAATGAACACTTTCATGATGCTTGTAAGAATGCTAGTGATGAGATTCCACATGTTGAAACCGTGGCCTTAATTGCTCCCTCTTTAACACCTTTTGGAGAGAGTGATTTCCTCTTGGAGGAATTTGAGTCCAACTTTCTTGGTGATGATGATTCTCCCATTAATTGGGAAGAAGATATTCTTACGATCCAAAAGTTGCTCAATGAGGACCCTATTCCTTCTCCTATTCCACAAGAGATTACCATTGAGGAACCTTCCATAGTAAAACCTTCCATAGAAAGTCCACCTCCCATTGAACTTAAGGAACTTCCATCCCACTTAGAATATGCTTTCTTAGAAGGAAAAGACCAATTACCGGTGATTATTGCTAAGGAATTGAAAGAGGATGAGAAGGAGCAACTTATTGAAGTCCTTAAGAAACATAAGAAAGCCTTAGCATGGAAAATATCCGACATAAGGGGAATTGATCCACATTTTTGTACTCACAAAATCCTTATGGAGGATGATTATAAACCCGCCATTCAAAACCAAAGGAGAGTTAACCCAAAAATTCATGAGGTTATTAAGAAGGAAGTGATTAAACTCTTAGATGCGGGTATGATTTACCCCATTTCCGACTCTCCATGGGTTAGCCCGGTTCATTGTGTTCCAAAGAAGGGTGGAATCACCGTGGTGCCTAATGAGAACAATGAGCTTATTCCCACGAGACTTGTAACCAGTTGGAGAGTTTGCATTGATTATAGAAAACTCAATGAGGCAACTAGGAAAGACCATTTCCCGCTTCCCTTTATGGATCAAATGCTTGAACGCTTAGCGGGAAATGAGTACTATTGTTTTCTTGATGGCTTTTCGGGTTATTTCCAAATACCCATTGACCCTAAGGATCAAGAAAAGACCACATTCACTTGTCCATACGGTACCTTTGCTTACAAGAGGATGCCTTTTGGCCTATGTAATGCACCGGGGACGTTTCAAAGGTGCATGATGGCGATTTTCCATGACATGATAGAGCAAACCATGGAGGTTTTTATGGATGACTTTTCCGTATTTGGGAACTCCTTTAGCTCTTGTCTCACCAATCTTGAGAGAATGCTTAAGCGTTGTGAGGAAACATGTTTGGTGCTTAATTGGGAGAAATGTCACTTTATGGTAAAAGAGGGGATTGTTTTAGGACACAAGATATCCAATAAGGGATTAGAAGTTGATCGAGCTAAAATTGATGTGATTGCTAAGCTTCCCCCACCCACCTCGGTTAAAGGTGTGAGGAGTTTCTTAGGTCATGCGGGTTTTTATAGGCGCTTTATACAAGATTTCTCTAAGATAGCTAGACCAATGACTCATCTCTTGGAGAAAGAGGCTCCTTTCATTTTTGACCAAGCTTGTTTAGAATCTTTTGAGACACTTAAGGAAAAATTGACGAAGGCTCCCGTTTTGGTTTCTCCAAATTGGGAATTACCTTTTGAGCTTATGTGCGACGCTAGTGATTATGCGGTGGGGGCCGTCTTAGGACAAAGAGTTAATAAGCATTTCCAACCTATACACTATGCGAGTAAAACCATGACCGGTGCACAACTTCATTACACTACCACGGAAAAAGAGTTGCTTGCTATAGTATATGCTTTTGAGAAGTTTAGACCATACCTTGTGCTTTCCAAGACCATAGTGTATACGGATCATTCCGCTCTCAAGTATCTTATGACAAAACAAGATGCTAAGCCTAGGCTTTTGAGATGGGTTTTGTTGCTTCAAGAGTTTAAGATAGAGATTCGTGATAAAAAAGGGGCCGAGAATTTAGCGGCGGATCATTTGAGTAGACTTGAGCATCCTTTTCAAGGAGATTTCCCACATCAAGAAATCAATGAATCCTTTCCACTAGAGGAGCTCATGTCTATCTCTTCCCAAGAGGATGCCACACCTTGGTTTGCGGATATTGCAAACTATCTTGTGGGCAATGTGCTTATTGAGGGTCTTACTTACCAACAAAAGAAAAAGTTTCTTAAGGAAGTTAAGTATTACTTTTGGGATGATCCATATCTTTTTAGGCAATGTGCGGACCAAATCATTAGACGGTGTGTAGATGGGCCCGAGACATTTAAAATCTTAGAGGCATGTCATAAAGGACCTACGGGTGGACATTTTGGGCCTAACTACACCGCCAAGAAAGTCTTTGATTCGGGTTACTATTGGCCTTCCATTTACAAGGATGCTCAAGAGATGGTGAAATTTTGTGATGTTTGTCAAAGACAAGGAAAAATTACACAACGTGATGAGATGCCACAAAATTTTATCCAAGAGTGTGAGATATTTGATGTATGGGGAATAGATTTCATGGGACCTTTTCCATCCTCTAAGGGAAACAAGTATATACTTGTGGCGGTGGATTATGTGTCCAAGTGGGTGGAGGCTAAAGCCTTACCTACTAATGATGCTAGAGTGGTTGTGAAGTTTTTGAAACAATTGTTTGCTAGATTTGGTGTACCTCGGGCCATCATAAGTGATCGTGGTACGCACTTTTGTAATGATCAATTCACGAGAGTTATGAAGAAATATGGAGTGAATCATAGACTTTCTACCGCGTATCACCCTCAAACAAATGGTCAAACCGAGGTCACAAACCGTGGTTTTAAGAGGATTTTAGAGAGAACGGTGGGAGAGCATAGAGCTTCTTGGTCGGATAAGCTTGATGATGCTTTGTGGGCGTTTAGGACGGCCTTTAAGACACCAATTGGTTGTACTCCTTATAGGCTTGTCTATGGAAAAGCGTGCCACCTCCCATTTGAGTTAGAACATAAGGCATCTTGGGCTCTCAAGTGGGCTAACTTTGATTTAAACCAAGCCGGTTCACATAGGAAAGATCAAATCAATGAGATGGATGAGTTGAGAGCCAATGCCTATGAGAATTCTTTGCTATACAAGGAAAAGACTAAGAAATTGCATGATGCTAAGATTAAGAATCGTGAGTTCAAAGTTGGAGAGCCGGTTCTCCTCTTTAACTCAAGATTGAAGCTTTTTGCGGGCAAGCTTAAGTCGAGATGGTCCGGTCCATTCACTATTGCTCAAGTGTTTCCATATGGAACTCTTGAGTTGTCCCAAAACGATGGTCCAAATTTTAAAGTGAATGGTCACCGTGTTAAACACTACTTTGGGGAGGACATTTCCGTCGAAATGGTCCAAGAGGTCCCCATTTTCCCCATGAATTAATTCATTGAGGGACGAGTCGAGCTAGAGACTCATTAACTCAAGCATCGTATAACTAGGTTTAGAGTGTTGTAGGTTAGAAATAAAGGCATAGATTTGGAGATAAGTGTAGGGGAGACCTTCTTTTGTCTTCATGCTTGTTTGTAGGGTTGCTCACTCATATTGTGCTTTGGAACTTATGGAGGAGGCCCTTGTATCCGGTTCACTTCGTTACTTTAGTGAATTTTCATTGACACCTTGTGCTTAAACATGATTTCACTAATAGTAGTCCTTTCCTTAACTTGGGTTAAGCAAAGTCTATTCATTGTCATAAGTGTAGGGGAAGTTTTTATACTTCCATGCTCTTAAACATTGAGGACAATGTTTAGCTTAAGTGTAGGGGGGGTCTTCTATCGAAGTGACCTTACCTAGAACTTGTCATTGTCTTGCATGATAACATGAAAATTGAATTTTCAATGTTTTTCAAATTTTTGATCTACTTTGGCCAACAAAAATATGCATTCATGATTTTTGCATCAATCATTTTTCATTTTCATAACACATTTGCATTTTATATATTTCTTCTTTTATTTTTCATCAAAAATATATAAAAAGGAAAAATATAATAAAACATGGTTTTAACAAATTTAGACTTCTTTGACATATTAGGCCCGCCATGGATATTTTGACTCAACCCGAGTTTGCTTATTTTAGCACTCTCTAGTTAGTATCCTTAACCATGTAGTCCTTCATTGGTCTATTAGGCTAAGCTTCCACCAATTTCATTCTTTGAAATTTTAAATTTGTGGAGAATGGGAAATGATAGAGTTGAAGCAAGTGTAAAAGGGCTAGATAGACTTCATGGCAATTACTTGTGGCTAAACCCTTCTCTTCTTGACCTCTATTTTCTTCGCATGTATATAATTGTTAATAAATAATCAAGTACGGTTTTAATTGGTTTGTAATCTCTTATGCATTTTTGGCTAATCATTCATGGTTGATATGAGTACGTCTTAAGATTCTAAGTTAGCACGTTTTATGTGTACTAGACTTATGTCATGCTCCATATTTAGCGGGTGTTTTTCCTTTTCTTCTTTGCAAATTTCTTGGTGAGGAATAAAGAAAAATAAGAGCGGCTTATGAAAAAAAATGAGTGGCTAGAAAAAAAAAAAGAAAAAAAAGAAAAAAATAATGCAAGACTCCCAAGAGGGGAAGTGTGGGTTAATTATAGTGACTATTGAGTTCCAATATTACCTTGACGGGTTGCGGGGATTCAATAGATTGCTCCAATCCAATATTACCTTGACGGGTTGCGGGGTTGAAGATCCAAAATCTCAAAAAGATGCGGATGTAAATTATTGCGTGAGTTTTATTTTTCTTTCCTTAGCGAGTGTGTAGTTACTTATGAAAGCATGACATGAGGATTTTACACATAAGGCGAATGACTTATTATTCTTAATACGGACTTATATTAATTGTGAGCGGTTTTTCAAGTAATGGATGAGAAGATTACTTAGGATTAAAACCGTGCTTCCTTATTTTTGGATTTTACATTTCTTATATTTCACGCTTGAATAATGACAAATTTGCCCACAAGCAATTTGCTCAATTAATAACCGGTTCCACATTTAATTGTCATGAATACGTTGATGCACTTTTTACTTGTGAATGCAATGATCCCATTTATTAGCTTGGTATGGGGAAAGTGAAACTTGAGGGTGATAAATGTTCATGGTATCCAAGCCCTAATCCAAGTCATTGAATTCTTTATGAGTTATTTCCATCAAAACCATTTCAAGGAAAATCAAAAAGATATAGATAGAATTGTATTTTGATTCATTGCAAGTCAAAATCATGCATCATCTAGTTTAGAGTAGTATAGGTGCATCTCATATGGCCAAGGTGGATTAATTATGAGGGAAATGTAAATTTTTAAGCCTTGAAATATAATATTGCATGAGGACATGGCAATGCTCAAGTGTAGGGGAATTTGATATGAGCTTAAACTCATATCCTTTTATCAACAAATAACCCTAAAACATGAAGCAAAATACCCAATTATTTGGCAAAAACAGTATTATGTGGTATGTTTGTGTTTGTGTACACTTTTGTAGGTAAGGAGATACATTTTCAAGCAAACAAGGAAAAACCAAGCTCAAATGGATGAAAAAGACAAAAGAGGATCAAAAGTGACAAGACTTTGAAGTTCAAGGACCTATCTTGACAAGTTATGAAAGTTGAAGGACTAGAAGTGCAAATTATGAAAAGTCAAGATCCATGTCAAACCTGGTCAACTATCAAGTCAACTCAGTCAAAGGGCCATTTTGTACAAGTTATCAAAGTTAAAGGACCAAAAATGACAAAGGAATGAAGATCCTAGCTTGAAATGGGAATCTGCCAAGTATAGGGACCAAATCTGCCAACTTTGGAAAGAAATGCAAGTTGAATCCATGTGTCAAGAGTTAAACCAATGGGAAAGGAGAATTCACTTCACACGGATCACCACATAAGCCCACTACTGCCGCCTTTCATTTATTACCATATCTCAACAGTGTAATCCGCAACACTTCTCCTCAACCAATAAGAAGATGACACGTGTCATCTTCTTTAACAAAAAATATTTCCAGGATCGGGATTTTGATAGAAGGCGTTTCATGAGAAGATCAAAACACCAAATTTGCTCGTTTTGAAGAGAGGAATACAATGGTGCAATCCAATTAACAAATTATCCATTCAATCAAAAACCCCCAATTCAGTGTTCATCACCTTCAAAGAGCAAATGCAGAATTTTTCCACGTGGCAATTTACTACTGGTTCTGACACGTCACAACTCCAACAAACTCTCATATCTTGCCTATAAATAGATAGCTTGTACCTCATTTCTCATAGTAGCTTAATTTTGTAAAACACATAGTTAAATTTTCCCTTTCCCTTTTTCCCTCACTTTTCCCCTAACTACTCAAGAGTCTGACAAACTCTTGAGTCAGTTAGTTAGTTGTTAGCTTGTAACAAACATTTGTAACTGAATTCATGCAATAAAATTCAAACTTCATTTTCCCGCCAAATTCTGTTCTTCAAATTCCTGTTGATTCTTGTTGCTATTGGATATACTAGTTGTTGTTTGATGTTTGTTATGATCATCCAATGATCATAACTGACATTGGTGAAGTTTTGTAGCTGTTTGATCAGAATTCAAGTATTTCCATTGTTCTTGAAGATTTCATGGCAGTTTGATGATTTGCAGTTGATTGTTGAATGATTTGAGTTGATTACTAGTGATAGGTGGTGGTATCACTAGTGCAAGAGAGCTCAGCGCTCCTCTTCTTCCCAAAGGACTTCTACAATAGGTTCTATAGCTCTTGATTTTTGTTCCTCTAAATCAGTCAATTGCATGCTTAATTTTCCTAGTTAATCTTGATGGCTGCCTGTTTTACTTGATGAGTAGTTGATGTTTGATTGATTCTAGTGTTTTGTAGCTTGATCTTGCATAATTGTGTTCTAGTTGTAGTTTCTGCATAATTCAGTCACTTTTTAGCATAATAGCTTACTTTCAGTTCTTGCCTTGGTTATTGTTTGTTCTTAGCTTGAATACACTTCATTTTGTCCATTGAAACTAGTCTGCTATAGCTTTTGTATCAGCTTAATCCAGAACTTAAAAAGCTTTTGTAAAATCTTGATCAAAACAGATAAAGGAGTGTTTGGTAGTAGCTTTTAAGTGGTTTTCAAGTGTTGATAATTGGTGTTTAAGAGTTCATTTCTAGTCATTAGGTGTTAACAATTGGTTTTAAGTCTTTTACAAGCAATAAAAATAGTCAAAAAGGCAATTGGCATAGAAATAGTTTGGGTCATCCTTATTTCAGCTTTATTCTTTGAAACTTACCATTTTCATTTGCCTAGTTCTCCTTTAATCTTTGATGAAATTTCTTCAAACTTGTTTCTATTTCTAGCTTACATCATAAACTTTCAGTTTCTAAAAGGAAAATCTACAGTTTTAGGTAATAAGCTAGGAATTAGCTTTTTAGTCAAGGTTTGAGCAAATTCCATTCTCTGATATAAAAAGCTTACTGTTTTACTGGTTCTCTTAATCCACTTCATAAAACTTATGATTTTCTTTCACCAATCCATTTAGAAAGTGTTGAATATCAAGATTTGAAGTTTTGAGCTTTTTCATAAAAATTGGTCAAACCTGGTCAACATAAGCTCAAAAGAGCTTATTTCAGATTTTTCATTCATTACTTGATGAAAATGGTTCTAGTTTGATTTCCCGTTCTTGTAATCAAGTGCTTAATCAGTTTAATCACAAAAATCAAATTGTGACTGTTTGAAATAAGCTGTAGCTTATTTTGTGCTTATTAATAAGCACTCTTTTGCTTATTTTTGACTTTTAGCTTATTTCCTTGAACACACGTAGTCTTAATTGGATTTTAAGAGTTTTGCAAGTTGTTTCAGCTTAATTGGTTGAGTAATAAGCTCAAACGAGCTTAATCTTGTTTGTGTCCCGTTTTTAGTTAAAAGTTTGTAAAAATTGCACTTTAGTCCCTAGAAGTTTAATCAGTTCTAAAACCTAGCTAAACTTCCTAATTTTGTGGTATTTGCAAAATTCAGTCCTTTACATTTGAAGTTTGTTAAATTTTGGTTATCAAGTTTGTTAGTTTGTTATTATTTGGTTAGGTTGTTATCAGTTTTACAAGTTTGGTCCTTATAGTTAACTGTTTTACATTTTTAGTCCCTATAGTTAATAGAACTTACATTTCAAGCATTTAATTTTCCTAGAATTTACATTTTCAGTCCTCTTAGTTTTATATTTTGCAATTTTAATTTTGTTTGAATAAAAATTTGGTATTTGCAACTTGTTTTACGTATAAGTAGGTTTATATTTTTCATTTTTAAATAGTGTTGTTTGAATTAGCAATAGATTACCAAGCAAGCTTGAACAACCAAGAACAATTAAAAATCTGATATTGATTGGACTTTCTATTGGTTAAGAACTGAGAAAACGAACTTGCATTATACTACATTTCAGTCACGATGTGGGGGTGAGTTTATCTTCATAAAAATTGCTTTCTTTTGCACAGGGATCTCATAAAAATCATTATGATCCCTTATGCAGTATCCTTGAACATCAAAAACCATTTGTAAAAATCGGGGATAAGCTAAAGTCATTTTGTTCCCCTTATTTTTACACATGCCCTCAAAAATCATTTTAGAATAATTCAATTTTTGCCTAGTTGCAATGCACACAATAGCACTTGTAATAGATCTATTGATCTCATTGTGTGTAGTGCACTTGGGACTCAAACATTGAAGGAGGACATGTATGAGGTACTTCCAGGCTGGGGGAAACTCCTGTTTATGATATTTATTTAAAGTTCCTTCATCAGGAAAAGAATAACCCAAAGCCCTTAGTCCTTGTTCTATTTCACTAATGGGAAGGGTGGAGACACCATCAACATCATCAAGATGCAAGGCTTGGCGTACCAAAGCCTCAGTAACCACCCAAGTTCTCCCATGAACAATAGAAGTTAATGTAGTCACTCTATTAACTATTGAGGAACTTATAGTATTCCAAAACTGTTTAATATGTGTGACATGAATGAGTGGTGCATGAGAAAGAGCATACCTTATGGGGGATGCATTCAAATACGCCACCATTTGTGTGTATTGGGGAAACAGAGTATCATCAGCTTCAAGATACGCGATCATGTTGTGTTGACTTCTGAACCCCAATTCCAATTCTGATGGTTTAAACTTTGGTGCCATTGTTGAAAGCTGTTTAAAATGATTGATGAAGATGAAGTTGATAAGAGAAAATTGTGTTAGACAAGAATAATAGGTACCCTGTTTAAAAATAGGAGCCAAATTTATAGGAGAAGAAAATGCATGTGATTGGCCCAAAAAGAGGCAAGTATTTTCAAAATGTAATCATGAAAATATTGAAAAATAATAAGTTTATCTCATGCATTAAATGAAAGTTATCAACTCCCCAAAATTACGGCCTAAAAATATGTCAAAAAGTAACAACTGGGTAGGACCCATTGAGTGTCAACGGCCAAAAATAACCTATCAACGCCCAACGGTTATATTCTTGTCAACGTTTTCCTATAGCCATGTCAACGTCTAAATTGGTCACAACAACGCTTGGAAAAAGACTTGTCAGCGTCCAAAAATAAAAATGTTTAAAACTGAAAAAGGACCTTAACAATGTAATTTATCCTAGAGAAGATAACCAAAAAGTTGATAATGATTATAGGGCGGCAAGCACTGTCCAGTTATGCACACTTGCTTATGCAAGATAGACATAACAGTCCTCTAGTGTCCCTTGCTAACCAAAACTCTTAACAACTAAGTTACCTTATAAAATTCCTTGTTACTCCCAGGTAAATCCCATAACAAAATTATTCCCAAGTCTCCCAACAGACCACAACCTATTCTAGGACAAAAATGTCTTGGCAGCATGCATAATATATCAACTTTGCATGCTACAGTGCCTCATGATTTAGTAACACTAACTCATACTCACCTGTGGACACAATCTAGAATTATGATAAGAGTATCATATGGATACCCAAACATCCTAAAGGTTCCTAAAACCTCCCCTTAAACTATGATACATAAGTTGCTAACAACATGCATGAACATAAAAATTTATGTCAAGATAGGAATTAAAAATTCCAACCATCATCCATAAATAAAAACTTGTCCAAATGCTTCTCCAATGATCCATAAGCAACTCTGTATCCAATGGTATACTGCTAACACCACCTGCACATTTAGATTGAAAACCACAAAACTAACATTTGTTGCTGACAACGCCCCGATAACACATGACAGCGTTGAGGGAAGCTTTGTCAGCGTTAGACAAATATATTGCTGACAACGTCACAAAAACACTTATCAGCGTTCAAGCAACCTTTGTCAATGTTAGAAAAATAAAGTGGAAAATCTAAATCTTCAAAAAGACCAATAACAATGCATCATCCTGTACATACTTTTACAAAAAGACTCCAAAACACATATTATGTGAGATTGATCATTCCAATACTTGTTACCAAGTATTGAAACCTCCCAGCATCAAAAGGTTTAGTTAGTAAATCTGACACATTTTCTTCTGTGTCAACCCTATCTGGTTGAATTAAACCTTTTTCAAAACAATCTCTTATAAATTAGTGTCTAATTTCTATGTGTTTAGTTTTAGAATGATGTACAGGATTCTTAATGATGCATAATGTGTTGTTATTGTCAACAAATATCTTGGTATGCATGAAATTATACCCATAGTCCAACAGCTGGTTCTGAATCCACAAAACTTGTCGACAACAAGCAGCTGCAGCAACATACTCAGCTTCAGTTGTATAATTAGCCACCACTGTTTGTTTCTTGCATTGCCAAGATATCAACCTGTTCCCAAGAAACTGACATCCACCAGTTGTGGATTTTCTATCAAACTTATCACCTCCATAGTCACTGTCTGAATATGCAATCAGCTCCAATGGTGAATCCTTTGGGTACCACAAACCAAGACTAGGATAGCATCTTAGGTACCAAAAGATCCTCTTCACAGCATAAAGGTTCCATTCTTTGGGAGTCACTTGATGGCGTGCACAAGCACACAGAGCAAACATGATGTCAGGTCTGGAGGCTATAAGGTACATCAATGATCCAATCATGGATCTATAGTGCCTGACATCAATATATTTCCCATCTCCAATCTTTCTCCAATGGTGTTCTCTATCCATAGGAGTAGTAGCCCTCTTTTCATGTGGAGAAAAGCCAAACTTCTTCAAGACTTCAGCCACATATTTATCCTGGGAGATGAAGATACCATCTTCTTTCTGCTGAACTTGTAAACCAAGAAAGAAGTTCATCTCCCCCATAGCACTCATCTTGAATTTGTCTGTCATAAGCTTGGATAAATCCTCACTCATCTTTAGATCAGTAGACCCAAAAATGATGTCATCAACACAGACCTGGACAAGCAACACATCCTTGCCTTTCTTCTTTGTAAATAGTGTCTGATCTATGGTGCCCCTCTTGAATCCATTGTCCACTAGATAAGTAGACAAAGTACCATACCATGCTCTAGGGGCCTGATGAAGTCCATACATAGCCCTTTTGACTCTATACACCTTGTCTGGATTCTCTGGATCCTCAAAACCAGGAGGTTGCATCACATATACCTCCTCAACAATTGTACCATAGAGGAAGGCACTCTTGAAATCCATTTGATAGAGAGTGAAGCCCATGCAGGAGGCATAGGCTAAAAAGATCCTTATAGCTTCAATCCTTGTAACTGGTGCACAGACTTCCTCATAGTCTATCCCCTCCTCTTGTGTATATCCCTGAGCCACTAATCTTGCCTTGTTTCTGACCACAATTCCTCTTTCATATCTCTTGTTTCTTAGAACCCATCTTGTCCCTATAGGTCTGACATATCTGGGACAATCAACCAGCTCCCAAACATCCTGAATTGCAAATTGGTGAAGCTCATCCTACATTGCTTCCACCCAACTTGGTTCTTTGAGAGCATCAAATATTTTCTTGGGTTCCTGTTGTGACAGAAAACAGGCAAACAAACATGCTTGCACAAGAGGGGTATCAACCTTCTTGTGAATATTGGCAATAAACCCACCAAGACCTTGATGAGATCTTCTAGTCTGAACTGGAGTCATAATATCACCAATGATTTGAGAAGTGGGGTGATTCTTCATAGTGGAAGTTAGAACTCCTCCTTCAAAAAGTCTGGTGTCCTCAACCTCATTCTCCATGTTGCCAATATCTTCTTCATCAGACTCTCTTTCGTCAACATGAGGATGAACCTCTTCATATATATTGGAAGGTTCACCTTGCTCAAAAATGGAAGAGAAAAGATGTGCAGAAGTGTTGTCAATGCCTGAACCTTGTTTGTCAGCGCTTGGGCTAACAACGCCTGAACTGTTGTTGTCAACGTCTGAACCATCAACGTCTGAATTGGTCTTGTCAGCGCTAGATTTGCCTTTGTCAGCGCCTGAAGGACCATGCATGTTTGTATCTGGTGGTACTTGGAGACCACTATTATCTTTACCACCAGCAGCAGCAGCAGCAAAAGCATCAGTCCAAATGGGAATTGTAACATATTCTTGTATAGGAGATGTCTTTTCTGCTTGTGATCCAACCTTTTCATGAACCTGTGTACCTGAAACATCAACAACTTGTTCTTCTACAACATTTGAAGTTACCTTCACAATGTCTGGATTAGTGACAGGCATATAATTTAAAGTTCTAGATAAAGGTTCTAAGTCAAACAACCAATTAGGACCACTTTCAGGATCACTAGGTTTATTTTCTAAAAACCTAACATGTACTCTTTCAAGTATACGTTTTTCCTCTTTAAGATAAACCCTATATCCCTTGCTCTGCACTGAATACCCCATGAAGTAGCCTTCATCACCTTTTTCACTAAATTTACCTAAGGCATCACTAGTGTGTAAAACTACTACATGACAACCAAAAGGTCTGAGAAAACCAATATTAGGTTTTTTTCCCCAAAGTAACTCATAAGGTGTTTTGTTCTGAATTTTGTTAACCAATGCTCTATTTTGAACATAACAAGCTGTATTAACAGCCTCAGCCCAAAAGGCTATAGGAAAATGAGCATCAGCCAACATTGTTCTGGCTGCTTCAATTAGGGTTCTATTTTTCCGCTCAGCAACCCCATTTTGCTGTGGGGTTCTTGCAATACTAAATTGCCTAGTAATTCTTTTCCTGGCACATAAATCATCTAACTTTTTATTCCTAAATTCACCTCCATTATCACTCCTAAGTATTTCAACTTCATTGCCAGATTTCTTCTCAATCTGAGTGATAAAATCAATTACAGTGTCAGTTGTATCACTCTTCATAGCAAGAAAGAAGGTCCGAGTAAACCTAGAAAAGTCATATGTGATGACAAAGCAATAGGACTTTCCATTCAAGCTTTCTATATTGGTTGGACCAAAGAGGTCCATATGAAGCAAATGAAGAGGTCTAGAACTAGAGTGCACCTGTTTGGACTTGAATGAGACCTTGTGCTGCTTGCCTTTAAGACATGCAACACAAGAGTGGTCATTGTGGAAGGCCTTCTCAGGCAGACCATCAACCAAGCCAAGTCTCACAAGCCTATTAATATTCTTAAAATTTATGTGCCCTAGTCTCATGTGCCACAAATTACTCTCATCTACTGAAGCTTTAGCATAAAAACAAGACATATTGTTATTCATTCTAATCCCATTCAGATTCACATTGTATATGTCTTTATGCCTAGGTGTTCTATATTCAATATATTTCTCATCAGGGATCTTATAATCCTTGCTTAACACCAAACATTCAGTATCAGTAAACCGAACTTTATTTTTGTTATCATAAACTTGTGATACACTAAAAAGGTTGTAATCAAGTTCTTTTACCAGAAATACATTCTCAAAACGCAAGTTCTTGGTGAGAAGGGTTCCTTTGCCTGTGATAGTACCATATCCTCCTCCAAAGTAAACCTTATCACCATCCTTAATGGGAGTGAAGTTCGTCAGATAGTCTTCCTTCCCTGTCATGTGCCTTGAGCATCCACTATCCCAATATCCATAATCGTTGACTTGTCTTTGAATGCCCTGCACATAAAGAAAACAAGTTAGTTTTCTTTATGAACCAAAGCCTTAGAAGACTTGGATTCATCTTGTTGTTCAATAAGAACAGACTTAGTTCTCACAACAACCCCATTTTCATCCTTCTTAGGATGAAATACCCAGTTAACCCCAATAGGTTTTGTAATGACCTTTGAAATGTAATTAAATCTGTTACAGGTCATTGAAATACCATTATCGTTAGGGTTTTGATCTTTCTTGGGTCTCCATGTTAAGCTTGAAGAAGCTTTAGACCCCTTACCCTGTGGTTGCAAATATTTAGGTCTGGTCACATTTCTGTCAGCGTTGGAATTAGTCTTGTCAAGGCTGAAATTACCCTTGTCAGCGTTAAACCTAGGGTTTGCTACAGAAACCCATTGCCTATTAGACCAAGTATTTGTCTTTTGAAATGGTCTTTGTCCATGAGTGTTAGACCCTCTAGTAAAAAATGGGGCAGGTCTAATCACTTGTGGACTTTGCTGCACACAAGGTTTGGGTCTGACAACGTTTGACTTCCTAACAACGTTGACTTTATTCCTGTCAGTGCTGAATTTGTTCCTGTCAGCGCTGACTTTGGGAGCGTTGACACACTTATATGCCAAGTGTGAAAACCTACCACAAGTGTAACAGGCTTTTCTAGATACAACTCTAGGTCTAGAAGAGAAGAAGCCTGTTCCATCATTGCTAACTTGGCTCTTAGGTGACCTAGTATTCCTATACATCTCTGCATACTTAATGCTAGGTTTTCTAATAGTGTTTGAGCCAAGGTCAACAGCTTTACCAGTGATTGGGTTAGTAACCTTAATGGGTGTTGACTCATTAGGACTTTCACATAGTAAGCCACCCTTAACAAATAATGTAGGGTTAGCTTTCTTCCATTCATTCAGGTCAGTCAACTTTTGTTGATACTCTTCGACTGGGGTGACAACTCTTGGTGGAGGAATGAATTCCTCCTCTTGGAGTTCTGGCAAACCAGTCCAAGATAGGTCCTTTTGTTGGACACCATAGAAGTCACCAGCTGGTGGTGGAACCACAGAGTAGTCCTTCATCCCAATCCCAGTCATGTCCTTAGGATCACTTTGTTTACCCACACATTCTCCTAGGGTTTGTGTTGCCTTATCAAATCTCTAGATTTTAAGGCCAACATTATCTTTATTCTTAATGGCTTCATCTAATTTAGCCTGTAACTCACCATTAACCCTTTCCATGATGTTTCTAATATCCATACTAGCATTTAACTCATGTTTTAAGATATTATTTTATCTTTTAAGTCAAATTCCATTTTCTTGTATTCAGAAACTGTCTTCTCAGTTTGAGTGAGAGCTAGTTGGTAATTAGACAGTTTGCATCTTTCAGTACTCACATCACTTAATAATCTTAACACCTCTTTGTTAAGTTTCTCAGTGTTTAACCTACAACCTTTACTACAAAAAGCATCATCGCATACCTCATTATCAGATGAAGAGGAGGAGTGTGCCATGAGAGCATATTCAACATGCTCTTCTTCTTCAATTTCAGCAACCAAAGCTTTATCCTCTTCCACATCCTTAGCCAGATAGCTCCAATCCCATCCCATACAATCAATTCCTTGAACTACAACCATGGCTTTAGGATCCTGAGCTTTAACAACTTGACTTGAGGGTTTACCAGCATCAGATCTTCTAGGATATCTACATTCCCTCATGAAGTGTCCCATACGATGACAGTTGTAGCATTCAACTTTGGATTTATCAAATCCAGCTGTGTCTTTTGCATTGAAGGTCATCTTCTTCTTAAACCTTCTGTTCCACCTGTTTGCTCTTATACTAGCAAGAGCCATGTTCCACTTAATGTCCATCTCTTCCAAATGCTCATCACTTATCTGCTCAAGGTCCTCATATGTAATCACTGAACCATTGGGCAAAGAAGCAATATAAGCACATACAGTATCCAAATCCAAACCAGCAGGTTTCACTCTTGGGGAGTCACTTTTGAATGTGTCAGCGTCTAAAAGGAGACGTTGACAGGACTTGTTCCAGCGCTGACCCATGATGATCCAGTAACTCGATGCATGTAAGAGTCCTTCTGATTGAATTGACCTTCACTATGAGAGAAGAAGGCCATGTTACTGTTGGTGGACTTGCTTCCATGCTCTAAAAGAGTTTCATCTTCCAACAGCCTTAGTTTGTTGTAGATGTCATCAAACCTGGAAATCTTGTAAGTATTATTGGCAAGAATAGATCTTGCCTCAATCTTCCACGCCTCACCAAGACTTTTAAGAAAAGTAGCATTCATGTCAACATCACCAAGTTGTGTCCCCATGAAGGACAATTTGATTGTAATATCAAGCAATCTGCTTCTCACACTGCTAAGCTTTTCATTAGGTTGAGCCTTGAAGACAGCATAATCATGCATGAGTTGCTTCTTCTTCTCTTCCTTAGTGTCTGCATTGCCACCATATGCAACTTCAAGAGCTTCCCAAAGGTCTTTAACAGATTCATAACCTCTATATTTATGCTGGTTCTCTTGTCCCAACGAGAGTTTCAGAATATTTAGGGTTTTCATGTCAACCCTTTTCTTTGCTATGTCTTCAGCAGACACAGCTCTACCATCTTCAGGCTTTTCTTTCTTGTCTTCTTCAGAACATCCAGCAACAGCTGGTCTTCCAGAAATAGCATCAGCAATCTTTTGGGCTTTATTGAATGTGTTTCCATATTCAATGATCTACCAGAGTGTGTAGTCATAGATCCCTAGATATTGCTCAAAGTTGAATTTCCACAATTCAAAGTTGGTTGCATCAAGCATGGGAATCTTGATGTTTGGTAAAGGTGAGGAGGTGGAGGTTAGTTCTGAATTTGACATGATGTTGTTAGGGTTTTTGAGAAAAATAGGGTTTTGGTGATTTTTAGGGTTCTTGTGTTCTTTAAGATCAAAAGTTCCTCAACAAGCTCTGATACCACTTGTTGATCCCAAACTTAGATCGATTTAGCTTTATGTATACGAGATTAGATCAAGTAATACACTTAGAGAAACCTTTGTATATGTTTATGACAATCTGAGTGTTATGCGGAATTAACACTTAAACAAGAAAACACAAGATATAAACAAACTTTCACTTTGATTAATGATATCAAACTTTCATACAATGAAAGTAGTTTACGAATGAAAACTTATGTTGAACATTAACCTAAAGGTCTTCTTTTATAGACATAAGAAGCCTTGTACAATAATCTACGTATCAGCTATTCTAGGTAAAGATAAATATAGAAAATACATTGTTGTTCCTATCTTTACTAGAAGTAATCTAGAATATAATAAACGCGTAGAGTATATCTTCCCATCAGTGCTTGTCTTCAATGTATCAATGCTTGACTTTATCTTGTCAACGCTTGAGCTGTCAGCGTTTGTTTTGCTCCTGTCAACGCTTGTTTTACTCTTGTCAACGCTCAATTAGATTGGTTATAAGTTATTCCCAACACCTGTTTATCCCGGCCAACTTCCCATTTAATAATTGTACCTCTTTTCGCGTCTGGGGAGATGGTAATTGTATTACCGCGTCCGTCTTTTCTGGACAAGGCTTGATGTCGTTTGGATAAATCATATGTAACACCCCATTTTGGAAATGGAAATATCACAGCAATTATGGCGTGTCATCAAAGCATACAAGGAAAAATGTCTAAACATTACTTGACCATAAAAGGAAAATACCGGAATCAAACATCGGTAGTCCAAAAGTAAAGCTCATCACACACAAACATAGTATAATAAAGGAAAGGACTAAACAATGTCCAAAGCATAAGTATCATAAGAAAGGAAATGCATAATGTAAAGAAGGCTATACAGCTTCCAGTCCATATGCACGTACTCTTAGTGTCTACGAGCGTCCCTGAGTACCTGCCGTTTTGGGAACATTGAAAAGGAAAACGGCTGAGTAAATATGCTCAGTGCACGGATGTACAATAAAGCATGAATAGGATAAGTATATAACATAATAACAGCGGAAGAAAACTAAGTCCCGAGTAACCTGGTTAAGTCTTGATAAAACTGGTTTTATAGTTTGAAAGTCTTATGTTTATCTTATAAAAACGTTTTGTCATATTTTACCATTAGCCAATATAGGTCATGAAAATCCACCGTGCATGAATAATTTGAGGGGTGACCTCATCATGCAAATTAGAGGGGCTGCCTCTAATTTAATATACTGGTTTTTGGGTAGGAGGGATCAGCTCCTTGTGAAGGATGCAAGGCACACACCACATTCACCATGTAATCCTGAATAAAACATGTAACTAGGATGCACCCATACGCCCCACATGATAATTATAATAAATGGCCAAAAGCTGAAGGGATGCCACGAGTAATCACTCCGCCGTGGTGAAGTCATAACATCAGTGCCTCTAATGTTATGGTTATGGTACCTCCATAACTAGGTGAAACTGGTCATGCATGTATATGGCTATAGGTAGTCTTAATTAAACATAAGCAATCAAACATGCAACTTATACTACGGGAAAACAGTTGGCTGCATACGGGGAATCCTAATAAGGAAAGAATGTCCATACTGAAAGGACGGGAATCCGTACCTTATGTCCAGTGAACGAGAAAGACGAACTCCGAGAATCCTACTTCCGAATCACTAGTGCTACATAAATACGTACATGAATAAGTATCTGCTTACTAAATACATAGCTGGTTTTAAATCATGTCTTAGCTTATTTTATGTGTTCTTACCATGTTTTACTGTTTTAAAGCCTTAAACTGTGTTAAATCTTATGTTCTGCTTAATCTGATTAAGTATTTCTGGTATTTCATGTGTTATTATACTCACTGTGTAATAATAAGTAACTTTCCAAAAATAGCAGGTTTCCTAAAATAGAAACTTTCCAAAAATAGAAAGTTTCCAAAAATAAAAAAGTTACCAAAAATAGAAAGTTTCCAAAAATAGAAAGTTTCCAAAAATAGAAAGTTTCCAAAAATAGATTTACTGCTTAAAATAGATAAGTTTCTAAAAATAGAAAGTTTCCATAAATAGATTAGCTGCCTTAATTAAATAAGTTTCCATAAATAAATTAGCTGCCTGAAAAAAATAAGTTTCTAAAAATAGCTGGTTTCCATAAATAGATTAGCTGCCTTATTTAATTAAATTTCTAAAAAAAATAGAAAGTTTCCATAATTCGAAATAAGATGGTTAAATAAGCTAAGTATATAAGCCTAAGTGTTTTTCATGATTATTTCTAAGTCATATGATATAATGTATAGTTTAATAATTATTTCATGTAATTTAATTAAACTATAGGTTATAATATTTAATTAAAGTATAACATGTTTTTAATTAAATAAGTTAAATACTTAGGTTAAAATATGTATTATTATATATTAATAATATAACCTAAGTCATGTTAATTAATTAATTATATCTATGGTTTTAAAATAATTAATTAATTATAAGTCATAAATATATAAATACTTAGGTTAAAATAACTTCATGATCATTAATAATTAAATAACCTAAGTCATGTTATTAAATTAATCACATCATTTTATTAATTTAATTTTAACATAAGTTCATAAACATAAAAAAACTAACATACACCATGAACCGGATCTAGGCTAAAAACATGAACCGGACATGAAATCGACACCGTACCCCGAACCAACTCGGGGTACCCCGTGTTCCCTTGCTGCCGTGGGACCCACACGCACCAACCAAGACCATATGGTCTTGGTGGTGGTCGGCTTGGCAAACCGAAACCCATTCGGGTTCGGTTGCAGCCTGCGGCCAAAACAAACACCCCTTAAAAACAACCTTTTGATTTTATTTAACACCAAAACATGTTAGATCTATGTTTAATTATTTTGTTTTTGTAAAAACATCTCATGTTCATAATTTATAAAAAGATTAAATCAAAAGAAAGGTTTAAAAAGGTTTTACCGAATTCGTGGATCAAGAGGACGAAGAACAAACACGATCAATCACCAAAACTTCAAGATCAAAGATAAAAAATCACCTTGTATGGTGTTTGTAGGGTGGCGGCACAAAGAGACAAAGGAAGGAGGAGGTTTTAGGTTTTCTTAAAATCTTCTGTAAAGTTTATTTGAGTAGTGAAAAAGTAAATAACCCCCTTTAGTAAATTTGACAAATGGGCTTGGCCTATTTGTCCTTGTTGGTCACGGGTAGGGACCCCACTTGGGGTACCCGTACCTTTTTTCGTGTCTCGTTATTTAGTTACACGTTTGTGATTATTTATGTTCGTGTTTTAAATGATCTCATTACGTAATTACCGTGATCTTATATATTTAATTACGCTCGTAATAAATATATATACGTAATTAATAATAGTTCGTGTTTTAATTACGTTCATGATTTCATGATCGCATGTTCGTGATTAATTATCGTTAAATAATTATTATGTGATCGTGCATAGTAAATACTTATCGTGTTCTAACACGTACGTAATACGTAACTCCTAACACGTAATCGTAATCATGCTATATTAATAAAGTTTTAATCTAGTACGTACGATCATAAGGGTATTATGCATGGTAAAAGCATGCGGGTTTTACAACTCTTCCCCCCTAAAAAGAATAATTCGTCCCCGAATTATAGATAAAGTAAACTGGAAAAGAAGAAAATACCCGAATTCAAAATATGAAATGAGGGTAAGAAGCCCGGATAGACTCCTCTGTTTCCCAAGTGGCTTCCCGCTCGGTATGATCCCTCCATAGAATTTTTACGAATGGAATCGTCTTCTTTCTCATGACTCGTTCTTGTCTGTCAAGAACTCGTTCGGGTTCTTCTATAAATGTAAGATCTTCACGTATCTGTTCCAGTGGATACTGAAACATGTGAAGGGGATGATACTGGTACCCTCTGAGTAAGGACACATGAAACACATTTTGTACATGCGAAAGCTGCGGAGGTAAGCCAATCGGTAAGATACTTCACCGACTCGTTCAATGATATCAAACGGTCCGATGAAACGAGAACTGAGCTTCCCTTTAATCCCGAAGCGTCTAACACCACGTGCCGGCGAAACCTTAAGGAAGACGTGATCTCCTATGTTAAAGTGTATATCCCTACGATGCTTATCGGCGTAACTCTTCTGACGTGACCGTGCCTCCTGAATTTTCTGCTTAGCTACTGCGATCTTCTCATTGGTCATCTCTATGATTTCCGGTCCTTCGAGTGTTCGCTCGCCAACCTGATCCCAGCAGATTGGGGCGCGACACTTTCTGCCATACAACATCTCAAATGGAGCACACTTGATGCTTGCGTGCCAGCTGTTGTTGTATGCAAACTCCACCAAACATATGTATTCGTCCCAATCGCCCGTCCATTCCAACGCACATGACCTCAACATATCCTCCAATGTTTGAATGGTTCGCTCCGACTGTCCGTCCGTTTGAGGATGAAAAGCCGTGCTAAGCTTAAGTTGTGTACCCCAAGCTTTCTGCAGACTTTTCCAAAAGCACGAAGTGAATCGAGGATCTCTGTCTGAGACGATGTTGGATGGTGCACCGTGGAGTCTCATAATCTCTCGTCTATACGTATCTGCGAGTTTACTTACCGAATCTTCCTTGTGGATCGGTAAGAAATGAGCTGATTTGGTAAGTCGATCAACGATAACCCAAATTGCATCGTGCTTCCTTTTGGTAGGCGGAAGACCGGTAACAAAATCCATGGTGATTTTGTCCCACTTCCATTCTGGAATATCTAACGGTTGAAGGAGACCGCCAGATCGCTGATGCTCGATCTTAACCTGCTGGCAGGTAAGAAATTTGGAAACGTAAGTGGCCACATCCTATTTCATACCACTCCACCAAAAGTACTGCTTGATGTCATGGTACATTTTAGTCGAACCAGGATGTATCGAGAATGGGGAGCTATGAGCTTCAGCTAACAAAGCTTCCCGGAGTTCTTGGTCATCAGGAACACAAAGTCTAGTGCCCTGCCATACGATACCATCTGCATCGACTCTGAATTCTGTCTGCTTGTCCAAATTCAGTACTATCGCCCAGATTTCTCCGTCATCCTTCTGAGCTTCCTTGATCTTAGATAGTAACTCGGGTTCTACTCTAAGATTAGCCTAGTAACTGTGTTGTCCACGTAGCATGATCTCGATGTCTAGTCGCTCCAAGTCTCTGATGATTCCCTCTTCGATTTTAATGCCGTTTATTATTCCGGACTTCCTGCTAAGAGCATCTACTACTACATTTGCCTTTCCGGGATGATACTGTAGATTAATGTCATAATATTTCAACAGCTCTAACCATCTCCTCTGCCTCATGTTCAATTCAGGCTGAGTAAAGATATACTTCAGGCTCTTGCGGTCCGTGAAAATGTCACATGATTCTCCATATAAGTAGTGCCTCCATATCTTCAATGCAAACACGACTGCAGCAAGTTCCAAGTCGTGCGTGGGGTAATTTTCTTGATAAGGCTTAAGCTGCCGTGTAGCGTACGCGATCACTTTCCCATGTTGCATGAGAACACAGCCAAGTCCCTTCCCCGATGCATCGCTGTAGATTTGAAATCCACTCGTACCAGATGGTAGAGTAAGAATAGGTGCAGATACTAGCTTCCGCTTCAGGTCTTCAAAGCTCTTCTCTCGATCTTCAGTCCAGACGAATTTCTCCCCTTTCCGCATCAGTTTGGTCAATGGTAGTGCTAGGCGGGAAAAGTTCTCCACGAACCTACGGTAATAGCCAGCTAAGCCTAAGAAACTGCGGACTTCCATCGCTGATGTCGGCCTTGGCCACTATGGAAATGGAAATATCACAGCAATTATGGCGTGTCATCAAAGCATACAAGGAAAAATGTCTAAACATTACTTGACCATAAAAGGAAAATACCAGAATCAAACATCGGTAGTCCAAAAGTAAAGCTCATCACACACAAACATAGTATAATAAAGGAAAGGACTAAACAATGTCCAAAGCATAAGTATCATAAGAAAGGAAATGCATAATGTAAAGAAGGCTAGACAGCTTCCAGTCCATATGCACGTACTCTTAGTGTCTACGAGTGTCCTTGAGTACCTGCCGTTTTGGGAACATAGAAAAGGAAAACAGCTGAGCAAATACGCTCAGTGCACGGATGTACAATAAAGCATGAATAGGATAAGCATATAACATAATAACAGCGGAAGAAATCTAAGTCCCGAGTAACCTGGTTAAGTCTTGATAAAACTGGTTTTATAGTTTGAAAGTCTTATGTTTATCTTATAAAAACTGTTTGTCATATTTTACCATTAACCAATATAGGTCATGAAAATCCACCGTGCATGAATAATTGGAGGGGTGACCTCATCATGCAAATTAGAGGGGCTGCCTCTAATTTAATATACTGGTTTTTGGGTAGGAGGGATCAGCTCCTTGTGAAGGATGCAAGGCACACACCACATTCACCTTGTAATCCTGAATAAAACATGTAACTAGGATGCACCCATACGCCCCACATGATAAATATAAATAAATGGCCAAAAGCTGAAGGGACGCCACGAGCAATCACTCCACCGTGGTGAAGTCATAACATCAGTGCCTCTAATGTTATGGTTATGGTACCTCCATAACTAGGTGAAACTGGTCATGCATGTATATGGCTATAGGTAGTCTTAATTAAACATAAGCAATCAAACACGTAACTTATACTACGGGAAAACAGTTGGCTGCATACGGGGAATCCTAATAAGGAAAGAATGTCCATTCTAAAAGGACGGGAATCTGCACCTTATGTCCAGTGAACGAGAAAGACGAACTGCGAGAATCCTACTTCCGAATCACTAGTGCTACATAAATACGTACATGAATAAGTATCTGCTTACTAAATACATAGTTGGTTTTATGTCATGTCTTAGCTTATTTTATGTGTTCTTACCATGTTTTACTGTTTTAAAGCCTTAAACTGTGTTAAATCTTATGTTCTGCTTAATCTGATTTAGTATTTCTGGTATTTCATGTGTTATTATACTCACTGTGTAATAATAAGTAACTTTCCAAAAATAGCAGGTTTCCTAAAATAGAAAGTTTCCAAAAATAGAAAGTTTCCAAAAATAGAAAGTTTCCAAAAATAGAAAGTTACCAAAAATAGAAAGTTTCCAAAAATAGAAAGTTTCCAAAAATAGAAAGTTTCCAAAAATAGAAAGTTTCCAAAAATAGATTTACTGCTTAAAATAGATAAGTTTATAAAAATGGAAAGTTTCCATAAATAGATTAGCTGCCTTAATTAAATAAGTTTCCATAAATAAAATAGCTGTCTGAAATAAATAAGTTTCTAAAAATAGATGGTTTCCATAAATAGATTATCTGCCTTATTTAATTAAGTTTCTAAAAAAATAGAAAGTTTCCATAATTAGAAATAAGATGGTTAAATAAGCTAAGTATATAGGCCTAAGTGTTTTTCATGATTACTTCTAAGTCATACGATATAATGTATAGTTTAATAATTATTTCATGTAATTTAATTAAACTATAGGTTATAATATTTAATTAAAGTATAACATGTTTTTAATTAAATAAGTTAAATACTTAGGTTAAAATATGTATTATTATATATTAATAATATAACTTAAGTCATGTTAATTAATTAATTATATCCATGGTTTTAATTTAATTAATTAATTATAAGTCTTAAATATATAAATACTTAGGTTAAAATAATTTCATGATCATTAATAATTAAATAACCTAAGTCATGTTATTAAATTAATCACATCATTTTATTAATTTAATTTTAACATAAGTTCATAAACATAAAAAAAACTAACATACACCATGAACCGGATCTAGGCTAAAAACATGAACCGGACATGAAATCGACACCGTACCCCGAACGAACTCGGGGTACTCCGTGTTTCCCTTGCTGCCGTGGGACCCACACGCACCAACCAAGACCATAGGGTCTTGGTGGTGGTCGGCTTGGCAAACCGAAACCCATTCGGGTTCGGTTGTAGCTTGCGGCCAAAACAAACACCCCTTAAAAACAACCTTTTGATTTTATTTAACACCAAAACATGTTAGATCTATGCTTAATTATTATGTTTTTGTAAAAACATCTCATGTTCATAATTTATAAAAAGATTAAATCAAAAGAAAAGGTTTAAAAAGGTTTTACCGAATTCGTGGATCAAGAGGACGAAGAACAAACACGATCAATCACCAAAACTTCAAGATCAAAGATTAAAAATCACCTTATATGGTGTTTGTAGGGTGGCGGCACAAAGAGACAAAGGAAGGAGGAGGTTTTAGGTTTTCTTAAAATCTTCTGTAAAGTTTATTTGAGTAGTGAAAAAGTAAATAACCCCCTTTAGTAAATTTGACAAATAGGCTTGGCCCATTTGTCCTTGTTGGCCGCGGGTAGGGACCCCACTTGGGGTACCCGTAAATTTTTCTGTGTCTCGTTATTTACTTACACGTTTGTGATTATTTATGTTCGTGTTTTAAATGTTCTCATTACGTAATTACCGTGATCTAATATATTTAATTACGCTCGTAACAAATATATATACGTAATTAATAATAGTTCGTGTTTTAATTACGTTCATGATTTCATGATCGCATGTTCGTGATTAATTATCGTTAAATAATTATTACGTGATCGTGCATAGTAAATACTTATCTTGTTCTAACACGTACGTAATACGTAACTCCTAACACGTAATCGTAATCATGCTATATTAGGAAAGTTTTAATCTAGTACGTACGATCCTAAGGGTACTATGCATGGTAAAAGAATGCGGGTTTTACATCATATATCCAAGGAACATCCCTTCAATTGCCCCAAACATGCATTTATTTGGATTCAGTTTCATATAAATCCTTCTCAACGTGTCAAACGTCTCTTGGACGTCCCGGAGAAGTGCATCCTCCGTATGACTTTTGATGACTAAATCATCAACATAGACCTCAAGGTTGGGGCCTATCTGTGAGTCAAGGCTTTGTCAACAAGCCGCTGATATGTTTCCCTGGCGTTCTTTAGTCCGAATGGCATTTTTGTATATAACAGTATACGCCTTGACTAGTATGAAACGCCGTCTTCTCTGCGTCCTCTTCCACCATCTGGATCTGGTGGTATCCTTTGTATGCGTCTAAGAAGCACTTAAAGGGATATCCACATAGGGATTCCACCTTCAAATCAATACGGATAGGCTTTGTTCAGGTCTGTGAAGTCCACACACATGCGCCAGCTCCCGTCATGCTTCTTGACCATGATCGGGTTGGATAACCACTCGTGGTAGTATACCTCGTGCATAATACATACATACACCAATTTCCGTACTTCATCCAATATTACTTGGCTGCGTTCTGGTGCCTGACCGCGCTTCTTTTGCTTAACGGGAGGATATCCCTGGCAGATTAGGAGTTTATGTTCTGCTATCGCACGCGGTACTCCCGTCATATGCTTGGGCTCCCATGCGAATACATCTAAGTTTGCTTTTAGGAGAGAGAACATGGCCCTCTTGCCGCTATCCGAGAGTGTTCCTCCTATGGATACCTCTTGTTCCGGATAATCAGGATGGATTGCCACCTTCCAGTTGGGAGGTGGTGATCCATCCTTGACGGGAACAGGTAGAACTGGTGTTGTTACGACATGACATTCGGATGCAGGTATGATTGAGTTATAGATGGTGACAATTCCTCCTTCAACAGGGAATTTAATCATTCCGTGAGCTGTAGAGGGTACTGCCCGTATGGCCAGGATACCTGGTCTGCCTTTGATCCCATTGTATGGAGAGTGTGAGCGTATCACCATAAAGTTCATCCACGCCGTGGTGGAATGCTCTTCATTCCCAATGGTTACGAGCAGACGCAGCTGTCCTATTGGTCAGATGGTGTCTCCACTAAAGCCGATGAGCGGCGACGTGGCCGGTACTAATTGGCTTCTTATTTCTGGTCGTAGCTGTACAAAACAGTGTTCGTATAGTACTTCTGCCGATGACCCTCCATCCACATACATACGGCGAAAATTGTGTGTTCCAATGCTTATCTCAATCGTGAGTGGTGCATCAGCTATGTCACTTGTCGTGATGGGAGGGAATGAGATTTCTCTGCCACGTGAAATTTTTTGACTAATTTTCTGCCTTGTGCGGCGCTGCCTGGATTGGATCATTTATATAATCCAAGGCTTGTCCTTTTGGGGAGCCTTCTTGTCATGCTTCTTGTTGTCCTTTCCGTCCTACCATTCCTTGACCAAATGTTTGAGTTTTCGTGACTTGATCAGTGACTCAATGTGCTTCTTGAGCTGGATACATTCCTCCGTGTCGTGGCCCTTGTCGTTGTGGAATTCGCAAAAGCGATTTCGTTGACGACGGTCCACCGGAGTCGTCATTAGGGGAGGTCTCGGGAAGTTGACCCCTTCCGTCAGCAAGATCTCCCGGTAGGACATCTTTAGAGGGGTAAATTTGTCCTCTGACCGCCCTCCTTTGTTTTGACTCTTGTAGTCCGAGCTCCTTCCACTGCCCTGGTTGCTTTGACCCCCCCCCCCCCCCCCCCCCCGACTGTCTCCTAGACTGGTCGTTCGATCGATAGTTGTTTTCTTTTGAAGGATAGGCCGCGGCTACCGCGGTTTCTCCTTCTATGAAGTTCCTGACTCTTTCCATAAGGTCGTCATACTTCTCCGGTCGCTTGTCATTGAGACGTCTAATTAATTCCCTTTCTGTTATGGCATGCATATAATCGGAAATTTTTAGGAGTTCTGGCATTGTCTTTGTGCGGGTGCACTCGTCATTGAAGCGTTCGGTGAAGGCCTCCGTAGATTCCCCAGGTCGTTGCTTGACGGTTGCTAATGAGACCGGGTCCCTATTATACTTCTTTCGCTGAGTATAACTGTTTTTGAATGTAGTACGCAGTTCAGTGAAGCTATCAATGCTTCGGGGAGGAAGTCCCTCAAACCAATCACGAGCATTGCCGATCAAGGTTGAATTGAACATCTGGCACCATATAGGCATGGGCCATCGTTCAATTTTTGCTTGTGTGTCAAATATCTTTAGGTGATCATCCGGATCACCAGACCCATCATAAGTCTTGATGCACGCTGGCATGCGACGCTTTTTATCCTCTGAGTAATTCCGTATGCGGAGAGTAAATGGATCTTTCCTAGGATCACACCATGGACGGGTGAGATTAGGATCACACCATGGACGGGTGAGATCTTCTAATTCCGCCTCACGATAATAGGGGCCACCGTAGTACTCTTCATCGTCTGGCGGCGTTGGAGGAGTACGCCTAGGTCGGCGACGCTTGGGTGGATGGTCGTCTGAATCCTCTCCTGATGGACCAGGAGAAGGGGGTGGTGCCCCACTCCTTGGCTGAGGATCGCTCTTGTGAGAAGAGCTAGGAGCCTTCTTCCCGGTATTCATCCTGTCCCACACGCTTGTGCGGCGATTAGTTCTGGTTAACTCCAGATCTGGCCGTTCGGCTGAATCATCGGACCTTTCTCCCTCCTCACGGGATTGTAGTAGTTCCTGCATAATACGATCCCCTATACGTTCGAACACATTCCTAGGTTGGGGGGTTTCCTCAAAGAGGTTTTGTACCTGGGGTCGTGCCCTTCGCTTCCTTTGAGTCTGAGGAGAGGTGTCGGGTCCGGCTCTGCCAGAGTTGAGCCTAGATTGGAGGTTCCTCCCTGGGTTCAACCTGGACGCGATTCCTGGGACGATCCTCTCGAAGTTCTGCGTGAGAACTCGAGTGAGATCTTCCTCACTAAGTAGTTCGACTTCCACTTCTTCCTCGATCGATGGCCTACGCGGCTCCTTGTTAGGGGGCTTAGGCGCGCTCCCTGGATCAGGGTTGTCCAAGGTCGAGGTTGGTGGTGGGGTGATAGCGGACGTGCCTACTCCACCCACGGACTGAAAAACGCCCTGGTTATTCGGTCCACCTGTTTGGTTGCCAGGGGACTGAGTGGGTATGAGTATCCCGTCCCCTGTGGACTTCCGATTTGTAGGATTCGTGTTCCTGGGGTTTCCTTGTGGATGTCCTTTCGTCATTGAGAAAGAGAGATCGAGATGAGGTTTGCTCTAGCTTAGTGTCTGGGTCCCACGGATGGCGCCAACTTGTTGATACAAAAGTTGGATGATCCTTGCTAGACCCGAATTAGGCTTAATTCGGGTTGGCTAGACTCTGGCTCCTGCACCAAGTGAAATATCTGGTTGGGATCCTGCACACTAAAACCACACGCGTTAGGCTTATCGTGGGAATGTATCTCACGATTAGACTCCGGCGTGAGATTAAGTAATTGGTTAGGGTTTGATAATCGGATGAGTTATGAGTGTGTAGAATTTAATACCTTTGTGGAACCCTTGGGTGTTCCTTATATAGGCAGTGAAACCCTTATGGGTTGTCACTGATGCTTCGGGCCCAAGGAAAGGATAAGTACCAGAATTATTTTGATTGTTATCTTCTAATTATGGTGAGTGTATATCCTCGTCTTTGGGGTAAATCTTAATCATAATAAGAGTATAATTCTGTCTAACCCTGTGGCCATGCCGGGCCGTGGGCCGCACACATGTATGCGGTTACTGTTCATTTAAGCCCATAAGCTTAAATGATATTAATCCAACCCAACAGTAATGGGCCGGATGCGGGTAGTACCCGTGGGCCGGGTTCATGACCCGGCTGGGGACTATACGTCATCAAGAAGGCTGTTAGAAAGTTTACCCATGTTGAAGACGATTTTATCGTCACCAACTCTCATGATTAATTCGCTCGCGGCTACATCAATGAGAGTGCGACCAGTCATCAAGAATGAACGTCCAAAGATTAATGGAACACGGGGATCCATCTCGTAGTCAACGACAACAAAATACGCCGGAAATGTGAATTTGTCGACACCGACGAAGACATCTTCGGCTATCCCCACTGGATAAGCAACCTACGGTTAGCTAATTCTAAAGTCATTCGTGTGGGGACTAGCTCGGGTAGAGATAATTGTTTCCAAACACTTAATGGCATTAAGTTTATACTAGCACCTAGATCGGCTAAGGCCATACAATTCTCTACCCCGGGGAAGCTGCAAGGGATGAGGAAACGACCCGGATCACCAAGTTTGGTTGGTAATTTCCTTAACAGCATTGCGGAGCAATTCTCGCTAAGTTGGGTCTGAGCGATATCAAGAAGTTTCTTCGTATCACTGAGAAGATCTGTAAACATTTTAGCATATTTCGGCATGTGAGCGAGAGCCTCAACAAAGGAGATGTTGAAATTCAGTTGCTTAAACATTTTAAGAAAGTTAGAAACCTGAATATCATCCTTGTTCTTCAACTTCTCTTTCCTCAACCTTGAGGGATAAGGTATATTGGGTTGAGATGAAGGCTTTGGAATGGAATTCTCACTCACATCCTTGGGTGGTGGAAGGCTGGAAGTAGAAGGTAGAGGAATTGGAGAAATAGTAGGTGGAAGAATTGGAGAAATATAAGGTGGAGGAATTGGACAAATAGAAGGTGGAGGAATTGGAGAAATAGACTCGTTTTCCTTTGTCACAATCATTTGATAAAAGGATTTTGTATGGGGTTTAACAATTAAATTCGTTTTCCTCCATTCGACTCGAATTTGATTTTCAATTAACGTGATGACTTAATTTTGTTTTTGGTAACAATATAACTTTTTGTATTTTACTTATCTATTTAAAATAAAATCTAATTTAAAATAAAAAACTTTTATTCTAATTAATTAAAAACTATTTTGCAATAAATCTAACTTAAATTTAATACTAATTTTAAACTAAAAAGACTTTTAAATGAAAACTATTTTTTTGAATGAAAACTATAATTAAATAAAAACTAATTTTAATTGAAGACTAATTTTTAAGACTAAATTTTTAAAAACATACGAGAAAACTATTTTATATAGAAGTAAATTTAAAATAAAATCAAAATTACTAAAAACTGAATTAAATAAACTGAATTAAATAAAACTTTTATATTAAAATAAACTTAAAATTTGAATTAAGCTAAATTAAATAAAACTGCTACTACTGAATTCTAATATACTATATTAATTAAACTAAGCAAAAGAATACACAAAAAGACTAACAGATGAGATTGTAGGGTGCTTGGTTGGTATACGAAGGGTCTGGGGTTCGAATCTCACCCCAGACAGAATTTGTTAATATATATTTTTTATGCCTTTTTGGAACTTTGTTTGTTTTTGGAATGCAGAACAATTGAAACTGTATTTAAACAGTAATAATAAGCAACATAGAAAGAAATCAAATAAGCTACCAACTAAAGATAAGCAAAATGAGCATAAACCATGAAATCCAAATAGCAATAAGCAGATGAACAAAACAAAAAAAAACTGAAAACTAATTAAGCTAAATAGCAGTTCTAAAACAATTCTGAACGGATTAAGCAGATTATAAGCTGAAACAGAATTAAGCAATAACAAACAACCACAATAAGCTAAACTAGAATTTATAATAAGCTAAAACTTAATAAGCTAAAAAGTTGCAAGCCAAAAAGTGATACCAAAATAAGCAGTAAACAAAAAAAGAAAAAGCTGATCTAACAGTGCTTAAACTTAATGAAACTATCAGATAAAACCACTGGAATTAAACAATATATAAACTAAATAAACAGTGCAAAAATCATAAACTCAATTAGCAGAAACAAATCAACAAAAGCATTTAAGTTCAAATATTAATCTAAATATTCGCAATAAAAACTAAAAGAGATTTTAAAACCTTTTGACGATCCGTTGAGTCGAAGTAACGCGCTGAGCGTACTTGTGAACCGGATCGAATCAAAACAAACACCACCTTCGAATCAAACAAGCCTCGATCCGAATATTCACTTGAACCAAAAATTCTTCTTGAACAGTACTAGTTTTCCAACCAGTACCCTTCTCGAACAGATTTTTGTAAATCTCCAGTAGGGAGATTTATTATACTTTCCTTTATTTTTTTAGTATTTTTTTTATATAATAATAGTAACGAAAACAGTAGCTAACAAACAGTTATAGAATAATAATATGACGAACAAAAACAGTATTAGAAGATTTGACAGAAATTAAAAATTGAACCGAAAATGACAAAACTAATTTTTCATTAATTATCAAAATGAAATTACATTAACTGGAATTTAAAAAAAAATTACAAGATTAAATCTAATCTAATTTTTAGAAAAATAAATCTAAATTACCCTACTCCTAATTTAATTAAAAACTACTGAAAAATAATGAAAAGCTGCCCTCCTTTACATGATGTGTGAGGGTTATATATGTATACCCTAATCTTGGTGCCCACGTTCTTGAATCTTGATCGTTGATTTCTTCTCTCTCTTTTTCTTCACATCGAACGGCTGAGAGTCAATCTTGAGATGAGGATAGAGGACCACTTTGGGTGTTCTTCCTCGAAAATTGGGGGGATTTAATTTGTTTTGGTGTGAATTAAAGGATCAAGTGAAAACCCCTAATTTTCGTTGGTAAAATTGGTGATGGGGTAATTAGGGTTTGGGTGAGATAGGGTAAAAAATGATGAACGGAGACTGTTTTTGGGAGAGGGAGGAGAAAATGGATGTGTGTGAAAGTTACACTTCGTTTGTAACGAAGAAATGAGATGGGGGTAAAAAAAATTATTATTTATTTGGTGTAGGGAAGTGGATTACACGTGGGATGGGGTATATGATTGTGTGGGGGTCGGTTGGATGTGTGTGGGGTTGACCGATTATTTAGATTGAATGACAATCTTACAAAATTTATGTTGTGAATGTGTGTAAATACTTTTGACTAGCAAAACGTCCCACCATTTTTCATCAAAATGGGCTTTAGCCCATTTAACTCTTTTCCATATAATAACGGCCTTGGGCCATTTGCATTTTTCATCCGTTTATTAATTTCAATTTGGGCCATAAATGGGCTTTTTTACCAAATGTAAATAATCATTACTCCTTAATGGGCTTTTGAGCCCATTAATCTAATGTGGGACCCACGAGCCCAATAATCTCCATTAAATATTAATTCCACTAAAAATGAGCTCAATTTCGGTTTTCTCGATTTTTTTCTTTAAGCTCGTGTCGATTTTGTCGGGTTTCGTGAACTTGGGCACACTTTTGGTTTTTTTGACTTCGTCTTCGTCTCTTTTTGGACTTTTCTTCGACATTTGACAGTGAAATCCCGTGTTTTCTTTCCTTTTGATCATTTGTACCTATTTAAACACAAGAACACAAAACCACGCGTAATTCTGACTTTTATGATATAAAACACATGATTCGGTCTTGTTTTTTCCTTGATTTTAGTGGCAAAAGGATAAGTGTTTACACACTTATTAAATCCCCTACACTTGACCATTGCAATGACCCCATGCAATGTACTATTTTAAAGAATAAAGTTACATTTTTCTCATAATTAATCCATCTCGGCCTTTATTACTACTACTATGATGAAAAGATAAAAACTTAAAAGGAGACAAAAAGTTATATCCATTTATTAACTTGGAAATTTATTTGATGGAAGAAACTTGTAAAGAAATCTAAGACTTAGATTAGGGCTTTGGTGTCATGAATATAAATCACCCTCAAGTTTCACGTTCCCCATACCAAGCTCAAAAACGAGATCATTGTTATTACAAGTTAGCACAACTAACACTTACTCATGTGGTTTAATTAATCACTTAGACCCCCTTATTCCTACGGTGTATCTCTTGTATTTTATTGTTGTCTTGAATGATCACGAGGATGCATTTTTGACTTATTTCGATAATTTATTAAGGCCGAAAATAAAGTGGGACGATTTAATCAATAGTCATCTAAAGGACAAAATCTTTTAAAACTGCTTCTCGAAACCTCAAAAAGTTCATATCTTGGCATAACTCGTTTCACGATTTGAGACCTTTCTCGGACCGATATTTGGCTTGTACTTCAAACTTCAAATCTTGAGAGACGATCTCGAAATTATGGTTTTCTCTTCATTTTGGTATACATCTTCATAAGGAGTGAAAGATGCTTCAAATGTTGACCACGACTTCTTCAGTTATCCTCTTCTTTATTTAGGATTTTGATATACAACTGTAGAATCTTGATAACCTATGAATCTATGAAGTGGGTTGATGTTTTCTAGAGAGAGAAACTAGAGAGAGAAAGTGAGAGAAACTATGTGTCTTCTTTATTAAATGAAAACTAGAAAGTGAACAACAACCAACCCCTTTCCAAGGAGGAAAGGGGTATTTATACTTCCAAGACACTAATGGACTTGGGCCGGCCCATGAAAAGCCCATGGGCCGGTTCTTACTTAACTAAATAAGTAACTATTAACTACGAGCTATTACAACATTAATAATATTGTGGAGTGACCGATACTTCTAATATACGTAAAAACGTATTTCTAACAATCTCCCCCTAAGGGAGGTCACTCCACGTTACAAAGTTCTAAACCTAGCATACTATACTAAGTCTTCATTCTTTAGCTCGTAGTCTTTTCTTCTTTTTCTTTTTGTTGTGAATATGTTTATTGATCTTTTAGGCTTTGGCTTGAGAGCATTATTCTTTTTCCCTTTCACGTGCGATCTTTGCCTTCTTGTGAAACTTGCCTCCTCGTGACTCCATGTTCCACACACTTATGTCTTTTTGTTGAATTCTCGAAAGCTTCAGAGTTTGGTACAGCGGAAGACTTCATTTTTGTACTTTCTTGAATTTTTGCTGAACTTTGATGCAGAAAAACATAAGCATGTGGAAACGACTTCTACAGGTACACCGCAACACCACCGTCTTTAACTGGTACACAGCAACGCCACCGTCTTCAACAGGTACACATCAACGCCACCGTCTTTAACAGGTACACATCAACGACACGAATAAAATGGCTTTGACATTTTATTATAATTCGGTAGCATTTTACCTCCGGTCGGTGAAGACCGTTGGACGATATTAGATATCGTACCCGTGACGGATAGTTACAATTAAGTAACTTCCTGACAGGATTTCGCGGGTAAACCCGTTCTCTTTATTCAACCGTCCAAAGCTGACTGCGAACATAAAGAGTGAATCACTTGGATAAATTATCCTTGTGATTTGAAGCCGTCAATTCATGAAACCTGGAACAAGTGAATTTCAATTAAGATTTTCACCATCGTTGCTTTCCAGTTATCACGAGCTCAATTCATAAAGAATCTTGCACGTCACCTACCAAGTGCTGTTTGATGTTAACACTAGAATGATTTCCACTCGTCACTGTGATCAATAAAGAGTCACTCTGAGTGTTCTGGCAAGATCATATGATAATGCGTAGAGGCCTGGAACGAGTTTAATTTCAATTAAGAATTAAACCACTGTTTCTTTCCAGTTTTTCACAAGATTGGTTCTAAAAGAACCGCACGTGTAACCTACCATGAGCTTGTTTGATATTGGCTCAAGCAGGATTTCCATCTTCATTGTAATACTTACGTATTACTCGGATGTTCTGGCAATATTACAGGAATACTGCGTAGGACTCATGAAAATCTCTTACTTTTCACAGTGTGTGAGAAAGCAAGGAATAAATGGAAAGTGTCCTAATGAGACTTTTGATGATCTCTTGGCTCTAGACTCGATAGTGCGTTTTGATTTAGTGAGCGATGGCTGGAGAGGAGTGCCACCTTTTCAATACCAGTCTATTCGGAGTGAATAAACCAATAGATAGTGTTGATCTCCGTGTGATTAAAACAAATACCTTTTGAGAGATATTTGAGTTAGCTGGGAAGGGTTGTGCATTGCATCACTGGGTCCATGACGTCTTTCTTCAATATCAAGAATCATTAACAAAAATGATCTCAATAGCATATGTATTGACCCGGTTTCTGCCTAAAGTTGTAAGGAGGGCTTCTTTCTTTATACCCTTTATCTTTACAATTCTTTTTCATTCTTCAACCCCTTCAATGCTTACCAATACGTCATCACTAGCACCTTGTTGTGATTGTTCCAGTGCTAGCTTAAGTACTTGGTCGGCATTCAGCTACGTTCACAATCTTTCTCCAACTTTCCTAGGACTTCTAATTCTATCTAGGGAATTGTCCTTGGTAAGATTCCATCGGCTCTGATGAATCATTGGACTAAACCTATTCCTACCACCCTTTTGTCACCACATTCGTCGTGAATTAAGCGTGTTTTGGGAAAGTATAGCCACCATGAAAAATCATTGAAAATCACCTAAGGTACTTGTGATATTGAAATCAAAAGTTTTGTACCTTAGGTGTTTTGTTCATCAAAAACGCTCCCCCTTAACACGTGCTTTACACATATTAAATTGGATAATCGTTAAGTCTTTTTCATCTTTTAGCCAAGTATCATTTAAGTCTCCTTAATCCCATTTTCTCCCCTTATCCAAAATGTTAACCATTAATATTTGGGATATTGAATGGATTAACCGGTCTTTGGGTAAAAATGAAATCGATGTTTGGCCATAGAACATGTTAATGCTCCCCCTTAAATTAATAAGGGATATTTGTAGTGCTTTAGTATGATATATTTTGAAAGATTTAGAATCTCGTGAGAAATTCTTGAAAAATTATCATACCTTAACACTACATCAAGCCGCAAAAGAACAATATTCACAAATATACATATTCACAATTGAAAACCAATATAAAGTGGACCTGAAATGTACGACCCATTAGATGGATCGTTGCAGTAGCTTGTGGTGCACTAAATATGGTCTACCACCAACGAATCTTTCCAAGCTCCTCATCAATCTACGTTCACGGAGATTTTGATCAATCTTCTTGATCACATACTTCGCCATTTGCCGATAACCCTGATGTCAATCCTCAGTCATCTCTGGTAAAGTCCCACCCGAATTAAGATGCTCCAACTTTCCTCTAAGGAATAGGAGAGTCCCATCACTATACTTATAAAGCTCACCCACCCTCATAAACTTCATTAACCCTCGACTGTTCAAGTAGAAAATCCCGCAATTCGGAATAGAAATGCCGGTATAGGGACATCTATTGACATGTTGAGGTAACACTTTGTTCATTGGACGGGTTAGGTTAAGCTTCCTTTGGTAGCTTTCGACTCCCAACTGAAGATCTTCAACTCGTTTCTTGATAACAACGCTTCGTGTGAACATACGAAGTGTTGTATTCAAGGCAATGATGTCTTCACAAGGAATATGTGTGAGTTGATCCCGGGTCATCATAAGCAACATATCTTCGATATCCTCAAGGCGAATGATAGAAAAATCTCCCTGCTGGATTTTGTATTCTCTGTCATCCTCCCTTTTCAGACGAATCTCCGTCACATGATAATAGCCATTCTTGGCTTCAGTTTTCAGCCCTAAGATACTAGAGATGCGGATATCGGATCTAACGTTGCTTCCTGAATTGGCTAGACAGCAACCCCTGTACGCCCTTCGGACTCGTTCGTCCCAATGAGACGCACCTATAACAGCATACATATCATAATTACGAGTTACCCTTGGGACCCAGAGTCGGTTTACCTTTTCCTCGATCAAGGGTATTGTCCCCCAGTTGGCAGCTTTCAGCAAGGTCAAGGAGGTGGCGTACTTTGATGAACCCTTCAGAAGATACTCAAGATCATAAGTGACGAAGAAGTCGAGAGCAATCTGATTATCTTGAGTAGGATCAAGTGGAGGTGAAGCTCTTTCTGATTCATGAAGACCTGGCCGTTGAACGGTATTCAGAGCTTTCAGGATCTCATCAGCATAATACTCGAACTCCATTCGGGTTAACCTGGTTTTGGCGAGAATTCTCTTATCCTTCAGCGCTCTCTTCACCAAAGACGGAGTAACCGAAGTCTTATACTCATGAGCCAGAAATGCACATAAGTCAATCGGACTGCGGATACGGAGATATAAAACATCTCTGTCAGCGTCTGTGATTGGATCATATTGCGCCGCTGCCGTGATCCAAGCCTGTGGCGGTGCAGTCTCGTCAATCTCCAACGCGTCTGCCCAGTCCCGTGTGCTTGATTCAAGAACAGTAGATTGTGGTTCTTGTTGTAGAGGAGTGGAAACGTGAACATCTGCTGGTTCTGATTCAGGCATCTCGGCGGTGTCATGAACGGGTGAGTGTTGTGCAGCTTCAGGTTCAGTTACCGATTCTACAATCACAGGAGCAACAACAACAGAACTAACAGGGTTAGTGGTAACAGGTATAGACACAACAATAGATGTACCAGGAATTGATGATGCCGTAGTAGCATTCACATCATGACGCCACTTGGATCGTCTTGATTCCATGGAAGTAGATTTTTCCTTTTCTGCAGCATCTTTCTTCGACTTGGTTCCAGACTTAGAAGGTTTCTTTGTGCTGGCTACCTTGTCCCCCTTTTTGGGCTGTGTACCATCATCATCCTCATCGTCATCCTCGTTGCTCCCCTTCGCACTCTCCTCATTACCATCACCACCATCGTCACCCTCATCATCATCATCATCCTCATCATCATCACCATCATCGTCATCCTCATCATCCTTTTCTTCTTCTTCTTCTTCTTCACCTTCTTCTTCACCGGTACCCTCTTCTTCTTCACTTTCTTCCCTTTCTTCCTCAGGCAGAATGTGGTATGGTACCACACTTCCAAACGTTTTAAATAACCTATCATCCTCCATGATAGCGTCATTCAGGGATTTGTAAAGAGCCCGTTGAATCCTAGATTTATCAAACGATCCAAGTTCCCTCATACGAGCTTTAAGAATCTTCTTTAATTCAAAATCCGTCAAGTCATAGGCGATTTTGTAGGCGGATTCAGAAGGATTGGATGACTTGATCATCAAGTTATCAGCCGCGAGTGTCTTCAACTCATCACGCAGTTTAGGCATAATGGATTCAACGGATTCTTTCACTCTCTCTTCAACAGAAGCTTCAAGTGCTTCTTTTTGCTCCTTGTATTTATCCCTCATCGCTTGAAGTCTCGTGATACGTGCAGCATGCTTATCAGCTTCAGCCTGCTTAACATGAGCTAGTTCTACTGCATGAGCTTTTCGTGTTAACTCCATCTCTGCAGCGAACTTAGCAAGCATCTCTTCTTGGGCTTTCTTAGATGCTTCTTCACTTTGAGCTCGTCTATGTAGCTCTTGGCGAAGTTCATCCATCTCTCTTTTGTGATTATCCGTATGTTTATCCAACATTTCGGCCATTACAAATACAGCCATTGAAGACGTTGCAGAGCTGCTCTGGGTTGAGTGAAGAGGCTCGGTTGTTACTACGGTACTAAGGATGGGAGTTATTGGTGGTGGAAGGAATGGTGTTGAAACCAGTCTGGTTGGTAAGGGTTGTATTGGTGGAGGTTGAGTTGCTAAAGGTTGAGTTACTAAAGGTTGAGTAGACACCATGATTGTAGGAGCACCGGACTCTTTTTCAACACTTGCTGAAACAGGAATGGATGTCTCCTTCGAAGTAGAATACCGTTCAGGTGACCCAAACTCATCAATATCCTCTGGCTCCTCGTACTCTTCTTCAATATTTATCCTTGCACCTGAACCACTACCGCCCGTATCTTTCCTACTCCTTTCAATAGCTATCTTCATTAATTTCCTCTCAGCCTTGTCAAGAGTAGGATCAACAACATCTTCTTCGTCACGTAGAACTAACTCATCAGCCTTAACCTTTCCCTTCTTAACCTCAGTCTTCTTCTTCTTGGTTTCGGGTTCAGGTAAAGAAGCTGGTTGCTTGCGTTTACCTTTACTCTTGACCGTAGTAGACGAGTCTTCTCCAGTCTGAAGGCTTGCTTTTAGCTTCTTGATTTCTAGTTGCAGTAGTTTGTAATCAGCAGAACCTTTAATTCTATCCGCCAGAAGGTAATCAGGAATAGGACCAGGAATAACACCACCAGATGGTCCTTCATGCCTTAGATCTACAGTGTGATCAACATCTTCTGTGTGATGACGACTTGCTGCACGCCTGTCAATAGAAACATCATTCTTCATACAATAATTAATGATAAGCTTGATAAACCGAGGGTAAGGAAAGAAGTTATTCTTCAGCTTCTTGTTTTGGAAGAGTTGAAAGGTGAATTCTTCCCACAACAATAATGCATAATATGCATTTGCGCCTTTATACATTCCATGGAAGATGTTCATAATAGGACTGCGCAAAGCATCATGCCCACTTGTTTTCGGTGTAAGACATCTACTAAGAATACCCAACATTGCTCTCCAAGGTTGACCTACTTTAGCAGTGGTAAACTCAGACACAACTCGTATGTCAGGACATCCAATAGCATCGAACAACTCCATGAGTTCGTCTTTAGTAGGATCCCTCGAAAATGCCATACCTTTGGGTGTATCCCTAATGCCAAATATCTTACGAAAGTCTGAAACAGTAAGTGTCTGCTGCTTGTTGTCGAGAGTGAAGGTGATCTTGTTTGAAGTGCTTTCCTTGGTAGCCCAGAACTTATACATATAATCATAAGGTACCGAGGTAGTACTCCTAAGGGCGTTCTTGAAATGAGAGTGATCCAGGATTGCTATGGCTACTTTGCATCCATGGTGAGTGGATTTTGAGACTTGCTTTAGCCGGTAATTGTTTGGTATGAACTTGAGGGTTCGTGCTTCAGCAATTGCGGCTTCTCTAGAGTCTTGGATTGCTTGTACTGTTGGATTAGTCATTGTATCTGCTTAAGATAAGACATGAAAGGTTGATGCACAAAGATATATAGATATGTATCATTATTACTTCTAAGCATAACACATTTCATAACATACTTCAACAAGTACTTAAAATAGGCAAACACTATTAATCAAACAACTCTTCATCCGGAACTTTCCTTCATTTGGAACTTCTTCATTCGGAAGTTCTTCATTCGGAACTTCTTCATTCGGAAGTTCTTCATTCGGAACTTCCTTCATTCGGAAGTCCTTCATTCGGAACTTCCTTCATTCGGAAGTTCACTCGGAACTCCTTCATTCGGAAGTCCTTCATTCGGAACTTCTTCATTCGGAAGTTCTTCATTCGGAACTTCTTTCATTCGGAAGTTCTTCATTCGGAACTTCCTTCATTCGGAAGTCCTTCATTCGGAACTTCCTTCATTCGGAAGTTCACTCGTAACTCATTCATTCGGAAGTCCTTCATTCGGAACTTCCTTCATTCGGAAGTCCTTCATTCGGAACTTCCTTCATTCGGAAGTCCTACATTCGGAACTTCCTTCATTCGGAAGTCCTTCATTCGGAACTTCCTTCATTCGGAAGTTCGTCCGGAACTTCCTTCATTCGGAAGTTCGTTCGGAACTTCCTTCATTCGGAAGTTCATCCGGAACTTCCTTCATTCGGAAGTTCGTTCGGAACTTCCTTCATTCGGAAGTTCATCCGGAACTTCCTTCATTCGGAAGTTCGTTCGGAACTTCCTTCATTCGGAAGTTCGTTCGGGACTTCCTTCATTCGGAAGTTCGTTCGGAACTTCCTTCAGTCGGAAGTTTGGTCAGAAAATTCCTTCATTCGGAAGTTGATATCCATGTTCATCCGGAACTTAACAAACGCAGCTATGAAAGATTAATCTAGTCGCATTTGTGAGTTCTAAGGCAATCTAAGGCAACACAATATCTTCTATTGCTATTCCGATCAAAACCCATCAAAAACCCTAATCAATTAACCCTTAATTAAGCAAAACGAACCCTAAATTGATAAAGTTCTTTACCCGAATCAATTAATAGGATTTAAAGATGAGTTAGACGATTTATAAATCAAAGATTCATGTTATTACCTTTTAGAATGAATGAAAATGGATTGAGTTGATTAACACGCGAGTTTGAAAGCTTATGTGTGTGTTTGTATATGTGTTAATAGCGGCAGAGAAACAGTGAAACAGTGAAGAAGAATAATAAGGGGACGGTGGGGGGGGGGGGCTTTGTTTTTGACTTAGGTCAAAATTTTGCAATTTTCACAACTTGTCACTTTTAACCCTACATTTTTTCCCTTTTATTTTTTATTCCTTGTATTTTCTATTCTCCTTAACCATTGTTAAACTTAGTCAACTTAATCTTGCTTAGCTAAACTAATCACGACAATCTCACACAACTTAAGTATCGCATCCAATAATCAAATCTCCAAGATCTTAAAGCAATTCCTATCACATAGAACAAGCACAAGTTGTATTCTAAAGCAAGACCACACAAAAACCATTCAGCCAATTAATTTTCCACAAACACTTTTGAAAATCGATTTAATGACGAAGATGATTTAATATTTTCTCCCCCTTAAACGATGACCCGTTTTCTATTTAAAGAGATGTAGTCATTGTTTAAAGAGTCAAATATTGATGAAAAATTTTCCAGTTACTGTCTTTGAAAAGATTGATTCATGGTGTCAATAAGATTTCTCTTATTTTAACAAATTAATGCACTGAGACGTACATTGATTCGTGTTAGACCAAGTTGTAAAGTAAACTTGATCCCTTTGCATGATTTGGCTTGTAAATCATGCCCGAGTAATTAATTCCCGTTGTGAGCCAACGTTTTCCAAGGAAATACGTGACTTTAATATGAAAACCGGGGTGCAGTCTGAAATAACTACAAGCCATAATGGGCATGTATTAAAAATGTACAACTTTTATACGGACTCTATTTATGGCACCGTGTCAATATTGATCGACATTTCTAAGGCCGTAAATATTACCGTACTAAAAGACATGCCCGTTTTAAAAACGAAAAATATTTTTGTTTTTTCTTGATTTTATAATTTTTATGGTTTTTCTAGGTTTTATATTTTTTATGGTTTTTCTTGGTTTTATATTTTTTATCGTTTTTCTTGGTTTTATATTTTTGTATTTTTCTTTTGTGATTTATATATTTACTATAATATACATGATCACGAACAAAGGATACTCTGAATAGTTTACCACCACTATTCAGCTGATTCTTCTGCCAATTCTTTGAGAGTCGCTGGAGTGAATGATTTCATACCAAGCTTGTCGATCAAAAACTCGATTCGTCCTCGATCTAAGGCTTTGGTGAACATATCTGCCAGCTGATACTCAGTAGTGACAAAATACAGCTCGATCACTCCGTTCTCCACCTGCTCTTTAATGAAATGGTAGCGAATGTCGATGTGCTTTGCCCGGGAGTGTTGAACGTAGTTGCAGCAAAGGGCAATGGCGCTCTTGTTGTCACAATACATCGGGATTTTGTTGAATCCCAAACCGTAGTCAGTTAGTTGTGATCTCATCCAAAGGACTTGAGCACAACAACCGGACATGGCAATGTATTCAGCCTTTGTGCTAGAAATTGAAGCGCTTTTCTGCCTTTTTGAAGACCAACTAATCAATCTGTCTCCAAGGAGTTGCACAGATCCAGAAGTGCTACGCCTCGTGTCTTGACACCCAGCATGATCGGCATCTGCGTATGACATTAAAGCAATAGAGGAATCTTTCGGATACCATAGACCACGATGAAGTGTTCCTTTTAGATACCGAAAGATCCTTTTAACAACATGTAGGTGCTTTTCGGTAGGCCGAGCCTGATACCGAGCACACATGCATACAGCAAATTGCAAATCAGGCCTGCTAGCAGTCAGATATAGAAGGGTGCCGATCATCCCACGGTAAAGTTTTGGATCGACAATAATCCCATTCCTATCTTCATCTAACTTGGATTTCTCCACCATTGGAGTGTCCACGGGGTCACAATTTTCAAAGTTATACTTCTTTAAAGATTCTAGAGCATATTTGGATTGATTAATAAAGATGCCTCTGGGATTCTGAGAAATCTGTAATCCTAAGAAAAATGAAATTTTTCCCATCATTGACATCTGAAAGCGTGTGGACATTATCTTCTCAAAGCGATTTGAAAATTCTATGTTAGTGGCAGCAAATATTATATCATCAACATAAATTTGTACCAGAATCATGTCGTTGTCCTCCTTGAGAGTGAATAGAGTGGGGTCCACCTAGCCTTTGGAGAAGCCTTCCGAGATGAGATAAGTTGAAAGGAGATCACACCACGCGCGTGGAGCTTGTTTTAACCCATAGAGAGCCTTCTTAAGATTGTACACATGATTAGGAAACTCCGTGCTAACGAACCCATCCGGCTGACTAACATAGACTTCTTCCCTTAGTTCACCGTTCAAAAATGCCGTCTTCACATCCATTTGATAGACGATCATGTTCATATGAGCAGCATACGCAAGGAATAGTCTAATGGCCTCCAATCTTGCAACAGGAGCAAAAGATTCTTCAAAGTCTATACCCAAGGCTTGTTTATATCCTCTAGCGACCAATCTAGCCTTATTCTTCAATACTGCACCCATCTCATCAAGTTTTACCTTATAAACCCACAACAAAGTAAGGATGTTCACCTTGTCAGGGAGAGGAACTAATTCCCATACTTCAAGTCTTTGGAATTCATTTAGTTCCTCTTGCATGGCTTCAATCCAAGATGATTGAGTCATAGCATGTTGCCAGTTTTTAGGCTCAACTTCGGAGAGAAATGCATCAAAGTAGCAATAGAGTGCACTCTCTTGTAATTGATGGCGTGTAGAGACTGGTCGATCTAGATCTCCAATGACATTCCTAATTGGGTGATATTTTGTCCATTTAGTGCTACGGTTTTCAATCCTAGGTGGTCTGGAGTGAACAATAGAAGGAGCTTCTTCTGAGGTAGACGCGGCTGAAGGGTTTTCAGGTATCGCTACACCAAAGAAAGGAAGCTCTTGCAGGTGAGCATATTCCAAGTCGTGATCAATAGAATCCTCTTCCACATCATTAGGCACAAGTAAGGGTGACGATTTAGGTGTAGTTTGAGAATCACTTGGTAAAGGTGCATCCGGTTCAATGTTAATTGAAGATGCATTAGATAAAGCTTCATTAGCTTGAGCAACCACTTCAGGGATTGGAGCGATCACTACAGGTGCTGGAACTTCATCATTCGGGGGATCAAAGAATTCATCAAACAACGGTTGAAACAGTTTATCCCACTCGGGCCTTGTAGGTGGTAAAAATGATGTAGAAGTAGGATTATTGGGAACCAATCCGGAACTAATAGCACCGGTTCCCATCTCATGAAGCGCGGGTTCAGAGCTGTGTTGCTCAGAAGCCATCGTTGTCAGCTCATCGAAATCTGCGTCCATAGTTTCTACAATCTTACCAAGACGACGGTTGTAAATTCGGTATGCTTTCTTGGAGGGTGAGTAACCAATGAAAATACCTATATCGGCTTTCAGTTGAAGCTTGCCCAAGTTCTCACTATTAATGTTTGGATAACAAAGAGCACCAAACACATGAAAAAATGAAACATCGGGTTTCCGATCATGTAGAAGCTCGTAAGGTGTTTTTCCATGGCGTTTCCGAATGATAGAACGGTTTTGGGTGAAACATGCAGTAGATATAGCTTCTGCCCACAAGAACAATGGAGCGTTCGCATAAATCAGCATAGTCCTAGCAGCTTCCATAAGCGTACGATTCCGTCTTTCAACGACACCGTTTTGTTGTGGAGTGCGTACAGCGGATGTTTCATGTGAAATACCAACATCTTCATAGTAAGCACGAAGAGTCTGGTTGACGAACTCTGTTCCATTATCTGTACGAATACGGCGGACAGTAGTATTCAAACGTACCTGAATGAATTTCAGAAAAGTGATGATAGCCTTCGGTGCTTCATCCTTTGTACGTAGAAATCTAACCCATGTAAACCTAGAGAAATCATCCACAATGACAAGAATGAATTTCTTACCGCTCACACTTTCAGTTCTCATTGGCCCACAAAGATCCATATGCAAAAGATGAAGTTTTTCTTGATTGGTTTCTTCAGCTTTGGGCTTGTATGATTTCTTGGTACTTTTCCCCCTTGAACACGTGGAACATAAATGGTCCTTGTGAAATTTGAGCTTTGGAAGACCACGAATTAATTCGTTTTTAGCCAGATGATTAATAGCATCAAAGTTGAGATGAGATAATCTGCGATGCCATAACCAGGACTTGGTCTTAGATGCTTTAGAGAGAAGACATACTGGAGAAGCGGCCATCATGTCTTGTAGGGACAGCGTATAAAGATTTGCACCACGAGATCCCTTCAGCAAGTCTTTTCCTTCCAAGTTGCGGATGAAACAAGTATGTTGTCGAAAAGCAACCTCTAGGTTGGAATCACAAAACTGTCCTACTGAAAATAAATTATGACCAAGACCTTCTACATAGTATACCCTTGAAATCGTAACGTTTCCAATCTGATATTCACCATACCCCATTATCTTTGCAATATGATCATTACCGAATTTAACCGTACTAAGAAACTTGCTGACGAAATTTCGGAGCATCGAGCGATCTCCGGTCATATGCTTTGAACAACCGGAGTCCAAATACCAGAGGATGATTTGGACCACCTGAAAATATCACCACACGAAGACAATGTAGAGGTATCGGAATCTGAATGTTCCTTGTTATTAGCAGGTACAGATTTAATAATCTTAGATTTGCTAACTTTAGGTTTCTTAGATTTCCTAGCCTTCTTCTTCCTAATTGGTGGTGTAGATTCTAGTTGGCTTAAATCCTGAGGTATTTCTTCACTGATAGGCACTATAGTGGGGGCTGACCTATTTAAAGGGCGGTGTTTCCATACTTTAGTGCGAGTGTTCCTAACTAAAGGACGCTCAGACCTAACCTCAATGGATGCATTCCTAGTTAAAGGGCACATTTTTCCATCTAATGTAAAGGTCCTACCAGTGGGACGCCATTGTAGATTTGTAAATCTATGCTTATGTTTTAGAGAGAGAAAGAGATAGAGAAATGGTGGATTTCGCACTTTAGAGAGAGATACTAAGAAAGAACTATGTGTAAAATAATGAAAACCATACCCTCTCCATCAAAGGAGAGGGTTTATATACCCAAGCCCTTGTCATGGGCTTGGGCTTACATTTTGGGCCGGCCTACACATGTTGTAGGCTAGACTTGTTCTTGTTAAATAATTAAAGAAAGTTAACTAAAGTACGAGCTATTACATGGACTATTAATGGAGTGACCGATCCTTCTTAATACGTAAAACGTATTTCCAACAATCTCCCCCTAAGGGAGGTCACTCCAAACAAGGGCGTTACCCAAGTTACAATAATAAAATAAACCTAGCATACTATGCTTGTCTTGAGCTCGTAGTCTTCGTCTTTCTTTTTCTTTTTCTTTTCTGGTGAACATGCTTATGTGATCTTTGATATCAATCTTGAGCACTAATCTCTTGCCTTGATCTCGTGCATCCATCACTTGTGATCTTCGCCTCTTCGTGACACCATGTCCCACATACTTATACCTTCGTAATTCTTGAAAGCTTCAGAGTTCGATACAGCGGAAGACTTAACTTTTAGGCTTTCTTGAATTAGATGAGATATTGAGTGCATAAAGTATAAGCATGCGGGGACGACTTCTTCTTGGATTCCGCAACTCCACCGTCTTCAAATGTCGCAACATAAGTAGACACGAACGAAATGGCTTTGAACATTTCATTCTAAATCGGTAGCATTTTACCTCCGGTCGGTGAAGACCGTTGGACGATATTAGATATCGTACCCGTGATGGATAGTTTCAATTAAGTAACTTCCTGACAGGATTTCGCGGGTAAACCCGTTCTCTTTATTCGACCGTCCAAAGCTGACTGCGAACATAAAGAGTGAATCATTTGGATAATAATATCCGCATGATTTGAAGCCGTCAATTCATGTTCCTGGAACAAGTGAAATTCAATTAAGAACCGCACCATCGTTGCTTTCCAGTTGTCACGAGCTTGATTCGTATAGAATCTTGCAAGTTACCTACCAAGTGCTGTTTGAGGTTAACACTAGAAGGATTTCCACTCATCACCGTGAACACAAAGGTATCACTCTGAGTGTTCTGGCAAGATCACTGAGATATTGCGTAGAGGCCTGGAACGTGTTTAAATTCAGTTACGAATTAAACAGCTGTTGCTTTCCAGTTATCACAAGTTTGATTCATAAAGAATCGCACAAGTCACCTACCATGAGCTTTTTGATATTCGCTCAAGAAGGATTTCCATCTTCATTGTAAACACTTTCGTATTACTCGGATGTTCAGGCAAGATCGTGAAGATTTTGCGTAGGACTCTTAAAATCTTTCTTACTTTTCACAGTGTGTGAAGAAGCAAGGAAATATGGAAGTGTGTCCTAATGAGATATTTGATGATCTCAAATGGCTCTAGACTCGATCGTGCATTTTGGATTTTAGTGATCGGAGGCTGGAGAGGAGTGCCACCTTTTCAATACCAATTTATTCGGAGTGAATAAATCAATAGATAATGCGTTGACTCCGTGTGATTAAAACAAATACCTTTTGAGAGATATCTGAGTTAGCTGGGATGGGTTGTGCATTGCATCACTGGGTCCATGATGTCTGTCTTCAATATCAAGAATCATTAAAATGATCTCAATAGCATATGTATTGACCCGGTTTCTGCCTAAAGTTATAAGGAGGGCTTCTTTCTTTACACCCTTTATCTTTACAATTCTTTTTCATTCTTCAACCCCTTCAATGCTTACCAATACGTCATAACTAGCACCTTGTTGTGATTGTTCCAGTGCTAACTTAAGTACTTGGTCGGCATTCAGCTACGTTCACATTCTTTCTCCACCTTTCCTAAGGACTACTATTTCTAGCTATGGAATGTCCTTGGGAAGATTCCTCCGGTTCTGGAAGAATCATAGGACTTAACCTATCCTACCATCCTTATGTCACCACAATCTTCATCGTCGTGAAATAAATGGGTTTTGGGTAAGTATATGTCACCATGAAAATCCATTTTGATATAGAAAATCCATTTTGCTTCCCCTTAACATATGCCACGATATTCGAAAACATTTCGCATATGTAGAGATGAGCCAGCACATTAAGTCAAACCATTTGTGATAATATCCCATATTAAATCACATTTTCTCCCCCATATTAAAAATATTAACCCAATCGATGTTTTTAATATCAATTGATTTAATGAAGTTTTAACAAAGGTTTTGGGAAGAAAAATGCAAGTCCGTTTTATCTTCATGATTCCAATTATATGAGATATGATACCGATTTGTAACATGATCACATATTCACCATATTAAAAAGAATTGACAAGGTTGGACCTGATAGATGAGAACATCATATGATAAGATCAAATGGTTCTTGTCAGTATATGTTGGTCGCCTCGTCACGTTTGAAGTCATCTCTTGACACCACATGTACGATTGGTATTGTTGTCTTGACACCAACTTGTGAACTTGGCACGTTCGGCATCGAAGATTCTGAATGCTTGACACTTGCTCCCCCTCAATTATTGACCCGTGTTCTATCGAAAGAGCTGTAGTCGTTGGTTGAGTAGTCGCATCGTCGAGTATGTAGATACCAATTGTAGATAGCATGGTTGTAGAGATGATAGCTTCATAAAAACAAGACTTCTCTTGTTTTAACAAATAAATGCACTGAAACGTACATATATTTGTGTTAGACCAAGTTATAAAGTAAACTTGATCCCTTACAAGGTTTTAAAGTAAACCTTGCCCGAGAAAATTAATTCCCGTTGTTAGCCAAAGCTTTCATAAGAAATACCTGACTTTAATGTGAAAACCGGGTTGCAGTCTGAAATAACTACAAGCCATAAGGGCATGTTTTATGAAATATTTACAACTTTTGTACGAACTCTATTTATGGCGCCGTGTCGATATTAATCAACATTTCTAAGGCCGTAAATATTATCGTACCAAAAGACATGCCTTAGAAAAATAAAGTAAAAATTTTTTGGATTTTTCTGAATTTTTCAATTTTTATGGTTTTTATATGGTTTTATATTTTTGTATTTTGCTTTTGAGGATAAAAATATAAACAATATATACAAATGATCACCAAGGATACGGAGAATAGTTTTACCACCACTATTCTTTCGCTTCATCTGCTAGTTCTTTAAGAGTCTCAGGCGAGAAGGTTCTCATTCCTAGCTTGTCGGCCAAAAATTTAATTCGAGCGCGATCTAAAGCTTTCGTGAAAATATCCGCCAATTGATACTCAGATCGGACAAAGTAAAGCTCGATTACTCCGTTTTCCACTTGATCCTTGATGAAGTGGTAGCGAATGTCAATATGCTTCGACCGGGAGAATTGAACGTTGTTGCAGCATAAGGCAATTGCACTCTTGTTATCGCAGTACATCGGAATCTTGTTGAAACCTAGACCATAGTCGGTTAATTGCGATCTCATCCAAAGGATTTGAGCACAGCAACCGGACATAGCTATGTATTCTGCTTCCGTACTTGAAATTGCAGCGCTTTTCTGCCTTTTTGATGCCCAACTGATTAGTCGATCTCCTAATAGTTGCAAAGTTCCACTCGTGCTACGCCTGGTATCTTGACAACCCGCGTGATCCGCATCTGCATATGCCATTAGTGCAATAGAAGAGTCCTTCGAATACCAAAGTCCCCGATTAATGGTTCCTTTAAGATATCGAAAGATCCTTTTAACAGTAGCTAAGTGTAATTCAGTAGGCCTAGTTTGATACCTGGCACACATACATATAGCAAACTGAAGATCAGGTCGACTGGCTGTGATATACAGAAGAGTACCGATCATTCCACGATAAAGTGTCGGATCAACGGCAACTCCATGTGGATCTGCATCAAGCTTAGATTTCTCCACCATTGGAGTGTCCACGGGGTCGCAAGATTCCATCTTATACTTCTTAAGCGATTCAAGGGCATATTTGGATTGATTAATAAAGATGCCTCTGGGACTCTGAGATATCTGAAGACCTAAGAAGAATGATACCTTGCCCATCATTGACATCTTAAACTTGGAAGACATGAGTGTCCCAAACTCATCCGATAAGGTTTGGGTCGAGGCTGCAAATATAATATCATCAACATATATTTGTACCATAATCATATCTTTACCTCGTTTCTGAATGAACAGCGTGGGATCCACCTTGCCTTTTGCGAAGCCTTGAGTAATGATGAATTGTGACAATAGATCATACCATGCGCGTGGAGCTTGCTTCAACCCATAGAGAGCCTTCTTAAGCTTGTACACATGATTAGGATAATTAGGATTCACAAAACCATCCGGTTGTTGAACATAGACTTCTTCCTTGATTTCACCATTAAGAAATGCCGTCTTCACATCCATCTGATAGACGATCATATTCATATGGGCTGCATAAGCGAGGAATAGTCTAATAGCTTCCAAACTGGCAACAGATGCAAAGGATTCCATAAAGTCGACGCCCAATAATTGCTTGTATCCACGAGCTACTAGTCGAGCTTTGTTTTTCAATATTCCGCCTAACTCATCGAGTTTCACCTTGTAAACCCATTTCAAAGTGAGTAACTGCACTTGATCCGGGCATGGGACAAGTTCCCATACTTCAAGACGTATAAACTCATTAAGTTCTTCTTGCATAGCTTCTATCCAACATGATTGAGTAAAAGCTTCTTTCCATGTCTTAGGTTCAACTTCAGTGAGAAAAGCATCAAAGTGACAAAACATTGCACTTTCTTGTAACTGACTTCGTGTGGATACCGGATGATTAGGTTCACCAATAATAGAATCTATAAGATGATCCTTTGTCCACTTGCTGTCATGTTCACGAATCCGTGGATTGGAGTAAACTGTAGAAGGAGCTTCCTCTGAGGTGGACGACCCGGCTTGATTAGGGTCGGGAATAGATACACCAAAGAATGGAAGTTCACGCATTTGAGCGAATTCCAAATCGTGATCATCATCATCCTCTTCATCATCAATAGGCATGACGTGGGTAGTTGTTACATGTGTTGGTTGAGAATTACTTGTGGATGGTATATCTTGACCAATTGTAGGTACAGTTGTATCTGATTGTGCTTCGGTTGCTGGAGCGACAACTTCGGTTACCGGAGCTATTACCTCAGGTTCTGGAGCAACAATAGTTGGAGGAGTAAAGAATTCATCAAAGAATGGTTGAAACAACGTATCCCATTCATTACTAGTAGGTGGTATAAATGATGAAGTAGGGTTGTTTGGGACAAGACCAGAACTAATATTACTGGGTCCCATTTCATGAAGTGCGTTCAGAGCTGCTTTGCTCGGAATCCATTGCTGTCAGCTCATCAAAATCAACATTCATAGTTTCGAGGATCTTGCGAGAGTTACGGTTGTAGATTCGGTATACCTTCTTTGAGGGTGCGTAACCAATGAAAATACCAATATCAGCCTTTGGTTGAAGTTTTCCCAAATTGTCACCATCATTATTTGGATAGCAAAGAGAACCAAATACATGAAGATATGATAAATCTGGTACTTTTCCATGGAGAAGCTCATAAGGTGTTTTACCATGGCGTTTACGAATTAGTGACCGGTTTTGGGTGTACACTGCTGTAGATACTGCTTCTGCCCATAAAAACAATGGAGCCTTTGCGTAAATTAACATCGTTCGAGCAACTTCCATAAGTGTGCGATTTCGCCTTTCAACGACACCGTTTTGCTGTGGAGTGCGAGCAACGGATGTTTCATGAGATATGCCAACTTCTTCATAATAATCACGCAAAACTTGATTCACAAATTCGGTTCCATTATCTGTACGAATACGTCGGACAGTAGTGTTGAGACGCACTTGAATCATCTTGAGAAATCTGATGATGAATTTAGGTGCCTCATTTTTTGCTTTAAGAAATTTCACCCATGTAAACCGAGAGTAATCATCGACAATGACGAGGATGTACTTTTTGCCACTAAGACTTTTGATGAGACTGTATTTATACATAGTCTCATCGTCCAATTCGGGCTTAAAACGCTTAAAAATATCGTCAAAATACCCATATATGTGCCTATGTTTGTTCATTGTGTATTTTAGGTATGGATATCGTGAATTAACCAAAAGATCAAAGGAATCAAGCAAAAACGAACACGGGAAACGAAGCCGCACAAGGAACCAAGCCCGAAGAATGAATTTTGCAAAAATGCCCTTGAAGATTGAAGAATTGGCAAGAATGGTCCCTTAACTATTGAAGACTTGTCACAAATGACCCTCCACTATTCATTTGTACAAGTTACATCCTTAAAGTTTGAAGACTATTCATGATAAGTCCTTGAAGATAACTTAAATTGCAAAAATGGTCCTTATGCAAAGTTTGGAAAAACTATGTGCCATATTTGACAAGTGGTACAAAGTTTTTACAAAGGAAAGTGAGATTTTTGCTATTTATTACAAACTGAAGGAGTTCAGAACCTTGGAGGACCAAAAATGTCAAACACTCAAACTCCCACAACCTATCCTATACTGACACCTCACCTTTACCCACCCAAACCCGTTTATCCTACCCACGACCCAACCAAGCCCACACTTACCCGGCCCAAACCTTTTAAACCAGTTTTAATATTAATAAACACTTTTAAACGTGTTTATTTATTATAAAAACTGGCGCCAAACAAACACTATTCAATCACCTCCCCTAATTACCCCCAAATCCCAGTCAAAGAACCCTAATCCAATTGAGGGGAAAAACAAAGGGGTTTTACCCCTTTTACTCCAGAACGTTGATTTACCCTCCCACAAACAAAACCCACCAACTTAACACTTCTCCCGTGACTCCTAGTGGGACCCCCGTCCTCCCCTGCTTCTCCATTTTTGGCAAAGAAAGAATCCTTTCAGAAATCCAACAACTCACATGCATTTCTTGCTCCCAAAGGATGAGATGAACGTTGGAGATCTTCACAACACAGCTGGCACATCATTTTCCTTGGCAGAGATCACATGAGGCCTTGAAGACCAAATTGACCCAAGGGCATTCTTGGGATTTCAGAGAACTAGGGTTTTAGTTTCAGCATCTAGATTATTCCTAGCTCTAGTATAAATACAAAGGCGTCTTGTGCCTTGTATTCTCTTGTTCCAGTTTTTGTAAAAATTAAATCTATTAATGAAAATGAACCGTTTAATCTTTTACAAATCTGAGTTCCATGTTATTGCTTATTAGTTTAATGTTCATTTTATGCAAGTTTAGTTAAAAAGGGTTTACAAGTTTTCAGCTTTTATTTTCAGAAAAGTCATATTTTAAGAAGTTCTTTAAAAAAAAGGTTTTCATAAGGTGAATTTCACTATCACATGAAGTGATAGTGGATTGTGGGGTGATTTCATTTTTATGCTAAGCTTAGTTCAAGGTTGCTGTTAGTTTCAAAGGAGTTTTCAAGAAAAAAATCAATTTCAAAAGTTTTTTATTTTTGGCCATAAGCTATAAGCTGCTTAATCTATAAGCAGGACTTATAGCTTATTAGCTTTTGTTATCAGTTCACCTTCTTGGCTTGTTTGTCTTATGCAGGTTTCAAGGAAGCAACAGGACTCCCTCATCCATCATTTTTTTGGTTTGAAGATATTTTGGCATACCCTTGGGTCCATTTTGGATTCCACCAACAAGGGTCTTCTACACTTCTCATAAGCACTCCATAAGCTCCAAGAGCTAGTCTAAGGAAGGCATCAGCTCAATCAAGTCTTGAACCCCTTTTCCTTTTTCTTTGAGCTTTATGAGAATTTTATGTGATTTTTAGTGTTGCCTGCTCATTGTTGTTTTTTCTTGTTTGATATCGCTTAATTATGATTTGTATGCATGTTTAGATAGATAGAAATTAGTTTGGTAGTGATTTGATTAAGATTACTTTGTTAATTTTTAGTTACTGATTTTTAAGGGGGTGTTTGGATCTGTGTTTTACTTGATTAAGGTGACACCAATTGAGTGAAAACAGGTTCCACACAATTGTATTGGTAATACTAGTGCTATTGGTTGTTAAGTTTTCAGCATAAATAGGATTTAAAGTGTTTCTCACATTCAAGTTAGGTAAAAAAGAGTGGCTTAATCTGTTAAGTAGGCATATCTGTTTGTTTTAGATTAATTTTGCCTACCAACTTTTAATCTGCTTAGATCTAGGTATAATCTAGGGATAAGGAATGATTGTTTGATAATTGGTTAGTGTGTGTGCAAGTTGTGGCCTGCTAAAAATCGTCCTTGTGTCAATTGAACCAGCAAAAGGACCCATTTGCACCTTTCTGTTAACAGTGACTGTGATTGCCCTATTTTTGTGTTTTTTTTGTATTGTGCTTGTGTGTTTTTTAGCATATATTGACTCCCCACACTTCCATGAGTGTGGGGGTGCCTTTGTTTCCAAAATACTCCAAGTAACAAGCAAGATACAAGCTTAATTGTCCACAGCCCATTTTTTTTACACTATCAGTGGGAACTCCTTTCCCACTGATAGGCTTGTTGTAGCCACTGCTACACTACAAGACAGAAACATCAAGAAAGGTCACTATCAACTTTTAGATTTTTGTCTTTTGTGACCTAAATTAGGATTTAGACTCTGATTCTTTTTGCAATATTTTTCTTTTTAAATTTCTGATTTTCTAGTATAGTTTAATTTTTTGTCACTATTCATTTGGTAATTTTTAGAATTAATAGCATTTTTAATTACTTTTTAATTAAACTGTTTTTGGCATTTAGTGTAGAAAATATATATTTTTCAGATTTAATATTTTTCTCAGGTTTAGAAAATTAATTTAAGATTTTTAATTTAAAAATTAGTTACTGTTCATTTTTTTTATTATTTTTTATAATTAATTTAAGTTAATTAGGGTTTAATTATTAACTAGTTTTGTCTTTTAGTGAATAATTTTACATTTTTCAAACTTTTTCAATTTTCTACTGTTCATTAGGATAATTTAAGATTTTTAAAATTGTTAGATTAATTTTGTCATTATTTTATTATTTTTTAGGATTATTTTAATTTAAAAATAGTTTTTAGTGTTTAAAAAATAGAAAAATAGTTTTTAAAATTTAAGAAAAATAGTTTTTAGTCTTTAAATAATATAAGTTAGTTATTAGTTCAATAAATTAATATTTTGGGCATTTTGTTAATTATATTTAATTTTTGGGCTTTAATTAGCATTAAAAATTGAATATTTAATTAATAAAAGGTTTTAAAATATATTTGTTGGATTTTTATTCTTATTTATATTATTTAAGACTTAGTTTAATATTTTAATTGATTTTTAGGTTTAATTTTTTAATTTCGTCACGTTTTACGTATTTACGTTCGCGTTTTACGTCATTCGTCGTAGTTTAATCGTAGTGTAACTCGTCTTTACTTTTTCTCTTCTCAACCAAAAACGTCACTAATCCAAACATTGTTATTTTATTAATTGGCACACATAATACACACCTCCTTCGAGAACGAACCCGCATTTATTCGGTTTTACGTTTTTCCTAAAGCGTATAACTTAATACTTGCCGCTTTTATACGTTGTTTTCCTAAACACGTATATTATTTTCTACATCAACTTTCAACACGCATTGGCCCACAAAGATCCATATGCAAAAGATAAAGTTTCTCCTGGTTGGTGTCTTCCGTCTTGGGTTTGTAAGATTTCTTAGTGCTTTTCCCCATTGTACACGCGGAACACAAATGATCCTTGTGAAATGAAAGTTTAGGAAGACCACGAACAAGTTCGTTTTTCGCCAAATGATTAATAGCGTCAAAGTTAAGATGAGATAACCGTCGATGCCATAACCATGACTTAGTCTTCGATGCTTTGGAGAGAAGACATACGGGAGAAGCGGCCATCATGTCTTGTAGAGACAAAGTATACAAATTATTCCCTCGAGTACCTTTCAATAAATCAACCCCTTCCAAATTACGAATGAAGCAGGTATGCTCTCGAAAAGCAACTTCTAGGTTTGCATCACAAAGTTGTCCCACAGAAAATAAGTTGTGACCAAGACCTTCCACGTAATACACTCTTGAAATTATAACATTCCCAATATGATATTCACCATAACCCATTATCTTTGCAATATGATCATTACCAAATCGAACCGTACCAAGAAACTTGCTGACGAAATTTCTGAGCTGAGAGCGATCTCCGGTCATATGCTTGGAGCAACCAGAGTCCAAATACCAGAGAACAATTTGGACCACCTGTTTTCAATAACAACAGTAGACAATGCATTGGAAACTATTGGTTCCGGAGTGTTAGCAGATAGAGATATAAGATTATCAGAATTGCTAGCATTTATGAGACCCTTAGATTTCCGGCGTTTTCTAATGTGTGTTTTAGCACTAACAGGTTTTACTGTTCCAACTTTCTTAGGTTTTGGATTATTCGCGGGCACTACAGTGGGAGTATACCTAGTTAAAGGGCACTTGGTTCCTACAGTAGTGTCGGTGTTCCTAGTTAAAGGACACGCTTGTGTTTTGGTAGCCTTGGTACTCCTAGTTAAAGGGCACGCTTTCTTCACTTCAGTGGGAGTGATCCTAGTTAAAGGGCACATATTTCCTGCTATAGTGAAAGTTCTACCAGTGGGGCGCCACATCCAACAAACTTGGGTTAACACTTTCCCAGTCGGTTTCCATTCTAATCCATTTTTCCGGGCCTGCATGTCATTCACATGGTCAATAAGGCAAGAATCATGATGACTAGAAAACATACATTCATTGCAATTCCAACATTTTAAATTAGAATTCACAGTAGGCTTAGAACACTGCACAACCGCAGAGCCTTTAGGTTTAGCTACATGATTCTTTTTATTCAAAACAGAAATAACATTCCTAGGATGGGCTTCTATTTTCTTCTTCACTTGACTACTAGATGGGGGAAGATCCTATCATTCTTCTTGTTTCTTTTAAGCTTAGATCTTTGAGCCTTAGTAGTGGTGCTTACTCCTGTAGAAGGCAACACGGGAATATTAGAAGCTGGTTTTGATTCCGCCTTATCTTTAGTGACCAATGTTTGAGATGGTTTAGTCCTAGGGCCCTTGTTAAGTGGTGTGACGGCTATAAGGGTTCTTTTGATTGCACTAGAGGACGATGCTGAGATAGTGGCTGCGTTATCCACAACATTCTTACCTTTTAGAGTACGAAGTGTTTCCTTTAACTCAGCCAAGACCAGATTCTTATCACAAATTTGTTCCCTCAAATCAGATATTTCCATCGACTTTCGATTCAATTGTTCAATCAATGATTGATTCTGTGCAGTGGTATCAACACATGCGGGCTGTACTGAATCGAAGAGTCGTGTATTTTTCTTTTTTAAGTTATCAACTTTGGACAAAATCTTGGAAACTCGATTATCTAGATCAAGTTTAAGATTCTCAGCGGCCTCAAGTACGTTCACACAGTTAAGCTCCTTAGATTTCTCTATTTCTATCGGCAAAGAGTTAGCAACTTTGTCACCTGGCTGACGCTGTTTTGATTGTAAATTCAATCGAAAATTCTTTTCAAAATTTGCATCATCGATATTAACACCTTCGAATGACGTTTCAAATATTTCTTGAATAAATTGTTGCTTGCATTCAAGCGAAATACAATGTGTTTGAATCTCATCAAAACGTTTTGAAAGCGATGAATATGAATCTTGAAGCTTTAAAAATTCAGCGTCAGATTCGTGACAAGTACTATCTACCACAGTATCCACAGATTCAACATTATGCACAATAGAATCATTATCAACACTTGTATTCACACAGACAGAAACTATATCATGAGACATCACTTGATTCAGAAGCAGATCATTATGGCGTGAAACTCGTTCTATTTCAAGTAAACTGTTTTCATAAGCATCTTCCATTTCATTAAAAACACGTCTAACTTCTTCTATTTCCAAAAACAAATCTTGATCAATATTACGAAGACAAGATTTAACATTGTTTACAAACGGAACTATTTCATCTCGAAACGCAGCTCTAGTGTGCTCAAAGTTCCATTCACCTTCCGTTATGGCCGTGGCCGTCGTACGTTCCAAAATGACCTTGTCAAAATCGGCTAAGTGTTGGTGAACCGTATTTAAGTTAACGGACGCCTTACTTACCGGTGGAATTAACTTCGTTAAATCCTTTTTGACGAGTGTAGGAGATGTACTAGGAAGGTTTTCATTTGACAAACTTTGGGGCACAAGAACTGTTAATTCTGCTAATTCCTTTTGTAAGCGAATGCGTGTCTTTTTCGAAAATTGATCCTTGTTATGTTGATCATAATCAATTGTATGGAATTTTGAAAGCATTTTAGAATGAGTTTCATCCCCAAGTGATTGTGTCTCCTCAGTACTACGAACAAAAGGTGCTTCTTTCGATTTGCCAATTATGGTCATATCATAAAGACCGGGAATATATTCCTGAGCTTGTTTTGCATAACCGGGATTTGGTGGTAAATCTTGAAGACGCTTAAGTTCGAATTCTTTAAATGATTTAGTTAAAAGATGAACCTTTTCTGTGGAAGCGTATTGTTTTAAAAGCTGTTGTTCTTTGAATTTAAGAAGTTTGGCAGCATTAATTTCCGATTCAACTTTTTTAGACTCGAGAGTTTCGAAATCCATTTTAAGTTTCTGAAAATCATTGACAACCGACTCTTTTTCTTTTAATTCATTGGAAAGATTAGCTTTTAATGATTCTATTTCTTTTAAGTGTTCAATCTTTTCAAAACGAAATTGGTCAAATTCAGAACATGTTATTTTCTCTTCTTGAGGGACCATTTCAAAAGTTTTGACCTTTTCTTTATGCAATGCAAGCTCAGTAGTTAAGGTGGAATTCGTCTCTACGGATTGTCGGAGTGCCATGTGCATTTGATCAATAATATGTTTAGGCACCATTACCAAATCATGTTGAGCATAAGATTCCATACCCGTCGTAGCATTTGGTTGAGGTTCACTCAAATGTGTAGAATTGGGTACCACATCATTTGAGTTACTAGTTCCCGAATGTTGTTCGAGGTTGTCATTTTCATGCCCAACTTGATGTTGGTTATCATCAATATTATTGGATGTGGTTGGTACCTCACTGATGACATCAGAACCGTAGTGAGAGAGATTAGCAACGAGAGCAGCTTATGCAGAGTGAATGTCATCACAATCCGAATCGTATGCATCAAGATCGTCCGCTTGATAAGCTGCATTAGAAGTGGAAACGACTGCAATGCCTTCAGTATCTGTTGCCCCTGGGTCTGCAAGAAATGCTAACTCCTCTGAATCCAAAATCTTCCCCTTAGACTGAGCATCAACCAAATACATCTTTTCACGAAACCATGATATCCCTTCTCCTTTTCGGCTGAGTGCATTCCCTAGCCATATGACCTTGTCCTCGGCAATTGTAGCAAGTCACAACCTTCTTAGGACCAATAGGACTCCCATTTCCACTAGCTTGAGCATTCACAGCTTGATTGTTCCCAGTCCTTGTAGGAGGTCCATATGAATTTTGCCTTCCCTGAATAGGTTGCACCGTCACTTGACCATCTTGAACAGTGGCTTGTTGTCGAGGATTTGATGAGGTGCAGAGCTGATTGTTTGTTGGTGGAAATCCTCTAGTAGAAACAAGTTTTGACAAGTAGGCGGTGAGATGGTTTAGAACATCAGCTGGCGTATCATTTGGGGTAAAGACTGGTGCTTGGATTGGTGGAAGTTCATTAGAGTAGAAAGCTTGTGCTGGTTGTGCTTCAATTGTAAAATATCCTTGCTGAGGAGTATAGCCCAATGGAGAAGTGTTGGCTTGTGATGGTGATGTTTGATATGGTGGTTGCTGTTGAAAAGCTTGTTGATGAACACTTTGTTGATATTCTTGCTGTGGCATCATTGGTGGTTGATAAGATGGTTGTTGTGGTTGCTGATAGATGTGTGGTGGTGGCTGCTGCAAGTATGATGGTTGTTGATAAGTATAAGCCATGTTTTTTTGAGAAGCATACATTGCAAGTGGATCATGAACTTGAGGTGTAGACAACCGAGCCTCGATCACATGGCATTCGTGTTGTTGAAGAAAAGCTTGAAGTTGATCCACATTGGTGTTATGCAAGTCCTTAGCCAATTTAACATCCGTCACGTATTTTTTCCATTCTGGAGGAAGAGTGTTCAAATACTTGGTGTTTAATTGAAAGGTAGGGATTGCCATGCCATAGATATTAAGCTCATTCAACAATAGGGTAAATCTCAGATAGTAATCATTGAGAGTCTCCCCTGGCACATAGGCAAACTTATCAAAAGTATCATAAAGCTTACACTCTCGTTCTTGTTTAGTTAACGAGGTGCCTTGCATTAGAACCCGAATTCTATCCCATAACTCTTTGGCAACTTTATGTTTGCTGACGAGTTTGTAGACATCTGGAGGAAGGGCTTGAAGAATGATGTTTGTAGCATACTTATCACATTTATCTTGAATCTTCATATCTCCAGTCAACTCACCCGTTGTGCGAGGACGAGTGGTCGTACCTTCCGTCACAGTACCATAATCTAATGTTCCATTGAGCACCGATGCCCAAATAAGATGTCCATTCTCCGTGTTCAACATATAAAGTTCCATTCGGGAAGCCCATTCCTCATACATAGTCTTCACCAACATTGGTGGACGATTATCCGTACCCGAGAGGATGGACTTATCCGTAAGAGATGTATACTCCATTTCAATAAGTTAAGATTTACAAAGTTGATCGAACAATGAAATAAGGTTAAGTATTTTTGTGTTGAAGTCGAGAAACAATGTTAAAATCCCTTAAAATATGTTCTCGATAAACCAAAAATTCCAAGACAAAATTACACACGATGTTCGAAATTGTTTATGGAATAATTTTTGGTTTGTCGGAAAGTCTAGATCGGAATGCCAGATCGGAATGTCAGATCGTAATACCAGATCGGAATACCAGATCGTAATGTAACACTGTCGAAGAGATGATGGTATCGGAATGCCTAGATCGCAATGCAGAGCCCTATCGGAATGTTCAGATCGCAAAGCCCTATCGGAATGTTCAGATCGCAAAGCCTATCGGAATGTTCAGATCGCAAAGCCTATCGGAATGATTCAGATCGCAAAGTGGCTGTCAAAATTCGAGCAGAGTAACGACTTAACAAACCTTCCTTATACCCGTCGGAATCTCAGATCGCAATAGCTATCGGAATGATTCAGATCGGAATAAGTGATAAAAATCCAACGATCGCAATGTAGAAACCTAACCCTTTCCGATGGTTAAGTTATTGCGATGGAGGCCCAAGTACAGTTGTACTTTCCGATGGATGTTGCTAGAATTTCGGAATGAAGAACAAAGCCTTTTTTCGCACTTTTGATCCAAGAAAACTGATGTTTTAATGAAAACCAGGATACCAAGAACACTCTTAAGCACGAATCCCTATGTTACACTACTTTAAACTTCGATCCAACACAAAAAATTTTGAAGATTTCGGCAAAAACAAACCTATACTCCACGAATTGTTTTGAAAACAAAACGCAACACAAAAGCAAACCTATATTTCATCCCAAGCTCTTGATACCATTTGTAGATTTGTAAATCTATGCTTATGTTTTAGAGAGAGAAAGAGATAGAGAAATGGTGGATTTCACACTTTAGAGAGAGAAACTAAGAAAGAACTATGTGTAAAATAATGAAAACCACACCCTCTCCATCAAAGGAGAGGGTTTATATACCCAAGCCCTTGTCATGGGCTTGGGCTTACATTTTGGGCCGGCCTACACATGTTGTAGGCTAGGCTTGTTCTTGTTAAATAATTAAAGAAAGTTAACTAAACTACGAGCTATTACATGGACTATTAATGGAGTGACCGATCCTTCTTAATACGTAAAACGTATTTCCAACAGCCATTGCCAGCCAACTTGGGCACGTGTACTACCAGTTGGCTTCCATTCAAGATCAGTCCTAATGGCATTCATCTCATTCACATGATCAATAAGACACAAATCATGACGTTGGGAAAACATACATTAATTACAATTCCAACATTTTAAATCAGAATTCACAAATGGTTTAGGCTTCTGCACAGGCGTAAAGCTTTTAGTCTGAACATGATTCTTTTTATTTAAAACTGAACTAACATTCCTATGGTGAGCTTCTACTTTCTTCTTTTTGGCACTACTAGTGGAGGGCTTGATCTTATCTTTCTTGAGTGGCGATCCTTTAGCCTTAGTAGTCTCTTTTAATCCTGTAGAAGGCAAAGTGGGAACATTAGCAAAAGATTTTAAAGGTGCCTTACTTGATGGTGCCAATGACGGTTTTGCTCCTGGGGTCTTATTGAATGGTGTTACAGCAATGGGTCTATTAGTGAGTAGTGTAGAACCTGGTTTACCTATGTATTGCAAGTAGGCTAAGCAATATTGAACACGCTTAATATATTCATGGGCTGAATAATAGTAGCTACTTGAGGGATCTAAGGCATACAGATCGTCTAAAATATCCCTAACAAGATCTACATGCTTAATTGCGTTCCTCATATAATCATCGTAGGTAATCGGGTTTCTCATATGGAGCGGGTTCTTATAAAGCACTACTGACTTGGTTGTTGGAGCACTAGAGGACGGTGCAGAGTTGGTAGCTAAGTTATTAACAGCTTCTTGTCGGGTGAGAAGAAGTGTCTCCTTTAACTCGGCCAAAACCATGTTTTTGTCAATGAGCATGATGTTTAAGTCAGAGATTTCCACACATTTTTGGTTCAATTGTTCAACATAAGATTGTTGCTGTGCCGCATTAAAAGCGAAGCGTTCTTCTAGTGAACCATAAAGTTTGGACATTCCCTGTCTTGCACGATCCATCTCCGCTAGAATAGACGAAAGTCTAATTTCTAAGTCCTGGTTTTTAGACTCTGCAGCCTCTAGTTCCAATTTTAGTGTTTCATTTGATGACACATCTCTCTTCAATCTCATAATCTCTTCCTCTAATGCCTTAACTATTGCAATCATCTTGTCACTCGTCTCAACACCGTTTTCACAACCATTTGATATCAAAAGATCCCCATTTTGAGTTTGTTGTTTTAATTCTAAAGATATACAATGTTGTTCGAGTTGATTAAAGCGTTTTGAAAGTAAATTGTAAGAATCTTGTAGCTTTAAAAATTCAGCATTAGATTCGTGACAAGAATGATTATCTACCTCATTTACAGTATCAGCAACATTTACAAAGAGATCACACACATCATCACAAATATTCACATCATCACATTTAATCATAGCGGATGTAAGCTCATACGAATAATTAACATTTACAGTAGTAAGCACATCACACGAGATTACTTCGGACAAGAATCGGTCATATTCGGATAAAATCTTTTCCTATTCAATTAGTTGTAGTTCGTAAGCGGTGTCCATTTCATAAAACACTTTTTGAACTTCTCCAATTTCAAATTCAAGATGTTCCTTAAGAGATGCAAAACTTCCTTTTAGACTTTCGACAAATGGATTGATCTCATTTTTAAACACCTCGTTCATGTGTTCGAAAGCCCATTCTCCGGCGTTTAGGCCATTTGAAGTCGTACATTCCAAAATGACCTTGTTAAAATTAGTAAAGTATTGATTAATCTCTTGCAAGTTTAACCATACAGTGCTAACAGGTGGAAGATCCTTTGGAATTTCCTTAGGACCTTCCATGTTGACAAGTGTAGGAAATGTACTAGGGTTTTCTTCATTCAACATGTAGGTTGGTGCTGTAATGAGATCTTTGTCCATATGGAAGCGAATTCTAAAATCCGTTTTAGCAAGCTCCTGATTCATTTTAAAATAATCACAATCGGGATATTTTGCAAAATTGTATGACCGATTCTCATCAACTAGATCCTTATTGGTGCGATCATCGAAAATAACAATCGGGTCTAAGACCAAACCTAATTGGGTTGCATTATAAAGTCTTGGACTATGGCTTAAAGCTTGTTTTGCATACCGTGGGTTAGGGGGGAGGCCTTTTTGACGTGATAAGTTAAATTCTCTAAACGAAGCATCAAATAAGTGCACTAGTCGAGAAGCAGCGTATTGTCTTAAAAGCAAGTAATCTAGACTTCTAATCTTATTAGCAGCATTAATCTCCATTTCATTCTTCTTATACTCGAGTAATTCAAAATCCGTTTGAAGTTTTTGAAAATTAGTGACCACTAACTCTTTTTCTTTAAGTTCGTTAGAAAGATTTGCTCTTAAATTTTTAATTTCTTGCAAATGACCCATTTGTTTGTTTCGAAAATGATCATATTCGGGATTTGTTAGAACACTAGACGAAGGCACTAATTCCAGAGTTTGAACTTTCTCGTTGCATAAGGCAAGCTCATCAGACAAATTCTTATTCTTAGCTATGGTTTCTAAGAGTGCAGCATTCATTTGGCTAAGTAATGTAGCATGAACCATGACCAAATCTTGTTGAGCAGGAGTATGCGTATGCGAAATGGCTCCCGGTTGTGATTCACTCAAAGTCTGGGGACTCACATTGATATTATTATCATTGATTGTCTCCTCATTTAAAAGACTCACCACCGAAGATTCATTCGAATCAGCAAGCTCTTGCACAACTTGATATGGTTGAATACTAGCATCAGTGGTATTATCAGTGGTATTAATAAGTACCTCAGATCTCTTTTCTGGCCCTAAGCTGGAGATAGTTGCCATTAGAGCTGCCTTTACAGATTGAAATTCATCACAGTCTGAGTCATACGCATCAAGATCATCTGCTTGGTATGCTGCATTCTGTGTGGTGACAGTGTCTTGTTCAGCAATCCCTGGATCAGCAAGAAATGCAAGCTCCTCTTCATCAAGTTCCCTTCCTTGTGCCTGAGCATTCACCAGATAAATCTTTTCTGCAAACCATTGACCATCCCTTCTCCTCTTGGGTTTCTTGCAATCCCTGGACATGTGCCCTTCTTCCTTGCAGTTGTAGCATGTTATCATTCTCAACTTGCCTGTGGAATTTGCCCGTGGAGGAGTGTTGACCATAGGAGCAGGATTGACCGTGCGAGCATTGGTGGTTGTAGTAGGTCTCCCCTGATAAGGTTGAATAGGTTGAACCATTACCCTTTCATTCTCAATAGTAGCTTGTTGGCGAGAATTGGAAGAATTCCTCAACTGATTGTTGGTAGGAGCTGGTCCTCTAAATCCTCGTTTGCTTAAAGTCCTTGTGAAGTAAGCAGACATAGTGGCTAACACTTCAACTGGATCAGTTTCTTGTTTGAATTCAGGAATGGGGACTTCCTCATCATCACAATACAGTGCTTGGTCTTGTTGAGCTGCGTAAGCACTAGAAGGAACACTCATGTGGTCAGAGTAGCTTGATGGATATGCTGCATTCTCTTGATAAGAAGAATATGAAGGCTGAGCATAAGGTGCAATACTTGCTGGGTGAGGTTGTGAAGTATTGTGTGGTGAAGGTGCATTAAACCGATATTGTTGCTGATGTGAGGTGGGTGGTTGCGGTAGAATCGAGTATTGGGGGAAGGTTGGTGTCATGTAAGGTGATGGATGATAGGCTTGATGTCCCAAGATATAAGGAGTGTTGTTGTGTGACAAGCTTGGTTGATTTGCCATCAAAGCTAAGGAATCAGGGTACATACCTCGAGGAGAACGGTGCATGATCACATGTTTCTCATGCTGCTGAAGAAAAGCATATAGCTGATCCAAATTGCACTTATGCAAATCCCTGGTTAACTTAACATCGGTAATATACTCACCCCATTCAGCTTGAGGTAAAGAATTCAAAAATTTGGTGTTAACCTAGAATGGAGCAATCACAAGATTGTATACATTCAGATCATTCATGAGAGTGGTGAATCTGAAGTAATAATCGTGAAGCGTTTCCCCTGGGTTGTACGTGAATCTATCAAACAGATCATACAACTGACATTCCCTTTCCTGTTTGGTAAGAGACGTACCTTGTAGCAACACCTTTAGATGTTCCCATAAATCCTTTGCCACCGTATACTGACTTACCATCCGATAGATGTCATGTGGAAGAGCTTGGAGAATGGTTTGAAGAGCCTTTTCGTCTGCATCGGCAACAAGTTGTTGAGCTGGTGTAAGTTCTTCAAACTCCCTTGGTCGAGTCACATTGTTAACCACGATGGTACCATAGTCAAGTGGACCATTTAAAATTGACTTAACCATAAACCTCCCATATACAGGTTTTCCCTTAAGGTAAGACATCATCCGGCCTTGCCATGCTTCAAAGACTTCTTTGATGAGCATTGGAGGGCGATTATCCGTTCCCGTAATGACCGAAATATCCGTAAGTGATGTCATCTGAGGCATTACTGAATTCGGATTCATTTTGTTCACTTCAAAGAGACAAAGATTATCGGTTGATCGAGCAGTGAAGTAAAGCTTGTGAATTGTGTTGAGTTTTTGATGTAAGAAACCAAGATTAACTCCTCTAAAAAATCGTCGAAAAAACAAGTAAAATATCCCTTGATTCGGAACTTTTGTTGATTCGGAAGTGTTGATTCGGAAGATTTTGGCTTGGAATACCTTGATTCGGAACTTTTGGTTCGGAAGATTTGATCCGGAACTTTCCCTTGATCCGGAACTTTTCCCTTGATCCGGAACTTTCTTTGATCCGGAACGTTCCCTTGATCCGGAACTTTTTCCTTGATCCGGAACTTTCCTTGATCCGGAACTTTTGGTTCGGAACTTTCCTTGATTCGGAACTTTCCTTGATCCGGAACTTTTGGTTCGGAACTTCCTTGATCCAGAACTTTCCTTGATCCGGAACTTTTGGTTCGGAACTTCCTTGATCCGGAACTTTCCTTGATCCGGAACTTTTCGTTCGGAACTTTTTGATCCGGAACTTTGGTTGATCCGGAACTTTTTGATCCGGAACTTTTTGGTTCGGAACTTTGTCTGGGTAAACAGAAAGCTTGTTTCGTATGAACAGTCGATCAAAAAGATGATAAAAAACCCAGATTTTTACCAAATAACCCAAAAAGTTTTGTGATTTCTACAATAATAAGTAAAAACTAATACTTATCTACTAATCCCAATCACAAAAACACCAAAAACTCCAAGAATCAAGATGAATCTTCTTAAAGAACACTAATACAATCAAAAACTAAAAAACCACACAAATCATTACCTTAAATCACCCCATAGCTCTGATACCAAATGTAGAATCTTGATAACCTATGAATCTATGAAGTGGGTTGATGTTTTCTAGAGAGAGAAACTAGAGAGAGAAAGTGAGAGAAACTATGTGTCTTCTTTATTAAATGAAAACTAGAAAGTGAACAACAACCAACCCCTTTCCAAGGAGGAAAGGGGTATTTATACTTCCAAGCCACTAATGGACTTGGGCCGGCCCATGACAAGCCCATGGGTCAGTTCTTACTTAACTAAATAAGTAACTATTAACTACGAGCTATTACAACATTAATAATATTATGGAGTGACCAATACTTCTAATATACGTAAAAACGTATTTCTAACAACAACGATCCGCCTCCTTTTCGGACTTTGATCTATTTATCCTCATACCTTGTTAGGGTCTTTTTGGATAGACTTCTCCATGATCTTTAGGGGAGTAATTGCTTCTCGTTGTGTGTCTTGATCCATCATATTGATTTGGATTAATGATCTTCACGTCATCTTTGGATCCTTAGCAAAAAAAGTGAATCCTCATGCCTTGTTAGGGCCTTTTTGGACTCGGGTATCCTCATGCCTTGTTAGGGCCTTTTCGGATAAGCCAATATTCGCGTCCCGCTTCAATAAGTTATGTCTTGGCTATGAACTCTAATTAATACCGAGCAACTTTTAAACGATCTTGTGCTAGAAGCTAAGTAACAACTCAAATCGTACAAACTTATTTATTGCAAATATATTTATTAACAAGTGATGGGAGAAAAAGCTCATAATTAACTCACATAAGTTAATGAAAGAATACCAAACTTATAATTAACTCTATCATCTCTGGTTCTCCACAATTTAAAATTTCAAGGAATGAGACTCGTAGATGCTTAGCCTAATAAACCAATTAAGGTCCATATGGTTAAGGATACTAGCTAGAGTAAACTTGGATAAGTAAACTCGGGTTGAGTCAAAATATTCACGACGGGCCTAATATATCAAAGATATCTAAACTTGTTAAAACCATTTTATTTATTTATTTATTTTATTTTTATTCTTGAAATGGAAAATATTATGATGCGATAATAAAAGGAAAGAAAATAAATAAAAATACTACTAGGCCAAAATAGATCAAAAATTTGAAAAACGTTGAAAATTTTAAAAAATTTCCGGTTAAAATGGGGTCAAATTCATGGAAAAGCCCACTAAAATTCGATAGAAGTCCCCCTACACTTAATATAAACATTGTCCTCAATGTTTAAGCATTGGGAGAATAAACTCCCCTACCCTTAGGACATTGAGTACGTTGTTTAAAATCGAGCTAAGGAAGGGACAACTAAAGTGATTACATTTATTTGTTTTATTTTTATACAAGATTGAATCACAATAGCAAAAACTTATCGAAGGAACCGGGTACACGGGTAACACGGGAACACGGGTCTCGTTAAAAATACCAAAAGTGGATCATTAAGCACATGTCCCTGCACACAACATCACAACACAAATAACAAACAACCTACACGGCTCCCCCTACACTTACTTTAGAAAATAAATAAAAGATAGATCAACGGGTTGCCTCCCGAGAAGCGCTTGTTTTTGTTAACCGGGTCACGAGCCTGACTCGACCCCGAATTAAATGGTCCATGGGGAAGCCTCGAATGTAATACCGGGATCAAAAATCTTGTCCTCGGTCCCGGATGAACATAATAAATGAGAGGCAGGAGGATAAGTCATAGAAGGTAAAAAATTCCTCTCGACATAAGAAAAGTAAGTGAAGTCTTGATCCACGGGAGGTGGGATGGGTAAAGGAGACAAATTGTCATCCCCTAAAGACAATGGATGGTCACTATTCGGCAAAGCCGTAAAGGTATCAATCATATAATGGTCAATGTCACCTCCCGGGTCAAAGCATTCATCCTCATGAACGTGAATCTCTTCGATTTCTTCATCATAGATAGGCTCGTCAAACAAAGGTTTGTCGTTCCCCTCATTTAGAATTTTAGAAATTCTCTCGAAGAGATCACGATCAAGTACGAAACCATCATTCATTTGTGGGATTTGTTGATAAGTTAAATCCTCACGAATGTGGTAAACGTAATTCTCATTAGAGGAGTGTTTATTAGGTAACTCCTCAAGAATAGGAAGAGAATCGATGGTAGAATCAAAAGTAATTGGCGAAGAGGCAATTGTGAATTTATCAAAATCCGAGTTTTCAAAATCAATATCAATATCAAGTTTTAAAACACCATTTGCCTTCTCATCAATACCTTGATCACAATTAAGCTCATGCGAGAAATCCAATAACACGGGATCATAAAAAGCATCCTCGTGATGGAATTTCTCGATACTCGGGGTATAAAAGTCATCACTAAGGAGTAAAGAATCCGATAAATCATTAGTATCATGGTTTTCAAAAGTCGGTCTTGGTAAAATAGGCGAATCATCCTCATCCGATCCCGAGGAATAATTAAAAATGTAGTCGGAATCATAAGATAACTCATCCCTATCTACAAACTCCTTAGGTGTAGGACAACTTATGGGTTCTTCTTCTATGCACTCATTAAAAAGTTCTTCACACTCCTCAAAAATTGGTTTCGCAAAACATGTCTCGCTAAGAGGATTTGAAGAAAGCATAAAGTCGTTTGAAGGAGTAGGTGAAGGAGTCATAAAAGAAATGCGGTCATCAACGGGTAATGAAGGCTCAAGAAGAATCTCGGGAATTTCCTCAATAGGTGAGGAAAGAGGAGAGCTAATAGTATCCGTGGGTGTCAACATCGGAGGGTGAGTAAAACTCATGATAATCTCCGGGCCTTGTCTCTCCTTTATTGGCGGAGAGATGGAAGGATCCACAGTGGGAACATCACTACTAGTAGTGGTGTTAGCCTCAATATCAACTCTCAAAGACGGCTCAATATCAAATTGATCTTGATAGGTTTCTAAAAAGAGCATGAATTTCCTATCGGTTTCCTCTTGCATTTCTCTTAAGAATCTACCATGTTCCTCAAGTTTATTAAGAATTAAATCCATTTGTTAAATACTCCCTTGATTATAGTTTTGAAAATTGTCTTCATTTGAAAAACCTTCATTATTTGAAAACCCTTGATTTTGAAATTCCCCATAAAACCGTTGATCATATTGTGGTGGGTCACTAGTCGTAGGAAAATTTGGGGAGTCAAAATAAGTATTAGTATCATAACACATACTTTCCTCACTATAATAAACCTCCTCATAAGTTTTGTCACAATTAAAATAAGCATGAGGCCCACCACAAGTCGTACACTCCTCGGACATAATCTTATAACGCTCTTCTTGCAATATTTCCCAAATCGGACGATTATCCATGGTAGTGTCGAAAGAAAACAAAATAACAATAATTATTATGCTACTTAATATATTATAATAAAAGAAAATTCTTTTTGTATTTTTTTATAAAAATATATATATATATATATATATATAAGAAAAATCGAAAGAAATCGAACTAAAAAGTAACACTAATACGTAATATTTTTGGTGTAATACTTTTTAGTAAAAAGTATTACTTTTGATTTTCAATTTTTTTTGGTGCAATTCTTAGGAGAGAAATTGCTTTTGTGATTTTTTTTTATTATTTTGTATTTTAATATTTTTGATTTTTTTGTATTTTTGATTTTTGTTGCAAGAAACGCAACGTTCAAAGCGAACGGATCCCAAAATCCAAACGTCTTCACGAAAAATCGTCAATCGTACGAGCGAAGCGGCATCGGCGCCATTTGATAAAAGGATTTTGTATGGGGTTTAACAATTAAATTCGTTTTCCTCGATTCGACTCGAATTTGATTTTCAATTAACGTGATTCAAATTTGTTTTTGGTAACAATATAAACTTTTACTGTATTTTACTTATCTATTTAAAATAAAATCTAATTTAAAATAAAAAACTTTTATTCTAATTAATTAAAAACTATTTTGCAATAAATCTAACTTAAATTTAATACTAATTTTAAACTAAAAAGACTTTTAAATGAAAACTATTTTTTTTGAATGAAAACTATAATTAAATAAAAACTAATTTTAATTGAACACTAATTTTTAAGACTAAATTTTTAAAAACATACGAGAAAACTATTTTATATAGAAGTAAATTTAAAATAAAATCAAAATTACTAAAAACTGAATTAAATAAACTGAATTAAATAAAACTTTTATATTAAAATAAACTTAAAATTTGAATTAAGCTAAATTAAATAAAACTGTTACTACTGAATTCTAATATACTATATTAATTAAACTAAGCAAAAGAATACACAAAAAGACTAACAGATGAGATGGTAGGGTGCTTGGTTGGTATACGAAGGGTCTGGGGTTTGAATCTCACCCCAGACAGAATTTGTTAATATATATTTTTATACCTTTTTTGGAACTTTGTTTGTTTTTGGAATGCAGAATAATTGAAACTGTATTTAAACAGTAATAATAAGCAACATAGAAAGAAATCAAATAAGCTACCAACTAAAGATGAGCAAAATGAGCATAAACCATGAAATCCAAATAGCAATAAGCAGATGAACAAAACAAAAAAAAACTGAAATCTAATTAAGCTAAATAGCAGTTCTAAAACAATTCTAAACGGATTAAGCAGATTATAAGCTGAAACAGAATTAAGCAATAACAAACAACCACAATAAGCTAAACTGAAATTTATAATAAGCTAAAACTTAATAAGCTAAAAAGTTGCAAGCCAAAAAGTGATACCAAAATAAGCAGTAAACAAAAAGGAAAAAGCTAATCTAACAGTGCTCAAACTTAATGAAACTATCTATATAAAACTACTGGAATTAAACAATATATAAACTAAATAAACAGTGCAAAAATCATAAACTCAATTAGCAGAAACAAATCAACAAAAGCATTTAAGTTCAAATATTAATCTAAATATTCGCAATAAAAACTAAAAGAGATTTTAAAACCTTTTGACGATCCGTTGAGTCGAAGTAACGCGCTGAGCGTACTTGTGAACCGGATCGAATCAAAACAAACACCACCTTCGAATCAAACAAGCCTCGATCCGAATATTCACCCGAACCAAAAATTCTTCTTGAACAGTACTAGTTTTCCAATCAGTACCCTTCTCGAACAGATTTTTGTAAACGTCCAGTAGGGAGATTTTTTATACTTTCCTTTATTTTTTTATTTTTTTTTATATAATAATAGTAACGAAAACAGTAGCTAACAAACAGTTATAGAATAATAATATGATGAACAAAAACAGTATTAGAAGATTTGACAGAAATTAAAAATGGAACCGAAAATGACAAAACTAATTTTTCATTAATTATCAAAATGAAATTACATTAACTGGAATTTAAAAAAAATTACAAGATTAAATCTAATCTAATTTTCAAAAAAATAAATCTAAATTACCCTACTCCTAATTTAATTAAAAACTACTAAAAAATAATGAAAAGCTGCCCTCCTTTACATGATGTGTGAGGGTTATATAGGCAAACCCTAATCTTGGTGCCCACGTTCTTGAATCTTGATCGTTGATTTCTTCTCTCTCTTTTTCTTCACATCGAACGGCTGAGACTCAATCTTGAGATGAGGATAGAGGACCACTTTGGGTGTTCTTCCCCGAAAATTGGGGGGATTTAATTTGTTTTGGTGTGAGTTAAAGGATTAAGTGAAAACCCCTAATTTTCGTTGGTAAAATTGGTGATGGGGTAATTAGGGTTTGGGTGAGATAGGGTAAAAAAATGATGAATGGAGACTGTTTTTGGGAGAGGAAGGAGAAAATGGATGTGTGTGAAAGTTACACTTCGTTTGTAACGAAGAAATGAGATGGGGGTAAAAAAATTATTATTTATTTGGTGTAGGGAAGTGGATTAGACGTGGGATGGGGAATATGATTGTGTGGGGGTCGGTTGGATGTGTGTGGGGTTGACCGAATATTTAGATTGAATGACAATCTTACAAAATTTATGTTGTGAATGTGTGTAAATACTTTTGACTAGCAAAACGTCCCACCATTTTTCATCAAAATGGGCTTTAGCCCATTTAACTCTTTTCCGTATAATAACGGGCTTGGGCCATTTGCATTTTTCATCCGTTTATTAATTTCAATTTGGGCCATAAATGGGCTTTTTTACCAAATGTAAATAATCATTACTCCTTAATGGGCTTTTGAGCCCATTAATCTAATGTGGGACCCACGAGCCCAATAATCTCCATTAAATATTAATTCCACTAAAAATGAGCTCGATTTCGGTTTTCTCTATCTTTTTCTTTAAGCTCGTGTCGATTTTGTTGGGTTTCGTGAACTTGGGCACACTTTTGGTTTTTTTGACTTCGTCTTCGTCTCTTTTTGGACTTTTCTTCAATATTTGACCGTGAAATCCCGTGTATTCTTTCCTTTTGATCATTTGTACCTATTTAAACACAAGAACACAAAACCACGCGTAATTCCGACTTTTATGATATAAAACACATGATTCGGTCTTGTTTTTTCCTTGATTTTAGTGGCAAAAGGATAAGTGTTTACACACTTATTACTCGGGTTCCTTTAAACCTTTTCCACTTCGAGTAGTGATTGCTTTCATCTCCCCTCTTGGATTAGCAACGGTGTTACTCGGAAGAGAACCCGAACCAGAGGCTTGATTACTTTGGAAGAAACTAGCCATCATATCCCTTAAGTAATTCGTTTGACTGGTCAAAGAGTTTCGCATATCGGCTCGAAGATCATTCCCTTGTTTCGCCATATCTCCTTTCAAGTTGATGATTTGCCGCTGAAGATTCTGCACTATTGCATTATTAATCCTCATGTAAGTGTCAACCTCTTGATTAAATGCGGTAGGTTGGGTGGGAGGAAGAGCATGGTAGGCAGATGGTTGATAAGCGGGTGGTTGGTGAACTTGATTGTTTCCTTGAGGTGGATATGGGTTTCTTTGGGTTTGATAATGATTTGGAGCTCGAAGTTGGTTTTGATTGTTACGATTGAGGTTGTTTTGGTTTTGAGGTGGAAAACCGGGTGGTGAAAGGAAGTTGTTTGAACGATAGCTGATCAAATTGCGGTCACCTTGAGGACGTGCTTGATAGCCTCCCGTAGAAAAGTTACCATTAGCGGCATACACATTTTCCGGATTGTCATGAGTCGAAGGACAATCGGTGTATTAATGAGAACCCCCGCATATTTCACATGACTGACTCATAGCATTAACTTGCGCATTGATGCTTTTGGTATTGTTAGCGGTTTGTAGAGCAAGTATTTCAACAAGCGAAGTAAGTTTATCAATTCTCTTGTCGGCGTAACTAGTACTAGCACTAGCCACATTAGTCCGAACACTCTTAGTTTGCACTCTAGACTTATTCTCAATAATGTCCTATGCGGCATTAGAAGACTTAACCAAAATATTACCTCCCGAGGCACTATTTAGTGAATCTTGGTCATTCATGCTTAAACCATTGTAAAAAGTATTAATTTGATGTACTTTTGTGAAACCATGTTGTGGACACTTTCTTAAAAGTTCCTTAAAACGGTCCCAAGATTCACTAAATGTCTCACCGTACTTTTGTTCAAAGTTAATGATTTCATTCCACAAATCGGTAGTACGTGAGGGTGGGAAGAAGTAGTCGATGAATTCGGTCTCTAAATCCGACCACGTAAGAATACTTTGTGGCGGTTCCTTATCAAGCCAATGTCGGGCTTGTCACTCTAAGGAGAAAGGAAAAAGTTGCAAGCGAATCACCTCTTGTGAAACCCCATTATACTTAACCGTATTAGTGAGTTGAAGAAACCTTTTTATATGGTCATGAGGATCATCAAGTGTACGCCCCAAGAATGGTTGAGCAGAGACCATTTGAATGAAACCGGATTTGAGTTCAAAGTTGTTGGCTCCAATCTCGGGTGCCATTTAATACTTGGATTGTTGTACGTAAAAAGTTATCGTCCGATCTTTTCGAATTGATTACTAGTTATTAGTGCGACTCAGTCGTTCTTGGTGGAAGATAAAGTGGTTTCATTATCTATTTTCAACTAAAAGCAAATATGAAAATGTCGTTGAGTAAAAATAAAAGCTTTAAAAGATAAACTAAAAATTACGAGTTAAAAATAAATGATTTAAATCTTAAAAAGTAAATTTAAAACTTAAAACTTAAAACCTTGTAAAAATAAAAACGTAGTAAAAATGCTGCAAAAGTTAAATTGGAAATTAAAATAAAAGCAAGTAAATATAAAATAAAAAATCAATCCGTCGGAATATCCCATCGGAATCCCATCGGAATGTTTGTGTCGGAATGCAATCGAAATGAACCAGTCGGAATACACCGTCGGAATAATCACAAAGGTATCGGAATAATGAACATGAAAAACTATCGGAATGACACTCTGTCGGAATGTGACTTCTATCGGAATATGGCTAACAAAAATTGGGCAGCGTTTCGTCACAATAAAGCCTTAAGACCCGCCACAATGTACGATCGCAATGAGCGATGGCAATCACGATCGGAATAAGGGGGAGATACACTATCTGAATATTCATCGCAAAGTAAAACCCTAAGGGTTATTGCGATCACAAAGCTGAATCGGAAAGTACTGTCGCAATATAGAAACCCTAATGATTGTGATGTAAATGACACAATATTCGGATGGATGAGCATAAGCTAATAAACCAATAAGCACTTCTAAAAAGAACAATTAACAAAAACTTAACCAACTCAATAAGCACAAATTTGAAAACGTTTAAAATACGAAATAAGCAAACTTTATGAATCAAACTTTAAAAAGACTAAACTGTTGGGACTTATATATCTTGAGTTGATATGACAAAAGAAGATGAAGGACTTAATAATAAATAGGTAGCTTTGATAGTAAGCTAGGGTTGTGATGTAACCCTAGTACCTCTATTATATAAAGAGGGTTAGGCACACATAGTTATTCACTGATTCACAAACAATGTAAACCATAGGTGTGTGTGCGTTCCTCCTGGTGTCAAGCCTATAAGGCACCAGGAGTAGTAGTTAGTAGCATTATTAATAGTAATCTTTATTAGTGAAAGCCTTGTTCTTGGTTATGATTGTGTTCTTTATGTTCTGTTGTGCTTATTACAATCATGATCATGATATCCCAGATGAGTCTAGATCCTAAGACTCAACAAGTGGTATCAAAGCTTGTTGGCTCTCGATTTGGTTGATCTACAAGGTTTTCATGTTATGTTATTTTTTGATTTTAAATAAATAATGGTGTTCCTCCTGATCTAGGGTTTTTCCTAACAAACCCTAGATGATTGTTGCTGTTGTTACTTGATATTGTTGCATTCGTGATGTGATTATACTAGCTTTGGTGAGTTGATTCTTGAATCAATGATGAGCCCTAATATAATCTAAAAAGAAGATGCTGTTGTTCTTCATTGTTAGGGTAAAAACCCTAGATTGATTTTGATAAAGGCAGCCGGTTTGTATTCATGCAAAAATGTTTCAGGCTGGTCTCTAAATCGTTCAAACAGATTCATGGTGGCTAAACAGAAGGCTCGAAGTAAAGGTAGAATGGCAGGATCAAGATTTGGATTTGGGGTCGTTAAACCCTAGATTCGCGTGGAGTTCTTGATGTGCTCGTCTTTGTTTGCGGTTTTCTGGTTTGTGATCTTCAAAATATGATGTGGCAGATCGTTAGGTTTTTCTCATCCATAGATACAAGTGATGATTTTATGTTGGAAAAAGAAGCAAATCGTGTGTCCATGTATGGCAGGTCGTGATCAGTTATGAGATTAAACTCTCATTCATATATTGTGCATGTTCTTGATTGATATTGCTGGTAGTAATGTTTCAGCTGAAGTCACATGCATGTACTGCCAAGAAAGATGTGGGAGTCTTTGTCACAAGAATAATAGGGTTTCTTGGTTTCTCCTTATCAAGAAACGTGACAAGATATGACATATGCTACATACTGCCATTGTAGCTTCGGTATTTGTATGGTCCATGAAGCATGGTTTCACATGGTGGTTTCACGTGTACTTGGAGAGGTAGGGTCTACGTATGTGCTTGCTTCACAAACGGTATGTGGAATTTTGATTCGTATATGGAGGTATATGTGAGTTAGTAAATGTCTATTCTGCTCATATTTTGTGCTGAAATATCTTCTCCTAATTATTTGGGATGGGAGATATTTATGGACTTGATATATACTGCTTTAAGGGGTATGTTTGTTTCCTCTTGCCTTTAATTATAAATGCGTGTGATTAAAAGCAGTTATGTGACATGAAGATGGAAAGGAGATTTTTTCTTAAGTGTAAATCCCGTATTTTATGGGGTTGCATACTTTTCAAGGTTGAGTCCCACGTATATCTCCTATAATATCTCCTACAATTAAAACTAAATATATGCTGGCAAGATGGATTTGTTCGATAAAGGTGAAAAGGAGAAAGGGACGTGTATCATATTTCTGTGTATACTTGTTACTTGATTTCTACAAAAGGAGAAAAGCAGAACATACAAAGATTTGGAATTAATCTCGTTGACTCCTACTGGACGTAATTTAAGGGACCACGTGAAAAGGTCTTATTTAAAGAAATGAATTTTGTTTACATAACTGATTCATATACTTGAACGAGACTTTGGAATATGGTATGCATGGATTATGCCTGATTTGTAGGCACCGGATATGTGTGAAACATTTGTGTGATAATGTCAATGAATGCATAACTGATTAAGACGTGTGGTGATAAATATTGTTTATGGGATACGAGTTATTTTTGGATGTGATGCCAAAGTCAATTCATGAGGTGGATTATAAGGCAGTTATAACTTGCGCACTATATGGTATTTGGCTGACTTTTTGGGATTTAGTTGATACAATCCACACAAGTTGGAGTATATTTTTAGAAGTTATTATGGACGTAAAAGGTGAATCCCTAATTATTAGGGATGTACGACGTATGATGCTACGTGGGCCATGAGATTGTATGGGCCACATGTAGATGGGCCTCACAAGTACTGTTCAACTCCTAGTATCGTTTGAATGTATAACAACAATAGTAACAGATTAGTGACAGGGAAAAGTATCAGTAAAGTTGATAACTAGCTTTTAGCCAGGTAAAAATTATCGTTCTAGTCCTGTCTAATCGAATTGATCTTAGTTCTCTATGTGACTCTATTGTTTTTGGTGGAACAAAGATGCGTCGTTGTAGTTCTTTAAAATAAAAAGGTGCAAAACAATTAAAGTAAAAGTGCTCTTAAAGTAAATCTAAGTCTAATTAAAGTAAGGGTGCAAGTATTTAAAAGCGAGGCTGAAATTAAAGGGCACTAAAGTAAAATGACGCAAACTTAAATCTAATTAAGGCAAACTTAAAACGCGACTAAAACTAAGGCAAGTCTAAAATAAAACTAAGGCAAATAATCTTAAAGTGTAATTAAATAAAAGGCAGGAAGAATAAAACTTGAAAATAAAAATCAAAGACAAAAACTAATAAGAACCTGAATACAGCTCATTCGGATTAAACCTTCGTTTGGAATAATCACTCGTCCTAAATGTCACCTTCGGTTGAAATGATTCTTCTTCACTTGGAATATTACCAAAATCCTTGATCCGGAACTAGTTGATCTGAATATGTCACTTATCCAAAACAATCCTTCGTTCGGAACTTTACTGATTCGAAACTTGTAAAATTTGCCTTGATTCGGAACTATTTGGTCACCCCTTGATTCGGAAGTTTCCGAATGAAGTCCCTTGATTCGGAAGTTTAGAACTTCCGAATGAACACCCTTGACTCGGAAGTTTATGACTTCCGAATGAAAAGCCTTGATTCGGAACTTAGTCCTTGATTCGGAACTTTGAGTTGATTCGGAACTTTTGAGAAGTTCCAGATGAAACCCTTGGTTCGGAACTTTGGAGTTCCGAATGAATACTTTTGGTTCGGAAGTTTTCACTTCGTCCGGAACTTTGAAAGTTCCGGATGAACAAGTTTGGTTCGGAAGTTTTTCTAATCCCAAATCTTCCGGATGAAGCCTTGATTCGGAACTTTAAAAGTTCCGAATGAACACTTTCCCTCCTTCTTGGTTCGGAACTTTTCCTGGAAAGATCAGAAACAAAGCAAACACCCCCGAAGAACAAGGAGATACAGAAATAGCATATAAAACCAAAAATTAATCAAAATAACACAAACGATTTAAACTAAACAGTAACGAGATCAATAGATAACATAAACAAACAATTTAAAACACGAAATCAAACAACTTTAACCAAAATAATCAAATACCACTTGGATCAAAATAAAAGCATGAACATGAACATAACATAAACACATGAATCAAAGAATAAGAAAGGTAGATAAGAGATTGACAAGATAAAATAAAGATTTGACAAGAATTAAAATGAAAACTTACTTGGAATTAAATGGTAATTAAGGTGCATAACATGAATTTAAATTGACAAGTAATGTAAATGACAAGATAAGTAAATGGTGGAAGGTCTAATTGTCACTATTAGCCCTCTTTCCTTTTCTCTTAATTGCGTAGTTAAGTCCCTCCTTCTTTAATCTTCATTTAATTGCATACTTAGTCCTTTTCTTCTAATCTTCTTTAAACTTGGACTTAAGGGACTTTTGGGTTCGGGATTTCTTCGAACTTGTCTTTAAATTCTTCCATAAAATAGACTTGAATTCTTCGGCTTTTGATAAACTTCCGTCTTTTGACTTTTTCTTCGATAAATCTTCAGAATTTGTCGTGGACTTCCGTTGTTTTTGCACTCTTGACTCCTTGACTTCGTCTTTCATCCTTTTCTTCAATAAAAGTCCGTAAATGCCCGTGAATGTCCGTGTTTTCCCCACTTTTCACCTTTTCATCCTAAATAACAACAAAAACACAAACCACGCATAATTCCGACATAAAAGACATAAAATACACATTTTAGTTCAGTTGTTATTGTAATTAAGTGGTAGAAAAGATGGGTGTTTACACACCTATCAAATCCCCTACACTTGACCATTGCAATGTCCTCATGCAATGCATTAGTTACAAAGCAAGATTACATTTTTCATCATAATCAATCCACGTTGGCCTTTATTAAAGAGATAGAAAATTAAAAACATACAAAATAAAGAAATCAAAAGCATACCTTGGGTTTTGGTAAAGTCATGAATAATCATCATCCTCAAGTTTTCACTTTCTCCAAACCAAGCTTAAAAACGAGATCATTGTTATTATAAGTTAGTAAACTAACACGAACTCATGTGGGCCAATTATTCACTTAGACTCCCTTATTCCTATGGGTATCTCTTATATTTTATTATTTGTCTTGAATGATCACGAAGATGCATTGTTTGACTTATTTCGATAATTATTAAGTCTGAAAGTAAAGTGAACGATTTAATCAATAGTTAGCTAAAGGACCAAATCTTTTAAAACTGCTTCTCGAGACCTCATAAAGTTCATATCTTGGCATAACTCGCTTCACGATTTGAGACCTTTCTCGGACCGATATTTGGCAGCGACTTCATACTTCAAACCTTGAGAGACGTTCATGAAATAATGGTCTTCTCTTCATAATGGAATTTCTTCACTTTGAAGTTTTGAGAGATTCATACTTGGACCACGACTTCTTCATTTTTCTCCAATCTTTATTTTGGACTTTGATATACAACGATCCGCCTCCTTTTATGACTTGGATCTATTTATCCTCATACCTTGTTAGGGTCTTTTCGGATACACTTCTCCATGACTTTTGGGGAGTTTTGCTTTACGTCGTGTGTCTCGATCCTTCATATTGATTTTCGATAAATGATTCTTCACATCACTTTGGATCTTTAGCAACAAACATAGCCCTCATGCCTTGTTAGGGCCTTTTCGGACTCGCCAATCTTCGCGTCCCGCTTTAATAAGTTATGCCTTGGCTATGAACTCTAATCCATACCGAGCAACTTTTAAACGATCTGGGGCTAGAAGCTAAGTAAATTTTCAAATCGTACAACCTTATTTATTAGCAGATAAATTTATTAGCAAGAGATGGGAGAATAGGCTTATAATTAACTCACATAAATTCACGAAAGAATACTGAACTTATAATTGGCTCTATCATCTCTCGTTCTCCACAGTTTAAAATCTCAAGTAATGAGACTCGTGGATACTTAGCCTATTAAATCAAAATTTTGGGTTTTCGAGTCGCCTATAGGATCTTGCAAATTCTTAGACTTTTTCAAGTTTAGAAATCGCATTTTAAAGTTCCCTTGATAAACGACTCTTTAGGATCAATTATAGGAACTTGCGAAAAGTTCTTGTTCTTAACCCGTGAGAGTTAAGACTTTCGCGTTTTATAGCTCCCTATATAAAAGCCTAGCAAAACTTGACTTAAACACGTTAAGGATACTAGCTAGAGTAAACTCGGGTTGAGTCAAAAGATTCACAACCCTTAAAAACTAAAACCACTTATTCAAAGATTTATTCTAGCAAAGGAAGAAAATAACTATACAAAGATAACAACTAATAGGCCAAAATAGATCAAAAATTTTGAAAAATGTCGAAAAATTGATTTTCCGGTTAAAATGAGGACAAATACAAGGAAAAGACCACTTAACTTTGATAGAAGTCCCCCCTACACTTAAGATAAACATTGTCCTCAATGTTTAAGCATGTGGGAGTAAACTCCCCTACACTTAGGACATTCTGCACGTTGTTTAAATCTCGCTAAGGAAAAGACAACTAAAGAGATTCCTATTTTAATATTGAGAAAATATAAAATAGTGAATCGAAAAGAGTTTAGGATAGAATCGGGAAGAAGTAGAACATGGAATCACGGGTCGTAAAGAATCATCAAGAGTGGATCATTGAAGCTCGAATCCCTGATTAAGAAGTGAGGAGAGGAAATAGCAATCCAAAGGGTCCCCCTACACTTATGGTAAAGAATGCGAAAAGATAGATGCATGGGTTGCCTCCCAAGAAGCGCTTGATTTTTGTTAACCGAGTCGTGAGCCTGACTCGACCTTGATCATCAACGGAAGAAGCATGAAACATATCCACCAGGATCAAAGACATAGTTTTCATCCATCAATAAGAACGAGCTTAAGGCGAACAAGGCAAGCCAAAAGATAAGTGGCAAGGTTCCCTTAAGCAGCGATGGAGCATGGTGGAAGCAAGTATGGTGTGGTGCAAGCATGTCTTCAATAGTTCCAAATATTTTTCCTTTTATTTCATCAGGTGGATACTGAGATGGCTTAAAGACTTCAATACCGGGGTCGAACACCTTTTCCTTTAAGGGAAAATAGCACTCAGGCTCAGCCGAGTGTGAAGAAGATCCACAAAGAAGCACAACCTCGTCCTCAGAAGGGGGACAAAGAGGTGTCAAATCATAAGTGCAACGGATTTCGGTGTCGACCGGTTTCTTCTCCTTGGACAAAATGCTCTTCAAATCCAAAGTAGGATCAAGACGATAATCTTCAAAGTCCAAAGGAGGAGCATCACTCTCATGAGGGAAGTATGTGTTGAGAAATTCAGAGAAATCTTCCTCAAATGAATAATCGTCCAAAGTAGGATCGAGTGATGGTGGAGGATCTTCATCATGTGAAGAATCGCTCGATAGAGTATCAGCCTCATCGAAATCATCGAAAGTGGGCAGCTCGGGATACTCAGAAGTACAATCAAAATCATCTGAGTCTGAGCTAGAATCACTATCATCATAAGCATCAAAGACCGGTGGAGAATCATAAATGGGAGGAGCTTCCAAAGTAGAGTGAGAATCATCCACATTATCTTCAAAGAGTGGATTATCAGTGGAAGACTCGAATAGAGGATTGTCATAGATGGTAAAGTCATCGAGCACATTTATCATATTCACTGATTCTCGGCCTCCAAAGGATTTTCCTGTAAGCTTTCCCATTTTAAAAACTTTTGAATCATCCCCGACTCGTAAGATTAACTCACCTTCGGCCACATCTACTAAAGCACGTCCGGTCCTTAAGAATGGCCGACCAAGTATTAAAGGAATACGAGGGTCCATTTCATAATCAACTACGACAAAATCGACCGGGAAAGTAAATGTGCCAACTTTGATAAACACGTCTTCGGCTATACCAACGGGGTAAGCGAGAGTGCGGTTTGCAAGTTCAAGAGTCATCTTTGTTGGAATGAGGTCGGGCAATGATAGTGTTTTCCAAACACTGAGTGGCATCAAATTAATACTAGCCCCGAGATCAGCAAGGGCAGTAAATTATTCAGTTTTGTTAAACACGCAAGGCAACACAAAACGACCGGGATCTCCAAGTTTTTCCGGAAGTTCTCTAAGAAGGACTGCAGAGCAGTTTTCATTTAATCGTGTGTTGGCGAGTTCAATCAGTTTCTCCTTCTTGCTAAGCAATTCCTTGAATGCTTTGACAAATTTCGGCATGTGGCAAAGTGCTTCAACAAGGCTAATGTTGATGGTCATTTTAGATAGCATATCCACATATTTCGATACTTGACAGTCATTCTTAGTTAGCTCGTTGGTCTTGCCTATGCGAGAAGGGTATGGGATTCTAGGTTGATAAGGGTTAGGTGAAGGTGTAGTCGGTGAAGGTTGTAATGTTGAAGGGTCCTTCCGAGATACATCGTCATGACGAGGCGGAGACGGTAATGGTGCACTACTACTAGGTGTAGAGGAGTAGGGATATATGGTGGTGGAGGAGGTGTAGATGATGGTGGTGGGTCAGGTGGATTGACAATAGTAATTCCACTACGCGTAGTTATAGCACTCACATTAGCTCGCGGATTGGTGACGGTGTTTGAAGGTAGAGAACCCGAAGAAGAAGAAGGTTGAGCTTCGGGCAAGAAACTAGCCAACAGATTCTTTAATTCAGTTGTTTGAGTGATGAAGGAGGATTGAAGATTATCACGAACCTCGGTTCTGATGTCATTACCTTGCTTCAAGATATCTCCTTTCAAATTGATTATTTGGCTCTGTAGGTTCTTGATTTGCTCACCTTGAGTTCTCATGATGGTGTCAACATCGGGATTAATGGGTGGGTGTTGTTGGGTGGGTGGTTGATAAGGGTTAGAAGCACGAGGTGGGATTTGGTTGCTTCTATTGTAGTTGTTGGCGGGATTTTGGTTTTGAGGAGAAAAACTGGGTGAAAGGTAATTGTTGGAACGGTAGCTCAGCAGATTTCTATCCCCTTGTTGTCTAGCTTGGTAATTTTCCGGTGAATAATTACCGTAAGCTGCATACACATTTTCCGGATTTCCTTGTGTTGAAGGACAATCGGTGTATGAGTGAGGACCGCCACATGTTTCACAAGGATTAGCAACCGCTTTAACTTGTTCTTGTTGTTGGTTTGAAGCGAGAAGCGTAATACTTTTGCTCATTTCGGCCATCATGCGGGTGAGTTCGGTCATCTCAGGGTTTGCTGAGGTTGAGGAAACATTGACTCTCGGGTTGTTCCTTGAAGATGCAGAGGAATCCCAGTTCTTGTGGTGAGTAGTCATGTTCTCAATTAACTCTCTACACTCCTCGGGTCTCCTTTTCATGAATGTGCCACCGGCGGCTGCATTGATCGTATCACGATCTCGAAAAGTCAAACCGTTGTAGAAAGTATCAATCAATGTGACGGGAAGCATGTTGTGGTTTGGACAACGGTCGATCAAGACATTATATCTCTCCCAAGCGTCAAAAAGAGATTCATCAGGGTCTTGCATGAAACCGCTGATCTGGTTGCGAAGACTTGTGACCATGGATGGTGGAAAGTAGCGCGATAGAAAGCGTTGAGTAATGTCATCCCAAGTGTGAATAGAATTCTTCGGGAGACGATAAAACCATTTCTCGGCATGATGAGATAAAGTATGTGGGAAGAGTTGTAGGCAAAGTACATCCATTGTGGCCCCAGGCAACTTCATGCTTTGGGTGATTGTAATGAACTTGTCGAGGTGTTTGTTGGCATCATCATCAGGCAATCCTCTAAATGGGTTTGTTTGTACTTGCTGAATCATGTGGTGCTTCAACGAAAACTCAGTAGCGTTGATTTGCATCGGCGCAATCGGTCCTCCTCGTCCAAACATTGTTGGTTGACAAAGTTTCTCCATGGTCCGAAGATCGGGTTGTGGAAGAGCATTGTTGTTATTATTATTATTCAGGTTCGGTGGAATGTTGTTGTTGTTAACACCTGCCATATCTAAATCTTCTTGAGGCTCGAGCTCTTGATAATTAGAAGATCTAGTACGCATACACCTGAAAATGCAATAGAAAACAAAACCAAACACAAAGACAATATATATACACAATAAAGATAAAATCTTTTTGGATTTTTGAAATTTTTAATTTTTATGGTTTTTTATCAATTTTTAATTTTTATGAGTTTTTGGAATTTTTTATGCAAGAAAAGTAACGTTCACAAGTGAACGGATCCCAAAAAGCAACGTGTCTTTCACAGAAAACTGTTGATCTTAACGAAAAGAGCCGGCAGCGGCGCCATTTAATACAAGGCTTTTAGCCAGTTAAAAAGATTAAAGTTCGTTGTGTTGGTCTAATCGAATTGATCTTAGTTCTCTATGTGACTCTATTGTTTTTGGTGGAACAAAGATGTGTCGTTGTAGTTCTTTAAAATAAAAAGGTGCAAAACAATTAAAGTAAAAGTGCTCTTAAAGTAAATCTAAGTCTAATTAAAGTAAGGGTGCAAGTATTTAAAAGCGAGGCTGAAATTAAAGGGCACTAAAGTAAAATGACGCAAACTTAAATCTAATTAAGGCAAACTTAAAACGCGACTAAAACTAAGGCAAGTCTAAAATAAAACTAAGGCAAATAATCTTAAAGTGTAATTAAATAAAAGGCAGGAAGAATAAAACTTGAAAATAAAAATCAAAGACAAAAATTAATAAGAACCTGAATACAGCTCATTCGGAATAAACCTTCGTTTGGAATAATCACTCGTCCTAAATGTCACCTTCGGTTGAAATGATTCTTCTTCACTTGGAATATTACCAAAATCCTTGATCCGGAACTAGTTGATCTGAATATGTCACTTATCCAAAACAATCCTTCGATCGGAACTTTACTGATTCGGAACTTGTAAAATTTGCCTTGATTCGGAACTATTTGGTCACCCCTTGATTCGGAAGTTTCCGAATGAAGTCCCTTGATTCGGAAGTTTAGAACTTCCGAATGAACACCCTTGACTCGGAAGTTTATGACTTCCGATTGAAAAGCCTTGATTCGGAACTTGGTCCTTGATTCGGAACTTTGAGTTGATTCGGAACTTTGAGTTGATTCGGAACTTTTGAGAAGTTCCGGATGAAACCCTTGGTTCGGAACTTTGGAGTTCCGAATGAATACTTTGGGTTCGGATGTTTTCACTTCGTCCGGAACTTTGAAAGTTCCGGATGAACAAGTTTGGTTCAGAAGTTTTTCTAATCCCAAATCTTCCGGATGAAGCCTTGATTCGGAACTTTAAAAGTTCCGAATGAACACTTTCCCTCCTTCTTGGTTCGGAACTTTTCCTGGAAAGATCAGAAACAAAGCAAACACCCCCGAAGAACAAGGAGATACAGAAATAGCAGATAAAACCAAAAATTAATCAAAATAACACAAACGATTTAAACTAAACAGTAACGAGATCAATAGATAACATAAACAAACAATTTAAAACACGAAATCAAACAACTTTAACCAAAATAATCAAATACCACTTGGATCAAAATAAAAGCATGAACATGAACATAACATAAACACATGAATCAAATAATAAGAAAGGTAGATAAGAGATTGACAAGATAAAATAAAGATTTGACAAGAATTAAAATGAAAACTTACTTGGAATTAAATGGTAATTAAGGTGCATAACATGAATTTAAATTGACAAGTAATGTAAATGACAAGATAAGTAGATGGTGGAAGGTCTAATTGTCACTATTAGCCAACAAGATGAAATGTAAACAAGCCTAATCTATATATAGGGGAGGATTAGGAAGCTTCCTCCCCTCTTTCCTTTTCTCTTAATTGCGTAGTTAAGTCCCTCCTTCTTTAATCTTCATTTAATTGCATACTTAGTCCTTTTCTTCTAATCTTCTTTAAACTTGGACTTAAGGGACTTTTGGGTTCGGGATTTCTTCGAACTTGTCTTTAAATTCTTCCATAAAATAGACTTGAATTCTTCGGCTTTTGATAAACTTCCGTCTTTTGACTTTTTCTTCGATAAATCTTCAGAATTTGTCGTGGACTTCCGTTCTTTTTGCACTCTTGACTACTTGACTTCGTCTTTCATCCTTTTCTTCAATAAAAGTCCGTAAATGCCCGTGAATGTCCGTGTTTTCTCCACTTTTCACCTTTTCATCCTAAATAACAACAAAAACACAAACCACGCATAATTTCGACATAAAAGACATAAAATACACGTTTTGGTTCAATTGTTATTGTAATTAAGTGGTAGAAAAGATGGGTGTTTACACACCTATCAAAAGTATTGATGGGAGATTATTTGATACTAGTGTTAGCAACAGTTTCAGCGACAGTGTGGTGACAGCATGTAAAAAAAAATAAAAAAATAAAAAAAAAATGAAAAAAAAAGAGAAGGGTTTTTGAGATGCTCCTGGTTGGTTATTTCTTGCTACTGGTCGGTTCCTCCTGGTCGATTCCTCATGGTCGTTTCCTCCTGGTCATTCCTACTGGTGATCTTGAACAATGAAGAGGTATATGGTTTATTTCCAATGTTCAGTTTATGTTATAATTCTTGATTGGAACAGTTACACGCTCTTTTACAAATATTTGGGGGGCATATGATACCATACAGTTCATGATATGATCATCACAAAATTAGCATGATCATAAGCATCGAGTGGTTTCTGGTTGATCCGTCAGAGCTCACTGAGACTATCGGCCATTGCATGTGATCGCCATGCATATATTGATTACAAGAATTATACAAAGACATTTTATTACATGTTATTGTAATAAGCATGTCTTTTTCACACTGAATTAGTGGATGATCCATACTACTGAGTTCAAGATGCAAGAGATGGTTAGTTTATGGTTCCTACTGGTGAGTTATGGTTTCTTGACGAAGATAGTTGCTTATTGCTTATTTGATGTTGGAGTTGATTTTCACAAACTTGTTATCTTCTTATATCTCAATTAGGTGAGCAATACACCTTGTCTTTGGACTAAATATATTGTTACAGCTTACAACTGGCTCATAGTTGTGAAGGTTACCAGTTCCCATGTACCAAAAACTGTTGGTGAGCAATACACCTTATCGTTGGATTAAATATATTGTTATAGCTAACAACTGGCTTATAGTTGTGGGGGTTATCAGTCCCATGTAATAAAAACTGAGATGATATAAGACACAAGTTTGGGATATTTCACTTCTTCATAAAATTTGTTATACTTGATTTTCTTCATCAGTGATCACTCCAAGGAAGCCTACTGGATTCGACATGCACTTCTTAAGGGGAATACGATCCTTTTTGAGTTGATGTGACAAGAAGGGGAAGAATGCATGGATCGAGGGGAAGCTTAGCCTTCATCTATATTAGCTTCAGGGGAAGCTTGTGCTTACTGGTTTTGTCAAATCAACTAGGGGAAGATTGTTGAGACTTATATATCTTTAGTTGATATGACAAAAGAAGATGAAGGACTTAATAATAAATAGGTAGCTTTGATAGTAAGCTAGGGTTGTGATGTAACCCTAGTACCTCTACTATATAAAGAGGGTTAGGCACACATAGTTATTCACTGATTCACAAACAATGTAAACCATAGGTGTGTGTGCGTTCCTCCTGGTGTCAAGCCTATAAGGCACCGGGAGTAGTAGTTAGTAGCATTATTAATAGTAATCTTTATTAGTGAAAGCCTTGTTCTTGGTTATGATTGTGTTCTTTATGTTCCGCTGTGCTTATTACAATCATGATCATGATATCCCAGATGAGTCTAGATCCTAAGACTCAACATAAACTTTATAAGAAAACTAAAAAGTAAATAAGCTGAACACAAAATAAGCCAATAAGCATGATAAGCTCAAAGCTTAATCCGTATAAAACTTAGATAGAAACCAAAAGATAAACTTTTTGATCTCATAAACATCAAGATTAAACAAAATCAAAGATGATTTCGGATCAAATATAAGTAAAAATCAAGAAAGGTAGAAAGAGATTGAAGATGAAAAACATAACTTGAACTTGTAGATTAATGATTCCAAAGTACAAGAGTGAATTAAAGCTTAAACATGAAAGAAAGAAAAGATGAAATTCTAGTGAGAGAAAGTTAAACACTTTCTCTCTCTAAAAATAAACTAGAGAAAGAAAAAATGAACTAGCTAAATTAACTAACACCCTCCTAATGTGTCATTAGGAGGGTATATATAGGAAGTGGAGAGTGCATGTGTTGCTTCCTTCTTTCTTTCTTCTCATCTCGACTCGATTTAAATTCTTTGTCTTTCTCGACATCGTCTCGGGATTTGTCGATATAAATTGAACTCGTCGTATAATTTTCTTCTATAATTAGACTTGAGTTCTTCGACTTCCTTAAACATCCGTCTTTAGACTTTTTCTTCGATAAATCTTCAGAATAGGCCTTGGACTTCCGTTCTTTTTACACTCTTGATCTTTTGACTTCGTCTTTTCTCGTTTTCTTCGATAAAATCCCGTGATAGCCCGTGTTTTCTTCCTTTTTCATATTTTTATCCTGAAACACAATAAAAACACAAACCACGCATAATTCCGACTTTTACGACATAAAATACACGTTTTGGCTTGTTATTATTAGAAATAAGTGGAAAAAGGATAAGTGTTTTTACACTTATTACTTACTCCCTTGCTTGGGGCATCAAGAGATCGAGCTATGATGACAAGCTAAATCGAAGGATTAGAAGAAAAAAGAAACACCCAACAAGATATAGCAAAAGGTCACAATAAAAGAAAATAAATAACACAAGAAGAAGAAGAAGATCCAAGATCCATAAGAAAACATGTTAGAACAAAAACATGAAAAGATACAAGGAAAACAAAGAAGTCATGCAAGGATGTAAGAAGCACAAGCCTATAACTTAAGCATAATTTTAATCCTAGTCACACTAGAACTATAAGATTTTCTTAAATTATATGTCTTATTATTAAGCAAAATACATGCTTAATTAGAAGACAGAGTGTTAGCGGAATGTGGTGGTGGAGGCTTGGCAATTGGCTTGTAGTCATAGTTAAAAAAGGCTTGACTAGAAAACTTTTGATGTAATTCAACTCCTCATAGATGTGAGACATGGCAAGATGTTGATATTGACAACAACGAAAATATGTTCCATGATGCATGACATTATCATGTGAATGAGGAAGACCACAAAAGGGAAGTGGTGGAAAAGGAGAGTTTCCAAAATCGAGTTCCTTAGAAGGAGAAGATATTTCATTTTGTGTGTTCTTTTATGAATTAAGGTTGAAGGAGATTGGAGAATATGGTGGAGAATCAAGGCTTTCATTTGGTGAATAAGACATTTTGCTTTGAGAAAGAGATGAAAAAATGCTTAGGGTTAAGTAAAGGAAAGCACAAGATATTTTAGGAGTGGTCAAAGGTTTGAAACTTAGATTCCAAAAGCTGTTGGAGCAGATTAGGAGGTTAAGGAAACACCAAAATCTCAGCTATTGTCCGCGGCTCAATAATTAAGCCTGTTGTTCAATAAATATATTGAACCGCGGACAACTAATGATCCGTGGACAAAGTGTGTGTTTTGGAGGATGAGTGAATTTTTCCAATTCAGCAAATCCTAATAAAAAGTCTAACTTATCATAAAGTTATGCTAAAGAGCAATTAAAGACTAAAAAACACACACGCACACAACAAACACGATTTTGACCAAAATACTTTTGTTTTAAAGTAAATTTGATGTTAGAGGTGCAATTATCTAGACACGTAGACATGACATATTTTCGATAATCCATAAATCCTCCATAGTTCAACGTGTGACCCATACATATTAATTATGTATGTTTGAAAGTGATAGCAAGAAATTATAAAAAAATGTTTTTGATTGACTTAACAATGCAAAAACATTTCTCGACCCTTGAGAAAAGGCTTTGAGAAGTTTCGAAATCAAGAAAGAGAAGTTTTCAAAAACACTAGAATTTTATAAACTCAAAGACTCAAAGAGAAATAAAGACTCTAAATAGAGAAAAAAAACTCAATTAAACAAGCACAATCAAGGTATATGTTCCATTAAACCTAGACCTAGACGCAAGTAATTAAAAGGTTACCTCTTAAGTGCTTAGTGAAGATGTCGGCTAAGTTTTCTATAGAGGGTACCTTCTCAATCGAAATGTTCCCCTTTTGAACATTATCCCTAATGAAATAGTGGTGAGTCTCTATGTTCTTAATTCGAGAATGTTGTGTGACAATCCGTCAATTTATGGTTGATATTTTATTCTCAAGTATTAATTAAAAACATTATTTTAATGTTATAATATGAACTCACTCATTTTTGGGAAGAAATTTGGGTTTAGGTCTTGAAGTGGCATCGACTACGTTTAAATCGGAGAATTCTACGTTACGTGCTTACGTTTACATATACCGTTTTTGGTGACAGTCCGACACTTCAGGAAATAAATTTTCCGTGAATATTATTTTGGAATTTTATATTTGTGTTGGTTCATAAACTCACAAATTTACGAGAAGAGATTAGAACTTACGTGAATAATTTAACGTCCTTTACGACTAAACCGGAAACCCTAGGTTTACGTATTTACGTTTTTGAACTCCGTTTTTATGAGACAATTTTTATTAGATTCGTTTTGTACCGTTGATTCATAATTTATAAAAACGTTTTTCGTAAAACGACACGAGGGCACGCAAATCGAGGAAACTATAATTGAGGAGTACCCGTAAATTAGTGGAGATGAGACAAGTGGGACACTTGTCCCATCCCCAACATGGGCGGCCAAAGTCTTAACAAATACACCATTTGGTGTCAACTTTTAACTATGACTTAGGACACTTGTCCATGAAGTCTTACCAATACCACTTATACCACAAAACTACAACCAAAAACCATTTCTCACATAAGCTAACATGCAAACCACTCATACTCCCTCCTTTCTCTCTCTAAATGTCGTCGTATATCACCATGAATCACCCCATTCATCAAAAATTTAACCATGAACTCAAGCTATAATCAACATATGTTGATAGTTTCTTAAAAAGATGAAGATTGGAAGTGATCTTAACATGTGAAAAGGAGTTTTCAAGGGAGTTTGGGGCTGATTTCTCAAGGAGTTTTCATGAAGATCAATGACTGATTTCACAAGGAATCTACAAATACTTGGTGATACTAGAAGTGGTGTTGGTATCTCATAAGATTAGTTACCCAAAACCAAGTCTTGTTCATCATCAATCCCATCTTTTCATCACTTTGGTGGTATAGAGATTGTTCTTCCTATCCTTTTGTTATTTTGAATATTTAATCATGTATTTTCTTTCCTAATGTATATGTATGTGATGATATATGATGATAAAAATATTGTGTGGGGATCATGTGTTGATAAACTTGGATAAAAAGATTGAAAACTATATGTAAAAATGGTTAAATCATGCTTAAAATAGTTGGTTGTATAAAAACAGTAAAGAAATTTATGTTAATATGATAAAATGGTATATTTAAATCAATATAAAGTAAGTATTAGGACTTGTACACATGTGAGAGTTTTCCATGCAATGGAATCATTATAACGAGTGAGATATGATCAAAACAAAATTGATGTACCAATCTGAATAGTCTGTTTTGTGAGGACTGTTAGGGACACTAAGACTTAGATTAAGCAGTAGCTAAATCTAAGTTAATTGTAGCACATAATATGAAGTTTATGTCATCCAAAAATGAGCTTCTATCTTCTTGTAGAACTCAATATATGGTAAAAATGGTCAAAGTGAAAGTAAAAATCAGATTTGTGAAAATTAAAGTATATAGTATTATAATAGCACTCAAGTAAATAATATATAAAATCTAAACTTAAAACCCACTAACTTATATATAACATTTTTATAAGTATTTACAAAATAAATAAATGAGACATTTTATAAAAATGGTAATTTGATAAGTTTTATAAGTTATAAAATTATAAACATGATTTTTACGTCTTTTCGGCTAAAACCGTAAAATTAACGTTTTCGTCAATTAAAACTTAGACGGTCGGACCCGTCTAATTTAAACTTTTTACAACTCATATACTGATGAATAAGTACACATTACAAGTAAAAACCGATAAAACCCGAGCTTTATAACATATGGACATTAACGGGCCAAATTAGCCTTATTGGACTATTAATCTAACTAATTTGGCTAAACACTAATGAACTTGCTTATTAGGCTTAACCCACTTGGGCCCAACATGTAAGCATAGGACTGGTGTTAAAATTAAAAGATGGACTAATATAAGATAATGGGCCTATAATGGGCTTATTGGGCCTTGACAAGTAAAGAAGATAAACTAGTAAAACTAGTATAAAAATTTACCAACACTTGACACTATAATGAGTGAATAAAGATGTACAGTCCCACTTGATCATCATCATACTTATAATATCATCATATATATACATAGCCATTGTTTTTATAAATTCATTTGACAATTGTCTAAGATCCAGTATTATTTGTCTAGGTTTCTGTGATTGAAGCACGTACCGTACATCTGAATAGCCGATAACCGCCTTTCCCAATCAACGTGAGTTCATAGCCTCACACTCTATTAAATGTTTTTATGAAATGTTTTATAAACCCACGAGGGAGATAACATGTTAGTTTTGATAAAATAGGACACCATTTGTCCCGATTATTTGTTTATTAATTTGGACTCGGATGATTGTATGACCCGATGAATGATTATATGACCCGATAAATGAAATGAAATGGATTATTAAAGTTAGGTTGTGTCACTAAAAGTCCCATTAGCATGAATTGTGAACTACCGGGATTTGGTAGACGCTTATGCATATGATAGTACTATTTGGGGACGATCACCCCAGTTCGCGCCTTGACGGTTGAACCTCGTCGTGCCGCATTGATTGGTAAGCGAATTTATGTATGAGAAGATTTATATAAGCGTGATTATTGTGATGACACGCTGTTTTAGATGGGCAAATGATTTTCGGGTTAGCTACCCGTTTTTTGTTATAGTTAGGTAGCAATGTCATGCGGCTTATAATAATCCAATAACGAAAATACTGCAATTCGCATTGAATTACAATATATTGCCTGACTAGCAATACGGGGTCTTATTATTGATATTATGTTCGTGTTTTAGTTTTGCATAGCCATTTTCTTATAACAGTTTTTATTAAACTCTATACAACGTTATAAAACGTATTGTATGATGTTTTTACGACAATGGTTCGTATAATGGATTTGAAGGCTGAAGCCTATATTATGATTTTGACAAGGATTTCTATAAAATGTTTTTGACCTATTTTATGGCCTACTACAAAGAATTGTATAAAATGATTTTCGATAATAAATATATATACCGATGATATATTAAGGGTTTTCATTAAACTCTATGAATTCACTCGGCGTTTTCGCTGACCCTTTCCTTTTAACATGTTTTATCTCGGGTACTTGAAGGTAATTCTCGGGAAGACAACAAGAATTTATGCCCCGCACTTAAATAACAATTTCCATTCAAATATTTTGTAATATTGTATGAAATACTATGACTTGGGACCTATGTAAATTTGATGTTTATGAATGGGAATGCTTTATTATTAAACGACGCGATTTTTAAGCGTTGTCTATGATGTGAGTAATGTGCTATCCCGTAACACCAACGACTCTTCCGCTGTATTGAATTGTGTAAATTTGGGGGTGTTACAGTTTGGTACCATAGCTCTCGTTATAGAGAACGAAAGATTTTTAAAACCAAGGTTTTGAATAAAACATTTCAAAATATTTTCACTGTAAACATTTTTCTCAAAATATAATCTTTTGACTATAACGGTGTCAAAGAATTCCCGAGTTACCGACAACGCCAGACTGAGAAGTGTCATTTTATAACTATTGTTGTAAGAGCTATAGGATTGAAAATTAAGTGTTGTTCATATCGAGATTTTATTGCACTTTGAAGGTCTATGAATAAGGTTGAAAGTATTGGAGAATGAGGTAGGATATCAATTGAGTATAAGTTGATTGAAACTTGAATGAAGTAAATTTTTAACTCGTATGGAATATGAGATTGTTAAGAGGAAGTCGTTAAGTTCTGTGATTGAATTACCAGGTTTTAAATGATTGTTGATTCGTGATTAAGGGTTGTTCCTTGGCCATTGTCCAATGACGAGGATGCCCAGTGTACAAGAAATAAATCGAAGAAATCTTCTTCTGAAATTGGGACCGATGGATCTTTTGGGACAGGTGGAACACCTAATGACTCTTGTAGATTAGTATTCATTGTAGTATCTTTTAAAAATCCCTAACCTAACTGAGACATCAGTTGGTAGGATGAGTTCTTGAAATTGTATGACATAGTGACACGTAATGTGTTACGGTACAATTTTGACTTGTTTGTGATTAATGAAAAGACTACCTTTGATTGCTAAATCCTACATGTATCGATGTTGTCTATCTTTTATTGCTTCATCCTAATGCTCGCATTAGTGATGCAACCATTGAACAAGTATTCATCTCGATTTGAGTTATGTTGTGGATTATTCTTTTTGAGTGCCATCGAGGTCATGAACCTCATGATTAATTGGCAAAGCTCATTCCTAGCATATTGTAGTTAGTTCTTGGTGAACAACTTTTCATCACTCTTTTGCACATCACTCATTGTTTTTATAAGTTAAAACAGTATCCCTTGATAAAGATTGAATTTTCATCACGTATGGATTATTTAAAGTGAGATTTATAAATAATTGTTATCGAAATGAAGTTGTTTATGAAACATCTTGGAAAACTTAATTGTTTTCATAACAAATAACATCTCTGTAAATTCATTTGTTTCTTATTCAAGAATTAAGCATGAAAATATTTTATTTTAAAACATGATGACAAAATTTTGATGAATTGAGTGTTGCATCGTTAATCCTAAAATTGTATATAGTTGCGCGCCTACATACAATTTGGAAGGGACCATGCAAGGCTGATTAGTAGTCACCATGAAAATAATAATAAACACTAAATTTTCTTTGAAGATTGTGAAAGATTGAATTTTTATGAGATCTGCAAGAAGTGCAAAATAGGGACATATTGTTAGGGACACCTACATATGTGCCCATACTATTTATTCTTTTGAATCGAATTTAATCATCTGTGAAAATTGTCTTATTTGACAATTGACAACTCTTTCTTGTCCAATTCTTCCGTGGTGAGATTCTTTGGAAAAGTATTTGATTACCGAGTGTTGATACCCGACTGAGTGTATCAACGTTCTTATCATTTCATTTGATTAGATTTCATTTTAATGACCTGGGTAACGATCCAAGGAGCTTTGAATGCATACTCAATTTATGAAAACTTCGGATATACTCATACTTGTTAATGTTTTTGTCTTTATCGGAATTGAAATTTTCTCGCGTAAATTATGCGTTGACCTTACTCTTTTAAGGTTAGGTATGTCTCCTGATATCCTTGAATTTGTGAAGAATTACGAGTTATTATTAATCTTTTGAGAAGTTCACATCTTATCAACGGTAATGAAACTGGAAAGTTGATAGTGCTAGTTAAGTGGATTGATTGATTAAGACATAATGACATTGTCTTAATTGATGGGAACTCGAGTAGAATTCCCCTAAAAGATAAGATGTTGATTATCAAAAGTGATTTAAATAATTCTAGATAGGTGGTTGTATCCTGCATTTAGACTTGAAATTTTACCATGAATGGTTATAAACTGATCATAGATCTTGTAATCTAGAAAGAACTTAAAGTAAATGTATTAAAAGATGTTTCTGTTATCTGAAACTTTAGGAGGTATTTGCTGGTGAATTACCTAGACTTTCGCCATTAAGGCAAGTTGAATTTGGTATTGATTATATTCCCGGTGCTGCACCTGTGGCATGTGTACTGTACGTCAGCACCATCTAAATTAAAAGAATTACCGTACAACTGAGAGAGTTGTCGGAGAAAGCTTTATTCTACCGAGCTCATCATTATGAAGAGCTATGGTGTTATCATTCCTTATATTTGTTGAATTACAGTGAACTAGGTAAATTGATGATCAAAATCTATATCCACTACCCAAGATGATAGATTTGTTCGATCATTTACAAGGTTTTAGCGTATGTTCTAAAAATTTGATCCACTGCATGGTTATCATCAATTTCGCGTCCGTGAAAAAGATTATCTATTCCAATCACTACATCCAAAACTTGTAATGAACATTATGAGTTTCACGTGATGTCGTTTGGATTAACCAATGCACATATAGCATCTATAAATTTGGTGAATCACGTGTGTAGGCTATAATTTGGTAAATTCATGCTCGTGAACATTAAGAACCATTTTTTTGTTTCTAAGAATAAGAATGAGTTAATAATCATTTATAGACTGCTTTGTGTTGGCCGAGCAATGAAAACCTGTACCTTGAGTATTTAACATGTGATTTAAGGTTTGATCATTTACATTAAATGACCGTTTAATTAATGATGGTAAGATATATATTGACTCTTCTAAGATTAGAGCTATTAAGGCTTTAGGTTATACAAAAAAGAAGGTGCAAAAATGTTTTGACAAATATTTATCAAAGGATTTTTAAGGAATCATTCCCTTATAACCAAATCATTTAACTAAACTCCTGTTTAGGGGTAAATGTTTGTGCGTACCTTAAGACAACTTAAGAAGGATTACGGAAAACCATTTAAACCATGACTTGAAATTTGAAACGACAATTTTTGCTTTTCAACTATGAAAATTTTGACCAAAGTATAAGCAAAGATTTTTCGAACATTTACGAATCTTATTAATTATTTTAGATAAATCAACAAAAATCGTGTTAATTAAATTCAAATTTATTTTGAACATTTTTATATAATTGGTCGAACTGAGAAATTTAAAATTTTTACGTTTACATTTCATAAAAGTTAAATATTTATTATTTAATTACTTGTAATAATCATCGACGCTTTAGACGTCGGATTGAGTAAAACTGATAAAAAAATGATAGTTGAGACGAAACTAAAACATAGAAAATATAAAGAAAGAAATTCTGAATGAATTGTGGTCATGATAATTATATCATCAGGAAAGGTGAATGTAGATACTGACACATTATGTAGAAAGGATAAAGAACCAATTAGGATGTGTTCCTTAATAATGATTGTGCGAAATAAATTTGCTGAGCAATTTAAAATATAGCCGATGCTTGTAAAAAGGATAATATAGATAATAAAAGGGGTTCGCGGCAAATGTGAACCATTAGAAATAAGAGCCGATGGCGTTAAATGTATAACAGGCCACTTGTGGTTGCCTAAATATGGAGGTTTGTGAGATGTAGTCATGTTGGAATCTCGTAAGATTAAGTATTCTATTCATGTCATTTCTAATTTAATGTATCATTCTCTAAAAAAGATGTACTGATGGCAAATTATGAAGACAGACATCGCCTCATACATTAGTAAACATCTAACTATTGCAAAGGTCATCATCCGAATTTGATTCGATTTGGGTCATCGTCGACAGACTGACCAAATCTGCTAATATCATTCCTGCAAATGATAGATTCTCGATGAAGAAATTGACTCTTTTGTATTTAAAGGAGTTGTGTAAGCATGGTGTGTCTGTATCGATCCTCTCTACCAAGATCCTCGTTTCGCATCGAATTTCTAGAGATTTGCTCAGATGTCATTGGGAATGAACCTTGACGAGAGTACTGTTTACCACCTCAATCGAATAGACGAGGTAAATAATGATACAAAACACTAGAAGTGTTGTTTTATGCTTGAATAATTTACCTTTGGTAATAAAACGTATAATCGTTTTCCTTTGGAAAGATTATTATTGATAATTATCATATTAGGATCGAGATCGAATCTTGTGAGGATCTAAATATGAGAGCATTTGTAAGCATGAGTTGGGATGAAGACACCCGACATACACCCATCGTGAGTTGGACATGTCTTTTAGGTTTAAGGTTGCCTATGATGACAAGCCTAACCTTACAAAATACCCGACCCGTGAAACCTGAAATGATTGTTAAAATTAGGATCTGATTATTGACTGCCAGTAGTGGGTAGGAGGTTATGTGAATATGAAATGTAGATCTTGAAGTGCAGGATGGGTAGCAAAGTTATGCCAAAAATTTTCACCTTGGAAAAATGAATTGATGATCTGAAAGATCATTGGAAATAAGTCCCCGTTGTATGGGACCATTGAGATAATGTAAAAGTTGGTTTGAAAGGCATATAAGCTGGATCTACCCTATGACTTTAAGGGCTGCGTGAATTATGTTTCGTATATCGAACTTGATGGAATATCTATCAAGTGAAAATATGATTGTTTCTTAGTAAAGTTTAGATCGGCAAAAAGTTGCATTCATCAAAAACCCGTGAACATCAAGGATAGAGAAAGTAATTCAACATTAAGCCTGATCGTATTCCCGTAGTTATGTTTGATGAAACTCGCGTATTGTGATGAATTACACTTGAGAGAAAAGACCGAAGGTGGAGGAAATACCCACGTGGCTTTAACTCTTTAAGAAGCGAGTAGTAAGATAAATCGATCTTTGAGGACAAAGATCCTGTTTAGGGGTAAATGTTGTGACAATCCGTCAATTTATGGTTGGTATTTTATTCTCAAGTATTAATTAAAAACATTATTTTAATGTTATAATATGAACTCACTCATTTTTGGGAAGAAATTTGGGTTTACGTCTTGAAGTGGCATCGACTACGTTTAAATCGGAGAATTCTACGTTACGTGCTTACGTTTACATATACCGTTTTTGGTGACAGTCCGACACTTCAGGAAATAAATTTATCCGTGAATATTATTTTGGAATTTTAAATTTGTGTTGGTTCATAAACTCACAAATTTACGAGAAGAGATTAGAACTTACGTGAATAATTTAAAGTCCTTTACGACTAAACTGGAAACCCTAGGTTTACGTATTTACGTTTTTAAACTCCATTTTTATGAGACAATTTTTATTAGATTCGTTTTTTGCCGTTGATTCATAATTTATAAAAACGTTTTTCGTAAAACGACCCGAGGGCGCGCAAATCGAGGAAACTAGAATCGAGGAGTACCCGTAAATAAGTGGAGATGAGACAAGTGGGACACTTGTCCCATCCCCAACATGGGCGGCCAAAGGCTTAACAAATACACCATTTGGTGTCAACTTTTAACTATGACTTAGGACACTTGTCCATGAAGTCTTACCAATACCACGTATACCTCAAAACTACAACCAAAAACTATTTCTCACATAAGCTAACATGCATACCACTCATACTCCCTCCTTTCTCTCTCTACATGTCGTCCTATCCCCATCATGAATCACCCCATTCATCAAAAATTTAACCATGAACTTAAGCTATAATCAACATATGTTGATAGTTGCTTAAAAAGATGAAGATTGGAAGTGATATTAACATGTGAAAAGGAGTTTTCAAGGGAGTTTGGGGCTGATTTCTCAAGGAGTTTTCATGAATATCAAGGGCTGATTTCACAAGGAATCTACAAATACTTGGTGATCCTAGAAGTGGTGTTGATATCTCATAAGACTGGTTACCCAAAACCAAGTCTTGTTCATCATCAATCCCATCTTTTCATCACTTTGGTGGTATACAGATTGTTCTTACTATCCTCTTGTTATTTTGAATATGTAATCATGTATTTTATTTCCTAATGTATATGTATGTGATGATATATGATGATAAAAATATTGTGTGGGGATCATGTGTTGATAAACTTGGATAAAAAGATTGAAAACTATATGTAAAAATTGTTAAATCATGCTTAAAATAGTTGGCTGTATAAAAACAGTAAAGAACTTTATGTTAAACTGATAAAATTGTATAGTTGAATCAATATACAGTAAGTATTAGGACTTGTACACATGTGAGAATTGACCATGCAAGGGAATCATTATAATGAGTGAGATATGATCGAAACAAAATTGATGTACCAATCTAAATAGTATGTTTTGTGAGGACTGTTAGGGACACTTATACATTGATTAAACAGTAGTTGAATCTAAGTTAATTGTAGCACATAATATGAAGTTTATTTCATCCAAAAATGAGCTTCTATCTCCTTGTAGAACTCAAGATATGTTAAAAATGATGAAAGTGAAAGTAAAAATCAGATTTGTGAAAATTAAAGTATATAGTATTATAATAGCACTCAAGTAAATAATATATAAAATATAAACTTAAAACCCACTAACTTATATATAACATCTATATATGTATGTACAATAATAAATAAATGAGACATTTTATAAAAATGGAAATTTGATAAGTTTTATAAGTTATAAAACTATAAACATGATTTTTACGTCTTTTCGGCTAAAACCGTAAAATTAACGTTTTCCTCAATTAAAACTTAGACGATCGGACCCGTCTAATGTAAACTTTTTACAACTCATATACTGATGAATAAGTACACATTACAAGTAAAAACCGATAAAACCCGAGCTTTATAACATATGGACATTAACAGGCCAAATTAGCCTTATTGGACTATTAATCCAACTAATTTGGCTAAACACTAATGAACTTGCTTATTGGGCTTAACCCACTTGGGCCTAGTATGTAAGCATAGGACTGATGTTAAAAGTATAAGATGGACTAATATAAGGTAATGGGCTTATTGGGCCTTGACAAGTAAAGAAGATAAACTAGTAAAACTAGTATAAAAATTTACCAACACTTGACACTATAATGAGTGAATAAAGATGTACAGTCCCACTTGATCATCATCATACTTATAATATCATCATACATATACATAGCCATTGTTTTTGTAAAGTCATTGCACAAGATTCTAAGACCGAGTATTATTTGTCTAGGTTTCCGTGATTGAAGCACGTACAGTACATCCGAATCTCCGATAACCGCCTTTCCCAATCAACGTGAGTTCATAGCCTCGCACTCTTTTAAATGTTTTTATGAAATATTTTATAAACCCACGAGGGAGAGAACATGTGACAATCCGTCAATTTATGGTTGATATTTTATCCTCAAATATTATTTAAAAATATTATTTTAATATTATATTATGAACTCACTTATTTTTTGGAAGAAATTTGGATTTACATCTTGAAGTAGCATCGACTACGTCTAAACCGGAGGATTCTACATTACGTGCTTACGTTTACATACACCGTCCTTGGTGACAGTCCGACATTTCAGAAGATAAATTTATCCGGGAGTATTATCTTGAGATTTAAATTTGTGTTGGTTCATAAACTCACAAATTTACGAGAAGAGATTAGGACTTAATATTTTAACTTAACGTCCTTTACGACTAAACCGGAAACCTTAGGATTACGTATTTACGTTTTCGAACTCCGTTTTTGATGAGACAATTTTTATTAGATTCGTTTTGTGCCGTATTCATAATTTAAAAAAACGTTTTTCGTAAAACGACCCGAGGGAACGCAAATCAAGGAAACTAGAATCGAGGAATACCCGTAAATTAGCGGGATGGGACAAAATTAATTTATCCCACCCCACTACAAAGGGACGGCCCAAGCTAGGACACCACATCAAAGATGTGGTATCCTTACACTAGCTTAAGTTACACTTGTAACTTAGCTTCATTTTGAAGCCACTAACCACAAAACCAACAAGCTAAACCACTTGCTTCCATTTCTCTCATGCAAAACTACTCCAAACTCTCCTCCCTCTCTCTTCCTTGCCGTCCCAAAATCAAGAAGGAACACCCCATTCATACAAAATTTAACCACAAATATTTGTTATAATTAACATATGTTAATCTCCATTCAAAGAGATGAAGATTGGTGCAAGTTATAACATCCAAAGAGGAGTTTCTATGGAGTCTTAGGGCTGATTTTCCACAAGGAGTTCTTGAAGATTGGTGGACTTGAAGATGATATTGGTTTATCACAAGTTGTGTGATCAAAATCCATGTCTTGATCACAACCTACATCATCATGGTGGTATAAAGATTGTTCTTCCCATCCTCTTGTTATTTTGATTATGTAATCATGTATTTTCTTTCCTATTGTATATGTATATGATGAATATATGATGATAAAAATATTGTGTGGGGATTTGGTGTTGATAATCATGGGCAAAAAGATGAAAAACTATATGTAAAAATGGTTAATCTTGCTTAATTTAGTAGGCTGTATAAAACAGTAAAGAACCATATGATAAACTAATAAGATGGCTTGAATAAATTAATATACAGTAAGTAATATGTCTTGTACACATGTGAGAGTTGGCCATGCAATGGAATCATTAGGATGAGTGAGATATGATCAAAACAAGTTTAGAGTGCAAATCTGAGTACACTGTTTTGGACGAATTTTATAAAATACTTAGAAGCTGATTCAGCAGTAGCCAAAGAAGAGTTAAATGGAGCACATATCATGTAGTTTATGCCATAAAAATTTGGGCTTCTATATCCATATATAACTCTAGATATGGCTGTTTTGGTGAACATGAAAATAAAAATCAGATTTTGGGAAATTAAAGTATAATAGTATTATATAAGCACTCAAATAAAAATACTATAAAATGTTAATTAAAACCCACTAACTTATACAATACATTTATATAAATATATATAAGGATAAATAAATGGACATTTTATAAAAATGGTAGTTTGATAAGTTCTATAAGTTATAAAACTATAAACATGATTTTTACGACTTTTTCGGCTATTACCGTAAATTTAACGTTTTTCGCCAAATAAAACTTAGACGATCAAACCCGTCTAATGTAAAGTTTTTAGAAGTCATATACTGATATATAAGTACCAAATACAAGTAAAAACCGATAAAACCCGAACTATATAACATACGGACATTAACGGGTTAAGTTAACGTTATTGGACTAATAATACAACAAAATGGAATAAAACACTTATAAACTTATTTATTGGGCTTAACCCATTTGGGCCCAACATGTAAAGTATAAATACTGATAATACAAGTATGAAATGGAGTAATACAAGTTAATGAACTTATAATAGGCTTATTGGACCTAAAACACGTAAATAGGTAAAACTAGTAAACTAGTAAGAAGTTACCAATACATAAACACTAAAATGAGTAAAAGAGAATATGTAAACCCACTTGATCATCATATATATAAAATCATCATATGTATACATAATTTTTATTTTTATAAGGTCAATGGACAAAAGTCTAAGACGGGTATTATTTGTCTAGGTTTCCGTGATTGAAGCACGTACCGTACATCCAAATCGCCGATAATCGCCTTCCCACATCAACGTGAGTTCATAGCCTCGCACTCTTTTAAATGTTTTTATGAAATGTTTTATAAACCCGCGAGGGAGATAACATGTTAGTTTTTATGAAATAGAACACCATTTGTCCCGATTGTTTGTTTATCGATTTGGACCCGAATGATTGTATGACCCGATGAATGATTAAATGACCCGATAGATGATATGAAATGGATTATTAAAGTTAGGTTATGTCACTAAAAGTCCCATTAGCATGAATTGTGAACTACCGGGATTTGGTAGACGCTTATGCATATAATAGTACTATTTGGGGACGATCACCCCAGTTCGCACCTTGACGGTTGATCCTCGTCGTGCCACATTGATTGGTAAGCGAATTTATATATGAGAAGATTTACAAAAGCGTGATTATTGTGACGACACGCTAATTTAGATGGGCAAATTGAGTTTCGGGCTAGCTACCCGTTGTTTGTTGTAGTAAGGTAACAATGTCATGCGGCTTATAATAATTCAAGTAACGAAATACCGCTATACGCACCGAATTACTATATATTGCCTGACTAGCAATACGGGGTCTTATTATTGATTTTATGTTCGTGTTTTGGTTTTCATAACCATATTCATATAACGGTTTTTATTTAACTCTATACAACGTTATGAAACGTATTGTATGATATTTTTACGACATTGGTTCGTATAATGATTTTGAAGGCGAAAGCCTATATTATGATTTTGATAAGGATTGGTATAAAATGACTTTGGCTATTTTATGGCCTACTACAAAGATTTGTACAAAATGATTTTCGGTAATAAATATATAACGATGATATATTAATGGTTTTCATTAAACTCTATGAATTCACTCGGTGATATCGCTGACCTTTTCTTTTAACATGTTTTATCTCAGGTACTTGAAGGTAATTCTCGGGAAGACAACAAGAATTCATGGCCCGCACTTAAATAACAATTTGCATTCAAATCTTTTGTAAAATTGTAAGAAATGATTATGACTTGGGACCTATGTAAATTTGATATTCATGAATGGAAATTACTTTATTATTAAACGACGCGATTTTTATGCGTTGTCTATGATGTGAGTAATGTGTTATCCCGTAACACCAACGAGTCTTCCGCTGTATTGAATTATATAAATTTGGGGGTGTTACAGTTTGGTACCAGAGCTCTCGTTATAGAGAACGAAAGATTTTAAAAAACCAAGGTTTTGAATAAAACATTTCAAAATCTTTTAACTATAAACATTTTTCTAAAAATTTCTAAAAATCTTTTGACTATAACGGTGCCGAAGAATTCCCGAGTTACCGACAAGGCCAGACTGAGAAGTGTTATTTTAATATATATATATAACTTGGATTATATATATATATATATATATATATATATATATATATATATATATATATATATATATATATATATATATATATATATATATATATATATATATATATATATATATATATATATATATATATATATATATATATATATATATATATATATATATATATATATATATATATATATATATATATATATATATATATATATATATATATATATATATATATATATATATATATATATATATATATATATATATATATATATATATATATATATATATATATATATATATATATATATATATATATATATATATATATATATATATATACATGATGTAATTTGATTACATGATTGTTTGATGATTATTTTGATATTTATACGAGGTATTTATACGACGTAGATTGTCACAAGGAACCCTAAATCCCCTAGTAAATTAATCGAAGCTATTCTCTTAGGAATTCTAGCTATCCTAGATCTAAACCAAGTTTTGGATATTTATGATCCCAACAAAATGGTTGATATTCGTAGAAATGTAGATGTTAGTTGATTGTGATTTTGAAGAAGAGTTGGCGAGATTAAAACTGATATCGATGTCATGACGATCTTTCCTTATAGAGTGGAGTTTGACAAAATGTTATCACCTGGAAAGATGTCATCTGAGTCGTTGCACCCAATTCTTAAAATGGAAATCGAAAGGGTGAATGTTGCACTTGAGGCTGTAATTGGAGCCTTTACCCAAAAGCCTCATGCCACTAATACCTTTCCGAGAAGTCTAATTGAATGATCGAGTCATTTCATACTAGTGACTCATTTGATAATTGTTGTTGTAAGAGCTATATGATTTGATATTAAGTATTGATCATATTGAGCTTTTATTGCCCTATTAAGGTCGAAGAAAAAGGTTGAAAGAAATGGAGAATGAGGTAGGATATTAAATTGAGTATAATTTGGTTGAAACTTGAATAAAGTAAAATTTAACCTGTATGGAATATGAGACTGTTAAGAGGAAATCGTTAAGTCCTGTGATTGAATTATAAGGTTTTCATTGATTGTTGATTCGTGTTAAGGGTTGTTCCTAGGCCATTGTCCAATGACGAGGATGCCCAGTGTCCAATAAATAAATTGAAGAAATCTTCTTCTGAATTGGGACCGATGGATCTTCCGGGACATGTGGAACACCTAATGACTCTTGTAGATTAGTATTCATTGTGGTATTTTTTAAAAATAATCCCTAACTTAACTGAGACATCAGTTGGTAGGATGAGTTCTTGGAATTGTATGACATAGTGACACACAATGTGTTACGGTACAATTCTGACTTGTTTGTGATTAATGAAAATACTACCTTTGATTGCTAAATTCCACATGTATCGATGTTATCTATCTTTTATTGCTTCATCCTAATGTTCGCATTAGTGATGCAACCATTGAACAAGTACTCATGTCGAATTGAGTTACGTTGTGGATTATTCTTTTTGAATGCCATCGAGGTCATGAACATCATGATTAATTGGCTAAAGCTCATTTCCTATCATATTGTAGTTAGTTCTTGGCAAACAACTTTTCATCACTCTTTTGCAGATCACTCATTGTTTTTATAAGATAAAACAGTATCCCTTGAGAAAAATTGAATTTTCATCACTATAAGGATTATTCGAAGTGAGATTTATAAGTGATTGTTATCAAAATGAAGTTGTTTATAAAACACCTTGGAAAACTTATTTGTTTTCTTGTAAATTTCTTTTTGATTCTTATTTAAGAATTAAGCATGAAAGTATTTTTATTATAAACATGATGATAAAATTTTGACGAACTGAGTATTGCATCGTTAATCTTGAAATTGTATATAGTTGCGCGCCTACATACAATTTGGAATGGACCATGCAAGGCTGATTAGTAGTCACCATAAAACTGATTAATAAACACTACATTTTCTTTGACGATTGTGAAAGATTAAATTTTATGAGATCTGCAAGAAGTGAAAAATAGGGACATAGTGTTATGGACACCTACATATGTGCCTGTAGCATCTATTCTTCTGAGTCGAATTTACTCATCTGTGGAAATTGTCTTATTTGACAATTGATATTCCCTTCTTGTCCAACTCTCTCGTAGTGAGATTCTTAGGAAAAATATCTGATTACCGAGTGTTGATACCCGACTGGATGTATCGACGTTCCTATCATTTCTTTTGATTTGATTTCATTTGAATTACCTGGGTAACGATCCGAGGAGCTTTCGAATGCGTACTCAAATTATGAAAACATGGGATATATTCATATTCGTTAAATGTCTTCGTCTATATCTGATTTGAAATTCTCTCGCGTAGATTATGCGTTGACCTTACCCTTTTAAGGTTAGTTATGTCTCCATATATCCTTGAAATTGTGAAGGATTATGAGTTATTATTAGTCTTTTGAGAAGTTCACATCTTATCGATGGCAATAAAACTGAAAAGTTGGTAGTGCCATTAGAATGGATTGATTGACTATGACATGACGATATTGTCTTAATTGATGGGAACTCGAGTAGAATTCCCCTAAAAGATAAGATGTTGATTATCAAAAGTGATCTAAATAATTCTTGATGGATGACCATATCATGGATTTAGACTTGAAATTAAACCATGAATGGTTGTGAATTAGTCAAAGATATTATAATCTAGAAAGAACTTAAAGTAAATTTATTAAAAGATGTTTCTATTATCTGAAACTTTAGGAAGTATTTGTTGGTGAATTATCTAGACTTTCGCCATTAAGGCAAGTTGAATTTGCTATTGATTATATTCTCTGTGCTGCACCTGTGGCGTGTGCATTGTACGTCAGCACCATCTGAATTAAAAGAATTATCGTACAACCGAGAGAGTTGTCGGGAAAAGCTTTTATTCTACCAAGCTCGTCATCATGAAGAGCTATGGTGTTATCATTCCTTATATTTATAGATTACTGTGAATTGAGTAAATTGACAATCGAAAACGATATCCATAACTCGAAATGGAAGATTTGTTCGATCATTTTCAAGGTTCTAGCGTATGTTTTAAAATTTTGATCCACGACATGGTGATCATCAACTTCGCATCTGCGAAAAAGATTATCTGTTCCAATCACTACATTCAGAACTCGTAATAAAGATTATGAGTTTCATGTTATGTCATTTGGATTGACTAAGACACATATAGCATTCATAAATTTGGTGAATCACGTGTGTAGGCTGTAAATTGATAAATTCATGCTTGAGATCATTAAGGACCATTTGTTTGTATATAAGAATAATAATGAGTTAATAATTAGTTATAGAATGCCCTAAATTGGCCGAACAATGAAAACTTGTACCTTGAATATTTAACATAAGATTTAAGGCTTGATCCTTTACATAAAATGACTGTTTGATTAATGATGGTAAGATATATATATACCGACTCTTCAAAGATTAGAGCTATTAAGACTTTGGGATTATACCAAAAATAAAAAGTGCAAAAATGTTTTGACAAATGTTTTATCAAAAGAACTTTTGAGGGATTATTCCCTTATACCAAGAACATTTAACTAAACTCCTGTTTAGGGGTAAATGTTTGGTGTGCTTTTAGACAACTTAAGAAGAATTTAAGAAACTATATAATTTATGACTTGACATTTGAAACGACACTTTTTTCTTTTTAACTAAGAAAATTTTGACCAAAGTATAACCAAAGATTTTTCAAACATTTACGAATCTTATTAATTATTTTCGATAAATCAGCAAAAATCTTGTTAATTAAATTCAAATTTATTTTGATCATTTTTATATTATTGGTCGAACTATGAAATTTAAATTTTTTACGCTTGTCTTTCATAAAAATTAAATATTTATTATTTAATTACTTGTAATATTTATCGACGCTATAAACGTCAGATTGAGTAAAACGGTTAAAAATGATAGTTGAGAAGAAATTAAAACTTATAAAATATGAAGAAAAGTGAACGTAATTACTGACACATTATGTAGAAAATATAAAGAACCAATTAGGATGTGTTCCTTAGTAATGACGGTGCAAAATAAATTGCCGAAAAATATAAAAATAAACAATGATTGTAAAAAGGATAATATAGATAATAAAAAGGGGTTCGCGGCTAATGTGAACCATCAAAAGTTGAGAAGCCGATGGCGCTAAATGATTAAAAGGCCACTTGTTATTGTCTAAATATGGAGATTTTGAGATATAGTCATCTCGTAAGTATAGTATTCTATTCATGATATTTTGACTAAATGTATCTTTGTCTGAAGAAGTTGTACTAATGAAAAATTATGAAGGCAGACATTGCCTCATACATTAGTAAACGTCTAGCTATCGCAAAGGTCATCATCTGAATTTGATTCGATTTGGGTCATCGTCGACAGACTGACTAAATCTGCTAATATCATTCTTGTTAATGATAAATTCTTGATGAAGAAATTGACTCCCTTGTATTTAAAGGAGATATGTAAACATAGTGTGCCTGTATCGAACATCTTTATCAAGATCCTCGCTTCGCATCGAATTTCTAGAGATTTGCTCAGAAGTCATTGGGAACGAACCTTGATGAGAGTACTGTTTACCACCCGAAATCGAAGGGACGAGGTAAAGTAACGATACAAAACTATAGAAGTCTTGTTTTATGATTGAATGATTGACCTTTGGTAATGAACCGTATAATCGTTTTCCTTTGGAGAAATTATCATTGATAATTATCGTATTAGGATCGAGACTGAATCTTGTGAGGATATATAGAGCATCTGTAAGCAGGAGTTGGGATGAAGACACCCGAAATACACCCATTGTGAGTTAGACATGTCTTTTAGGATTAAGGTTTCCTATGATGGCGAACCTAACCTTACAAAATACTCGACCCGCGAGACCTGAAATGATTGTTGAAATTAGGATCTGATTATCGACTGCCGGTAGTGGGCAGGAGGTTATGTGAATATGAATGTAGATCTTGAAGTGCCAGAAGGGTAGCGAAGTTATGCCAAAAGAAAATTTTAACCATGGAAAAATGAATTGATGATCTGAAAGATCATGGGATATAAGTCCCCGTTGTATGGGACCATTGAGATGATGTAAAAGATTGGTTTGAAAGACATATAAGCTGGATCTACCCTAGGACTTCATGAGCTGCGTGAATTATGTTTCGTAAATCGAACTTGATAAATATCTATCAAGTGAAAATCTGAATTCTTCTTGATAAAGTTTAGATCGGCGAAAAGTTGCATTCATCAGAAACCCGTGAACATCATGGATAGAGAAAGTAAGTCAACATTAAGCCTGATCTTATTCCTGTAGTTATGTTTGATGAAACTCGCGTATTTTAATGGATTATACTTGTGAGAAAAGACCGAATGTGGAGGAAATACCCACATGGCTTTAACTCTATAAGAAGCGAGTAGTAAGGTAAGATGATCTTTGAGGACAAAGATCCTGTTTAGGGGTAAATGCTGTGACAATTCGTCAATTTATGGTTGATATTTTATTCTCAAATATTATTTAAAAATATTATTTTAATATTATATTATGAACTCACTTATTTTTGGGAAGAAATTTAGATTTACGTCTTGAAGTAGCATCGATTACGTCTAAACCGGAGGATTCTACGTTACGTGCTTACGTTTACATACACCGTCCTTGGTGACAGTCCGACATTTCAGAAGATTAATTTATCCGGGAATATTATCTTGAGATTTAAATTTGTGTTGGTTCATAAACTCACAAATTTACGAGAAGAGATTAGGACTTACGATTTTAACTTAACATCCTTTACGACTAAACCAGAAACCTTAGGATTACGTATTTATGTTTTCGAACTCCGTTTTTGATGAGACAATTTTTATTAGATTCGTTTTGTGCCGTTGATTCATAATTTATAAAAACGTTTTTCGTAAAACGACCCGAGGGCACGCAAATCAAGGAAACTAGAATCGAGGAATACCCGTAAATTAGCGGGATGGGACAAAATTAATTTATCCCACCCCACTACAAAGGGACGGCCCAAGCTAGGACACCACATCAAAGATGTGGCATCCTTACACTAGCTTAAGTTACACTTGTAACTTAGCTTCATTTTGAAGCCACTAACCATAAAACCAACAAGCTAAACCACTTGCTTCCATTTCTCTCATGCAAAACTACTCCAAACTCTCCTCCCTCTCTCTTCCTTGCCGTCCGAAATCAAGAAGAAACACCCCATTCATACAAAATTTAACCACAAACATTTGTTATAATTAACATATGTTAATCTCCATTCAAAGAGATAAAGATTGGTGCAAGTTATAACATCCAAAGAGGAGTTTCTATGGAGTCTTAGGGCTGATTTTCTACAAGGAGTTCTTGAAGACTGGTGGACTTGAAGATGATATTGGTTTATCACAAGTTGTGTGATCAAAATCCATGTCTTGATCACAACCTACATCATCATGGTGGTATAAAGATTGTTCTTCCCATCCTCTTGTTATTTTGATTATGTAATCATGTATTTTATTTCCTATTGTATATGTATATGATGAATATATGATGATAAAAATATTGTGTGGGGATTTGGTGTTGATAATCATGGGCAAAAAGATGAAAAACTATATGTAAAATGGTTAATCTTGCTTAATTTAGTAGGCTGTATAAAACAGCAAATAATCATATGATAAACTGATAAAATGGCTTGAATAAATTAATATACAGTATATGTCTTGTACACATGTGAGAGTTGGCCATGCAATGGAATCATTAGGATGAGTGAGATATGATCAAAACAAGTTTAGAGTGCAAATCTGAGTACACTGTTTTGGACGAATTTTATAAAATACTTAGAGGCTGATCCAACAGTAGCCATAGAAGAATTAAATGGAGCACATATCATTTAGTTTAGGCCATAAAAATTTGGGCTTCTATCTCCATATATAACTCTAGATATGGCTGTTTTGGTGAACATGAAAGTAAAAATCAGATTTTGGGAAATTAAAGTATAATAGTATTATATAAGCACTCAAATAAAAATAGTATAAAATGTGAATTAAAACCCACTAACTTATACAATACATTTATATAAATATGTATAAGGATAAATAAATGGACATTTTATAAAAATGGTAGTTTGATAAGTTCTATAAGTTATAAAACTATAAACATGATTTTTACGACTTTTCGGCTATTACCGTAAAATTAACGTTTTTCGCCAATTAAAACTTAGACGATCAAACCCGTCTAATGTAAAGTTTTTAAAAGTCATATACTGATATATAAGTACCTAATACAAGTAAAAACCGATAAAACCCGAACTATATAACATACGGACATTAACAGGTTAAGTTAACGTTATTGGACTAATAATACAACAAAATGGAATAAAACAGTTATATACTTATTTATTGGGCTTAACCCATTTGGGCCCAACATGTAAAGTATAAATACTGATAATACAAGTATGAAATGGATTAATACAAGTTAATGAACTTATAATAGGCTTATTGGACCTAAAACACGTAAATAGGTAAAACTAGTAAACTAGTAAGAAGTTACCAATACATAAACACTAAAATGAGTAAAAGAGAATATGTAAACCCACTTGATCATCATATATATAAATTCATCATATGTATACATAATTGTTATTTTTATAAGGTCATTGGACAAAAGTCTAAGACGAGTATTATTTGTCTAGGTTTCCGTGATTGAAGCACGTACCGTACATCCAAATCGCCGATAATCGCCTTCCCACATCAACGTGAGTTCATAGCCTCTCACTCTATTAAATGTTTTTATGAAATGTTTTATAAACCCGCGAGGGTGATAACATGTTCGTTTTAATGAAATAGGACACCATTTCTCCCGATTGTTTGTTTATCTATTTGGAGCCGAATGATTGTATGACCCGATGAATGATTAAATGACCTGATAGATGATATGAAATGGATTATTAAAGTTAGGTTATGTCACTAAAAGTCCCACTAGCATGAATTGTGAACTATCGGGATTTGGTAGACGCTTATGCATATAATAGTACTATTTGGGGACGATCACCCTAGTTCGCGTCTTGACTGTTGATCCCCGTCGTGCCACATTGATTGGTAAGCGAATTTATGTATGAGAAGATTTACACAAGCGTGATTATTGTGACGACACGCTAATTTAGATGGGCAAATTAAGTTTCGGGCTAGCTACCCGTTGTTTGTTGTAGTAAGGTAACAATGTCATGCGGCTTATAATAATCCAAGTAACGAAATACCGCTATACGCACCGAATTACGATATATTGCCTGACTAGCAATACGGGGTCTTATTATTGATTTTATGTTCGTGTTTTGGTTTTCATAACCATATTCATATAACGGTTTTTATTTAACTCTATACAACGTTATAAAACGTATTGTATGATATTTTTACGACACTGGTTCGTATAATGATTTTGAAGGCGAAAGCCTATATTATGATTTTGATAAGGATTGGTATAAAATGACTTTGGCTATTTTATGGCCTACTACAAAGATTTGTACAAAATGATTTTCGGTAATAAATATATACCGATGATATATTAATGGTTTTCATTAAACTCTATGAATTCACTCGGCGTTATCGCTGACCTTTTCTTTTAACATGTTTTATCTCAGGTACTTGAAGGTAATTCTTGGGAAGACAACAAGAATTCATGGCCCGTACTTAAATAACAATTTCCATTCAAATCTTTTGTAAAATTGTATGAAATGATTATGACTTGGGACCTATGTAAATTTGATATTAATGAACGGAAATTACTTTATTATTAAACGACGCGATTTTTATGCGTTGTCTATGATGTGAGTAATGTGCTATCCCGTAACACCAACGAGTCTTCCGCTGTATTGAATTATATAAATTTGGGGGTGTTACAGAACATGTTAGTTTTGATAAAATAGGACACCATTTGTCCCGATTATTTGTTTATTGATTTGGACCCGGATGATTGTATGACCCGATGAATGATTATATGACCCGATAAATGAAATGAAATGGATTATTAAAGTTAGGTTATGTCACTAAAAGTCCCATTATTATGAATTGTGAACTACCGGGATTTGGTAGACACTTAAGCATATGATAGTACTATTTGGGGACGATCACCTCAGTTCGCGCCTTGACGGTTGATCCCCGTCGTGCCACATTGATTGGTAAGCAAATTTATATATGAGAAGATTTATATAAGCGTGATTATTGTGACGAAACGCTGTTATAGATGGGCAAAGGATTTTTTGGTTACCTACCCGTTGTTTGTTATAGTAAGCTAGTAATGTCATGCGGCTTATAATAATCCAATAACGAAAATACTGCAATTCGCATTGAATTACAGTATATTGCCTGACTAGCAATACGGGGTCTTATTATTGATATTATGTTCGTGTTTTGGTTTTGCATAACCATTTTATTATAACGGTTTTTATTAAACTCTATACAACGTTGTAAAACGTATTGTATGATGTTTTTACGACAATGGTTCGTATAATGGATTTGAAGGCTGAAGCCTATATTATGATTTTGACAAGGATTTCTATAAAATGTTTTTGGCCTATTTTATGGCCTACTACAAAGATTTGTATAAAATGATTTTCGATAATAAATATATATATAACGATGATATATTAAGGGTTTTCATTAAACTCTATGAATTCACTTGGCGTTTTCGCTGACCCTTTCCTTTTAACATGTTTTATCTCAGGTACTTGAAGGTAATTCTCAGGAAGACAATAAGAATTTATGGCCCGCACTTAAATAACAATTTCCATTCAAATGTTTTGTAATATTGTATGAAATACTATGACTTGGGACCTATGTAAATTTGATGTTTATGAATGGAAATGGTTTATTATTAAACGACGCGATTTTTAAGCGTTGTCTATGATGTGAGTAACGTGCTATCCCGTAACACCAACGACTCTTCTGCTGTATTGAATTGTGTAAATTTGGGGGTGTTACATGTTGCACGGGATTCTTAGTAAGGTCATCACACATGATGGGAACATCATTGAGTGTAATCTCGTAATGAATAAGCGCTTGCTTCATCCATAGAGCTTATTGACAAGCTTTACCGGCACTCACATACTCGGCTTCCGTGGTGGATATGGCAAGAGCGGTTTGTTTCTTAGAGAATGAAGAAGTTAAACAACAACCCATGAAGGTACAAACACCGCTAGTGCTTTTCCGATCCAGATAGTCTACCGCATGATCTGAGTCGATTTATACTATGGTTTCTACGCCGGCCCCTTTAGGATGCCATAATCCTAAATGTATAGTGCCTTTAATGTATCAGAAGATACGCTTAACCTCTTCAAGGTGAGAGGTTTTGGGAGCCTCTTGGAAACGGGCACAAAGACAAACATTAAACATGATATCGGGTCGACTTGTTGTTAGGTAAAACAAACTACCAATCATATCTCTATATTTGGTGTTGTCTACCGACTCACTATCATCATTTACGATGAGTTTAGTATCTGAGGCCATGGGGGTCTTCAAAGGCTTAGTATCCTCTAATCCAAATTTCTTTAGCATTTCTTTAACATACTTAGATTGGTTAAATAAAGTACCATCATCCATTTGTTTTATTTGGAGTCCTGAAAAGAAGTTAAGTTCACCCATCATGCTCATCTCAAACTCTTTATGCATGATTTTGGCAAAGTCACCACACATACTTTGACAAGTTGAACCAAATATAATGTCGTCGACATATATTTAAACAATGATGAGGTGAGATCCTTTCTTCTTTGTAAAGAGTGTATTGTCTATGATTTCCATTGTATACTCATGTTTAACAAGAAATAATTTAAGTCTATTATACCAAGCTTTGGGTGCTTGTTTAAAACCATAAAGAGCGTTCTTAAGCTTGTAAACATGATCCAATTTCTCAAAATCAAAGAAGCCAAGAGGTTGAGCCACATATACCTACTTATTGATCAAACTGTTAAGAAATTCACTCTTCAAATCCATTTTTTGAAGCTTAAAGTCTAATGCACAAGCATACGCTAAAAGGATCCTAATGGACTCTAACCTTGTTACTGGTGCATACGTCTCGTCCTAATCAATTCCTTGTTGTTGATTATAGCCTTGAGCTACAAGTCTAGCCTTGCTACGAGACACTACACCATTCTCATCTAGTTTGTTTCTATAAACACATTTGTTTCCTACGATGGTGGTACTTCTAGGTGGAGGAATAATTTCCCAAACGTCCTTAGAAATGAATTGATTTAATTCTTCTTTTATGGCGATGACCCAACTATCATCAATCAAAGCTTCTTTAACATTCTTAGGTTCAATCAAGACACGAAACAAAAGAAGTTGCTTTGATCTTGGACTTAAGATCTAAGGGTCATTTGATTAAGGTCGCCTATGACATTATCTAGTGCATGATCCTTAGATTCCTTAATGATTACTTCCTTTTCAACACTAAGGTCTTAAACTCCTAGTTTTCTAACCTCTTTGGCTTTAACTATGTCTATTTCATCTAAGTCATCATCTACTAAAGGTGGTGTCTTAGACGAAGGAGGAGTTCATCGAATGTCACGTTGAGTGATTCTTCGATTACACCCGAGGTTCTATTGAGGACTATGTAGGCTTTACTATATTGTGATAAGCTAAAAAGATACATTCGTACAACTTTGGGTCGAACTTAGTAAGGTAATATTTGGTGTTGAGAAGGAAGCACTTGCTTCCAAACACCTTAAAATATTATAATGAGGGTTTCTTACCTTTAAGAATCTCATAGGGTGTCTTACCTAGAAAAGGTCGAATAAGAATTCGGTTGAGAATATAGGTCGATGTATCTACGGCAATGCACCAAAAAAATTAGAAAAGGATTGCTCGTTTAACATGGTCCTACTCATCTCTTGGAGAGTCATATTCTTCCTTTCAACTACCACATATTATTGTGGAGTGCGAGGAGCCAAGAAGTTATGGGTAATACCATGAGCTTCACAAAAGGCAGCAAATTGCACTTAATTATCGAATTCCCTACCATGATCCAAGCTAACAGACACAATTGGACATCTTAGTTGATTTTGGATCTTTCTACTAAAGATTTCGAAATGATCGAAAGGTTCATTCTTAATAGGTGAAGGCTGAATTACGCAACTTACTTTTTCAAAAGTACCAATATACACAATATACTTAGTTTATTCCCTATATACGTAAGATACTTTCAAATAAGACCAGTCTACGCAATATTGACCAAAAACAGCCTTAAAAAGATACATTTTGGTCCCTACCATCTGCACCATTAGTCCCTTAACATTTTTTTACTAGAAAACGTTATAGTAGCGGGACCTTGACTTCTGCATTTAGTTCCATCGTTAGTCCCTTGAGTTAACACCTAATAATTCTTAAAAATTATTTCTACACACTTTTAGAAATGCTTTTTTATTCGCGTGTTATTATACACACGTTTTTATACACACGTTTCTATGCACCTTTTTATACATACATTTTTATGCACGTTTTTATACGCACATTTTATACACTCATTTTACGCACGTTTTTATACGCATGTTTGTATGCACACATTTTATACACTCATTTTACGCGCGTTTTTATACGCACGTTTGTATACACATATTTATACACACGTTCTATACACACGTTTTTAAACACATGTTTTTATACCCACGTTCTTATTCACATTATACATATCCTTTTATACACATGTTTTTATGCACACTTTTTATACAAACATTTATATAAAAGTATGTGTATAAAAACTTACGTATAAAAACTTGTCTATAAAAACGTGCATAAAAATGTATGTATAACAACGTGTGCATAAAAATGTGCGTAAAAATGAGTGTATAAAACTATGCGTATAGAAACGTGCATAAAAATGTGTGTATTAAAACATGTGTATAAAAACGTCTGTATAAAAATGTGCGTATAAAAACGTGTATAAAAACGTGTGCATAAAAGCGTGCGTAAAAAGTGTGTATAAATATGTGCGTATAAAAACGTGCGTAAAATGTGTGTATAAAAATGTGGCGTATAAAAACGCGTTTATAAAAGCGTGTAGAATTTTTTTTAAGAATTATTAGGTGTTATCTCAAGGACTAGCGATGGAAATCAATGCAAAAGTCAAGGTACCATTACTGTAACTTTTTCTAGTAAAGAATGTTAAAGGACTAACAGTGCATACGGTAGGGACCAAAATGTAACTTTTTAAAGCTGTTTTTTGTCAATACTGCGTAGACTGGTCATAATTTGAAAGTATCTTGCGTATGTAAAGAATAAACTAAGTATATTGCGTACATTGGTACTTTTCAAAAAATAAGTTGCGTATATTCGGCCTTCACCCGCCAAAAATCTAGTCCAAGTGAATCTGGAATAGTCATCAACTATCACTAGGGTATAAAGGTTACCTCCATAACTCCGTATGGCGGAAGGTCCAAAGAGATCCATATGTAGGAGCTCTAGGCACCGATAGGTCGAAACCAAATTCTTGGCTTTGTGACTAGAGTGAACTTGCTTCCCAATCTTGCAAGCATCACAAAAGTGACTATCAAACTTTATCTTAGGGAGATGTCATACCAACTCCTTAGAGACCAAAGATTGATTTAAACATATATTAGCGTGACCTAGACTCCTATGCCAAAGAGTAGAACTTTCATCTAAAGTCGCTAGACATGTGTTGTCTTTAGACTTCCTATTGACCTTCATGACAGAAAGCCCATGCATTCTAACACCTTTTTCAATGATCTTTCCATCTTTTACTATTTCACTATCATGGTCTGAAAAGATGACCTTACACTTATTGTCACAAATTTGACCTATACTTAGTAAATTAAAACCTAAGTTATCTACGTGCTCAACATTTCCAATGGTCATGGAGTCAAGAGAAACCGTACATTTGCCAATGATGTTACCACGTAGTTTAGTAGCGAAAGTAACGTTACCTCCATTGTATGCTTTGTAAGAAGAGAATAAACTTCGATTACCCATCATGTGTTTAGAACAACCACTATCCTTAATCCACTTGTCAGGCTCTAAATCAATTCCCAAGCATATCTAGGTAACAACACAAAAGACCAAATATTTTGTCCCTAATATCTCATGGGTCCAAAGTTGTTAGTTCCAATCATCCCTTACATTTGGTTGGGATGCATGAATGGAAGACACATACCCCACAGAGAAAAACGTTGTTGTTTTATTCCAATTCATAGGAGCATTTTGGTGTCTATTGTTTTTCTATGGTCTTTTAGACTTTGATATTGAATTATTCTTGTTTCTAGGTGTATGTGTTTTACTTTTAGGTCGTGACTTAGAATGTTCATTATTTTTAGGTGTAGGTGTTCTACTTTTAGGCCTTGAAATATCTCTAACTCTTGAAGGAGTAGATGATTCTCTCGATACATCCTTCATTCCCATTAAAGGTTTGCTTAAAGATGTATAGAATTTATCAAGTTCCTTTTTATCAAGAATAGGTAACTTAACATTATTAATGACAAGATGTTTTGGCTCTTTACCTAAAATAGATTTTTTAGAAAACGTTATTTTCTCATTTTTATCACTCTGTTCGCGGTTCATTAATTCGGTCGGCGGTTCCATAATTATATGGAACCGCGGAGAACGCTTTTGATCCGCGGCCAACAGACGTTTTTTATGAAAAAGTAACTTGTTTGGTTTCACTTGTAGATACTTCATTAGTGTTAAAACCTAAAGCAAGTCTTTTTTTTTGAATGAATTTGTCTATTTAGCATATCATCAAGAGCATTAGTACTCTTCATGAACTTTTTCCATTTAATGGATGTGCTCTTAAGATCTTCATTCTCTTGCCTAAGGTTTTTACAACTTAGACAACCTAAATCAACTTTTTTATTTTTCTGTAACTTAGATAATTTATATTTTAGCTCACTAATCTCATTTTTAAGCTTAGTCTTAGTTGCTTTTAGCAATTTATTGACTTTCTAATTCTAAATCATCTAGAGAAGAACTATCATTTCTATAATATTCGGTTTTGGAATGTACCTCTTTTGAAGAATGAGCCATTAGACACTTCTCGTCTTTAGTACAAGCATCACATTCTTCACAACTATCGCTCCACGACCCTCCAACGAACGCCGTGTGATTCTTGTCACGAGGTGGCTTGGGACATTCACCAATTAGATGATTTGGATCACCGCATCTAAAGCACTTCCTATCACCTTTGTCATTCTTGACAAATCGATTCTTAGAGAATGCTTTCTTGTCATTGCTTGGTTGTCTCACGTATTGACCTTGTCTCTTGAAGAACTTCTTGAAGTCTTTAACCGCCATAGCATATTCCTTGTCATCACTATCCTAGGAAGAACTTTCATGTTCACTTTGCACATTCTTGGCTTTAAGTATTAGATACGTTCTTTCACTCTTGCTTTTGACCGTCTCCGAATCCTTCAAGATTATGATCTCATGAACTTTCAAATTACCAATAAGTTCATCAAGTGATAGTGTAGTGAGATCCTTTGATTCTTCAATTGCCGTGACTTTAGCTCTTCACTTTGGATGCAAAGCCCGAAGAAATTTCCTAACATTTTTATTGCTAGAAAAACCTTCATCAAGTGCTTTTATATTAGTAATAATAGTATTAAACCTAGCAATTGCACTATCAATAGTTTCATATTCTAAGATGACATATTGTTCATATTGCTTAACAAGAAATCGATTTTGATTTCTTTGACTTGACTATTACCTTTGGTGGGTTATTAAAAGAGTGTTCCAAATTTCTTTGGCGGTTTTATACATAAAAATCCTTTCATACTCTTTCTTAGGCAAAGCATTATAACTAACCATTTTAGCCTAATTATTTTAATCAAGTTTCTTTTTACAGTCATCTTTTGAATTTTTAAAAGAAACTAGTTCTTTCTTTTTAGAAACTTTATTATATTGTAAAGGCAAAAAGTTACCAACGGTAATAACATGCCAAAGATATAAATCTTTTGATTTCACTTAAGTCTCAAATCTATTTTGTGACACCCCCAAATTGGTCAAATGCAGCGGAAATAATATTTGGGTGTCACGTGGGTGTATCAATAGCAGATAGTATGTAGAGCAACAGATAAAATATTATCATTACATTTCTTAAATGAATAAAAGTGCAAATGTTATTAAAATTGTCTTAAACATTATTCAATAGTTGGAATCATTCCCCAGTTTATAAAACCCTAGATGAGTTCTATAAATGCAGCCTATCATAATGCTTGATTTCATGCACGCCAATACCTGCTTTAGTTTCCTGAGAAAACATGCTTAGAGAGTCAACATAAAGTTGGTGAATTCACAGGATTAATGAAATAAGTTTGGACAATAAACATTTACTGATGTAGTAATGCACATAGCATCAATACTTAAAGGTAACTACATTCCCTATGGCCCGAAACTGATACTTGACACGTTAAGTCCACAACAAATGAGGACCCTTCGCATTAATAAAAATGCACCCAATATTATGTTCCGACATGTTTAACATATGTTGTCCTGGTCTAGGCACAGTGAGCGCAACTCACCCAGATAGGGATGGTCAATCCCAAATAGATCTATTTATACATTCAGGCAATTCAACAATTTTAACAGTTTCAGATGCAGGGGTCATGCGGGTTCATCTACAATAGGAAAATGTAATCAAAGCTTTCGTAGTTCAGTTTATGTCCATCAAATAAAATATGTTGCATGTTTTCTTCCCCATAAAAGGCTTTAAAAGTTTGTCAATATACAAAGTGGGGCCATGAACTCACCTCAGTAGTACAACAATAAGTCACAAGAAAATCTGATGTAATGCTCACGATACAGTCAACAACCTAAATAATTATACGGTATCAGAAAATGCATAACATAATGCATAAAAGTTTCAGAACAAGTCTGGGCATGCTTATACTGGTTTTAAGCATTTTATTACGATATCTGTAATTTAGTTTATTGTTGTACAAGTTATAGAAGTATTTATTTTTGAGTGTAAAAATAAATAATATCGTTTAAATAATAAATATGTTCAATTATCATTCTCGTACTTGTATCGTTTATAAAGTAATTTAAATATTTATAAAAGAAGTTTAATATATATTTAAAGGTGAAAAGAAATAAATATAATTAATACATTTATTTTTATAAGTTAATCATACTTAACTTATATAAAACATATAAATAACGTTTATAAAAATGTATAACGTTCTAATTTAATTTAATTCAACGTTCCCGAAGTTTGTATAATTATTAAATTATAAGTTTGGAAAAATAACGAGTGTTGTATTTATTTTAGTTTAACGTTTTTAATATTGGGTATATATATATATATATATATATATATATATATATATATATATATATTATGAAAGTTACATTTCAGTCCCTCGATTATATATTTACCCGCGGTTAATTACTAGAATACCCCTAGGGTTTGTAAAACTTTCCAATAATTACAAAACAAGTCCCTCCCTAGTTACACGTGTAACTAGGGCTTATAAAAGTTCCAAGTGTTGTCATTTTTAGTCCTTGTAGTATTCGCTTAGTATTAGGGTTAGGATAAATTTCATAAACCCCCCTAGGGCACCAAACAAGTTTCGGTAAAGGCCAAAATGGCCCCTAGGGTTTACTTAGGGTTTGTTTAACTTAACTAACTTGGCAAGAAAGGCCCCTAGGGCTTCTAAGTGTTTTGGTTAGTGGCAAAAGGAGTCCCTAAGGTTCTAATCAAGTTACACAAAGATACACAACTAACTTTAATTACAAAATGGGTCCTCCTACTTTGGTTTAAGTCCTGAATGGTAACCACCCCTAGACTCTCGTCAAATTACAAAGTAGGTCCTTATGTTTTAAATTTTGTTAAAATGAGTTTCTAAAAATGAAAATTTAAGTCCCTAGACTTATTTAATTTACAAAATCAATCCGAAAGTTTATTATTTACACTTTTAGTTCGAAACTTTATTAAATCTCACTTTTAATCCGAAAGTTTATTAAATCAGATTTTTAATACAAAAAGTTTTATAATATAATTATTTAACAAAACTAAAGTTTAATTTAAGTATGATTATCCTAGTGGGCTTAATGGGCTCCTAGTTTCTATATGGCTTACATAGTGGGCTTAATGGGCCGAAATATATTCATATTATTCATTGGGCCTTATAATCCATTAAGGTAACTAGTTAACATGTTTTAGTAGTAACCAATGATTTCTAGCCTTTTAACAATATTTCAAAGTTATCCATCACACTAAAAATGAGGATAACCCCATGTCTAGATTTATATACATGCATAGGTTTTGTGATTTTTCTAGTTTAGCATGTTCATGAGGTTGTGGTCACCATAGTTAACAAGATGTTTCATCCCAAAAAGTGGTACATCATTTTTAGTCGTAACCTATTATGGTCTAGGTTTTCTTAGATTTGTTTTTAGGTTAAGTTTTTACTAGTGATATGTATATATATGTTCAAGTGTATGCTAATGAAGGTATATAGAAAAGATAGGTTTCATGATACTTACTTGTTAGATAGTTCTAGGAGTGAATAAGTGAACTAGTAGTAACTTGAGCTTGTTTTCAACAATGGTGGTAGGTTATAACAAAACCTAGCCGTGACCTTTAAGCTTGTGAGTACCGTTGGAGTTGTCTTGGAGATCAAGATTGTTGTAGGAGTAATAATGATTGGAATTTAAGATGAAAGAGACATAGATTTAGGCTAGTAAATGAAGTAGTAAATGAGTGTTGAAGGATTTTGTGTAGGAAAGAAATGCAAGTCGTAGGTTTGAGAGAGAGATGTGAGGATGTTTTCAATTATTTTGTGTTGTATGTTTTAGAGATTTAAGTGGGATTCAGATATACTAGGAAGAATGGGAGATTTGATGTATCTTTTATATGTCCTTTGAATCTTGGAATGTATCTTCCTAAGATATGGAAGATATAAGTTGGATATGCAAGTACTATACCCTGTTTGGCAAACATGGACTTACCATTTGCTTCCTTGTTGATGTCGTGTGTTTGTGAAGGTCAAAGGGGGACAAAAATGATACGTATAGTGGTAAGTGTATGGTGTAAGTATGGAGTAATTAAGGTGTGTGTAAGTAGCATAGTACTTAGCATAGTGTACATATGCTTAATGTTTGAGATTGCTTGCAAGTTAACAAGTGATTATGGATGTGTATGTGCACACATACACGGCTAAAGATACATTTTTGGGTAAAAATGTGTTGACTTGTATCAAATTGGGAGTTAATAATAGTCCATGTATTATAGTGTAGATATTTGTAAAGTTACTAGATATTTTGGTTAAACCTTTAGATCACTTGGTGAAAGTATATAATGAGTATATCATTATAATTATTTTACTTGAACAAAATAAATAAATGACAATGTGAAATAATATACATTGTTTTAAAGTGATAGGTGTTTGTTCATAGTATGAGGTATATGTAAATATATACATATAAATATAAATCCAGGTACTTAATAAATTAAGTAAATAATGTTACAGTTTATCAAAAGTGTGTACTGAGGTGGTGAGTCCGTGTTCAATCATGTGGCCAGTCCATCGCCAACGTAATCAGTAAAGACTAAATGTTCATATAAATGTACAAATAAATATGAAATAATAGTATGACAAAAAGGGATATGATTATTAATAAGTCATATAAAAGTGGAATTTTATACATTCCAAAAATAGTGAGTACAACAGTTGACAAAGTCAATAAGATAAAATCAGAGGTTTTACACCACCATCCCGTTATTTTAGCTTTGTCCTCAAAGCTTAAGATGAAGTCACCGGTCAGGTGAACAAGTGTGGGTACTTGGTTTTGAACGAGTCTTCTCGTTCCCAAGTGAACTCGTGACCTCTCCTCGAGTTCCAACGTACTTTGATCAACGGGATACGATTGCGTTTCAATTTCTTAACCGTTCTCTCCATGATTTCTACTGGTTCTTCTGTGAACTGGAGTTTGCCGTCAAACTGAACTCCTTCCAATGGCATAGCCAATGGTTCTTCAGTATAGCACTTCTTCAGATTAGAAACGTGAAAAGTAGAGTGTACCAGGCTCAATTGTTGGGGCAACTCTAAATGATAAGCTACCCCCCCCGATCCAGAATATTACTTTGAAAGGGCCGACATAACGTGGATTCAGTTTTCCATGTTTACCAAAGCGTACAACACCCTTCCAAGGTGATACCTTGAGCATGACACAGTCACCTACTTTAAATTGCATAGGTTTGCATTTCCGGTTCGCGTAGCTCTTTTGTCGATCGCGAGCAGCTTGAACTCTTTGCTTTATGAGAATGATCTCGTCTGTAGTCTCCTGTATTAACTCTGGTCCAGTGAGCTGAAATTCACCTACTTCTACCCAGCACATAGGTGAACGACACTTTCGACCATATAGTTCCTCAAAAGGGGCAGCCTTAATACTGGCATGATAAAATCAAAATGATTGTAGTCTTTTTACTACTCTTTAGGAAAAGAGCGTAAAAGTGGCAAGTATTAAGTGTCGGTTTAGGAAAACCAAGCACTAATGACCAAGTTAAGTTCAAAATTCGTTTCCCAAGGAGGCAAGTGTGTTGTGTAAGAAATGATTATTTTTTGATTATAATTATCAAGAAAGAAAAAGAGAAAGAATGACGGTTACGATTATGAATAAAACTAAGACGAAGTCGTACACGTAAACCCCTAGAATATGACAAAATTTAAAAATTAACCTAAATATTTTAAAATTCCTAACTTAATGTTTTTGTAGTAGGAAAAATGAAAAACTTGCAAAAATCCAAAATTTAATTTTTAATAATAAAATATTAATAAAAATCAAAATTTATAAAAAAATTCTAAAAAGTTGCAAACTAGTTTATTTTAACCTAATGAACACAGAAATGAACTTGAAATTACTAAAATACCCATATTGGGCCTTAAAATGGGCTAAATAGCAAAACAGACCCTTAATGGGCTGAAATTTGGCCCAATAAGAAAAAAATCTACAAAATAAGCCAAAAATCACCTACTTGACTCAAAGTTTGATTTTAAGCACAAAACTCTGAAGGCCCAAAAGCTAAAAGTGAGCTTATCACAGCTTAATTGTCAACAGCTTATTCTTAATGGGCTTTTTGGCCCATTAAGCCATAAGCTAATGCCATAAGCTCTAATTTTAAACACAAGCTTTTTTTGAGATACTTAAGAGATCTGTGAAAAGAAATTTTGAAAAAGCCCAAGAAATAAGCCTGAAATAAGAAAAAGCTCTCTTCACAAACCGACAAAATAGTCGTTTTTGAGTTCTAGGCTACCTCAAGTGCTGATTCAAGTTGCAAAAGGTTTTAAATGACTTAATTAAGCAAAATCAACAAAAAGCTTTCAAATAAGCACATTGGATAAGCTGGAATAAGCAAATAAGCACTTATGAAAAAGTCAAGTCAACTGGTTTTCTAGTCAAACCTAAAAGTCAAACCCTAATATGCTCCAGATCAGTACAATGGGTCAAATAAGGAAGACTGATCACAAAAAATAAGTTGTTGCAAGACTGGATAAGCTAGAATAGCTTATGAATAAGCTGATGATCAAATAACACTAGCAATGGTTAGCAACATAGGAAAGGAGTTCCCACTGCTTGACTATTTTGACTTTTTGTCTTATATGAATTTTTGTTGGATTCAAGTTAAGCAAAGGCACCCTTGTAATTAGTAGATCACAAGGAGTCAATAACAATAATAAAATCAAAATTTCACCAAGCCAATTAGTATAGTTTAATCAAAAGATCACCAGATATGCACCAGACATGAACACAAGCAGTTATGAACTTAATAAGCAGTTTTAGCAAGAATAAGCAAACCAATTTGAACCAAATGCACAAAACAGCTTATATTAATCCAAATGAACATAATTTAACTGGTTTCATGCAATGATTCAAAGTTTAGACAAAGATTCAAGCCACAAAAAGTTACTGATGAACAAGAACAAGCAGATTTCAAACTTTGCTGATATACTTGACCACAAATCCAATTTCAAACCCTCAAATCTCTTTAACAGGTTATATAAACTTGATTTAATCACTTGTTAGCTCTAAGCATGCATACAATCTATGTGTTACCAAGATCTTAGGTCAAAACAGGCAAAAATCAACAAGTTATAGCACAATAAAGATTTTGATGTTCAAAAGCCAAAAACTTGCAGTCAATAGCACACAACCAAGTATTTATCAGATACAAGCAACAAAAAACACTTAACACCTACTCAAAATCAATTTGCAAGCTCAAACAGGTTAACCCAAACACCCCTTTCACTTTTTAAATCCAATTTTAAACAAGTAAATGTGTGATTCAGTTTATCCCAAGCCTAATCTAGCATCATAACATCATTATCATGCAGTATCAAGCAAATTCAAGCCACAAGAACAACAATTATAATAGCAGAACACCAAATCTCAAAAATCAAGTACTTTTGACAGATTTTTGGTAAAAGGGCTCAAACCTCATGAATGTACATCCACACTCACGAATTTTTGAGCTGATGTGTCTAGCTAAACAAGACATAAGCTTCCAACACAACCCTGCTAAGATTCGACAAGGTTATAGCACAAGTTATATAAAACAGAAAAATGGAAAAAGCTTGATTAATGAAACCTTGTTGCCACTCCTTGATTATCCCCAAACCACAAGCTTACAACACCTTGATAATCTTCTTATCATGGTTCTACAATCACTTGCAATCCAAAAATTCCAAGGGTTTGAACCAAGAACTTAGAAAAATATCAGGGTTTAGAAAATTATGCAATTTCTTGCACAATGTTTGAAAACAGGTTTTGATACTTCAAAATCACAAACATGAAACATAAACAAGCATAGAAGAAGATTGGCACTTGGATTTCATCAGCAATATCAAACACTTTTTCATTAAAATGAAACAAGGCGTTACAGATTTGTGATAAAGGAAAAACCAATAGCAAAGACTAATGATGCAGGTCCTATGCCTTATATAGGGTACATTTGTGAACTAGAAAGCTTAAAAAACGTAAACCCTAAGTTGTGAAGTCCCTGAATTGCCCCTTGAGAAAGTTGAAAATCTTCTTGAACATGCGAGTTCTTCTTGGTGTTTTGTTGTTGTTGACTAGGTGGAATTTGATCAAAGGCATCAAATAAGCTTAGGTTGTAAGCTTTGTTGGGTCCAATTATTAAGTTGATAAGTCAAAACACAACAAAATAAGAAGACAAGGGCTAAAAAGTACAAGTTGCAAAAGAACAAGCCGTTGGAGTCTTTTTATTACTTTAGCTTTCTTTGTAAGCTATGTTTTCTAGTATATAAAGAAAACATAGACCGTAGGTTTCAATATAATATTATTCATTCACAATGTAAACCTAAAGTGTGTGTCGCACTAGACGTGGGATTCAATGTATACACGTCTAGTGGATGTTTGTTATTAATATAATGAACATCCCAATTTGTTTTAATTCATGTGTTCTTTTGTGCCTAAACACCTTGTTATGATCATTGTTCTTTTCCGCTATGTTATCATATGAACGATGATCAAACCTAGATATATGGTTCATAACCATTGAGTCGAACGATCATAGGACTCATCAATTGGTATCAGAGCCTAAGGCTCGTGATATCTAGGTCCGACGAGGTGTTCGTGTATGGTGAAGAAGAAAAATTCGTATGGAGTTTTTCTGGACGTTTTTGTGTGCGCAGCAGTATTCAGAAGGTCATAACTTTTGATCTAACCGTTGGATCGTCACGAAATTTTAGATGTGTGTTCTACATACATAGATCTAAACATCCACCAAAGGGATTGTCGAGTTTTATCCCCAGGCAAAAGTTATTAAGCGTTGAAGTCGGCTGATGACAGATTTTCAGTTTTTCTGCTTTCACATGAAATCATGAACTAGGGTTCTTCAAAACCCTAGATCTACATAAAAAGCAGGAAGAATTGATTTTCGTGGCTGTTAAAACGTGTGAAGATACACGATCTTAGGTTATTCACAAACCCTAATTAGGGTTTCAATGCTCAAATTATAAACCCTAGGATCGATTCAAAACGGAAAAAGAAGTTGTCACAGTGAATAAAAGGGATCTGATTTATTATGAGCAAATATGGTGCTCGTTTTATTATTGGAGAAGGATTTACATTCACACAGCCAAGGAAGAACAATATACATACGTATATCTGCATTCGTTGTTGTGTTACTGTATTCATACAACCAAAACCCTAATGTTCGGATCCTCTACACGCTAGATCATTCTGTTACCGTGAGTCCCTCTTCTCATTGGTGGAGGATTATAGTGTTCACACGGATCAACTCTTCTTATTGGTTGAAGGAATTTTATTGAAACGTTGTGTATTCACACGGTTTGTAAACTGCTCAGCGTTCAAGTTTTGTGTTCACATGGACCTTCAATTCCTATTGGTTGAAGTCTAACGTGTTCACACGGTTTGCAAGTTATTATTGGTTGAATTATATTGCAAAATTCGATTCGTGTGTTTACACGATTAAAAGAGATAAGCATTAATTATTCAACGCTGATGGGACTTTATGTAGTCGTTGACAAGATTTTTGGTTGACGCTGATAAAGTTTAAAGATGAACGCTGACAGGATTTTAGATTGGCGCTGACATTTGTTATTTGGGCGCTGACAGGAAGGGTTTCGACGCTGACAAGGAATAAGTCAACACTGTTAGGTTGACAGTGTTGTCCGATATATGTACTTCAACGCTGACACGTATTGTCCGATATCGGACAATACATCTGACCAAGATATTGGACAGAAGAGATATTGGACAACACATGGATAGCTGCTGTTTGAGAAAAACCGGATACGTTTTTAAGCACACAAAAAGAAGGGAAAATACACACAAAGGTACATGGAATCTCCGTTTTAATTCAGAATATCAAGTTGATATTTATGGCTCGGATATTTTTAAATGGATTAATGATTTTAAAGCGAGTTAGCAATAATTCATGAAGACTTTGATTGATATTAGATTATGTAATCGGGATAGCCTTGTGAAAGAGTTATTCGTCATCTAACTTTTACATATGAAGATATTGGTTCATTAAGACTTGTCATGAAGAAGTGTTAGCTTAAGGGGAAGAATTCGTATGGTAAGATTGATGATTGAAGAAGATTTTTCGTGAGTTTGTGTTCTATCATATCTTAAAGTTGTGGACTTCCAGCCACTAACTTTAAAGGTAACTTGTTCGTGCTTACATAGTTGGTGACGAAGACTTGTCATAAACACTTGAAGGAGTTACATTATCGTGCTCAGTGTCTCACAAAGGATGAGAATATTGACAAGGGATCGAGGTCTACTTATATTTTTAACATCTGGTATAAGTTCTTCATCACATGGATAAACAAGACATGGAACATAGGTTTGTGGTATTCTACTTCAACATCAAGACTACTTTATTTATTTTTCTTCAGGATCATTACATAGAGCTACTTTTGGAGAATCTACAAGATTGCATACTTTCACATATTCCCTATTGATGTGTCAAAAAGGGGAAGAATATGTGCTATACTTAAGGGGAAGCTTCTTGAAGATCATGTACTACATACAAAGGATTTATGCTTAAGAAGAGTGTTTTGACATCATCAACTAGGGGAAGATTGTTGGGTCCAATTATTAAGTTGATAAGTCAAAACACAACAAAATAAGAAGACAAGGGCTAAAAAGTACAAGTTGCAAAAGAACAAGCCGTTGGAGTCTTTTTATTACTTTAGCTTTCTTTGTAAGCTATGTTTTCTAGTATATAAAGAAAACATAGACCGTAGGTTTCAATATAATATTATTCATTCACAATGTAAACCTAAAGTGTGTGTCGCACTAGACGTGGGATTCAATGTATACACGTCTAGTGGATGTTTGTTATTAATATAATGAACATCCCAATTTGTTTTAATTCATGTGTTCTTTTGTGCCTAAACACCTTGTTATGATCATTGTTCTTTTCCGCTATGTTATCATATGAACGATGATCAAACCTAGATATATGGTTCATAACCATTGAGTCGAACGATCATAGGACTCATCAAGCTTCAATGTGGGGCGTTGGATTTCTGGCACCTTTTTGCATCTTCCTCAAAAGTTGTATAGCAGGGTGATACATGTGAACTTGTGGGTGGGTGTGGCATGCAAAGTGAGGGTTGGGTTGCGTTTAGGGATAGCTTAATCATAATTATGGAGGTTATGGTGGGTTAATTTCATGGGATTAAGAAATACCCAATTTTGATAAGAATATGAAGAACATGCTGTTTGATCCGGTTTAATGTTTAAATAGGTGTTAACCGCCCAAAATTAATATTAATTAAGAGTTAGTTAAATCAGGTGTGAGTGGGATGGTGAGTTGGCAAAGGGGTGAGTTCTCATTGGTTGATTTTTGATAGTGGGGCACGTGGCAATCTCTGATTAGTCTAGGTAAGTTCCATGTCTTGGCAACTATTACCCCTTGTCTTTCTATTCCCTTTCAATTCAGTTTGAAACTTGATTAAATCCGAATTCCTTTGTTATTCATGCTTCATTTCTTATACTTTTGCCCCAAAACTTTTGCAAAGGTTTATCAAAGGACTTGTTTTGCCAATTCATGATATTTTAAGGACTGATTTTGGCATTTTCTTCATTCTTCAAGGTCTTGAATTGTTAGTTGACTTCTTGGAGGACTAATATTGATAAGTCTTCAAATTTGAGGGACCTTTCTTGCCAATTCTTCAAAGTGGAGGGCCCTTTTTGTAAATTTGACAAACTTTAAGGACCAAACTTGTAATTATGAATAAACAAGGGTTAAAAAAGTGTAAATTCTTCAATATTGGAGGACCCTTCTTGTACAATCTTCAATTCTTCAAGGGTTATTCTTGGAAAATCACCATTATGGCTTGGTTCATTGTGCGGCTTCGTTTCCCGTGTTCGTTTTTGCTTGTTTCTTGTGATATTTTGTCATTTTCTCAATATTCGTACCTAAAATACACATGTAACAAACACAAGCATATATTTGGCATATTTCATGATATTTAATGCATTTTAAGCCCATTTTGGACGATGAGACTATGTACAAAAGCAGTCTCATCACTCCCCCATACTAAACCATTGCCGTGCCCTCACGCAATGCTAGAATAAATTATCGTAGCATCTCCAAAATTCATTTTTATGCACTTTTATTGAATAATAAACTTACTACACTACTACTATTACTACTACTTGTGTTTTAGACATAGTAATGGGACGTTTAGGTTCATAGAACAAGAACATGTGAATTCTTCGTTAGAAATAATTTCGTCATCCTCGATTTTTACCCCAATTCCAAGCCAAGCGTGCAACGAGATCATTGTCATTATAAGTTAGGAATGCTAACACTACTCATATGCCCTAATCACGTACTTATCCTCCAATTTTCCTAAGTGGTATCTCTTATATTTTATTCTTCTCCTGAATGTTTCACGAGGATACATATTTTACTTATGCGATAATAGAGATTTAGGTCTAAAAATAGAGTCATAATGGTGTAACCAAGACCATCGAATTAATAACTCCCCCTAATAGACAACGATGTAAAAAGTTTAAGTTAACAAGAAGGATCGATAAACACGGTTTTATAACGGTTTTGAACATGAGACTTATTACCAAGACTTTTACCTCCATCTTTTATTCAACTTCGCCATGAAGCTTTTATTATGACTTTGGTCTTGCCTTGCCTTTTATTTAACCTCGCCATGAGGTGTTTATTATGGCCAAAGACGTATATCCTCACGCTAAAAGCGAATTTTGGATCTTTAAAGCTTCAAAGATTAAGGCTTGATTCACTTTCAATTTCGCATAGATTTTTCGGCCTTGTGAGCTTCAAATTGTTTGCTTGATTTAGGTGAGCACTTGAAATCTTATTATTGGATGAAGCTTTCGATTATTCGGGTTGCGAATACTTCAAAACCGTGACGCTGGCGATTCCTTAATGTTTTCCCAATTTAATTACCTGGAAGCTACTAGAAAAGACTAGAAACCAACAATCAAGACTAAACCGCTAAGCCAATACTTATTAAGCAAAATATATATACAAGCGAAGGGAGAATAAGCAAACAACGAGAACACATGAGTTTTTGAAAGAATACGAGTACTCTACGTTTAGCATAGTAACTTTTAATTAACTTTATCACTTCTCGTCCTCATTTAAGAGACTTAGCCTAATATAAAGTTACGGAATCAAAGCTAAGTGCTCAACACGCACGGTCGAGTCAAAAATTACTCTTATTCTCGCCATCAGAAAATCTACATTCGTGTCTTCAAACACTTATAAAACATGAGAAAATTTTAAAATTTGGCCATTTTTAGCCTTATTTTGCAACAAAACGATAAACAAAAAGATAAACTTTAGAAAGGGTGAAAGTTTGGCAAGGCAAGTATCTATTCACCCCCCATACTAAAGTTAAACATTGTCCTCAATGTTTCGAGTCTAAGGGTGGGATACCCCCATACTAGAGACGTAGTCTAATGCATAATCTAGCATGGAAATGGTGTAACCGTTAAATTTAAAGCCGTTTATGAAGTGTGCTATAAACCTAAGGTTAGAACATATAAGGATATATCATGGATATTGAGAAATTCTTCAAAGCAAACGATCAAGTGCTCCCATAAAACGAGCACGAGAGGCTCCAATCGTGAAGATCATGATCATCTAAAAACCACATACCACAAACAACCACGGAACAAAGGTTGGAAGGGCACAAATCCCCTCATGTTACTACATTAGAAAGCAATAATATGTACATGGGATAAGCATGGGACTCCCCCACGAGGCACCTCATTTTTGATTACCGAGTCATGAGCTTGACTCTATCCCCTCAATACTAATTATCATTGGGGAAGGTGATTTGGTCGAGGTAGTTCAAAGAGGGAAATTCCCCGCCAAAGTAGTGCTTCAACCTTTGTCCATTCACCTAGAAATTGGGGCCATCATTTTGAGCTAGCTCGATGGTCCCATAAGGAAAAACTTAGGTAACGGTGAATGGACCCAACCAACGGGATTTCAACTTGCCGGAAAAGATTTTCAAACGTGAGTTAAAAATCAACACTTGATCTCCAATGTTAAAAACCCTGTTTTTAATTTTTGAGTCTTGAAACTTTTTGGGTTTTTCTTTGTAAATCAATGAATTTTCATAAGCAATGTCTCTCAATTCATCCAATTCATTTAACTGCATTTTCTGGTGTTTTCCCGCGGTCTTAGTATCATCATTACAATGCTTAAGGGCCCAATAAGCTTTGTGTTCAAGTTCAATTGGAAAATGAAAATTCTTCCCATACACAAGGAGTGCACCCGATGGGCATCTTATGAGCGGTCCGAAAGGCCCATAAAGCATCGTCCAACTTATCCGACCAAGATTTTCGGTTTTCCCCAATCGATCTCTCCAAGATCCTCTTCAACGCTCGGTTTGAAACCTCGACTTGCCCACTCGTTTGTGGGTGATAAGCCGTAGAAAGCCGATGTGTAACCCTATATTTCCTTAGGACCCATTCGAATTGGTCGTTACAAAAATGGGTCCCACGATCGATTATGATCGCACGAGGGGTTCCAAGCCGAGAAAACAAGCTTTTCAAAAACTTGACTACCACACGATCATCGTTCGTGGGCAAAGCCTTAGCTTCCATCCACTTGGATAGGTAGTCAACGGCGACGATGATGTACTTATTACCACGAGATGATGGGAACGGCCCCATAAAATCAATCCCCCAAACGTCAAAGATCTCACACACTTAAATGATGTTTTGTGGCATTTCATCGTTTTGTGAGGCTTTTCCTTGTCGTTGGCATGAGTCACACGACTTCACAAGTGCGTGTGCATCTCGGTAAATAGTAGGCCAAAAGAAACCGGCATCAAAGACCTTCTTATCCGTGAGATTAGCACCGTGGTGACCACCCGTGGGTCCTTCGTGACAAGCTCTAAGGATATTAGAAGCTTCGGTGCCAAATACACAACGTAGAATAATTTGATCCACACAAGTCCGAATGAGGTAATGGTCGTTCCAAAAATAAAACTTGACGTCACGAAAGAATTTTTGTTTTTGTTGAGTCGTCATACGCTTAATGATGAAGTTCCCCACATGGTAATTTGCGATGTCCGCAAACCATGGGGTAGATGAATCAAGCTTAGAATTCACTACACCAAGTGTCTCGAGAGGAAATGTTTCGGTGATTTCCTTTGGCTCGTAAAAACTTTGGTGAGGAACTTCCAAACGAGAAAGATGGTCGGCCGCTAGATTCTCGGCTCCTTTTTTGTCAAGGATTTCAACATCAAATTCTTGTAGGAGGAGAATTCAACGAAGTAATCTCGGCTTTGCATCTTGCTTAGCCACTAGATACTTGATAGCCGAGTGATCCGTATACACTATGCATCGAGTCAAGACGAGGTAAGGTCGGAATTTATCAAAAGCATACACCACGGCAAGGAATTCCTTTTCCGTTGTAGTATACTTAAGTTGAGCCTCGGTCATCATCTTGCTAGCATAGTGGATAGGAAAGAAGTGTTTTTAATGACGTTTCCCCAATACGGCCCCAATAGTGTAATCACTAGCATCACACATGAGCTCAAAGGGGAGGTTCCAACTGGGAGCAACAAGAATGGGAGCTTCGGTAAGTTTCCTCTTAAGGATTTCAAAGGCTTGTACACAATCTTCGTTAAAGACAAAAGGAGCATCGTTTTCGAGGAGATGTGTAATAGGTCAAGAAATCTTTGAAAAATCCTTGATGAATCGACGATAAAAGCCCGCGTGGACTAGGAAACTCCTAACTCCCTTAACGGTTTTGGGATGAGGTAATTTGGCGATGACGTCTACCTTAGCTTTATCTACCTCAATCCCCGCTTTCGAAACCTTGTGCCCTAAGACGATTCCTTCCTTAACCATGAAATGACATTTTTCCCACTTGAGCACAAGGTTGGTTTCCTCACAACGTTTTAACATTCTCTCAAGATTCGACAAACACGAAGTGAACGAACAACCAAACACGGAAAATTCATCCATAAAGACTTCCATCGTCTTTTCGATCATATCATGAAAAATAGCCATCATGCACCTTTGAAAGGTTCTCGGTGCATTTCAAAGTTCGAATGACATTCTACGATAGGCAAACATTCCATATGGACACGTAAACGTAGTTTTTTCTTGATCACGAGGGTCGATGGGGATTTGGAAGTAACCAGAAAAACCATCTAAAAAGCAATAGAAATCGTTTCCCGCAAGACGCTCCAACATTTAGTCCATGAAGGGCAAGGGAAAATGGTCTTTACGAGTGGCGTCATTCAAATTATGATAGTCGATGCACACCCTCCAACCGGTCACGAGTCGAGTTGGAATTAACTTGTTGGCATCGTTTGGCACAACGGTCATTCCTCCCTTCTTAGGGACACAATGAATAGGACTCACCCAAGGGCTATCGGAAATAGGGTAAATCATTCCCGCGTCAAGGAGTTTAAGGACTTCCTTTTTGATGACGTCGTGAATTTTGGGGTCCACCCTCCTTTGACATTGGATTGCAGGTTTGTAGTCCTCCTCTATTATGATTTTGTGGGTACAAAATTTGGAATCGATCCCCTTAATGTCGGATAATTTCCACGCAATTGCCCCTTTGTGGTCCTTTAGAACATCGACAAGTGCGGATTTTTCATCATTCAAAAGATCTTTCACAATAATAACCGGCAACTTGTTGTCCTCCTCTTAAAATACATATTCAAGATGAGGAGGTAAATCTTTCAACTCGAGGATTGGTGGTTCCTCAATTAAAGATTTGGGCTCGATACTCATAACCTCCTCAGGTTAAGGAAATGGGAAATCGTTAAGAAAATCCTTGATAATCGAGAAGTCCTCATCGTTGTCGAGGTCTTCATCACAAGTACGTGGAACATCAAATTCTTCCAACGTAAAACCACCACCTTCAAATGGAGTGAATGATGGTGTCGAGTTATCAAGAATGGGATCAAGCATAGTGGGATTGCCACTATTTTCATCGTCACCAAAACCTAAAACTTATTGTGACAATTCCTCACAAACAACGTCGATCATGTCAACGTGGTTTATGGTCGCGACGGAATAAACATGGGAAATTGGAGAATTTTGAGTTGCGTTTATAACAAGTTCCTCATCGTTGAAACGTAAGGTGATTTTCTAGCATGCACATCAATCAATGCCATAGACGTATCTAAAAATGAACGACCTAAAATAAGAGGAACTTGAGGATCCGTGGGAATATCGACAACGATAAAGTCTACTGGATAATAGAACTTTCCCACTTTCACAAAAACGTCTTCGGCCAATCCACATGCGGGAATAGTGGAATGATCGGCCAATTCGATAGACATTAGTGAAGGTGTAAGATTAGGAAGATTGAGCGAATTGAAGATTGCAAGTGGCATCAAGTAAATACTCGCACCAAGATCGGCCAAGGCATAGCATTCTTCGATATCTTGGATTTCACATGGAATCAAGAATTTACCGGGATCACCGACTTTTTGAGGTATGCGGTTGAAATAAACCGAAGAACAAATAGACAATTGTTGCAATTTCTCCTTGTTGTTTAACATACTCTTAAAGTTAGCGGCAAATCGAGGCATCATGACCAAGGCATCGGCAAAACTTACATTGAAATGCACGTCACGAAACATTTTCATAAAAAGCTCAAATTGGTAATTGTCGCGCTCTTGACGTTTCTCCTTTCTAAGTCTCGATGGGTAGGGCAAAGGTGGTGTGGGTTGAGGCATAGGCATAGCCTTTGGAATCTCGAGTTCCAATGATGGTAATGGGTCAACCGTAGGTGTGGTATGAGCGGTACTTCGTGGGATTGGGACATGCTCCTATTCGACCACCACCTCGGGTTCTTCCTCAATTTCCTCCACCGTTGGAGTAATTGATTGAGGAGTCGGTTCCTTAAGTGTCTTACCACTTCGTGTGGTAATCACTTTCATCTCTCTCTTAGGGTTAGATATGGTGTTACTAGGAAGACTACTCGAAGACGGTTTACACATTATAGCCTCAAACATGGATGAAAGTTTATCCTTAAACATAGATTGCCTCTTATCAGCCTTAAGCATCTCTTGTTTTATTTCATGTTGCCCTTGTTCTATTTTTTGTTGGTTTTGTTGTAACCTAGTTACATTTCCCTCCATTTTGTTGATGTGGATCTTAAGCTCATTTGTTAACTCATTTTTCAACTCCTTTTTCAAGTCATTCTTAAACTCGGATCATAGGCTAATGATCTCTCTTTGAATATTATCAAACCCCTACCATCGTTTCCATTTGCGTATTCAACAAATTCATTTGGAAGATCTTTCAATGTTTGCAAACCCTTGTTGTTGTTTTGAAAATCATTGTTTTGATTTTTGTTTGAAACTTGATTGTTATTAGCCCCTTGATTCCCATAGTTTTTACCTTTGTAATTGTTTTTGTAACCAACTTGATTGTTTCGATAGTTGTTGTTAGCATTTTGATTGGGAGCAAAACCTGGTGGAGTCATTTGATTAGAGCGGGTAACTTGACCGTTTTTGTTGTAAGTTCCCGTGGCCGCGTAGGCACTCGAAGTGTTACCACCGTTGGTAATGCACTCGGAGAAATCATGACCTCCACCACAATACATGCATGAAACCTCAACCGCTTTAGCCGTAGCGGGAGCACTTTCTTCACCAACTTTGAATTCAATTAAAAGACCTTTAATCTTATCAAAGATTTTGTTTTCTAAATTTGCCTCAAGTTGGCAAGCATCGATGGTATTGGAAAATGAAGGTGAAGCCGAAGACGAAGCCTTACGAACACTCGATGTGTTACGAGGACTATAGACAACTATTCTCAATAATCAACAATGCTTCTCCAACCGTTTTACACAAAAAAATTACCACCCGCGGCGGCATTAAGATATTCTCTCTCATGATCATTCAATCCATTGTAAACCGTGTCAATTTGATGCAAGTCGGAAAATCTGTGATGAGGACACTCATGTAACATTTCCTTAAACCGATTCCAAGCCGTAGAAAAACTCTCACTAAATTCTTGTGAAAATTTTGAAATATCGTTTTTCAAATGCGTAGTCTTAGAGGGCGGGAAAAATTATTTCACAAATTTTGAAACGAGATCCTTCCACGTCAATATAGAATTGGGTGGCTCTTTCTCTAACCAAATTTTAGCGGGCCCCGCTAAGGAATACGGAAAAGCATCATCTTAATCGAGTCATTAGAACCATCCTTAAACTTGCAAGTGGCGGTAAGACGATAGAATTGGCGGATATGGTTGTGCGGGTTGTCCTTTTCATCACCACGGAATTTGTTGTTTTGGATCACTGACAACAAACCCGTTTCACTTCCAAGTTCTCCGCAAGGATGGCGGGAATAACAATAGCCTCTCCATAACCCTCGGTGGGTGCTTGAAGTAACTCCATCATAGTTCGATTCGCCATGGTTGGTTCTTCTTCTACGATAGGTTCGTAAATAGGAGACTCCTCATTAAAAAGGTTAGGTGTGGTCTCCTTTCGGTTTTTTCGTTTACATACACGTCTTGCTTGATTACGAGTAAGCATAAACATCACGTACAACGTGGGGATGAGCAAAGAAGATTCTTTTTGGTGTTTTTAATTTTTCCATTTTTTTGTGGTTTTTGATTGTTTTTACTTTTTTTTGGATTTTGGTGAATGTATTAAGTAGACAAGGTTAGGTGCGGTTTCCTTTCTGTTTATACGTTTACGTGCACGTCTAGCTTGGTAGCGAGTTTGCATAAACGTCACGTACAACGTGGGGATGAGCAAAGAAGATTCTTTTGGGTGTTTTTAACTTTTTCCAATTTTCTCTGTTTTTGATTGTTTTTACTTTTTTGGATTTTGTGATGTATTACAAAGATAAAAATCTACAAATATATCCTCAAATCAAATCTCTCGATTAAAGGAGCCTCAAGGAATGAAAACGATCACGTGAAGTGAACGCCTTCGATGAATTTAGAACGTTGGTGGAACACCAAAACGTTCAAGAGGGTTTAATCAAATGAAACCAAGAAAATATATATGATACTTAGATAATACTTTGGTTGACAAACCCTCGATTAGCCCTTTTTATCTAAACACGCACAAGCAAGCAGGGAAACGAGGCGGCGCGAAGCACTTAAGAGCCTTTTTCCTTAGGGTATATTTTATAATACCCGTCTTATACCCACCTTATAGTTTGTGTTTGTCAAAATTAAGCTTCACGAAAGTAATTATCTAATTTGCCTTTTTTCTTCGTTTGAGATTCGAATACAATGATCGAGTGATGAAATCCCGAATCAAGGTTGGGTTTTCACACTTTTGGAGTACTTGTTAATTTATTGTTCTACGTATACAATATAGTAATATTCACACAAAAAACGAAAAATCGATAATACGTATTAGTAGAGTGCTACTAATACAAATAGATATTATCATTAATATAAAAACAACAATTGTTGAAATCAAAACACAACACGCATCCCCGGCAGCGGCGCCAAGATTGATTGGAGTGTTTTTAATACTCTTTAGGAAAAAAGCGTAAAAGTGGCAAGTATTAAGTGTCGGTTTAGGAAAACCAAGCACTAATGACCAAGTTAAGTTCAAAGTTCGTTTCCCAAGGAGGCAAGTGTGTTGTGTAAGAAATGATTAACTTTGTGATTATAATTATCAAGAAAGAAAAAGAGAAAGAATGACGATTACGATTATGAATAAAACTAAGACGAAGTCGTACACGTAAACCCGTAGAATATGACAAAATTTAAAAAATAACCTAAAAATTTTAAAATTCCTAACTTAATGTATTTGAACTAGGAAAAATGAAAAACTTGCAAAAATCCAAAATTTAATTTTTAATAATAAAATATTAATAAAAATCCAAAATTTATAAAATATTCTAAAAAGTTGCAAACTAGTTTTTTTTAACATAATAAACACAAAAATGAACTTGAAATTACAAAAATACCCTATTGGGCCTTAAAATGGGCTAAATAGCAAAACAGACCCTTAATGGGCTGAAATTAGGCCCAATAAGAAAAAATCCACCAAATAAACCTAAAATCACCTACTTGACTCAAAATTTGATTTTAAGCACAAAACTCTGAAGGCCCAAAAGCTAAAACTGAGCTTATCAAAGCTTAATTGTCCATAGCTTATTCTTAATGGGCTTTTTGGCCCATTATGCCATAAGCTCTAATTTGACACACAAGCTTCTTTTGAGATACTTAAGAGATCTATTAAAATAAATTTTGAAAAAGCCCAAGAAATAAGCCTGAAATAAGCAAAAGCTCTCTGGACAAAACGACAAAATCGTCGTTTTTGAGTTCTAGGCTACCTCAAGTGCTGATTCAAGTTGTAAAAGGTTTTAAATGACTTAATTAAGAAAAATCAACAAAAAGTTTTCAAATAAGCACACTGGATAAGCTGGAATAAGCAAATAAGCACTTATGAAAAAGTCAAGTCAATTGGTTTTCTAGTCAAACCTAAAAGTCAAACCCTAATATGCTCTTGATCAGTTCAATGGGTCAAATAAGGAAGATTTATCACAAAAAATAAGTTCTTGCAAGACTGGATAAGCTAGAATAGCTTATGAGAAAGCTGATGATCAAATAACACTAGCAGTGGCTACCAACAGGGGAAAGGAGTTCCCACTGCTTGACTATTTTGACTTTTTGTCTTATATGAATTTAGTTGGATTTAAGTTAAGCAAAGGCACCCTTGTAATCAGTGGATCACAAGGAGTCAATAACAACAATAAAATCACAATTTCACCAAGCAAATTAGTACAGTTTAATCAAAAGATCACCAGATATGCACCAGACATGAACACAAGCAGTTATGAACTTAATAAGCAGTTTTAGCAAGAATAAGCCAACCAATTTGAACCAAATGCACACAACAGCTTATATTAATTCAAATGAACATAATTAACTGGTTTCATGCAATGATTCAAAGTTTAGACAAAGATTCAAGCCACAAAAAGTTGTTGATGAACAAGAACAAGCAGATATTAAACTTTGCTGATATACTTGACCACAAATCCAATTTCAAACCCTCAAATCTTTTTAACAGGGTTATATAAACTTGATTTAATCACTGTTAGCTCGAAGCATGCATACAATCTATGTGTTACCAAGATCTTAGGTCAAAACAGGCAAAAATCAACAAGTTATAGCACAATAAAGATTTTGATGTTCAAAAGACAAAAACTTGCAGTTAATAACACACAACCAAGTATTTTTCAGATACAAGCAATAAACAACACTTAACACCTACTCAAAATCAATTTGCAAGCTCAAACAGGTTAACCCGAACACCCCCTTCACTTTTTAAATCTAATTTTAAACAAGTAAATGTGTGATTCAATTTATCCCAAGCCTAATCTAGCATCATAAGATCATTATCATGCAGTATCAAGCAAATTCAAGCCACAAGAACAACAATTATAACAGCAGAACACCAAATCTCAAAAATCAAGTACTTTTGACAAATTTCGGGTAAAAGGGGTCAAACCTCATGAATGTACATCCACACTTTTGAATTTTTGAGATGATGTCTCTAGCTAAACAAGACACAAGCTTCCAACACAACCCTACTAAGATTCAACAAGGTTAGAGCACAAGTTATATAAAACCAAAAAAATGGAAAAAGCTTGATTAATGCAACCTTGTTCCCACTCCTTGATTATCCCCAAACCACAAGCTTACAACACCTTGATAATCTTCTTATCAGGGTGCTATAATCACTTGCAATCTAAAAATTCCAAGGGTTTGAACCAAGAACTTAGCAAAATATGGAGATTTGGAAAATTATGCAATTTCTTGCACAATGTTTGAAAACAAGTTTTGATACTTCAAGATCACAAACATGAAACATAAACAAGCATAGAATAAGATTGACACTTGGAGTTCATCAGCAATATCAAACACTTTTTCATTAAAATGAAACAAGGCTTTACAGATTTGTGATAAAGGAAAAACCAAGAGCAAAGACTAATGATGCAGGTCCTATGCCTTATATAGGCTACATTTGTGAACTAGAAAGCTTAAAAAATGTAAACCCTAAGTTGTGAAGTCCCTGAATTGCCCCTTGAGAAAGTTAAAAATCTGCTTGAACGTATGAGTTCTTCTTGGCGTTTTGTTGTTGCTGACTAGGTGAAATTTGATCAAAGGCCTCAAATAAGCTTAGGTTGTAAGCTTCAATGTGGGGCGTTGGATTTCTGGCACCTTTTGGCATCTTCCTCAAATTTTGTATAGCAGGGTGATACATGTGAACTTGTGGGTGATGTGGCATGCAAAGTAAGGGTTGGGTTTTGATTAGGGATAGCTTAATCATAATTCTAGAGGTTATGGTAGGTTAATTTCATGGGATTAAGAAATACCCAATTTTGATAAGAACATGAAGAACAGGCTGTTTGATCCGGTTTAATGTTTAAATAGGTGTTAACCGCCCAAAATTAATATTAATTAAGGGTTAGTTAAATCAGGTGTGAGTGGGATGGTGAGTTGGCAAAGGGGTGAGTTCTCATTGGTTGATTTTTGATAGTGGGGCACGTGGCAATCTCTGATTAGTCTAGGTAAGTTCCATGTCTTGGCAACTATTACCCCTTGTCATTCTATTCCCTTTCACTTCAGTTTGAAACTTGATTAAATCTGAATTCCTTTGTTATTCAAGTTTCATTTCTTATACTTTTGCCCTAAAACTTTTGCAAAGGTTTATCAAAGGACTTGTTTTGCCAATTCATGATATTTGAAAGACTAATTTTGGCATTTTATTCATTCTTCAAGGTCTTGACTTGTTAGTTGACTTCTTGGAGGACTAATATTGACAAGTCTTCAAATTTGAGGGACCATTCTTGCCAATTCTTCAAAGTAGAGGGCCCTTTTTGTAAATTTGACAAACTTTAAGGACCAAACTTGTAATTATGAATAAACAAGGGTTTAAAGTGTCAATTCTTCAATATTGGAGGACCCTTCTTGTACAATCTTCAATTCTTCAAGGTTTATTCTTGGAAAATCACCATTAGGGCTTGGTTCATTGTACGGGTTCGTTTCCCGTGTTCGTTTTTGCTTGTTTCTTGTGATCTTTTGTCATTTTCTCAATATCCGTACCTAAAATACACATGTAACAAATACAAGCATATGTTTGGCATATTTCATGATATTTAATGCATTTTAAGCCCATTTTGGACGATGATGCTATGTACAAAAGCAGTATCATCGATAACTGTTGTTGTAGGAGAATTCCACTAAAGGAATGTGGTCGACCCATCCATTTCCAAAGTCAATCACACATGCCCGTAGCATCTCTTCTAGAGTCTGGATGGTTCGTTCACTTTGACCGTCAGTCTGTGGATGATAAGCGGTGCTCATGTCGAAAATGGTACCTAAGGCTCGTTGGAAAGCCTTCCAAAAGTTTGATGTGAACCCACCATCTCGATCACAGATTATTGAGACTGGTATTCCATTTTTGGTCACTATCTCCTTCAGGTACGTCTTTGCGAGTTTTGTTAGGGAATCATTTTCCCTAATTGGTAGGAAATGAGCGGACTTTGTTAGTCGGTCGACGATTACCCAAATAGTATCATAACCGTGAGATGACTTTGGGAGTTTGGTGACAAAGTCCATGGTGATGTTGTCCCACTTCCATTTCGGTATCTCGGGTTGTACAAGTAAACCCGATGGTCTCTGGTGTTCAGTTTTGACATGTGAACATGTCAAACACTTCTTCACATAGGTGGCGATGTCAACTTTCATATTTGGCCACCAATATAATTTCTTCATATCCTGATACATCTTCTCAGATCCAGGATGTATAGAATATTTAGACTTATGAGATTTGTGCATGATCACGTTCCTCAAATCTCCATAGCAAGGTAACCAATTCCTTCCGTGAAGGCATAGGGTTCCATCTGCTCTTGGCTCTAGCTTCTCCTTAGTAAGGTTTGTTCTGAGCATTCCCCCGACGTCTTCCTTCACGAGGTTTTTAGGTAATTAAGCTTGAGTATGAGCTTCCAAAATCTGTTTGGGTAGATCCAAACTGATTGTCATAACTAATGCCCGAACTCTCATAGGAGGGTCCGTTTCCTTACGACTTAGAGCGTCAGTAACCACGTTTTCTTTACCGGGGAAGTATTTGATCTCACAGTTGTAGTCACTCAACAACTCAATCCAACGGCGTTGTCTCATGTTTAGCTCCTTCTGATCCAATATGTGTTGCAAACTTTTGTGGTCAGTATGCACGATGCACTACGTTTCATATATTTAATGTCTCCAGATTTTGAGAGCAAATACTACGGATCCAAGTTCTAGATCGTGAGTAGTGTAGTTCTTCTCGTGCTTCTTTAGTTGTTTTGAAGCAGAGGCGATCACTTTCATCCTCTGCATCAGTACTGCACCTAAACCTTTGTGTGAGGCATCACAGTATACAACAAAATCATTGTTGCCTTCTGGCAAGGCTAATATAGGTGCACTACACAACTTCTGCTTGATCAGCTGAAAAGCTGATTCCTCCTTTTCTCCCCAATCGAACTTTATTCCTTTCTGCGTGAGTTTCGTCATTGGCTTGGCTATTTTGGAGAAATCTTCGATAAATCTACGATAATACCCGGCAAAGCCTATAAATTGGCGGATCTCTGTCGGCGACTTAGGTGATACCCAATATTTGACATATTCGGCCTTTGTTGGATCTACGTGAATACTGTCACAATCGATGACATGACCGAGGAATTGCACTCTGGGAATCCAGAATTCACATTTGGAGAATTTAGCATAGAGGTGTTCCTCCTTGAGTACCTTTAGTACTTGTGCAAGGTGTTCCCCGTGTTCTTGTTCGTTCTTGGAATAAATGAGTATATCATTAATAAAGACTATCACGAATTTATCCAGGTAGGGTCTGCACACACGATTCATAAGAGCCATGAAAATGGTTGATGCATTGGTCAACCTAAATGGCATAACCTGGAATTCGTAATGACCGTAACGGGTTCTGAAAGCTGTTTTGGAATATCTTCCTCTGTTACCCTTAGTTGATGGTATCCAGATCTCAAGTCAATCTTGGAATACACACTTGACCCTTGCAGTTGGTCAAATAGGTCGTTAATGCGAGGAAGTAGATAACGATTCTTCACAGTTAACTTATTCAGTTCCCTGTAGTCGATGCACATTCGGAAAGAACCATCTTTCTTTTTGACAAATAACACAGGAGCTCCCCATGGCGAGGAACTGGGTCGGATAAATCCTTTGTCAGATAGTTCCTGAAGTTGTTCAGCTAGATCTTTCATTTCTGATGGTGCCAACTGGTATGGAGCTTTAGCTACAGGCGCGGCTCCGGGAATCAAATCGATTTGAAATTCCACTTTTCGGGTTGGTGGTAAGCCTGGCAACTCATCAGGAAAGCCCTTAGGAATATATTGGATTATAGGTACGTCCTTGATTTGTTTCTTCTCGGGTTTGTCCTCCTCATCTGTTTGAGAAATATGGGCCAAGAACATAGGACATCCGCTCAACAAATATTTACGGGCTTTAGTACAAGAGATAACACTAAGTCTAGTGTCAGTAAGGTCGGTGTTATCGTCTCCTCTAATGATTAAAGTTTCGTTTCCCTATGGAATATGGACTAGTTTTTCACTACAAACGATGACTGCATGGTATCTTGCTAACCAGTCCATACCAATAATAACGTCAAAACTACCAAGGTTTACAGGAATAAGGTCAATGTTGAATGGATGTTTAGAAAGATTTAAGGTACAACCTCTAATGATAGTGTCAGCATCTACAGTTTTATTGTAAGCTAATTCTACGGATTAACGGTGATCTAGAATTGAAGGAACAACTTCTAGTACATTGCTAAATTCAGTGGATATAAAACTTTGGTCTGCTCCAGTATCAAACAAAATAGATGCATAACGGTTGTTTAGTAGGAACGTACCAATAACGACATTAGAATCGGGGTTGGATTTTGCATTGCCGACCACGTACACTCTTAACGAAGCTCCTCCACTGTTCTTGTTCTAGTTAGCCAACTTTGGACAACCTGGTCTCACATGTCCCGGTGCTCCACATTCATAGCACACAACTCTCTTCTTAGGTCCATTGCCATTCCCTCCGGCAATATTATGGTTTCCCTGCTGTCTGTTCCCGTTCCTACGGGCATTGTATCCGCCCCTGTTGTTGTAGCTCCCGGTGTTCTGGTTGGGTCGGACCTGAGTGACAGCATTAACTCGAGAGGTTTTGGCAAAATGACCAACTTGTCCACACTTGTGGCAGGACTGGCATGGGCTATCAATAGTATGATGATATTTGCATCTTGAGCACAAGGGTTTTGTACCCACATACGGCCTAGTTCCTGCAGTGGTAGCACTGTAAACCTGTCCAGCATTTTGCCTTTTTGGAGCCTGCTGGTGCTGACTACGAAAATTTTCATCTGCCTTCCGCTTGTTTTCAGTGTTCCTCTCAGACATGGTACAGACTCTTTTGTTGATCAATTCAGTAGCGAACTCAATGGCATTCTCGACAGTAGTGGGTCGAGATGCAAGTACGCTGTCATGAATGGCGTCTGAGAGTCCACCAACATACTTTTCGATCTTTTCTTCTACCTTAACAAACATTCTGGTACACATTAGAGTCAACTCTTGGAATCTTTGGTTGTATGCAATGATGTCATTTTTCTTGCATCTGAGATCCCATAAGTCAATCTCAAGCTTCTTCATCTCACCCCTTGGACAGTACTTCTCTGTCATCCTCTCTTTCAGATCAGTCCAGTTGAGAGCACAGGCAGCATCGTGTCCAAGAGTGGCAACTACAGAGTTCCACCAAGTAAGAGCACTCTCAAGCAACGTGCTGGTGGAAAACTTGACTTTGTTCTCCTCTACACAATCACTGATGTGGAACACAGTCTCCAACCTTTCAAACCACTACATCAGCTCCACAACACCTTCTATGCCTTTGTAGTACGAAGTCTTACACTTGAGAAAGTCGGGATAAGAGCAACCCCTAGTGGTCTGATTATTCCTGCGGTTATTGGAGTTTTGGCTATCATCCATGTTTCTGCTGGTAGCCATCGCAGTTGCGATGCCTTGATCAATCATTTCCCTTAGTTGGGCAGTGATATGAGCAAAATCTCATATCAATAAGTCAACAAATCACCCTAAAACACATAGCAAATACCTAACTTTTATGCCATAAAGCAGTATTATGTGGTATGTTTTGTGTTTGTGCTTGTTTAGGTAACAAGGATACAAATTTGAAGCAAACAAGTGAAATCAAGCTAAAGGATGATGAAAAGACAAGAGAAGGATCAAAAATGACAAGCCATGAGAAGATAAAGGACCTATCTTGACAACATTCAAAAGTTGAGGGACTAAAGTGCAATTTTGGAAAAGTCAAGATCAAAGTCAAACCTGGTCAACTCTCAAGTCAACCAAGTCAAAGGGCTTAAATGATCAAGAATGAAGGTCAAAGAACTAATTTTGCCAAAGAAATGAAGACTAGATCTCAAATGAAGATTCTACCAAAGTTTAGGGGCTGAAATTGACAACTTTCATATAAGTTTTGATACTTAATTCATGTGAAATGAAAACAGCCAATGAGAAAGGAAAAAAGAGGGGACACGGATCACCAAATCACTTGCCAGCTGGGCCACTAGCGCCGTCTCATTTATTAACAAATCTCTATAGTGAAAGCGCACTTAACTAATATCAACCAATGAGAACACGCCACTCCATAATACTTTTATCCACTTTTGGATATCAATCCGAGTGAAATGCTAAAACCCAATAAAATCCTTCCACGTGTCATATTCAAACAAGTAACGAGCCCAGGTTGGAGATTTAGCTAGAGTGAATTTCAGATCAAGTGCCATATATGAAAAAGACTCAGAATCAAGCAAGGAGTCCATTCCACTCACTTAATTGGATTGAAAATCATTGAATCAAAACTACCCAATTCGTATCATCACCTTCAAATTACAATCAACAAGAAGAGGCCATGTGGAGCTCAGAGATTGGACATAACACGTCATCCACCCCAACTAATTCTCATTTCACTTCTATAAATAAGACCCTAGCCCTTCATTTGTAGTTGTAGCTTAAGTGTGAATTTACACACACTTGAGACTTTTAGCTTTCTAATCAGTTAGCTTTTTCATTTCTTAGCTTCTCTTAGGTGTTTGACACGCACCTAAGAGGTAGTTAGTTAGTTACAACTGTAACACCCCACTTTGATAAGTGGACCGTTACGCGTAATTATGGCGTGTCATCAAAGCATGCAAGATAATATGTAGTAAAACATACATGACCATAGGGAAAACCGGAATCAAACATCGGTTCCCAAACATAGGCCCAAAACATAATAAAGTAAAGGAAGTAAGAAATGACTAAACAAGCACAAGTATATGAAGGCAAAGGAAAAGAAGTCTATGGCTGCTTCCATCCTATGCACGTCCTCTAAATTCTCGAGTCTGTCCTTAGGTACCTGCCGTTTAGGGACATGGAAAGGAAAGTAACGGCTGAGCAAAACGCTCGATGCACGGATATAGACATAGTATACATGACTGAAACATAATAAAGACTTAATAGGAGCGGAAAGGTATAAGTCATGGAAACCCTAGAACATGTTCATAAAACTAGTTTTATTGTTTGAAAAGCCTTATGTTTATCTTATGAAAACTGTTTAACATGTTAACCATTATCCAATATAGGTCATGAGATATCAACGTGCATGAATACATGGAGGGGTGACCTCGTCATGCAAATTAGATGGGCTGCCTCTAATTTAATATACTGGTTTGGGTAGGAGGGATCAGCTCCTTGTGAAGGATGTAAGGCACACACCACATTCACACTGAATAATCAGCTAAAAACATGTAAACGAGGATGCACCCATACGCCCCACCTGATAATAATAATATGGCCAAAAGCTGAAAGGGACGCCACGAGCTATCACTCCGTCGTGGTGAAGTCATAACACTGGTGCCTCTAGTGTTATGGTTATGGTACCTCCATAACTAGGTGAAACTGGTCATGCATGTATATGGCTTTAACTATTCTAATTTAAACATAAGCAATTCAAAAACATATAAAACATATAATGGGGAAAACAGTTGGCTGCATACGGGGAAACCTAATGAGGAAGAATGTCCATACTAAAAGGACGGAGAATCCGTACCTTGGGTCTAGTGAACGAAGAAGACGAACGGAAGAGAGTCCTACTTCGATATCACTAATGCTACATAAATAATATACTTGTATAAGTATCTGATTACTGACTACGTAACTGGTTTTATATCATGTCTTAGCTTGTTTTATATGTTCATGTCTTGTTTTACTGATTTTAGCTTTATACTGCGTTTATCATGTATATTCTGTCTATTCTGATTAAGTATTACTTGTATTTCTTGTATTATTATACTTGTTGTGTAATAATAAGTAACTTTCTAAAAATAGCAGGTTTCCTAAAATAGAAAGTTTCCAAAAATAGAAAGTTTTCAAAAATAGATTAACTGCTTAAAATAGATAAGTTTCTAAAAATAGAAAGTTTCCATAAATAGATTAGTTGCCTTAATTTAATAAGTTTCGAAAAATAGAAAGTTTCTATAAATAGAAATAAGCTGAATTATTAAGCTAATAATATAAAAGCTTAAGTTTTACTGATTAATATTCTAAGTCATGTGATATATAGTATAGTTTATTAATTATAACATGTAAATTAAATAAACTATAGGTTATAATATTTAATTAAATATAACATGATTTAATTAAATAAAAGGGTATAAAATGCTTAGGTTAAACATGTATTAAGATTATATTAATTATAACCTAAGTCATGTTTATTAATTAATTATATTCTGTGTCTTAAATAATTAATTAATACTATGGTCTAAAGTAAATAATTAAAATACTAAGGCTAATACATGTAGTATTTGTAAAATAATATAACTTAAGTCATGGTCAAATTAATTTAATTACTAGTCCATGTTTTAATTAATTTAATGTTTCTAAAAGAAAATAAAATAACCTGCAAAAACTATATAACTTGTAAAAACATTAGCCACGTGACTAAACCCGTGTTTTAATTAGGCCGAACCAAACAATCCTTTTAAAACCTCACCACGACCGACGGTCGTGGTCTCTAGCCGGCGGCCCAGACGGCCTACGGCGGCCATTTTTAGCCGACGGCCAGGGCGGCCTGTGGTTGACGTTTCCAGCAGGCGGCCTAGACGGCATGTGGCTGATGTTTCCAGCCGGCGGCCTAGATGGCCTGTGGCTGACGGTTCTAGCCAAACGCAGTCCTGCTGGCTCGGTTGAGTCTCGGCTACACAAAACCCGAACAAAACACCCTTAACAGTTTACCCACCATGATAATTAACATGTTTTTAATCATGTTTTTATAATCTTATGATTTCACGTGTCTAGATCTAATAAAAACATAAAAAAAGGGTTTAATGATTTACCGAATACGTGAAACAATGATGAACAATAACACTAACAACCTTGCAAGAATTGATCACCCAAAAATCAACCAATCACACCTTTGTGGTGTTTGTACCTAGCGGCCAAGAGGAGAAGGAGAGTGGGTTTAGGCTTTTGATATTTTCTAATCTCCTGTGATTATGAAAAATATAATTCCCCTTATTTTCTTATTTAGTAAAAATCAAATGGGCTTGGCCCAATCTTGTATCTAGCCGCGGGTAGGATGGGGCCCACAAGGGTAACCCATAGCTTTCTCGTGTGTAATATTAAGTATGTTCTCGTGTTCGTGTTTACATGATTTATATTGTTATCGTTCGTGTCTTATTATATTTATTCATGATCGTAATAAATATACATAAATACGTAATACTAAGCTCGTGATTATTAACGTTCATGATTTCATGTTCGTATGTTCGTGATTATAATAATTAATGAAATAATTATCATGTCCTAATACGTATTAAATACTTATCGTGATATAACACGTACGTAATACTTGTAAATCCTATTCGTGAAATGTACACGTGCTAAATAAGGAAGGTTCTAATCATGTACGTACATGTCTTGAAAGGACATGGAACGTGACGTGACTGAAAGGACATATCTAATTGATAAGAGAAAAACGGATAAGAAATCCAGATGAACTTGTCCGTTTCCAAGTGGCTTCCCTCTTGGATCGGTTCCTTCACAAGATCTTGACACAATTGATAAATCTTGGTCCTCCTGACCTTGACTTGAACATACTTAAAAGTTCATGGTTTTCTACGTAAGATAGATCCCCTGAATTTGATCGAGGGAATAAGAATTAACATGCAAGGGGAACTGAAACATGACAATACAAAATAATCTAACCTAACTGATAATTAGCAACGATGCGCAGGACATATTGAAACGTAGTACGTGAAAATTTTTGAACGTGATACGTGAAAATTTTGAACGTGATACGTGGAGATATGGTGAGTGGTATGAGCAAACATATCGTGATCAATGATACGTGTAACATATCGTGAACGTGATATGAGAAACGTGGAATGAACATGACATGTTAAACATATCGTGAACATGGAATATAACGGCGATAACGCCAAGCGCTATAAGATGAGACGTGGAATGTGACATGAAACGTCTATCTGAGGATAAGGAGTTATCCTAAGATTGAGTCTGGATTCTCTAGTTCTTGCAAAACTTCCCAGAACGAAGAAGAACGTAAAATCGTAAGCCAAGATACGATCATGAACGTGAATAGTGTCATGAACGTGAGTGTAAAGCAAGTCAACCTTTGTCTGGCCCGATAGCTGACGGATTACCAAGTGATCGGATGAACCTTGGCTGGAACATGTCTGATCTATCTGTTGGTTCTTGAAATCCTTGCGGATGTAAGGATTCTGCAGAGACTTGATCAAACTGTTTACAATACCCAGATAGAACAATGCTTCTTCTGAGTTTGCGTTAATTTGGTAACCAAAATACATGGAGATCTTGTCCCATTTCTGTTTACAATTTCTGATGATGGAAAAACATACAAGTCTATTGGTGTTCTATCTTAGCCCGTTGGTATGTCAGGTACTTATATATGAACGTAACTATATCTTGCTTCGTAGGAACTTGATACATAGGAGTTTGCGAAACTTGAGTCTCCGAAATCACACTTCTCTTCGCGTAGGATTTTCTTGGAACACCTAACGTAGTGTAGGGTTCTCACCTTTATGCATCAGCTGAGTCATAGTAAGATTAACCGTGAGAATCCATGTGAGTTAGTGTGTCACTGAAATCAAACAGAATTGATATTGGAAATTTTTCAGGGTGAAATTTCTCTTGTCATAGAATTTGCAACATAGTGCAAACATGGTCTTCCTACTCTTCTCCAGACTTAGAGTTCATGGAAACTCGATATATTAAGTCCATAATGCTGTTTGGGAAATTTATGAGACTAAGATAAAATCATGAGTCTTACATGACCGAGTCGTGTACGAATAGCAGTCATGGACATGTCCTGCTCTTTCACTCGTCACTGTTGGCAGCATGATCATGAATCCAATCTTGGAAAGTGCTTAACACCCTAAATGAATCTGATCTTGTCAATACGTGGAGGAGAGTAACGGTTATGAATTGTGATTTGTTTAAAATCGGCGATAGTCGACACATAATCTCATGTTACCGTCCTTCTCCTTGCAGGTTCTTCTGGAATGTATGCGAAGATTTTGGAATAATCGTCTGGTTATGCGTAAAAGGAACTTCAGTGGTCATGTCTTAACTGAAAGCTAGAAAATTTTAGTAGTCAAGGATTACAAATCACGTGTTTGGGAAGCATAGATAATTTATCCAGATTTTCTTGATGGAAAACCATGCTGAATGTATTCAGGAGCCTGAACATTACTGTACAAAATCATGAATCGTAGCAGGGTGTGCTGTTCATAGTTCATAATTAGGATTAAGTTCAACTCGAATCTGTCTGAGGTAATGCGTTAGCAGCTTGGATCTTATCATTAGCCTGAAGGAAAACCTTCGTATACATGGGGAATACGAATGGCGCCCTATATGGTCATAAATATATGAAATAGGGTGCAAGAAATGAAAGTGTCATCGAGCAAACGTGACAGATCTCACTGATATGCCGGTGATGGTACTGAAGTTCTTTTGGCCTGATTAATACATGGCACAACAAAATGGATATACCCCTTGGAGGGTATCCTGAAATTCTTACGGATGTTCCCGAATTGGACGTGGGTCATGTGTCTTGACTCGTGTCTTGGGAAATATAAGCATGACATGTTTCTTGACTGGCATCTTGACATATGTCTTCAGAAAGTATACGTGAGACATGTGTCTTGACTGATGTCTCGACGTGTGTCTCGAGATGTGAGACAAATTGAACTACAAATATTAGGTTGTTATGCCAGAATCGGCGGATCGGTTGGACTACTAATCCTCTGTAATTATGATCACATTCACGGCCGGAGCTTCGGTTTCGATTGCAAGGTTAGTTGTTGTCATAGTAGTCGTTATTATCGTCTTGTCTGTCAGTTCCATGGCGGTCATTCTCATGACTGTGATTCATGTAACTATTCAGCTGAGTGGCCGGCTGGTACTGGTTTGCACTCATATGACTGAAACGACAACTGAATAACGTGTGACATGTAACTAAGAATTAGGTACAATGATTGATAGAAATCGTCTGATGGTGAAGCATCTTCTCATCCAATTGCTTTGCTCTAACGCCTTTGTCTTCGTCTTGTAGGATCTCCAGGTTGTGAACAGCATCCGCATCTCGTAGCGTGTCCAAACGTTAGCAGCATCATCCTTTAGTAATAGCTCCAAGTGATGAGCGACAACAGCAATCTTGTAGAATATCAGCAAGTGAACATATGCCTGAGATGATTCATAATCGACTAGCGAATACTCGTGAAGTATTGCTAGTGAAATACACATGGATTAAGGTACATGTAATACACATGGAATACGGTACATGGAGTACACATGGAATGCACATGAAATGATCGGTATGGGGTCGATCATTTGTCATGATTTAAGGGAAATATAATCGGTTAAACGGTTAGAAAAACCATCATGATAACCTGGCAACGCCAGTATATATCTCATTCTGGTTGCATAGAGAAACGTTAAAGTGCGGTTACACAAAATTCAAAATGATTTGCCTGAAAGCATGATCGATGAAAACCAACCATGACTATCATGAAAGCAGGATTCAATGAAATCCAACAATGTCTTGTATGAAAGCAGAAATAACAAAAGAGACGTAAGACGTGACCAACATGAAGACGAAATTATCATGGAGAAACATGAAACAACTTAACATGAAGGATGAAACTGAAGTTGTATAACATAATCAGCATGAAACTAAAGTTAACCATGACAGTATGAAAACATACTTGACATAAAAACATATTAACTTATGACGGGACATGAAAAAAAAATTTATGCCACTAAATCATGAGAAAAAATTTTTATGCATGAACACAGTGCATGAATACATGATGCAGTTTATAAAAACCTTTATATGCGCGAGGGGACGCCTATGGGTCGGTCCCAAAACAAAAGACATGGCGAGTGGACGCCTATGGGTCGGTCCCAAAGTTAAAAGTTTCGATAAAAGCACATGCGACTAAATAGGGCCAGTCCTGTACCAACCATTACTTAGTCATAATTCCTGCAACAATGATACATGAAACATAAATAAGTGAAAATCATCTGTCAAAACTTATCAGAAAAAATTTATCTGACTAATTATGAACTACTGGGGTTCAGTCCACATAGCCACAGTTCACGAGGAACATCATGCATGAAACAATAGTAAAACAATATCGATGAAAACATCAAGGTTAAAACATCAAGGTGCTGAAAACATCATGGTTAAAACAACAATGCGCTAAACACATCAATACGTGGAATAACAAGTGTTGGCTTAGGAAGCTCCTAGTGCCTACCCACTAGTCACAGGTCAAGTTTTAGAGCCTATAAGTCAAAGGCTTTGCTCTGATACCATAATTGTAACACCCCACTTTGGTAAGTGGACCGTTACGCGTAATTATGGCGTGTCATCAAACATGCAAGATAATATGTAGTAAAACATACATGACCATAGGGAAAACCGAAATCAAACATCAGTTCCCAAACATAAGCCCAAAACATAATAAAGTAAAGGAAGTAAGAAATGACTAAACAAGCACAAGTATATGAAGGCAAATGAAAAGAAGTCTATGGCTGCTTCCATCCTACGCACGTCCTCCAAATGCTCGAGTCTGTCCTTGGGTACCTGTCGTTTAGGGACATTGAAAGGAAAGTAACGGCTAAGAAAAATGCTCAGTGCACGGATATAGACATAGTATACATGACTGAAACATAATAAAGACTTAATAGCAGCGGAAATGTATAAGTCCTGGAAAACCTAGAACATGTTCATAAAACTGGTTTTATAGTTTGAAAATCCTTATGTTAATCTTATGAAAACTGTTTAACATGTTAACCATTAGCCAATATAGGTCATGAGATATCAACGTGTATGAATACTTGGAGGGGTGACCTTGTCATGCAACTTAGAGGGGCTGCCTCTAATTTAATATACTGGTTTGGGTAGGAGGGATCAGCTCCTTGTGAAGGATGTAAGGCACACACCACATTCACACTGAATAATCTGCTGAAAACATGTAAACTAGGATGCACCCATACGCCCCACCTGATAATAATAATATGGCCAAAAGCTGAAAGGGACGCCACGAGCTATCACTCCGCCATGGTGAAGTCATAACACTGGTGCCTCCAGTGTTATGGTTATGGTACCTCCATAACTAGGTGAAACTGGTCATGCATGTATATGGCTTTAAGTATTCTAATTTAAACATAAGCAATTCAAAAACATATAAAACATATACTAGGGAAAACAGTTGGCTACATACAGGGAATCCTAATGAGGAAGAATGTCCATATTGAAAGGACGGAGAATCCGTACCTTGGGTCCAGTGAACGAAGAAGACGAATGGAAGAGAGTCCTACTTCGATATCAATAATGCTACATAAATAATATACGTGTTTATTTGTATCTGATTACTGACTACGTAACTGGTTTTATATCATGTCTTAGCTTGTTTTATATGTTCATGTCTTGTTTTACTGATTTTAACTTTATACCGCGTTTATCATGTATTCTGTCTATTCTGATTAAGTATTACTTGTATTTCTTGTATTATTATACTTGTTGTGTAATAATAAGTAACTTTCTAAAAATAGAAAGTTTCCAAAAATAGAAAGTTTCCAAAAATAGAAAGTTTCCAAAAATAGATTAACAGCTTAAAATAGATAAGTTTCTAAAAATAGAATGTTTCCATAAATAGATTAGCTGCCTTAATTTAATAAGTTTCTAAAAATAGAAAGTTTCCATAAATAGAAATAAGCTGAATTATTAAGCTAATAATATAAAAGCTTAAGTTTTACTAATTAATATTCTAAGTCATGTGATATATAGTATAGTTTATTAATTATAACATGTAAATTAAATAAACTATAGGTTATAAGATTTAATTAAATATAACATGATTTAATTAAATAAAAGGGTATAAAATGCTTAGGTTAAACATGTATTAAGATTATATTAATTATAACCTAAGTCATGTTTATTAATTAATTATATTCTATGTCTTAAATAATAAATTAATACTATGGTCTAAAGTAAATAATTAAAATACTAAGGCTAATACATGTATTATTTGTAAAATATATAACTTAAGTCATGGTCAAATTAAATTAATTACTAGTACATGTTTTAATTAATTTAATTTTTCTAAACGAAAATAAAATAACCTGCAAACATTATATAACTTGTAAAAACATTAGCCACGTGACTAAGCCCGTGTTTTAATTAGGCCGAACCAAACAATCCTTTTAAACCCTCACCACGACCGACGGCCGTGGTCTCTAGCCGGCGACCCAGATGGCCTACGACAGCCATTTTTAGCCGGCGGCCAGGGCGGCCTGTGACTGACATTTCCGCCCGGCGGCCTAGACGGCCTGTGGCTGACGTTTCTAGCCGGCGGCCTAGACGGCCTGTGGCTGATGGTTCTAGCCAAAACACAGTCCTGCTGGCTCGGTTGAGTCTCGGCTACACAAAACCCGAACAAAACACCCTTAATAGTTTACCCACCATGATAATTAACATGTTTTTAATCTTGTTTTTATAATCTTATGATTTCACGTGTCTCTATATAATAAAAACATAAAAAAAGAAAAGGGTTTAATGATTTACCGAATACGTGAAATAATGACGAACAATAACACTAACAACCTTGCAAGAATAGATCACCCAAAAATCAACCAATCGCACCTTTGTGGTGTTTGTACCCGGCGGCCAAGAGGAGAAGGAGAGAGGGTTTAGGGTTTTGATATTTTCTTATTTAGTAAAAATCAAATGGGCTTGGCCCATTCTTGTTTCTAGCCGCGGGTAGGATGGAGCCCACAAGGGTAACCCATAGCTATCTCGTGTCTGATATTAAGTGTGTTCTCGTGTTCGTGTTTACATGATTTATATAGTTATCGTTCGTGTCTTATTATATTTATTCATGATCGTAATAAATATACATAAATACGTAATACTAAGCTCGTGATTATTAACGATCATGATTTCATGTTCGTATGTTCGTGATTATAATAATTATTGAAATAATTATCGTGTCCTAATACGTATTAAATACTTATTGTGATATAACACGTACGTAATACTTGTAAATCCTATTCGTGAAACGTACACGTGCTAAATAAGGAAAGTTCTAATCATGTACGTACGATTATATATGTAGTGTTCATGGTAAAAGCGTGCGGGTTTTACAACTCTTCCCCCCTAAAAAGAATAATTCGTCCCCGAATTATAGATAAGTAACTAAAAGAGAAACATACCCAAATCAATTGAGAGGGTATGTAAGATACATGGACGTGCAGGTGACATGGTAGAAGGAACGTGGAACGTGACATGTCTTGAAAGGACATAGAACGTGATGTGACTGAAAGGACATATCTAATTGATAAGAGAAAAATGGATAAGAAATCCGGATGAACTTGTCTGTTTCCAAGTGGCTTCCCTCTTGGAACGGTTCCTTCACAAGATCTTGAAACAATTGATAAATCTTTGTCCTCCTGACCTTGACTTAAACATACTTAAAAGTTCATGGTTATCTACGTAAGATTGATCCCCTGAATTTGATCGAGGGAATAAGAATTAACATGCAAGGGGAACTGAAACATGACGATACAAAATAATCTAACCTAACTGATAATTAGCAACGATGCGCAAGACATATTGAAACGTAGTACGTGAAAAATTTTGAACGTGATACGTGGAGATATCGTGAGTGTAGTATGAGCAAACATATCGTGATCAATGATACGTGTAACATATCGTGAACGTGATATGAGAAACGTGGAATGAACATGACATGTTAAACATATCGTGAACATGGAATATAACGGCGATAACACCAAGCGCTATAAGATGAGACGTGGAATGTGACGTGAAACATTTATCTGAGGATAATGAGTTATCCTAAGCTTGAGTTTGGTTTCTCTAGTTCTTGCAAAACTTCCCAGAACGAAGATGAACGTAAAATCGTAAGCCAATATACGATCATGAACGTGAATAGTGTCATGAACGTGAGTGTAAAGCAAGTCGTGAAATTAGAACAAGGACGTGAACGTAAATAAGGAGCACAAATGTGAACCTTTGTATGGCCCGATAGCTGATGGATTACCAAGTGATCGGATGAGCATTGGCTGGAACATGTCTGATCTATCTGTTGGTTCTTGAAATCCTTGTGGATGTATGGATTCTGCAGACTTGATCAAACTGTTTACAATACCCAGATAGCACCATGCTTCTTCTGAGTTTGCGTTAATTTGGTAACCAAAATCCATGGAGATCTTGTCCCATTTCTGTTTACAATTTCTGATGATGGAAAAACATACAAGTATATTGGTATTCTATCTTAGCCTGTTGGTATGTCAGGTACTTAGATATGAACGTAACTATATCTTGCTTCGTAGGAACTTGATACATAGGAGTTTGCGAAACTTGAGTCTCCGAAATCAGACTTCTCTTAGCGTAGGATTTTCTTAGAACACCTAACGTAGTGTAGGGTTCTCACCTTTATGCATCAGCTGAGTCATAGTAAGATTAACCGTGAGAATCCATGTGATTCAGTGTGTCACTGAAATCAAACAGAATTGATATTGGAAAATTTTTCAGGGTGAAATTTCTCTTGTCGTAGAATTTGCAACATAGTGCAAACATGGTCTTCCTACTCTTCTCCAGACTTAGAGTTCATGGAAAGTGCTTAACACCCTAAATGAATCCGATCTTGTCAATACGTGGAGGAGAGTAACGTTTATGAATGGTGATTTGTTTAAAATCGACGATAGTCGACACATAATCTCATGTTACCGTCCTTCTCCTTGCAGGTTCTTCTGGAATGTATGCGAAGATTTTGGAATAATCGTCTGGTTATGCGTAAAAGGAACTTCAGTGGTCATGTCTTAACTGACAGCTAGAAAATTTTAGAAGTCATGGATAACAAAGCACGTGTTTGGGAAGCATAGATAATTTATCCAGATTTTCCTGATGGAAAACCATGCTGATTGTATTCAGGAGCCTGAACATTACTGTACAAAATCATGAATCGTAGCAGGGTGTGCTGTTCATAGTTCATAATTAGGATTAAGTTCAACTCGAATATGTCCGAGGTAATGCGTTAGCAGCTTGGATCTCATCATTAGGCTGAAGGAAAACCTTCGTATACATGGGGAATACGAATGGAGCCCTATATGGTCATAAATATATGAAATACGGTGCATGAAATGAAAGTGTCATCGAGCAAACGTGACAGATCTTACTGACATGCCGGTGATGTTTGTAGCACCCCAAATTTACACAATTCAATACAGCGGAAGACTCGTTGGTGTTACGGGATAGCACATTACTCACATCATAGACAACGCTTAAAAATCGCGTCGTTTAATATTAAAGCATTTCCATTCATAAATATCAAATTTACGTAGATCTCAAGTCATTGTATTTCATACAGGTTTTACAAAGAATTTGAATGGAAATTATTATTTAAGTGCGGGCCATAAATTCTTGTTGTCTTCCCTAGAATTACCTTCAAGTACCTGAGATAAAACATGTTAAAAAAAAGGTCAGCGATAACGCCGAGTGAATTCATAGAGTTTAATAAACCATTAATATATCATCGGTATATATTTATTACTGAAAATCATTTTCTACAAAACCTTGTAGTAGGCCATAAAATAGCCAGAGTCATTTTATACAAATCCTTATCAAAATCATAATATAGGCTTTTGCCTTCAAAATCATTATACGAACCATTGTCGTAGAAACATCATTCAATACGTTTTATAACGTTGTATAGAGTTAAATAAAAACCATTATATGAATAAGGTTATGAAAAACCAAAACACAAACATAATATCAATAGTAAGACCCCTATTGCTAGTCAGGCAATATATCGTAATTTAGTGCCTATAGCAGTATTTCGTTGTTCTTGGATTATTATAAGCCGCATGACATTGTTACCTTACTACAACAAACAACGGGTAGCTAGCCCGAAACTCAATTTGCCCATCTAAATTAGCGTGTCATCACAATAATCACGCTTGTGTAAATCTTCTCATACATAAATTCGCTTACCAATCAATGTGGCACGACGGGGATCAACCGTCAAGGCGCGAACTGAGGTGATCGTCCCCACATAGTACTATTATATGCATAAGCGTCTACCAAATCCCGGTAGTTCACAATTCATGCTAATGGGACTTTTAGTGACATAACCTAACTTTAATAATCCATTTTATTTCATACATCGGGTCGCAAAATCATTCATCGGGTCATACAATCATTCGGGTCCAAATCAATAAAAAACAATCGGGAGAAATGGTGTCCTATTTTAGTAAAACTAACATGTTATCTCCCTCGCGGGTTTATAAAACATTTCATAAAAACATTTAAAAGAGTGCGAGGCTATGAACTCACGTTGATGTGGGAAAGCGGTTTGTCGGCGATTCGGATGTACGGTACATGCTTCAATCACGGAAACCTAGACAAATAATACTCGTCTTAGACTTTTTTCCAATGACTTTATAAAAATAACAATTATGTATACATATGATTATTTTGTAAATATGATGATGATCAAGTGAGTTTATACATCTTTACTCATTTATTGTAGTGTTTATGTGTTGGTAACTTTTATACTAGTTACACTAGCTCAACTTGTTTACATTTTGGATGCCCAATAGGCCCATTAAAAGACCAATACATTTCATTATCCCAATTATACTTTTATTATCAGTATTATACCTTACATGTTGGGCTCATGTGGGTTAAGCCAAATAAGTAAATTTATAAGTGTTTTACTAACTGGTCGGGTTTATAGTCCAATAAGGCTACTTTGGCCCGTTAATGTCTATATGTTGTAAAGCTTGGATTTTATCGGTTTTTACTTGTTATATATGTTTATACATCAGTATGTGAGTTTATAAAATTTCATATTAGACGGGTCCGACCGTCTAAGTTTTATTTGACAAAAACGTTAATCTTTCGGTTTTAGCCGAAAAGACGTAAAACTTAGTATATAGTTTTTATAACTTATAAAACTTACCAAACTACCATTTTTATATAATGTCCATTTTTTATCCTTATGCATATTTATATAAATGAAATATATAAGTTAGTGGGTTTTAATTCACATTTTATACTATATTTATTTGAGTGCTTATATAATAATATTAAACTTTAATTTCATAAAATCAGTCCTAAAAATCTAGTTCACTAAAATGATCATATCTAGAGTTCTACATGGAGATAGAACCCCAAATTTTTATCACAGAAACTAAATGATATGTGCTTCATTTTATTCCATTATAGCTACTGATGAATCAACCTCTAAATATTTTAATAAATTCGTCCAAAACAGTATAGGCAGATTTGAACTCTAAACTAGGTTTGATCATATCTCACTCATTTTTATGATTCCATTGTATGGCCAACTCTCACATGTGTATAACACCTAATAATTACTGTATATTGATTCCACTTTACCATTTTACCAGTTTAACATTTGGTTACTTACTGTTTTTATACAGCCATCTTTTTAAGCATGATTTTAACCTTGTTACCTATGGTTTTTCCATCTTTTTACCCATGTTTATCAACACCAAATCCCCACATAATATTTTTATCATCATTCATCATCATATAAATATACATAAATAAAGAAATTACATGATTATATAATCAAAATAACAAGAGGATGGGAAGAACAATCTCTATACCACCAAAGTGATGAAAAGATGGGGTTGATGATGAACAAGACTTGGTTTTGGGTAACCAATCTTATGTGATATCAACATCACTTCTAGGATCACCAAGTATTTGTAGATTCCTCCAAAAATCAGCCCTTGTTCTTCATGAAAACTCCTTGAGAAATCAGTCCCAAACTCCCTTGAAAACTCCTTTTTACATGTTAAGATCACCTCCAATCTTCATAACTTCAATGACTTTTCATCATATGTAAATTATACATATGATTTATGATTGAATCAAGATCTAATGGGGGTTGTTTTGGGTGAAGAGTGGACGAAGTAGAGAGAGATGAGAGAGTTTGGTGAGTGGTTTGGATGAGTTGCTAAGTGTAAATGGTATGAATGAAGTGGTTTTGATGGTTTTGTGCTAAGTTAGCTTACATGTTAAGCATATGCTAACATGTGTTAGCTTTCTAGCTAAAAGGGTGCCATATCTTATGATGTGGTGTCCTCTTTTAGCCATCTCTTTTGAGTGGGGTGGGATAAACTTGTTTTGTCTCATCCCACTAATTTACGGGTATTCTTCGATTCTAGTTTCCTTAATTTGCGTGCCCTCGGGTCGTTTTATGAAAAACGTTTTTATAAATTATGAATCAACGGCACAAAACTAATCTAATAAAAATTGTCTCATCAAAAACGGAGTTCAAAAACGTAAATACGTAATCCTAAGGTTTCCGGTTTAGTCGTAAAGGACGTTAAATTATGAACGTAAGTCCTAATCTCTTCTCGTAAATTTGTGAGTTTATGAACCAACTCAAAATTAAAATCCCAAAATAATATTCACGGATAAATTTATTTCCTAAAATGTCGGACTGTCACCAAAAACGGTGTATGTAAACGTAAGAACGTAACGTAGAGCCCTCCGGTTTAAACTTAGTCGATGCTACTTCAAGACGTAAACCCAAATTTCTTCCCAAAATAAGTGAGTTCATAATATAACATTAAAATTAATGTTTTTAAATAATACTTGAGAATAAAATATAAACCATAAATTGACGGATTGTCACAGCATTTACCCCTAAATAGGATCTTTGTCCTCAAAGATCATCTTATCTTACTACTCGCTTCTTATAGAGTTAAAGCCATGTGGGTATTTCCTCCACATTCAGTATTTTCTCACAATTGTAATTCATTACAATACGCGAGTTTCATCAAACATAACTACGGGAATAAGATCAGGCTTAATGTTGACTTGCTTTCCCTATCCATGATGTTCACGGGTTTCTGATGAATGCAACTTTTCGCCGATCTAAACTTTACTAAGAAACAATCAGATTCTTACTTGCTAGACATTTCATCAAGTTTGATATACGAAACATAATTCACGCAGCCCTTGAAGTCCTAAGGTAGATCCAGCTTATATGCCTTTCAAACCAATTTTTACATCATCTCAATGGTCCCATACAACGGGGACTTATATCCCATGATCCATCAGATCATCAATTTACTTTTCCATGGTTAATATTTTTTGCATAACTTCGCTACCCATCAGGCACTTCAAGATCTACATTACATATTCACATAACCTCCTGCCCACTACTGCCAGTCAATAATCAGATCCTAATTTCAACAATCATTTCAGGTCTCGCGGGTTGGGTATTTTGTAAGGTTAGGTTTGCCATCATAGGCAACCTTAAACCTAAAAGACATGTCCAACTCACAATGGGTGTATGTCGGGTGTCTTCATCCCAACTCCTGCTTACAGATGCTCTAATATTTAGATCCTAATAAGATTCGATCTCGATCCTAATACAATAATTATCAATGATAATCTCTCTAAAGGAAAGCGATTATACGGTTTATTACCAAAGGTCAATCATTCAAACATAAAACAGCACTTCTAGTATTTTGTATCGTTACTTTACCTAGTCCCTTCGATTGGGGGTGGTAAACAGTACTCTCATCAAGGTTCGTTCCTAATGATTTCTGAGAAAATCTCTAGAATTTTGATGCGAAGCGAGGATCTTGATAGAGATGATCGATACAGGTACACCATGTTTACACAACTCCTTTAAATACAAAAGAGTCAATTTCTTCATCAAGAATTTATCATTAACGAGAATGATATTAGCATATTTGGTCAGTCTGTCGACGATGACCCAAATCAAATCAAATTCAGATGATGACCTTTGCAATAGTTAGACGTTTACTAATGTATGAGGCGATGTCTGCCTTAATAAATTGCATCAGTACAACTTCTTCAGATGAGATACATTAAATTAGAAATGACAGGAATAGAATACTTATACTCACAAGATTCCAACATAACTATATCTCACAATCCTCCATATTTAGACAACCACAAGTGGCCTTTTATACATTTAACTCCATAGGCTTCTCAAATCTATTGGTTCACATTAGCCGCGAACCCCTTTTATTATCTATATTATCTTTTTTACAAACATCGTTCATATTTAAATTGTTCGGAAATTTATTTTGCACCTTCATTATTAAGGAACATGTCCTAATTGGTTCTTTATCTTTTCTACATAATGTGTCAGTATCTATTTTCACCTTTCCTGATGAAATAATTATCATGACCGAATTCATTCAAAATTTCTTTCTTCATATTTTCTAAGTTTTAATTTCGTCTCAGTTATCATTTTTATCCGTTTTACTCAATCCAACGTCTAAAGCGTCGATAATTATTACCAGTAATTAAATAATAAATATTTAATTTTATGAAACGCAAGCGTAAAAAATTTAAATTTTCTCAGTTTGTCCAATTATATAAAAATGTTCAAAATAAATTTGAATTTAATTAACACGATTTTTGTTGATTTGTCGAAAATAATTAGTAAGATTCGTAAACGTTCGAAAAATCTTTGTTTATACTTTGGTCAAAGTTTTCTTAGTTGAAAAGCAAAAATAGTCGTTTAAAATTTCAAGTCATGGTTTAAATGGTTTCCTCAATCCCTCTTAGGTTGTCTTGAGGTATACATGAACATTTACCCCTAAACAGGAGTTTAGTTAAATGTTCTGGGTATAAGGGAATAATCCCTTAAAAGTTCTTTTCGATAAAACATTTGTCAAAACACATTTTCACTTTCTTTTTGGTAAAATCCAAAGTCTGAAATGGTCCAAATTTTGGAAGAGTCAATATAGATTCCATTATCTTACCATCATTAATCAAACGGTCATTTTATGTAAAGGATCAAGCCTTAAATCACATGTTAATTATTCAAGGTACATGTTTTCATTGTTCGGCCAATTTAGGGCAGTCTATTACTAATTATTAAGTCATTCTTATTCTTATAAACAAACAGATGGTCCTTATTGATCACAAGCATGAATTTATCAATTTACAGCCTACACACGTGATTCACCCAGTTTATGAATGCTACATGTGTATTAGTCAATCCAAACGTCATCACGTAAAACTTATAATGTTTATTACAAGTTCTGGATGTAGTGATTGGAATAGATAATCTTTTTCGCGGACGCGAAGTTGATGATAACCATGCCGTGGATCAAATCTTCGAATATACGCTAGAACCTTGTAAATGATCGAACAAATCAATCATCTTGGGTAGTGGATATAGATTTTGATCATCAATTTACCTAGTTCACGGTAATCAACAAATATAAGGAATAATAACACCATAGCTCTTCATGATGACGAGCTTGGTAGAATAAAAGCTTACTCCGACAACTCTCTCAGTTGTACGGTAATACTTTCGATTTAGATGGTGCTGATGTATAGTGCACATGTTACAGGTGCAGCACCAGGAATATAATCAATACCAATTCAACTTGCCTTTATGGCGGAAGTCTAGGTAGTTCACCAACAAATACTTCCTTAAGTTTCAAATAACAGAAATATCTTTTAATAAATTCATATTAGTTCTTTCTAGATTATAATATCTATGACTAATTCACAATCATTCATGGTATAATTTTAAGTCTAAATGCAGATATGGTCATTCATCAAGAATTATTTAGATCACTTTTGATAATCAACATCTTATCATTTAGGGGAATTCTACTCGAGTTCCCATCAATTAAGACAATGTCGTCATGTCATAATCAATCAATCCATTCTACTGGCACTATTAACTTTCCAGTTTCATTGTCGTCGATAAGATGTGAACTCCTCAAAAGACTAATAATAACTCATATTCCTTCACAATTTAGTGGATGTCCGGAGACATAACTAACCTTAAAAGAGTAAGGTCAACGCATAATATACAGGAGAGAATTTCAAATCAGATACAGACGAAAACATTTAGCGAATATGAATATATCCCATGTTTTCATAATTTGAGTACGCATTTGAAAGCTCCTCGGATCGTGACCAAGGTCATTCAAATGAAATCAAATCAAAAGAAATGATAGGAAGGTCGATACATCCAGTCGGGTATCAACACTCGGTAATCAGATACTTTTCCTAAGAATCTCACCACGGGAGAATTGGACAAGAAGGGAATATCAATTGCCAAATAAGACGATATCCACAGATGAGTAAATTCGACTCAGAAGAATAGATGCTACAGGCACATATGTAGGTGTCCCTAACACTATGTCCCTATTTCTCACTTCTTGCAGATCTCATAAAATTTTATCTTTCACAATCTTTAAAGAAAATGTAGTGTTTATTAATCAGTTTTATGGTGACTACTAATCAGCCTTGCATGGTCCATTCCAAATTGTATGTAGGCGCGCAACTATATACAATTTTAAGATTAACGATGCAATACTCAGTTCGTCAAAACTTTTTCATCATGTTTAAAATATATATTCATGCTTAATTCTTAAATAAGAATCAAGAATAAATTTACAAATATTTTCTTTGTTATGAAAACAATTAAGTTTTCCAAGGTGTTTTATAAACAACCTCATTTCGATAACAATCACTTATAAATCTTACTTTGAATAATCCTTATAGTGATGAAAATTCAATTTTTCTCAAGGGATACTGTTTTATCTTATAAAAACAATGAGTGATCTACAAAAGAGTGATGAAAGCTTGTTCACCAAGAACTAACTACAATATAATAGGAAATGAGCTTAGCCAAATAATCATGAGGTTCATGACCTCGATGGCACTCAAAAAGAATTATACACAACGTAACTCAATTCGAGATGAGTACTTGTTCAATGGTTGCATCACTAATGCGAACATTAGGATGAAGCAAGAAAAGATAGAAAACATCGATACATGTAGGATTTAGCAATCAAAGGTAGTCTTTTCATTAATCACAAACAAGTAAAAATTGTACCGTAACACATTACGTGTCACTATGTCATACAATTCCAAAAACTCATCCTACCAACTGATATCTCAGTTAAGTTAGGGATCTTAAAAGATAACACAATGAATACTAATCTACAAGAGTCATTAGGTGTTCCACATATCCCGAAAGATCCATCGGTCCCAATTCAGAAGAAGATTTCTTCAATTTATTTCTTGGACACTGGCATCCTCGTCAGTGGACAATGGCCTAGGAACAACCCTTAACACGAATCAACAATCAATTAAAACCTTATAATTCAATCACAGAACTTAACGACTTCCTCTTAACAATCTCTTATTCTATACAAGTTAAATTTTTACTTTATTCAAGTTTTAACCAAATCATACTCAATTCGATATCCTATCTCATTCTCCAATACTTTCAACCTTATTCTTAGACCTTAATAGGGCAATAAAGGCTCGATATAATCAACACTTAATTTCAAATCCTATAGCTCTTAAAACGATAGTTATCAAATGAGTCACTAGTATGAGATGACTCATACATTCAATAAGACTTCTCGGAAAGGTACTAGTGGCATGAGGTTTTTGGGTAATGGTTCCAATGACAGCCTCAAGTGCAACATTCACCCTTTCGATTTCAATTTAAGAATTGGGTGACAACGAATCAGATGACACCTTTCCAGGTGGTAAGGTTTTGTCAAACTCCACTCTATAAGGAAAGATCGTCATGACATCGATATCAGATTTAATCTCGCCATTTCTTTTTCAATATCACAATCAACTAATATCTACATTTCAACGAATATTAACCATTTTGTTGGGATCATAAATATTCGCAACTTGGTTTAGATCAAGAATAGCTAGAATTCCTCCGGGAATAGCTTCGATTAATTTACTAGGGGATTTAGGGTTCCTTGTGACAATCTACGTCGTATAAATACCTCGTATAAATATTAAAATAATCATCAAACAATCATGTAATCAAATTACATCATATATATATAATCCAAGTTATATATATATTAAAATAACACTTCTCAGTCTGGCCTTGTCGGTAACTCGGGAATTCTTCGACACCGTTATAGTCAAAAGATTTTTAGACATTTTTAGAAAAATGTTTATAGTTAAAAGATTTTGAAATGTTATATTCAAAACCTTGGTTTTAAAAATCTTTCATTCTCTATAACGAGAGCTCTGGTATCAAACTGTAACACCCCCAAATTTACACAATTCAATAAAGCGGAAGACTTGTTGGTGTTACGGGATAGCACATTACTCACATCATAGACAACACTTAAAAATCGCGTCGTTTAATAATAAAGCATTTCCATTCATAAATATCAAATTTACGTAGGTCTCAAGTCATTGTATTTCATACAGGTTTTACAAAGAATTTGAATGGAAATTATTATTTAAGTGCGGGCCATAAATTCTTGTTTTCTTCCCGAGAATTACCTTCAAGTACCTGAGATAAAACATGTTAAAAAAAAGGTCAGCGATAACGCCGAGTGAATTCATAGAGTTTAATAAACCATTAATATATCATCGGTATATATTTATTACCGAAAATCATTTTCTACAAAACCTTGTAGTAGGCCATAAAATAGCCAGAGTCATTTTATACAAATCCTTATCAAAATCTCAATAAAGGCTTTTGCCTTCAAAATCATTATACGAACCATTATCGTAGAAACATCATACAATACGTTTTATAACGTTGTATAGAGTTAAATAAAAACCATTATATGAATAAGGTTATGAAAAACCAAAACACAAACATAATATCAATAGTAAGACCCCATATTGCTAGTCAGGCAATATATCGTAATTTAGTGCGTATAGCAGTATTTCGTTGTTCTTGGATTATTATAAGCCGCATGACATTGTTACCTTACTACAACAAACAACGGGTAGCTAGCCCGAAACTCAATTTGCCCATCTAAATTAGCGTGTCGTCACAATAATCACGCTTGTGTAAATCTTCTCATACATAAATTCGCTTACCAATCAATGTGGCACGACGGGGATCAACCGTCTAGGCGCGAACTGGGGTGATCGTCCCCAAATAGTACTATTATATGCATAAGCGTCTACCAAATCCCGGTAGTTCACAATTCATGCTAATGGGACTTTTAGTGACATAACCTAACTTTAATAATCCATTTTATTTCATACATCGGGTCGCATAATCATTCATCGGGTCATACAATCATTCGGGTGCAAATCAATAAACAAACAATCGGGACAAATGGTGTCCTATTTTAGTAAAACTAACATGTTATATCCCTCGCGGGTTTATAAAACATTTCATAAAAACATTTAAAAGAGTGCGAGGCTATGAACTCACGTTGATGTGGGAAAGCGGTTTGTCGGCGATTCGGATGTACGGTACGTGCTTCAATCACGGAAACCTAGACAAATAATACTCGTCTTATACTTTTGTCCAATGACTTTATAAAAATAACAATTATGTATACATATGATGATTTTGTAAATATTATGATGATCAAGTGGGTTTATACATCTTTACTCATTTATTGTAGTGTTTATGTGTTGGTAACTTTTATACTAGTTACACTAGCTCAACTTGTTTACATTTTGGGGGCCCAATAGGCCCATTACAAGCCCAATACATTTAATTAGCCCAATTATACTTTTATTATCAGTATTATACCTTACATGTTGGGCTCAAGTGGGTTAATCCCAATAAGTAAATTTATAAGTGTTTTACTAACTAGTCGGGTTTATAGTCCAATAAGGCTACTTTGGCCCGTTAATGTCTATATGTTGTAAAGCTTGGGTTTTATCGGTTTTTACTTGTTATATATGTTTATACATAAGTATGTGAGTTTATAAAATTTTATATTAGACGGGTCCGACCGTCTAAGTTTTATTTGAAAAAAACGTTAATCTTTCGGTTTTAGCCGAAAAGACGTAAAACTTAGTATATAGTTTTTATAACTTATAAAACTTACCAAACTACCATTTTTATATAATTTCCATTTTTTTATCCTTATGCATATTTATATAAATGAAATATATAAGTTAGTGGGTTTTAATTCACATTTTATACTATATTTATTTGAGTGCTTATATAATAATATTAAACTTTAATTTCACAAAATCAGTCCTAAAAATCTAGTTCACTAAAATGATTATATCTAGAGTTCTACATGGAGATAGAACCCCAAATTTTTGTCACAGAAACTAAATGATATGTGATTCATTTTATTCCTTTATAGATACTGATGAATCAACCTCTAAATATTTTAATAAATTCGTCCAAAACAGTATAGGCAGATTTGCACTCTAAACTTGTTTTGATCATATCTCACTCATTTTTATGATTCCATTGTATGGCCAACTCTCACATGTGTATAACACCTAATAATTACTGTATATTGATTCTAATTTACCATTTTATCAGTTTAACATTTGGTTACCTACTGTTTTTATACAGCCATCTTTTTAAGCATGATTTTAACTTTGTTACCTATGGTTTTTCCATCTTTTTACCCATGTTTGTCAACACCAAATCCCCACATAATATTTTTATCATCCTTCATCATCATATACATATACATAAATAAATAAAATACAAGATTACATAATCAAAATAACAAGAGGATGGGAAGAACAATCTCTATACCACCAAAGTGATGAAAAGATGGGGTTGATGATGAACAAGACTTGGTTTTGGGTAACCAATCTTATGAGATATCAACATCACTTATAGGATCACCAAGTATTTGTAGATTCCTCCAAAAATCAGCCCTTGTTCTTCATGAAAACTCCTTGAAAATCAGCCCCAAACTCCCTTGAAAACTCCTTTTTACATGTTAAGATCACCTCCAATCTTCATAACTTCAATGAGTTTTCATCATATGTAAATTATACATATGATTTATGATTGAATCAAGATCAAATGGGGGTTGTTTTGGGTGAAGAGTGGACGAAGTAGAGAGAGATGAGAGAGTTTGGTGAGTGGTTTTCATGAGTTGCTAAGTGTAAATGGTATGAATGAAGTGGTTTTGGTGGTTTTGTGCTAAGTTAGCTTACATGTTAAGCTTATGCTAACATGTGTTAGCTTTCTTGCTAAAAGGGTGCCACATCTTATGATTTGGTGTCCTCTTTTGGCCATCTCTTTTGAGTGGGGTGGGATAAACTTGTTTTGTCGCATCCCACTAATTTACGGGTATTCTTCGATTCTAGTTTCCTCAATTTGCGTGCCCTCGGGTCGTTTTATGAAAAACGTTTTTATAAATTATGAATCAACGGCACAAAACGAATCTAATAAAAATTGTCTCATCAAAAACGGAGTTCAAAAACGTAAATACGTAATCCTAAGGTTTCCTGTTTAGTTGTAAAGGACGTTAAATTATGAACGTAAGTCCTAATCTCTTCTCGTAAATTTGTGAGTTTATGAACCAACTCAAAATTAAAATCCCAAAATAATATTCACGGATAAATTTATTTCCTAAAATGTCGGACTGTCACCAAAAACGGTGTATGTAAACGTAAGCACGTAACGTAGAGCCCTCCGGTTTAAACTTAGTCGATGCTACTTCAAGACGTAAACCCAAATTTCTTCCCAAAATAAGTGAGTTCATAATATAACATTAAAATTAATGTTTTTAAATAATACTTGAGAATAAAATATAAACCATAAATTGACGGATTGTCACAATGGTACTGAAATTTTTGTGGCCTGATTAATACATGGCACAACAAAATAGATATACCCCTTGGAGGGTATCTTGAAATTCTTAGGGATGTTCCCGAATTGGACGTGGGTCATGTGTCTTGACTCGTGTCTTGGGAAATATAAGCATGACATGTGTCTTGACTGGCGTCTTGACATGTGTCTTCAGAAAGTATATGTGAGACATGTGTCTTGACTGATGTCTCGACATGTGTCTCGAGATGTGAGACAAATTGAACTACAAATATTAGGTTATTATGCCATAATCGGCGGATCAGTTGGACTACTGATCCTCTGTATTTCTGATCACGTCCGCCGCCGGAGCTTCGGTTGCGATTGCTAGGTTAGTTGCTATCATAGTAGTTGTTATTATCGTCTTGTCTGTCAGTTCCATGACGGTCATTCTCATGACTGTGATTCATGTAACTATTCAGCTGAGTGGCCGGCTGGTACCGGTTTGCACTCATATAACTGAAACGACAACTGAATAACGTGTGACATGTAACTAAGAATTATGGACAATGATTGATGGAAATCGTCTTATGGTGAACCATCTTCTCGTCCAATATCTTTGCTCTAACGCCTTTGTCTTCGTCTTGTAGGATCTCCAGGTTGTGAACAACATCCGCATCTCGTAGTGTGTCCAAACATCAGCAGCATCAACCTTTAGTAACATCTCCAAGTTATGAGCGGCATCAGTAATCTTGTAGAATATCCGCAAGTGAACATATACCTAAGATGATTCAGAATCGACTAGCGAATACTCGTGAAGTATTGCAAGTGAAATACACATGGATTAAGGTACATGCAATACACATGGAATACGGTACATGGAGTACTCATGGAATGCACATGAAATGATCGGTATGTGGTCGATCATTTGTCATGATTTAAAGGAAATATAATCGGTTAAACGCTTAGAAAAACCATTATGATAACCTGACAACGCCAGTATATATCTCATTCTGGTTGCATAGAGAAACGTTAAAGTGTGGTTACACAAAATTCAAGATGATTTGCCTGAAAGCATGATCAATGAAAACCAACCATGACTATCATGAAAGCAGGATTCATCGAAATCCAACAATGTCTTGCATGAAAGCATAAATAACAAAAGAGACGTAAGACGTGATCAACATGAAGACAGAATTATTATGGAGAAACATGAAACAACTTAACATGAAGGATGAAACTGAAGTTGTATAACATAATCAGCATGAAACTGAAGTTAACCATGACAGTATGAAAACATACTTGACATAAAAACATATTAACTTATGAGGCAACATGAAAAAATATTTATGCCACTAAATCATGAGAAAAAAATTTATGCATGAAAACAGTGCATGAATACATGATGCAGTTTATAAAAACCTTTATATGCGCGAGGGGACGCCTATGGGTCGGTCCCAAAACAAAAGACATGGCGAGGGGACGCCTATGGGTCGGTCCCAAAGTTAAAAGTTTCAATAAAAGCACATGCGACTAAATAGGGCCAGTCCTGTACCAACCATTACTTAGTCATAATTTCTGCAACAATGATACATGAAACATAAATAAGTGAAAATCATCTGTCAAAACTTATCAGAAAAAATTTATGTGACTAATTATGAACTACTGGTGTTCAGTCCACATAGCCACAGTTCACGAGGAACATCATGCATGAAACAATGACACATAACTAAATATGAATGACGGTTGTCCATCCATATTAGTAAAACAATATTGATGAAAACATCAAGGTTAAAATATCAAGGTGCTGAAAACATCATGGGTAAAACAACAATACGCTGAACACATCAATATGTGGAATAACAAGTGTTGGCTTAGGAAGCTCCTGGTGACTACCCGCTAGTCACAGGTCAAGTTTTAGAGCCTACAGGTCGAAGCCTTGTCTCTAATACCATAATTGTAACACCCCACTTTGATAAGTGGACCGTTACGCGTAATTATGGCATGTTATCAAATCATGCAAGATAATATGTAGTAAAACATACATGACCATAGGGAAAACCGGAATCAAACATCGGTTCCCAAACATAAGCCCAAAACATAATAAAGTAAAGGAAGTAAGAAATGACTAAACAAGCACAAGTATATGAAGGCAAAGGAAAAGAAGTCTATGGCTGCTTCCATCCTATGCATGTCCTCCAAATGCTCAAGCCTGTCCTTGCGAACCTGCCGTTAAGGGACATGGAAAGGAAAGTTACGACTGAGCAAAACACTCAGTGCACGGATTTAGACATAGTATACATGACTAAAACATAATAAACACTTAATAGCAGCGGAAATTTATAAGTCCTGGAAAACCTGGAACATGTTCATAAAACTGGTTTTATAGTTTAAAAAGCCTTATGTTTATCTTATGAAAACTGTTTAACATGTTAACCATTAGCCAATATAGGTCATAAGATATCAACGTGCATGAATACTTGGAGGGGTGACCTCGTCATGCAAATTAGAGGGGCTGCCTCTAATTTAATATACTGGTTTGGGTAGGAGGGATCATGTAACACCCCATTTTGGAAATGGAAATATCACAGCAATTATGGCGTGTCATCAAAGCATACAAGGAAAAATGTCTAAACATTACTTGACCATAAAAGGAAAATACCGGAATCAAACATCGGTAGTCCAAAAGTAAATCTCATCACACACAAACATAGTATAATAAAGGAAAGGACTAAACAATGTCCAAAGCATAAGTATAATAAGAAAGGAAATGCATAATGTAAAGAAGGCTAGACAGCTTCCAGTCCATATGCACGTACTCTTAGTGTCTACGAGCGTCCCTGAGTACCTGCCGTTTTGGCAACATAGAAAAGGAAAACGGCTGAGCAAATACGCTCAGTGCATGGATGTACAATAAAGTATGAATAGGATAAGCATATAACATAATAACAGCGGAAGAAACTAAGTCCCGAGTAACCTGGTTAAGTCTTAATAAAACTGGTTTTAATAGTTTGAAAGTATTATGTTTATCTTATAAAAACTGTTTGTCATATTTTACGATTAGCCAATATAGGTCATGAAAATCCACCGTGCATGAATACTTGGAGGGGTGACCTCATCATGCAAATTAGAGGGGCTGCCTCTAATTTAATATACTGGTTTTTGGGTAGGAGGGATCAGCTCCTTGTGAAGGATGCAAGGCACACACCATATTCACCATGTAATCCTGAATAAAAACATGTAACTAGGATGCACCCATACGCCCCACATGATAAATATAAATAAATGGCCAAAAGCTGAAGGGACGCCACGAGCAATCACTCCGCCGTGGTGAAGTCATAACATCAGTTCCTCTAATGTTATGGTTATGGTACCTCCATAACTAGGTGAAACTGGTCATGCATGTATATGGCTATAGGTAATCTTAATTAAACATAAGCAATCAAACACATAACTTATACTACGGGAAAATGGTTGGTTGCATACAGGGAATCCTAATAAGGAAAGAATGTCCATACTGAAAGGACGGGAGTCCGTACCTTATGTCCAGTGAACGAAGAAGACGAACTGAGGGGAATCCTACTTCCGAATCACTAGTGCTACATAAATACATACATGAATAAATATCTGCTTACTAAATACGTAGCTGGTTTTATGTCATGTCTTAGCTTATTTTATGTGTTCTTACCATGTTTTACTGTTTAAAAGCCTTAAACTGTGTTTATCTTACATTATGTTTAATCTGATTAAGTATTTCTGGTATTTCATGTATTATTATACTTACTGTGTAATAATAAGTAACTTCCCAAAAAATAGCAGGTTTCCTAAAATAGAAAGTTTCCAAAAATATAAAGTTTCCAAAAATAGAAAGTTTCCAAAAATAGAAAGTTTCCAAAAATAGAAAGTTACCAAAAATAGAAAGTTTCCAAAAATTGAAAGTTTCCAAAAATTGAAAGTTTCCAAAACTAGAAAGTTTCCAAAAATAGAAAGTTACCAAAAATAGAAAGTTTCCAAAAATAGAAAGTTTTCAAAAATAGATTTACTGCTTAAAATAGATAAGTTTCTAAAATTAGATAAGTTTCTAAAAATAGAAAGTTTCCATAAATAGATTAGCTGCCTTAATTAAATAAGTTTCCATAAATAGATTAGCTGCCAGAAATAAATAAGTTTCTAAAAAAAGAAGGTTTCCATAGATAGATTAGCTGTCTTATTTAATTAAGTTTCTAAAAATAGAAAGTTTCCATAATTAGAAATAAGCTGGTTAAGTAAGCTAAGTATATAAGCCTAAGTGTTTTCATGATTATTTTCTAAGTCATATGATATAATGTATAGTTTAATAATTATTTCATGTAATTAAATTAAACTATAGGTTAAAATATTTAATTAAAGTATAACATGTTTTTAATTAAATAAGTTAAATACTTAGGTTAAAATATATATTATTATATGTTAATAATGTAACCTAAGTCATGTTAATTAATTAATTATATCCATGGTTTTAAAATAATTAATTAATTATAAGTCTTAAATATACAAATACTTAGGTTAATTAATTTCATGTTTATAATAATTAAAATAACCTAAGTCATGTTATTAAATTAATCATATCATTTTATTAATTTAATTTTAACATAAGATCATAAACATAAAAAAACTAAACATACACCATGAACCGAATCGAAGCTAGAAAAAATGAACCGGACATGAAATCGACACCGTACCCCGAACCAACTCGGGGTACCCCGTGTTTTACTGCTGTCGTGGGACCCACACGCACCAACCAAGACCATATGGTCTTGGTGGTGGTCGGCTTGGCAAACAGAAACCCATTCGGGTTCGGTGCAGCCTGCGGCCAAAAACAAACACCCTTTTAATTTTATTTAACACCAAAACATGTTAGATCCATGTATAATTAATAGGTTTTTATAAAAACATCACATGTTCTTGATTTATAAAAAGATTAAATCAAAAGAAACTATTTAAAAAGGATTTACCGAATTCGTGGATCAAAAGGATGAAGAACAAACACGATCAATCACCAAAATTCCAAGATTCAAGATCACAAACCACTCCTTATGGTGGTTGTAGGGTGGCGGCACCCAAAGGAGAAAGGGAAGGAGGTTTTTAGGTTTTCTTAAAAATCTTCTGTAAAGATTAAATGAGTAGTAAAAAAAATAATAACCCCCCTTTAGTAAATTTGACAAATGGGCTTGGCCCATTTGTCCTTGTTGCCGCGGGTAGGGACCCCACTTGGGGTACCCGTACCTTTTTCCGTGTCTCGTTGTTAAGTTAAACGTTTGTGATTATTTGTGTTCGTGTTTTAAATGTTCTCGTTACGTAAATACCGTGATTTAATATATTTATTTACGCTCGTAATAAATATATATACGTAATTAATAATAGTTCATGTTTTAATTACGTTCATGATTTCATGATCGCATGTTCGTGATTAATTATCGTCAAATAATTATTACATGATCGTACGTAGCAAATACTTATCGTGTTCTAACACGTACGTAATACGTAAACTCCTAACACGTAATCGTAATCATGTGTGACAACCGTGGTTTTGGGTTTGTCACTTGGTCTTACTTTTAGGTTATTTTATGTGTGCTTACTTGAATTGTGTGTTTACGTGTTTATTTTGTGTGAACGAGGTTGGTGTGGTTATCGTTTATGAGTATAGAGTACTCATATGTAAATCGAGGAACGGTTATTTCATGTTCATGAGCTCACAAGTGGTGACTATGAAATGAAAATGGTGATATTATGGTGTTTACGTATACGTATAAGTATTATAGTAGTAGTATTTTTTTTAGGATTTACGGTTTAGCATTTAGAGGTCTCGGGTGAGGTAATTATCCATATGAATATTTTTCGGGATGGTTTTAAGTCATTTAGGACTTAGTTATAAAGTTTATTTCAAAATTTGAGATTTTTTATAAAAGTGTATATTTTACGTCTTTTACGGTAAAACGCGTAAAAACTGAATAGTTTTACGGTTTTGGGGTTTTGGAGGCTTTAAGAGCTGAAATAAATTAAGGAAAATTAAGGTAATATTATTAATACATATATTAATAATAAAAAGAGAAAAAAAACGAAAATTAAGGGGGTGTTAGTCGGTTTGGAAAAAAAGAAAAGAAGGAAAAAAAAGAAAAAAAGAGGAAAAAGGAAAGTTGGGTTTAGGTTGGACAAGGATTCACCCACACCCTATATATTATATTATTTACTACCAAAAGAACATAATTAAATCCCTGGAGATTAATGGTCGACGGTTTTTGGGAGAGTTTTTAGGGTTTCATAGTTTTTTTTTTCTTCCATTAATTTAAAGGTAAAACCTTCAAATCCCTTTTTAATTAAATTGTTTTTATGTTTATTTAATCATCTATTGATGGATTAGGGTTAGGGTTTAATATAAAAAGAGTAAATTATTGTTGTATTAATCATAATATGATGATCACATAAATTAGGGCTTGTAATTAGAGGGATTAGGGTTAATTAATGAGGTTGATTTTGTTAAACCCGTTTTTAAAAACTGGGCAAAATTTTGGGTCATTGTTTTGATCATATAGGGAGCTCTACAAACTTTTATCTTACGATCCACATACCCCTGAAACGGTATTTGAAGTGGCTTTCCAATGCAAGAAACTAGAACTAAATTGGAGGTCGGGAAGTGGGTCAAAAACAGGTTACAACAGTCGGAGGTCAAAACAGTTTTGAATTCAGCCTGTTTTCTTTTTAAGTTTTGGGTTGTTTGGGGTACTTAGGGTTGCATTGGGATCTTCTCACGAACATGAGAGATGGTTTATATATTTTAATAAGGATCTTCACTTGGGCTAAGATTTTGGTTTAGGGTAAGACCCTCTAATGGTAATGAACTTTTCATACGTTTAAAATCAGGAAAACTGGAATGACAAAAGTATATATATATATATATATCAGGGCCTTAACAGTAGCTTTAAGGTTAGGGCAAGTGGGAGGTGTTAGCCAACATATGTAAGGGTATGAATATTCCTTTTACAGAAACCATGGGTATGTTTAAGTGGACGTTTGACTTAACGTTTTGAGACCTAAAACTGGGACTGTTTTGTGTAAAATTGTGAACGGGATAGCTATTAAACTTAACCAAGTTAAGGACTTGTTAGGGAAGGGTAATGGGGTGTTTAGAGTTATAAATGGGGTATTTATATGAGAGGAGGTTAGATGTCCATCATAGGTTGATGAACCATTTTAGAGGTTGGTTCATGTATTGATTTATGTGTTTTTGGATTATTAGCTTGGGGCTAGAGCAAGGACTTTGGAGAAGCAATCAGGTGAGTTCATAGTCCCATTTTACTACGTTTTTAAATGTTTTTTTCCAGTATGGGATGGAGATGACACTTGTAATGTTCTTTAACATGATTTAGTACTATGTTATAAAATGTGTGGACATAAATGTGTTATTGTGTGACTTGCGTGCTTATGTGTTCTCATATGTGCTTTGGTACGTGTTCTGCTATGTGAATCTTGTTTGGATTGTGATTGGCTTTGGTACATAGATGTATGGGCGTCAATGGGACCAGTTGTGATGTGTGTGGAGCGTGGGGCACGATCCGTCCTGAGTACTTGTGCATCGTCTCTTCGGAGGCAAGATATCTCGACGGGGATATAGTTCATCTTCCACAGGTGGTGTGGGAAAGATCCGGATAGTGTGGTGTGTGTTCTTGTGCGTGTGACGGGATACTTCTTGATTGTTATAATGTGCTTTGTGAATTGTAGATGTGATTGGTACTTGGCTTGAGTTTTGTTGTGGATGCATGTAGCATGATTATCACATTATGGTCCATTACTATAAATTGTTTTTCTTCAACTTATTTACAGCGGATGTCAAGGTTTCTTATGATGTTCTAGATAACTTAAACCTATGTTCTCACCAACTTTATGTTGACAGATTTTAGTGTCATTTTCAGGTGAGGTAGTTGTGCAAGATGATGTTAGAAGTGGCTAGAGTATAGAGGCTGCTAGGATTGCATTCGGAGGAATCCCCTTTTCCTCTTAGATTTTACTTTGTGTTTTGATTAAGTGAACTTTGTGGTACCTATATGTTTGATGTTTGTTTATTTGTATGTCTTTGGTAAGAGGTAGGCCTGTTACCTACTTACCTAGACGCCTGCATTGTTGAGATATTGTCACGACATTTGTGTCGCCATCTATGATATTTCAATTTCATTTAGTTCTCTCTATAGACACGCTGTTGTTGTGATGATATCCATACGTCGCGCCCCATATTCCGCCATGGTGGGGTGTGACAGAATGGTATCAGAGCCAATGGTTATTGAGAATTAGGTTTCCTAGTCGTGTAGCCTAGTCTATAGCTTAAGGGTCCCTGCATATAGGCGTCATAGGAGTATGTGTGCATTTTATAGTAGTTGATGTGTTTGAATATTATTTTCGCAGTATTTGTTAGGTTATGAACTACTATGGTTCATACTTAACTACATGTTATTTTCTTTACGAGTTGTGATTAGTGCGGGTGGAACCATGGTCGTATACGCTAGTTATTGTTGGATTTCGTTTAATTATGTTTTCATGTTCTTTATACATTTTGAATTTTGTCTACGCTGGTTCAGCTGGACTACGAGTTTATGTGTTTCGTGCATTGACTATGTTATTTTAATACATAGGGTTTTGGATTTATCTTGTGTGGTTATGTGCTTGTGAGTTGTTGGATTATGTGTTATGTGTAGTATTAATTTCTTATAAGTGTCAACATAGGAGGGAGTACATTAGTGAAAGGGAACATGTATAATTATGGAGGCCTACATAATTATATATGTGCCACAACACCACTGGACTTTCAAGTATGATTGCATGAAAGAGAGTTAATACATGCTTGTATAGTGTATGTTGGATGGATTTGAGTGTATGTACGCTTATGCCTATGTATGTAAAATTATTTTCTACTTACCGGTTGTATTCTTGGGATGGTTGCTAGCTCGTTTCTCTTTGAGATGTTCAACTTCTGTAGTAGCGCATTTCTCGGGTCCTCATTTCACATGTTTGTTTGTAAGGTACTTTTGGCGTGAAGGATTTTGAGATGGTGGAGATTTCTTTTTGGGGTAACGATGTCTTTTGTTTCGAGTTATACATGGTAAAAAAAAATAAAGAACTTGCAAATTGAAAAAATGTTGTTGGTAGTCGATGAAATAAGGAAGTGTCGGGATCATGTTTCAAATAAGGTGGAATATAAAATCTTTAACATATAAGCATGACTCGGTTATTTTAAAATATTTTGGTTTTGATCACCTAAAGTTATTGTTCTTAAGTTAAAAATTTTGTTCTTATTTAGTGAAATATGTTAAAATCATGTAATTAATAGAGTTTTAATTTTCTGGAATTAAAATAAATTAGGTTCTAGTTTTGGTAATTAATGGGGGGTTTTAGGGTTTAAAAATCGTTTTTTTAGGTATAAATCGGAGTAGGCAGATTTTGAGAAAAATCGTTTTGGTCATAACTTATTCGTTTTGAAAGGTTTTTGGGTGATTCAAAAGCCTAAAATTATGTACTCGGAACATACTTTTCAAATTATATACTCGGAACATACTTTTCAAATATTCAGAAAGTTTCGTAATTGGAAGTCAGTAGCTTGGTCGAATTAATTGTACAAGTGTTGAGTTCAAGGTTAATTTTCGGACAACATGGTTTAAACTCGTGTTTTGGGTATATTTCGGTAATGAACACTTGGAGGGTTAACATAGAAATGAGTTGGGAAGGAATTTAAGAGTTCTTTAGACCTTATTATACGTGGTTATATTTTGATGAGTTTTGATTTATGATTTTGATAAGTTTCCTCGTGGACGGTTAAGGCTCATGTGTTGTTGGTTGAGATTATTTTCGTGTAAACTGAGTTCACGTTTGAACGTGAAGGTTTTATCAAGGATATGTATCCTCGTTTGTTTGCTGAGAATAAGTTTGAGTTTGGGAGTAAATCTCGGGACGAGATTTCTATTAGGAGGGAGTGATGCGACAACCGTGGTTTTGGGTTTGTCACTTGGTCTTACTTTTAGGTTATTTTATGTGTGCTTACTTGAATTGTGTGTTTACGTGTTTATTTTGTGTGAACGAGGTTGGCGTGGTTATCGTTTATGAGTATAGAGTACTCATATGTAAATCGAGGAACGGTTATTTCATGTTCATGAGCTCACAAGTGGTGACTATGAAATGAAAATGGTGATATTATGGTGTTTACGTATACGTATAAGTATTATAGTAGTAGTATTTTTTTTAGGATTTACGGTTTAGCATTTAGAGGTCTCGGGTGAGGTAATTATCCATATGAATATTTTTCGGGATGGTTTTAAGTCATTTAGGACTTAGTTATAAAGTTTATTTCAAAATTTGAGATTTTTTATAAAAGTGTATATTTTACGTCTTTTACGGTAAAACGCGTAAAAACTGACTAGTTTTACGGTTTTGGGGTTTTGGAGGCTTTAAGAGCTGAAATAAATTAAGGAAAATTAAGGTAATATTATTAATACATATATTAATAATACAAAGAGAAAAAAAACGAAAATTAAGGGGGTGTTAGTCGGTTTGGAAAAAAAGAAAAGAAGGAAAAAAAAGAAAAAAAGAGGAAAAAGGAAAGTTGGGTTTGGGTTGGACAAGGATTCACCCACACCCTATATATTATATTATTTACTACCAAAAGAACATAATTAAATCCCTGGAGATTAATGGTCGACGGTTTTTGGGAGAGTTTTTAGGGTTTCATAGTTTTTTTCTTCTTCCATTAATTTAAAGGTAAAACCTTCAAATCCCTTTTTAATTAAATTGTTTTTATGTTTATTTAATCATCTATTGATGGATTAGGGTTAGGGTTTAATATAAAAACAGTAAATTAATGTTGTATTAATCATAATATGATGATCACATAAATTAGGGCTTGTAATTAGAGGGATTAGGGTTAATTAATGAGGTTGATTTTGTTAAACCCGTTTTTAAAAACTGGGCAGAATTTTGGGTCATTGTTTTGATCATATAGGGAGCTCTACAAACTTTTATCTTACGATCCACATACCCCTGAAAAGGTATTTGAAGTGGCTTTCCAATGCAAGAAAGTAGAACTAAATTTGAGGTCGGGAAGTGGGTCAAAAACAGGTTATAACAGTCGGAGGTCAAAACAGTTTTGAATTCAACCTGTTTTCTTTTTAAGTTTTAGGTTGTTTGGGGTACTTAGGGTTGCATTGGGATCTTCTCACGAACATGAGAGATGGTTTATATATTGTAATAAGGATCTGCACTTGGGCTAAGATTGTGGTTTAGGGTAAGACCCTCTAATGGTAATGAACTTTTCATACGTTTAAAATCAGGAAAACTGGAATGACAAAAGTATATATATATATATATATATATGAGGGCCTTAACAGTAGCTTTAAGGTTAGGGCAAGTGGGAGGTGTTAGCCAACATATGTAAGGGTATGAATATTCCTTTTACAGAAACCATGGGTATGTTTAAGTGGACGTTTGACTTAAGGTTTAGAGACCTAAAACTGGGACTGTTTTGTGTAAAATTGTGAACGGGATAGCTATTAAACTTAACCAAGTAAAGGACTTGTTAGGGAAGGGTAATGGGGTGTTTAGAGTTATAAATGGGGTATTTATATGAGAGGAGGTTAGATGTCCATCATAGGTTGATGAACCATTTTAGAGGTTGGTTCATGTATTGATTTATGTGTTTTTGGATTATTAGCTTGGGGCTAGAGCAAGGACTTTGGAGAAGCAATCAGGTGAGTTCATAGTCCCATTTTACTACGTTTTTAAATGTTTTTTTCCAGTATGGGATGGAGATGACACTTGTAATGTTCTTTAACATGATTTAGTACTATGTTATAAAATGTGTGGACATAAATGTGTTATTGTGTGACTTGCGTGCTTATGTGTTCTCATATGTGCTTTGGTACGTGTTCTGCTATGTGAATCTTGTTTGGATTGTGATTGGCTTTGGTACATAGATGTATGGGCGTCTATGGGACCAGTTGTGATGTGTGTGGAGCGTGGGGCACGATCCGTCCTGAGTACTTGTGCATCGTCTCTTCGGAGGCAAGATATCTCGACGGGGATATAGTTCATCTTCCACAGGTGGTGTGTGAAAGATCCGGATAGTGTGGTGTGTGTTCTTGTGCGTGTGACGGGATACTTCTTGATTGTTATAATGTGCTTTGTGAATTGTAGATGTGATTGGTACTTGGCTTGAGTTTTGTTGTGGATGCATGTAGCATGATTATCACATTATGGTCCATTACTATAAATTGTTTTTCTTCAACTTATTTACAGCGGATGTCAAGGTTTCTTATGATGTTCTAGATAACTTAAACCTATGTTCTCACCAACTTTATGTTGACAGATTTTAGTGTCATTTTCAGGTGAGGTAGTTGTGCAAGATGATGTTAGAAGTGGCTAGAGTATAGAGGCTGCTAGGATTGCATTCGGAGGAATCCCCTTTTCCTCTTAGATTTTACTTTGTGTTTTGATTAAGTGAACTTTGTGGTACCTATATGTTTGATGTTTGTTTATTTGTATGTCTTTGGTAAGAGGTAGGCATGTTACCTACTTACCTAGACGCCTGCATTGTTGAGATATAGTCACGACATTTGTGTCACCATCTATGATATTTCAATTTCATTTAGTTCTCTCTATAGACACGCTGTTGTTGTGATGATATCCATACGTCGCGCCCCATATTCCGCCATGGTGGGGTGTGACATCATGCTATATTAGGAAAGTTTTAATCTAGTACGTACAATCCTAAGGGTACTATGAATGGTAAAAGCATGCGGGTTTTACAACTCTTCCCCCCTAAAAAGAATAATTCGTCCCCGAATTATAGATAAAGTAAACTGGAAAAGAAGAACATACCCGAATTCAAAATATGAAATGAGGGTAAGAAGCCCGGATAGACTCCTCCATTTCCCAAGTGGCTTCCCGCTCGGTATGATCCCTCCATAGAATTTTGACGAATGGAATCGTCTTCTTTCTCATGACTCGTTATTGTCTGTCAAGAACTCGTTCGGGTTCTTCTGTAAAAGTGAGATCTTCATGTATCTGTTCCAGTGGATACTGAACCATGTGAAGGGGATGATACTGGTACCCTCTGAGTAAGGACACATGAAACACATTGTGCACATGCGAAAGCTGTGGAGGTAACGCCAATCGGTAAGATACTTCACCGACTCGTTCAATGATATCAAACGGTCCGATGAAACGAGGACTGAGCTTCCCTTTAATCCCGAAGCGTCTAACACCACGTGTCGGCGAAACCTTAAGGAAGACGTGATCTCCTACATTAAAGTGTATATCCCTACGATGCTTATCGGCGTAACTCTTCTGACGTGACCGTGCCTCCTGAATTTTCTGCTTAGCTACCGCGATCTTCTCATTGGTCATCTCTATGATTTCCGGTCCTTCAAGTGTTCGCTCGCCAACCTGATCCCAGCAGATTGGGGTGCGACACTTTCTGCCATACAACATCTCAAATGGAGCACACTTGATACTTGCGTGCCAACTGTTGTTGTATGCAAACTCCACCAAACAAATGTATTCGTCCCAATCACCCGTCCATTCCAACGCACATGACCTCAACATATCTTCCAATGTCTGAATGGTTCGCTCCGACTGTCCGTCCGTTTGAGGATGAAAAGCCGTTCTAAGCTTAAGTTGTGTACCCCAAGCTTTCTGCAGACTTTTCCAAAAGCGCGAAGTGAATCGAGGATCTCTGTCTGAGACGATGTTGGATGGTGCACCGTGGAGTCTCATGATCTCTCGTTTGTACGTATCTGCGAGTTTACTTACCGGATCTTCCTTGCGGATCGGTAAGAAATGAGCTGATTTGGTAAGTCGATCAACGATACCCCAAATTGCATCGTGCTTCCTTTTGGTAGGCGGAAGACCGGTAACAAAATCCATAGTGATTTTGTCCCACTTCCACTCTGGAATATCTAATGGTTGAAGGAGACCGCCAGATCGCTAACAAAGCTTCCCGGAGCTCTTGGTCATCAGGAACACAAAGTCTCGTGCCCTGCCATACGATACCATCTGCATCTACTCTGAATTATGTCTGCTTCTCCAAACTCTGTACTATCGCCCAGATTTCTCCGTCATCCTTCTAAGCTTCCTTGATCTTAGATAGTAACTCGGTTTCTACTCTAAGATTAGCCCAGTAACCGTGCTGTCCACGTGCCATGTACTTGATGTCTAGTCACTCCAAGTCTCTAATGATTTCCTCTTCGATTTGAATGCCGTTGATCATTACGGACTTCCTGCTAAGAGCATCTGCTACTACATTTGCCTTTCCGGGATGATACTGTAGATTAATGTCATAATCCTTCAACAGCTCTAACCATCTCCTCTGCCTCATGTTCAATTCACGTTGAGTGAATATATACTTCAAGCTCTTGTGGTCCGTGAAAATGTCACATGATTCTCCATATAAGTAGTGCCTTCCTATCTTCAATGCAAACACGACTGCAGCAAGTTCCAGGTCGTGCGTGCGGTAATTTTATTCATAAGGCTTAAGCTGCCGTGAAGCGTACGCGATCACTTCCCCATGTTGCATGAGAACACAGCCAAGTACTTTCCCCGATGCATCCCTGTAGATTTGAAATCCACCCGTACCAGATGGTAGAGTAAGAATAGGTGCAGATACTAGCTTCTGCTTCAGGTCTTCAAAACTCTTCTCTCGATCTTCAGTCTAGACGAATTTCTCCCCTTTCCGCATCAGTTTGGTCAATGGTAGTGCTATGCGGGAAAAGTTCTCCATGAACCTACGGTAATAGCCAGCTAAGCCTAAGAAACTGCGGACTTCTGTCGCGGATGTCGGCCTTGGCCACTTAGTAATGGCCTCAACTTTCGCTGGATCCATAGTGATTCCTTCTGCTGATACAATGTGACCTAAGAATGCCACCTTGTCTAACCAGAACTCAGACTTGGAGAATTTAGCATACAGCTGCTTCTGGCGAAGAATATGTAGTACTGTACGAAGATGGTCTTCGTGTTCCTCCTTGGACTTTGAGAAAATCAGGATGTCATCGATGAAGACAATGACGAACTTGTCCTGAAATTCATAGAAGATTTTGTTCATCAAATCCATGAACACTGCTGGAGCATTTGTCAGGCCAAATGGCATAACTACAAACTCGTAGTGGCCATAACGGGTAAGAAAGGCAGTCTTAGCGATGTCCTGCTCCTTGACCCGTAGTTGATGATAGCCTGACCTAAGATCAATCTTGGAGAAGTGTTTGGCCCCTTGGAGTTGGTCAAACAGATCGTCAATGCCTGGCAGTGGATATCTATTCCGAATGGTAATATTGTTGAGCTCGCGATAGTCTATGCAAAGACGCATACTGTCGTCCTTCTTCTTAACAAACAAGACCGGTGCGCCCCATGGAGATGCGCTTGGTCGAATGTAACCTCGTTTAAGAAGTTCTTGCAGTTGATCCTTCAGTTCCTTCAGCTCTATGGGAGCCATGCGATAAGGAGACTTGGAGATTGGTTCAGCTCCTGGAACCAGCTCGATACTGAATTCCACTTCTCGTGCAGGTGGTATGCCCGGAAGTTCTGCTGGAAACACATCTTGGAATTCCGACACTATAGGTTGATCCTAAATCGATGGAGATTCAGCATCCATGTCGTGAACCGTAGCTATATAACCCTCGCAGCCATGTGACAGTAGTGCACGCGCTTGCAGGGTGGATATGACTTGTACAGACCGTCCGGGTATGAACCCATTATGAATGTACTCTGGCGCATTAACATCACCGAAGATAACTCGATATGAATGGCAGTCTATGGTAGCATGATATTTGGATAGCCAATCCATGCCCAAAATCATGTCAAAGTCATTCATGTCCAGCGGAAGTGCGTCAACAGGTCGAACCTTATCATCAAATTCTAGGGGAAGACTCTTGTATACATAGGTGATTAATACAGAGTCCCTCAAAGGCGTGGAAATAATAAGCCTATTTTCTAGTGGCAAGGGAGGCATCCTAATGTTCTTAGCATAAGTAGTAGAAATAACCGAGTGAGTAGCACCCGTATCAAAAAGAACACATGCAGCTTGACCATACATATACAAGATTCCAGTGATGGTACCTGTAGACTTGTTGGCCTGGTCTCGAGATGTCGTGTAGACACGTCCGGCAGTAGGAGGCGGCTTGGTATCAGCATGTCCTGATGTACCCTCCATCTCGCCCTTACGGCAATCCTTCATAATATGGCCAGGAAGACCACACTTGAAGCACGCATCAGTATTACGGCGACATGGTCCCGGGTGCCTACGGTGGCAAGTAGAGCAAAGAGGATGAGTGTATCCTCCAGCAGGTGCTCTGGCTGGCTGAGGACCTGATAAAACATTTTACATAAGACATGATAGTTGGGTACAAAGGACAAAGCGGATAATCGTAAGATTGAATACCAGTGATAGCTGGACGGCTAGGCTGCGAACCTCTCTGGTTCTGGTCCCTACCGTTTCCATGGTTCCTGGTAGATGTTTCGCTAAAGTGTCTGAATATGAGTTATAACATAAAACATAAGGAATTGCGTAAGTATTAGGACCTGCTGCTGTTGGAGTGCCCAGCGTTGTTACGGTAATTGTCACTATCGCCACGCCTATCCGTAGCAGAACGGTCGTTAGTCTGACCGTTTCCCTTGGGCTGATGAGGCTGCTGCTGAGTAGCCGGCTGAGACCGGTCCCCAGTTTTCTGCCTGGAAGATACATTTAAGAGATGAAAAATTGACATATATGGAAAGTATACGGATTGGTCACCGCTTGAATACGAATGTTTACCTCTTGTCGGGTCTTCCATCTTCCCCGAACTCATCTCTCTCCTGCAGCATCTCCAGTCTACGTGCTGCATCGGCTACTTGTGCTACCGTATCCAATGGAGCACCTGATAAGTTATTTGCGATCCTTGGATTAAGAGCCCAACGAAAATGTAGTGCTTGTTCCTCAGTGGTGCCCGCAGCTGCTCTCAGGACAGCAGCATAGCGAAGGAAACGCTGCATGAAGTCATTGCTGTCTTCATCAGGTCGCTGTCTGAGGCTATAGTATTCCCTCATGAGCCGATTCCTTCCTTCCATGGGAAAGATGTTAGGCGGGGGAGGATAACCGTCGTTATGAAGAAGAGCGTCTTGCATCTCTGCATCAGCAGCTGCAAATGTTGCCCAGATATTGTATGTGTTTGCCATCTGACAATATAACATAAAACGTATGATTAAACAGATCAAAACATAAAATATAAATATATTCATGAAAAAAAAATATTTATACTAAAATTTCACGAGAAAAATTTTATGCAAGAAAATTTTGTGTATGTATGCATGATGCAGTTTTATGAAAACGTTTGTATGTTCGAGAGTGAACGCCTCTGGTCAGTTCACTCAAAACAAAAGACATAGCGAGGGGACGCCTATGGGTCGGTCCCAAATCTAAAAGTTTCGATAAAACACATGCGACTAAATAGGGCCAGTCCTGTACCAACCATTACTTAGTCAAAAACCCTGCAACAATGATATGTATATGTATGCTTAAAAATGATGAATGCTTGAAAACAACTGTCAGTTCTAGGAAGACCGTAGTGACTACCCACTAATCACAGGTCATATTTGAGAGCCTACAGGTCGAAGCCTTGGCTCTGATACCATAATTGTAACACCCCATTTTGGAAATGGAAATATCACAGCAATTATGGCGTGTCATCAAAGCATACAAGGAAAAATGTCTAAACATTACTTGACCACAAAAGGAAAATACCGGAATCAAACATCGGTAGTCCAAAAGTAAAGCTCATCACACATAAACATAGTATAATAAAGGAAAGGACTAAACAATGTCCAAAGCATAAGTATTATAAGAAAGGAAATGCATGATGTAAAGAATGCTAGACAGCTTCCAGTCCATATTGTAACACCCCCAAATTTATACAACTCAATACAGCGGAAGACTAGTTGGTGTTACGTGATAGCACATTACTCACATCATAGACAACCCATAAAAATCGCGTCGTTTATTAGTAAAGCATTTCCATTCATAAATATCAAAGTTACATAGGTCCCAAGTCATTATATTTAATACAGGTTTTACAAAGCATTTGAATGGAAGTAAGTATTTAGGTGCGGGCCATGAATTCTTGTTGTCTTCCTGAGAATTACCTTCAAGTACCTGAGATAAAACATGTTAAAAGAAAAGGTCAGCGATAACGCCGAGTGAATTCATAGAGTTTTATATAATCCATCAATATAATATCAGTATAAAATTATTAATGAAAATCATTTTGTACAAATCATTTTAATAGGCCATAAAATAGCCAAATTCGTTTTATACAAATCCTTATCGAAAATCATAATATAGGCATTTGCCTTAAAAATCATTATACGAGCCAATGTCGCAAAAATATCATATAATACGTCTTATAACGTGTATGAAAATAAAAACCGTTATATGAATATGGTTATGAAAACCAATACACAAACATAATATCAATAGTATGACCCTGTATTGCTAGTCAGGCAATACGTCGTAATTCTGAGCGTCTAGTAGTATTTCGTTAGTTTTGGATTATTATAAGCCGCATGACATTGTTACCTTACTAAACCAACAACGGGTAGCTAACCCGATACCAAATTTTCCCATCTAAAGTAGCGTGTCGTCACAAAGGTCACGCTATGGAAATCTTCTCATACATAAATTCGCTTACCAATCAATGTGGCACGACGGGGATCAACCGTCAAGGCGCGAACTGGGGTGATCGTCCCCAAATAGTACTATTAAATGCATAAGCGTCTACCAAATCCCGGTAGTTCACAATTCATGCTAATGGGACTTTTAGTGACATAACCTAACTTTAATAATCCATTTAACTTCATCTATCGGGTCCTTTAATCATTTATCGGGTCATACAATCGGGTCATTCAATCATTCGGGTCCAAACCAATAAACAAACAATCGGGACAAATGGTGTCCTATTTTATAAAAACTAACATTTCATCTCATTCGCGGGTTTATAAAACATTTCATAAAAACATTTAAAAGAGTGTGAGGCTATGAACTCACGTTGATGTGGGAAAGCGGGTTATCGGCAATTCGGACGTACGGTACGTGCTTCAATCACGGAAACCTAGACAAATAATACTCGTCTTAGACTCATGTCCAATGACTTTATAAAAATAACCATTATGTATACATATGATGATTATTTATATATGATGATCAAGTGGGTTTACATATTCTCGTTTACTCATTCTAGTGTTATATGTCGATAACTTTTATACTAGTTTACTAGTTTTACCTATTTACACGTTTTAAGTCTAATAATTTTATTATAAGTTATTTAACTTGTTTTAATCCATTTTGTACTTATATTATCAGTATGTAAACTTTACAAGTTGGGCCCAAATGGGTTAAGCCCAATAAGCACTTTTTATAAGAGTTTAACTTATTTAGTCCAATTATTAGTCCAATATGTTTACTTAGCTCGTTAACGTCCGTATGTCCTATAGTTCGGGTTTTATCGGTTTTTAATTGTTATATATGTTTATATATCAGTAAATGAGTTTTATAAAGTTCACATTAGACGGGTCCAACCATCTAAGTTTTATTTAACAAAAACGTTAATTTTACGGTATTAGCCGAAAAAGTCGTAAAAATCATGTTTTATAGTTTTTATAACTTATAAGTATTATTCCACTACCATTTTTATAATTTATACACTTATTTAACCTTTTACATATTTATATATATAAAATCCATGAGTTAGTGGGTTTTAGTTTTACATTTTATACAATATAATTTTGAGTGCTTATATAATAGTATTATACTTTAATTTCCGAAATCTGATTTTTATTTTCCTCTTCACCAAAACTGCCATATCTAGAGTTATATATGGAGATAGAAGCTCAAATTTTTATATCATAAACTAAATGATATTTGCTTCACTTAACTCTTCTATAGCTACTGTTGAATCATCTTCTAAGTATTTTCTATAAATCGTCCAAAACAGTGAACTCAGATTTGTATCTTAAACTTGTTTTGATCATATCTCACTCATTACAATTATTCCATTGCATGACCAACTCTCACATGTGTACAAGACCCATAGCTTACTGTTTATTCATTCTACTTCATCATTTTATCAGTTCATGACATGTTTCTTTACTGTTTTATACAGCCATCATTTTTAAGCAAGATTTTAGCCTTGTTCTTTATAGTTTTTCACCTTTTTAACCATATTTATCAACACCAAATCCCCACATAACATTTTTATCATCATATAATCATCATATACATATACAATAGGAAATAAAATACATGTTTACATAATCAAAATAACAAGAAGATGAGAAGGACAATCTTTATACCACCATGATGATGTAGGTTGTGATCAAAACATGGATTTTGATGGAGAAACTTGTGCATAGCCAAGACCATCTTCAAGACCACCAATCTTCATAATCTCCTTGTGGAAAATCAGCCCTAATAATCCATGGAAACTCCTCCTTGGATGTTATAACTTGCACCAATCAATAGGGTTTCAAAAGGGCTTCAACATATGCAAGTATAACATAGGATTTCATGGTTGTTTTTGATCAAAAGTGGTGTTTATGGGGTGATATGGGACGGCACACTAGAGAGGAGAAGAGAGTGTTTGAGGTGGTTTTGCATGTAGGAAATGAAGGAATGAAAACTAGTTGCTAGTTTTATGTTTAGTGGAAGTGGAAGTAGCTTAAAGAGTAAGCATGGCTTACACATGTAAACTTGTAGCTAACATGATGCCACATGAGGTTGTGGTGTCATGCTAGTGCCGTCTCATTTAAGCTAGTGGGGTGGGACAATGTATTTTGTCCCATCTCACTAGTTTACGGGTATTTCTCGATTCTAGTTTCCTCGATTTGCGTGCCCTCGGGTCGTTTTACGAAAAACATTTTTATAAATTATGAATCAACGGCACAAAACGAATCTAATAAAAATGGTCTCATCAAAAACGGAGTTCGAAAACGTAAATACGTAATCCTAGGGTTTCCGGTTTAGTCGTAAAGGACGTTAAAATAAAATCGTAAGTCCTAGTCTCTTCTCGTAAATTTGTGAGTTTATGAACCAACACAAATTTAAAACTCCAAAATAATATTCACGAATAAATTTATTTTCTGAAATGTCGGACTGTACCAAAGACGGTGTATGTAAACGTAAGCACGTAACGTAGAATCCTCCGGTTTAGACGTAGTCGACGCTACTTCAAGACGTAAATCCAAATTTCTTCCCAAAAATAAGTGAGTTCATATTGTAACATTAAAATAATGTTTTCAAATAAATATTGGGAATAAAATATCAACCATAAATTGACGGATTGTCACAGCATTTACCCCTAAACAGGATCTTTGTCCTCAAAGATCATCTTACCTTACTACTCGCTTCTTATAGAGTTAAAGCCATGTGGGTATTTCCTCCACCTTCGGTCTTTCCTCATAAGTGTAATCCATTTCAATACGCGAGTTTCATCAAACATAACTACGGGAATAAGATCAGGCTAAACATTGACTTACTTTCTCTATCCATGATGTTCACGGGTTTCTGATGAATGCAACTTTTCGCCGATCTAAGCTCTACTAAGAATAATCAGATTCTCACTTGATAGATATTCCATCAAGTTCGATATACGAAACATAATTCACGCAGTCTTTGAAGTCCTAGGGTAGATCCAGCAAATATGCCTTCCAAACCAATCTTTTATATCATCTCAATGGTCCCATACAACGGGGACTTATATCCCATGATTTGTCAGATCATGAATTCATTTTTCCAAGGTTAAAAATTTTGGCATAACTTCGCTACCCATTTGGCACTTCAAGATCTACATTTCATATTCACATAACCTCTTGCCCACTACCGGCAGTCAATAATCAGATCCTAATTTCAACAATCATTTCAGATCTCGCGGGTCGGGTATTTTGCAAGGATAGGTTCGCCATCATAGGAAACCTTAAGCCTAAATGACATGTCCAACTCACAGTGGGTGTATGTCGGGTGTCTTTATCTCAACTCCTTCTTACAGATGCTCTAATTTCTAAATCTTAACAAGATTCGATCTCGATCCTAATACGATAGTTATCAATGATAATATCTCCAAAGTAAAACGATTATACGGTCTATTACCAAAGGTCAATCATTCAAACATAAAACAACACTTATATTACTTTGTATCGTTACTTTACCTCGTCCCTTCGATTTGGGGTGGTATATAGTACTCTCATCAAGGTTCGTTCTCAATGATTTCTGAGCAAATCTCTAGAAATTCGATGCGAAGTGAGGATCTTGATAAAGATGTTCGATACAGGCACACTATGTTTACATAACTCTTTTGCATTTATCATTAACGGGAATGATATTAGCAGATTTGGTCAGTCGGTCGACGATGACCCAAATCGAATCAAATTCATATGATGACCTTTGCGATAGTAATACGTTGACTAATGTATGAGGCGATCTCTGCCTTCATAATTTGTCATTAGTACAACTTCTTCAGACAAAGATACTTTTAGTCAAAAATGACATACATATTATACTTATACTTACAAATTCCAACATAACTATATCTCACAATCCTCTATATTTATACAACCACAAGTGGCCTTTAAAACATTTAACGCTATCGGCTTCTCAACTCTAATGGTTCACATTAGCCGCGAACCACTTTTATTATCTATATTATCCTTTTTACAAACATTATTTATTTTTATATCGTTCAGCATGTTATTTTGCACCTTCATTATTAAGGAACATGTCCTAACTGGTTCTTTATCTTTTATACATAATGCGTCGGTATCTATATTCACTTCTCATGATGATATAATTATCATGTCCACAATTCACTCAGATATTCTTTCTATATTATGCGTCAGTAATTACATTCACCTTCCTTGATGAACTAAATATCATAACCGTATTTATTCAAAATTCTTTCTTCATATTTTCTATGTTTTAGTTTCGTCTCAACTATTATTTTTATCAGTTTTACTCAATCCGTCGTCTAAAGCGTCGATAATTATTACATGTAAATTAACAATAATTATTTAATTTTTATGAAACGTAAACGTAAAAATTTTAAATGTCTTAGTTCGACCAATTATATAAAATGTTCAAAATAAATTTGAATTTGTTTAACAAGATTTTTGGTTGATTTATCGAAAATATTTAATAAGATTCGTAAATGTTCGAAAGACCTTTGTTTATACTTTGGTCAAAGTTTTCTTAGTTGGAAAGTAAAGATTATCGTTTCAGATTTTAAATCATGGTTTAACGGTTTCCTCAATCCTTCTTAGGTTGTCTAGAAGTATACACAAACATTTACCCCTAAACAGAAGTTTAGTTAAATATTTTGGTTATAAGGGAATGATCCCCTTAAAAATCCTTTGTTAAAACATTTGTCGAAACATATTTGCACTTCTCTTTTTAGTAATTCTCAAAGTCTTAAAAAGGGCTCTTAATTTTTTTGAAGAGTCAATATAACCCATTATCTTTTAATCACATGGTCAATTAATGTAAATGATTAAGTTTTTAATCACATATCAATTATTCAAGGTTCAGGTTTTAATTGTTCGGCCAATTCAGGGCAATCTATAAGTAATTATTAACTTCATTCTTATTTTTATTAACAAACAAATAGTCCTTAATGATCACGAGCATGAATTTATTAAATTACAGCCTACACACGTGATTCACCAAATTTATGAATGCTACATGTGTATAATCAATCCAAATGACATCACGTAAAACTCATAATGTTCATTACAAGTACCGGATGTAGTGATTGGAATACATAATCTTTTCCGCAGATGCGAAGTTGATGATAACTATGCCATGGATCAAAAACCTTGTAAATGATCGAACAATTCTTCCATTTCGAGTTATGGATATCGTTTTCGATTGTCAATTTACTCAGTTCACAGTAATCTATAAATATAAGGAATGATAACACCATAGCTCTTCATGATGACAGGCTTGGTATAATAAAATCTTTTTCCAACAACTCTCTCAGTTGTACGGCAATTCCTTTAATTTAGATGGTGCTGATGTACAGTGCACAAGTCACACGTGCAACACCAAGAATATAATCAATATCAATTTCAACTTGCCTAAATGGCAAAAGTCTAGGTAACTCATCAACAAATACTTCCTAAGGTTTCAGATAACGGAAACATCTTTTAATAAATCATATTAGGTTCTTTCTAGATTACAATATCTATAACTAGTTCACAACCATTCATGGTAATATTTCAAGTCTTAAAACAGGATATGGTCATCCATCAAGAATTATTTAGATCACTTTTGATAATCAACATCTTATCATTTAGGGGAATTCTACTCGAGTTCCCATCAACTAAGACAATGTCGTCATGTCATAATCAATCAATCCATTCTACTGGCATTATCAACTTTCCAGTTTTATTGTCGTCGATAAGATGTGAACTTCTCAAAAGACTAACAATAACTCATAATCCTTCACAAATTCAAGGATATATGGAGACACAACTACTATTAAAAGAGCAAGGTCAACACATAATCTATGCGAGATAATTTCAAATCAGATACAGATGAAAACATTTAATGAATATGAATATATCCCATGTTTTCATTATTTGAGTACGCATTCGAAAGCTCCTCGGATCGTTACCCAGGTCATTCAAATGAAATCAAATCATAAGAATTGATAAAAACGTCAATACATCCAGTCGGGTATCAACACTCAGTAATTAGATACTTTTCCTAAGAATCTCACTACGGGAGAATTGGACAAGAAAGAATTGTCAGTTGTCAAATAAGACAATTTCCACAGATGAGTAAATTCGACTCAGAAGAATAGATGCTACAGGCGCATATGTAGGTGTCCCTAACATTATGTCCTTATTTTTCACTTCTTGCAGATCTCATAAAATTTAATCTTTCACAATTTTTAAAGAAAATGTAGTGTATATTAAATCCGTTTTATGGTGACTACTAATCAGCCTTGCATAGTCCATTCCAAATTGTATGTAGGCGCGCAACTATATACAATTTCAGGATTAACGATGCAATACTCAGTTCGTCAAAATTTTATCATCATGTTTATAATAAAAACATTTTCATGCTTAATTTCTCAAATAAGAATCAAAATAAATTTACAAAGATTTTCCTTGTTATGAAAACAATTAAGTTTTCCAAGGTGTTTTATAAACAACTTCTTTTCGATAACAATCACTTATAAATCTCACTTTGAATAATCCTTATAGTGATGAAAATTAATTTTTCTTAAAGGATACCGTTTTAACTTTATAAAAACAATGTGTGATCTGCGAAAGAGTGACGAAGAGTTGTTCACCAAGAACTTAACTACAATACAATAGGAAATGATCATAGCCAATTAATCATGAGGTTCATGATCTTGATGGCACTCAAAAGAATAATCCACAACGTAACTCAATTCAAGATGAGTACTTGTTCAATGGTTGCATCACTAATGCGAACATTAGGATGAAGCAATAAAGGATAGATAATATCGATACATGTAGAATTTATCAATCAAAGGTAGTCTTTTCATTAATCACAAACAAGTCAAATTGTACCGTAACACATTACATGTCACTATGTCATACAATTCTCAGAACTCATCCTACCAACTGATATCTCAGTTAAGTTAGGGATTATTTTTAAAAGATACCACAATGAATACTAATCTACAAGAGTCATTAGGTGTTCCACATGTCCCGAAAGATCCATCGGTCCCAATTTAGAAGAAGATTTCTTCAATTTATTTGTTGGACACTGGGCATCCTCGTTAGTGGACAATGGTCTAGGAACAACCTTTAACACGAACCTACACTCATTTAAAACCTTATAATTCAATCACATGACTTAATAATTTCCTCTTATCAATCTCATATTCCATACAAGCTAAATTTTTACTTTATTCAAGTTTCAATCAAATCATACTCAATTCGATATCCTACCTCATTCTCCAATACTTTCAACCTTATTTATAGACCTTAATAGGGCAATAAAAGCTCGATATGATCAACACTTAATTTCAATCCTATAGCTCTTATAACAACACTTATCAAATGAGTCGCTAGTATGAAATGACTCACACATTCAATTAGACTTCTCAGAAAGGTATTAGTGGCACGAGGCTTTTGGGTAATGGTTCCAATTACAGCCTCAAGTGCAACATTCACCCTTTCGATTTTAATTTAAGAATTGGATAACAACGAATCAGATGACATCTTTCTAGGTGATAACGTTTTGTCAAACTCCACTCTATAAGAAAGATCGTCATGACATCGATATCAGATTTAATCTCGCCAATTCTTCTTTCAATTTCACAATCAACTAATATCTATATTTCTACGAATATCAACCATTTCTTGGGATCATAGATATCCACAACTTGGTTTAGATCTAGGATAGCTAGAATTCCTACGAGAATAGCTTCGATTAATTTACTAGGGGATTTAGGGTTACTTGTGACAATCGACGTCGTATAAATACCTCGTATAAATATCAAAATAATCATCAAACAATCATGTAATCAAATTACATCATATATATATATATATATATAGTTCAAGTTATATATATATATATATATATATTAAAATAACACTTCTCAGTCTGGTCTTGTCGGTAACTCGGGAATTCTTCGGCACCGTTATAGTCAAAAGATTTTTAGACATTTTTAGAAAAATGTTTTTGGTTAAAAGATTTTGAAATGTTTTATTCAAAACCTTAGTTTTAAAAATCTTTCGTTCTCTATAACGAGTGCTCTGGTACCTAACTGTAACACCCCCAAATTTATACAACTCAATACAGCGGAAGACTAGTTGGTGTTACGGGATAGCACATTACTCACATCATAGACAACGCATAAAAATCGCGTCGTTTATTAGAAAAGCATTTCCATTCATAAATATCAAAGTTACATAGGTCCCAAGTCATTATATTTAATACAGGTTTTACAAAGCATTTGAATGGAAATAAGTATTTAGGTGCGGGCCATGAATTCTTGTTGTCTTCCCGAGAATTACCTTCAAGTACCTGAGATAAAACATGTTAAAAGAAAAGGTCAGCGATAACGCCGACTGAATTCATAGAGTTTAATATAATCCATCAATATAATATCAGTATAAAATTATTACTGAAAATCATTTTGTACAAATCATTTTAATAGGCCAAAAAATAGCCAAAGTCGTTTTATACAAATCCTTATCGAAAATCATAATATAGGCATTTGCCTTAAAAATCATTATACGAGCCAATGTCGCAAAAATATCATACAATACGTCTTATAACGTGTATGAAAATAAAAACCGTTATATGAATATGGTTATGAAAACCAAAACACAAACATAATATCAATAGTATGACCCTGTATTGCTAGTCAGGCAATACGTCGTTATTCTGAGCGTCTAGTAGTATTTCGTTAGTTTTGGATTATTATAAGCCGCATGACATTGTTACCTTACTAAACCAACAACGGGTAGCTAACCGATACCAAATTTGCCCATCTAAAGTAGCGTGTCGTCACAAAAGTCACGCTATGGAAATCTTCTCATACATAAATTCGCTTACCAATCAATGTGGCACGACGGGGATCAACTGTCAAGGGGCGAACTGGGGTGATCGTCTCCAAATATTACTATTAAATGCATAAGCGTCTACCAAATCCCGGTAGTTCACAATTCATGCTAATGGGACTTTTAGTGACATAACCTAACTTTAATAATCAATTTAATTTCATCTATCGGGTCCTTTAATCATTTATCGGGTCATTCAATCGGGTCATTCAATCATTCGGGTCCAAACCAATAAACAAACAATCGGGACAAATGGTGTCCTATTTTATAAAAACTAACATGTCATCTCCCTGGCGGGTTTATAAAACATTTCATAAAAACATTTAAAAGAGTGTGAGGCTATGAACTCACGTTGATGTGGGAAAGCGGGTTATCGGCAATTCGGACGTACGGTACGTGCTTCAATCACGGAAACCTAGACAAATAATACTCGTCTTAGACTCATTTCCAATGACTTTATAAAAATAACAATTATGTATACATATGATGATTATTTATATATGATGATCAAGTGGGTTTACATATTCTCGTTTACTCATTCTAGTGTTATATGTCGATAACTTTTATACTAGTTTACTAGTTTTACCTATTTACACGTTTTAAGTCTAATAAACTTATTATAAGTTATTTAACTTGTTTTAATCCATTTTGTACTTATATTATCAGTATTTAAACTTTACAAGTTGGGCCCAAATGGGTTAAGCCCAATAAGCACTTTTTATAAGAGTTTAACTTATTTAGTCCAATTATTAGTCCAATATGTTTACTTAGCTCGTTAACGTCCGTATGTCCTATAGTTAGGGTTTTATCGGTTTTTACTTGTTATATATGTTTATATATCAGTAAATGAGTTTTATAAAGTTCACATTAGACGGGTCCAACCATCTAAATTTTATTTAACAAAAACGTTAATTTTACGATATTAGCCGAAAAAGTCGTAAAAATCATGTTTTATAGTTTTTATAACTTATAAGTATTATTCCAATACCATTTTTATAATTTATACACTTATTTAACCTTTTACATATTTATATAAATAAAATCCATGAGTTAGTGGGTTTTAGTTTTACATTTTATACAATATAATTTTAAGTGCTTATATAATAGTATTATACTTTAATTTCCGAAATCTGATTTTTATTTTCCTCTTCACCAAAACTGCCATATCTAGAGTTCTATATGGAGATAGAAGCTCAAATTTTTATCACATAAACTAAATGATATTTGGTACATTTAACTCTACTATAGCTACTGTTGAATCTTCTTGTAAGTATTTTCTAAAAATCGTCCAAAACAGTGAACTCAGATTTGTATCTTAAACTTGTTTTGATCATATCTCACTCATTACAATGATTCCATTGCATGGCCAACTCTCACATGTGTACAAGACCAATAGCTTACTGTTTATTCATTCTACTTCATCATTTTATCAGTTCATGACATTTTTCTTTACTGTTTTATACAGCCATCATTTTTAAGCAAGATTTTAGCCTTGTTCTTTATAGTTTTTCACCTTTTTAACCATATTTATCAACACCAAATCCCCACATAACATTTTTATCATCATATACATATACAATAGGAAATAAAATACATGTTTGCATAATCAAAATAACAAGAAGATGAGAAGGACAATCTTTATACCACCATGATGATGTAGGTTGTGATCAAAACATGGATTTTGATGGAGAAACTTGTGCATAGCCAAGACCATCTTCAAGACCACCAATCTTCATAATCTCCTTGTGGAAAATCAGCCCTAATACTCCATGGAAACTCCTCCTTGGATGTTATAACTTGCACCAATCAATAGGGTTTCAAAAGGGCTTCAACATATGCAAGTATAACATAGGATTTCATGGTTGTTTTTGATCAAAAGTGGTGTTTATGGGGTGATATGGGACGGCACACTAGAGAGGAGAAGAGAGTGTTTGAGGTGGTTTTGCATGTAGGAAATGAAGGAATGAAAACTAGTTGCTAGTTTTGTGTTTAGTGGAACTGGAAGTAGCTTAAAGAGTAAGCATGGCTTACACATGTAAACTTGTAGCTAACATGATGCCACATGAGGTTGTGGTGTCATGCTAGTGCCGTCCCATTTAAGCTAGTGGGGTGGGACAATGTATTTTGTCCCATCTCACTAGTTTACGGGTATTTCTCGATTCTAGTTTCCTCGATTTGCGTGCCCTCGGGTCGTTTTACGAAAAACGTTTTTATAAATTATGAATCAACGGCACAAAACGAATCTAATAAAAATTGTCTCATAAAAAACGGAGTTCGAAAACGTAAATACGTAATCCTAGGGTTTCCGGTTTAGTCGTAAAGGACGTTAAAATAAAATTGTAAGTCCTAGTCTCTTCTCGTAAATTTGTGAGTTTATGAACCAACACAAATTTAAAACTCCAAAATAATATTCACGAATAAATTTATTTTCTGAAATGTCAGACTGTCACCAAAGACGGTGTATGTAAACGTAAGCACGTAACGTAGAATCCTCCGGTTTAGACGTAGTCGACGCTACTTCAAGACGTAAATCCAAATTTCTTCCCAAAAATAAGTGAGTTCATATTGTAACATTAAAATAATATTTTCAAATAAATATTGGGAATAAAATATCAACCATAAATTGACGGATTGTCACACATATGCACGTACTCTTAGTGTCTACGAGCGTCCCTGAGTACCTGCCGTTTTGGGAACATAGAAAAGGAAAACGGCTGAGCAAATACGCTCAGTGCACGGATGTACAATAAAGCATGAATAGGATAAGCATATAACATAATAACAGCGGAAGAAACTAAGTCCCAAGTAACCTGGTTAAGTCTTAATAAAACTGGTTTTAATAGTTTGAAAGTCTTATGTTTATCTTATAAAAACTGTTTGTCATATTTTACCATTAGCCAATATAGGTCATGAAAATCCACCGTGTATGAATACTTGGAGGGGTGACCTCATCATGCAAATTAGAGGGGCTGCCTCTAATTTAATATACTGGTTTTTGGGTAGGAGGGATCAGCTCCTTGTGAAGGATGCAAGGCACACACCACATTCACCATGTAATCCTGAATAAAAACATGTAACTAGGATGCACCCATACGCCCCACATGATAAATATAAATAAATGGCCAAAATCTGAAGGGACGCCACGAGCAATCACTCCGCCGTGGTGAAGTCATAACATCAGTGCCTCTAATGTTATGGTTATGGTACCTCCATAACTAGGTGAAACTTAATTAAACATAAGCAATCAAACACATAACTTATACTACGGGAAAACAGTTGGCTGCATACGGGGAATCCTAATAAGGAAAGAATGTCCATACTGAAAGGACGGGAATCCGTACCTTATGTCCAGTGAACGAAGAAGACGAACTGAGGGGAATCCTACTTCCGAATCACTAGTGCTACATAATACATACATGAATAAGTATCTGCTTACTAAATACGTAGCTGGTTTTATGTCATGTCTTAGCTTATTTTATGTGTTCTTACCATGTTTTACTGTTTAAAAGCCTTAAACTGTGTTTATCTTACATTCTGTTTAATCTGATTAAGTATTTCTGGTATTTCATGTATTTTTATACTTACTGTGTAATAATAAGTAACTTCCCAGAAAATAGCAGGTTTCCTAAAATAGAAAGTTTCCAAAAATAGAAAGTTTCCAAAAATAGAAAGTTTCCAAAAATAGAAAGTTACCAAAAATAGAAAGTTTCAAAAAATAGAAAGTTTCCAAAAATAGAATGTTTCCAAAAATAGAAAGTTTCCAAAAATATAAAGTTTCCAAAAATAGAAAGTTACCAAAAATAGAAAGTTTCCAAAAATAGAAAGTTTCTAAAAATAGATTTACTGCTTAAAATAGATAAGTTTCTAAAAATAGAAAGTTTCCATAAATAGATTAGCTGTCTTAATTAAATAAGTTTCCATAAATAGATTAGCTGCCTGAAATAAATAAGTTTCTAAAAGTAGAAGGATTCCATAGATAGATTAGCTGCCTTATTTAATTAAGTTTCTAAAAATAGAATGTTTCTATAATTAGAAATAAGCTGGTTAAATAAGCTAAGTATATAAGCCTAAGTGTTTTCATGATTATTTTCTAAGTCATATGATATAATGTATAGTTTAATAATTATTTCATGTAATTAAATTAAACTATAGGTTAAAATATTTAATTAAAATATAACATGTTTTTAATTAAATAAGTTAAATACTTAGGTTAAAATATGTATTATTATATGTTAATAATATAACCTAAGTCATGTTAATTAATTAATTATATCCATGGTTTTAAAATAATTAATTAATTATAAGTCTTAAATATACAAATACTTAGGTTAATTAATTTCATGTTTATAATAATTAAAATAACCTAAGTCATGTTATTAAATTAATCATATCATTTTATTAATTTAATTTTAACATAAGATCATAAACATAAAAAAAAACTAAAGATACACCATGAACCGGATCGAAGCTAGAAACAATATTCACGAATAAATTTATTTTCTGGTTTAGTCGTAAAGGACGTTAAAATAAAATTGTAAGTCCTAGTCTCTTCTCGTAAATTTGTGAGTTTATGAACCAACACAAATTTAAAACTCCAAAATAATATTCACGAATAAATTTATTTTCTGAAATGTCAGACTGTCACCAAAGACGGTGTATGTAAACGTAAGCACGTAACGTAGAATCCTCCGGTTTAGACGTAGTCGACGCTACTTCAAGACGTAAATCCAAATTTCTTCCCAAAAATAAGTGAGTTCATATTGTAACATTAAAATAATATTTTCAAATAAATATTAGGAATAAAATATCAACCATAAATTGACGGATTGTCACACATATGCACGTACTCTTAGTGTCTACGAGCGTCCCTGAGTACCTGCCGTTTTGGGAACATAGAAAAGGAAAACGGCTGAGCAAATACGCTCAGTGCACGGATGTACAATAAAGCATGAATAGGATAAGCATATAACATAATAACAGCGGAAGAAACTAAGTCCCAAGTAACCTGGTTAAGTCTTAATAAAACTGGTTTTAATAGTTTGAAAGTCTTATGTTTATCTTATAAAAACTGTTTGTCATATTTTACCATTAGCCAATATAGGTCATAAAAATCCACCATGCATGAATACTTGGAGGGGTGACCTCATCATGCAAATTAGAGGGGCTGCCTCTAATTTAATATACTTGTTTTTGGGTAGGAGGGATCAGCTCCTTCTGAAGGATGCAAGGCACACACCACATTCACCATGTAATCCTGAATAAAAACATGTAACTAGGATGCACCCATACGCCCCACATGATAAATATAAATAAATGGCCAAAATCTGAAGGGACGCCACGAGCAATCACTCCGCCGTGGTGAAGTCATAACATCAGTGCCTCTAATGTTATGGTTATGGTACCTCCATAACTAGGTGAAACTTAATTAAACATAAGCAATCAAACACATAACTTATACTACAGGAAAACAGTTGGCTGCATACGGGGAATCCTAATAAGGAAAGAATGTCCATACTGAAAGGACGGGAATCCGTACCTTATGTCCAGTGAACGAAGAAGACGAACTGAGGGGAATCCTACTTCCGAATCACTAGTGCTACATAATACATACATGAATAAGTATCTGCTTACTAAATACGTAGCTGGTTTTATGTCATGTCTTAGCTTATTTTATGTGTTCTTACCATGTTTTACTGTTTAAAAGCCTTAAACTGTGTTTATCTTACATTCTGTTTAATCTGATTAAGTATTTCTGGTATTTCATGTATTTTTATACTTACTGTGTAATAATAAGTAACTTCCCAGAAAATAGCAGGTTTCCTAAAATAGAAAGTTTCCAAAAATAGAAAGTTTCCAAAAATAGAAAGTTTCCAAAAATAGAAAGTTACCAAAAATAGAAAGTTTCAAAAAATAGAAAGTTTCCAAAAATAGAAAGTTTCCAAAAATAGAAAGTTTCCAAAAATAAAAAGTTTCCAAAAATAGAAAGTTACCAAAAATAGAAAGTTTCCAAAAATAGAAAGTTTCTAAAAATAGATTTACTGCTTAAAATAGATAAGTTTCTAAAAATAGAAAGTTTCCATAAATAGATTAGCTGTCTTAATTAAATAAGTTTCCATAAATAGATTAGCTGCCTGAAATAAATAAGTTTCTAAAAGTAGAAGGATTCCTTAGATAGATTAGCTGCCTTATTTAATTAAGTTTCTAAAAATAGAAAGTTTCTATAATTAGAAATAAGCTGGTTAAATAAGCTAAGTATATAAGCCTAAGTGTTTTCATGATTATTTTCTAAGTCATATGATATAATGTATAGTTTAATAATTATTTCATGTAATTAAATTAAACTATAGGTTAAAATATTTAATTAAAGTATAACATGTTTTTAATTAAATAAGTTAAATACTTAGGTTAAAATATGTATTATTATATGTTAATAATATAACCTAAGTCATGTTAATTAATTAATTATATCCATGGTTTTAAAATAATTAATTAATTATAAGTCTTAAATATACAAATACTTAGGTTAATTAATTTCATGTTTATAATAATTAAAATAACCTAAGTTATGTTATTAAATTAATCATATCATTTTATTAATTTAATTTTAACATAAGATCATAAACATAAAAAAAACTAAAGATACACCATGAACCGGATCGAAGCTAGAAACAATGAACCGGACATGAAATCGACACCGTACCCCGAACGAACTCGGGGTACCCCCGTGTTTTACTGCTGCCGTGGGACCCACACGCACCAACCAAGACCATATGGTCTTGGTGGTGGTCGGCTTGGCAAACCGAAACCCATTCGGGTTCGGTGCAGCCTGCGGCCAAAAACAAACACCCCTTAAAACACCCTTTTGATTTTATTTAACACCAAAACATGTTAGATCCATGTTTAAATATTAGGTTTTTATAAAAACATCACATGTTCTTGATTTATAAAAATATTAAATCAAAAGAAAAGATTTAAAAAGGATTTACCGAATTCGTGGATCAAAAGGATGAAGAACAAACACGATCAATCACCAAAATTCCAAGATTCAAGATCACAAGCCACTCCTTATGGTGGTTGTAGGGTGGCGACACACAAAGGAAAAAGGGAAGGAGGTTTTTAGGTTTTCTTAAAAATATTCTGTAAAGATTAAATGAGTAGTAAAAAAAATAATAACCCTCATTTAGTAAATTTGACAAATGGGCTTGGCCCATTTGTCCTTGTTGCCGCGGGTAGGGACCCCACTTGGGGTACCCGTACCTTTTTCCGTGTCTCGTTGTTAAATTAAACGTTTGTGATTATTTGTGTTCGTGTTTTAAATGTTCTCGTTACGTAAATACCGTGATTTAATATATTTAATTACGCTCGTAATAAATATATATACGTAATTAACAATAGTTCGTGTTAATTTACGTTCATGATTTCATGATCGCATGTTCATGATTAATTATCGTCAAATAATTATTACATGATCGTACGTAGCAAATACTTATCGTGTTCTAACACGTACGTAATACGTAAACTCCTAACACGTAATCGTAATCATGCTATATTAGGAAAGTTTTAATCTAGTACGTACAATCCTAAGGGTACTATACATGGTAAAAGCATGCGGGTTTTACAGATCAGCTCCTTTTGAAGGATGTAAGGCACACACCACATTCACACTAAATAATCTGCTGAAAACATGTAAACTAGGATGCACCCATACGCCCCACCTGATAATAATAATATGGCTAAAAGGTGAAAGGGACACCACGAGCTATCACTCTGCCGTGGTGAAGTCATAACACTGGTGCCTCCAGTGTTATGGTTATGGTACCTCCATAACTAGGTGAAACTAGTCAAGCATGTATATGGCTTTAAGTATTCTAATTTAAACATAAGCAATTCAAAAACATATAAAACATATACTGGGGAAAACATTTGGCTGCATACGGGGAATCCTAATGAGGAAGAATGTCCATACTGAAAGGACGGAGAATCCGTACCTTGGGTCCAGTGAACGAAGAAGACGAACGGAAGAGAGTCCTACTTCGATATCACTAATGCTACATAAATAATATACGTGTATAAGTATCTGATTACTGACTACGTAACTAGTTTTATATCATGTCTTAGCTTGTTTTATATGTTCATGTCTTGTTTTACTGATTTTAGTTTTATACTGCGTTTATCATGTATTCTGTCTATTCTGATTAAGTATTACTTGTATTTCTTGTATTATTATACTTGTTGTGTAATAATAAGGAACTTTCTAAAAATAGCAGGTTTCCTAAAATAGAAAGTTTCCAAAAATAAGAAGTTTCCAAAAATAGATTAACTGCTTAAAATAGACAAGTTTCTAAAAATAGAAAGTTTCCATAAATAGATTAGCTGCCTTAATTTAATAAGTTTCTAAAAATAGAAAGTTTCCATAAATAGAAATAAGCTGAATTATTAAGCTAATAATATAAAAGCCTAAGTTTTACTGATTAATATTCTAAGTCATGCGATATATAGTATAGTTTATTAATTATAACATGTAAATTAAATAAACTATAGGTTATAAGATTTAATTAAATATAACATGATTTAATTAAATAAAAGGGTATAAAATGCTTAGGTTAAACATGTATTAATATTATATTAATTATAACCTTAGTCATGTTTATTAAATAATTATATTCCATGTCTTAAATAATTAATTAATACTATGGTCTAAAGTAAATAATTAAAATACTAAGGCTAATACATGTATTATTTGTAAAATAATATAACTTAAGTCATGGTCAAATTAAATTAATTACTAGTCCATGTTTTAATTAATTTAACTTTTCTAAAAGAAAATAAAATAACTTGCAAAAATTATACAACTTGTAAAAACATTAGCCACGTGACTAAACCCGTGTTTTAATTAGGCCGAACCAAACAATCCTTTTAAACCCTCACCACGACCGACTGCCGTGATCTCTAGCCGGCGGCCCAGACGGCCTACGGCTGCCATTTTTAGTCGGCGTCCAGGGCGGCCTGTGGCTGACGTTTCCAGCCAGCGGCCTAGACGGCGTGTGGCTGACGTTTCCAGCCGGCGGCCTAGACGGCCTGTGGCTGAAGGTTCTAGCCAAACGCAGTCCTGCTGGCTCGGTTGAGTCTCGGCTACACAAAACCCAAACAAAACACCCTTAATAGTTTACCCACCATGATAATTAACATGTTTTTAATCTTGTTTTTATAATCCTATGATTTCACGTGTCTAGATCTAATAAAAACATAAAAAAAGGGTTTAATGATTTACCGAATACGTGAAACAATGATGAACAATAACACTAACAACCTTGCAAGAATTGATCACCCAAAAATCAACCAATCACACCTTTGTGGTGTTTGTACCCAGCGACCAAGAGGAGAAGGAGAGAGGGTTTAGGGTTTTGATATTTTCTAATCTCCTGTGATTATGAAAAATATAATTCCCCTTATTTTCTTATTTAGTAAAAATCAAATGGGCTTGGCCCATTCGTGTTTCTAGCCGCGGGTAGTATGGGGCCCACAAGGGTAACCCATTGCTTTCTCGTGTCTAATATTAAGTGTGTTCTCGTGTTCGTGTTTACATGATTTATATAGTTATCGTTTGTGTCTTATTATATTTATTCATGATCACAATAAGTATACATAAATACGTATACTAAGCTCGTGATTATTAACGTTCATGATTTCATGTTCGTATGTTCGTGATTATAATAATTATTGAAATAATTATCGTGTCCTAATACGTATTGAATACTTATCGTGATATAACACGTACGTAATACTTGTAAATCCTATTCGTGAAACGTACACGTGCTAAATAAGGAAAGTTCTAATCATGTACGTACGATTATATATGTACTGTTCATGGTAAAAGCGTACGGGTTTTACAACAACAAACTTGTAACCACTTTTCATTTCCTCAATAAAAAATCCAGTTCAATTGCCTTCAAATCTCTTTACATTCTACTGCAATACCTTACCGTTGCTGTTACTGTTAGTTTCTATTGATCTCACTTGATCAATGGAAGCTTTCTGAAGTGTTTTGGAAGCCTGTTAGATATCAACTCAGTTCATTCAGTTTTTGTGAAGTAGTTGTAGCAGATTGGGTTATTTGATCAAATTTGGATAATGTTGATGATCTGGTTGTTGATTAGTTGATTAAGCGGTTGAAGGAAGGTAGAAATAGAAGGCTGAGCGCCTCTCTACTCCAGCAAAGGAGGCCTTGTGCTAAAAGGTTCTAAAATTCTGTTTTTTGTTCCTCTCAAATGTCACTGCATGCTAAATTCCTAGAATAATCACTATTTGCTGAACTGATTGTGTGCTTAGACTACTTGTATCTTAATTGTGTTAGTCTGATAGTCTATTAGTAGTTTTACAGATTTACTATAAGTCTTGCTTGATTACATGTAGTTTTCATCAGTAATTGTTCATTAGTACCCATTTTGTGATTCATTCAGTTAACAAGCTTGTTTTTGGTTCAAAATCATTTCAATTCATCATTTGTACAAGTTTGAATAGGTATATTAACCTGTTTTAGTCTTGTGCTTAATAAGTCTTTGTAAAAGTTCTTATTCAGATTTTAAAGTGGTGGTTGGATCAATACCTTTTTGGTGATTCAGTATGAAAAACTCTTTGTTTAGTGTCCATTCACATTTGGAAAGCTAGTGAAAGCATATTGGTTCAATTTTATAGTCAAAAGAATAGTCAAACATGTAAATGGTAGTTAAAAACTTTGGGTCAAGGATTTTCAAAGTTCATCAGTGAAAACTATCTCAGTTTGATTCATTGGCATTTGTTTGTTTCTTGATGATATAAGCTGAAGCTTGTTTGTACTTGTAGTTTAACATCCAAAGTATCAGTGTTTAATTGGAAACAATACAGTTTAATATATTGAGTGAGAAATTAGGTTTTTGATAAGCACTTGATCAATCTTCAGTTTCTGTAATAAGGTGCATACTGATTTGTCATATCTCAAAATCCACTTCATAAATTGTAAAACCCGCATGCTTTTACCATGCATAATACCCTTACGATCGTACGTACATGATTATAACTTTCCTTTTATAGCATGTTTACGTTTCACGAATATTAGTTATAAGTATTACGTACGTGGTATTACACGATAATTATTAATTATAATAATTATAATCACGAGCATAAAATCACGAACATATAATTATGTTCTTACGTAATTATTAAAACGACGAATGTCGTTATGTAATTGTAATTATAATAACATGAATAATTAATAACGACATAACACGTAAGCACGAGAATTTAACACAATTATTATTATTACGTATATTTAAATTAACACGACAAGTAATTACGTACTTAATGTTACTTATAAAACGCGTAAGAATAAATAAGAAATGCACGACATTTTAAATAAACGAACACGTGTACGTTTTATTAAACGATTAATACAAACGAATAGGATAGGGTTGTTGGGATTTTTAGACTAGGAATAGACAACACAACTTGGGCCTTAAGCCTATTTGGGCTCCAACCGTTTAAACAACAGAAAGGAACGAAGGGATTGTAGGTTTTTAGACAACAAATGTTCCAAACCCTAAAAACATAATCAAGCCTCCATTTTCTTTCCTTCTTGCTTCTTCCTGCCGACGGTTTCACCACCAAAAGAATAGGAAGACGAGCCGTGGGTGATCCAAGGAAACAAGAGATTCATTTGTTGATATCCTAATCTCTAACATGAAAAACAAGGTAAACCCTAGATCTATTTTAATTCGTTTCTTTTCTTCTTTTGATCACGAACCCGTGATGTAATGATTTAAAACATGTTATAACAATTAGATTAGGAGGGTTCGTAATTGGGATGTTGCTACGTTCGATCGGCACGTAAACCGAGACCATTCATGGTCTCGGTGGTAAAAACAGTCCACCAGCCGCAACCCTAAAAAGGGTTTTGGCTCGGTTCTGTTCTAGTAGTGGGAACGATAGCCAAACAAGGGAAAACCACTGGCTGCGGCCAGTGGTGTAATTGTACTAGCAGTAGGAACCGAGAGCTGATGCTCTCGGTGGGAAAGTAAAACAACCAGTGGGAACTGGACTTTGCCAGTGGCAACAACAACACTGCCAGTGGAAACTGGCAGTAAGTGGGGCTGTTTGGATGTTGGTTTATGACACAGATTTAAGGGGTTGTTTTGCTACGAGTTTAAGTATCAATTAAAGGGCTGTTTGGTTCGGTTTATATTTAAAACAACACGGGTTTTCACGGTTTGGTTTTCGACACGTTTTCATAAAACAATACACAGGTTCGGGTTATTATTTTTACGAGTTTAATTAGCTTAACATGTATATTAATTACGAGACAATTAGACTAATAAATCATGACTTATTATTACAAGATTAATTAAATTATTTTAACATGCTATATAATTAATTTAATTAGAACATGGACTTAGGTTTAGTATTATAAATTAATAATACATGATTTAACCTAAGTATTTTTATTTATTTAATTTAGACTATAGTATTAATTAATTATTAAACATGACTTATAATTAATTAATTATCATGACTTAGGTTAATTATTTTACTATTAATACATAGTTAAACCTAAGTATTTTAATCATGAAAATTAGACTAAGTAATTAATTAATTATTAAAACCATGACCTATAATTAATTAATTCTCATGACTTAGGTTATATTAATATAATTAATAATACATGTCTTAACCTAAGTATTTATATCTTTATTTAATTAAATCACATTATATTTAATTAAATGCTTTAACCTATAGTTTATTTAAAATACATGGAATGATTTATAAACTATACTAATTTAAACATGACTTAGAACATTAACCAGAAAACACTTAAGCTTATATTATTAGCTTAATAAGCCAGCTTAGTTCTATTTATGGAAACTTTCTATTTTTAGAAACCTATATAATTAAAGCAGCAAATCTATTTTTGGAAACCTTCTATTTTTGGAAACTTTCTATTTTTGGAAACATTATATTTTAGGAAACCTGCTATTTTTAGGAAGTTACTTATTATTACCAAACAAGTATAATAACATTAATAATACATGAAATACTAAACCAGAATGGACAAAATACATAATATACACAGTATAAAGCTTAAATCAGTAAAACATGACTTGGACATATAAAACAAGCTAAGACATAATATAAGACCAGTAAGTACTTCATAATCAAATACTTATACATGCATGTATTTATGTAGCATTTGTGACACCGAAGTAGGACTCTCTTTCGTTCGTCTTCTTCGTTCACTGGACATAAGGTACGGATTCCCGTCCTTTCAGTATGGACATTCTTTCCTTATTAGGATTCCCCGTATGCAGCCAACTATTTTCCCATAGTATAAGTTTATATGTTTGATTGCATATGTTTAATTTAGAATACCTGACGCCATATACATGCATGACCAGTTTCACCTAGTTATGGAGGTACCATAACCATAACACTAGAGGCACTGGTGTTATGACTTCCCCACGGCGAAGTGATTACTGGTGGCGTCCCTTCACCTTTTGGCCATATTATTATATCTATCATGTGGGGCGTATGGGTGCATCCTAGTTACATGTGTTCAGTAGATTACTCAGTGTGAATGTGGTGTGTGCCTTGCATCCTTCACAAGGAGCTGATCCCTCCTACCTAAAACCAGTATATTAAATTAGAGGCAGCCCCTCTAATTTGCATGATGAGGTCACCCCTCAAAGCATTCATGCACGATGGATTTTCATGACCAATATTGGCTAACGGTAAAATATGTTAAACAGTTTTTACAAGAGAAACATAAGGCTTTCCAAACTATTAAACCAGTTTTACTAAGACTTAACCGGGTTATCCAGGACTTAGTTTCTTTCGCTGTTTCATGATTATATGTCTATATTATTCATTTCATGTTTGTATATCCGTGCACTGAGCATTATGCTCAGCCGTTACTTTCCTTTCCATGTCCCAAAATGGCAGGTACCCAAGGACTGACTCGAGCATTTGGAGGACGTGCATAGGATGGAAGTTGCCATGGACTTCTTCTCCTTTTGCCTTCATATACTTATGCTTGTTTAGTCTTTCATTCATTTCATTTACTTTATTACGTTTTGGGCTTATGTTTGGGAACCGATGTTTGATTCCGGTTTTCCCTTTGGTCATGTATGTTTTACTACATATTATCTTGCATGCTTTGATGACACGCCATAATTACGCTTAACTGTCCACTTATCAAAGTGGGGTTTTACAATTATGGTATCAGAGACAAGGCTTCGACCTGTAGGCTCAAAGACTCGACCTGTGACTAGTGGGTAGTCACAAGGAGCTTCCTAAGCCAACGTTTGTTATCCCACGTATTTTGTTTTCAGCGCATTGTTGTTTTAACCATGATGTTTTCAGCACCTTGAGGTTTTAACCTTGATGTTTTCATCGATATTGTTTTACTAATATGGATGGACAACCGTCATTCATATTTAGTTATGTGTCATTATTTCATGCATAATGTTCCTCGTGAACTGTGGCTATGTGGACTGAACCCCTGTAGTTCATAATTAGTCACATAAAATTTTTTTCTGATAAGTTTTGAGAGATGAGTTTCATTTATTTATGTTTCATGTATCATTGTTGCAGGAATTATGACTAAGTAATGGTTGGTACAGGACTGGCCCTATTTAGTCGCATGTGCTTTTATCAAAACTTTTAACTTTGGGACCGACCCATTGGCGTCCCCACGCCATGTAATTTTGTTTTGGTTAAACTGACCGTAGGCCTTTACCTTCGCGCATATAGGTTTTACGAAATACATTATGCATTTATGCACTGTTTTTACGCATAAATTTTTTTTCATGATTATGGCATAAAATTTTGTTTCATGTTTATTTATATTACGCTCTAATCAGAGTAATCATATCAATTTTGTTTTGGGAGTCGACCCCAGTCGTTCACACCAGTGATTTTTTCAAAATTTTGTTTCATTACAATCATATTATCCCATGAAAACTCATTAAAATTTTTATGATCTTTATGTCGATTATGGTTTCATACTATCATGGTTAACTTCATTTTCATGCTGATTATGTTTTATACTCCCTCTTGATTAATTTCATTCCAAGATTTTCATGATGATTTCATCTTCATGATTTAGTATGTCTTAACTTTTTTTATTTTTATTAGGTTCTCGTCATGTTGAGCATGCCCTCATGCTGAACATGGAAGGATTTCATTAAATCCTGTTGTTATGAATGACATGGTCGATTTTCACTAATCATGCTTTCATGATAATCATTGTTGAATTTCGTTCCATCACACTTTTGGGTGTTTTCCCTATGTAACCAGAATGATGTCTATGCTGATATTGCTAGGCTATCATGATGATCAGCCCAGTTTGGTCTTCAAACCGTTAATCAATTATTCCATGCAAATCATGTTAGATGATCAACCCATATTGATCATTTCATGTGCATTCCATGTGTACTCTAAGTACATATTCCATGTGTATTACACGTACCATATTCCATGTCTATTTCTCTGAAAATACTCCATGTGTATTCACTAGACGATTCTAAATCATCTTAGGCGTATTCCACTTGTTGATGTTCTACAAGATGCTGATGCCGCTCATAACTCGGAGATGCTACTAAATGTTGATGTTGTGGATTAGTTGGAGACGCTACGAGATGCTGATGATGTTACAACCTGGATATCCTATAAGACGAAGACAAAGGCGTTAGATCGAAGTGGTCGAACGAGATGATGCTTCACCACGGGAGGATTTCTATCACAATCCATGTCCTTATTTTATCATATGTCACACGCCGTGCTGTTGTCTCTTCAGTCATATGAGTGGAAACCGGTACCAGTCGGCCACTCAGCTGAATAGTTACATGAATTACAGTCATGAAAATGACAGTCATGGAACTGACAGACAAGATGATAGTAACCATTACTATGACTGCAACCATCCTGGTAATCACTATAGAACACGGTCACGGATGTGATCGGATATTACAAGGGTTAGCATGTCAATCAATTCGCAGTTCTGGCATATTAACCTAGTATTGTAACTCTATTTGTTTCCCATTCGGAGACACATGTCAAGACATCCGTCAAGACATATGTCATACGTATATTTCCAAGACACGAGTCAAGACACACGAATCACGTCCAATTCTGGAACATCCTAAAGAAATTCAGGGTACCCTCCAAAGGGTATATCCATTTTGTAGTGCCATGTATTAATCAGGCCGCAAGAATTTCAGTACCATCACCGGCGTATTAGTACGATCTGTCACGATTGCTCGTTGACATTTTCATCCCTTGCACCCATATTCCATATATTCATAACCATAAAGGACGACATTCGTATTCTCCATGTATACGAAGGTTTTCCTCCAGCCTGATGATAAGGCTCAAACTGCTAACGCATTACCTCGAACAGATGCGAGTTGAATTTTATCCTAATCATGGACTACGAACAGCACACCATGCTACGATTCATAACCGTGGTAGTAATTTTCACGCTCCTGAACAAATTCAGCTTGATTTCCATCAGGAAAATCTGTACAAATTATCTATGTTTCCAAGCATGTGCTTTGTTAGCCTTGACTGCTAAAATTTTATAGCTGTCAGTTAAGACACGACCACTGATGTCCTTTTACGCATAACCAGTCGATTTTACCAAAATCTTCCCATATTTTCCTAAAGAACCTTCAAGGAGAAGGACGGTACCATGAGATTATGTGTCGACTACCGTCGATTTAAACAAATCACCATTCATAACCGTTGTTCTCCTCCACGTATTGACGACATGTCCAATCAACCGTATGGTGTTAAGCACTTTACAAGATCGGATTCATGATCATGATACCAACAGTGACGAGTGAAAGATCAAGACATGTCCATGACTGCTATTCGTACATGACTTGGTCATGCTAAATTCATAATTCTGTATTAGTCTCATAAATGCTCCAACAACATTATGGACTTAATAAATTGAGTTTCCATGAACTCATAAGCAAATTCATCAGCGTTTGCATTGAGGATAACCTGATTTCCTCTAAGTCTAGAGAAGAACAGGAAGACCATATCTGCACTATGTTGCAAATTCTAGGACAAGAGAAATTTTACCCTGGAAATTTTTCCAATATCAATTCTGTTTGGTTATAGTGAAACGCTGAGTCACATTGGTTTCTACGGTTAATCTTACCATGACTCAGCTTATGCGTAAAGGAGAGAACCCTACACTACATTAGGTGTTCTAGAAAATCCTACGCTAGGAGGAGTCCAGATTCAGAGACTCGGAGTTTCGCAAACTCCTATGTATCAAGTTCTACGAAGCAAGATACAGTTACGTTCATATCTAGGTACCTGACATACCAACAGGTTAAGATAGGACACCAACAGACTGGGATGTTTTCATCATCTAAAATTGTGAATTGAAATGGGACAAGATCTCCACGGATTTTGGTTACCAGTTTAACGCAAACTCAGAAGAAGCATGATGTTATCTGGGTTATTGCAAACAGTTTGATCAAGTCTGTAGAATCCTTACATCCGTACGGATTTCAGAACCAACAGATTGATCGGACACATTCCACGCCAAGGATCATCCGATCACTTGGTAATCCGTCAGCTATCGGGTCAGACAAAGGTTCGCAATTTTGCTCCTTGGTTACGTCCACGTCCTTGTTCTAATTCCACGATTTGCTTTCACGCTCATGTTCATGACACTATTCACGTTCATGATCGTATCTTGGTTTACGATTTTATGTTCATCTTCGATCTGGGAAGTTTTGCAAGAACTTGAGAGACCAGACCCAAGTTTAGTATGACTCTCTATACTCAGATAGACGTTTCACGTCATATTCCACGTCTCCCCTTGTAGTGTTTGGCGTTACCGCCGTTATATTCCATGTTCACGATATGTTTCACATGTCATGTTCATTCCACGTTCCTTATATCACCTTCACGATATGTTACATGTATCATGGATCACAATATGTTTGCTCATACTACACTCACCATATCTCCACGTATCACGTTCAAAATTTTTCACGTATCACGTTCAAAAATTTTCACGTACTACGTTTCATTATGTCTCGCGCATCGTTGCTAATTATTCGTTAAGTTAATTTGTTTTGCACAATAACGTTTCAATTACTCTTATACATTAATTCTTATTCCCTCGATCAAATTCAGGGGATCCATCTTACGTTGATAACCAACAACGTGTTTTCGTATTTTTCAAGTCAAGGTCAGGAGGACCAAGATTTATCATGACGTCAAAACCTTGAGAAGAAACCGTTCCAAGAAGGAAGCCACTCGGAAATGGACAAGTTCATCCAGACTTCTTATCCGTTTTCTCTTATCGATTAGATATATCCTTTAAGTGACGTCACGTTCCATGTCCTTTCAAGACATGTCACGTTCCACGTCACCTTCATTTTCTTTTATTTTACATACCCTTCCAGTTTAATTCGGGTGTGTTCCGCTTCCATTTATGTTATCTATAATTCAGGGTCGAATTATTCTTTTTATGGGGGAACAGTTGTAAAACCCGCATGCTTTTACCATGCATAATACCCTTACGATCGTACGTACATGAATATAACTTTCCTTTTATAGCATGTTTACGTTTCACGAATATTAATTATAAGTATTACGTACGTGGTATTACACGATAATTATTAATTATAATAATTATAATCACGAGCATAAAATCACGAGCATATAATTATGTACTTACGTAATTATTAAAACGACGAATGTCGTTATGTAATTGTAATTATAATAACATGAATAATTAATAACGACATAACACGTAAGAACGAGCATTTAACACAATTATTATTATTACGTATATTTAAATTAACACGACAAGTAATTACGTACTTAATGTTACTTTTAAAACGCGTAAGAATAAATACGAAATGCACGGCATTTTAAATACACGAACACCTGTACGTTTTATTAAACGATTAATACAAACGAATATAGATATGGTTGTAGGGATTTTTAGACAAGGAAGAGACAAGACAACTTGGGCCTTAAGCCCATTTGGGCTCCAACTGTTTAAACAAAAGAAAGGAACGGAGGGATTGTAGGTTTTTAGACAACAAATGCTCCAAACCCTAAAAACATAATCAAGCCGCCATTTTCTTTCCTCCTTGCTTCTTCCTGCCGACGGTTTCACCACCAAAAGAATAGGAAGACGAGCCGTGGGTGATCCAAGGAAACAAGAGAGTCATTTGTTGATATCCTAATCTCTAACATGAAAAACAAGGTAAACCCTAGATCTCTTTTAATTCGTTTATTTTCTTCTTTTGATCACGAACCCGTGATGTAATGATTTAAAACATGTTATAAAAATTAGATTAGGAGGGTTCGTAATTGGGATGTTGCTATGTTCGATCGTCACGCAAACCGAGACCATTCATGGTCTCGGTGGTAAAAACAGTCCACCAGCCGCAACCCTAAAAAGGGTTTTGGTTCTGTTCTGTTATAGCAGTGGGAACGATAGACAAACAGGGGAAAACCACTGGCTCCGGCCAGTGGTGTAATTGTACTAGCAGTGGGAACCGAGAGCTGATGCTCTCGGTGGGAAAGTAAAACAACCAGTGGGAACTGGACTTTGCCAGTGGCAACAACAACACTGCCAGTGGAAACTGGCAATAAGTGGGGCTGTTTGGATGTTGGTTTATAAAACAGATTTAAGGGGCTGTTTGGCTACGAGTTTAAGAAACAATTAAACGGCTGTTTGGTTCGGTTTATATTTAAAACAACACGGGTTTTCACGGTTTGATTTTTGACACGTTTTCATAAAATAATACACGGGTTCGGGTTATTATTTTTACGAGTTTAATTAGCTTAACATGTATATTAATTACGAGACAATTAGACTAATGAATCATGACTTATTATTACAAGATTAATTACATTAATTTAACATGCTATAAAATTAATTTAATTAGAACATGGACTTAGGTTTATTATTATAAATTAATAATACATGATTTAACCTAAGTATTTTTATTTATTTAATTTAGACTATAGTAATTAATTAATTATTAAACATGACTTATAATTAATTAATTATCATGACTTAGGTTAATTATTTTACTATTAATACATAGATAAACCTAAGTATTTTAATCATGAAAATTAGACTAAGTAATTAATTAATTATTAAAACCATGACCTATAATTAATTAATTCTCATGACTTAGGTTATATTAATATAATTAATAATACATGTTTTAACCTAAGTATTTATATCTTTATTTAATTAAATCACATTATATTTAATTAAATGCTTTAACCTATAGTTTATTTAAAATACATGGAATGATTTATAAACTATACTAATTTAAACATGACTTAGAACACTAACTAGAAAACACTTAAGCTTATATAATTAGCTTAATAAGCCAGCTTAGTTCTATTTATGGAAACTTTCTATTTTTAGAAACCTATATAATTAAAGTAGCAAATATATTTTTGGAAACCTTCTATTTTTGGAAACTTTCTATTTTTGGAAACTTTATATTTTAGGAAACCTGCTATATTTAGGATGTTACTTATTATTACACAACAAGTATAATAACATTAATAATACATGAAATAGTAAACTAGAATGGACAGAATAAATAATATACACAGTATAAAGCTTAAATCAGTAAAACATGACATGGACATATAAAACAAGCTAAGACATAATATAAGACCAGTAAGTACTTCATAATCAAATACTTATACATGCATGTATTTATGTAGCATTAGTGACACCGAAGTAGGACTCTCTTCCGTTCGTCTTCTTCGTTCATTGGACATAAGGTACGGATTCCCGTCCTTTCAGTATTCATTCTTTCCTTATTAGGATTCCCCGTATGCAGCCAACTGTTTTCCCATAGTATAAGTTTATATGTTTGATTGCTTATGTTTAATTTAGAATACCTGAAGCCATATACATGCATCACCAGTTTCACCTAGTTATGGAGGTGCCATAACCATAACACTAGAGGCACTGGTGTTATGACTTCCCCACGGCGGAGTGATTGCTCGTGGCGTCCCTTCAGCTTTTGGCCATATTATTATATTTATCATGTGGGGCGTATGGGTGCATCCTAGTTACATGTTTTCAGCAGATTACTAAGTGTGAATGTGGTGTGTGCCTTGCATCCTTCACAAGGAGTTGATCCCTCCTACCCAAAACCAGTATATTAAATTAGAGGCAGCCTCTCTAATTTGTATGATGAGGTCACCCCTCCAAGTATTCATGCACGGTGGATTTTCATGACCTATATTGGCTAACGGTAAAATATGTTAAACAGTTTTTACAAGATAAAAATAAGGCTTTCCAAACTATAAAACCAGTTTTACTAAGACTTAACCGGGTTATCCAGGACTTAGTTTCTTCCGCTGTTTCATGATTATATGTCTATATTATTCATTTCATGTTTGTATATACGTGCACTGAGCGTTATGCTCAGCCGTTACTTTCCTTTCCATGTCCCAAAACGACAGGTACCCAAGGACTGACTCGAGCATTTGGAGGACGTGCATAGGATGGAAGCTGCCATGGACTTCTTCTCCTTTTGCCTTCATATACTTATGCTTGTTTAGTCTTTCATTCATTTCATTTAATTTATTACGTTTTGGGCTTATGTTTGGGAACAGATGTTTGATTCCGGTTTTCCCTTTGGTCATGTATGTTTTACTACATATTACCTTGCATGCTTTGATGACACGCCATAATTACGCGTAATGGTCCACTTATCAAAGTGGGGTGTTACATAAATCTACTCATTTTCTTTTACAAAATCACTTACAAACATGTCTTGAACAATTTCTGAGATTTTGAACTTTTTGAGATTTTGGTCAAACTTGGTCAAATAAGCCAATTTTAGCTTATTCAAGATTCTAGCTTATTCAGTTGACCCTTTTCAATTCTGAAACACATTCCAATATTTTTGATAATTGATTAATCTGTTTTTGTAAGAAAATCATTTTGTGGTTGACTAGATTTCATATGAGCTTATTCTTGGCTTATTGAAATAAGTTATCAAGTGATTTAGAAGCTTTTAAGCAGATTCCTTTTGCATGACTAGCTTATTTTTAGTTTAAAGAAGTTTGAAAAAAACTAGAGTGAATTTGGTTCATTAATAAGCTCTAACAGCTTATTGTCAAGTGTATACCCGTTTTTGATAAAACTTCTATTTTAATTGCAATAAGGTCCTTTTTTTACTAGTGTCTGTAACTAGAGCTAATTTTCCATGTTTTTAGGTTTTGCATAAGTAAGTCCCTGAATTTTCAGTTGTTATAATTCCAGTTAGTAGTTTTGGAAGTTTGTTAAGTTTGTTTACAAGTTTGTTACATTTTTGTAAAATTGGTCCTTATTGTTTATGATTTTACACTTTCAGTCCTTATACTTCCATTTAGTTTACATTTCAAGCAATTTACTTTTCATGCATTAGAAACTTGTACTTTGTGAATAGTAATTGGTACTTGCACTTTGTTTTACGGATACGTAGCTTTAATATTTTTATCTTTTTACGTGTTTGATTGAATTAGACATAGAATCCAAATAACCCTTTACCAACCAAGAACAATTTTAAGCTCGATATTAGTAGGCCTTTCAATTTGTCTAGAATCGAGAATAAACGAACTTACAAATACTCAATTTCAAATGGCGCCGCTGCCGGTTCATGACATTACGAGAGACTATTGATTGACGGTTTTGATTGGATTTTGGGATCCATTCCCCGAGTGGACGTTATTTTTACGTATCATAAATCCAAAACATAAAAAAATCAAAAATATAAAAATATAAAAACTAAAAAAATAACAAAATCAATTCGTTTCCTAAAGAATTGAACCAAAAAATAAAAAAAATTCAAAAAAGCAATCTTTTTCCTAAGAGATTGCAACAAAAAATAGATATTATTGGTATTCATCAGTTTTTACGTACATATAGTATTTTCTTTGAAAACCAAATAAATACAAAAATATTTTTGATATATTGTTATATGTAGATATGTATACGTATACGAACACTCAATACCCATACTTCCATAAGTATTGCTTTTGCAATACACCGTGTTCGGGAGCGTTCCGGTCCTTGACACGTGTATCGATCCAATTTAATTAAAGCAAGAATAGATAAATACTTTTAATAGGCAAGAATTCGAAGAATACAAAATATAAAGTGAATAGAAAGGGGACATGTTATAAAATATCGTCTAAGGGTTAATAGGTACTTAAGTGCTTCTGTTAGCCTCAAAATATTGAGTCAAACAAGAATGCTCGGTCATATGTTCATTATGTATCGTATTTTAGAATGTTGTAATAGGTAGTAGATTAGTCGTGTTATACGGGCTTAACTTTAGGCTAAAGTTCATTCATAAGTAACCAAAGCCCAAAAGGAAAGCCCGGCCCATTAGAATATAGCCCATAAACAAGTCCGCATGTGGGTGGACTATATATACCCTTCCTAGCATGTTAGGAAGGGTGTTGGTCATTTTCATTTTCTCTCACTAATCTAATCCTCCAAAAGTTCAAACCATTCTCTCTACTTTCTCTCACTACTTTCTCTCTCTAGAATTCATATTTTATCTACCTTTCTTTCTTGTTTAATCATCACGTTATCTATGGGACAACAATTGGTATCAATAGCCATGGGGTAGTTTTGTGATTCGTTGTTGATATTATACTTGGTTCGTGTGATTTTCTCCTAAAATCATCTCGGATTCAAGTTTTTCTTGTGCTTTACGTGCTCTACATCTTGATTTACATCTCCTACATAGTTGTGGTAGGGATTTGGTTGCTTTTGGTTGGTTAAAATCACAGATTTCTTGTCAAAAATCTCACTTTTTTACCTAAAGTTTCGGAAAAGTACAAGTATTCCGACAGAATTCCATCGGAAAAGGGTTTAATATTCTGACAGTTATTTTGATAGAATTCCATCGTAAAAGGGTTTTAATATTCCGACCGTTATTCCGATTGTGTATTCCGATAGGATATTCCGATAGGTTATTCTGATAGAACATTCCGACAACATTCCAATAGTACATTCCGACAGCATTTCGATATCACATTCCGACAGTCATTCTGACAGAGTATTCCGACAGCTATTCCGACAGACATTCTGACAGAGTATTCCGATGGACATTCCGATAGCACATTCCAATGGACATTCCGATGCTATGTTTAGCTAAATTTTGTTCGAGTATTTTTTTGACTTAGCCACTATCTAGACTAGTCCTGGAACATAGTTTACACGAAGATAAAAAAGAGTTAAAATTTTTCCAGTCAAGTATATTCAAAAAATTTCCAAACTAGTTTTAGGACATTTCTAGCTCGATTTCAAAATTTGGTGATTACAAAATTTTTTGGTCTACGGTTTTATCGGACTGGGGAAATTTATTGTCGGACTGAGAAAAAATCGGAATTTTCGAAATTTCAACTTCAACAACAATCAACACATCTACTTAAAATCCATATTCACTTCATCATTTTAGAGAATATTGAGATGGATTCTACTGCAGAATATTGTGTGATGAATAACAACATAATGGTGATGGGTAACAAAGAGAGACAACCAATGCTTGTGTCGGGTCGATATGACCAATGGCAATCCTGTTTTATACGTTATCTTGACACAAAACCTAAAGGTGATGCTTTAAGGCAATGTATTTTTGATGGACCCTAATAACTGGGTTTTGCTAGGTTCAATTGTTCGTTTTCTCGGTGTCTTAACGAATTGATTCCCGGTTCAAAGTACGACTCTATTGTTTTGGGTGAAACAAATATTTTTGGTTGTTTTTAAATAAAATGTGCAAGACTTTAAAGTAAAAGGCAAGTAAATTAAATCTAAGTCTAATTAAAAGTAAAGGGTGCAATATTTAAAAACTTTGAAAAGTAAATTAATTAAATGACTTAAAATTAAAACGTGTCGAAAATTAAAATATGACAAAGTATTAAAATGAGAACTTAAAAATTAAACAAGAAGAAATATAAAACAAACCTACCGTCGGAATCCCTTATCGGAATTCCTACTTACCTCCTCATCGGAATGCTGATCGGAAAATCCGATCGGAATAATCAAAAATTCCTCCAATCAGAATGATGATCGGAATACTCTTACCTCTCTGATCGGAATGTTGATCAGAACTGCCAATCGGAATGCTGTCACCAATTTCCTAATCGGAATAACCAAACAATACCCCAAATCGGAATGTGAAGAACCAAACCCTGATCGGAATAACCCAACAATCACCCTGATCGGAATGAGGAGTGGACTCCCAATCGGAATGCTGTCACCTAGACCTGATCGGAATACCAAACTCACCCTTTGATAGGAATGTTACAAACCCTATTCCGACCAAGCAAAGGAGTGTTGGTCAGAATAATAAACCCTTTTCCGACTGGTGTGGTCGGAATACAGTGGAAATAACACAAAATAAGCAAGACAAATAAGCTATTAATCAAATAAGCACTAGACTAAAAACCTAAGTAAATACGTGAAAGAAAAAGCTAATAAGCTACGATTTAAAGACTTTTGAAAACACGAAATAAGAAAAATGTACGAAAACAAACTTTATATAAAAATAACTTTCATAAAAACTTTAGAAACTTTAAGATAAACACACATAAGCTATAAAAATCAATGATCCAAATCAATCAAAAGCATAAAAATATAACCTTTAATCAAATAAGCAACACAAAAAGCATGTAAACAAAGATTAAAGCATGGAAAGAAAGGTAGATGAGAGATTAAAACAAGAAAATTAAAAAACACTTACTTGGAATTAAAAGGTATTAAAAGTGCAAGACAATGTATTTAAATTGACATGAAAAGTAAATGTGCAAAAATTAAAGGTGGAAGAACTAGTGTCACTCTAGCCAACAAGAGTAAAATGAAATGATCCTAAACTATATATAGGGGAGATTAAGGAGTGCTTAGGAAGCTTCCTTCCTCTTTCCTTTTTTCCTTAATTGCACACTTAAGTCCTTCTCTTCTTAATCTTTTGTTAATCTTGGACTTTAATGACTTTTGGCTCGGGATTTCTTTAAACTCGTCTTTAGTTTTCTTCATAAATAAGACTCGAGTTCTTCGGCTTTAGTAAACTTCCGTCTTTTGACTTTTTCTTCGATAAATCTTCAGAATTGGTCTTGGACTTCCGTTCTTTTTGCACTCTTGACTTCTTGACTTTGTCTTTCATCTTTTTCTTCAATAAAAGCCCGTGAATACCCGTGTTTTCTCCACTTTTCACCTTTTCGTCCTAAATCACAACAAAAACACAAACCACGCATAATTCCGACATAAATGACATAAAATACACGTTTTGGCTCGGTTATTATTGTAATTAAGTGGTAAAAAGGATGGGTGTTTACACACCTATCAAATCCCCTACACTTGACCATTGCAATGTCCTCATGCAATGCATTAGTTACAAGGCACGTTTACACTTTTCATCACAATTAATCCATAATGGCCTTTATTAAAGAGATAGAAAATTATAAACATACAAAGTAAAGAAATCAAAAACATACCTTGGGTTTTGGAAATGTCATGAATGATCATCATCCTCAAGTTTTCACTTTCTCCAAACCAAGCTTAAAAACAAGATCATTGTTATTATAAGTTAGCAAACTAACACGAACTCATATGGGCCAATTATTTACTTAGACTCCCTTATTCCTAGGTGTATCTCTTATATTTTATTATTGTCTTGAATGATCACGAGGATGCATTTTTGACTTACTTCGATAGTTATTTGGGCTGAAAATAAAGTGAACGATTTAATTAATAGTTAGCTTGAGGACAAAATCTTTTAAAACTGCTTCTCGGGACCTCATAAAGTTCATATCATGGCATAACTCGCTTCGCAATTTGAGACCTTTCTCGGACCGATATTTGGCAGCGACTTCATACTACAAACCTTGAGAGACGTTCATGAAATTATGGTCTTCTCTTCATATAGGACTTTCTTCACTTGAAGTTTTGAGAGATTCTTCATATTTGGACCACGACTTCTTCATTTTTCTCCAATCTTTATTTTGGACTTTGATATACAACGATCCGCCTCCTTTTTGACTTGGATCTATTTATCCTCATACCTTGCTAGGGTCTTTTCGGATGCACTTCTCCATGACTTTTGGGGAGTTTGTGCCTTTCGTCGTGTGTCTCGATCCTTCATATTGACTTTCGATAAATGATTCTTCACATCACTTTTGGATCTTTAGCAACAAAATATAGCCCTCATGTCTTGTTAGGACCTTTTCGGACTCGCCAATCTGTGCATCCCGCTTCAATAAGTTATGCCTTGGCTATGAACTCTAATCCATACCGAGCAACTTTTAAACGATCTTGGGCGAGAAGCTAAGTAACTTTTCAAATCGTACAACCTTATTTATTGCAGATAAATTTATTAGCAGGCAATGGGAGAATAGTCTTATAATTAACTCACATAAATTCACGAAAGAATACCGAACTTATAATTGGCTCTATCATCTCTCGTTCTCCACAGTTTAAAATCTCAAGGAATGAGACTCGTGGATGCTTAGCCTATTAAATCAAGGTTTTGGGTTTTCGAGTCGTCTATAGGATCTTGCAAACTCTTAGACTCTTTCAAGTTTAGAAATCTCATTTTAAAGTTCCCTTGATAAACAACTCTCTAGGATCAATTATAGGAACTTGCGAAAAGTTCTTGTTCTTAACCCGTGAGAGTTAAGATTCTCGCGTTTTATAGCTCCCTATATAAAAGCCTAGCAAAACTTGACTTAAACACGTTAAGAATTTAAACCAGACCAGTACCAGGAGCCAAACACCACTTGACATGGAAGAATTTAAACCACCAGAAGCCAACCAATTATAACTAGAAGCTGACCAAAGAGGACCAGAAGCCAGTCATGTAAGGCCATATCCACCAGAAGAGAGCAAAAATCCTCCATCATAAGCACCACACACCATCATAACCAAGAAACTATGCTGTTAAATACTATTAATACGTTAGTCTGACCTAATATGTACACAAAGCCTCCCCTTAGGCTTTGCCTCCCCTCAATCCTAGACCTCAAGGATTGACCATCCCAATATGAACCACCAAGTGGTTAAACCGAGGACCATCAAAAGCTTTAGTCAGCAAATCAGCAACATTGTCATCCGTATGAACTTTAAGAACCTGTATCAGCTTCTTCTCATTGGCATCCCGTATAAAATGATGCCGAATCTCAATATGCTTCGTCCGCTGATGAAAAACAAGATTCTTCACAATGCAAATAGTGCTTTGATTGTTAATAAAAATTTTGGTATTCATAAAATTGAAACCATAATCCAACACTTGATTTTGGATCCACAAAACTTGTCCACAACAACTAGCAGCCGCAACGTATTCAGCTTCTGTTGAAGAAGTAGCTACGATTGTCTGTTTCTTGCATTGCCATGAAATAAGTCGACGACCCAAAAATTGACAACCACCAGTAGTAGACTTCCTATCATTATTAGCACCAGCATAGTCACTATCACTATAGGCTTCTAGAACAAAAGGAGATTCTCTAGGATACCATAGACCCAATTTAGGTTGAGCCTTGATATACTTGAAAATCTTCTTTACGGCATTTAAGTTCGAAACCGATGGAGTCACCTGGTGTCTAGAACAAGCACTTACTGCAAACATAATTTCTGGACGTGATGCAGTCAAATACATGAGAGAGCCAATCATAGACCTGTACATGTGAACATTTACCGGGGGGTCTGGCTCATTCTTAAGTTTGATTTTAGCAACTTCATAAGGAGTTGCTGCTGGTCTAAGAGGATCCATGTCAAACTTCTGAAGAATCTCATGGACATATTTATCTTGACTGATGAAAATCCCATCCGATTGTTGCTTGAACTGAAGACCAAGGAAGAATGACAGTTCTCCCATTGCACTCATCTGAAATTCGCCTTTCATCAAGTGTTCAAACTCATCACACCACTCCTTCCTTGTAGAACCAAAGATAATGTCGTCCACATAAACCTGAACAAGGATAATATCCTTGGAATTTCGCCGAAGAAATAGTGTTTTGTCAATAGTACCTCTTCTATAGCCATTCTTTAACAAGAAAGTTGAAAGACGCTCATACCAAGCTCTAGGAGCCTGATGTAACCCATAAAGAGCCTTGACCACCTTGTAGACTTTCTTGGGATGAAGTGAATCTACAAACCCATTAGGTTGAGTAACATACACTTCCTCGTAAATTTTGCCATAGAGAAATGCACTCTTGACATCCATCTGGAACACCGTAAAGCCAACATAAGAAGCAAAGGCCAAAAACAGACGAATGGCCTCGATCCGTGCAACCGGTGCAAAGACTTCAGTATAGTCAATGCCCTCAATTTGAGTGTGTCCTTGTGCGACAAGCCTAGCTTTATTCCTTACGACAATTCCCCGTGCATCCTTCTTGTTCTTGAGAATCCATTTGGTATTGATAGCTGTCTTTCCATCTGGTAAGTCAACCAGAACCCAAACATTCTGAAACAAGAATTGTTGCATTTCCTCCTACATAGCCTCCACCCAACTTTGATCCTCAAGTGCATGAGAAACAAACCTAGGTTCCACCTGTGAAAGAAAACAAGCAAACAAACAGTGCTGAAAGTCCGTATGATTATTACGCTTTTGATCCTCAATATAGCCCACAAGAGCATGATGATCAGACGAGGCCTTCTGCTGCATTCCGCGTGTCTTGACAGTAGAACCAGGATCTCCAATGATTTGAGTGGTAGGATGATCTTTATGTGATTGCAAGACTGGATTGGAAGAAACCTCCACTTCTGGTGCCAAGTTATTGAGATCACCAACAAAGTCAGCATCATATGAAGCATTTTGGAAAATCCCATCTACCGGTTGTTTATGAATATCATCCAGCTTGGTAGAAGACTTCTTTTCATGGTTCCCCAAATCAGAAGGACTGGAGAAATGTGTATTAGAATCAGACTCACTAGCCGGAGTACCAGTAGGTGATAAGCTAGCACTAGGAGCAGAAGCTGGAGTACCAGAAGCAACTTTGTCAGTAGGCTCAACCAAGGGAAACTCAAAACTACCGTGAGCAGCTGCTTTAGTAGATTCGTGTTGTTGTTTGAGAAGAGTGTCAAGAGCTGTTTGGGAATCCTGTAGATCCAATGGAGTTGCATCGCTAGGAGGAGTAGGAGAAACCGTGGTGGAATAGGATGGAACCACAAAAATGTCATCCTCATCATCTGAATCAGTAAGACTAGAAGGAACACCAGTACTAGAAGTTGCAAACACTTGTGGTCCTGCATCATGGTTAGTTTTGAAACGAAAATATCCTAACGAATCACTAAGATAATCAAGATCAAAATACCATTCTGGACCTTTGCCTTGGATGTTTGACTTCTCTTCAAAATACCTGAGATTAATAGTTTCAATGATCCGTTTGGCTTGAAGATTGTAGACACGATACGCCCGAGAATGAGCTGAATATCCCACAATGTATCCTTCATCTGCCTTGCCATCAAACTTCCCCAAATAGTCACTAGTATTCAGAATGGTGACTGGACACCCAAAAGGCTTCAAATGAGCAATATTTGGAACTTTGCCCGTGAGAAGCTCATAAGGAGTCTTCTTGTGAGGATTGGTAATAGAAACCCTATTCAAAACATAACTTTCAGTATTAACAGCTTCTGTCCAGAACATGGTTGGAAGCTTGGAATCGGCAAGCATAGTTCTTGCTGCTTCTATTAGTGTCCTGTTCTTTCTTTCTGCCACACCATTCTGTTGAGGAGTCCTAGCAGCACTATAATCTCTTTTGATGCCCTTAGCATTGCAAAGTGCGATGAGGTCTTTATTTTTAAACTCGGTTCCATTGTCGCAACGAATACCTTTAACTTTCTTGGACAGCTGGTTCTCTATCAAGATAAGAAAATCTCTAAGAATTGAGTAGGTCTCACTTTTGGCAGCCATGAAGAACACCCACGTAAACCTGCTATAACCATCAGTTACCACCAAACAGAATTGCTTGTGGTCAAGACTCCTGATGGAAGTAGGACCAAATAAGTCCATGTGTAGAAGCTGTAATGGTTCAGTAATTAGACTTAGAGCAGTAATGGCCTTGAAGGATGCTTTGTGCTATTTGCCTTTGCTGCAGGCAATACAATTTATATCATTTCGAAACGTCTTGGGAGGTAAACCAGAGACCAGATTAAGATTTGCAAGTTTGTGAATGGTCTTGAAGTTCACATGCCCCATCCTTCGGTGCCATTTAGTGGCTTCATCTTCTGAGGCTTTTGCAACCAGACATGCTAGTTGACCAGTAGGGTTGACTTCATTCAACTTGATGCTATATAGATTGTCTCTTCTAGGGATTCTGAGTAAAACTTGTGATTCATCCGGAAGCTGAAAATCTTTGGAAAGCACAAGTGCATCAGTATCGGTGAAGAGTACAAACTGCTTCTTGTCACAAATCTGAGAGACCGAAATCAAGTTGAAGTGTTGAAGTGCTTCCACATAGTAGACCTGCTCAAAATTTAGATTTGGAGTCTTTATAGTTCCTTTGCCAGTGATTCTGCCTTCACCTCCACCAAAATAGACCTTGCCTCCATGAAATGGTACAAAGTTAGAGAGAAGACTTTTATTGCCAGTCATGCTCCTGGAGCAACCACTATCAACAATGCCTAGACTAGAATCCTGGTATGGAGTAACCTACAACAACAAGATAATAAAAGTGCAAAAGTTAGTGTCTTAAGGGGACCCAAACCTTTTCAGGTTTGAGCCTGCCTTGTGGATCATTAGAAGAATGCCAAGAAGATTGATGAGATCCACCATTGTTCCTTGGTTGCCTATGCATCATATGGGTATTATTATTTGACCAAGAACAACCTGCTGAGGGCTTAACAGCAGTTCCCAAATTTCCCAAACCAAAATACGTGTGGTCTAAATTATGCGGATAGATTGGATTAAAGTTTTGAAAATAATTACTGGTTGTTTGGAATCCACTATCTCTTCAATAATCAGACGCGAAAGGAGAGGATACTCTAGAAGTATTAAACATTGGAGCACTAGGATTAAGTCTTCTAGAAGCATATGAAGCAGCGCCTGGTGAACCAGGAGAAGGAAAAGCATGATTAACAGATGCATGTGTGTCATAATAATCACAATCTTTAATTAAATGAAAGGAACTGCCACAAACAAAACATGTTTTGAAAGACCTTTTATTAGAATGAGATTGTTTCATACTGCCTACTTTATTACACACATTTCTAGGAAAAACATTCTTCCTAGAACTCAATAAACAAGGACCAGACACACTTGACTTGACATCAACCTTTTCTTCACACTTCCTAGCACCAGTAGCAGCATGTTCATTCAACTTGGAACTTGTAGGTCTTGACTCTTCACTTGAACCATTAGATGCAGAGTCACCGGCTTTGTCACTGAAAGTACATGAGACAAAGTCATTAGTATTAGTAGAAAGCATCTGTGATCCATCCGAGTCATTATGCCATGAGGTGGGCATAAAAGTTCCAGTAAGAGGAGGAGGGACAGCATGCATTTCTGCAGCTGGTTTAAACCTATTGTAACTAGGTTTGCCCTCATTCTCTTTGTCGGCATCAAAGACACTTGAAAAAGATAAATCAAATACATCTTCTGAATCAATATATTTTTCAAATCCTAAGCCTCTTTTAGTTCTGCCAGACATGCTACTATCAATTAATTTTGAAAGATTTTTAGGTGCCTTTTGCCATTTGTCAAATCTTAGCATTGTAGCATCTAATTTAGCTTGCATCTCCTCTTTTTCTTTGATACTAGCATCTCTTTCAGTTTCTGTATATTTAAGCATATTTGTAGTGTTTTCTAAATCAATGCTTAGTATCCTGATTTTATCCTCATACGCACGTTGTGTATCTTGTAACCACCTCTTTTGTTGTTCCAATGTGTTTAATGAAGCCTTATAGGCTTGAACCTCTAAAAAATACTTATCATTTTGATCATTTACTTCATTAAATTAGGACAACAATACTGAGTATTTATCATGACAACCAAGAGGACAATGTTGTACCTGAGGTGAGATGCCCATAAGAGCAAACTCGTCTGCTTCTTCTGCATCAGAGAGATTCCCAGCAATCATTGCAAACACGTCAGTCGAGGATTCAGCTGATTCCAGAGTAGAAGCCTGATGACCATTCCAGTTGACCATAGAGTCAACAGATAACAATGCCTTCCTGTCATCTTTTACCTCCTGAACCTTGAAAGCGGAGTACCTGCTCTTCTCCTGATCATTCTTGCTGGGGCACTCCCTTGCAAAGTGACCCTGTTGCTGGCAGTTATAGCATCGTACCTTGCTTCTACCGAATCTTGCTGGTTCCCGAGGGTTGTAATTAAATTTCCTTCCTGCTTTCTTCTCGAACTTGTGAACCCTAAGGGTAAGCATGGCCATCTTCCATTTAAGATCCATCTCATCCAGGTCAAGTTTATCGAACTGTTTGAAGTCATCAAAAGCAAGTTGTTGTTCAGCATTAACATCAGCCACAAAAGAATGAAGAACAGCTTCTACCATACTACCAGACTTGGCAGTAGGATCAGGAACAGAAGTATGCTGAATAGTATGCTGAGAGGAGACAGTATTGCTTGGGCTACATGCATATGACATGGGACTAGATGCCATAGAACTCACAAAGGCTGAATTAGCAGGGGTGGGAAAAGAGTCACTAGGAAATCCTCTTACATGAGGTTCGAATGTTCTGAGCCTATGAAACAGATCATCAAAGGTGAGATAGTCAAGCCCACCTTTGGCTTTGAGAGAGATCACCACCTGATTCCATGAGTAGGGTAAGGCTTTAAGAAAACTTGCATTAATGTCACCATCATCAGGCTTTGACCGAAGTTGATTCAACTGGCTCAATATCTTCTGGAACCTATCATACCCTTGATTTAGACCTTCAGTTTCTGAGATTTTGAATTCGGTAAATTCATCTCTCAGCATGGACCTTCGCATTTTCTTTGACTCCTCATTCCCGCCAAACCTTGCTTTTATGCCATTCCAGATCTCTCTGGCATCATCCAAATGGTAGAAGTCACCCATGTGATCTTCAGGAAGATATTGAAGCAAAATCGTTTTTGCTTTTACCTCCTTCTGAATAGCTATGATTTCCTCATGAGATTTAGGGTCAAGAAGAGTAATATTACCGTTCTTGTCTCGTCCAGTAAGCTTCCTGTTGTTCCCATTCAGAATGATCTTCCAAAGATCTTGATCAGTGTTGGTGATCCACCATTCCATCTTCATTGCCCAGTTATCATATTCACCCTTCTTCAGAAGAGGGAATTTTCCATTCGTGTTGGAGACCGTAGCCAGGATCTGCTGAGGTTGCACAATTTTAGGAGTGCTGTCTTCTCCTGTTTGAGTAGAAGTTGAGGCAGACATGATAAACAAATTGTCAGAAATAAGAAAACTTGATTCTTCTTGTATAGAGACTCTTCCAGGCTCTGATACCACTTGTTGGGTCTACTAGATGTAGATCTTGCAGCCTGTCAGGACCGGTGAATGACTTCTGTAATCACAAGTCAAATCACAAAGAGACTCTATACACAATATGAATGTAGAATATAAATATAATTAAGAAGAACAGAATAACTATAAAGACTTGATCCTTTCTAAGGATTTCTAATATTAATAATTACTAGAACTGCGTTTGGTGAAGGTGTGTCTAACCCTTCTGCCTAAGGTTCCTTTTATACTACAAGGAAACCCTAATACATCATTAAAGAAAACGTGTAAAACTGATATGCATATCCTTTCCTAACATATCTCATGCATATCCTAACAGAATATTAAGTAAATAATAAAGTTTGACTTCGACTAGGACCAGGAGCAGAACTTGCTCCTACTACTACTAGGACCAGGAGGAACTACATACCTCCTAGTCTACCTATTACATATAACTATTACAATGGTCCTAACATTAAGGATACTATCTAGAGTACACTTAGATAAGTAAACTCGGGTTGAGTCAAAAGAGTCACAACGTTTTGAAAATTAAAACCACTTTATTAAAAATTTATTCTAACAAGGGAAGAAAATAACTATACAAAAGGAAAAACTAATAGGCCAAAATAGATTAAAAATTTTGAAAAATGTTGAAAAATTGATTTTCCGGTTAAAATGAGGACAAATACAAGGAAAAGGCCACTTAACTTAGATAGAAGTCCCCCTACACTTAATATAAACATTGTCCTCAATGTTTAAGCATGTGGGAGTAAAATCCCCTACACTTAGGACATTGTGCACTTTGTTTAAATCTTGCTAAGGAAAAGGCAACTAAAGAGATTCCTATTTTAATATTGGAAAATATAAAATAGTGAATCGAAAAGAGTTTAGGATAGAACCGGGAAGATGGAACACGCAATCACAGGTCGTCAAGAATCATCAAGAGTGGATCATTGAGTGCTCGAATCCCTGAATAGTAGAAGAGAGGAGATAGCAAACACTAACGGGTCTCCCCTACACTTAGGACAAAGAAAGCGAAAAGATAGATGCATGGGTTGCCTCCCAAGAAGCGCTTGTTTTTTATTACCGAGTCGTGAGCCTGACTCGACCTTGATTACCATAGGAAGAAGCATGAAACATATCCACCAGGATCAAAGACATAGTTTTCATCCATCAAATAGCACAAGCTTAAGGCGAACAAGGCAAGCCAAAGAAGGATAGGCAAGGTTCCCTTAAGCAAAGATGGAGCATGGTGGAAGCAAGGGTGAGGTGGTGCAAGCATGTCCTCAATAGTTCCAAAGATTTTTCCTTTTATTTCATCAGGTGGATACTGAGATGGCTCAAGAAAATCGATACCGGGGTCAAACACCTTTTCCTTTAAGGGAAAATAGCACTCAGGCTCAGCAGAATGTGAAGAAGATCCGCGAAGAAGATGCACAACCTCGTCCTCAGAAGGGGGACAAAGAGGTGTTAACTCATACGTGTTGCGGATATTGGCGTCGACCGGTTTCTTCTCCTTTGAAAGTATTGTCTTCAAATCCAAAGTAGGATCAAGACGATAATCTTCAAAATCTAAAGGAAGAGCATCACTCTCATGAGGGAAGTAAGTATTGAGAAAAGCAGAGAAATCTTCCTCAAATGAGTAATCATCCAAAGTAGGATCTAGTGATGGCTGAGGATCTTCATCATGAGAAGAATCACTCGAAAGAGTATCGGCCTCATCAAAATCATCATAAATGGGCATGTCGGGATACTCAGAAGTAAGGTCATCATAATCATCCGAATCTGAGCTAGAATCATCATCATAAGCATCAAAGATCGGTGGAGAGTCATAAATGGGAGAAGGTTCCAAATTGGATAGAGAATCATCCACATCATCATGAAAAAGTGGATTATCAATGCAACACTCGAATAGGGGATTGTTGTAGATGACAAAATCATCGAGCACATTAATCATATTCACAGTTTCTCGTCCATAGGATTTGCTTGTAAGCTTCCCCATTTTAAAAACTTGTGCATCATCCCCGACTCTTAAGATTAACTCACCTTCGGCAACATCAACTAGAGCTCGTCCGGTTCTCAAGAATGGCCGACCAAGTATTAAAGGAATACGAGGGTCCATTTCATAATCAACAACGATAAAGTCGACCGGGAAAGTAAATGTGCCAACTTTAATGAATACGTCTTCGGCAATACCAACGGGGTAAGCGAGAGTGCGATTTGCAAATTCAAGAGTCATCTTTGTTGGAGTAAGGTCGGGTAATGATAGTGTTTTCCAAACACTCAAAGGCATAAGATTAATACTCGCCCCGAGATCAGCAAGGGCAGTAAATTCTTCGGTTTTGTTAAAAATGCACGGCAACACAAAACGAACGGGTTCTCCAAGCTTTTCTGGAAGTTCTTTAAGAATAACTGCAGAGCAGTTTTCATTTAAGCGTGTGTTGGCGAGCTCAATCAACTTCTCCTTCTTGTTAAGCAATTCCTTGAATGCTTTAACAAATTTTGACATGTGGACAAGTGCTTCGACAAGGATAATGTTGATGATCATTTGAGAGATCATCTAAACATAGCTCGACACTTGAATGTCATCCTTGTTTATCATTGTGGTCTTGCCTAGCCGTGAAGGATAAGGGATATTGGGTTTAGGTGGTGAAGGTGCAGGTGTAGTAGGTAAAGTTTGAGATGTTGAAGGGTTCTTCTTAGAAACATCGTCATGACGAGGCGGAGACGGTAATGGTGCACTAATACTAGGTGTAGGAGGAGTAGGGATAAATGGTGGTGGAGGAGGTGTAGATGATGGGGGTGGGATAGGTGGTCCTACTATGGTAACTCCACCACGGGTAGTAATAACACTCACATTAGCTCGCGGATTTGTGACGGTGTTTGAAGGTAGAGAACTCGAAGCAGAAGGTTGAGTTGTGGGCAAGAAACTAGCCAGCATATTCTTAATATCATTCGTTTGAGTGCTGAAGGAGGATTGAATATTATCTCGAAGCTCGGATCTAATGTCATTTCCTTGCTTGGTGATATCTCCTTTCAAATTGATAATTTGGCTCTGCAGATTCTTGATTTGCTCTCCTTGGGTTCTCATGATGGCTTCAACATCCGGATTAATGGGTGGGGTTTGTTGAGCGGGTGGGTGATAGGGATTAGAAGCTCGAGGTGGGATGTGGTTGCTTCTATTGTAGTTGTTGGCAGGGTTTTGGTTTTGAGGAGAAAAACCGGGTGAAAGGTAGTTGTTTGATCGGTAACTCAACAAATTTCTATCCCCTTGTGGTCGAGCTTGGTAATTTCCCGGTGAATAATTACCATAAGCTGCATACATATTTTCCGGATTTCCTTGAGTTGAAGGACAATCGGTGTATGAGTGAGGACCACCGCATGTTTCACAAGAAGGTGCTACCGCTTTAACTTGATGTTGTTGGTTTGTAGCGAGAAGCAAGATATTTTTGTTCATTTCAGTCATCATGCGTGTGAATTCGATCATGTCGGGGTTTCCTGAGGTGGAAGAAACATTGACTCTCGGGTTGTTCCTTGAAGAAGCGGAGGAATCCCAGTTTTTGTGGTGAGTAGTCATGTTCTCAATAAGATCTCTACACTCCTCGGGTCTCCTTTTCATGAATGTGCCACCGGCGGCTGCATTAATCGTATCACGATCTCGAAAAGTCAAACCGTTGTAGAAAGTATCAATCAATGTGACTGGAAGCATGTTGTGGTTTGGACAACGATCAATCAAGACATTATATCTTTCCCAAACATCAAAGAGAGATTCATCGGGGTCTTGCATGAAACCGCTGATTTGATTGCGAAGGCTCGTGACCATGGATGGTGGAAAGTAGCGTGACAAAAAGCGTTGAGTCATGTCATCCCAAGTATGAATTGAATTCTTCGGGAGACGATCAAACCATTTCTCGGCGTGGTGTGATAAAGTATGTGGAAAGAGTGGAAGGCGTAGAACATCCATTATGGCACCAGCCAACTTCATGCTTTGAGTGATTGTAATGAATTTGTCGAGGTGTTTGTTGGCATCATCATCAGGCATTCCTCTAAAAGGATTTGTTTGCACTTGCTGAATCATGTGGTGCTTCAAAGAAAACTTCGGAGCCGTGATTTGCATCGGCGCAATCGGTCCTCCTCGTCCAAACATGGTAGGTTGACAAAGTTCCTCCATTATCCGAAGATCGGGCTGTGGAAGAACATTGTTGTTATTGGTGAGGTGCGGTGGATTATTGTTGTTGTTAACACCTGACATACTTAAATCTTCTCGAGTCTCGGGATCTTGATAATTAGAAGATCTAGTACGCATACACCTACAAAGGCAAAAGAAAACAATACCAAAAACAAAGACAATATATATACACAAGAAAAATAAAATCTTTTTGGATTTTTGAAATTTTTAATTTTTATGGATTTTTAACAATTTTTTAATTTTTATGGTTTTTTTTTTAGGCAAGAAAAATAACGCTCACAAGTGAACGGATCCCAAAAAGCAACGCGTCTCTCACAGAACACCGTTAATCTTTACGAAAAGAGCCGGCATCGGCGCCATTTAATAACTGGGTTTTGCTAGGTTCAATTGTTCGTTTTCCCGGTGTCTTAACGAATTGATTCCCGGTTCAAAGTACGACTCTATTGTTTTTGGTGAAACAAATATTTTTGGTTGTTTTTAAATAAAATGTGCAAGACTTTAAAGTAAAAGGCAAGTAAATTAAATCTAAGTCTAATTAAAAGTAAAGGGTGCAATATTTAAAAACTTTGAAAAGTAAATTAATTAAATGACTTAAAATTAAAACGTGTCGAAAATTAAAATATGACAAAGTATTAAAATGAGAACTTAAAAATTAAACAAGACGAAATATAAAACAAACCTACCGTCGGAATCCCTTATCGGAATTCCTACTTACCTCCTCGTCGGAATGCTGATCGGAAAATCCGATCGAAATAATCCAAAATTCCTCCAATCGGAATGATGATCAGAATACTCTTACCTCTCTGATCGGAATGTTGATCGGAATTTCCAATCGGAATGCTGTCACCAATTGCCTAATCGGAATAACCAAACAATACCCCAAATCGGAATGTGAAGAACCAAACCCTGATCGGAATAACCCAACAATCACCCTGATCGGAATGAGGAGTGGACTCCCAATGGGAATGCTGTCACCTAGACCTGATCGGAATACCAAACTCACCCTTTGATCGGAATGTTACAAACCCTATTCCGACCAAGCAAAGGAGTGTTGGTCGGAATAATAAACCCTTTTCCGACTGGTTTGGTCGGAATACAGTGGAAATAACACAAAATAAGCAAGACAAATAAGCTATTAATCAAATAAGCACTAGACTAAAAACCTAAGTAAATATGTGAAAGAAAAAGCTAATAAGCTACAATTTAAAGACTTTTGAAAACACGAAATAACTTTCATAAAAACTTTAGAAACTTTAAGATAAACACAAATAAGCTATAAAAATCAATGATCCAAAACAATCAAAAGCATAAAAATATAACCTTTAATCAAATAAGCACCACAAAAAGCATGTAAACAAAGATTAAAGCATAGAAAGAAAGGTAGATGAGAGATTAAAACAAGAAAATTAAAGAACACTTACTTGGAATTAAAAGGTATTAAAAGTGCAAGACAATGTATTTAAATTGACATGAAAAGTAAATGTGCAAAAATTAAAGGTGGAAGAACTAGTGTCACTCTAGCCAACAAGAGTAAAATGAAATGATCCTAAACTATATATAGGGGAGATTAAGGAGTGCTTAGGAAGCTTCCTTCCTCTGTCCTTTTTTCCTTAATTGCACACTTAAGTCTTTCTCTTCTTAATCTTTTGTTAATCTTGGACTTTAATGACTTTTGGCTCGGGATTTCTTTAAACTCGTCTTTAATTTTCTTTATAAATAAGACTCGAGTTCTTCGGCTTTAGTAAACTTCCGTCTTTTGACTTTTTCTTCGATAAATCTTCAGAATTGGTCTTGGACTTCCGTTCTTTTTGCACTCTTGACTTCTTGACTTTGTCTTTCATCTTTTTCTTCAATAAAAGCCCGTGAATGCCCGTGTTTTCTCCACTTTCACCTTTTCGTCCTAAATCACAACAAAAATACAAACCACGCATAATTCCGACATAAATGACATAAAATACACGTTTTGGCTCGGTTATTATTGTAATTAAGTGGTAAAAAGGATGGGTGTTTACACACCTATCAGACCCTATAAACTCGCAAGGATAAATGTTCCTGCACAACCAGCCACAGACAGAACTGAAGAACAACCAACTTATGAACGTGATGAAAAAAGAAACGATCTCACACCAGAGAACCGTGCTTGGTTTGATGTAGAAAAGGAATCAATCTGCTTAATTCTCAGTAGCATTGGAGATGATATTTATTCTACGGTTGATGCATGTTCTACTACTAAAGAAATGTGGACGGCTATTGAAAGATTGCAACGAGGTGAATCACTTAATAAACAAGACATGAAAACTAAGATGTTTTGGGACTTTGGCAAGTTTACATCAAAGGATGGGGAATCAATTGATTCTTATTACTCCCGATTCTACAAAATGATGAATGACATGACCCGAAACAACTTGCAAGGTTCCACCATGCAAGTCAATGTCCAGTTTCTACAGCAACTTCAACCAGAGTGGACACGGTTTGTTACCTTAGTGAAACAACAAAAAAAGTTAGATGAAGTTTCGTATCACATGCTCTTTGATGTTTTGAAACAATTTCAAATGAAGCAAATGAACTTCGAGCTGAACGTGCTGCAAAGGTTTCAAATCCACTTGCTTTGGTGTCTACCACTCAACATTACCCAGATTATCATTCTCGTGCTCCAAAGACCTACTACACTCAATCATTATCACCACGATCATCCACTGTGTCTAAGTCACATGCTCCAACAAGATCCCAAGGCAAAGAAGTTGCAAGAGAACCATCACCCACACCTGAGCAATCATCCGAAGAAGATAGTGATGAAGAACTTGCTCAAAAGGATAGGGAATTTAAGCAACAAATGGCTTTTATTATGAAAAAATACAGGAAAATCTACAAACCTACCAACAACAACCTCAGAACATCATCTAACACGAGGAACAACTATGCTCAGAGTCCTCCCATGTATGACACACGAAGACGTGCTGAGAGTCCTCCAAAGTATGATCGACAACCTAAAAGTATGATAATCAGAGGGTTGCTACTGTTGTTAGAAATAGAGACACTGTTGGTACTCAAATTTTGCAACTAACTGGGATTTAGTGTTTTAACTGCCGAGGTTATGGGCATTTGGCTAGGGAATGCAGACAGCCAAAGAGGGTCAAATATTATGGTTATCATAAGGAAAAGATGTTGATATGCAAGAAAATGGAAGCTGGGATCAAATTATTAGCTGAGGAAGGAGAAATGCTTGACGACACAGATGATGAACTCTCTGACCAAGAACTCGAGGCACATTATTCATACATGGCAAATATTCATGAGGTCCTTAACGTCACTGAAGATGACAATGGTCGTATCTTTTATACTGAGCCAATTGATAAGTTACAACATGATGATGAATATAATGTGTTTGGTGACACACATGAGCATAGTGATCTACCAACAACAATTACTAACACGTGTATGATGGAAACGGTTGATAACAATACCACACCCGATTCATCAAACATGTGCAATAATGAGTTTGAGGATGATCAACATGCAAATGAGTATGATGATGAGGAGCGTGTGACGCTTGCTAATTTAAAATTGCTAGTTTACAAAAAGATGTCAATGAAAATAGAAAGAGTTAAAAGCAATTAAAGAAGGCAAACGTAACGCTCACTCAAAACTTTGAAGAATGCAAAGCCGCTCTTATAAAATCTAGTGAGACTATTGATAGTTATAGGGCTGAGCTTCTTCAAAAGACCAAAGAGCTTGAGCGGTACAAAAGTCGTGTCATCGACGTTAAAAATGACGATTTTGAAAATAAATACAACGAAGCTCTTGCTTTGTTAACTAAAGAAAAACGTCAATTTAATGTCTTATTAAGTGATGAACGTCAAAAAACGTACCTTGCCACAACAAAAATTAATGAACTTGAACAGAGGCTTTCTATGAATACCACCGATTCTGCTAAAATTCTTGACGAAAAGAAACAAGTGGTTGAAACATTAAAACAAGATTTCAAAAATAGACAAAGCAAAGATACTGAAAAAGTAAAGGATCTCGAAGAACAAGTCGATTTTTTGAAAAAGTTGTTTATAAAACGCATGACTCTATTAAAACTGTTAGAATGATAGCGCCTCGGTCGTTTTTCAAGGGTCAACCTAGCTTTGCCACCCCCAAGTACCTCGAACAAGCTCAAGCTGCTAACCCTCACATATATCTTGATGAGTTCGAATGCACCGATCATGATTGCCCAGTAGCTAGCCTCGATAATGAAGAGACGTCCCTTTGGGATGGGGAGAGTAGATCACCGGTCAATAAAGATTTTGTGACATCATATGATTATTCTTATGAAAACATTCTTTATGGTCTTTTCACTCCACAAAAACAGAAGTCTCGTGAGGAATTGTTTTTAGAATGCAAACAAAGACGAATTCAATGGAAGAAAGCTTTTGCCACTAAGAGGAAAGCTAATGTTTTTTAAATATATTAACTATTTGCCTCTTGATGCTTCTAAAAGCAAAAGTAGAAAAACACTTGGTTTTCTTAAACACCACATTGATAATGTTCAATCAATTGTTGAAAGCGATTGGGAAAAACGTCAAAAGGATAAGTGGAAAACAGAAATTCCTCACGACATAACTGTGCTTGTGAAAGAACTTTAATACCAAATACGAAGATAATAAAAGAACATGTTCTTGAGTTTGAAAACTTGATTCGGTCTGAAATGTTTGATGATTTAGAATATGTTGAGTCTCTTGAAAAAGAAATTGGTGAACTTCAAAATGACAAATCAGATTTTTCAAACGAATAAGATCTACTCTTAGAAGAATGTCTCTCCAAAGATATTTTGTGTGTTACTCTTCAATCTTGTGCTGATATCGATGAATATTCTGATGTTGCATGCAAATATCTTGATAAGATCAAAGAATGTGAGCGTCTTGAACTTTAGCTTTCGAAACGTAAAGAAAATGTTGATAAAAAGGCTTTTGAGTTACTTCAACACAAAACTAATTTCCTTCAGAAACATTGTCATTCTCTTGAACTTGCTTTGCAAAAAGCCATAGGAAGTTTTCCACATGATAATAAATTACAAGAAAAACTTTCTCAAATGTGTCGAGAAATGAATGAAAAGATTTTGGAAATTAAAGGGTTGAAAGCTCAGTTACAAGACAGGGAAATAGCGATAGCTGAGTTGAAGAAACTCGTTGCTAAGATGGGTGGGAAAATTGTGGAACCTAGTGTTAAGAAACCTGTTGTAAGACAACCTAATGCGCACAAAGTGACTAGACCCTCTGTCTTGGGAAACCATCTGTTTTCTCTAATTCTGCATTTACAAAACCTGCGTTTTCCCCCAAGACAGATGGGAAGGATAGCTTACCACAGAATACTCTCAAAACACATATTCGATCACAAAGCATCAAGAACACAAATGTGATTAAACCAGGGATGTATAGATTGTCCACTAAACCCACACAGAACAAAGAAAGTCAATCACCTCATACTTCTAGAAACACTAATAGACGTGTGTCTTTTACTACAGGAGTAGTCCCCACTGCTAGTGTTAGCCGGCCTTAGCTTAAGAGCACTCGAATGAATGAAAAGGTTTGGCAAAACAAAAGTCAATGGAAGATGAAGGAAGTAGAAGACCACCATAGGACTTTCAATGTTTCTAAGAATAAAATGTCTATAATCGTGTGTAATGACGATTTGAATGATTCGATTTTGAATGCTTTTGAATGTTAAGTTTGTTTGTGTGAAATGTGGAAAGTGTGCTAATGCCAATCATGCTATGTGTGTTTCGAATTATGTCAAAGGCGTAGATACTAGAACTAAGAAGCAAACTGCGATGCCTATTAGTACTAGAAAACACAAACGCAAAGTGAACAATTCTGGTGCAACCCCCCCCTGAGAAAAATATTGCATCAGACTCCACCACTAAGAACCCTAGAAGCAGAATTAGGGAATTATATGAGTCTTCTAGCAAGTCTTGGAAATGGTGGTATGCTAATCAATGTCCTCCAGGATATAAATGGATGCCTAAGGTTAGGACAAAAAATGTGACTACGAGCGTTAGTCTGCCTTTAAGTGATGAAAATAGGGAAACTAATGAATCGAAAATCACAACTAACATGGAATCCAATTTAGCAAATGATCCATCGTGTTCTAATTTAGGTGATCGAAATAATTCTCTTCATATTGGACTCCGGATGCACGAAGCACATGACGGGGAATCTCAAGCTTCTAATTAACTTGGTGGAGAAGTTCCTGGGTACGGTCCGGTTCGGAAACGATCAACTTTCACCGATCCTAGGATATGGAGACTTGGCTCAAGGGAACAACACAATTAAAAAGGTTTACTACGTCGAAGGGCTCAATCACAATCTTTTCTCGGTTGGTCAATTCTGTGATGCTGATTTGGAGGTTGCTTTTAGAAAGAAGACATGTTTTGTTCATGATTATGATGGGAATGACTTACTTACCGGTTCACGGGGTAATGATCTCTACACTAATTCACTACAAGACTCCACATCTTCAACTCTAATCTGTTTCATGGCTAAAGCTTCAACGACTCAAGCTTGGTTATGGCATCAACGTTTATCTCATCTTAACTTTGATACCATCAACTTTCTTTCCAAGAAAGATATTGTGAGAGGCCTTCCTAACTTGAAATTCATCAAAGATCATCTTTGTTCTTCTTGTGAGCTTTGTAAAGCTAAACGGAGTAGTTTCAAGACATATAATACACCAAGCTCTAAAGGACGGTTAGATCTTCTTCATATAGATCTGTGTGGCCCCATGCGTGTTCAAACCATCAATGGGAAGAAATATGTTATGGTAATTGTCTATGATTACTCAAGGTACATGTGGACCCTCTTCTTAAGGTCCAAAGATGAAACACCTGAGGTTCTCATTAACTTCCTTAAGCTGATACAACGTGGTCTTCAAGATCAAGTAAAAGTGGTACGTACTGACAGAGGCACATAATTCTTGAATTTAACTCTGAAGAAATATTTTGAATCCGAAGGGATTGTACATGAAACATCTATTGCTCGAACACCTGAATAAAACAGAGTTGTTGAAAGACGAAATCGCACTTTAGTTGAGGCTGCTCGAACATTATTATCTGCTTCAAAACTACCATTATTCTTTTAGGCCGAAGCCATGTCAACCGCATGCTATACACAAACCCGATCCTTAATTATCCCAAGACACGAAAAGACACCATATCACATAATTAATGATCGCAAACCTTCACTCAAACACCTTCATGTTTTTGGATGTACGTGTTACATTATTCGAGATGGTGAAAATCTAGACAAGATGAAAGAGAGAGGTGATGCATGCATTCTAGTGGGATATGCAACTCAGTCTAAGGGATACAAAGTGTACAACAAGAGAACAAAATTGATAGTCGAGACTATTCATATCAGATTCGACGAATTGCAAGAAATGGCACTTGAACAAAACAGTTTAATTCCCGAACCATAATGACAAAAGACTTATGTGTACAACCGCATGGAACTCGAAACTCAAGACCACAGCAATGAACCGTCAAGTTCAAAGCTGGTTCCTGAACATGTTCCTAGAGCAGATATGACAGTGAACACGACACTTGACGAGTTGGAAATGTTATATGGACCAATGTTTGATGAATATTTCACGGGGGAGAAACATATTGTATCAAAGTCTTCTGATGTCACTCATGATAAGAATGATGACACCGATCATCGTCAACAAAAGGATACAACCTCATCTACTTCAACACGGGTTGCTGCAGATTTACCTTCTCAGAATATCACCTCAACAATCAATCCTACAAAATCCACAACTACTGTCATTGCTCCAGAGAACACAAATCAAGCAGACGATGCATTATCTGACGATGACGATTTTCACAACCCATTCGATACACCGGTACACGAAAATGGAGAGTCTTCAACTCGCCATGTTGATTCGTCAAATATGCATACGTTTTACCAACGAAATCTGTCAACACATCATTGGACCGGAGATCATCCTTTGGTTCAAGTAATTGGAAACCCTTCACAAACTGTTCGTACAAGACGACAACTAGCCACCGATCGTGATGTTTGTATGTTCGCACTCTTTGTGAGTACAACTGAACCGAAAAACATCAAAGAAGCCATGGCTGATCATGCTTGGATTGAATCGATGACGGATGAACTTCAACAATTTGAAAGTCTTAAGGTCTGGGAACTTGTTGACAGACCATACGATGTGATTCCTTTAAATCTTCGATGGATCTGGAAAAACAAGATGGATGAAGAAAACACGATCATCAAGAACAAAGCTAGGCTAGTGGCTAAGGGGTATGGCCAGAAAGAGGGATTTGATTTTGATGAGTCATTTGCACCAGTTTCTCATATGGAAGCGGTCAGGATTTTCCTTGCTTATGCTGCACATAAGGGATTCGCTGTCTATCAAATGGATGTAAAGACAACATTTCTTAACGGTCCTTTGAAGTAAGAAGTCTATGTCACGCAGCCAGAAGGATTCGCCAATCCTCATTATCCTAACAAGGTGTATCGTCTCCACAAAGCACTATATGGACTAAAGCAACCTCCAAGGGCGTGGTACGACGATCTCTCGAAATTTCTGGTATCCAAAGGTTTCTCAAAAGGTTCCATTGATCTAACCTTGTTCACTTATAAATATGGGGATGACATTTTGCTTGTGCAGATTTATTTTGATGACATTATTTTCGGGTCCACAAACCCAAAACTTTCAAAATGGTTTGAAAAAGTCATGCACAGCAAATTTGAAATGTCAATGATGGGAGAACTAAAATTCTTTCTTGGAATACAAGTTCACCAATCCCCAAGTGGTATATTTATAAACCAAGATAAGTATTCTCAAGAGATAATCAAAAAGCATGGTATGACTTCATGTGACCCCGTTGGGACACCACTATCAACCCCATCGCTAGATGCTGACTTGGAGGGAAATGCCATAGATCAAACGAGATATCGTTCCATGATCGGTTCCCTCATGTACTTGACAGCAAGCAGACCTGATATTTCACATGCTACATGTTATTGTGCACGATCTCAAGCACGACCTACTGAAAAAAAAGCTCAAGGAGGTTAAACGGATCTTTCGGTACCTTAAGAATACCATTCATTTGGGACTCTCGTATCCGAGGGAAACCGGTTTCTTTCTAACGGCCTATACAGATTCTGATCATGCAGGGTGTCTTGATACACGAAAAACTACTTCTAGTGGTGCACAATTTCTAGGTCAAGATAAGCTTGTGGGATGGTCTTCCAAGAAGCAGGATTGCACATCACTTTCATCAGCCAAAGCGGAGTATGTGTCTCTATCTGCGTGTTGTGCTCAAGTTCTTTGGATGAGAACACAACTCACGGATTATGGCTTCCACTTTGATAAAGTACCTATGTACTGTGACTCAAAGTCGTCCATAGCAATCTCCTGCAATCCGGTATAGCATTCCCGTACGAAGCACATTGATGTCTGATACCACTTCATAAAGGAACAAGTTGAAAGAGGGATCGTTGAACTATACTTTGTTGTAACGGATTACCAACTTGCTGACTTGTTTACGAAAGCTCTGTCGAAAGATAGGTTTGAGTACCTCATTAGGCAAATTGGTATGAGATGTTTGAATCCAGCAGACCTGGAGATTTGGGCAAAGGTGCCTGCTTGATTCATCTTTCAAACATCTACTTGTAAATATTATTGAAAAGCAAAATACAAAAATATAAAACATATAAAAGCAAAACAGAAAATTAAAAATCTTTCAAAATCCAAAAATATTCTTCTCGACATGTCTTTCAGTATCGATAATATGGACGTACCTAGAAATGTCGCTCAATAACGACACGGGTGTGTACATAAAGCTCGAATGAAAGTTGTAAATATTTTTCAAAACATGTCATTTCTTTAAATAAAGGAAATTGTCTATTTTGGACAATATTTCCAACTAACGGGTAGAGCAATCTATCTTGGGTTGAGCTTGTCCTAAAACATTCAATGTTTTGAGCTCAACACAATGGCTTGTAATAACTTTCAGATTACAACCCGGTTCTATATTCACGGGGGAGTGTACGCTTTAGTGCCCTTACCCTCAGCAAAATAAGAGAAATCTTCTTACACTTGAGTGAATTCGTCAAGACATTCAAAGTCTAAGAACTCAAGTTCATGCTTTAGAAAAACCTCTTCGCAAAAAAGAAATAGGATTTTTCAAAAAGCGTTGAACATAATTTTTTCAAGAATTTTTCAATGATTATTTAAAATCTTTCAAAAATTGTGCGTTCAACAAATCCCATCCTCAAAAAGCGAAATGTGGATCATATCCTCACAATGACAATTCAATTGGATCAATTTTTGAGGGGGAGCATTTAAACTTTATGCAAAAGATTGACACATCTTTCTCCCAAAGATTTTCAAGACTATTCTTTCAAAATATATTTTAATCAAATTTGGTATCTCTAATCTCAAAAGATTTTATATATTAGAGATAGGGGAGAAAATGTGATTAAAATGTGATCTTATATAAGACTCAAGCACTTTAACTCTTACCTACATGTGTAAAACACTTTCGATTATCGACGCACATGTGAAGGGGGAGCATTTCTAAAACGACAAAACTAGCAAGGTGTTAAATGTTTTTCAAACACTTTGTTAGAAATTAAAGTGGTTTTTATGGTTACCATCAAATACCCACAACATCTCTAATTCACGACGTTATTGGTGTCAAAAGGGTGGTTTGGTTTAAGTCCTATGATCCAACCAGAACCGGAGGGATCTTCCCAAGGACTATCCAATAGATTATTAGAAGTCCTTAGGAAAGATGGAGTAGAATGTGAACGTAGCTGAATGCTGACTAAGTACTGATGATAGCACTGGAACAATCACAACAATGTGCTATTAATGATGTCTTGGTAAGCATTGAAGGGGTTGAAGAATGAAAAAGAAATGTAAGGATAAAAGGTGTAAAGAAAGAAGACCTCCATACAACTTAGGCAGAAATCGGGTCAACACATCATGAAGACAACTCATCATGGACCTAGTGATGTAAAGCACAACCCTTTCCTAGCTACTCAGTCTTCTCTCAAAAGAAGTTTGTTTTATTGTCACGGAGAACAACATGACTTCTATTAGATTTCTCACTATGAGATAGTTGATATTGAATAGGTGGCATCTGCTCCAGCCTCCGACCACTAAAAGTGCACAAATCGAGTCTAGAGCCAAGAGATCAATCAAATCTCATTAGGACACACGGAATGACGATAAAGAGAGTCCTACGCCATATCCTTGTGATATTGCTAGAACACTCAGAGTAATACTACTTAGTATTCACAATGATGAGTGGAAATCCTTCCGGTGTTAACATCAAACAGCACTACGGTAGGTCATATGTAAGATTCTTTATGAATTAAACATATGTAGAACTGAAAAGCAACAGTGGTTTGATTCTGAATTGATTTAAACTCGTTTCAGGTTTCTACGCAATATCTTTATGGTCTTGCCAGAACATTAAGAGTGATATTCATTAATATTCACAGTGACGAATGGAAATCCTTCTAGCGTCAACATCAAACAGCGCTACGGTAGGTGACTTGTGCGATTCTTATGAATCAAGCTTGTGTCAACTAGAAAGCAACAATGGTAAGATTCTTTATGAATCACACTTGTTCCAGGAATTTGAATTGACGACTTTAATCAAGCGGATATTTATCCAATTGATTCACTCTTCATGTTCGCAGTCTTGCTTTGAGACGGTCGAGTAAAGAGAACGGCTAGTACTGCCGCAAAACCCTGTCAAGGAGATTCTTAATTGAATCTACCTAATCACAGGTACGGTATTTAATATCGTGTAACGGTCTTCACCGACCGGAGGTAAAACGCTACCGATTTAGGACGAATGTCAAAGCCATTCAGTCCGTGTCTATGTTTTGTCTCGAGAAGGTGGCGTTACGGTGTACTCAACAAAGTCAAAGATTCAGAACCGCATACTCATGCCTAAAGATATATTCAACAATTAATAGTGTGAGCAGGTGGATGAAGACACAAGATCACAAGTTGGCAAAGAAAAGTCAGGGATGATTTGAAGATCTCAAGATTAAAGACGAAGTCGAAAGACAACGACAAAGGCTCAAAGATCACAGCATGAAGAAACAATACTACTCTTACACGTTCAAGACTCATTTATAGCGAGATTAGTAATCTCTACAAATCTCCAAATGACAAAGGGTAATGACCTCTCATAAAGGGTAATGACCTCTCATTGGGGGTGATTGTTAGCCTCAAAATATTGAGTCAAACAAGAATGCTCGGTCATATGTTCATTATGTATAATATTTTAGAACGTTGTAATAGGTAGTAGATTAGTCGTGTTATACGGGCTTATCTTTAGGCTAAATTTCATTCATAAGTAACCAAAGCCCAAAAGGAAAGCCCGGCCCATTAGAATATAGTCCATAAACAAGCCCGTATGTGGGTGGACTATATATACCCTTCCTAGCATGTTAGGAAGGGTGTTGGTCATTTTCATTTTCTCTCATTAATCTAATCCTCCAAAAGTTCCAACCATTCTCTCTACTTTCTCTCACTACTTTCTCTTTCTAGAAGTATCTTTTATCTAACTTTCTTTCTTGTTTAATCATCATGTTATCTATGGGACAACAGCTTCGTGCCACCTAACCCCCCGTTCACTAGTGCGTATTCTAAGAAGGAAAGCTTGATTGGGGGTCTTGCACCCAAGTATTACTTACATATACTATACTTTCTTGTAGATATTACTTATTGAACCTCGGAAAGGATAATCCCTTCTTTTCCAAAGTCGAACGAGAGATTCTCTCTCACTCCTTGATTTGAGTTGCATGCTCACCCGCGGGCGTGCACAAATACCTTTTGGTGTACAACCCCTTCCTCCGAAAAGGAAGAAAAAGAGAAAGAGTAAAAACAACACCGTCCATCAAGCCGATCCCGAGAATCGTGCTTTGAACAACACACAAGAAGCCATGGCCGCCGTTGACAATCGACCTTTGATGGAGCACCTTCAATCCAATGTGCAAGGACATGCCGATGCTATTGTTATACCCGAGATACCCGCAAACACCTTTGAGCTTAAGACGTCCATGATTAGCTTGGTTTCAAACACACCATTTTTTGGGAGACCTAGTGATAATCCACACGATCATATCAAGATGTTTCTATCTCTTTGCAATACCATTAAGTACAATAGAGTTCCCCATGATGCCATTAAGTTGATCTTGATCTAATTCTCCTTAGAGGGAAATGCTAAGTATTTGCTAGATACACAACCACCTAAGAGCATTACCACTTTGGATGAATTTACTAAGAACTTCTTGAACAAGTTCTTTCCTCCATCTAAGACCACGGCTTTGAGAAACCTAATTATTGGATTTTAACAAAAACCTAGTCAAACCTTTAGTGATGCTTGGGAAGAGTACAAGGAGTTATTGAGAAAATTCCCTAATCATGGATTCAATGAAGTTCACCAAATCAATACTTTCTACAATGGATTAAGACCACGTCATCAAGATTCCCTCAACTCCTCCGCGGGTGGGAATATTCTTTCCAAATCCATTCAAGAGGCATGGGACATTACTGAGACTAAATCCATGGTGCAAACAAACACACAAATTGATGAGAGGGTTCATATGGTGCAAGAGGGTGTTACTCCACAATTTGATAAGATTTTCTCTCAAAAGTTTGATACTATGAATGATACACTCTTGAAGCTTTGTGAAATTACCTTGAACAAAAATTCCACCAATGATGTGAATGCCATTGCTATTTCATATGAGACTTGTAGAGGTCCTCATTCTTACCAACAATGTGACAAGGTTCAAAATTACCAAGGTGAATGTTATGCTTATCAAGATGAACATAGAGAGTACTTCAAACCTAACATCAACCCAAACAATCTCTCTTACAAGTCAAATAACTACCTTGCTCCACCCGGCTTTCCACCCCATCCACCCACCCAAAACTAACCCAATCCTCCTCAATTGTTACAAAGAAATCAAGGGCCTAGGCCAAACTACCAAGGGAGCAACTATAGAGCACCCAACACCATTCAACATCAAGGGAATAATTGCATACAAACAATCAAGTATTTAACCAACCACCTCCACCCTTTCAAAATCAAGGATACCATCAAGGTCAAAATCAAGGATATGGGCAAAATGATACTTTTGAGCTATTTGAAAGAAGAATTCATGAAAGTGAAAAGAGAATACAAGAACAAATGAGAGCTATGAATGAGGAAACTACCAAAAGGATTTTGATGGTGCTTAATCAAAGGCCACAAGGGGCTCTACCTTCAAACACACAAACAAATCCAAGGGCTAATGTCAGTGCTATCACAACAAGAAGTGGAAAGACAACTAATGATCCTTCACCTCCTACACCTTAGCCTACTATGGTTCCACCTTGTGATGAGCCTTCAACATCAAACTCACCACCTTCAAGCTCTACCACTTCAACACCTACACCTTCTCATCCTACACCCAATTATCCTTTACCTTCCACACCTACTAATGAAGAACCTAACAAAGAGAAACCTTCCACCACAACAACTACTCTACCTACACCAAAACCAAGCTTACCATATCCATCAAGATTGAGAAAGGAGAAATTGAAAAACAAGGATGATATTCAAGTCTCTAATTTTTTGAGGATGTTCAAGCAATTTAACATAAACATCTCCTTTGCGGAAGCTCTTGCATATATGCCAAAGTTTGCTAAAATATTCAAAGATATCCTCTCCAACAAGGAAAAATTGGTGGATTTGCCTAACACATCACTTAATGAGAATTGCTCCGCCGTGTTTCTCAAAACCTTACCTACAAAACTTGGAGATCTAGAGCGATTTTTGATCCCTTGTAATTTTCCCAGGGTAGAAATTTGCATGGAACTAGCGGTTCTAGGGGAAAGCATTAATCTCATGCCTTTATCGGTTTGGCAAAAACTCTCTCTTCCTGAGCTCACTCCTACTAGAATGACCCTTGAGTTACCAATCGTACCATAGCTTATCCGGTAGGCATTACGAAGGATGTGTTTGTAGGTGTGGATAAGTTTACCTTTCTGGCGGACTTTGTAGTGGTTGATTATGATATGGATCCGAGATTTCCTCTTATAGTTGGTATACCATTTTTGAGGACGGGTCGTACTCTTATAGACGTGGCGGAAGGAGAACTAATTATGAGAGTTGAGGATGAGAAAGTGGTGTTTAAGCTAGGAAAAGTGACTAAGAAGTCTCAAGGTTGTGAAACGATTAACATAGTGGATGTTCTTGATGAGGTGTGTGATGAGCATTTTCATGAAGCTTGTAAGAATGATAGTGAAGACATGCCTCATGTAGAGACCGTTGACTCAATTGCTCCCTCCTTAACACCTTTTGGAGAGAGTGATTTCCTCTTGGACGAATTTGAGTCCAACTTCCTTGGTAATGATGATTCTCCCATCAATTGGGAAGAATACATTCTCACTATCTAAAAGTTTCTCAATGAGGATCCCATTCCTTTACCTATTCCACAAGAAGTTACCATAGATGATCCATCCATAGTGAAACCTTCCATAGAGAGTCCACCTACCCTTGAACTTAAGGATCTTCCATCTCACCTTGAATATGTTTTCTTAGAGGGGAAAGACCAATTACCCGTGATCATAGCAAAAGACTTGAAAGATGATGAGAAGGAAAAACTCATAGAGGTGCTTAAGAAACATAAGAAATCCATAGCATGGAAAATATCCGACATAAGGGGAATTGATCCAAATTTTTGTACACACAAAATCCTTATGGAGGATGATTACAAACCCGCCATTCAAAGCCAAAGAAGGGTTAACCCAAAAATCCATGAGGTCATCAAAAAGGAAGTTATCATACTCCTTGATGCGGGCATGATTTACCCCATTTCTGACTCTTCATGGGTTAGCCCGGTACATTATGTTCCTAAGAAGGGTGGAATCACCGTATTGCCTAATGAGAACATTGAGCTTATTCCTACTAGACTTGTCACGGGTTGGAGAGTTTGTATTGATTATAGAAAGCTCAATGATGCTACTAGGAAAGATCATTTACATTGCCTTTTATGGACCAAATGCTTGAACGCTTAGCGGGAAATGAGTACTATTGATTTCTAGATGGATTCTCGGGTTATTTTCAAATACCCATTGACCCTAAGGATCAAGAAAAGACCACATTCACTTGTCCCTATGGTACATTTGCTTACAAGAGAATGCCTTTTGGCTTGTACAATGCACCGGGGACATTCCAAAGGTGTATGATGGCAATCTTTCATGACATGATTGAGCACACTATGGAAGTTTTCGTGGATGATTTCTTGGTTTTTAGAGATTCATTCACTTCTTGTCTCTCCCATTTGGAACGTATGCTTAAGAGGTGTGAAGAAACACCTCTTGTTCTTAATTGGGAGAACTGCCATTTCATGGTAAAAGAGGGGATATTCTTGGGACATAAGATATCCAATAAGGGTTTAGAAGTGGATCGTGCTAAAATTAATGTTATTTCAAAGCTTCCCCCACCTACCACGATGAAAGGAGTTATAAGTTTTTTGGGTCATGCGGGATTCTATAGACGTTTCATATAAGATTTCTCTAAGATTGCAAGACCCATCACCCACCTCTTAGAAAAAGAGGCTCCTTTCATTTTCACCCAAGAGTGTTTAGACTCTTTTGAGATACTTAGGGAAAAGTTGACTAAGGCTCCCATTTTGGTTTCTCCAAATTGGGATTTGCCTTTTGAGATCATGTGTGACGCTAGTGATTATGCCGTGGGAGCCGTGTTAGGACAAAGAGTGAATAAGCATTTTCAACCTATACACTATGCTAGTAAGACCATGACTGGTGCTCAACTTCACTATACCACCACGGAAAAGGAGTTGCTTGCTATAGTCTATGCCTTTGAGAAATTTAGACCCTATCTTGTGCTCTCCAAGACCATAGTGTATACGGATCATTCTGCTCTCAAGTACCTCATGAAAAAGCAAGATGCTAAGCCTAGACTTTTGAGATGGGTTTTGTTGCTACAAGAGTTTTCCATTGAGATTCGTGATAAGAAAGGAGCCGAGAATTTAGCGGTGGATCATTTGAGTAGACTTGAGCATCCTTTTCAAGGTGAATTGCCTCATAAGGAAATTAATGAATCCTTTCCATTAGAGGAGCTCATGTCTATCTCTTTACAAGAGGATGCCACCCCTTGGTTTGCGGATATTGCAAACTATCTTGTGGGGGATGTGCTAATAGAGGGTCTCACTTCACAACAAAAGAAGAAGTTACTTAAGGAAGTGAAATACTACTTTTGGGATGACCCTTACCTCTTTAGGCAATGTGTGGACCAAATCATTAGACGGTTTGTGGATGGGCCCGGGGCACTTAAAATCTTAGAAGCTTGTCATAAGGGACCTACGGGTGGACATTTTGGGCCCAACTATACTGCCAAGAAAGTCTTTGATTCGGGTTACTATTGGCCTTCAATATACAAAGATGCTCAAAAGATGGTGAAATTTTGTGATGTATGTCAAAGACAAGGAAAAATTACTCAACGAGATGAGATGCCACAAAACTTCATACAAGAATGTGAGATTTTTGATGTGTGGGGAATAGATTTCATGGGACCATTTCCATCATCTAAGGGAAATAAATACATACTCGTAGCCATGGACTATGTTTCAAAGTGGGTTGAGGCCAAAGCCTTGCCTACTAATGATACTCGAGTTGTAGTGAAATTTTTGAAGCAATTATTCGCTAGATTTGGTGTACCTCCGGCCATCATAAGTGATCGTGGTACTCATTTTTGTAATGATCAATTTACAAGAGTTATGAAGAAGTATGGTATTAACCATAGACTTTCTACCACTTATCACCCTTGATGTTTGAGTTTTACAACCTTGTTTAGGAAAACAAAGTGTAATTAGGGTAAGTACGACGGTTTAGGAAAACCGTGCACAAATGACCCAATGTGGGGATCGTTCTCAAGGAGGCTTGTGTGTTGTGTAAAGAAATGATTAACTTTGTGATTATAATAATGAGAAAAGAAAAAGAGAAGGATGACGGTTACGATTAGGGATTAAACTAAGACGAAAAGTCGTGCACGTAAAACCGTAGAATATGACAAAATTTAAATTTTAGCCTAAAAATTCCTAGAAAATTGCAATAAATCCTAAAAAATGTAATTAGAGTTTACAAAAAATCAAAAATCACTCAAACCTTTCATTTAACTAAATATTACTTTTTTAATGCTAATTAAAGCCCAAAAATCAATTTAATTAACAAAAAGCCCAAAATGAGATTTTTCACTTTGTAAACCTCTAAAATGACTTAACTAGATTAAAAACAATTTTTGAAAAATTTAAAATTAATTAAAACTATTTAAAAAAGATTAAAAACTATAAAATCTTAAAATAATTCTAAAAGTTAATCAAATGACACTAAAATTAATGTAAAAGTTTTAAAATTCCTAACTTAATGTATTTGAACTAGGAAAAATGAAAAACTAGCAAAAATCTAAAATTTAATTTTTAATAATAAAATATTAATAAAAATCCAAAATTTATAAAAAATTATAAAAAGTTTCAAACTAGTTTATTTTAACCTAATAGACACATAAATGAACTTGAAATTACCAAAATACCCCTAATGGGCCTTTAAATGGGCCAAAACGAAAAACAGTCCACTATATTAGGCTTTTTGGCCCAATAAGCAAAAAGTTGTCCAAATAAGCCCAAAATCACCTACTTGACTCAAAGCTGAAAGTGAGCTTATCGCAGCTTAATTGTCAACAACTTATTCTTAATGAGCTTTTTGGCCCATTAAGCCATAAGCTAATGCCATAAGCTCTAATTTGACACACAAGCTTCTTTTGGGATACTTAAGAGATATGTGAAAAGAAATTTTGAAAAAGCCCAAGAAATAAGCCTGAAATAAGCAAAAGCTCTCTTCACAAAACGACAAAATAGTCGTTTTTGAGTTCTAAGCTACCTCAAGTGCTGATCCAACTTGCAAAAGGTTTTAAATGACAAAACTAAGCTTAATAATCAAAAAGATTTCAAATAAGCACAATGAATAAGCTGGAAAAAGCAATAAGCACTTAATGTAAAAGTCAACTTGTTTGGTTTTCTAGTCAAACCTAAAAGTCAAACCCTAAAAAGCTCCAAATTAGTTCAATGGGTCAAATGAGGAAGATTGATTAAAAAAACTAAGTTGTTGCAAGTCCAAATAAGCTAGAAGCTTATGAATATAAGCTGATGATCAAATTACACTAGCAGTGGCTAGCAACAGGGGAAAGGAGTTCCCACTGCTCGACTATGTTGACTTTTTGTCTTATATGGATTTTTGTTGGATTCAAGCTACAAAAAGGCATCCTTATAACCAGTGGGTTATAAGGAGTCAATAAAAATCACAAAAACACAAATCCTTTCAGCCAATTAGTACAGTTTAATCAAAATATCACTAGATAGCACACAGACACGTTCATAAGCAGTTTTCACACAAATAAGCAGTTTTAGCAAAAATAAGCCAACCAAATTGAACCAAATGCACACAACAGCTTTGATTAATTTAAATGAACATAAATTAACTATTTTCCTGTAATGATATGAAGTTTAGAACAAGATTCAAGCAAATAAATGTTACTGATGAACAAAGAACAAGCAGATTTCAAACTATGCTGATGTACTTGACCACAAATCCAATTTCAAACCCTCAAATCTTCTTAACAGGTTATATAAATGATGATATGGCATTTATACATGATCTCATCGTTCTTTTCGGGATTTAAATGCATAAAAATGTCATAAAATACCATATATATGCTTGTGTTTGTTTATTTTAGGTATGGATATCATGAAAAAGAAAAAAGATCACAAGATACAAGGAAAAACGGACACGAGAAACGAAGCCGTACAAAGAACCGGGCCCTAAATCATTGAATGAAGACTTGAAGACAAACAAGATTGATCCTCATTTATTGAAGAAATGACACTTAAAACCCTTGTATATTCATAATTACAAGTTTGGTCCTTTAAGTTTGTCAAAATTACACAAATGGTCCTTCAACTTTGAAGAAATGGCAAGATTAGTCCCTCAACAATTTCAAATTGCCAACAATGGTCCCTCATGAAGTCTAAGATACATTGAAGACCTTTTAAGATCAAGAATGTCCAAGATCAGCCCTTGAAATATCTCAAAATGTCAAAAACAACCCTTGTAAACCTTATTGGAAAGTTTTGTGGCAAAATTGCCAAAAGCTGAAAGTTAAATACAAAGGGAAATCGTTTTTAGGGCTGAATTACTTGATTTACCAAAAATCCAAAAATACAAGGACTAAAAGTGTGCACTGAAACATTCAAATACAAGAAATGCGCCAAACACCACAACTTCCCCCAATTTCGGATCAAACAATTTACTGTTCACCTTTTACCCACCCAGAATTTACACCACTTAAACTTAAGGTAATTTTCAATTACCTTTGCACATGAGTGATTCACATGTGCGGAAACTCATCCAAACCATAAAACCCTTATTCCCACTCACAATGGACCCCACCCCCAATTCCCTTTCCACCAATCAGAATGCTACATGCCCTCCAAGTCATCCAACGTGGCAAAATCAACAGCTCTGACTCATTGCTTCATTCCAAAGCTAAAATGAACAGCCTTGATCAATTTGGACAGCTCAAATTCAGAAAACATCTAGAAGACTCAAGGGCATAATAGGGAACTTAGTTCTAGGGTTTGTGAATAGTGTTTAGCCAGGCATTTGCCTATAAAAGGAGACCTCAACATGTGAGAATCCCTTTGTTCTAGTCTTACTCTTTAAACATTGTAATTCCTTTTTAAAATTTATAAAAGTTGGTATTTTGAGAAATTTGTAATTCCTTTTTATGTTTTTGAAAGTTGGTGTTGTTTAAAGGGTGATTCTGAGTTCCATTGATTGTTATAAGTGTGCTTGAACCTTTTGGATCAAGGACGTTTATGCTTGGTAAGGTTTTTCAAGTTTGAAAAAGCTTGAAAGAAGGTTCTGATTTTGCTTATTTTTGTGTACTAACCCTTAACCATAAGCTATAAGCTCTTGCAAGCTTGTTGACACCAAGCTTGTGAAGGGATTAGAGCCCTTGGTTGAGTTGTTTGCTGCTTGTGTTCAAGACATCAAGTCCTTGAGTTTCTGCTTTGAAACATCAACCAACGCATTCATCATCTTTCTTGTTGAAGTACCTTGGTCTTGTTCTAGTTGTTGAACAAGGTCCAAGGAGCATAGCTGGCCTTCCTAGGATGTTGTGGAAGGCAGGTATAACCTCTTGTTAAGATTCCTCTCAAAATTTCATGTTTCTGCTTATTTTGTACTTTGGTCTATGATTTGGAGTTCTTGTGTTTGTGCTTTGAGTTTTATGGCTGGTATCTGTTAGTTGTCACCTAGTGTAGCTATTTGATCATTAAAATCAATAGGTTGTGTTAAAAAATCAGAAGTTTGTTTGAAAAGTGGTTGATTAAGGGTTGTTTGGGATTACTAGTTCATAAGGCCTTGTGGCCTTGTGCCCTTGGTTCTTAGGGTTTGGGAGGTCTAAACAAGTCATAATATACAAGTTTTAGTCATTGGTTTACTTTCTGAAAGTTTGGAAAAGAGATTTGAAGTTTTGCAAAAATCTGATAAAAGTGGTTTTGGAGTTGGTCAAACACATCAGATCCAATAACTTCTTTGTTACTTGGATCTAAGGTCTGAAATCAGGTTTGGGAATAGTTTGGGTGATAAGCTATCTATTGGTTATCTGGTTGTTGAATTTGGTGGCTTATTGTGGTTTTTATAGCTTATCAAAAGTTGCTGAAGTGGTATTTGCATCAACAAAGTGACCACCTCATTTTGTGCTTGCATTTGTTATCCTAGTGTATGCCTTGTGATTTTGCTGCTTGGAACTTGTTTATGTGCTGCTTGTGATAGGATTTTGCTATTTGGATTGCTTTGTATCTGGCTTATAAGCTAACTGGCTTATTAAGTCCTTATTGCCAAAATCTGTCATCAAAAGGTCAACTGACCTCTTGATTCACCAGGCCTCCTCCTTGAGTCCTTCACAAAATTTGATTATAACAAGCCCTGGCACCATCCCTGATCATTTGGTGCATTTTGGAGTACTTTGACTTTTGGTCAAATAAGCACAAATTGGCTTATTTTTTAGAACTACTTATTGGCACATGCAACAACTTATCTTTTGTAATAGAAATCATTTTTCTTAGCTTAATATCATATCTGGAAGTTTACAAGTCTTTTGGTTAAGCTTTTGCTAGAAAACTAGCTTATTTGACTTTTTCAGCCAGCTTATTTGCTCTTACAGCTTATTCTACTTGGCTTTTTGTGATTTTCTTGATTGATTATTCTTAGTTAAGCTATTTGTGAGCTTTTGCAACAAACTAGAGCTTCTGAGGTGCCCTAAATCTCAAACCCGACTATTTTGTCTTTTAGTGAATTTTTACTTTGCTTATTTCTGGTTTATTGAGTGTGCTTTTTCAAAATTTCTTTTTACAGATCTCATAAGCATCCCAAAAGAAGGTTGTGTTTCAAATTAGAGCTTATGGCATTGGCTTATTGCTTAATGGGCTGAAAAGCCCAATAAGAATAAGCTGTGTGTTTAATAAGCTGTGATAAGCTCACATTCAGCTTTTGGGCCTTTAGAGTTTTATTCTTAGAATTAAATTTTGAGTCAGATAGGGCTTTTCCAAGTCAATTGGGCCAAGTTTGACTTTTTGGGTCCAAAAGCCCATTTGGTTTGACTGTTTTTGGTTTTGGCTCATTTGAGGGCCCAATAGGGGTATTCTGGTCATTTCACTTTGATTTTCTGATTATTTAGGTTAAAATAAACTAGTTTGCAAGTTTTTAGAATTTTTTATAATTTTTGGATTTTTAATATTATTTTAATATTATTTTATTATTATTTTTCAAATTTCACATTTTCCAACTTTTTACATTTTTCTTAGCTTTATTACATTAAAATAGGAATTTAGAAACTTTTAGAATAATTTTATCACTTTTAGATTAATTTTTATAATTATTTTAAGTTTTAATAGTTTTTAAGTCATTTTAAATAGTTTTTAATAGTTTAAAATTTTCTAAAAATAGTTTTTAATCTTTTTAGGTCATTTTAGAGGTTTACCAAATGAAAAATCTTTATTTGGGCTTTTTGATAATTTATTTGATTTTTAGGGCTTTAATTAGCATTTAAAAATTGAATATTTAATTATTTAAAAGGTTTGAAAAAATTCTGATCATTGGTAAACTCTTAGTTTATTTATTTTGATTTTTGGTGAATTTTTGGTAATTTTTAGAATTAATTTTTATTTTTGTAGTCTTTACGGTTTTACGTTTTAACTTTCTAGTAGTAATTTTTACGTCTTCGTCATCTTCTTTTCTCATCCCCTTCTAAACCAATCATTAATCACAAACATTTAACAAGTTTTTCACACACATATACCTCCTTGGGAAACGAACTTTCACACCATAAGGGTCATTAGTGTTTACGTTTTCCTAAACGTACACTTAATACTTACCGCTTTTACGCTCCTTTTCCTAAAGGTCGTATTTTACCACAATCAATAAACTTTGTTTAATCACTTGCTAGCCCTAAGCATGCATACAATCTATGTGTTTCCAAGATCTTAGTTCAAAACAAGCAGATTTCAACAAGTTATAGCACAATCAAGAAATTGATGTTCAAAAGCCAAAAACTTGCAGATAATAGCACACAGCCAAGTATTAATCAAATACAAGCATAAAACAACACTTAACAATAACTCAAAATCAAATTGCAAGCTCAAATCAGTAAACCCAAACAACCCTTTCACTTTTTAATCATAGATTTAACAAAGAAAATGTGTGATTCAGTTTAACCCAAGCCTAATCTAGCATCATAACATCAATATCATGCAATATTAAGCAGATCCAAGCCACAAAAACACTTCTTATAACAGCAGAACACAAAATCACACAAATCAAGTACTTTTATCAGATTTTGGGTAAGAAGGCTCAAACCTCATGAATGTACATCTAGACTCACGAGTTTTTGAGCTTATGTGCCTAGCTTAACAAGGCACAAGCTTCCACAAAGCTGCTAAGAGTAACAAGGGTACAACAAGTAATATTCAAAACTAAAAATTGAAAAATAAATCTGATTAATGCAACCTTTGTACCCACTCCTTGATTATCCCCAAACCACAAGCTTACAACACCTTGATAATCTTCTTATCAGGGTGCTATAATCACTTGCAATCCAAAAATTCCAAGGATGTACCAAAGAACTTAGCAAAATATCATATTTTGGAAAACTTGGCAATTTCTTGCACAAGGTTTGAAAACAGGTTTTGATACTTCAAAATCATAAACATGAAACATAATCAAGCATAGAATAAGGTTGGCACTTGGATTTCTTCAACACTTCAAACACGTTTTCATTAAGATTGAAAAAGGATTTACAGAAATGTGAACAATGGAAAAACCAAGAGCAAATGTAAATGTTGGACCTGATACCCTTTATATAGAGGGTGTACAATGGTCTGCATAAGCTAAAAACTCAAAACCCTAACTTGTAGAGGTCCTAAAATACCCTTGATGAAGTTTGAATATTGACTGATCATGTGAAGTTCTTGGACGTTTGTGAAGCTGTAAAGGGTGATGGAATTTGATCAAGGGCTCACAATGAGCTTATGTTGTAAGCTACATTGTGGGTGGTAGATTTTCTGCATGACTTTGGACTTATCCCAAAAAACGTGTGCATGGGGTTCAACATGTGAGCTGCTGGTTGGTGATGTGGAAAGTTTAGAGGTTGGGTTATGATTAACACCACCCTAATCATAGTTCTGGATAAAATGGTGAGTTAATTTCATGTATTTAGTGAATGCCCAATTTTGTTCTTGAGTGAATAGTGGGTTAGTTTGATCTGGATTAAGGTTTGATATGGGTGTTTAGCGCGTTAACTAATAAATATTAGTTAGTTATATGGCCGAGTAAGATGGTGACTTGGTGAATTAGTGAGTGGTGATTGGTGGGATGGAGTTAGTGGGGCACGTGTCCTCCTCCCACTGGTCTATGTATAACTCCCCATTTTGGAAATGGAAATATCACAGCAATTATGGCGTGTCATCAAAGCATACAAGGAAAAATGTCTAAACATTACTTGACCATAAAAGGAAAATACCGGAATCAAACATCGGTTCAGCTCCTTGTGAAGGATGCAAGGCACACACCACATTCACCATGAAATCCTGAATAAAACATGTAACTATGATGCACCCATACGCCCCACATGATAAATATAAATAAATGGCCAAAAGCTGAAGGGACGCCACGAGCAATCACTCCGCCATAGTGAAGTCATAACATCAGTTCCTCTAATGTTATGGTTATGGTACCTCCATAACTAGGTGAAACTCGTCATGCATGTATATGGCTATAGGTAGTCTTAATTAAACATAAGCAATCAAACACGTAACTTATACTACAGGAAAACAGTTGGATGCATACGGGGAATCCTAATAAGGAAAGAATGTCCATACTGAAAGGACAGGAATCCGTACCTTATGTCCAGTGAACGAGAAAGACGAACTGCGAGAATCCTACTTCCGAATCACTAGTGCTACATAAATACGTACATGAATAAGTATCTGCTTACTAAATACATAGCTGGTTTTATGTCATGTCTTAGCTTATTTTATGTGTTCTTACCATGTTTTACTGTTTTAAAGCCTTAAACTGTGTTAAATCTTATGTTCTGCTTAATCTGATTAAGTATTTCTGGTATTTCATGTGTTATTATACTCACTGTGTAATAATAAGTAACTTTCCAAAAATAGCAGGTTTCCTAAAAAAGAAAGTTTCCAAATATAGAAAGTTACCAAAAATAGAAAGTTTCCAAAAATAGAAAGTTTCCAAAAATAGAAAGTTTCCAAAAATAGATTTACTGCTTAAAATAGATAAGTTTCTAAAAATAGAAAGTTTCCATAAATAGATTAGCTGCCTCAATTAAATAAGTTTCCATAAATAGATTAGCTGCCTGAAATAAATAAGTTTCTATAAATAGCTGGTTTCCATAAATAGATTAGCTGCCTTATTTAATTAAGTTTCTAAAAAATAGAAAGTTTCCATAATTAGAAATAAGCTGGTTAAATAAGCTAAGTATATAAGCCTAAGTGTTTTTCATGATTATTTCTAAGTCATATGATAAAATGTATAGTTTAATAATTATTTCATGTAATTTAATTAAACTATATAACATGTTTTTAATTAAATAAGTTAAATACTTAGGTTAAAATATGTATTATTATATATTAATAATATAACCTAAGTCATGTTAATTATTTAATTATATCCATGGTTTTAAAATAATTAATTAATTATAAGTCTTATATATATAAATACTTAGGTTAAAATAATTTCATGATCATTAATAATTAAATAACCTAAGTCATGTTATTAAATTAATCACATCATTTGATTAATTTAATTTTAACATAAGTTCATAAACATAAAAAAAACTAACATACACCATGAACCGGATCTAGGCTAAAAACATGAACCGGACATGAAATCGACACCGTACCTCGAACCAACTCGGGGTACCCCGTGTTTCCCTTGCTGCCATGGGACCCACACGCACCAACCAAGACCATATGGTCTTGGTGGTGGTCGGCTTGGCAAACCGAAACCCATTCGGGTTCGGTTGCAGCCTGCGGCCAAAACAAACACCCCTGAAAAACAACCTTTTGATTTTATTTAACACCAAAACATGTTAGATCTATGCTTAATTATTATGTTTTTGTAAAAACATCTCATGTTCATAATTTATAAAATGATTAAATCAAAAGAAAAGGTTTAAAAAGGTTTTACCGAATTCGTGGATCAAGAGGACGAAGAACAAACACGATCAATCACCAAAACTTCAAGATCAAAGATCAAAAATCACCTTGTATGGTGTTTGTAGGGTGGCGGCACAAAGAGACAAAGGAAGGAGGAGGTTTTAGGTTTTCTTAAAATCTTCTGTAAAGTTTATTTGAGTAGTGAAAAAGTAAATAACCCCCTTTAGTAAATTTGACAAATGGGCTTGGCCCATTTGTCCTTGTTGGCCGCGGGTAGGGACCCCACTTGGGGTACCCGTACCTTTTTCCGTGTCTCGTTATTTAGTTACACGTTTGTGATTATTTATGTTCGTGTTTTAAATGTTCTCATTACGTAATTAACGTGATCTAATATATTTAATTACGCTCGTAATAAATATATATATGTAATTAATAATAGTTCGTGTTTTAATTACGTTCATGATTTCATGATCGCATGTTCGTGATTAATTATCGTTAAATAATTATTACGTGATCGTGCATAGTAAATACTTATCGTGTTCTAACACGTACGTAATACGTAACTCCTTACACGTAATCGTAATCATGCTATATTAGGAAAGTTTTAATCTAGTACGTACGATCCTAAGGGTACTATGCATGGTAAAAGCATGCGGGTTTTACAACTCTTCCCCCCTAAAAGAATAATTCATCCCCGAATTATAGATAAAGTAAACTGGAAAAGAAGAACATACCCGAATTCAAAATATGAAATGAGGGTAAGAAGCCCGGATAGACTCCTCTGTTTCCCAAGTGGCTTCCCGCTCGGTATGATCCCTCCATAGAATTTTGACGAATGGAATCGTCTTCTTTCTCATGACTCGTTCTTGTCTGTCAAGAACTCGTTCGGGTTCTTCTATAAAAGTAAGATCTTCACGTATCTGTTCTAGTGGATACTGAACCATGTGAAGGGGATGATACTGGTACCCTCTGAGTAAGGACACATGAAACACATTGTGTACATGCGAAAGCTGCGGAGGTAACGCCAATCGGTAAGATACTTCACCGACTCGTTCAATGATATCAAACGGTCCGATGAAACGAGGACTGAGCTTCCCTTTAATCCCGAAGCGTCTAACACCACGTGCCGGAAAAACCTTAAGGAAGACGTGATCTCCTACGTTAAAGTGTATATCCCTACGATGCGTATCGGCGTAACTCTTCTAACGTGACCGTGCCTCCTGAATTTTCTGCTTAGCTACTGCGATCTTCTCATTGGTCATCTCTATGATTTCCGGTCCTTCGAGTGTTCGCTCGCCAACCTGATCCCAGCAGATTGGGGTGCGACACTTTCTGCCATACAACATCTCAAATGGAGCACACTTGATGCTTGCGTGTCAGCTGTTGTTGTATGCAAACTCCACCAAACAGATGTATTCGTCCCAATCGCCCGTCCATTCCAACGCACATGACCTCAACATATCCTCCAATGTTTGAATGGTTCGCTCCGACTGTCCGTCCGTTTGAGGATGAAAAGCCGTGCTAAGCTTAAGTTGTGTACCCCAAGCTTTCTGCAGACTTTTCCAAAAGCGCGAAGTGAATCGAGGATCTCTGTCTGAGACGATGCTGGATGGTGCACCGTGGAGTCTCATGATCTCTCGTCTATACGTATCTGCGAGTTTACTTACCGGATCTTCCTTGCGGATCGGTAAGAAATGAGCTGATTTGGTAAGTCGATCAACGATAACCCAAATTGCATCGTGCTTCCTTTTGGTAGGCGGAAGACTGGTAACAAAATCCATGGTGATTTTGTCCCACTTCCACTCTAGAATATCTAATGGTTGAAGGAGACCGCCAGATCGCTGATGCTCGATCTTAACCTGCTGGCGGGTAAGACATTTGGAGACGTAAGTGGCCACATCCTGTTTCATACCACTCCACCAAAAGTACAGCTTGATGTCATGGTACATTTTAGTCGAACCAGGATGTATCGAGAATGGGGAGCTATGAGCTTCAGCTAACAAAGCTTCCCAGAGTTCTTGGTCATCAGGAACACAAAGTCTAGTGCCCTGCCATACGATACCATCTGCATATACTCTGAATTCTGTCTGCTTCTCCAAATTTTGTACTATCGCCCAGATTTCTTCGTCATCCTTCTAAGCTTCCTTGATCTTAGATAGTAACTCGGGTTCTACTCTCAGATTAGCCCAGTAACCGTGCTGTCCACGTACCATGATCTCGATGTCTAGTCGCTCCAAGTCTCTGATGATTCCCTCTTCGATTTTAATGCCGTTGATCATTCCGGACTTCCTGCTAAGAGCATCTGCTACTACATTTGCCTTTCCGGGATGATACTGTAGATTAATGTCATAATCTTTCAACAACTCTAACCATCTCCTCTGCCTCATGTTGAATTAACGCTGAGTGAAGATATACTTCAGGCTCTTGTGGTCCGTGAAAATGTCACATGATTCTCCATATAAGTAGTGCCTCCATATCTTCAATGCAAACACGACTGCAGCAAGTTCCAGGTCGTGCTTGGGGTAATTTTCTTCATAAGGCTTAAGCTGCCGTGAAGCGTACGCGATCACTTTCCCATGTTGCATGAGAACACAGCCAAGTCCTTTCCCCGATGCATCGCTGTAGATTTGAAATCCACCCGTACCAGATGGTAGAGTAAGAATAGGTGAAGATACTAGCTTCTGCTTCAGGTCTTCAAAGCTCTTCTCTCGATCTTCAGTCCAGACGAATTTCTCCCCTTTCCGCATCAGTTTGCTCAATGGTAGTGCTAGGCGGGAAAAGTTCTCCACGAACCTACGGTAATAGCCAGCTAAGCCTAAGAAACTACGGACTTCCATCGCTGATGTCGGCCTTGGCCAGTTAGTAATGGCCTCAACCTTTGCTGGATCCATATTGATTCCTTCTGCTGATACAATGTGACCTAAGAATGCCACCTTGTCTAACCAGAACTCACACTTGGAGAATTTAGCATACAGCTGCTTCCGGCGAAGAATCTGTAGTACTGTACGAAGATGGTCTTCGTGTTCCTCCTTGGACTTTGAGAAAATCAGGATGTCATCGATGAAAACAATGACGAACTTGTCCAGAAATTTATGGAAGATTCTGTTCATCAAATCCATGAACACTGCTGGAGCATTTTTCAGGCCAAATGGCATAACTACAAACTCGTAGTGGCCATAACGGGTACGAAAGGCAGTCTTAGCGATGTCCTGCTCCTTGACTCGTAGCTGATGATAGCCTGACCTAAGATCAATCTTGGAGAAGTGTTTGGCCCCTTGGAGTTGGTCAAACAGATCGTCAATACGTGGCAGTGGATACCTATTCCGAATGGTAATCTTCTTGAGCTCGCGATAGTCTATGCAAAGAAGCATACTGTCGTCCTTCTTCTTAACAAACAAGATCGGTGCGCCCCATGGAGATGCGCTCGGTCGAATGAAACCTCGTTCAAGAAGTTCTTGCAGTTGATCCTTCAGCTCCTTCAGCTCTATGGGAGCCATACGATAAGGAGCCTTGGAGATTGGTTCAGCTCTTGGAACCAGCTCGATACTGAATTCCACTTCTCGTGCAGGTGGTATGCCCGGAAGTTCTGCTGGAAACACATCTTGGAATTCCGACACTATAGGTTGATCCTGAATCGATGGAGATTCAGCATCCATGTTGTAAACCGTAGCTAGATAACCCTCGCAGCCATGTGACAGTAGTGCACGCGCTTGCAGGGTGGATATGACTTGTACAGACCGTCCGGGTATGAACCCATTATGAATGTACTCTGGTGCATTGACATCACCGAAGATAACTCGATATGAATGGAAGTCTATGGTAGCATGATACTTGGATAGCCAATCCATGCCCAAAATCATGTCTAAGTCATTCATGTCCAGTGGAAGTGCGTCGACAGGTCGAACCTTATCATCAAATTCTAGGGGAAGACTCTTGTATACATGGGTGATTAATACATAGTCCCTCAAAGGCGTGGAAATAGTAAGCCTATTTTCTAGTGGCAAGGGAGGCATCCTAATGTTCTTAGCATAAGCAGTAGAAATAACCGAGTGAGTAGCACCGGTATCGAAAAGAACACATGCAGCTTGACCATACATATACAAGATTCCAGTGATGGTACCTGTAGACTTGTTGGCCTGGTCTCGAGATGTCGTGTAGACACGCCCGGCAGTAGGAGGCGGCTTGGTATCAGCATGTCCTGATGTACCCTCCATCTCGCCCTTACGGTAATCCTTCATAATATGGCCAGGAAGACCACACTTGAAGCACGCATCAGTATTACGGCGACATGGTCCAGGGTGCCTACGGTGGCAAGTAGAGCAAAGAGGATGAGTGTATCCTCCAGCAGGTGCTCTAGATGGCTGGGAACCTGATAAAACATTTTACATAAGACATGGTAATAGGGTACAAAGGACAAAGCGGATAATCGTAAGATTGAATACCAGTGATAGCTGGACGGCTAGGCTGCGAACCTCTCTAGTTCTGGTCCCTACCGTTTCCATGGTTCCTGGTGGAAGTTGGCTGAAGTGTCAGAATATGAGTTATAATATAAAACATAAGGAATTTCGTAATTATAAGGACCTGCTGTTGATGGAGTGCCCAGCGTTGTTACGGTAATTGTCATTACCGCCACGCCTATCTGTAGCAGAACGGTCGTTAGTCTGACCGTTTCCCTTGGGCTGATGAGGCTGCTGCTGAGTAGCCGGCTGAGACCGGTCCCCAGTTTTCTGCCTGGAAGATACATTTAGGAGATGAATAATTGACATATGGAAAGTATACGGATTGGTCACCGCTTGAATACGAATGTTTACCTCTTGTCGGGTCTTTCGGCTTCCCCGAACTCATCTCTCTCCTGCAGCATCTCCAGTTTTCGTGCTGCATCAGCCACTTGTGCTACAGTGTTGAACGTAGCACACACCAGTCTGTTTGCGACCGATGTGCGAAGAGCCCATCTAAAGTGATGTCCCTGCTCTTCAGGAATTACTTGCTGCCGCACCAAGGAAACCAGCCAAGTGAAGAAAGCGCTGCATAAACTCGTTGCTATTCTCCCCAGCTCTCTGTCGGATCCCATGGTACTCTCTCTTGAGCTTGTCCTGCTCAGCCTTGGGAAAGAACTGCTCCATCACCATGTCCTTGAACTGAGCCCAAGTCAAACCAGCAACCCACTCATCACCACCTTCAGATTGCATCAATGCTAACCACTAGTTGAGTACATCGCCTTCGAACCGATAGCATGCCAGCCTCTCCTTGTATGCGGGGTCACAGCCCATGGTGTTGAAAATCTTCTTGATGTGAGACAACCAGCTTTCAGCATCGCTGGGGCTATCTGTCTTCTCAAAAGCTCGAGGGCAGAGCTTGTTGAATCTCTCCAGCCATACTGCTAATGTCACTGGAGGAGGAGGGGTGGTGGCTGATTGTGCTGCTGATTGTTGGCAGCTTGAACTTCAGCCCTGATGTCATTCCTCAGTTGAGGAAGCAAGGCTTGCATGGCAGCCTGAATTGCAGCATTGAGCTGCTCCTGTTCGCGTGTGAGAACCATCTAACAGTATAACATAAAACATATGATTAAACAGATCAAATCATAAAATATAAATATATACATGAAAAAAAAAATTATACTAGAATTTCACGAGAAAAAATTTATGCAAGAAAATTTTGTATGAATGCATGATGCAGTTTTATGAAAACTTTTGTATGCTCGAGAGTGAACGCCTCTGGTTAGTTCACCCAAAACAAAAGACATAGCGAGGGGACGCCTATGGGTCGGTCCCAAATCTAAAAGTTTCGATAAAACACATGCGACTAAATAGGGCCAGTCCTGTACCAACCATTACTTAGTCAAAAACCCTGCAACAATGACATGTATATGTATGCTTAAAATGATGAATGCATGAAAACAACTGTCAGTTCTAGGAAGACCGTAGTGACTACCCACTAATCACAGGTCATATTTAAGAGCCTACAAGTCGAAGCCTTGGCTCTGATACCATAATTGTAACACCCCATTTTGGAAATGGAAATATCATAGCAATTATGGCGTGTCATCAAAGCATACAAGGAAAAATGTCTAAACATTACTTGACCATAAAAGGAAAATACCGGAATCAAACATCGGTAGTCCAAAAGTAAAGCTCATCACACATAAACATAGTATAATAAAGGAAAGGACTAAACAATGTCCAAAGCATAAGTATCATAAGAAAGGAAATGTATAATGTAAAGAAGGCTAGACAGCTTCCAGTCCATATGCACGTACTCTTAGTAGCTACGAGCGTCCCTGAATACCTGCCGTTTTGGGAACATAGAAAAGGAAAACGACTGAGCAAATACGCTCAGTGCACGGATGTACAATAAAGCATGAATAGGATAAGCATATAACATAATAACAGCGGAAGAAAACTAAGTCCCGAGTAACCTGGTTAAGTCTTGATAAAACTGGTTTTATAGTTTGAAAGTCTTATGTTTATCTTATAAAAACTGTTTGTCATATTTTACCATTAGCCAATATAGGTCATGAAAATCCACCGTGCATGAATAATTGGAGGGGTGACCTCATCATGCAAATTAGAGGGGCTGCCTCTAATTTAATATACTGGTTTTTGGGTAGGAGGGATCAGCTCCTTGTGAAGGATACAAGGCACACACCACATTCACAATGAAATCCTGAATAAAACATGTAACTAGGATGCACCCATACGCCCCACATGATAAATATAAATAAATGGCCAAAAGCTGAAGGGACGCCACGAGCAATCACTCCGCCGTGGTGAAGTCATAACATCAGTGCCTCTAATGTTATGGTTATGGTACCTCCATAACTAGGTGAAAGTGGTCATGCATGTATATGGCTATAGGTTGTCTTAATTAAACATAAGTAATCAAACACGTAACTTATACTACGAGAAAACAGTTGGCTGCATACGGGGAATCCTAATAAGGAAAGAATGTCCATACTGAAAGGACGGGAATCCGTACCTTATGTCCAGTTAACGAGAAAGACGAACTGCGAGAATCCTACTTCCGAATCACTAGTGCTACATAAATACGTACATGAATAAGTATCTGCTTACTAAATACATAGTTGGTTTTATGTCATGTCTTAGCTTATTTTATGTGTTCTTACCATGTTTTACTGTTTTAAAGCCTTAAACTGTGTTAAATCTTATGCTCTGCTTAACCTGATTAAGTATTTCTGGTATTTCATATGTTATTATACTCACTGTGTAATAATAAGTAACTTTCCAAAAATAGCAGGTTTCCTAAAATAGAAAGTTTCTAAAAATAGAAAGTTTCCAAAAAAAGAAAGTTACCAAAAATAGAAAGTTTCCAAAAATAAAAAGTTTCAAAAAATAAAAAGTTTCCAAAAATAGATTTACTGCTTAAAATAGATAAGTTTCTAAAAATAGAAAGTTTCCATAAATAGATTAGCTGCCTTAATTAAATAAGTTTCCATAAATAGATTAGCTTCCTGAAATAAATAAGTTTCTAAAAATAGCTGGTTTCCATAAATAGATTAGCTACCTTATTTAATTAAGTTTCTAAAAAATAGAAAGTTTCCATAATTAGAAATAAGTTGGTTAAATAAGCTAAGTATATAAGCCTAAGAGTTTTTCATGATTATTTCTAAGTCATATGATATAATATATAGTTTAATAATAATTTCATGTAATTTAATCAAACTATAGGTTATAATATTTAATTAAAGTATAACATGTTTTTAATTAAATAAGTTAAATACTTAGGTTAAAATATGTATTATTATATATTAATAATATAACCTAAGTCATGTTAATTAATTAATTATATCCATGGTTTTAAAATAATTAATTAATTATAAGTCTTAAATATATAAATACTTAGGTTAAAATAATTTCATGATCATTAATAATTAAATAACCTAAGTCATGTTATTAAATTAATCACATCATTTTATTAATTTAATTTTAACATAAGTTCACAAACATAAAAAAAAACTAACATACACCATGAACCGGATCTAGGCTAAAAATATGAACCGGACATGAAATCGACATTGTACCCCGAACCAACTCGGGGTACCCCGTGTTTCCCTTGTTGCCGTGGGACCCACACGCACCAACCAAGACCATATGGTCTTGGTGGTGGTCGGTTTGGCAAACCGAAACCCATTCGGGTTCGGTGGCAGCCTGCGGCCAAAACAAACACCCCTTAAAAACAACCTTTTGATTTTATTTAACACCAAAACATGTTAGATCTATGCTTAATTATTATGTTTTTGTAAAAAAATCTCATGTTCATAATTTATAAAAAGTTTAAATCAAAAGAAAAGGTTTAAAAAGGTTTTACCGAATTCGTGGATCAAGAGGACGAAGAACAAACACGATCAATAACCAAAACTTCAAGATCAAAGATCAAAAATCACATTGTATGGTGTTTGTAGGGTGGCGGCACAAAGAGACAAAGGAAGGAGGAGGTTTTAGGTTTTCTTAAAATCTTCTGTAAAGTTTATTTGAGTAGTGAAAAAGTAAATAACCCCCTTTAGTAAATTTGACAAATGGGCTTGGCCCATTTGTCCTTGTTGGCCGCGGGTAGGGACCCCACTTGGGGTACCCGTACCTTTTTCCGTGTCTCGTTATTTAGTTACACGTTTGTGATTATTTATGTTCGTGTTTTAAATGTTCTCATTACGTAATTACCGTGATCTAATATATTTAATTACGCTCGTAATAAATATATATACGTAATTAATAATAATTCGTGTTTTAATTACGTTCATGATTTCATGATCGCATGTTCGTGATTAATTATCGTTAAATAATTATTACGTGATCGTGCATAGTAAATACTTATCGTGTTCTAACACGTACGTAATACGTAACTCCTAACACGTAATCGTAATCATGCTATATTAGGAAAGTTTTAATCTAGTACGTACGATCCTAAGGGTACTATGCATGGTAAAAGCATGCGGTTTTTACACTATGTAACTTTCATGTCTTGGCAGAAAACACCCCCCTTCTTCCTTCTTTCTTTCACTTTGTGTTAAATAGCATGAAAACTGAAAACCCTTTGTAATGAAATTTCAGATTTCACACTTTTGCCCCAAATAGTTTTGGAAAAGTATTTCAAGGGTATTTCTTGTAATTTGAAGATTCTTGAAGGGTTGTTTTGGCATTTTCTTCAAACTTTATTGTCTTGACTTGTATAATTGACTTCTTGAAGGAACAATATTGACAAGTCTTCATTTTTGAGGGACCATTCTTGCCAATTCTTCAAAGTGGAGGGCCCTTTTGTAAATTTGAGAAACTTTAAGGACCAAACTTATAATTATGAATAATCAAGGGTTTAAAGTGTCAATTCTTCAATATTGGAGGAATATTCTTGTACAATCTTCAATTCTTCAAGGGTTATTCTTGGAAAATCCACATTAGGGCTTGGTTCATTGTGCGGCTTCATTTCCCATGTTCGTTTTTGTTTGTTTCTTGTTATCGTTTGTCAATTTCTCAATATTCGTACCTAAAATAGACATGTAACAAACACAAGCATATATTTGGAATATTTCATGATATTTAATGCATTTTAAGCCCATTTTGGGACGATGAGACTATGTATAAAAGTAGTCTCATCACTTCCCCATACTAAACCATTGCCGTGCCCTCACGCAATGCTAAAATAAAGTATTGTAGCACCTCCAACTTTCATTTTTATGCACTTTTATTGAATGATAAACTTGCTACACTACTACTACTATTACTACTTCCGTTTTAGACATAATGTATGATTTTTATCACAAAATGGGACATTTAGGTTCATAGAATAAGAACATGTGAATGCTTCATTAGAAATAATTTTGTTGTCATCGATTTTCATCCAATTCCATGCTAAGCGTGCAACGAGATCATTGTCATTATAAGTTAGTAATGCTAACACTACTCATATGCCCTAATCACGTACTTATCCTCCCATTTTCCTAAGTTTATCTCTTATATTTTATTTTTGTCTTGAATGTTCACGAGGATACATTTTTGACTTATGCGATGATAGAGATTTAGGTCTAAAAATAGAGTCATAACGGTGTAACCAAGACCATCGAATTAATAACCCCCACTAATAGACAACGATGTCAAAAAATTAAGTCAACAAGAAGGATCGATAAAGACGGTTTTATAACGGTTTTGAACATGAGACTTACTACCAAGACTTTTATACGCCCCCTAACGGATGGGCCTTATTATCATAGGTTTACCTCCATCTTTTATTCAACTTCGCCATGAAGCTTTTATTATGACTTCGGTCTTGCCTTGCTTTTTATTTAACTTCACCATGAGGTGTTTAATATGGCCAAATACGTATATCCTCACGCTAAAAGCGAATATTGGATCTTTAAAGCTTCAAAGATTAAGGCATAATTCACTTTCAGTTTCGCATAGATTTTTTGGCCTTGTGAGCTTCAAATTGTTTGCTTGATTTAGGTGATCAATTGAAATCTTATTATTAGGTGAAACTTTCGATTATTCGGGTTGCCAATACTTCGAAACCGTGACGCTGGCGATACCATAATGTCTTCCCAATTTAATTACATGGAAGCTACTAGAAAAGATTAGAAACCAACAATCAAGACTAAACCGCTAAGCCAATACTTATTAAGCAAAATATATTTACAAGCGAAGGGAGAATAAGCAAACAACGAGAACACATGAGTTTTTGAAAGAACATGAACACTCTATGTTTAGCATAGTAACTTATAATTAACTCTATAATTTCTCGTCCTCATTTAAGAGACTTAGCCTAATATAAAGTTAAGGAATCGAAGCTAAGTGCTCAACACGCACGATCGAGTCAAAAATTACTCTTATTCTCGCCATCAGAAAATCTACATTCGTGTCTTCAAACACTTATAAAACATCAGAAAAATTTAAAATTTGGCCATTTTTAGCCTTATTTTGCAACAAAACAATAAAAAAAGATAAACTTTAGAAAGCGTGAGGGTTTGGCAAGGAAAGTATCTATTCACCCCCCCCCCCCCCCATACTAATGTTAAACATTGTCCTCAATGTTTCGAGTGTAAGGGTTGGAAACCCCCATACTAGAGACGTAGTCGAATGCTTAATCTAGCATGGAAAGGGTGGAACCGTTAAATTTAAAGCCATTTATGAAGTGTGCTAAAAGCCTAAGGTTAGAACATATAAGGATATATCATGGATATTGAGAAATTCTTCAAAGCAAACGATCGAGTGTTCCCATAAAACAAACACAAGAGGCTCCAATCTTTGAAGATCATGATCATAAAAAACACATATCACAAACAACCACGAAACAAAGGTTGGAAGGGCACAAATCCCCTCACGTTACTACATTAGAAAGCAATAATATGTACATGGGATAAGCATGGGACTACCCCACGAGGTAGCTCATTTTTTATTACCGAGTCATGAGCTCGACTCGATGCCCTCAATACTAATTATCATTGGGGAAGGTGACTTGGTTGAAGTAGTTCAAAGATGGAACTTCCCTTCCAAAGTAGTGCTTCAACCTATGTCCATTCACCTTGAAATTAGGGCCATCATTTTGAGCTAGCTCGATGGTCCCATAAGGAAAAACTTGGGTAACGGTGAATGGACCAGACCAACGAGATTTCAACTTGCCAGAAAATATTTTCAAACGTGAGTTAAAAAGCAACACTTGATCTCTAATGTAAAAAACCCGGTTTTTAATTTTTGAGTCATGAAACTTTTTAGTTTTTTCTTTATAAATCAATGAATTTTCATAACCAATATCTCTCAATTCATCCAATTCATTCAATTGCATTTTCCGGTGTTTTCCCGCCGTCTCAATATCATCATTACAATGCTTTAGGGCCCAATAAGCTTTGTGTTCAAGTTCAATTGGCAAATGGAAATTCTTCCCATACACAAGCTTATAAGGAGTGCACCCGATGGGCGTCTTATGAACAGTCCGAAAGGCCCATAAAGCATCGTCCAACTTATCCGACCAAGATAGACGGTTCTCTCTAATCGATCTCTCCAAGATCCTCTTCAACACTCAGTTTGAAACCTCGACTTGCCCACTCGTTTGTGAGTGATAAGTCGTAGAAAGCCGATGTGTAACCCCATATTTCCTTAGGACCCTTTCGAATTGGTCGTTACAAAAATACGTTCCACGATCGCTTATGATCGTACGAGGGGTTCCAAACCGAGAAAACAAGCTTTTCAAAAACTTGACTACCACACGAGCATCTTTCGTGGGCAAAGCCTTAGCTTCCACCCACTTAGATAGGCAATCAACGGCGACAAGGATGTACTTATTACCACGAGATGATGGGAACGGCCCGATAAATCAATTCCCCAAACGTCAAAGATCTCACACACTTGGATGATGTTTTGTGGTATTTCATCATTTTGTGAGGCTTTTCCTTGTCGTTGGCATGAGTCACACGACTTCACAAGTGCGTGTGCATTAATAAGTGTGAAAACACTTATCCTTTTACCACTTAATTATAATAATAACCAAGCCAAAACATATATTTTATGTCGTAAATGTCGGAATTATGTGTGGTTTGTGTTTTTGTTGTGATTTAGGATCAAAATGTGAAAAGGGAAGAAAACACGGGCTTTCACGGGTTTTTATCGAAGAAAAGGTGTGACAATCTGTCAATTTATGGTTTATATTTTATTCTTAAATATTATTTAAAAACATTATTTTAATGTTATATTATGAACTCACTCATTTATGGGAAAAAATTGGATTCACGTCTTGAAGTAGCATTGACTACGTCTAAACCGGAGGATTCTACGTTACGTGCTTACGTTTACATACACCGTTTTTGGTGACAGTCCGACATTTGAGGAAATAAATTTATCCGTGAATATTATTTTGGAATTTTAAATTTGTGTTGGTTCATAAACTCACAAATTTACGAGAAGAGACTAGGACTTACGATTATAATTTAGCGTCCTTTACGACTAAACCGGAAACCTTAGGATTACGTATTTACGTTTTTGAACACCTTTTTGATGAGACAATTTTTATTAGATTCGTTTTGTGCCGTTGATTCATAATTTATAAAAATGTTTTTCGTAAAACGACCCGGGGGTACGCAAATCGAGGAAACTAGAATCGAGGAGTACCCGTAATTAAATGGGGATGAGACAAGATAAACTTGTCCCACCCCCACACATGGGATGGTTAACATGTCTCCACAAACACCATTAGGTGTCAAAATTATAAGTCATGAGTAACACTTGTTAATTCTAGCTTAACTTGTAAGCAATACCAACATAAAAACTACTAGCTACAAACCATTTTTCACACACACCACATGCAAACCACTCTCTCATCCTTCCTCTCTCATGGTGAACGTCCAAACACCACCCCAAATCACCCATCATCATCATCAATTTAACCATAAACTTCATCTATATTCAACATATGTTGATAACCCTTTGAAAAGATGATGATTGGAGGTGATTTTAACAACTAGCAAGGAGTTTACATGGAGATCAAGGGCTGATTTTCAGGAAGGTATTCATGCATATGAAGATCTCAAGGAGTTCATTTTCCAAGTTGAAGGTTTGGTAACAAGGAACCAAACCTTGTTCATCAAAAACTCATCATTTCATCACTTTGGTGGTATAAAGATTGTTCTCCCCATCCTCTTGTTATTTTGATTATGTAATCATGTATTTTCTTTCGTATTGTATATGTGTATGATGAATATATGATGATAAAAATGTTGTGTGGGGATCAAGTGTTGATAAATGTGATTAAAAAGATGAAAAACCATAAGAAACAAGGCTAAAATCTTGCTTAAATTGTTGGCTGTATAAAACCAGTAAGTAACCAAGTTATAAACTGATAAAATTGCATGGTGGAATCCATTTACAGTAAGTGTTAGATGTCATACACATGTGAGAGTTGGTCATGCAATGGAATCATCAAGATGAGTGAGATATGATCAAAACAAGATGAGTGTACCAATCTGAATAGTCTGTTTTGTAGGGACTGTTAAGGATAGTTAGACATGGAATGAGCAGTAGCTATAGCTAACTTATTTGTAGCACATAATATGAAGTTTATGCCATCCAAAAATGAGCTTCTATCTCCTTATAGAACTCAAGATATGATAAAAATGGTGAAGATGAAATTAAAAATCAGATTTTGAAGAATTAATGTTTAATAGTATTATATAAGCACTCAAACTAATATAGTATAAAATGTGAATTAAAACCCACTAACTTATATATTACATTTTATAAATATATATAAGGATAAATAAATGGACATTTTATAAAAATGGTAGTTTGGTAAGTTTTATAAGTTATAAAAACTATAAACATGATTTTTACGACTTTTTCGGCTATTACCGTAAAATTAACGTTTTTCGCCAATTAAAACTTAGACGATCAAACCCGTCTAATGTATAGTTTTTAAAAGTCAAATACTTATTTATAAGTACCTAATACAAGTAAAAACCGATAAAACCCGAACTATATGACATACGGACATTAACGAGCTAAGTTAGCATATTTGGACTAATAATTTAACTAAATAAGTTAAACACTTATAAAAATTACGTATTGGGCTTAACCCATTTGGGCTCAACATGTAAAGTATAAATACTGATAATACAAGTATAAAATGGATTAATACAAGTTAATGAACTTATAATAGGCTTATTGGACCTAAAACATGTAAATAGGTAAAACTAGTAAACTAGTAAAAAGTTACCAATACATAAACACTAAAATGAGTAAATAAGAATATATAAACCCACTTGATCATCATCATATGTACAAAATCATCATATGTATACATAATTGTTATTTTTATAAAATCATTGGACAAAAGTCTAAGACGAGTATTATTTGTCTAGGTTTCCGTGATTGAAGCACGTACCGTACATCCGAATTGCCGATAACCCGCTTTCCCACATCAACGTGAGTTCATAGCCTCACACTCTTTTAAATGTTTTTATGAAATGTTTTATAAACCCGCGAGGGAGATATCATGTTAGGTTTGATAAAATAGGACATCATTTGTCCCGATTGTTTGTTTATTTATTTGGACCTGAATGATTGTATGACCCGATGAATGATTATATGACCCCATAAATGAAATGAAATGGATTATTAAAGTTAGGTTATGTCACTAAAAGTCCCGTTAGCATGAATTGTGAACTACCGGGATTTGGTAGACGCTTATGCATTTAATAGTACTATTTGGGGACGATCACCCCAGTTCGCGCCTTGACGGTTGATCCCCGACGTGCCACATTGATTGGTAAGCGAGTTTATGTATGAGAAGATTTCTATAAGCGTGATTATTGTGACGACACGCTGTTTTAGATGGGCAAATGATTGTCGGGTTAGCTACCCGTTGTTTGGTATAGTAAGGTAACAATGTCATGCGGCTTATAATAATCCAGAAATAACAAAAATACTGCTATAAGAATTGAATTACAATATATTGCCTCACTAGCAATACAAGGTCTATTTATCGATATTATGTTCGTGTTTTGGTTTTACATTACCATATTCATATAACGGTTTTTATTTAACTCTATACAACGTTATAAAACGTATTGTATGATGTTTTTAACGACAATGGTTCGTATAATGATTTTGAAGGCGAAAGCCTATATTATGATTTTTGATAAAGATTTGTATAAAATGACTTTGGCTATTTTATGGCCTGTTACAATGATTTGTACAAAATGATTTTCGGTAATAATTATATACCGATGATATATTAATGTTTTTCATTAAACTCTATGAATTCACTCGGCGTTTTCACTGACCTTTTCTTTTAACATGTTTTATCTCAGGTACTTGAAGGTATTTCTCGGGAAGACGACAAGAATTCATGGCCCGCACTTAAATAACAATTTCCATTCAAATTCTTTGTAAAATTTGTATGAAATAATATGACTTGGGACCTATGTAAATTTGACATTTATGAATGGAAATTATTTATTGTTAAACGACGCGATTTTTAAGCGTTGTCTATGATGTGAGTAATGTGCTATCCCGTTACACCAACGAGTCTTCCGCTGTATCGAATCATGTAAATTTGGGGGTGTTACAGTTTGGTACCAGAGCTCTCGTTATAGAGAACGAAATATTTTTAAAACCAAGGTTTTGAATAAAACATTTCAAAATCTTTTAACTATAAACATTTTTCTAAAAATGTCTAAAAATCTTTTGACTATAATGGTGCCGAAGAATTCCCGAGTTACCGACAAGGCCAGACTAAGAAGTGTTATTTTAATATATATATATATATATATATATATAACTTGGATTATATATATACATATAATGTATTTTGATTACATGATTGTTTGATGATTATTTCAATACGTATACGAGATATTTGTACGACGTAGATTGTCACAAGAAACCCTAACTCCCCTAGCAAATCAATCGAAGCTATTCCCGTAGGAATTCTAGCTATCCTAGATCTAAACCAAGTTGTGGATATTTATGATCCCAACAAATGATTGATATTCGTAGAAATGTTGATATTAGTTGATTGTGATATTAAAGAAGAATTGGCGAGATTAAATCTGATATCGATGTCATGACGATCTTTCCGTTTAGAGTGGAGTTTGACAAAACGTTACCACCTGTAAAGGTGTCATCTGATTCGTTGTCACCCAATTCTTAAATTTAAAATCGAAAGGGTGAATGTTGCACTTGAGGCTGTCATTGGAACCATTACCCAAAAGCCTCATGTCACTAGTACCTTTCCGAGAAGTCTAATTGAATATGTGGGTCATTTCATATTAATGACTCATTTGATAATTGTTGTTGTAAGAGCTATAGGATTGGAAATTAAGTGTTGATCATATCAAGCTTTTATTGCCCTTTTAAGGTCTAAGAATAAGGTTGAAAGTATTGGAGAATGAGGTAGGATATTGCATTGAGTATAAGTTGATTGAAAATTTGAATTAAGTAAAATTTAACTTGTATGGAATATAAAATTGTTAAGAGGAATCCGTTAAGTCCTGTGATTGAATTATAAGGTTTTAATTCATTGTTGATTCGTGTTAAGTGTTGTTCCTAGGCCATTGTCCACTAACGAGGATGCCCAGTGTCCAAGAAATAAATTGAAGAAATCTTCTTCTGAATTGAGACTGATGGATCTTCTGGGACATGTGGAACACCTAATGACCCTTGTAGATTAGTATTCATTATGGTATCTTTTAAAAATCCCTAACTTAACTGAGACATCAGTTGGTAGGATGAGTTCTTGGAATTGTATGACATAGTGACACATAATGTGTTACGGTACAATTTTGACTTGTTTGTGATTAATGAAAAGACTACCATTGAATGCTAAATTCTACATGTATCGATGTTATCTATCTTTTATTGCTTCATCCTAATGTTCGCATTAGTGATGCAACCATTGAATAAGTACTCATCTCGATTTGAGTTACGGTGTGCATTATTCTTTTTGAGTGCCATCGAGGTCATGAACCTCATGATTAAGTGGCTAAGCTCATTTCCTATTATATTGTAGTTAGTTCTTGGTGAAGAACTTTTCATCACTCTTTTTCAGATCACTCATTGTTTTTATAAGATAAAATAGTATCCTTTGAGAAAATTGAATTTTCATCACTACCTTGGAAAACTTAATTGTTTTCATAAGAAAGAAAATCTTTGTAAATTTATTTTTGATTCTTATTTAAGAATTAAGCATGAAAATGTTTTTATTACAAACATGATGATAAAATTTTGACGAACTGAGTATTGCATCGTTAATCTTGAAATTGTATATAGTTGCGCGCCTACGTACAATTTGGAAGTGACCATGCAAGGCTGATTAGTAGTCACCATGAAATTTTTTATAAACACTAAATTTACTTTGAAGATTGTGAAAGATTAAATTTTATGAGATCTGCAAGAAGTAAAAAATAGGGGCATATTGATAGGGACACCTACATATGCGCCCGTACTATTTATTCTTCTGAATCGAATTTAATCATCTGTGGAAATTGTCCTATTTGACAATTGATATTCCCTCTTTATCCAATTCTCCCGTGGTGAGATTCTTTGGAAAAGTATTTGATTTCTGAATGTTGATACCCGACTGGATGTATCGACGTTCCTATCATTTCTTTTGATTAGATTTCATTTGAATGACCTGGGTAACGATCCGAGGAGCTTTCGAATGCGTACTCAAATTATGAAAACATGGGATATACTCATATTCGTTAATATTTTTGTCTGTATCTGATTTGAAATTCTCTCGCGTAGATTATGCGTTGACCTTACTCTTTTAATGGTAGTTGTGTCTCCATATATCCTTGAATTTGTGAAGGATTATGAGTTATTATTAGTCTTTTGAGAAATTCACATCGTATCGACGGTAATGAAACTGGAAAGTTGATAGTGCCATTAGAATGGAATGGTTGATTATGACATGACGACATTGTCTTAATTGATGAGAACTCGAGTAGAATTCCCCTAAATGATAAGATGTTGATTATCAAAAGTGATCTAAATAATTCCCGATTGGTGACCATATCCTGCAATTGGGCTTGAAATTTTACCATTAATGGTTATAAACTGATCATAGATCTTGTAATCTAGAAAGACTTAAAGTAAATTTATTAAAAGATGTTTCCGTTAACTGAAACTTTAGGAAGTATTTGTTGAATTACCGTGAACTAGGTAAATTGATGATCAAAATCTATATCCACTACCCAAGATGATAGATTTGTTCGATCATTTACAAGGTTCTAGTGTATATTCTAAGATTTGATCCACGGCATGGTTATCATCAACTTCGCGTCCGCGAAAAAGATTATCTATTCCAATCACTACATCTAGAACTTGTAATAAACATTATAAGTTTCACGTGATGACGTTTGGATTGACTAATACACATGTAGCATTCATAAATTTGGTGAATCACGTGTGTAATAAATTCATGCTTGTGATCATTAAGGACTATTTGTTTGTTTATAAGAATAAGAATGAGTTAATAATTATTTATAGATTGCCCTGAATTGGCCGAACAATGAAAATTTGTACCTTGAATATTTAACATGTGAATTAAGGCTTAATCCTTTACATAAAATGATCGTTTGATTAATGATGATAAGATATATATATATATATATATATATATATATATATATATATATATATATATATATATATATATATATATATATATATATATATATATATATATATATATATATATATATATATATATATATATATATTGACTCTTCAAAAATTAAGAGCCCTTTTAAGACTTTGGGTTTTACCAAAAAGAAAGTGCAAATATGTTTTGACAAATGTTTTAACAAAGGATTTTTAAGGGATTATTCCCTTATACACAAATCATTTAACTAAACTCCTGTTTAGGGGTAAATGTTTGTGTACACCTCAAGACAACCTAAGAGGGATTGAGGAAACCGTTAAACCATGACTTAAAATTTGAAACGACAATTTTTGCTTTTCAACTAAGAAAGTTTTTACCAAAGAATAAACGAAGATTTTCGAACATTTACGGATCTTACTAATTATTTCTGATAAATCAACAAAAATTTTGTTAATTAAATTGAAATTTATTTTGAACATTTTTATATAATTGGACAAACTGAGAAAATTTAAAAACTTTTTGCGTTTACATTTCATAAAAATTAAATATTTATTATTTAATTACTTGTAGTAATTATCGACGCTTTAAACGTCGGATTGAGTAAAACTAATAGAAATGTTAGTTGAGACGAAACTAAAACTTAGAAAATATGAAGAAAGAATTTATGAGTAAATTGTGTACATGATAATTATTTCATCAGGAAAGGTGAATGTAGATACTGACACATTATGTAGAAAGGATAGAGAATCAATTAGGATATGTTACTTAATAATGAATGTGCAAAATAAATTGCCAAACAATTTAAAAATAACTAATGTTTGTAAGAGGGATAATATAGATAATAAAAAGGGGTTCGCAGCTAATGTGAACGATTAGAATTGAGAAGCCGATGGTGTTAAACGTGACAATCCGTCAATTTATGATTAATATTTTATTCTCAATATTTATTTGAAAATATTATTTTAATGTTGTATTATGAACTCACTTATTTTTGGGAAGTAATTTGGATTTACGTCTTCAAGTAGCATCGACTACGTCTAAACCGGAAGATTCTACGTTACGTGCTTACGTTTACATACACCGTTTTTGGTGACAGTCCGACATTTCAGAAAATAAATTTGTCCGTGAATATTATTTTGAGATTTTAAATTTGTGTTGGTTCATAAACTCACAAATTTACGAGAAGAGATTAGGACTTACGATTTTATTTTAACGTCCTTTACGACTAAATCGGAAACCTTAGGATTACGTATTTACATTTTCGAACTCCGTTTTTGATGAGACAATTTTTATTAGATTCGTTTTGTGCCGTTGATTCATAATTTATAAAAATATTTTTCGTAAAACGACCCGAGGGCACGCAAATCGAGAAAACTAGAATCGAGGAGTACCCGTAAATAAATGGGGATGAGACAAGTGGGACACTTGTCCCACCCCCACTCATAGAGGTGGCAAATCTTGCCCATTTTGATACATATGGGCACTTTTTGCCCATTTTCAAAAAAGATGGGGCACTTTTTGCCCATTCTTTATAATGAATGGGCTATACGGGCGCATATGTAAGAAACTAAATGGGCTTAACGGGCGCACTTGTAAATTACAAATTAGTATACTCGACGAATATTTTTTATTAAATTTTTTATCCCGGCTTTCAAACAAGTATTTTTATTTTTTATTTGTGAGTTTTTATATGTTTTTTCCTTTTTTAGCTTGCGCCCGCTTAGCCCGCCCGTTTCGCCCGCCCGTTTCGCCCGTGCCCGTTTAGCCCGCGCCGGTTTAGCCCGCCGCCCGATTAGCCCGTAACCCGTTTAGCCCGCCCGCCCATTTTGCCACCTCTACCCACTCAAAACCGGCCTTAACTAGCCACCACACCAACATTTGGTGTCAAGTGTAAGCTAAGTAACACAGTTGTCACCTTAGCTTACAAAGTAAGCAAAGCTTACACAAAACCATCTATCCTAAACAACTAGTTTCATTCACAACATGCAAAACAATCCATTTTCTCTCTTCCTCTCTCTAGCTTGTCGTCCAAAAACAACACCAAAACACCCATTTGATCTAAATTTAACCACAAATCTTATGTTATTCATACATAAGTTGAAGCCCTTTTGAAGCCCTATTGATTGGTGGTGATTATAACATCCAAGGAGGAGTTTCTATGGAGTCTTAGGGCTTACTTTCCACAAGGAGTTTATGAAGATTGGTGGTCTTGAAGATGGTCTTGGTTATTCACAAGTTTCTCCATCAAAATCTATGTTTTGATCACAACCTACATCATCATGGTGGTATAAAGATTGTTCTCCTCATCCTCTTGTTATTTTTGATTATGTAATCTTGTATTTCTTTTACTTATGTATATGTATATGATGATGAATGATGATTAAAAATATTGTGTGGGGATTTGGTGTTGATAAACATGCTTAAAAAGATGAAAAACTATAAGAAACAAGGCTAAAATCTTGTTTAAATTGTTGGTTGTATAAAACAGTAAAGAATCATATGATGAACTGATAAAAATGGAATAGATTAATGGATATACAGTAAATAATATGTCTATTACACATGTGATAGTTGTCCATGCAATGGAATCATTAGGATGAGTGAGATATGATCAAAACAAGTTTAGAGTACAAATCTGATTTCACTGTTTTGAACGATTTTTAGAAAATACTTAGAGGCTTATTCAACAGTAGATATAGAAGAGTTAAATGGAGCACATATCATTTAGTTTATGTAATAAAAATTTGAGCTTCTATCTCCATATAGAACTCTAGATATGGCAGTTTTGGTGAACATGAAAATAAAAATCAGATTTTTGAAATTAAAGTATAATAGTATTATATAAGCACTCAAATAAAAATAGTATAAATTGTGAATTAAAACCCACTAACTTATATAATACATTTATATAAATATGTATAAGGATAAATAAATGGACATTTTATAAAAATGGTAATTTGATAAGTTTTATAAGTTATAAAACTATAAACATGATTTTTACGACTTTTTCGGCTATTACCGTAAAATTAACGTTTTTCGCCAACTAAAACTTAGACGATCAAACCCGTCTAATGTAAAGTTTTTAAAACTCATATACTGATATATAAACATATATAACAAGTGAAATCCGATAAAACCCGAACTATAAAACATACGGACATTAACGGGCTAAGTTAACGTTATTGGACTAATAATACAACAAAATGGGCTAAAACACTTATAAACTTATTTATTGGGCTTAACCCATTTCGGACCAACATGTAAAATATAAATACTGATAATACAAGTATGAAATGGATTAATAAAAGTTAATAAACTTATAATAGGTTATTGGACCTAAAACACGTAAATAGGTAAAACTAGTAAACTAGTAAGAAGTTATCAACACATAACACTAAAATGAGTAAATGAGAATATGTAAACCCACTTGATCATCATATATATAAAATCATCATATGTATACATATTTGTTATTTTGATAAAGTCATTGGACAAAAGTCTAAGACGAGTATTATTTGTCTAGGTTTCCGTAATTGAAGCATGTATCGTACATCCAAATCGCCGATAATCGCCTTCCCACATCAACGTGAGTTCATAGCCTCGCACTCTTTTAAATGTTTTTATGAAATGTTTTATAAACCCGCGAGGGAGATAACATGTTAGTTTTATAAAATAGGACACCATTTGTCCCGATTGTTTGTTTATTGATTTGGACCTGAATGATTGTATGACCCGATTGTATGACCCGATAAATGATTAAAGGACCCGATAGATGAAGTTAAATGGATTATTAAAGTTAGGTTATGTCACTAAAAGTCCCATTAGCATGAATTGTGAACTACCGGGATCTGGTAGACGCTTATGCATATAATAGTACTATTTGGGGACGATCACCCCAGTTCACGCCTTGACGGTTGATCCCCGTCGTGCCACATTGATTGGTAAGCGAATTTATGTATGAGAAGATTTCCATAGCGTGGCTTTTGTGACGACACGCTAATTTATATTGGCAAATTGAGTTTCAGGCTAGCTCACCCGTTGTTTGTTGTAGTAAGGTAACAATGTCATGCGGCTTATAATAATCCAGTTAACAAAATACTACTCTACGCACCGAATTACGATGTATTGACTGACTAGCAATACGGGGTCATACTATTGATATTATGTTCGTGTTTTGGTTTTTCATAACCATATTCATATAACGGTTTTTATTTAACTTTATACAACGTCATAAGACGTATTGTGTGATGTTTTTTACGACATTGGCTCGTATAATGATTTTTAAGGCAAATGCCTATATTATGATTTTCGACAAGGATTTGTATAAAAATAACTATGGCTATTTTATGGCCTATTACAATGTTTGTACAAAATGATTTTCGGTAATAATTTTATACCGATGTTATATTGATGAATTTTATTAAACTCTATGAATTCACTCGGCGTTATCGCTGACCTTTTCTTTTAACATGTTTTGTCTCAGGTACTTGAAGGTAATTCTCGGGAAGACGACAAGAATTCATGGCGCGCATTCAAATTATAATTTCCATTCAAATGTTTTGTAAAATCTGTATGAAATGACTATGACTTGGGACCTATGTAAATTTGATATTTATGAATGGAAATGCTTTATTATTAAACGACGCGATTTTTAAGCGTTGTCTATGATGTGAGTAATGTGCTATCCCGTAACACCAACGAGTCTTCCGCTGTATTGAATTGTGTATATTTGGGGGTGTTACAGTTTAGTACCAGAGCTCTCATTATAGAGAACGAAAGATTTTTAAAACCAAGGTTTTGAATAAAACATTTCAAAATCTTTTAACTATAAACATTTTTCTAAAAATGTCTAAAAATCTTTTGACTATAACGGTGCCGAAGAATTTCCGAGTTACCGACAAGGCCAGACTGAGAAGTGTTATTTTAATATATATAACTTGGATTTTATATATATATATATATATATATATATATATATATATATATATATATATATATATATATATATATATATATATATATATATATATATATATATATGATGTAATTTGATTACATGATTGTTTGATGATTATTTTGATATTTATACGAGGTATTTATACAACGTAGATTGTCACAAGGAACCCAAAAAACCCTAGTAAACTAATCGAAGTTATTCTCGTAGGAATTCTAGCTATCCTAGATCTAAACCAAGTTGTGGATATTTATGATCTCAACAAATGGTTGATATTCGTAGAAAGGTAGATATTAGTTGATTGTGATATTAAAGAAGAATTGGCGAGATTAAATCTGATATCGATGTCATGACGATCTTTCCTTATAGAATGGAGTTTGACAAAACGTTACCACCTGGAAAGATGTCATCTGATTCGTTGTCACCCAATTCTTAAAATTGAAATCGAAAGGGTGAATGTTGCACTTAAGGCTGTCATTGGAACCATTACCCAAAAGCCTCATGCCACTAGTACCTTTCCGAGAAGTCTAATCGAATGTGTGAGTCATTTCATACTAGTGACCCATTTGATAACTATTGTTGTAAAGAGTTATAGGATTGGAAATTAAGTGTTGATTATATCGAGCTTTTATTGCCCTATTAAGATCTAAGAATAAGGTTAAAAGTATTGGAGAATGAGGTAGGATGTCGCATTAAGTATAAGTTGATTGAAACTTGAATGAAGTAAAAATTTAACTCGTATGGAATATGAGATTGATAAGAGGAAGTCGTTATGTTTTGTGATTGAATTATAAGGTTTTAATTGATTGTTGATTCGTGTTAAGTGTTGTTCCTAGGCCATTGTTCAATGACGAGGATGCCCAATGTCCAATAAATAAATTGAAGAAATCTTCTTCTGAATTAGGACCGATGGATCTTCCGGGACATGTGGAACACCTAATGACTCTTGTAGATTAGTATTCATTGTGGTATCTTTTAAAAATCCCTCACTTAGCTGAGACATCAGTTGGTAGGATGAGTTCTGAGAATTGTATGACATAGTGACACGTAATGTGTTACGGTACAATTCTGACTTGTTTGTGATTAGTGAAAAGACTACCTTTGATTGCTAAATTCTACATGTATCGATGATATCTATCTTTTCTTGCTTCTTCCTAATGCTCGCATTAGTGATGCAACCATTGAACAAGTACTCATCTCGAATTGAGTTATGTTGTGGATTATTCTTTTTGAGCGCCATCGAGGTCATGAACCTCATGATTATTTGGCCAAAGCTAATTTCCTAGCATATTGTAGTTAGTTCTTGGTGAACAACTTTTCATCACTCTTTTGCAGATCACTCGTTGTTTTATAAGTTAAAACGGTATTCTTTGAGAATAATTGGATTTTCATCACTATATGGATTATTTAAAGTGAGACTTATAAATAATCATTATTGAAATAAAGTTGATTATGAAATACCTTGGAAAACTTAATTGTTTTCATAACAAAGAAAATCTTTGTAAATTTATTTTTGATTCTTATTTAAGAATTAAGTATGAAAATGTTTTTATTATAAACATGATGATAAAATTTTGACGAACTGAGTATTGCATCGTTAATCTTGAAATTGTATATAGTTGCGTGCCTACATACAATTTGGAAGGGACCATCCAAGGCTGATTAGTAGTCACCATAAAACTAATGAATAAACACTATATTTTCTTTGAAGATTGTGAAAAATTAAAATTTTATGAGATCTGCAAGAAGTGAAAATAAGGACATAGTGTTTGGGACACCTACGTATGTGCCTGTAGCATCTTTTCTTCTGAGTCGAATTTACTCATCTGTGGAAATTGTCTTATTTGACAATTGACAATTCCTTCTTGTCCAATTCTCCCGTAGTGAGATTCTTAGGAAAAGTATCTAATTACCGAGTGTTGATACCCGACTGGATGTATCGACGTTCCTATCATTTCTTTTGATTTGGTTTCATTTGAATGACCTGGGTAACGATCCGAGGAGCTTTCGAATGCGTACTCAAATTATGAAAACATGGGATATATTCATATTCGTTAAATGTTTTCGTTTGTATCTGATTTGAAATTCTCTCGCGTAGATTATGCGTTGACCTTACTCTTTTAAGGTTAGTTATGTCTCCAGATATCCTTGAACTTGTGAAGGATTATGAGTTATTATTAGTCTTTTGAGAAGTTCACATCTTATCGACGGCAATAAAACTGGAAAGTTGATAGTGCCAGTAGAATGGATTGATTGATTATGACATGACGACATTGTCTTAATTGATGGAAACTCGAATAGAATTCCCCTAAATATTAAGATGTTGATTATCAAAAGTGATGATGACCATATCCTGCATTTAGACTTGAAATTATACCATGAATGGTTGTGAATTAGTCATAGATTTTATAATCTAGAAAGAACCTAATATGAATTTATTAAAAAGATAATTTTGTTATTTGAAACTTTAGTAAGTATTTATTGATGAATTACCTAGACTTTCCCCATTAAGGCAAGTTGAATTTGGTATTGATTATACTTCTGGTGCTGCACCTGTGGCTTGTGCACTGTACGTCAGCACCATCTGAATTAAAGGAATTACCGTACAACTGAGAGAGTTTTCGGAGAAAGATTTTATTCTACCGAGCTCGTCATCATGAAGAGCTATGGTGATATCATTCCTTATATTCATAGATTACTGTGAACTGAGTAAATTGACAATCGAAAACGATATCCATAACTCGAAATGGAAGATTTATTCGATCATTTACAAGGTTCTAGCGTATCCTTAAGGAAATTTTGATCCACGGCATGATTATCATCAACTTCGCATCTGCGAAAAAGATTATCTATTCCAATCACTACATCCAGAACTTGTAATGAATATTATGAGTTTCACGTGATGTCGTTTGGATTGACAATGCACATGTAGTATTCATAAATTTGGTGAATCACGTGTGTAGGCTGTAATTTGATAAATTCATGTTTGTGATCATTAAGGACCATTTGTTTATTTATAAGAATAAGAATGAGTTAATAATTATTTATAGATTGCCCTGAATTGGCCGAACAACGAAAACCTGTACTTTGAATATTTAACATATGACTTAAGACTTAATCCTTTACATGATTTAACCGTGTGATTAATAAGATAATGGAATATATATTGACTCTTCAAAAATTAGAGCCATTTAAGACTTTGAGTTACACTAAAAATAAAGTGGAAATATGTTTTGACAAATGTTTTAACAAAGGATTTTTAAGGGATTATTCCCTTATACCCAGAACATTTAACTAAACTCCTGTTTAGGGGTAAATGTTCGTGTATACCTCAAGACAACTTAAGAGGAATTGAGGAAACCGTTAAACCATGACTTAAAATTTGAAATGACAATTTTTGCTTTTTAACTAAGAAAATTTTGACCAAAGTATAACCAAAGATTTTTCGAACATTTACGAATCTTATTAATTATTTTCGATAAATCAACAAAAATCGTGTTAATTAAATTCAAAATTGTTTTGAACATTTTATTATAATTGGTCGAACTAAGAATTTAAACTTTTAACGTTTACGTTTCAAAAAAAAATTGAATATTTTTTTTATTTAGTTACTTGTAATATGTATCGACGCTTTAAACGTTAGATTGAGCAAAACTGATAAAAATGATAGTTCAGATGAAACTAAAATTTAGAAAATATGAAGAAAGAAATTTTGAATGAATACGGTCATGATAATTATTTCATCAGGGAAGATGAATGTAGATACTGACACATAATATAGAAAGGATAAAGAATCAATTAGGATTGTGTTCCTTAATAATGACAATGCAAAATAAAATTGGCCGAACAATATAAAAATAAGCAATGCTTGTAAGAAGGATAACATAGATTATAAAAAGGGGTTCGCGGGTAATATGAACCATTAGAATTGAGAAGCCGATGGCGTTATATTTATAAAAGGCCACTTGTGGTTGCCTAAATATGGAGATTTTGAGATGTAGTCATCTCGTAAGTATAAGTATTCTATTCCTGTCATTTCTGATTTAAAGTATCATTATCAGAAGAAGTTGTAGTGATGGAAAATTATGAAGGCAGACACCGCCTCATGCATTAGTAAACGTCTAGCTATTGCAAAGGTCATCATCTGAATTTGATTCGATTTGGGGTCATCGTCGACAGACTGACCAAATCTGCTAATATCATTCCTGTTAATGATAGATTCTTGATGAAGAAATTGACTCTTTTGTATTTAAAGGAGTTATGTAAACATGGTGTACCTGTATCGATCATCTCTATCAAGATCCTCGCTTGGCATTGAATTTCTAGAGATTTGCTCAGAAGTCATAAAGAACGAATCTTGATGAGAGTACTGTGTACCACCCCAATCGAAGGGACGAGGTAAAGTAACGATACAAAATACTATAAGCGTTGTTCTATGTTTGAAGGATTGACCTTTGGTAATAGACCGTATAATCGTTTTCCTTTGAAGAGATTATCATTGATAACTATCGTATTAGGATCGAGATCGAATCTTGTGAGGATATATATTAGAGCATCTGTAAGCAGGAGTTGAGATGAAGACACCCGACATACACCCATTGTGAGTTGGACATGTCTTTTAGGTTTAAGGTTTCCTATGATGCCGAACCTAACCTTACAAAATACTCGACCCGCGAGATCTGAAATGATTGTTGAAATTAGGATCTGATTATTGACTGCCGGTAGTGGGTAGGAGGTTATGTGAACATGAAATGTAGATCTTGAAGTTCCAGATGGGTAGCGAAGTTATGCTAAAAATTTAAACCTTGGAAAAATGAATTAATGATCTGAAAGATCATGGGATATAAGTCCTCGTTGTATGGGGCCATTGAGATGATGTTAAAGTTGGGATTGAAAGGCATATAAGCTGGATCTACCCTAGGACTTCAAGAGCTGCGTGAATTATGTTTCGTATATCGAACTTGATAAAATGCCTATCAAGTGAAAATCTGATTGTTTCTTAGTAAAGTTTAGATCGGCGAAAAGTTGCATTCATCAGAAACCCGTGAACATCATGGATAGAGAAAGTAAGTCAACATTAAGCCTGCTCTTATTCCCGTAGTTATGTTTGATGAAACTCGCGTATCGTAATGAATTACACATGTGAGAAAAGACCGAATGTGGAGGAAATACCCACATGGCTCTAACTCTATAAGAAGCGAGTAGTAAGATGATCTTTGAGGACAAAGATCCTGTTTAGGGGTAAATGCTGTGACAATCCGTCAATTTATGATTAATATTTTATTCTTAATATTTATTTGAAAATATTATTTTAATGTTGTATTATGAACTCACTTATTTTTGGGAAGTAATTTGGATTTACGTCTTGAAGTAGCATCGACTACGTCTAAACCGGAGGATTCTACGTTACGTGCTTACGTTTACATACACCGTTTTTTGTGACAGTCCGACATTTTAGAAAATAAATTTGCCCGTGAATATAATTTTGACATTTTAAATTTGTGTTGGTTCATAAACTCACAAATTTACGAGAAGAGATTAGGACTTACGATTTTATTTTAACGTCCTTTACGACTAAACCGGAAACCTTAGGATTACGTATTTACGTTTTCGAACTCCGTTTTTGATGAGACAATTTTTATGAGATTCGTTTTGTGCCGTTGATTCATAATTTATAAAAACGTTTTTCGTAAAACGACCCGAGGGCACGCAAATCGAGGAAACTAGAATCGAGGAGTACCCGTAAATAAATGGGGATGAGACAAGTGGGACACTTGTCCCACCCCCACTCAAAACCGGCCTTAACTAGCTACCACACCAACATTTGGTGTCAAGTGTAAGCTAAGTAACACACTTGTCACCTTAGCTTACAAAGTAAGCAAAGCTTACACAAAACCATCTATCCTAAACAACTAGTTTCATTCATAACATGCAAAACAATCCATTTTCTCTCTTCCTCTCTCTAGCTTGTCGTCCAAAAACAATACCAAAACACCCATTTAATCTAAATTTAACCACAAATCTTATGTTATTCATACATAAGTTGAAGCCCTTTTGAAGCCCTATTGATTGGTGGTGATTATAACATCCAAGGAGGAGTTTCTATGGAGTCTTAGGGCTGACTTTCCACAAGGAGTTTATGAAGATTGGTGGTCTTGAAGATGGTCTTGGTTATTCACAAGTTTCTCCATCAAAATCCATGTTTTGATCACAACCTACATCATCATGGTGGTATAAAGATTGTTCTCCTCATCCTCTTGTTATTTTTGATTATGTAATCTTGTATTTCTTTTACTTATGTATATGTAGATTATGATGAATGATGATTAAAAATATTGTGTGGGTATTTGGTGTTGATAAACATGCTTAAAAAGATGAAAAACTATAAGAAACAAGGCTAAAATCTTGTTTAAATTGTTGGCTGTATAAAATAGTAAAGAATCATATGATGAACTGATAAAAATGGAATAGATTAATGGATATACAGTAAGTAATATGTCTTGTACACATTTGAGAGTTGGCCATGCAATGGAATCATTAGGTTGAGTGAGATATGATCAAAACAAGTTTAGAGTACAAATCTGAGTTCACTAAATGGATCACATATCATGTAGTTTATGGCTTAAAAATTTGAGCTTCTATCTCCATATAGAACTCTAGATATGGCAGTTTTGGTGAACATAAAAATAAAAATCAGATTTTGGAAATTAAAGTATAATAGTATTATATAAGCACTCAAATAAAAATAGTATAAAATGTGAATTAAAACCCACTAACTTATATAATACATTTATATAAATATGTATAAGGATAAATAAATGGACATTTTATAAAATGGTAATTTGATAAGTTTTATAAGTTATAAAACTATAAACATGATTTTTACGACTTTTTCGGCTATTACCGTAAAATTAACGTTTTTCGCCAACTAAAACTTAGACGATCAAACCCGTCGAATGTAAAGTTTTTAAAACTCAAATACTGATATATAAACATATATAACAAGTAAAAGCCGATAAAACCCGAACTATAAAACATACGGACATTAACGGGCTAAGTTAACGTTATTGGACTAATAATACAACAAAATGGGCTAAAACACTTATAAACTTATTTATTGGGCTTAACCCATTTGGGCCCAACATGTAAAATGTAAATACTGACAATACAAGTATGAAATGGATTAATACAAGTTAATAAACTTATAATAGGTTATTGGACCTAAAACACGTAAATAGGTAAAACTAGTAAACTAGTAAGAAGTTATCAACACATAACACTAAAATGAGTAAATGAGAATATGTAAACCCACTTGATCATCATATATATAAAATCATCATATGTATACATATTTGTTATTTTGATAAAGTCATTGGACAAAAGTCTAAGACGAGTATTATTTGTCTAGGTTTCCGTAATTGAAGCACGTACCGTACATCCAAATCGCCGATAATCGCCATCCCACATCAACGTGAGTTCATAGCCTCGCACTCTTTTAAATGTTTTTATGAAATGTTTTATAAACCCGCGAGGGAGATAACATGTTAGTTTTATAAAATAGGACACCATTTGTCCCGATTGTTTGTTTATTGATTTGGACCCGAATGATTGTATGACCCGATTGTATGACCCGATAAATTATTAAAGGACCCGATAGATGAAATTAAATGGATTATTAAAGTTAGGTTATGTCACTAAAAGTCCCATTAGCATGAATTGTGAACTACCGGGATTTGGTAGACGCTTATGCATATAATAGTACTATTTGGGGACGATCACCCCAGTTCACGCCTTGACGGTTGATCCCTGTGGTGCCACATTGATTGGTAAGCTAATTTATGTATGAGAAGATTTCCATAGCGTGGCCTTTGTGACGACACGCTAATTTATATGGGCAAATTAAGTTTCGGGCTAGCTACCCGATGTTTGTTGTAGTAAGGTAACAATGTCATGCGGCTTATAATAATCCAGTTAACAAAATACTACTATACGCACCGAATTACGTTGTATTGACTGACTAGCAATACGGGGTCATACTATTGATATTATGTTCGTGTTTTGGTTTTTCATAACCATATTCATATAACGGTTTTTATTTAACTTTATACAACGTCATAAGACGTATTGTGTGATGTTTTTTACGACATTGGCTCGTATAATGATTTTTAAGGCAAATGCCTATATTATGATTTTCGACAAGGATTTGTATAAAAATAACTTTGGCTATTTTGTGGCCTAGTACAATGTTTGTACAAAATGACTTTCGGTAATAATTTTATACCGATGTTATATTGATGAATTTTATTAAACTCTATGAATTCACTCGGCGTTATCGCTGACCTTTTCTTTTAACATGTTTTGTCTCATGTACTTGAAGGTAATTCTCGGGAAGACGACAAGAATTCATGGCCCGCATTCAAATTATAATTTCCATTCAAATGTTTTGTAAAATCTGTATGAAATGACTATGACTTGGGACCTATGTAAATTTGATATATATGAATGGAAATGCTTTATTATTAAACGACGCGCTTTTTAAGCGTTGTCTATGATGTGAGTAATGTGCTATCCCGTAACACCAACGAGTCTTCCGCTGTATTGAATTGTGTATATTTGGGGGTGTTACATTAAATGTATAAAAGGCCACTTGTGGTTGCCTAAATATGGAGATTTTGAGATGTAGTCATGTTGGAATCTCGTAAGTATAAGTATTCTATTCATGACATTTCTGACTAAATGTATTTTTATCTGAAGAAGTTGTACTAATGGCAAATTATGAAGGCAGACATCGCCTCATACATTAGTAAACGTCTAACTATTGAAAAGGTCATCATCTGAATTTGATTCGATTTGGGTCATCGCCGACAGACTGACCAAATCTGCTAATATCATTCCTGTTAATGATATATTCTTGATGAATAAATTGACTCTTTGTATTTAAAGGAGTTGTGTAAACAGGGTGTGCTTGTATCAATCATCTCTATCAAGATCCTCGCTTCGCATCGAATTTCTGTAGATTTGCTCAGAAGTCATTGGGAACGAACCTTGATGAGAGAGTGCTGTTTACCATCCCAATCGAAGGGACGAGGTACAGTAACGATAAAAAATGCTAGCAGCAATGTTTTATGCTTGAATGATTGACCTTTGGTAATAAACCGTATAATCGCTTTCCTTTGTAGAGATTATCATTGATGATTATCGTATTAGGATCGAGATCGAATCTTGTGAGGATAAATATTAGAGCATCTGTAAGAAGGAGTTGGGATTAAGACATCCGACATACACCCATTGTGAGTTGGACATGTCTTTTAGGTTTAAGGTTTCCTATGATGGCAAACCTAACCTTACAAAATACTCGACCCGCAAGACCTGAAATGATTGTTGAAATTAGGATCTGATTATTGACTGCCGGTAGTGGGCAGGAGGTTATGTGAATATGAAATGTGGATCTTGAAGTGCCAGATGGGTAGCGAAGTTATGCCAAAAAATTTCACCTTGGAAAAAATGAATTGATGATTTGAAAGATCATGGGAAATAAGTCCCCGTAGTATGGGACCATTGAGATGATGTAAAAGATTGGTTTGAGAGGCATATAAGTTGGATCTACCCTAGGACTTCAAGAGCTGCGTGAATTATGTATCGAATATCGAACGTGGTAAAATGTCTATCAAGTGAGAATCTGATCACTTCTTGATAAAGTTTAGATCGGCGAAAAGTTGCATTCATAAAAAAACCCGTGAACATCATGGATAGAGAAAGTAAGTCAACATTAAGCTTGATCTTATTCCCATAGTTATGTTTGATGAAACTCGCGTATTGTAATGAATTACACTTGTGAGAAAAGACCGAATGTGGAGGAAATACCCACATGTCTTTAACTCTATAAGAAGCGAGTAGTAAGATAAGATGATCTTTGAGGACAAAGATCCTGTTTAGGGGTAAATGCTGTGATAATCCGTCAATTTATGGTTTATATTTTAATGTTATATTATGAACTCACTCATTTATGGGAAGAAATTTGGATTCACGTCTTGAAGTAGCATTGACTACGTCTAAACCGGAGGATTCTACGTTACGTGCTTACGTGTACATACACCGTTTTTGGTGACAGTCCGCCATTTCAGGAAATAAATTTATCCGTGAATATTATTTTGGAATATTAAATTTGTGTTGGTTCATAAACTCACAAATTTACGAGAAGAGACTAGGACTTACGATTATAATTTAGCGTCCTTTACGACTAAACCGGAAACCTTAGGATTACGTATTTACGTTTTTGAACACCGTTTTTGATGAGACAATTTTTATTAGATTCGTTTTGTGCCGTTGATTCATAATTTATAAAAATGTTTTTCGTAAAACGACCCGGGGGTACGCAAATCGAGAAAACTAGAATCGAGGAGTACCCGTAATTAAATGGGGATGAGACAAGATAAACTTGTCCCACCCCCACACATGGGATGGTTAACAAGTCTCCACAAACACCATTAGGTGTCAAAATTATAAGCCATGAGTAACACCTGTTAACTCTAGCTTAACTTGTAAGCAATACCAACATAAAAACTACCAGCTACAAACCATTTTTCACACACACCACATGCAAACCACTCTCTCATCCTTCCTCTCTCATGGTGAACGTCCAAACACCACCCCAAATCACCCATCATCATCATCAATTTAACCATAAACTTCATCTATATTCAACATATGTTGATAACCCTTTGAAAAGATGATGATTGGAGGTGATTTTAACAACTAGAAAGGAGTTTACATGGAGATCAAAGGCTGATTTTCAGGAAGGTATTCATGCATATGAAGATCTCAAGGAGTTCATTTTCAAAGTTGAAGGTTTGGTAACAAGGAACCAAACCTTGTTCATCAAAAACTCATCATTTCATCACTTTGGTGGTATAAAGATTGTTCTCCCCATCCTCTTGTTATTTTGATTATGTAATCATGTATTTTCTTTCTTATTTTATATGTGTATGATGAATATATGATGATAAAAATGTTGTGTGGGGATCAAGTGTTGATAAATGTGATTAAAAAGATGAAAAACCATAAGAAACAAGGCTAAAATCTTGCTTAAATTGTTGGCTGTATAAAAACAGTAAGTAACCAAGTTATGAACTGATAAAATTACATGGTGGAATCCATTTACAGTAATTGTTAGATGCCATACACATGTGAGAGTTGGCCATGCAATGGAATCATAAAGATGAGTGAGATATGATCAAAACAAGATGAGTGTACCAATCTGAATAGTCTTTTTTGTAGGGACTGTTATGGATAGTTAGACATGGAATGATCAGTAGCTATAACTAACTTATTTGTAGCACATAATATTAAGTTTATGCCATCCAAAAATGAGCTTCTATCTCCTTATAGAACTCAAGATATGATAAAAATGGTGAAGATGAAACTAAAAATCAGATTTTGAAGAATTAATGTTTAATAGTATTATATAAGCACTCAATCTAATATAGTATAAAATGTGAATTAAAACACATAACTTATATATTACATTTTATAAATATATATATAAGGATAAATAAATGGACATTTTATAAAAAATGGTAGTTTGGTAAGTTTTATAAGTTATAAAAACTATAAACATGATTTTTACGACTTTTTCGGCTATTGCCGTAAAATTAACGTTTTTCGCCAATTAAAACTTAGACGATCAAACCCGTCTAATGTATAGTTTTTAAAAGTCATATACTGATGTATAAGTACCTAATACAAGTAAAAACCGATAAAACCCGAACTATATGACATACAGACATTAACGAGCTAAGTTAGCATATTTGGACTAATAATTTAACTAAATAAGTTAAACACTTATAAAAATTACTTATTGGGCTTAACCCATTTGGGCTCAACATGTAAAGTATAAATACTGATAATACAAGTATAAAATGGATTAATAAAAGTTAATGAACTTATAATAGGCTTATTGGACCTAAAACATGTAAATAGGTAAAACTAGTAAACTAGTAAAAAGTTACCAATACATAAACACTAAAATGAGTAAATAAGAATATATAAACCCACTTGATCATCATCATACGTACAAAATCATCATATGTATACATAATTGTTATTTTTATAAAATCATTGGACAAAAGTCTAAGACGAGTATTATTTGTCTAGGTTTCCGTGATTGAAGCACGTACCGTACATCCGAATTGCCGATAACCCGCTTTCCCACATCAACGTGAGTTCATAGCCTCGCACTCTTTTAAATGTTTTTATGAAATGTTTTATAAACCCGCGAGGGAGATAACATGTTAGGTTTGATAAAATAGGACATCATTTGTCCCGATTGTTTGTTTATTTATTTGGACCCGAATGATTGTATGACCCGATGAATGATTATATGACCCGATAAAAGAAATGAAATGGATTATTAAAGTTAGGTTATGTCACTAAAAGTCCCATTAGCATGAATTGTGAACTACCGGGATTTGGTAGACGCTTATGCATATAATAGTACTATTTGGGGACGATCACCCCAGTTCGCGCCTTGACGGTTGATCCCCGTCGTGCCACATTGATTGGTAAGAGAATTTATGTATGAGAAGATTTCTATAAGCGTGATTATTGTGACGACACGCTGTTTTAGATGGGCAAATGATTGTCGGGTTAGCTACCCGTTGTTTGGTATAGTAAGGTAACAATGTCATGTGGCTTATAGTAATCCAGAAATAACGAAAATACTGCTATAAGAATTGAATTACAATGTATTGCCTGACTAGCAATACAGGGTCTATTTATCGATATTATGTTCGTGTTTTGGTTTTACATAACCATATTCATATAACGGTTTTTATTTAACTCTATACAACGTTATAAAACGTATTGTATGATGTTTTTAACGACAATGGTTCGTATAATGATTTTGAAGGCGAAAGCCTATATTATGATTTTTGATAAAGATTTGTATAAAATGACTTTGGCTATTTTATGGCCTATTACAATGATTTGTACAAAATGATTTTCGGTAATAATTATATACCGATGATATATTAATGGTTTTCATTAAACTCTATGAATTCACTCGGCGTTTTCGCTGTCCTTTTCTTTTAACATGTTTTATCTCAGGTACTTGAAGGTAATTCTCGGGAAGACGACAAGAATTCATGGCCCGTACTTAAATAACAATTTCCATTCAAATGCTTTGTAAAATTTGTATGAAATAATATGACTTGGGACCTATGTAAATTTGACATTTATGAATGGAAATGCTTTATTGTTAAACGACGCGATTTTTAAGCGTTGTCTATGATGTGAGTAATGTGTTATCCCGTTACACTAACGAGTCTTCCGCTGTATCGAATCATGTAAATTTGGGGGTGTTACAAAAGGCAAAAGACGAAATTTAAAGATCAAGAGTGCAAAAAGAACGGAAGTCCAAGGCCTATGTTGAAGATTTATCGAAGAAAAAGTCTAAAGACGGAAGTTTAATGAAGTCGAAGAACTCAAGTCTAATAAATGAAGAAATTATAAGACGAGTTCAATTAATCCCTAGACAAAGTCGAAAAATTCGAAGAATTTAGAAGACGAAAAGACGAGAAAAGAAAGAAAGGAGCAACACATGCTAACCTCCCTAATCACCTATAAATACCCCCCCTAATGACACATTAGGAGGTGTTGACTATCTTGAAAAAATAGTTCTTCCACATTTAATTTCATATCATTTACTTAATTGTCATTTAATTTCCTTGTCTTGCACCTTTAATTTGTAAGCTTTTTAATTCTTTCTTTTACTTTTAATTGTTGAATCTTTAATTTTGATCAAGTTTTTAATTAATATCTCATTCTACCTTTCTTGTTTTACTTAATCTTTATGTTTATGTGCTTATTGTCATGCTTATTTGATTATTTGTTATGATTTTATGTGTTTTATTGTGTTAGCTTATTGATTTTATAGCTTATTTGTGTCTTTCTTAAATTTAATTAAGTGTTTTAAAATTTATTTTTATAAAAAGTTGTTTTTAAATATTTTATTATTTAGTGTTTTTAAAAGTTTTTCAATTTTGGTTTATAGCTTTTTCTTAAAATCAATTTGGTTAAGTTTTTAGTTGAGTGCTTATTAGTTTTTAGCTTATTTTTAGATTTTTAGCTTATTGTTCATTTTCATTATCCGGGTTTTTCATAACCCTTAAATTCCGAATAGTGAAGTTTAACAATATTCCGAATAGTGATAGTCTCCAACATTCCGGATATAAGCCTAGACAAACATTCCGGATATGCAACTTGTCGAGAATTCCGGATTAGGCTTCAAAAGAGCATATTCCGGATAACTTCCCAAAAACTGGATTTCGGATAGCATTATTCCGGATTGGAGTTAACATGTATTCAGGATAGTGGACAGAAAGTGGATTCTGGATAAGCTTCAGCAGGTACATTCCGGGTAAGCAAATCGATACGGATTCCGGATAAGGAAGTCAATTCCGGATAACAAGTAAGTTGCATAGATTTCGGATAAGTGCTAGTAACTTATTCCGGATTAGGGGACTTTTCCTCGGATTCCGAATTTTATTGGGGTAGTCAGGATTGTGACAGAGTCACGGATTCCGGATAGTGGTCAATTTCGAATTCCGGATAAGGAGCATTAATCAATTCCGGATAACAGCAAGTTTGGTTATTCCGGATAAGTGTTCCAAGGAGTGAATTCCGGTTAAGGCTTCGATTGTTGATTCCGGATAAGCTGCTTGTTGGAAATTCCGGATAGTGGGTAAGTTTTGGTATTCCAAATTGTGACAGGATCTTGGATTCCGACTTAGGATTGGTTTACTCCCTATTTTATTTTCAAGCATTTATTTCTCCTGCCATTTTTCTTTAGTGTTATTTTAATTGTTTTTGTTTATCTTTAATTTCAAGTTTGTATTTTTATTACATTGTCAAAATTACTTTCGTTGAGCTTTAATTTTTTGTCATTTAATTAATTTACTTTTAAAGTTTTAATTTTGCACCATTTACTTAAAAGTTTTGCACATTTATTTTACAACAACGACCAAAAATATTATTTTCCACCAAAAGATGACTGAGTCGCATTTAAACCAGTAATCAATTCGATTAGACACACTAGAACAATTTTAATTAAGTAAAAATCAGTTATTAAATGGCGCCGCTGCCGGCTCTTTTCGTGAAGATTAACGGTTTTCTGTGAGAGACGCGTTGAAGTTTGGGATCCGTTCACTCGTGAGCGTTATTTTTCGTGTCACAAATTTTCCAAAATCCATAAAAATTAAAAATTTTCAAAAATACAAAAACATTAAAAAACTTATAAAAAAGTAATTCTTTTTCAAAAGTTTTACACCAAAAAGATTTAATTTTTATTATTACGCGTACATATATATTCTCTATTTCTTTGGTATCTTTTTCTTTTTCTTTTGCAGGTGTATGCGTACTAGATCATCAACTTTCTTTGGTATCTTTTTCTTTTTCTTTTGCAGGTGTATGAATAACAACAACAATGTTCCGCCACCCGACCTTCGACGATGGAGGAGCTGTGTCAACCTACGATGAATGGACGAGGAGGACCGAGTGCGCCGATGCAAATCACGGCTCCGGAGTTTTCGTTGAAGAATCACATGATCCAACAAGTTCAAAACACTTGTCCATTTCGCGGATTACCGGATGATGATGCCAACAAACACCTTGACAAATTCATTACCGTTACTCAAAGCATGAAGTTGCCCGGTGTTACTATGGATTTTCTTCGCCTTCACCTATTTCCACACACCTTATCCCACCATGCCGAAAAATGGTTTGATCTTCTTCCGAAGAATTCAATTCATACTTGGGACAAGATGACTCAACGATTTTTGTCACGCTACTTTCCACCATCCATGGTCACGAGCCTTCGAAATCAATGGATTTACTCAAGAACCCGATGAATCACTTTTTGATGCTTGGGAACAATATAATGTTTTGATTGATCGATGTCCAAACCATAACATGCTCCCCGTTACTTTGATTGATACTTTCTAAAATGGTTTAACTTTTCGTGATCGTGATACGATTAATGCAGTCGCCGATGGCACATTTATGAAAAGAAGACTTGAGGAGTGTAGAGAGCTTATCGAGAACATGACTACTCATCACAAAAATAGGGATTCATCCGTATCTTCAAGGAATAACCCGAGAGTCAATGTGTCTTCTACTTCTTCAAACCCTAATATTACCGAATTGACCCGCGCAATGGTCGAAATGAGCAAAAATATGCAACTCTTGGCTACAAATCAACAACAACAAGTTAAAGCTGTAGCACTTTCTTGTGAGATCTGTGGCGGTCCTCATTCATACACTGATTGTCCTTCTACTCATGACAATCCGGAAAACATGTATGCGGCTGATGGTAACTATTCAACGGAAAGCTATCAATCCCGACCTCAAGGTGATCGTAACTTGCTAAGTTACCGTTCTAACAACTTTCTTTCACCTGTTTTTTCTCCTCAAAACCACAATCCCAACAACTACAATAGAAGCAATCCAAACCCACCTCGAGCTTCTAATCCTTATCACCCACCCGCTCAACAAACACCACCCATTAATCAAGATGTTGAAACTTTCATGAGGACCCAAGGAGAGCTAGTTAAGAATCTTCAAAGCCAAATCATCAACTTGAAAGGAGGTATCACTAAGCAATGGAATGATATTAGAACCGAGCTTCGACATGATATGCAAACCTCTTTTAGCAATCAAACGAATGATTTGAAGAATATGATGGCTAGTTTCTTTCCATGTACTCAACCCTCTACTTCGGGCTCTCTTCCTTCTAATACCGTCACCAACCCGAGAGCGAATGTGAGTGCTATTACTACACGCAGTGGAGCTACCTTAGTAGGACCATCTATCCCTCCCCCAGTTACTCCATCTACACCTCTTTCACCACCATTTATCCCTCCTACTCCCACGCCTAGTATTAGTTCTCCATTACCGTCTCCACCTCTTACTGAAGAAGTTCCCAAGAAACACCCTTCACCATCCCCACCTTCCACCTTTAAACCTTCAACATCTCAACCCTCACCTTCTACACCTACACCTCCTAAACCCAATATTCCTTATCCATCTCGATTAGACAACTGCAAATTTCTCACCAAGGATGACATTCAAGTGTCAAATTTTTTGAAGAAGATTTCGGGAGTGACCATCACCGTTAGCCTTGTTGAAGCTCTTGCCCAAATGCCAACATTCGTTAAGATGTTTAAGGAATTGCTTAATAAGAAGGAAAAGATGGCCGAGTTTGTTAATACTCGATTGAATGAGAATTGTTCTACAATCCTTCTTAAAGAACTTCCAGAAAAACTTGGAGATCCTGGTCGTTTTGTGCTACCATGTACTTTTAACCAAACCGAAGAATTTACTGCCTTAGCCGATCTCAGGGCAAGTATAAATTTGATGCCTTTAAGTGTTTGGAAAAAGTTATCATTACCCGATCTTACACCAACAAAGATGCCTCTTGAGCTAGCAAATCGAACTCTCTCTTACCCCGTTGGTATTGCCGAAGATGTGTTTGTTAAAGTTGGCACCTTCACTTTTCCGGTCGACTTTGTTATTGTTGATTATGAAAGGGACCCTAATATTCCGTCAATACTTGGTCGGCCATTCTTGAGAACCGGAAAAGCTTTAGTCGATGTTGCCGAAGGTGAGCTAATCTTAAGCGTCGGGAATGATGCACAAGTATTTAAAATGGGGAAGATCACAAACAAATACAATGAAAGAGAATCAGCGAATATGATTAATGTGCTTGATGATTTTGTCATCTACAACAATCCTTTTTTCGATTCTTCCTATGATAATCCACTTTTCCAAGATGATGTGGATGATTCTCTCTCCAATTTAGATCCTTCACCAATTCATGAGTCTCCACCAACCTATGATGACTATGATGATGATTCTAATTCTGATATGGATGATTCTGATGATTTTACTTCAGAGTATAAAGACATGCCAATATATGATAATTTTGATGATGTCGATACTCTTTCGAGTGATTCTTAACATGATGACCTTGCACCTCTTTTGATGAAGATCCTCCACCAACAATGCTTGATCCTACTTTGGATGACTACTCATTTGAGGAAGACTTTGCTACTTTTCTCAACACTTACTTCCCAAATGAGAATAATTCTCATCCTTTGGACTTTGATGATGCTCTTTATCCTCCTTTGGATATGAAGAAACCCGTTTCAAAGGAGAAGAAGCCGGAAGACACCGATATCCGCAGTACTTATGTCTTGACACCTCTTTATCCACCTTCTGAGGATGAGATTGTGAGATTTATGAGCGGATCTTCTTCAAGGTCTACTGAGCCTGAGTGTTATTTTCCCCTAAAGGAAAAGGTGTTTGATCTCGGTATTGTAATTTTTAAGCCATCTCAGTATCTATCTGATGAAATAAAAGGAACGATTTTTGGAAACAATGGAGATATGCTTGCACTTCATCATACTTTCTACCACCGTGCTCAATCTTTGCTTAAGGGAACCTTGCCTACTCTTCTTTGGCTTGTCTTGTTCGCCTTAAGCTTGTGCTATTTGTTGGACGAAAAACATGTATTTGATCCCGGTGGATGTTCTTCAAGCTTCTGACCTTTGTAATCAAGGTCGAGTCAGGCTCACGACTCGGTTAACAAAAACAAGCGCTTCTCGGGAGGCAACCCGCAGTATCTATCCTTTTTCTTTTTCTTTTGTTTTTATAATAAGTGTAGGGGGAGACCCTAGTATGTGTTTGTTGTCTTCTTTCTAATCATATGTAGGGATTCGAGCTATCAAAGATCCATTCTTGATGACTTTTGATGACCCGTGATTCGGTGTTCCCGTCTTCCCGGTTCTATCCTAAACTCTTTTGATTCTCTATTTTATATTCTTCAATATTAAAATAGGAATCACTTTAGTTGTCTCTTCCTTAACAAGATTTAAACAAAGTGCACAATGTCCTAAGTGTCGGGGAGTTTACTCCCACATGCTTAAACATTGAGGACAATGTATATATTAAGTGTGGGGGGCTTCTATCGAAGTTAAGTGGCCTTTTTCTTATATTTGTCCTTATTTCAACCGGAAAATTGATTTTTTGACATTTTTCAAAATTTTTGATCTATTTTGGCCTAGTTGTTTTTACCTTTGTATAGTTATTTTCTTTCTTTGCTAGAATAAATTTTTAATAAAGTGGTTTTAATTTTTCAACGTTGTGAATCTTTTGACTCAACCCGAGTTTACTTATTTTAGTTTACTCTAGCTAGTATCCTTAACGTGTTTAAGTCAATTTTTGCTAGGCTTTTATATAGGGAGCTTTAAAACGCGAAAGTCTTAACTCTTATGGGTTAAGAACAAGAACTTTTCGCAAGTTCCTATAATTGATCCTTGAAAGTCGTTTATCATAGGAACTTTAAATGCGAATTCTAAACTTGAAGAAGTCTAAGAAGTTGCAAGATCCTATAGATGACTTGAAAACCCAAAACTTTGATTTAATAGGCTAAGCATCCATGAGTCTCATTCCTTGAGATTTTAAATTATGGAGAACGAGAGATGATAGAGTCAATTATAAGTTTGGTATTCCTTCATGAATTTATGTGAGTTGATTATAAGCTTTTTCTCCCATCGCTTGTTAATAAATATAATTGCAATAAGTAAGGTTGTACGATTTGAAAAGTTACTTAGCTTCTAGCCCAAGATCGTTTAAAAGTGGCTCGGTATTAATTAGAGTTCATAGCCAAGCCATAACTTATTGAAGCGGGATGCGAAGATTGGCGAGTCCGAAAAGGCCCTAACAAGGCATGAGGGCTATATTTTGTTGCTAAAGATCCAAAAGTGATGTGAAGAATCATTTATCGGATATCAATATGAAGGATTGAGACACACGACGAAAAGCAAATACTCCCCTAAAGATCATGGAGAAGTCTATCCAAAAAGGCCCTAACAAGGTATGAGGATAAATAGATCCAAGTCCTAAAAGGAGGCGGATCGTTGTATATCAAAGTCCAAAATAAATATTGGAGAAAAATGAAGAAGTCGTGGTCCGAATATGAAGAATCTCTCAAAAAGTTCAAGTGAAGAAATTCCTATTATGAAGAAAAGACCATTATTTCATGAACGTCTCTCAAGATTCGAAGTATGAAGTCGCTGCCAAATATCGGTCCGAGAAAGGTCTCAAATCGTGAAGCGAGTTATGCCAAGATATGAACTTTAAGAGGTCCCGAGAAGCAGTTTTAAAAGATTTTGTCATTTAGCTAACTATTGATTAAATCGTCCTACTTTATTTTCAGCCTAAATAACTATCAAAATAAGTCAACAATGCATCCTCGTGATCATTCAAGACAACAATAAAACATAAGAGATACACCTAGGAATAAGGGAGTCTAAGTAAATAATTGTCCCACATGAGTTTGTGTTAGTTTGCTAACTTATAATAACAATGATATCGTTTTTAAGCTTGGTATGGGGAACGTGAAACTTGAGGGTGATAAACATTCATGACATTCCAAAACCCTAAGGTAAGTTTTTGATCTTTTTACTTGTTTGTCTTCCTTTGAATATTTTATAATTTTTTATCTTAATGTCTTATGTTTAATAAAGGCCAAAGTGGATTGATTATGATGAAAAATGTAAATCTTGCTTTGTAACTAATGCATTGCATGAGGACATTGCAATGGTCAAGTGTAGGGGATTTAATAAGTGTAGAAACACTTATCCTTTTACCACTTAATTATAATAATAACCAAGCCAAAACATATATTTTATGTCTTAAATGTCGGAATTATGTGTGGTTTGTGTTTTTGTTGTGATTTAGGATCAAAATGTGAAAAAGGGAAGAAAACACGGGCTTTCACGGGCTTTTATCTAAGAAAAAGACAAAAGAAAAAGTCTAAAGATCAAGAGTGCAAAAAGAACGGAAGTCCAAGGCCTATTCTGAAGATTTATCGAAGAAAAAGTCTAAGGACGGAAGTTTAATGAAGTCGAAGAACTCAAGTCTAATAAATGAAGAAATTATAAGACGAGTTCAATTAATCCCGAGACAAAGTCGAAAAAGTCGAAGAATTTAGAAGACGAAAAGACGAGAAAAGAATGAAAGGAGAAACACATGCTAACCTCCCTAATCACCCATAAATACCCCCCTAATGACACATTAGGAGGTGTTGACTATCTTGACAAAATAGTTCTTCCACATTTAATTTCATATCATTTACTTAATTGTCAGTTAATTTCCTTGTCTTGTACCTTTAATTTGTAAGCTTTTTAATTCTTGCTTTTACTTTTAATTATTGAATCTTTAATTTTAATCAAGTTTTTAATTAATCTCTCATTCTACCTTTCTTGTTTTACTTAATGTTTATGTTTATGTGCTTATTGTCATGCTTATTTGATTATTTGTTATGATTTTATGTGTTTGATTGTGTTAGCTTATTGATTTTATAGCTTATTTGTGTCTTTCTTAAATTTAATTAAGTGTTTTTAAAAGTTATTTTTATAAAAAGTTGTTTATAAATATTTTTATTATTTAGTGTTTTTAAAATTTTTTCAATTTTGGTTTAGCTTTTTCTTAAAATCAATTTGGTTAAGTTTTTAGTTGAGTGCCTATTAGTTTTTAGCTTATTTTTAGATTTTTAGCTTATTGTTCATTTTCATTATCCGGGTTTTTCATAACCCTTAAATTCCGAATAGTGAAGTTTAAGAATATTCCGAATAGTGATAGTCTCCAACATTCTGGATATAAGCCTAGACAAACATTCCGGATATGCATCTTGTCGAGAATTCCGGATTAGGCTTCAAAAGAGCATATTCCAGATAACTTCCCAAAAACTGGATTCCAGATAGCATTATTCCGGATTGGAGTTTTCCTGTATTCAGGATAGTGGACAGAAAGTGGATTCCGGATAAGCTTCAGTAGGTACATTCCGGATAAGCAAATCGATACGGATTCTGGATATGGAAGTCAATTTCGGATAACAAGTAAGTGTTGGGAATAAAATGTAGCCAATACACTTGGACGCTGACAAGAGCAATCGGACGTTGATAAGAATAAAAAAAGCGTTGACAGGACAAGCGTTGACAGGAAGAAGTCAAGCGTTGATAAGAAGAAGTCAAGAACTGATAGAAGACTTAGTCTACACGTATTATGTTTCTAGTATGTTTCTAGTAAAGATATGATCGACAATGTATTTCTTATGTTTATCTTTACCTAAAATAGCTGATACATAGACTCTTGTACAAGGCTCCTTATGTCTATAAAAGGAGGCCTTTAGGTTATAAGTTTTTCATACGTTTTACACTTTCATTGTACGGAAGTTTGATTTATCAATCAAAGTGAAAGTTTGGTTTACATTGTTTGTGTGTTCTTGTTTGAGTATTAATTCCGCATAATACTTAAATTGTTTTATACACAACAAAGTTTCTCTATGTGTTTAATTTGATTTAATCTCGTTTACACAAGCTAAATCGATCTAAGTTTGGGATCAACAAGTGGTATCAGAGCTTGTTGAGAAACTTTGATCTAAATAACACAAAAACCCTAAATCGCCAAAAACCCTAATTTTCAAGAAACCCTAAAAACAACATGTCTACTCCAGAGTTAAACTCCTCCTCCTCCTCAACCCCCAACATCAAGATTCCCATGCTACACCCAGACAATTTTGAGCTGTGGAAGTTTAACTTTGAATAGTATCTTCAAATACATGACTACACCCTATGGGAAATTATTGAATATGGAAACACATTCAATAAAGCTCAAAAGATTGCAGCTGCCATCTTGACAAGAACAAATGTTCAAGGCTCTACTGAAGAGGATCGAAAAGAAGAACCTGAAGATGGTAGAGCTGTCTCAGCTGAGGACATAGAAAAGAGAAGGAATGACATGAAAACCCTAGGCATTCTCAAACTCTCTTTGGGACAAGCCAATCAACACAAATATAGAAGCTATGAGTCTACAAAAGATCTTGGGGCAGCTCTTGAAGTTGCTTATGGTGGTAATGCTGATACTATACAAGAGAAAAAGAAGCAACTCTTGCATGAGTATGTTGTTTTTAAAGCTCAACCCAATGAAAAACTAAGTCGAGTGAGAAGCAGACTTCTTGACATTACAAGAAAGTTGTCCTTTATGGGAACAGTGCTTGGTGATGCATGGAAGATTGAAGCAAGATCTATCATTGCTAATAATACTCACAAAAGTTCTACTTTTGATGATGTTTACAATAAACTGAGGCTGGTAGAGAATGAAACTCTTTTGGATCATGGAACCAAGTCTACCAATGGAAACATGGCCTTCTTCTCACATAGTGAAGGTCAATTTGATCAAAAGGAGTCATACATGCACCCCGTTACTGGATCAACTTGTGTCAACACTGGATCAAGCTTTGTCAACGCCTCACATTCAGACGCTGACACATACAATGTTGACTCTCCAAGAGTTAAGCCTGTTGGTATTGATCTAGATATTGTTTGTGCATACATTGCTTCATTGCCCAATGTGTAGAAACTAGAAGGGGGGGTTGAATAGTTTCTTAAAATTTACTTGTTAAAATATGGTTTCCAAAAATCCTTTTTAAAAAAAACTTAGGCTTGAGGAAATATGTGAAATCTTCTTATGCACAAATATGAACAATGATAGTGTAGCTAAACTAATACTAACAAAAATATATCCACAAAGAATAAAGAATGATAGTGTAGCTAATCTAATATTAACACATGTATATGCAAAAAGTAATAAGGAATGTAAAGAGTTAAGGGTAAAGAAAGATCAAACTGAACACCAAGGATTTATAGTGGTTCGGCAACGAAGCTCACTCCTCGTTCCTACTCCACTCCTCGAGTACTCCTTATTCGAGAGTTCACTACACAACAAGCTCCTTATGGTGGAGAAAACCGTACACGTCGCTTAACCAATTTCGGACTCTAAGCTAAAAGTCGAGCCCTAATCGTAGCTAGGACCAATCTACACAACTATAATTAGTACATACACAACTTCCAAATAGACACAACTACTTGGATCTTCACAACTATGACACAACTAGAAGTATATAAAAATTGATCTTCAATGGATCTTTGGTGGTGGACTCAACACTTCACTAGGATAGTGTTCTTCTCTTTGCACTTGGAGAGGAAGAGATGGAAGAACAAGATTTACTTCTTAAACAAGTAATAATCAAACAAATGATCAAAGATTTGAGTGATTAAAGAAGGGGTTTGAATCTAGAAATGAATGTGCAAAAGAGGTGAGGTGAAAAGCTGAGAATGGCCAACTATTTAAAGGACAAAGGAGCCAACGGCTAGTTCTGCCCGCGGTACCTTATCACAGCCCGCGTTACCTTATCGATAAGGTACCGCCTAGGCGCTAAGGTACCGCCGGACTAGACTCCGCTCCTTTTTGTCCTTTAGTGGTGGAGGTCTTATCTGGCTATAAAAATCCTGAAAGGATATTCTTAACAGAATAAGAATATGCCATTTTCAAATTTCAAATAATTAATTTAATAAAACATTTTCTTAAAAATAAAGTTTAATAAAAACTTGTCACATTTAATAAAAAGTGAGTTTTAAGAAAAGATTAAATCACTTGATCACTTGATTAAGGTTAGTACTTGTTTATCCATACCTTAAGTGAAAATGGGTAAAATGAAAAATACTTGAACTCAAGAATTCGTTTTTCGTTGTTTTCGTAAATGCTTGTTTTTACATATTGTCGTAATCAAAACTAAGCGAGGCCGAAAAATGCAAGTAACGTTTTTAGTCATTATTGCATTAACAATCTCCCCCTTTTTGATTCCGACAATACATAAACTCAATCACACAAAAACAAGATTTTCGAAGACGAGTTTATTCATTTCTCCCCCTTTGTCGAAGCAAAAAGGTTGCGTAATCTGGTGTTGAAGAAAGGGACTTTGTAAAGACTCCCCCTTGGTTCTTACTCCCCCTAGCTTGGGGCACCGAGGAATCGAGATATGGTGACAAGCTACATAGAAGGGTTAGTTGAACAAAAGAAACAACCAACAATACATAGCAATAGGTCACATAAAAAATAAAATAAAAAGAGAAGAAAACACAAAGACAAAGATCCAAGATAGCTTACTAAAAGAACATCATACAAAGAAGTATGGAAAAAGAAACAAGCCAAAAGCATAAATCTAATCCTAGTTATTCTAGAATTCTAAGATTTGCTTGAATTTGGTGTCTTGTGGATAAGCAATCAATGCTTATATGAAAGACAAGGTAATAGCGGAGGGTGGTGGTGGTGGCTTGTTGGAGATCTCATAATCAAAGTGAAGAGGAGGCTTGATTAAGAGACTCTTGATGTAGCTCAACTCCTCATAGATGTGTGCCATAGCAAGATGTTGATATTGACAACAATGACAATATGTTCCATGGTGCATGACATTATCATGAGAAGGAGGAAGAACACTAAAGGGTGGTGGTGGAAGAAAAGAAGTTCCACAATCAACATTCTTGGTAGGAGAAATGTGATTAAGAGTGTTCTTGGGTGGGTTTGGATTGAAAGCAATTGGAGAAAATGGAGGAGATTCAAGGCTTTCATTGGGAGAATAAGACATTTTGGATGTGAAGTAATGCAAAATGCTTATGGTTTAAATAAGGAAGGCTTAGGGTATTTTTTGCGTGGTCAAAGGGTTTGAAACAAAGATTCTCAAAAATGTTGGAGTAAATCTGGAGTTTCAGACAAAAACCCGAAAAGGGAAGGCCACTGTAGGCGGTTCCTTATCTAGGGTGGCGGTACCTTATCAATAAGGTATCGCGGTTCACATAAGGAACCGCCTACAGAAGCAGGGTTTGGTGTTTGGAGGAAGATTTTCAGCAAATCTTATTTTTCTAGTCTAACTTATCATAGGGATATGCTTAAAAGCAAAGATAGACAAAGAAAACATATGCAAACTTACCAAATAGAGATTTGACCAAAATACATGGATTAAAAAACATCAATGTAGGAGGTGTGTAAGACAAGACCTTAAGTCATGACACAATGATACTCCATGATTCAATCTTTTTCTTGCTATGTTTGAGAGAATCATACATATGAATTATGTAAGCTCTAGATTGATAGCGAGAATCTATGAAAAATCGTTTTTAGATTGAATTAACAATGTCAAACGAATTTCTTAACCATTTTCGAACGAAACTTTGAGAGTTTTGAAAAAGAGAGAAGAAGATTTTTCAAAAGGAGTTTAAAAGACTCAAGGACTCAAAGTGGTAATAGAAAACACATAAGAAGAAAGGAAATTTAAGGAAGATGTTCCATTAATCCTAGACCTAGACGCAAGTAATTAAAAGTTTCCCTCTTAAGTGGCTTAGTGAAGATATCGGCTAAGTTGTCCTCGGAGGGCACCTTTTCAATAGTAATGTTCCCCTTTTGAACATTATCCCTAAGGAAATGGTGTCTAATTTCTATGTGTTTGGTTCGCGAATGTTGCACGGGATTCTTGCTTAGGTCTATAGCGCCTTTATTATCGCACATGATGGGAACATCATCAAGTGAAATCCCGTAATCAACAAGCGCTTGCTTCATCCATAGAGCTTGTTGGCATGCTTTTCCGGCACTCACATACTCGGCTTCCGTGGTGGATATTGCAAGAGCGGTTTGTTTCTTGGAGAACCAAGAAGTTAAAAAACAACCCATGAAGGTACAAACTCCACTAGTGCTTTTCCGGTCCACATAGTCTCCCGCATGATCCGAGTCCGCGTAGACAATGGTTTCTACGCTGGTCCCTTTAGGATACCATAATCCTAAATGTATAGTGCCTTTAATGTATCGGAAGATACGCTTAACCGCTTCAAGGTGAGAGGTTTTGGGAGCCTCATGGAAGCGAGCACAAAGGCAAACACTAAACATGATATCCGGTCGACTTGCCGTTAGGTACAACAAACTACCAATCATACCTCTATATTTGGTGTTGTCTACCGACTCACAATCATCATCTACGGTGAGTTTAGTATCCGAGGCCATAGGGGTCTTCATTGGTCTAGATTCTTCTAATCCAAATTTCTTTAGCATTTCTTTAGCGTACTTAGATTGACTAAAGAAAATACCATCGTCCATTTGTTTAATTTGGAGTCCTAGAAAGAAGTTAAGTTCTCCCATCATACTCATTTCAAACTCATCATGCATGATTTTGGCAAAGTCATCACACAATTCTTGACAAGTTGAGCCAAATATAATGTCATCAACATACATTTGTACGATTATGAGGTGAGAACCTTTCTTCTTTGTAAAGAGTGTATTGTCTACCATTCCCATGGTATACTCATGTTTAACAAGAAATGCTTTAAGTCTATCATACCAAGCTTTGGGTGCTTGTTTGAGTCCATAAAGTGCTTTCTTAAGCTTGTAAACATGGTCCGGTTTCTCAAAATCAATGAAGCCGGGAGGTTGAGCCACATATACCTCCTCATTGATCAAACCGTTAAGAAATGCACTCTTTACATCCATTTGTTGAAGCTTAATATCTAAGGCACAAGCGTTGGCTAAAAGGATTCTAATAGATTCTAATCTAGCTACCGGTTGCATATGTCTCGTCATAATCAATCCCTTCTTGTTGATTATAGCCTTGAGCTACAAGTCTAGCCTTGTTACGAGACACAACACCATTCTCATATAGCTTATTCCTAAATACCCATTTGGTTCCTATAATGGTAGAACTTCTAGGTGGAGGAACAAGTTCCCAAACATCATTGGCGACGAATTGATTCAATTCTTCTTGCATCGCAATGACCCAACTCTCATCCGTCAAAGCTTCTTTAACATTCTTTGTTTCAATCAAGGAGACAAAACAAAAGAAGTTGCTTTGGTTTTGGACTTGAGATCTTAGGGTCCTTTGATTCAAGTCACCAATGACATTATTGAGAGTATGATCCCTAGACTCCTTTATGTTTACTTCCTTTTCAACACTAAGGTCTTCAACTCCTATTTTTCTAACCTCTTTGGCTTTAATTACTTCTAATTCATCCAAGTCATCATCAACCAATGGTGGTGTCTTGGGTGAAGGAGGGGTTTCATCAAAGGTTACGTTGAGTGATTCTTCAATAACCCCTGAGGTTCTATTTAGGACTATGTAGGCCTTACTAGTTTGGGAATAACCTAAAAGGATACCTTTGTAAGACTTTGGGTCAAACTTGGTAAGGTAGTCTTTGGTGTTGAGGATAAAGCACTTGCTTCCAAACACCCTAAAGTATTCTAATGAGGGTTTCTTACCTTTAAGAATCTCATAGGGGGTCTTTCCTAGGAAAGGTCGAATAAGAATTCGGTTGAGAATATAAGTCGATGTATCTACGGCATTGCACCAAAACTTTTGAGGCAACGATTGCTCGTTTAACATCGTCCTACTCATCTCATGGAGAGTCCTATTCTTCCTTTCAACTACCCCATTTGATTGTGGAGTGCGAGGAGCCGAGAAGTTATGGGTAATACCATGAGCTTCACAAAAGGCACCAAATTGCACTTCATTATCAAATTCCCTACCATGATCCATCCTAATAGAAACAATTGAACATCCTAGTTGATTTTGAATTCTCCGACTAAAGATTTCGAAGTGATCGAAAGCTTCATTCTTAGATGCCAAAAATCTAGTCCAAGTGAATCTAGAATAGTCGTCAACTATAACTAGGGTATAAAGGTTACCTCCATAACTCCGTATGGCGGAAGGTCCAAAGAGATCCATATGTAGGAGCTCTAAGCACCGAGAGGTCGAAACCAAATTCTTGGCTTTGTGACTTGAGTGAACTTGCTTTCCAACTTTGCAAGCATCACAAAAGTGACTATCAAACTTAATCTTGGGGAGGTGTCTTACCAACTCCTTAGAGACTAAAGATTGAATTAAACGCATATTAGCGTGACCTAATCTCCTATGCCAAAGAGTAGAACTATCATCTATAGTCGCAAGACATATGTTGTCTTTTGACTTCTTATTAACCTTCATGACATAAAGCCCATGCTTTCTAACACCTTTTCCAATGACTTTTCCATCTTTTACGATTTCACTGTCATGTTCCGAAAAGATGACCTTACACTTATTATCACAAATTTGACCTATACTTAAAAGGTTAAAACCTAAGTTATCTACGTGCTCAACATTTTCAATGGTCATGGAGTCAAGAGAAACCGTACCTTTGCCAATGATATTACCACGTAGACTACTAGCGGATGTGACGTTACCTCCATCATATGCTTTGTAATGCGAGAACAAACTTCGATTACCCGTCATGTGTTTAGAACATACACTATCCTTAATCCACTCATCGGGCTAGAAATCAATTCCCAAGCATATCTCTTTAGAAGTGTGAGCCATAAGACATTTCTCCTCTTTGGGGTTGTCATCATCATCTTCACCGCTATCGCTCCAAGCGCCACTAACGAATGCCGTGTGGTTCTTATCACGAGCGGGCTTTGGAAAATCACCAATGAAGTGATTTGGATCACCACATCTAAAGCAACTCCTATCACCTTTTTCGTTCTTGACAAACCGATTCTTTGACAATGGTTTCTTGTCATAGTTTGGTTGCTTAACGTGTTGGCCTCGTCTCTTGAAGAACTTCTAGAAATCTCTCACCGCCAATGCATACTCCTCGTCATCACTTTCCGAGGAACTATCATGGTCACTTTGTGCCTTCTTGGCCTTAAGTTCAAGAGATTTCCTTTCACTCTTGGTTTTTACTAATTCCGAGTCCTTCAAAATTATCATCTCATGAACCTTCAAGTTTCCTATGAGTTCATCGAGTGATAAAGTTGAGAGATCTTTCGACTCTTCAATAGCCGTGACTTTTGCTCTCCACTTTGGATGTAAGGCCCTTAGAGACTTCCTAACATTGTTCTTGCTAGAAAAACCTTCATCAAGTGCTTTTAGACTAGTAATAATGGTGTTAAACCTAGCAAATGCACTATCAATAGTTTCATCTTCTAAGATGACAAATTGTTCATATTGGTTGACAAGAAGATCGTTTTTACTTTCTTTGACTTGGCTATTACCTTGGTGGGTTACTAAAAGAGTGTTCTAAATATCTTTAGCGGTTTCACACATAAAAATTCTTTCATACTCTTTCTTAGGCAAAGCATTATAAATCACAATTTTAGCCTCATTATTTTTTGAAAGTTTCTTTTTAGTATCATCATTAGCTTTGTCAAAAGTGACTAATTCTTTTGTTTTAGAAACTTCATTAAATTGAAAGGGTAAAATATCACCATTGGTAATAACATGCCAAAGATCTAAATCTTTTGATTTCACATAAGTTTCAAATCTATTTTTCCAATAAATAAAACTATCGGTTTCAAAAAGTGGTGGTCTTTGCATAGATTGCCCTTCTAGGTACTTGTTGGAATCCATAGATCGATTCAAGTTTTAAAATACAATATACTTTAAGAATTCTTGAGCAACCCGCTCTGATACCAATTGTAGAAACTAGAAGGGGGGGTTGAATAGTTTCTTAAAATTTACTTGTTAAAATATGGTTTCCAAAACTCCTTTTTAAAAAAAAACTTAGGCTTGAGGAAATATGTGAAATCTTCTTATGCACAAATATGAACAATGATAGTGTAGCTAAACTAATACTAACAAAAATATATCCACAAAGAATAAAGAATGATAGTGTAGCTAATCTAATATTAACACATGTATATGCAAAAAGTAATAAGGAATGTAAAGAGTTAAGGGTAAAGAAAGATCAAACCGAACACCAAGGATTTATAGTGGTTCGGCAACGAAGCTCACTCCTCGTTCCTACTCCACTCCTCGAGTACTCCTTACTCGAGAGTTCACTACACAACAAGCTCCTTATGGTGGAGAAAACCGTACACGTCGCTTAAACAATTTCCGACTCTAAGCTAAAAGTCGAGCCCTAATCGTAGCTAGGACCAATCTACACAACTATACTTAGTACATACACAACTTCCAAATAGACACAACTACTTGGATCTTCACAACTATGACACAACTACAAGTATATAAAAATTAATCTTCAATGGATCTTTGGTGGTGGACTCAACACTTCACTAGGATAGTGTTCTTCTCTTTGCACTTGGAGAAGAAGAGATGGAAGAACAAGATTCACTTCTTAAACAAGTAATAATCAAACAAATGATCAAAGATTTGAGTGATTAAAGAAGGGGTTTGAATCTGAAAATGAATGTGCAAAAGAGGTGAGGTGAAAAGATGAGAATGGCCAACTATTTAAAGGACAAAGGAGCCAACGGCTAGTTCTGCCCGCGGTACCTTATCACAGCCCGCGGTACCTTATCGATAAGGTACCGCCTAGGCGCTAAGGTACCGCCGGACTAGACTCCGCTCCTTTTTGTCCTTTAGTGGTGGAGGTCTCATCTGGGTATAAAAATATCCTGAAAGGATATTCTTAACAGAATAAGAATATGCCATTTTCAAATTTCAAATAATTAATTTAATAAAACATTTTCTTAAAAATAAAGTTTAATAAAAACTTGTCACATTTAATAAAAAGTGAGTTTTAAGAAAAGATTAAATCACTTGATCACTTGATTAAGGTTAGTACTCGTTTATCCATACCTTAAGTGAAAATGGGTAAAATGAAAAATACTTGAACTCAAGAATTCGTTTTTCATTGTTTTCGTAAATGCTTGTTTTTACATATTGTCGTAATCAAAACTAAGCGAGACCGAAAAATGCAAGTAACGTTTTTAGTCATTATTGCATTAACACAATGGTTCAGTGATTACATATGAGGATCTTGAGCAAATTAGTGATGAGCATTTGGAGGAGATGAACATAAAGTGGAATATGGCTCTTGCAAGTATAAGAGCAAATAGATGAAATCGAAGATTCAGAAGAAGATGACTTTTAATGCTAAGGACACTGCTGGATTTGACAAATCCAAGGTTGAGTGTTATAATTGTCATCGAATGGGACACTTTATGAGAGAATGCAGATCTCCAAGAAGATCTGATGCTGAAAAACCCTCAAGCCAAATCATCAAGGCTCAGGATTCCAAAGCTATGGTTGCCATGCAAGATAATGATGGTGTTGGCTGGGATTGGAGCTATTTGGCAAAGCATGAGGAAGAGAACAAAGCTTTGGTTGCAGATAAGGAAGAAGGAGAGCATGTTCACTATGCTCTCATGGCACACTCTTCATCTTCATCAGACAATGAGGTATATGATGATGCATTTTGTAGTAAGGGTTGTCGTCTAAACACTAAAAAACTTAACAAAAAAGTTTTAAAATTGACAACAGATGTGGTTAATGAAAGATGCAAGTTATCTAACTATCAACTTGCTCTTACACAAACTGAAAAGACTGTAGCTGAGTATAAGAAAATGGAGTTTGACCTAAAAGATCAAATCAATATTTTAACTCATGATTTAAATGCTAGTATTGAAGTAAGAAATATCATGGAGAGAGCCAACAGTGCTTTATAGGCTAAGTTAGATGAGGCTATCAAAAATAAAGATAATGTAGATCTTAAAATTCAGAGATTTGATAAAGCCTCACAAACCCTAGAAAAATGTGTTAGTGAACAAAGGGATTCTAGGGATATGATTGGGATTGGGATGAAAGAGTATGCTGGTGTTCCACCACCTGTTGGGAACTTCTATGGTGTCCTTAGAAAGGACTTGTCTTGGACTGGTATACCAGAACTCCAAGAAGAGGAATTTATTCCTCCACCAAGAGTTCTTACCCCAGTAGAGGAATACAAGCAGAAGTTGACTGATTTGAACCAATGGAAGAAAGCCAACCCTACCTTGTTTGTTAAGGGTGGAATGTTTAGTGACAGCCCAAATGAGTCTACACCCATAAAAGTGACAAACCCAACCACTAGCAAGACTGTTGACCTTGGCTTAAACGTTGATAGAAAACCTAGTACTACCTCCGTCCCATAATTATTGTCCACAGACAAAAAACACACACTTTTAGAAAAACATCACTTTTTCAGCTTTCTCTCTCTTACTTTTTGTAGAATGACAGGTTTACCCTTAACCAATTAATTTTATACTTCTTTATTATTTGTAATAATAACCTCAAGTGAGGGTAATATGGTAAACTCAAACAAAATTCTCTATCTAATTTTGGAAATATAGGAAGTGGACAATAAAATTAGGACAACCCAAAATGGAATAGTGGACAATAATATTGGGACGGAGGTAGTATTAAATATGCAGAAATGTATAGAAAACCTAGGTCACCAAAAAGACAAATTAGTGATAATGGGACAGGTTTCTTTTCTTCTAGACCTAGAATTATGTCTAGAAAAGCATGTTATACTTGTGGAAGTTTTTCACATTTAGCCTATAAGTGTGTCAATGTTTCAAAGGTCAACGCTGATAGAAAGTCAAACACTGTCAAACCCAAACCTTTTGTCCAGCAAAGTCCACAAGTTGTTAGACCAGCCCCATTCTTTACTAAAGGGTCTAATACTTATGGACAAAGACCTTTTCAGAAGACCAATACATGGTCTAACAGACAATGGGTTCCTGTAGCAAACCCTAGGTTCAACGCTGATAAGGGTAATTTCAGCGTTGACAAGAACAAATTGAACACTGACAGGAACGTTGCCAGACCAAATAATGGTAAATATTTGCAACCAAAGGGAAAGGGGTCTAAAGCTTCTTCTAGCTTGACATGGAGACCTAAGCAAGATCAAAACCCTAATTCAGATGGGATTTCTATGACATGTAACAGATTTCATTATATTTCAAAGGTCATAACAAAAACAATTGGGGTTAACTGGGTGTTTAATCCAAAAAGGGATGAACAAGGGGTTGTCATAAGGACTAAGTCTGTTCGAACAACCAAATGAATCCAAGTCTGCTCAGGCTTGGGTTCCCAAAGAAAACTAATTTGTTTTCTTTATGTGCAGGGCATTCAAAAGCAGGTTAATGATTATGGCTATTGGGATAGTGGATGCTCTAGGCACATGACGGGGAAGGAAGATTATCTAACAAACTTCACTCCTATTAAGGATGGTGACAAAGTTTACTTTGGAGGCGGATATGGAACTATCACTGGCAAAGGAACTCTTCTCACCAACAATTTACGTTTTGAAAACTTGTTTCTTGTAAAAGAACTTGACTATAATCTGTTTAGTGTATCACAGGTTTGTGATAACAAAAATAAGGTTCTTTTCATTGATACTGAATGCTTGGTGTTGAGCAAAGATTTTAAGATACCATATGAGAAATTCGTCGAGTATAGAACACCTAGGCATAAGGACATTTATAATGTGAATCTTAATGGAATTAGGATGAATAATAATTTGTCATGTTTATATGCTAAGGCTTCAGTTGATGAGAGTAATCTTTGGCACAGAAGATTCGGGCACATTAATTTTAAAAATATAAATAGACTTGTGAGACATGGTTTAGTTGATGGTTTGCCTGAAAAGGATTTCCACAATGACCACTCTTGCGTTGCATGTCTTAAAGGCAAACAGCACAAGGTCTCATTTAAGTCTAAACAAGTGCACTCTAGTTCTAAACCACTTCACTTGCTGCATATGGACTTGTTTGGTCCAACTAATATATAAAGCTTAAATGGTAAATCCTACTGTTTTGTCATCACTAATGATTTTTCTAGATTTACTTGGACTTTCTTTTTAGCATTGAAAAGTGAAACTGCTGATACTTTGATTAACTTTATTACCCAAATTGAAAAGAAGTCTGGTAATGAGGTTAAGATGCTTAGAAGTGATAATGGTGGTGAGTTTAGAAATAAGTTATTAGATGACTTTTGTGCCAAGAAAGGGATTACTAGACAGTTTAGTGTAGCTAGAATCCCACAACAAAATAGGGTAGCTGAGAGAAAGAATAGAACCCTCCTAGAAGCAGCCAGGACTATGTTGGCTGATGCTCACTTTCCCATTGCATTTTGGGCTGAGGCTGTGAATAAAGCTTGTTATGTTCAGAATAGGGCATTTGTCAACAAGATTCGTAACAAAACACCTTATGAGTTACTTTGGGGCAGGAAACCTAATATTGGTTTTCTTAAACCTTTTGGATGTCATGTAGTTGTATTGGATACTAGTGATGCCTTAGGTAAGTTTAGCGCTAAAGGTGATTAAGGCTACTTCATGGGTTATTCTGTGCAGAGTAGAGGATATAGAGTTTACCTTAACAAAGAAAAACATATACTTGAAAAGGTACATGTTAGGTTTTTAGAAAGTAAACCTAGTGATCCTGAAAGTGGTCCAAATTGGTTATTTGACTTGGAGCCTCTATCTAGGACATTGAATTATATGCCTGTTTCTAATCCAAACATTGTGAAGGAGACTTCAAATGTTATGGAAGAACCAGTTGTTGATGTTTCAGATAAACAGGTTGATGAAGAGGTTGGATCACAAGTAGACAAATCAGCACCCATACTTGAGTATGTTACCATTCCTATATGGACAGATGAATTTGCTGCTGTTGCTGCTGCTGGAAAGGAAAAAGGTGGTCCCCAAGTATCACCAGTTGAAAACATGCATGATCTTTCAGGCGCTGACAAAGAAAATTCTGGCGTTGATAAGACAAATTCAGGCGTTGATGGCTCAAACGTTGACAACTTTGGTTCAGGCGTTGACAGCCTTGGTTCAAGCGTTGACAGATCTTTTGACCATCTTTTCTCTTCCAATAATTTTGAACAAGGTGAACCTTCAAACAGAAATGGAGAGGTTCATTCAGATAATGATGGAAGAGAGTCTGAGGAGGATATTGGTAACATGGAAGATGAGATTGAGGACAATACACTCATTGAAGGAGGAGTGCTTACTTCTACAATTAAAAATCATCCTCCTTCTCTAATTATTGGTGATGTAATGACTCCTGTGCAAACTAGAAGGTCTCATTAGAACCAAAGAGGATTTATTGCCAATATTCATAAGAGGGTTGATACCCCTCTTGTTCAAGCATGTTTGTTTGCCTGTTTTCTATCACAACAAGAACCCAAGAAGATTTTTGATGCTCTCAAAGAACCAAGTTGGGTGGAAGCAATGCAGGATGAGCTTCACCAATTTTCTATTCAGGATGTTTGGGAGTTAGTTGATTGTCCCAGACATGTCAGACCTATTGGGACAAGATGGGTTCTTAGAAACAAAAAGGATGAAAGAGGCATTATGGTCAAAAACAAGGCACGTTTAGTGGCACAAGGATATACACAAGAAGAAGGGATAGACTATGAGGAGGTTTTTGCACCTGTTGCAAGGATTGAGGCTATAAGGATTTTTCTAGCCTATGCTTCCTGCATGGGATTTACAGTCTATCAAATGGATGTGAAGAGTGCTTTTCTTTATGGCACAATTGCAGAGGAGGTTTATGTTATGCAGCCTCCTGGTTTTGAAGATTCAGAACATCCAGACAAGGTGTATAGAGTAAAGAAAGCTATGTATGGACTTCATCAAGCCCCAAGAGCATGGTATGGCACATTGTCCACCTATCTGGTGGAAAATAGATTTAAAAGGGGCACCATAGACCAGACCTTGTTTACAAAGAACACTGGTAAGAATTTCTTACTTGTTCAGGTCTATATGGATGATATCATCTTTGGCTCTTCTAGTCCAAAGATGAGTGAAGGCTTTTCCAAGCTTATGACAGACAAGTTCAAGATGAGTGCAATGGGAGAGATGAACTTCTTTCTAGGGTTACAAGTTCAGCAGAAAGAAGATGGTATCTTCATCTCTCAAGACAAATATGTAGCAGAAATCTTGAAGAAGTTTGGCTTTTCTCCACATGAGAAACAGGCTAGCACACCTATGGATAGGGAACACCCTTGGGGAATAGTTGGAGATGGAAAAGAGGTGGATGTCAGACATTATAGGTCAATGATTGGTTCATTGATGTATCTCACAGCTTCAAGACCTGACATTATGTTTGTTGTGTGTGCGTGTGCACGCCATCAAGTAACTCCCAAAGAATGTAATCTTCATGAAGTCAAGAGGATCTTTAGATACCTTAGGTGTTATCCAGACCTAGGATTATGGTATCCAAAAGATTCACCATTAGAGCTTATTGCATATTCAGATAGTGATTATGGTGGTGACAAATTTGATAGAAAATCCACAACTGGTGGATGCCAATTTCTTGGGAGTAGATTGATATATTGGCAATGCAATAAACAAACAGTGGTGGCCAATTCTACAACTGAAGCAGAGTATGTTGCAGCAGCTGCTTGTTGTGGACAAGTCTTATGGATTCAGAACCAGCTGTTGGATTATGGGTATAATTTCATGCATACCAAGATTTTTGTAGACAATAACAGTACTTTATGCATTATTAAAAATCTTGTACATCACTCTAAAACAAAACACAATGAAATTAGACATCATTTTATAAGAGACTATTTTGAAAAGGGTTTAATACAACCAGATAGGGTTGACACAGAAGAAAATGTGTCGGATTTATTAACTAAACCTTTTGATACTGGAAGATTTCAATACTTGGTAACAATTATTGGAATGATCAATCTCACTTAATATGTGTTTTGGGATCTTATTGTAAAAGTATGTACAAGATATGCATTTGTTATTGGTCTTTTTGTGAAATTAGATTTTCCACTTTATTTATCTAACGCTGACAAAGGTTATCTTAACGCTGATACGTGTTATCGTGACATTGTCATCAACATGTTAGTTTTGTGGTTTTTGATCTGGTTATGCAGGCGTTGTTAGCATTGTACCATTGGATACAGAGTTGCTTATGGATTCTTGAAACATTATTGGAGCATGTTTCAATTTATGGATGATGGTTGGAATATTTATATTCATATCTTGACATAAATTTTTACTTACATGCATATTATTTGGCAACTTGTGTATCATCGTTTAAGGGGAGGTTTAGGAACCTTTTCGGACTTTTTGGGTATTCTTATAATACTCTTATCACAATTCTAGATTGTGTCCACTAGTGAGTATGAATTAGTTTACTAATACACGAGGCACTGTAGCATGCAAAGTTGATATACTATGCACGCTACCAAGACTTATAGGCCTAGAATTGGGAGTGGTCTGTTGGGAGACTTGGGTATGATTTATTTTAGGCTTACCTGGGAAGTTACAAGGGATTTTATGAGATAACTTCACTGTTAAGAACTTTGGTTAGCAAGGGACACTAGAGGACTGTTTTGTCTATCTTGCATAAGCAAGTGTGCATGATTAGACAGTGCTTGCCACCCTATAGTAATTTTCAGTTTATAGGTTATCTTCACTGGGATAAATCACTTTGTTAAGGTCCTTTTTCTTTTTTTTTATTTTTATTTTTGGACGTTGACAGATATATTTCCAAACGTTGTTATGACCAATTTAGACGTTGACATGGTTTATTCCAACGTTGACAAGAATATAGCCGTTGGGCGTTGATAGGTTACTGATATGAGTGTAATTACTCATATCATTTGTATCAAATAACAATGAAATATTGCACAAAATGTATCAAATATGCCTTTGATATGTTGTTTTCTTGTTTGAATGTGTGTAGGTACCAAGTTCGCGAAAATCGGCAAAATTGACACGAGAATGAAGAAAAAGATCATAGAAGCCAAAATCGAGCTCGACTTGAGTGGATTTAACAATTTTGCAAGTTTATTGCCAAGTGGATCCCACAATGGGGTAAGTGGGCTCAAAAGCCCATTTATGATTCAAGATTAAATTTACTTGTTGGTTGAAAGTCCATTAGGCCCAAAGGTTAATTATCATACGGATGGAAACTTGGGCTTCAAGCCCAATGATTATTTATTCAAGTGTAATGGAATGGATGTAATGTTGGGCCTTGGACCCATTAGGGTTTGGTTTCATGTTAATAGACACGTTACAATCCCAAACTCACATAAATATAAAAAACGATTTTTCCACTTATTCACTTTTACATTCTTCACACGTTTTCATAAATTAAACGCCCACTCTCGGTTAACTTTCCACCCACACCAAATAAATAAATGATTCACACACGTCACTTCCCATAACCACACATTTATATCCCATTCGTTTTCCTCACCCCACTCATTCTCTCACACAAATAAATAAACCCATCGTTAATACCTATGTATTTCTTCCCCATTCCATCTCACCCTCAAAAATAACCAGTAACAATGGTTACTGTTCCAAACCCTAAGTCACAATAAGTTTATCCTTATTTGGGGCTTTCTATTTAAAGATTTAATGCACACCAAGGGGAATAAAACCCCCATGGTTATAGGAAGAGAATAAGAGGATTGAAGGTGCTACGTGGCTGTTTATTACTGGAGGATACACCTCATTCCTCAAAATCAACCAATCACAAAGCTTAGAAGAAACACAACTAGCACACGGATGCCACGTTGGCAATCCGTGTGCTAAATTGTGTCATATCCACCATCCGATCAAGGTTGCACAGGAGAGAGAAAAGGAGAATGAAGATCAAGGGCTGAAATCACAATGGAATATTCCAAAGAATATGCGAATATCCTCTTCAGCAAAGCCCTGGGAAGGCTATAAACCCCCCCCCCCATTTTTACTTGTAATTCATCCCTTTCTTTAGTTTTACTGTTATAATGTAGAAATAGCTTTAGGTTTTATTTTTCAGCAAAGTCTTGTAATATTCGAATTTTTCAATAAATAAAGAGCACTTTCTGTTTAAATCACTCTCGTTATCATTGTTGTTAATGTTTTCTCGATTAAATTGAATTGAAATCTTAATGTTCTATTCTACTGTTATGAAATGTTTTAGTCTTATAAGCTTCTGGATAGCTTATTGAGACTAATTTTAAGCTAAAGTTGGGAACCGATTTATCATTGTGATAAATCGAGTAATAATTGGTGATAAATTAATTTGAGTTATGGTTCGAGTGATGGTGTTTATTGGTGGTATCTTGGTGTCGTTTTAGTCTAAATCCGCTCAGCGCGCGATTTCTGCCCAAAGGATTTCTTCAAATGGTTAGGCTCGTCTAATTTAATTTTCCTGCTTAAAATGTTTTGTTGATTCCTGATTGATTTGATTAGCTAAGTTAGTTTGATTGTATTATTGGTTAGTGTCTGTTCTGCTATAGATATAGGAGTTAGCACTTGTATGATTTTTGTTAACGAGATAATCTGGGTTTATATTTTCTGTATTAGTCGTTAATCTGCTATGATGTTTAAGTTAGATTATTCAGTATGCAATTTTGTTGGATTATTCTTTAATGTTCCCTAGTTAATTTGGATATGCTTATAAACTGATCTTTGGATTGTTCTCGTTGAACTTGCTTGATTTAGAACTTTAATCTGTCTTAGTTAACTCATTCACATTTCAATTTTTTATTCACTATTGAAGTTACTATGTTGATTTGCTTGAGTTGATTGTTAGAGTGTTTCGATCTGCTGAATATAGGATTTGAATCGATGAGTTATACAATTACATATTAGTGTTTTAGTATGCTTATAAGTTTTAGTGATCTCAGTATTGCTTTTAGATTTATCTGGTTTTTTTTTAAGTTGCTGAATGATATACATCATCTGCTAGAAGTTTATTATCTACCTGTTTGAATCTGATCGTTTTGTGAGAATCTTATGAATCTGCTATAATTATGTGGGTGAGTAATGGTATAAAGATTTAAGTTTTCTTTCTGATTTGTAGTACATGTTTTGTTTTAACTGATTTTTCTTGTTTCTATATTCTGCTAATGTAATCTGTTGCGAATTGTGTTAGGACTGAGTTTTTACTTGAGTAAATTTTGGGTCAATAAGTGAATTTGGATTTACTATATTTACTATATGTTATGAATATGATTTGAGTTTCTGTAAGTTAATTGGGTTTCTGTTGTATCTGATTGAGATTTGAGTTTTTTATTACTACTGTGCGATTTGGTGGAGTTTGTTTTGTTAAATCATACTTAGTCATTTTTTTGTTTAAAAATTATAATACCAAAAATAATAGTCACCTGCAGGTCTCGAACTCGAGACCTGCCCCTCACTCATCCAACGTGATAGCCACTTTAACTAGCCACTCTTTTATGTTTTATTTCGTCTTAATATATTCATATAGTATAATTAGTGGGATGACAGTTTTATTATTATAAAGATTACTAGATTTCTTTTTAATTATAAAAGTTTCATTTTCTTTAATTAAGTTTAAAAAAATAAATAATAAAATATGTTTTTATTAAATTTAAATAGTTTAATTAGTTTATTTATAATTAATTAGAATTTTATAATACTAGATTTAAATAAATATAGTTTTTAAATAGATTTATTTTAAATGATTTTTAATAAAGATAATTAGTTTTAAAAAGTTTAATTAGATTTTTTTTAAATAGTTTAAAAGTTATTTTTATTAAATAGTTTAATTTTTTATAGATATTTAAATTCATTTAAATTTTAAATAGTTTTAATTTTAAGTAATTAGATTAATATAGCGGGGTTTAACGATTCATGCACTTTAGGTTAACTTTAAATAATTTAAAATTGGTAGATTTTAATTTGAGTTTAAAAACCAAAAACCAATTCAAATCAATTGTCCAAATCGAATCAAAACGTCTCAAATTCATAAGATCTTCGTGTACAACGAACTCGACTCACTCACGTGTTTAATTGAATTTGTCATTGGTATTATTAGTCTATTACTTTTTCCTAAAGGTAATTTTCTAATTTACCCTATAACGTATCTCAAATTATCACCTATACTATCCACGACACATCAAAAATTTTGGCGCCGCTGCCGGGGATCTTGTGTACGATTCGTCTTTGTGGAGATTTGTTGATCGTTGATTTGAAGACCCTTTCCGTCCTCGGAAAGTTTTGTTATTTTTCTATTATATAGTATGTATCGTTTTTCTCGTTTTTTGTGAATAATATATTGTATTACGTAGCACAATAAATTTTACATGTCTTTCAAATAAGCCTTAGTTGGGATTTCATCACCTAGCTATTGTATTCGAATCCAAAACAAAAATAAAAGGCAAAATAGATAAATACTAATAAGAAGTTTGAACTCGATTTATACAAACTATAAGGTGGGTATAAGGCGATGTGCTATAAAAGGCCGTCTAAGGAAAAAGGTTTTTAAGTGCTTTGTGCCACCTCGTTTCCCCGCTTGCTTGTGCGTATATTGAGAGGGACGACCTATTATTGGTTTGCCGACTCAAGTAGTAATAAATCTTATTTTTGTTGTTTACTTATTGAACCTCGAGACGTTTAGGTTTTCACCTATCGTTTCAAAGTCGACCGAGGGTAATTTACTTCCATAGTAGTTATCCTTATTCCTTGTTTTTTATCGATCATTATTGATTGAGCAATACTAAATAAAATACCAAAAATAATCTTCTTCTTGTCTAATTTCTTTTCTTCAATCCTCTAAATTCTCGTCTTTGTAGTGTATGCAATTACGTTCTTCTCGTCTTGTGATTGATTTTAATAGGCTTGAAAATATTCCTCGTAGAAATAGAAATCGTCAACAACGAATAGTGGAACCCGAGCTTCCACCTATTGTTGTAGAGATGGCCGATAACCGAACAATGGAGGAATTGCTCTGTGCACCCACCGTAGGGTATGGGGAAGCAATCGTTGTGCCGGCTATTTTGGCGGATCATTATGAGATTAAGACAGGTCTTTTATCGTTCATTCGTGCCGACCAATTTCGTGGCAATGAGACCGATAACCCGCACTCTCACATTCGGAATTTTAATCGAATTACCTCGACTCTCAAGTTTAGAGATGTGCCGAATGACGCGATTAAGCTCTTGCTTTTTCCGTACTCGCTCGAGGGTAATGCTAAGATTTGGTATGAGAAAGAACCACCGGGTTCGATCTTAACATGGGATGATTTAGTGTCAAAGTTCATGAATTATTTCTTTCCACCATCTAAGACAACATACTTTAAGAATGAGATCACTAGATTTGAACAAAAAGTGCATGAATCGTTTGGGGTTGCTTGGGAAAGATTTAAAGATTTGTTGAGATAATGTCCACACCACGGTTTCTCAGAATTGCATCAAATTAATACTTTCTATAATGGGCTTAAAATGATTGAACAAGATTCTTTAAATGCCGCCGCGGGTGGTAATCATTTAAGAAAAACTCCGAGAGACGCGTGGGGAATAATTGAGAATAAATCTAGAGCACAATATTCACGAAACACACCGGGTGTTTCCAATGTGAATTCATTTAATCCCGAGATTGCTAGATTGGACTCTAAGATTGACACGATTTTGAATGAGCTTAGGAAGAATCCTCATGGATCCATTAATATGGTTGAGAATGTTTGTGTATCATGTGGTGGAGCACATCATAATTATGCTTGTTTAAACACGGGTTTTGATCAAGCTAGTGCTTTTGCCGCGACGGGAACTTATGGCTCCAACGGTCAAGTTCCTCGTCAAAATCATGTTGCTCCACCGGGTTTTCCACCTGTTCAAAATAGGTACAACAATGGAAACAATGGGAATAATTTTAACCGTGGTAACCAAGGGAATTTCAATCAAGGAAATGGTTTTAATGCTAATCAAAACAATCAAGTTTTTCAGGGGAATAATCAAAATGATTTGTCAAGTTACATTAAGTCAAATGAGGCAAATATGAAAGCTTTACAAAACAACATTCAAGGACAAATTAATACTTTGAAACTCTATTTTCAAAATACGATTGAAGGGCAAAACAATAAGATTGAGCTTAATCAACAAAGGCTAGAGCAAAACCAAAGTCGTATGCAACAAAATTTGGAACAAGGTCAAAACAAATTGCTTTCGATGTTTGAATCTTTTATGAGTCAACCTTCCTCGTCTTCGGGTGGCTTACCTAGTAATACCATTCCAAACCCGAAGGGTGAGATGAAAGCTATAACCACACGTAGTGGGAAAGCTTTAGACGGACCTTTGCTTCCACATGTGAGTACCTCTACGGTGAGGGAAGTGGAGCAAAAACCCGAGGTGGTTAAAGAAAAGGAAATTCATATTCCACCAAAGGTAGACCAATTGCCTATTCCGAAACCCGAGCTTCCGAAGACTAAACCCACACTACCCTACCCTTCGAGACTTAACCAAGAGAAGCTCCGCGAAAAGTCCAATGCTTAAATGGCTACTTTTTTAGAGATGTTTAAGAATATTCATATCAATGTTAGTTTCGCGGATGCATTGCTTCATATGCGTAAGTTTGCTTCGACAATTAAGAGATTGATAAATGATAAAGGGAAATTGGTTGAAGTGTCTACATCTTTAGATGCTAATTGTTCTGCGGTTCTTACACAAAAGCTTCCCAAAAAGCTTGGAGACCCGGGCAAGTTTGTGATACCATGTGATTTCCCTAATATGGAAGAATGCTTAGCTTTAGCCGATCTTGGTGCTAGCATTAATTTGATGCCTCTTTTCGTGTGGAAAAGGTTATCACTTCCCGAGCTTACACCTACTAAGATGACTCTCGAGCTAGCGGATCGATCGATTGCCTTACCAAAAGGTATAGCCGAGGACGTGTTTGTCAAGGTACGGAAACTCGTCTTTCCAACGGACTTTGTAGTTTGCGATTATCCCGAAGATTCTCGTGTACCACTAATTTTGGGAAGACCGTTTTTGATGACGGCTAGTGCTTTAGTTGACATGAAAGCGGGGAAATTGACTTTAAGAGTTGATGAGGAAAATATCACGTTTGATATTGGTCATATCTCTAAATTTTCTTCCAAGTACTACGAGGAATCAATTAATCAAATCGATGTGATTGATGTTACTTGTGAAGAATATTCTCAAGAAGTGCTTGGATTCTCGGCTAATTCCGAAAGTGGCAATCCTTCTTTATCGGATCCTATTATTGCCCTTTCGTCTCCACCCCTTACTCCATTTGGGGCTAGTGATTTTATCTTGGAGGTGGTGGATGCTTTTCTTAGCACACCGGATTTGCTAACTTCATATGATGAGGAATATCATGATATGGAGGGAGATATCGATTTACTTGAAGCCTTTTTTGAATGAAGATCCTTATGAATCGCCACCTATGGATTTAAAAGTTGTGAATGAAAATGAGACTAAAGTGAAAACATCTATTGAGGAAGCACCCGAATTAGAACTTAAGGAATTACCCACTCATTTGGAGTATGCTTTTCTTGAGGGATCGGATAAGTTACCGGTGATTATTGCTAAGGGATTAAAGGAAAATGAAAAGGATGAGCTTATTAAAGTGCTTAAGAAACATAAACGGGCCATTGCATGGAAAATCTCCGACATTAAGGGTATAGATCCCAAATTTTGTACTCATAAAATTCTAATGGAGGATGATTATAAACCCGCTATCCAAAATCAAAGAAGGGTCAATCCAAAGATTCATGAGGTGATCAAAAAGGAAGTCACTAAACTTCTAGACGCCGGAATGATCTACCCTATCTCGGATAGTCCATGGGTTAGCCCCCTGCATTGTGTTCCAAAGAAAGGAGGAATGACGGTTGTTACTAATGAGGATAATGAATTGATTCCTACTAGACTTGTGACCGGTTGGCGTGTTTGTATTGATTATAGGAAACTTAATGATGCCAGTAGGAAGGATCATTTTCCATTACCTTTTATGGATCAAATGTTAGAGAGACTAGCGGGGAATGAATTCTATTGCTTTTTGGATGGATTTTCCGGCTATTTCCAAATCCCTATTGACCCTCGTGATCAAGAAAAGACCACATTCACTTGTCCTTATGGAACATTTGCCTATCGTCGCATGCCTTTTGGACTATGCAATGCTCCGGGGACGTTCCAAAGGTGCATGATGGCCATTTTCCATGATATGATCGAGAAAACCATGGAAGTCTTCATGGATGACTTTTCGGTTTTTGGGGAATCTTTCACTTCATGTCTCTCTAACCTTGAAAGAATGTTGCAACATTGTGTGGAAACGAATCTTGTGCTTAATTATGAAAAATGTCACTTCATGTGCAAAGAGGGAATTGTGTTAGGACATAAGATCTCTAAGGCCGGTATTGAGGTTGATAGGGCTAAAATCAACGTGATTGCCAAATTGCCTCCACCCACCACCGTTAAGGGAGTAAGGAGTTTTCTCGGCCATGCCGGCTTCTATCGTCGTTTTATACAAGACTTCTCTAAGATAGCTCGGCCTATGACCCATCTTTTGGAAAAAGAGACTCCTTTCATCTTTTCGGATGAGTGTATTCAAGCCTTTGAGATGCTTAAAAAGAAGTTAACCGAATCTCCAATCTTAGTTTCCCCGGATTGGGACCTACCTTTTGAAATTATGTGTGATGCTAGTGATTATGCAGTAGGTGCGGTTTTGGGGCAACGTAAGCTAAAACACTTCTTGCCTATACACTATGCACGTAAGACTATGACGGATGCTCAAACAAAGTACACTACAACGGAAAAGGAGTTACTTGCCGCTGTGTATGCTTTTGAAAAGTTTAGACCATATCTCGTCTTGTCTCAAACCATAGTGTATACGGACCACTCAGCTATCAAATATCTTCTTAATAAACAAGATGCTAAGCCGAGGTTGCTCCGGTGGATTCTCCTCCTTCAAGAATTTAATGTCAAAATTCTAGACAAGAAAGGAGCCGAGAATCTCGCGGCCGATCATTTATCTCGACTTGAGAATCCTCACCAAAGCGATCGAGAGAACAAGGAAATAAATGAAACATTTCCTCTCGAGACGCTTGGTATGATTGCTTTTCGTGGTGATGATAGTACCCCATGGTTTGCGGACATCGCAAATTACCATGCGGGGAAGTTTGTGATCAAGGGTATGTCGTCCCAACAAAAACGAAAGTTTTTCAAGGATATCTCCTACTACTTTTGGGACGACCCCTATTTGTTTCGTGTGTGCGCGTATCAAGTGATTCGTAGGTGCGTGTTTGGCAAAGAAGCTCAAGATATCCTTAAATCTTGTCATGAGGGACCCACCGGGGGACATCATGGTGCTAACGCCACCGCGAAGAAAGTCTTTGATGCCGACTTCTTTTGGCCTTCCATATATCGTGATGCCCAAGACTTGATCAAGACTTGTGATGCTTGTCAACGTCAAGGAAAGAACTCACAAAGGGATGAAATGCCTCAAAACATTATTCAAGTTTGTGAAATCTTTGACATGTGGGGGATCGATTTTATGGGGCTGTTTCCATCTTCGAAAGGAAACAAATACATTCTCGTAGCCGTGGACTATTTGTCTAAATGGGTCGAAGCTAAGGCTTTGCCCACGAATGATGCTCGAGTTGTGGTGAACTTTTTGAAACAACTCTTTGCTAGGATTAGAACTCCGCGGGCTATTATAAGTGATCGTGAGACCCATTTTTGTAATGAACAATTTGAAAAAGTTCTAAAGAAATATGGTGTCACTCATCGACTTTCTACGGCTTATCACCCTCAAACGAGTGGTCAAGTGGAGGTTTCAAACCGAGCTCTTAAAAGGATTTTGGAGCTTTCTATTGGATAAAATCGCACTTCATGGTCGGATAAATTGGACGATGCATTGTGGGCTTTCTGTACGGCTCACAAGACGCCAATTGGTTGTACACCATTTAGGTTGGTCTACGGAAAAGCATGCCACTTGCCAATTGAACTCGAACATAAGGCGTATTGGGCTCTTAAACATTGTAACTTTGATTTGAGGACCGCGGGTGATCATCGCAAGGTTCAAATGAATGAACTAAGTGAATTAAGGGATCAAGCTTATGAAAATTCTTTGATCTACAAAGAGAAGACTAAGAGGATTCATGACTCTAAGATCAAAAACCGTATTTTCAATGTTGGTGATCAAGTCCTCTTATTCAACTCTAGACTTAAGATTTTATCGGGCAAGCTTAAATCCCGTTGGTCCGGACCATTCACTATTGCACAAGTTTTCCCTTATGGCACCGTTGAGCTAGCTCAAAAAGACGGGCCTAACTTTAAGGTGAATGGTCATCGTGTGAAACATTACTTTGGAGGGGACATACCTACGGAGGTTGTCTCGGATCTTCAAACCTTCCCTAAGGACCAATGAATGCGGGGATCGAGTCGAGCTCATGACTCGGTTAACAAAAACGAGGTGCCTTGTGGGGGAGTCCAATACATTCTATCTTCTTTCTATTTTCTAAGAACTAATAAGGCTTGATCTTTCAAGCTCGTTCTTGTGATTTATTGTGTTGTGATCTTAGGTATGACCCTTATATTTGAAGACTCTCGTGTTCGGTTTTTGTCGGTCCACTTGATCTTCCATTCTTTGAATGCCAAAAAGGGGCACACTTTCTATTCCTTGATTTTTATCGACTAACGTTTTATCTTTAGGCATAATTAATAAACGGCTTATAGATTTGCGTGCTCTTTCCATGCTAGGAATTTGCATTAGACTCTTCGTGTTTTAGCAAGGGGGTGTTACTCTTGAGCTAAGAAACATTGAGGACAATGTTTGGTTTTAGCATGGGGGAGTCAATCGATATAATCGTTTGCAATTGCTTTTGTCGTGTCCAAACGTACTGTTTTTCTCATTTTTCAATAAAATTTTAAATTTTTTGTGTTATTTTTAAGTTTTAATAAAGAAAATAAGTGCTTTTGACACAAATGTAGGCTTTCCGTTGGTGAAAATAAGAATAGTTTTTGACTCGACTCGGTTTTTAACCTTAGCTTTTCCTTAACGTATTTGAATTAAGTTTTGCTAGGCTATTATGTAGGGAGCTTTAAAACACGAAAGTCTTAATTCATACGAGTTAAGAACAAGAACTTTTCGCAAGCTCCTATAATTGATCCTAGAAAGTCGTCTATCAAGGGAACTTTAAAACGCGAATTCTAAAACTTGAAAAAGTATAAGAAGATGCAAGATCCTATAGATGACTTGAAAACCCAAAACTTTGATTTAATAGGCTAAGTATCCATTGATTTCACATTCTTGAAATTTTACAATATGGAGAACAAGAGATGATAGAGCCAATTATAAGTTTGGTATTCTTTCGGGAATTTATGTGAGTTAATTATAAGCATATTCTCCCATCGCTTGTTAATAAATTTATTTGCAATAAATAAGGTTAACGATTTGAAAAGTTACTTAGCTTCTAGCCCAAGATCGTTTGAAAGTTGCTCGGTATGGATTAGAGTTCATAGCCAAGGCATAACTTATTGAAGCGGGGTGCGAAGATTGGCGAGTCCAAAAAGGTCCTAACAAGACATGAGGGCTATGTTTTATTGCTAAAGATCTCAAGTGATGTGAAGATTCATTTATCAAAGATCAATATGAAGGATCGAGACACACGACGAAAAGCAAAATACTCCCCAAAAGTCATGGAGAAGTCTATCCAAAAAGACCATAATAAGGTATGAGGATAAATGAAGCCAAGTCCAAAAAGGACGCGGATCGTTGTATATCAAAATCCCAAATAAAGATTGGAGAAAAATGAAGAAGTCGTGGTCCAAGTATGAATCTCTCAAAACTTCAAGTGAAGAAATTCCTATATGAAGAGAAGACCATTATTTCATGAACGTCTCTCAAGGTTTGAAGTATAAAGTCGCTACCAAATATCGGTCCGAGAAAGGTCTCAAATCGCGGAGCAAGTTATGTCAAGATATGAACTTTATGAGGGCCCGAGAAGCAGTTTTAAAAGATTTTGTCCTTTAGCTAATTATTGATTAAATCGTTCACTTTATTTTCGGCCTAATAAATTATCGAAATAAGTCAACAATGCATCCTCGTGATCATTCAAGACAACAATAAAATATAAGAGATACACTTAGGAATAAGGGAGTCTAAGTGAATAATTAGCCCACATGAGTTCGAGTTAGTCTACCAACTTATAATAACAATGATCTTGATTTTGCACTTGGCATGGAAAAGTGAAAAGTCGAGGACGATGAATCTATTTGAGTTTTATGATCCTTAAAGTTATTTTTCAATAATGAAAGCAATACATTATGTCTTTACAAAATAAAATGTCAAAAGTGAAATAATTGTGTAGCTAGTGTTTAATCTTATCATTGCGTGAGGACACGGCAATTGCTTAGCATGGGGGAATTTGATATGAGTGTAATTACTCATATCATTTGTATCAAATAACAATGAAATATTGCACAAAATGTATCAAATATGCCATGGATATGTTGTTTTCTTGTTTGAATGTGTGTAGGTACCAAGTTCGCGAAAATCGGCAAAATCGACACGAGAATGAAGAAAAAGATCATAGAAGCCAAAATCGAGCTCGACTTGAGTGGATTTAATAATTTTGCAAGTTTATGGCCAAGTGGATCCCACAATGGGGTAAATGGGCTCAAAAGCCCATTTATGATTCAAGATTAAATTTACTTGTTGGTTGAAAGTCCATTAGGCCCAAAGGTTAATTATCATACGGATGGAAACTTGGGCTTCAAGCCCAATGATTATTTATTCAAGTGAAATGGAACAGATGTAATGTTGGGCCTTGGACCCATTAGGGTTTGGTTTCATGTGAATAGACACGTTACAATCCCAAACTCACATAAATATAAAAAACGATTTTTCCACTTATTCACTTTTACATTCTTCACACGTTTTCATAAATTAAACGCCCACTCTCGGTCAACTTTCCACCCACACCAAATAAATAAATGATTCACACACGTCACTTCCCATAACCACACATTTATATCCCATTCGTTTTCCTCACCCCACTCATTCTCTCACACAAATAAATAAACCCATCGTTAATACCTATGTATTTCTTCCCCATTCCATCTCACCCTCAAAAATAACCAGTAACAATGGTTACTGTTCCAAACCCTAAGTCACAATAAGTTTATCCTTATTTGGGGCTTTCTATTTAAAGATTTAATTCACACCAAGGGGAATAAAACCCCCATGGTTATAGGAAGAGAATAAGAGGATTGAAGGTGCTACGTGGCTGTTTATTACTGGAGGATACACCTCATTCCTCACAATCAACCAATCACAAAGCTTAGAAGAAACACAACTAGCACACGGATGCCACGTTGACAATCCGTGTGCTAAATTGTGTCATATCCACCATCCGATCAAGGTTGCACAGGAGAGAGAAAAGGAGAATGAAGATCAAGGGCTGAAATCACAATGGAATATTCCAAAGAATATGCGAATATCCTCTTCAGCAAAGCCCTGGGAAGGCTATAAACCCCCCACCCCCCATTTTTACTTGTAATTCATCCCTTTCTTTAGTTTTACTGTTATACTGTAGAAATAGCTTTAGGATTTATTTTTCAGCAAAGTCTTGTAATATTCGAATTTTTCAATAAATAAAGAGCACTTTCTGTTTAAATCACTCTCGTTATCATTATTGTTAATGTTTTCTCGATTAAATTGAATTGAAATCTTAATGTTCTATTCTACTGTTATGAAATGTTTTAGTCTTATAACCTTCTGGATAGCTTATTGAGACTAATTTTAAGCTAAAGTTGGGAACCGATTTATCATTGTGATAAATCGAGTAATAATTGGTGATAAATTAATTTGAGTTATGGTTCGAGTGATGGTGTTTATTGGGGGTATCTTGGTGTCGTTTTAGTCTAAATCCGCTCAGCGCGCGATTTCTGCCCAAAGGATTTCTTCAAATGGTTAGGCTCGTCTAATTTAATTTTCCTGCTTAAAATGTTTTGTTGATTCCTGATTGATTTGATTAGCTAAGTTAGTTTGATTGGATTATTGGTTAGTGTCTGTTCTGCTATAGATATAGGAGTTAGCACTTGTATGATTTTCGTTAACGAGATAATCTGGGTTTATATTTTCTGTATTAGTCGTTAATCTGCTATGATGTTTAAGTTAGATTATTCTGTATGCAATTTTGTTGGATTATTCTTTAGCGTTCCCTAGTTAATTTGGATATGCTTATAAACTGATCTTTGGATTGTTCTCGTTGAACTTGCTTGATTTTAGAACTTTAATCTGTCTTAGTTAACTCATTCATATTTCAATTTTTTTATTCACTATTGAAGTTACTATGTTGATTTGCTTGAGTTGATTGTTAGAGTGTTTCGATCTGCTGAATATAGGATTTGAATCGATGAGTTATACAGTTACATATTAGTGTTTTAGTATGCTTATAAGTTTTAGTGATCTCAGTATTGCTTTTAAATTTATCTGTTTTTTTTGAAGTTGCTGAATGATATACATCATCTGCTAGAAGTTTATTTTCTACCTGTTTGAATCTGGTCGTTTTGTGAGAATCTTATGAATCTGCTATAATTATGTGGGTGAGTAATGGTATAAAGATTTAAGTTTTCTTTCTGATCTGTAGTACATGTTTTGTTTTAACTGATTTTTCTTGTTTCTATATTCTGCTAATGTAATCTGTTGCGAATTGTGTTAGGACTGAGTTTTTACTTGAGTAAATTTTGGGTCAATAAGTGAATTTGGATTTACTATATTTACTATATGTTATGAATATGATTTGAGTTTCTGAAGTTAATTGGGTTTTTGTTGTATCTGATTGAGATTTGAGTTTTTTATTACTACTGTGCGATTTGGTGGAGTTTGTTTTGTTAAATCATACTTAGTCATTTTTTTGTTTAAAAATTATAATACCAAAAATAATAGTCACCTGCAGGTCTCGAACTCGAGACCTGCCCCTCACTCATCCAACGTGATAGCCACTTTAACTAGCCACTCTTTTATGTTTTATTTCGTCTTAATATATTCATATAGTATAATTAGTGGGATGACAGTTTTATTATTATAAAGATTACTAGATTTCTTTTTAATTATAAAAGTTTCATTTTCTTTAATTAAGTTTAAAAAATAAATAATAAAATATGTTTTTATTAAATTTAAATAGTTTAATTAGTTTATTTATAATTAATTAGAATTTTATAATACTAGATTTAAATAAATATAGTTTTTAAATAGATTTATTTTAAATGATTTTTAATAAAGATAATTAGTTTTAAAAAGTTTAATTAGATTTTTTTTAATAGTTTAAAAGTTATTTTTATTAAATAGTTTAATTTTTTATAGATATTTAAATTCGTTTAAATTTTAAATAGTTTTAATTTTAAGTAATTAGATTAATATAGCGGGGTTTAACGATTCATGCACTTTAGGTTAACTTTAAATAATTTAAAATTGGTAGATTTTAATTTGAGTTTAAAAACCAAAAACCAATTCAAATCAATTGTCCAAATCGAATCAAAACGTCTCAAATTCATAAGATCTTCGTGTACAACGAACTCGACTCACTCACGTGTTTAATTGAATTCGTCATTGGTATTATTAGTCTATTACTTTTTCCTAAAGGTAATTTTCTAATTTACCCTACAACGTATCTCAAATTATCACCTATACTATCCACGACACATCAGTTACTTTTTACCGTTGACACTCATTGGGTCCTACCCAGTTTTTATTTTTGACGAAAATTGGGGCCGTAATTTTGGGAGTTGATAACTTTTAATTAATGCACAAGATAAGTTATTTTCTTTTCAATATTTTCATCATTGTCTTTTGAAAATAACTGCCTCGTTTTTGACCAATCACATGTGCCTACTTCTCCTATAAATTTGGCTCCTTCTTTTTAAACAGGGTACTTTCGTATTCTTGTCTAACAAATTTTCTCCTATAATTCATCTTTCAAAATCTTTCACAACAGATTTCTACATCAATGGCGCCTAAGTTTAAACCGAGTGACTTGGTATTGGGATTCAGGAGTCATCATAACATGGTTGCCTATTTGGAGGCTGATGATGCTTTGTTTCCTCAATACACCCAGATGGTGGCGTATTTGAATGCATCTCCACTTAGGTATGCACTTTCTCATGCTCCTCTCATCCCTGTCACTCATATTAAAAAGTTTTGGAACACTGTTAGTTCCTCAACGCTTAATAATGTGACTACATTAACAGCTATTGTCCATGGGCGTCCATGGGTGGTTACTGAAGCCTTGGTTCGCCAGGCTTTGCATCTTAATGATGAAGATGGTATAACCACTCTACCCATTGGTGAGATAGAACAGGGACTTCAAGCTTTGGGGTATCCTTTCCCTGAGGAAGCTACTTTAAACAAATATAATAAACAAGAATTTCCCCCAGCTTGGAAGTACTTAATACATGTCATCCTTCAATGTTTAAGTCCCAAATGTACTGCACATAATGAAATTAACAGATCCATTGCTAGTGCAATTGTGTGTATTACTAATGGGCAAAAGTATAATTTTTCTAAACTGATTTTTGATGGCATGTGTAAAAACAAGGGTAACAAAATGACTCTGGCTTACCCAAGATTTTTACAAATGATTTTTGATGAGCAAAGGTATTGCACCAGGGATCATGATGATTTTTATGTGATCCCTATGCAAAAGAAAGCTATTTTTAGTAAGATGAATTCCCCCCCCCCCCCCCCCCCCCGCCCCTCACAGAGATTTACCCCTTACCCAAGCCATGCTTGCTGTTATTGCAGCAGCACAACCTCAACCTGACCTACAACCACAACTTGACCCATTACCTGAACCATCACCTTCACCTCAACATATGGAACTTGACCAAGATCCCTTCAACGTTGACACGTTAAATGTTGGCGTTGACACTTCAAATCCATACATTGACACCTTTTTACAACAGACCCAAACACCCCTTAACCTTCAAACTGAAACCCCATCCACATCATCTTCTACACCCCCTAAATTTAGGTTGGTAAAACGCCCAAGGACTACTGGAGTGTTCTCCTCTAGTGGTCCTAGCCATGTTGCAGAGAGAACCACCACCACAAGTGTGGTTGGTGCTATGGGTGAGGCTAGGACTATTGGTACTCACTTAGATGCAGGCCAAGCCAGTCCTAACATCATTAAAACCTCATACATGCCCCATGACTCTATTTTGGGAGGTCAAATACCCATTCTAGAGGAAGGCAGATTGGAAACATATATAATGTTGGAATTGACGGCTGTCTGCATTAGCTTGCAAAAGCAAATGTAGACCTGGTACAAACTGTCAATACACAAGGCCTTGAACTCAAGCAATTGAGGGAGAGGATTGGTCTCTTAAAGGTGCTAACAATAGGCGTGGTATGAAGGATTCTTCCAAAGGGGAGGATGAGCAGATACATGTGAGTGACAAAGGCAAACATGATGGAGAATCTTTGGGTGTGGCTGAAGCTCTTACAAATTTGAAGAAGCAACCAGGTTTTGATGTCTCTTTGGTTACTCCTACAAATTTGAACTTATCGTTTACACTAATGATGGAGCAGTTCACAAGAAGCGCTTACAAAATTAAGGTGAGCGTTGACAAGCAGATTTTGGACGCTGACAAGTCAAGCGCTAACAAGAGTAAGTTGAGCGTTGACACACAGGTTTTGGACGTTGATAGACCTGCAAATATGGTTGATGTATTCCAGTCATCAGCTATCATTAAAGAAGTGTCTTCACAGGTACCATAATCATCTTTACCCATGATTGATACATTAGATAGGGGTAAAGGGATTATGGTAGAAACAGTGGTTCCCAAGGATGCAGCTCAAGTAGAGTTTGATTCAAAGTTGGCTGCACAACTTATGGAACAAGAGAAGAAGAAGGTTGTTGTGTCACCATTTGTGGTTACTTCCGAGGAACAAGAAGGAAGTAATGATGAAAGTTCATATTCAAGTGTTATGATTATTGAAGAACCAGAAAGACTTGAATATGGTGATGAGTTGGCAAGACAAAAGCTTGCAGAATTAAAGATGAAGGTAGATTATGATATGCCAGAAATTGCTCAGTTGTACTTTGCATGGGAGAACAGAGTAATGGAGAATCCAGACATGACTTTGTCAGATCAAATTTGGGGTTTGGAAATTTTACTTAGAGTTCAAAGAGATTGCCAGGTGATTCTGAAATATAAATCTAGCAAGGTTTTTGAACAGAACAAAACAGCAAGAAGGGAGCATAATTACATGTTGCTCAGATGTCATCAAACAGGTTGGACTTTTAGAAGATCACAGGGATTGTCCTTTGATGAATTGGAGTATAAGGCTTATCCTATTTGGGTAAGAGTGCAAGAGATGAACACTCTTAAATTCCTTTCAGATGAAAGAAAGGAGGAACTTGCAGAAGAGATGGAAATTCAGAAGTCTTTGGTTACACCAAGACCTTTGAAGAAGGGAGTTCCACTTGTGTTTCCTTCAAATTTGAATAGAGTGAATCCTACTGAAGCTGTTATTAGAAAGACTATTAAGCTCTCACCCATGGAAGCTTCAGATATGGTAAGAGTATTACCTCATGATTCCAGAAACCCTATCATTAGTTATGAAGAAGATGCAAATGGGTTTTGGATGATTGGCAGATATGGGAAAGAGGTTGTAACACCCCCAAATTTACACAATTCAATATAGCGGAAGACTCGTTGGTGTTACGGGATAGCACATTACTCACATCATAGACAACACTTAAAAATCGCGTCGTTTAATAATAAAGCATTTCCATTCATAAATATCAAATTTACATAGGTCCTAAGTCATTGTATTTCATACAAGTTTTACAAAGAATTTGAATGGAAATTATTAATTAAGTGCGGGCCATGAATTCTTGTTGTCTTCCCGAGAATTACGTTCAAGTACCTGAGATAAAACATGTTAAAAGAAAAGGTCAGCGAAAACGCCGAGTGAATTCATAGAGTTTAATAAAATCCATCAATATAACATCGGTATAAAATTATTACCGAAAATCATTTTGCACAAATCTTTGTAATAGGCCATAAAATAGCAAAAATCATTTTATACAAATCCTTGTCAAAATCATAATATAGGCTTTCGCCTTCAAAACCATTATACGAACCAATGTCATAAAAATATAATACAATACGTTTTATAACGTTGTATAACGTTAAATAAAAACCATTATATGAATATGGTTATATAAAACCAAAACACAAACATAACATCAGTAATAAGACCCTGTATTGCTAGTCAGGCAATACATCGTAATTCAATGCGTATATCAGTATTTTCGTTATTTTTGGATTATTATAAGCCGCATGCCATTGTTACCTTACTACAATAAACAACGGGTAGTTAACCCGAAACTCATTTGTCCATCTAAATTAGCGTGTCGTCACAATAATCACGCTTGTGTAAATCTTCTTATACATAAATTCGCTTACCAATCAATGTGGCACGACGGGGATCAACCGTCAAGGCGCGAACTGGGGTGATCTTCCCCAAATAGTACTATTATATGCATAAGCGTCTACCAAATCCCGGTAGTTCACAATTCATGCTAATGGGACTTTTAGTGACATAACCTAACTTTAATAATCCATTTCATTTCATTTACCGGGTCATATATTCGTTCATCGGGTCATACAATCATTCGGGTCCAAATCAATAAACAAACAATCGGGAAAAATGGTGTCCTATTTTATGAAAACTAACATGTTATCTCCCTCGCGGGTTTTTAAAACATTTCATAAAAATATTTAAAAGATTGCGAGGCTATGAACTCACGTTGATGTGGGAAAGCGGGTTATCGGCAATTCGGATGTACGGTACGTGCTTCAATCACAGAAACCTAGACAAATAATACTCGTCTTAGACTTTTGTCCAATGACTTTATCAAAATTACAATTATGTATACATATGATGATTTTATATATATGATAATGATCAAGTGCGTTTATAAATCTTTACTCATTCATTATAGTATTTATGTGTTGGTAATTTTCAAGACTAGTTTCACTAGTTCAACTTGTTTACATTTTGAAGCCCAATGGGCCTATTACAAGCCCAATACTATTCATTAGCCCAATTATACTTTTATTATCAGTATTATACTTTATATTTTGGGCCCAAATGAGTTATGCCCAATAAATAAGTTTATAAGTGTTTAACCAAATTAGTCGGGTTTATTGTCCATTAAGGCTACTTTGGCCCGTTAATGTCTATATGTTGTAAAGCTCGGGTTTTATCTATTTTACTTGTTATATATGTTTATATATCAGTATGTGAGTTTATAAAAGTTTACATTAGACGGGTCCAACCGTCTAAGTTTTATTTAACAAAAACGTTAATCTTTCGGTTTTAGTCTAAAAGACGTAAAACTTAGTATATAGTTTTTATAACTTATAAAACTTACCAAACTACCATTTTTATATAATGTCCATTTATTTATCCTTATGTATTTTTATATAAATTAAATATATAAGTTAGTGGGTTTAATTCACATTTTATACTATATTAGTTTTAGTGCTTATATAATAATATTAAACATTAATTCCACAAAATGAGTCTTAAAAATCTAGTTTACTAAAATGATCATATCTAGAGTTCTACATGGAGATAGAACCCCAAATTTTTATCACAGAAACTAAATGATATGTATTTAATTTTATTCTGTTATAGCTACTGATGAATCAACCTCAAAGTATTTTATAAAATTCTTCCAAAACAGTGTACTCAGATTTGCACTCTAAACTTGTTTTGATCATATCTCACTCATTTTTGTGATTCCATTACATGGCCAAATCACACATGTGTAAAAGACATATTACTTACTGTATATCCATTAATCTATGCCATTTTTACTAATTATCATAGTGTCACATTCTGTTTTATACAGCCTACTTGTTTAGGCTAGATTTCATCATCCTTTTATATAACTATTAGTTGTTTTGATCATATTAATTAACACAAGATCCCCACAAAATATTTTTATCATCATATATCATCATACATATATACATTAAGAAGAAAATACATGATTACATAATCAAAATAACAAGAGGATGTGGAGAATAATCTTTATACCACCAAGGTTGTGTAGTTTTTCATCAAGGCTTGGATTTTGATGGCAAGACTTGTGATAAACCAATATCATCTTTAAGATCACCTATATTCATGAACATGTTGTGGAAAATCAGCCCCAAGACACCAATGAAACTTCTTTTTGGATGTTATAATCACCACCATTCAATAGAGCTTCAAGAGGGCTTCATCATATATGTGAATAACACATAATATTGTGGTTAAATTGATCTAATGAGGGTGTTGTGGTGATGATATGGGACGGAGCAAGGAGAGAGTTAGAGAGAGATTGTGAGTTTGCATGTTGAGGGAAATGTGTGTGAGAAGCTAAAGGTTTTTAGCTAATGGTTTATGCAAGAATGGGACAAGTGTAATAATACTTGTAAGGAGTTGACACATCTTTGGTGTGTTGGCTTATGTTGGACGCCACACATAGTGGGGTGGGCAAGTGTAAAACTTGTCCCATCCCACTAATTTAAGGGTACTCCTTGATTCTAGTTTCCTCGATTTGCGTGCCCTCATGTCGTTTAACGAAAAACGTTTTTATAAATTATGAATCAACGGCACAAAACGAATCTAATAAAAATTGTCTCATCAAAAACGGAGTTCAAAAACGTAAATACGTAATCCTAAGGTTTCCGGTTTAGTCGTAAAGGACATTAAATTATAATCGTAAGTCCCAATCTCTTCTCGTAAATTTGTGAGTTTATGAACCAACACAAATTTAAAATCTCAAAATAATATTTACGGATAAATTTATTTTCTGAAATGTCGGACTGTCACCAAAACGGTGTATGTAAATGTAAACACGTAACGTAGAATCCTCCGGTTTAGACGTAGTCAATGCTACTTCAAGACGTAAACCCAAATTTCTTCCCAAAAATAAGTGAGTTCATATTATAACATTAAAATAATGTTTTCAAATAAATATTGAGAATAAAATATCAACCATAAATTGACGGATTGTCACAGCATTTACCCCTAAACAGGATCTTTGTCCTCAAAGATCATCTTACTACTCGCTTCTTATAGAGTTAAAGCCATGTGGGTATTTCCTCCACATTCGGTCTTTTCTCACAAGTGTAATTCATTACAATACGTGAGTTTCATCAAACATAACTACGGGAATACGGTCAGGCTTAATGTTGACTTACTTTCTCTATCCATGATGTTCACGGGTGTTTGATGAATGCAACTTTTCGCCGATCTAAACTTATTAAGGAATAGTCAGATTTTCACTTGATAGGCATTTTATCAAATTTGATATATGAAACATAATTCATGCAGCTCTTGAAGTCCTAGGGTAGATCCAGCTTATATGCCTTTCAAACCAATCTTTTACATCATCTCAATGGTGCCATACAACGGGGACTTATATCCCATGATCTTCCAGATCATCAATTCATTTTTCCATGGTTAAAACTTTTGGCATAACTTCGCTACCCATCTGGCACTTCAAGATCTACATTTCATATTCACATAACCTCCTGCCCACTACCGGCAGTCAATAATCAGATCCTAATTTCAACAATTATTTCAGGTCTCGTGGGTCGAGTATTTTGTAAGGTTAGGTTCGCCATCATAGGAAACCTTAAACCTAAAAGACATGTCCAACTCACAATGGGTGTATGTCGGGTGTATTCATCCCAACTCCTGCTTACAGATGCTCTAATATATATCCTCACAAGATTCAATCTTGATCCTAATACGATAATTATCAATGATAATCTCTCCAAAGGAAAAAGATTTTATAGTTTATTACCAAAGGTCAATCATTCAAACATAAAACAGCACTTATAGTATTTTGTATCGTTACTTTACCTCGTCCCTTCGATTGGGATGGTACACAGTACTCTCATCAAGATTCGTTCTTAATGACTTCTGAGCAAATCTCTAGAAATTCAATGCGAAGCGAGAATCTTGATAGAGATGATCGATACCGGCACACCATGTTTACACAACTCCTTTAGATATAAAAGAGTCAATTTCTTCATCAAGAATCTATCATTAACAGGAATGATATTAGTAGATTTGGTCAGTCTTTCGACGATGACCCATGAGGCGATGTCTGCCTTCATCATTTGTCATTAATACAACCTCTTCAGACAAAGATACATTTAATCAGGAATGACATGAATAGAATACTTAATCTTATGAGATTCCAACATGACTAAATCTCTAAATCTCCATATTTAGGCAACCACAGGTGGCCTTCTATACATTTAACACCATCGGCTTCTCAATTCTAATGGTTCACATTAGCCGCGAATCCCTTTTTATTATCTATATTATCCTTTTTACAATCATTGTTTATTTTAAATTTCTCGGCAATTTATTTTGCACAGTCATTATTAAGAAATACATCCTAATTGGTTCTTTATCCTTCCTATATAATGTGTCAATAATTACGTTCACTTTCCTAGATGGAATAAATATCATGACCGTATTTATTCGAAAATTCTTTCTTCACATTTTCTAAGTCTTAGTTCTATCTCAACTATTATTTTTCTCAGTTTTGCTCAATCCGACGTTTAAAGCGTCGATAATTACTACAAGTAATTAAATAATAAATATTTAATTTTTATGAAACGTAAACGCAAAAAGTTTTTAAATTTTCTCAGTTTTTCCAATTATATAAAAATGTTCAAAATAAATTTGAATTTAATTAAAAAAAAAATTTGTTGATTTATCGGAAATAATTAGTAAGATCCGTAAATGTTCGAAAATCTTCGTTTATTCTTTGGTAAAAATTTTCTTAGTTGAAAGGCAAAAATTGTCGTTTCAAATTTTAAGTCATGGTTTAACGGTTTCCTCAATCCCTCTAAGGTTGTCTTGAGGTATACACAAACATTTACCCCTAAACAGGAGTTTAGTTAAATGATTTGTGTATAAGGGAATAATCCCTTAAAAATCCTTTGTCATTTGTCAAAACATATTTCCACTTTCTTTTTGGTAAAACCCAAAGTCTTAAATGGCTCTAATTTTTGAAGAGTCAATATATTCCATTATCTATTAACCACACGGTCAATTAATATAAAGGATTAAGTCTTAAATAACATGTTAATTATTCAAGGTACAGGTTTTTATTGTTCAGCCAATTCATGGCAATCTATAAATAATTATTAACTCAATTTTTTTAATAAACAAACAAATAGTCCTTAATGATCACGAGCATGAATTTATCAAATTACAGCCTACACACGTGATTCACCAAATTTATGAATGCTACAGGTGTTATAGTCAATCAAAACGACATCACGTGAAACTCGTAATGTTCATTACAAGTTCTGGATGTAGTGATTGGAATATATAATCTTTTTCGCGGACGCGAAGTTGATGATAACCATGCCGTGGATCAAATTTTAGAACATACGCTAGAACCTTGTAAATGATCGAACAAATCTATCATCTTGGGTAGTGGATATAGATTTTTAATCGTCAATTTACCTAGTTCACGGTAATCAATAAATATAAGAAATAATAACACCATAGCTCTTCATGATGACGAGCTTGGTAGAATAAAATCTTTCTCCGACAACTCTCTCAGTTGTACGGTAATTCTTTTAATTCAGATGGTGCTGACGTACAGTGCACAAGCCACATGTGCAGCACCGGGAATATAATCAATACCAACTTCAACTTTCCTTAATTGCAAAAGTCTAGGTAATTCACCAACAAATACCTCCTAAAGTTTCAGATAACGGAAACATCTTTTAATAATTTTTCTTTAAGTTCTTTCTAGATTATAATATCTATGACTAATTCACAACCATTTATAGTATAATTTCAAGTCTAATGCAGGATATGGTCATCCATCAAGAATTATTTAGATCACTTTTGATAATCAACATCTTATTATTTAGGGGGATTCTATTGGAGTTCCCATCAATTAAGACAATGTCGTCATGTCATAATCAATCAATCCACTCTACTGGCATTACCAACTTTTCAGTTTTATTGCCGTCGATAAGATGTGAACTTCTCAAAAGACTAATAATAACTCATAATCCTTCACAATTCAAGGATATCTGGAGACATAACTAACCTTAAAAGAGTAAGGTCAACGCATAATCTATGCGATAGAAATTCAAATCAGATACAGACGAAAATATTTAAAATATGAATATATCCCATGTTTTCATAATTTGAGTATGCATTCGAAAGCTCCTCGGAGCGTTACCCAGGTCATTCAAATGAAACCAAATCAAAAGAAATGATAAGAACGTCGATACATCCAGTCGGGTATCAACACTCGAAAATGAGATACTTTTCCAAAGAATCTCACCACAGGAGAATCGGACAAGAAGGGAATATCAATTGTCAAATAAGACAATTTCCACAGATGAGTAAATTCGACTTAGAAGAATAAATAGTGCGGGCACATATGTAGGTGTCCCTATCAATATGTCCCTATTTTTCACTTCTTGCAGATCTCATAAAATTTAATCATTCACAATCTTCAAAGAAAATGTAGTGTTTATTCATTAGTTTTATGGTGACTACTAATCAGGCTTGCATGGTCCATTCCAAATTGTATGTAGGCGCGCAACTATATACAATTTCAAGATTAACGATGCAATACTCAGTTCGTCAAAATTTTATCATTATGTTTATAATAAAAACATTTTCATGCTTAATTCTTAAATAAGAATCAAAAATAAATTTACAAAGATTTTCTTTGTTATGAAAACAATTAAGTTTTCCAAGGTATTTCATAATCAACTTTATTTCGATAACGATTATTTATAAGTCTCACTTTAAATAATCCATATGGTGATGAAAACCCAATTTTTCTCAAGGGATACTGTTTTAACTTATAAAAACAATTAGCGATCTGCAAAGGAGTGATAAAAAGTTGTTCACCAAGAACTAACTACAATATAATAGGAAATGAGCTTTTCCAAATAATCATGAGGTTCATGACCTCGATGGCACTCAAAAAGAATAATCCACAACGTAACTCAATTCGAGATGAGTACTTGTTCAATGGTTTCATCACTAATGCGAACATTAGGAACAAGCAAGAAAAGATAGATAACATCGATACATGTAGGATTTAGCAATCAATGGTAGTCTTTTCATTAATCACAAACAAGTTAAAATTATACCGTAACACATTACGTGTCACTATGTCATACAATTCCAAGAACTCATCCTACCAACTGATGTCTCAGTTAAGTTATGGATTTTTAAAAGATACCACAATGAATACTAATCTACAAGAGTCATTAGGTGTCCCACCTGTCCCGGAAGATCCATCGGTCCCAATTCAGAAAAAGATTTCTTCAATTTATTTATTGGACACTGGGCATCCTCGTCATTGGACAATGGCCTAGGAACAACCCTTAACACGAACCAACAATCATTTAAAACCTTATAATTCAATCACAGAACTTAACGACTTCCTCTTAACGATTTCTTATTCCAAACAAGTTAAATTTTTACTTCATTCAAGTTTCAATCAACTTATACTCAATGCAATATCCTACCTCATTCTCCAATACTTTCAACCTTCTTTTTAGACCTTGAAAGGGCAATAAAAGCTCGATGTGAAACAACACTTAATTTCCAATCCTATAGCTCTTACAACAATAGTTATCAAATGAGTCACTAGTATGAAATGACTCGATCATTCAATTAGACTACTCGGAAAGGTATTAGTGGCATGAGGCTTTTGGGTAATGGTTCCATTGACAGCCTCAAGTGCAACATTCACCCTTTTGATTCTCAAATTAAGAATTGGGTGACAACGAATCAGATGACATCTTTCTAGGTGGTAAGGTTTTGTCAAACTCCACTCTATAAGGAAAGATCGTCATGACATCGATATCAGTTTTAATCTCGCCAATTCTTCTTCAATGTCACAATCAACTAATATCCACATTTCTACGAATATCAACCATTTGTTGGGATCATAAATATCCGCAACTTGGTTTAGATCAAGAATAGCTAGAATTCCTACTGGAATAGCTTCGATTAATTTACTAGGGGATTTAGGGTTCCTTGTGACAATCTACGTCGTATAAATACCTCGTATAAATATTAAAATAATCATCAAACAATCATGTAATCAAATTACATCATATATATATAATCCAAGTTATATATATATTAAAATAACACTTCTCAGTCTGGCCTTGTCGGTAACTCGGGAATTCTTTGGCACCGTTATAGTCAAAAGATTTTTAGAAATTTTTAGAAAAATGTTTATGGGTAAAAGATTTTGAAATGTTTTATTCAAAACCTTGGTTTTAAAAATCTTTTGTTCTCTATAACGAGAGCTCTGGTACCAAACTGTAACACCCCCAAATTTACACAATTCAATATAGCGGAAGACTCGTTGGTGTTACGGGATAGCACATTACTCACATCATAGACAACGCTTAAAAATCGCGTCGTTTAATAATAAAGCATTTCCATTCATAAATATCAAATTTACATAGGTCCCAAGTCATTGTATTTCATACAAGTTTTGCAAAGAATTTGAATGGAAATTATTAATTAAGTGTGGGCCATGAATTCTTGTTGTCTTCCCGAGAATTACCTTCAAGTACCTGAGATAAAACATGTTAAAAGAAAAGGTCAGCGAAAACGCCGAGTGAATTCATAGAGTTTAATAAAATCCATCAATATAACATCGGTATAAAATTATTACCAAAAATCATTTTGTACAAATCTTTGTAATAGGCCATAAAATAGCCAAAATCATTTTATACAAATCCTTGTCAAAATCATAATATAGGCTTTCGCCTTCAAAACCATTATACGAACCAATGTCGTAAAAGTATCATACAATACGTTTTATAACGTTGTATAAAGTTAAATAAAAACCATTATATGAATATGGTTATATAAAACCAAAACACAAACATAACATCAGTAATAAGATACCGTATTGCTAGTCAGGCAATACATCGTAATTCAATGCGTATATCAGTATTTTCGTTATTTTTGGATTATTATAAGCCGCATGACATTGTTACCTTACTACAACAAACAACGGGTAGCTAACCCGAAACTCATTTGCCCATCTAAATTAGCGTGTCGTCACAATAATCACGCTTGTGTAAATCTTCTTATACATAAATTCGCTTACCAATCAATGTGGCACGACGGGGATCAACCGTCAAGGCGCGAACTGGGGTGATCTTTCCCAATTAGTACTATTATATGCATAAGCGTCTACCAAATCCCGGTAGTTCACAATTCATGCTAATGGGACTTTTAGTGACATAACCTAACTTTAATAATCCATTTCATTTCATTTATCGGGTCATATATTCGTTCATCGGGTCATACAATCATTCGGGTCCAAATCAATAAACAAACAATCGGGACAAATGGTGTCCTATTTTATCAAAACTAACATGTTATCTCCCTCGCGGGTTTATAAAACATTTCATAAAAATATTTAAAAGAGTGCGAGGCTATGAACTCACGTTGATGTGAGAAAGCGGGTTATCGGTAATTCGGATGTACGGTACGTGCTTCAATCACGGAAACCTAGACAAATAATACTCGTCTTAGACTTTTGTCCAATGACTTCATCAAAATAACAATTATGTATACATATGATGATTTTATATATATGATGATGATCAAGTGGTTTTATACATCTTTACTCATTCATTATAGTATTTATGTGTTGGTTTTTTCAAGACTAGTTACACTAGTTCAACTTGTTTACATTTTGAAGCCCAATGGGCCTATTACAAGCCCAATACTATTCATTTGCCCAATTATACTTTTATTATCAGTATTATACTTTATATGTTGGGCCCAAATGAGTTAAGCCCAATAAATAAGTTTATAAGTGTTTTACCAAATTAGTCGGGTTTATTGTCCATTAAGGCTACTTTGGCCCGTTAATGTCTATATGTTGTAAAGCTCGGGTTTTATCGATTTTTACTTGTTATATATGTTTATATATCAGTATGTGAGTTTATAAAAGTTTACATTAGACAGGTCCAACCGTCTATGTTTTATTTAACAAAAACGTTAATCTTTCGGTTTTAGCCGAAAAGACGTAAAACTTAGTATATAGTTTTTATAACTTATAAAACTTACCAAACTACCATTTTTATATAATGTCCATTTATTTATCCTTATGCATTTTTATATAAATGAAATATATAAGTTAGTGGGTTTTAATTCACATTTTATACTATATTAGTTTGAATGCTTATATAATAATATTAAACATTAATTTCACAAAATCAGTCCTAAAAATCTAGTTTAATAAAATGATCATATCTAGAGTTCTACATGGAGATAGAACCCCAAATTTTTATCACAGAAACTACATGATATGTTCTTCATTTTATTCCTTTAATCTACTGATGAATCAACCTCTAAGTATTTTATAAAATTCATCCAAAACAGTGTACTCAGATTTGCACTCTAAACTTGTTTTGATCATATCTCACTCATTTTTATGATTCCATTGCATGGCCAACTCCCACATGTGTACAAGACATATTACTTACTGTATATCCATTAATCTATGCCATTTTTACTAGTTATCATAGTGTCACATTCTGTTTTATACAACCTACTTGTTTAGGCTAGATTTCATCATCCTTTTATATAACTATTAGTTGTTTTGATCATATTAATCAACACAAGATCCCCACAAAATGTTTTTATCATCATATATCATCATACATATATACATTAAGAAGAAAATACATGATTACATAATCAAAATAACAAGAGGATGGGGAGAACAATCTTTATACCACCAAGGTTGTGTAGTTTTTCATCAAGGCTTGGATTTTGATGGCAAGACTTGTGATAAACCTATATTATCTTCAAGATCACCTATCTTCATGAACATATTGTGGAAAATCAGCCCCAAGACACCAAGGAAACTTCTTTTTGGATGTTATAATCACCACCATTCAATAAAGCTTCAAGAGGGCATCATCATATATGTGAATAACATATAATATTGTGGTTAAATTGATCTAATAAGGGTGTTGTGGTGATGATATGGGAAGGAGCAAGGAGAGAGTTAGAGAGAGAGATTGTGAGTTTGCATGTTGAGGGAAATGTGTGTGAGAAGCTAAAGGTTTTTAGCTAATGGTTTATGCAAGAATGGGACAAGTGTAATAATACTTGTAAGGAGTTGACACATATTTAGTGTGTTGGCTTATGTTGGACGCCACACATAGTGGGGTGGGCAAGTGTAAAACTTGTCCCATCCCACTAATTTACGGGTACTCCTCGATTCTAGTTTCCTCGATTTGCGTGCCCTCATGTCGTTTTACGAAAAACGTTTTTATAAATTATGAATCAACGGCACAAAACGAATCTAATAAAAATTGTCTCATCAAAAACGGAGTTCAAAAACGTAAATACGTAATCCTAAGGTTTCCGGTTTAGTCGTAAAGGACGTTAAATTATAATCGTAAGTCCCGATCTCTTCTCGTAAATTTGTGAGTTTATGAACCAACACAAATTTAAAATCTCAAAATAATATTTACGGATAAATTTATTTTCTGAAATGTCGGACTGTTACCAAAACTGTGTATGTAAATGTAAGCACGTAACGTAGAATCCTCCGGTTTAGACGTAGTCGATGCTACTTCAAGACGTAAACCCAAATTTCTTCCCAAAAATAAGTGAGTTCATATTATAACATTAAAATAATGTTTTCAAATAAATATTGAGAATAAAATATCAACCATAAATTGATGGATTGTCACAGAGGTACATATTTTTACTACTCTTATGTCTTTGTTTGCAAGTTTGGATAGGGAAGACTTGGCAGACCTTTGGAGGTTAATGTAGGCCAAGTATGAGACTGAAGCACCTACTTCAGTCAATGGAATAAAGATTTGGTCAACATTCAGAAGGATGTGTGCACCAGATGAAGAAGATCTAGTTTGGAAGGATCTTGAGGATGATATAAGTGGACTTCAATGGCGTTTATATTCAGCAGCTGGTGTGTATCATTTGAGTTCTACAAAGTTCTCTGAGTATCTTCTTGTGGATGCTGAGTATCCTATGTCCAAGGAAGTTTTGGAGAAGATGAAGACAACACAGCTGGAGATTGACTACTCAAGTGATGTGGCCAAAGATTTGATTAGATATGTTTATTTCCAACTTGATAAGATTTGTAAGAATCCTCCTATTTCTTAGTTTTTATTCAGAAACTTGATTGCTAGAGTAGATATCAAGTTTAGGGGGGGGATTGTTGGGAATAAAATGTAGCCAATACACTTGGACGCTGATAAGAGCAATCGGGACGTTGATAAGAAGAAAACAAGCGTTGACAGGACAAGCGTTGACAGGAAGAAGTCAAGCGTTGATAAGAAGAAGTCAAGCACTGATAGAAGACTTAGTCTACACGTATTATGTTTCTAGTATGTTTCTAGTAAAGATATGATCGACAATGTATTTCTTATGTTTATCTTTACCTAAAATAGCTGATACGTAGACTCTTGTACAAGGCTCCTTATGTCTATAAAAGGAGGCCTTTAGGTTATAAGTTTTTCATACGTTTTACACTTTCATTGTACGCAAGTTTGATTTATCAATCAAAGTGAAAGTTCGGTTTACATTGTTTGTGTGTTCTTGTTTGAGTATTAATTCCGCATAATACTTAAACTGTTTTATACACAAAAAAGTTTCTCTACGTGTTTAACTTGATTTAATCTCGTTTACACAAGCTAAATCGATCTAAGTTTGGGATCAACAGTAAGTGGCATAGATTCCAGATAAATGCTAGGAACTTATTCCGGATTAGGGGACTTTTCCTAGGATTCCGGATTAGAGTTTTATTGGGGTATTCAGGATTATGACAGAGTCACGGATTCCGGATAGTGGTCAATTTCGAATTCCGGATAAGGAGCATTAATCAATTCTGGATAACAGCAAGTTTGGTTATTTCGGATAAGTGTTCCAAGGAGTGAATTCCGGATAAGGCTTCGATTGTTAATTCTGGATAAGCTGTTTGTTGGAAATTCCGGATAGTAGGTAAGTTTTGGTATTCCGGATTGTGACAGGATTTTGGATTCTGACTTAGGATTGGTTTACTCCCTGTTTTATTTTCAAGCATTTATTTCTCCCGCCATTTTTCTTTAGTGTTATTTTAATTGTATTTCTTTATCTTTAATTTTAAGTTCGCATTTTTATTACATTGTCAAATTTACTTTTCGTTGAGCTTTAATTTTTTGTCATTTAATTATTTTACTTTTAAAGTTTTAATTTTGCACCATTTACTTAAAAGTTTTGCACATTTATTTTACAACAACGACCAAAAATATTCTTTTCCACCAAAATACGACTGAGTCACACTTAAACCAGTAATCAATTCGATTAGACAAACTACAACAAGTTTAATTAAGTAACAATCAGTTATTATGCATCTCGGTAAATAGTAGGCCAAAAGAAACCGGCATCAAATACCTTCTTCGCCGTAAAATTAGCACCGTGGTGACCACCCGTGGGTCCCTCATGGCAATCTCTAAGGATATTAGAAGCTTCGGTGCCAAAAACACAACGTCGAATAATTTTATCCGCGCAAGTCCGAAATAGATAAGGGTCGTTCCAAAAATAGAACTTGACGTCACGAAATAATTTTCGTTTTTGTTGAGTCGTCATACCCTTGATGATGAAATTGCCCGCATGGTAATTTGCGATGTCCGCAAACCATGGGGTGGATGAATCAAGCTTAGAATTCACTACACCAAGTGTCTCGAGAGGAAATGTTTCGGTGATTTCCTTTGGCTCGTAAACACTTTGGTGAGGATCTTCCAAACGAGAAAGATGATCGGCCGCTAGATTCTCGGCTCCTTTTTTGTCAAGGATTTCGACATCAAATTCTTGTAGGAGGAGAATCCGACGAAGTAATCTCGGCTTTGCATCTTGTTTAGCCATGAGATACTTGATAGCTGAAAGATCCGTATACACTATGCATCGAGTCAAGACGAGGTAAGGTTGGAATTTCTCAAATGCATACACCACGGCAAGGAATTCCTTTTCCGTTGTAGTATACTTAAGTTGAGCCTCGGTCATCGTCTTTCTAGCATAGTGAATAGGCAAGAAGTGCTTTTCATGACGTTGTCCCAATAGGGCACCAATAGCGTATTCACTAGCATCACACATGAGCTCAAAGGGAAGGTTCCAATTGGGAGCAACAAGAATGGGAGCTTTGGTAAGTTTCCTCTTAAGGATTTCAAAGGCTCGTACACAATCTTTGTTAAAGACAAAAGGAGCATCTTTTCCGAGGCGATGTGTAATAGGTCGAGAAATCTTTGAAAAGTCCTTGATGAATCGAGATAAAAGCCCACGTGGCCTAGGAAACTCCTAACTCCCTTGACGGTTTTGGGATGAGGTAATTTGGCGATGACGTCTACCTTAGCTTTATCTACCTTAATCCCCGCTTTCGAAACCTTGTGCCCTAAGACGATTCCTTCATTAACCATAAAATGACATTTTTCCCAATTAAGCACAAGGTTGGTTTCCTCACAACATTTCAACATTCTCTCAAGATTCGACAAACACGAAGTGAACGGACAACCAAACACGGAAAAATCATCCATAAAGACTTCCATCGTCTTCTCGATCATGTCATGAAAAATAGACATCACGCACCTTTGAAAGGTTTCCGGTGCATTGCAAAGTCCGAATGGCATTCTACGATAGGTAAACGTTCCATATGGACATGTAAACGTAGTTTTTTCTTGATCACGAGGATCGATGGGGATTTGGAAGTAACTAGAAAGACCATCTAAAAAGCAATAGAAATCGTTTCCGACAAGACGCTTCAACATTTGGTCCATGAAGGGCAAGGGAAAATGGTCTTTAAGAGTGGTGTCATTCAACTTACGATAGTCGATGCACACCCTCCAACCGGTCACAAGTCAAGTTGGAATTAACACGTTGGCATCGTTTGGCACAATGGTCATTCCTCCCTTATTAGGGACACAATGAATAGGACTCACCCAAGGGCTATCAGAAATAGGGTAAATCATTCCCGCGTCAAGGAGTTTAAGGACTTCCTTTTTGATGACGTCGTGAATTTTGGGGTTCACCCTCCTTTAACATTGGATTGCGGGTTTGTAGTCCTCCTCCATTAAGATTTTGTGGGTACAAAATTTGGGATGGATCCCCTTAATGTCGGATAATTTCCACGCAATTCCCCCATTGTGATCCTTTAGAACATCGACAAGTACGGTTTTTTCATCATTCGAAAGATCTTTTGCAATAATAACCGGCAACTTGTCGTCCTCCTCCAAAAATACATATTCAAGGTGAGGAGGTAAATCTTTCAACGCGAGGATTGGTGGTTCCTCAATTAAATATTTGGGCTCGATACTCATAACCTCCTCGGGTGGAGGAAATGGGAAATCCTTAAGAAAATCCTTGATAATCGAGAAGTCCTCATCGTTGTCGAGGTCTTCATCACAAGTACGTGGAACATCAAATTCTTCCAACGTAAAACCACCACCTTCAAATGGAGTAAAGGATGGTGTCGATTTATCAAGAATGGGATCAAGTATAGTGGGATTGCCACTATTTTCATCGTCACCAAAACCTAAAACTTCTTGTGAAAATTCCTCGCAAACAACGTCGATCATATCAACGAGGTTTATGGTCGCTACGGAATAAACATGAGAAATTGGAGAATTTTGAGTTGCGTTTATAATAAGTTCCTCGTCGTTGAAACGTAAGGTGATCTTTCTAGCATGCACATCAATCAATGCCATAGACGTTTCTAAAAACAAACGACCTAAAATAAGAGGAACTTGAGGATCCGGGGGAATATCGACAACGATAAAGTCTACCGGATAATAGAACTTTCCCACTTTCACAAAAACGTCTTCAGCCAATCCACATGCGGGAATCGTGGAATGATCGGCCAATTCGATAGACATTAGTGAAGGAGTAAGATTAGGAAGATTGAGCGACTTGAAGATTGCAAGTGGCATCAAGTTAATACTAGCACCAATATCGGCCAAGGCGTATCATTCTTCCATATCTTGAATTGCACATAGAATCAAGAATTTACCGGGATCACCAACTTTTTTAGGTATGCGGTTAAGATAAACTGATGAACAACTAGACAATTGTTGCAATTTCTCCTTGTTGTTTAACATACTCTTAAAGTTAGCGGCAAATCGAGGCATCATGACCAAAGCATCGGCAAAACTGATAGGTGTGAAAGCACCCATCCTTTTACCACTTATTTCTTGCTAAAACAAGACCAAAACGCGTATTTAATGTCATTTGTTTGGAATTATGCGTGGTTTGTGTGTTTGTTGTGTTTTCAGAGCTAGCCGGATAAATATTGAAGAAAACATGGGATTGCACGGGTTTTATCGAAGAAAAAGACGAAAAGACAAAGTCTATAGTCCAAGAGATGCAAAAGATTTGAAGTCAATGGGCCTATTTGAAGATTTATCGAAGAAAAGGACCAAAGATGGAAGATTTACATATGTCGAAGAACTCAAGTCTATTAAACGAAGAAATTAAAAGACGAGTTGAGTTTATTCGTCGACAAATCCCGAATCGAAATCGAAAACGTCAACTTTTCTGAAAAGACGAGAAGACAAAAAGAAAGGGAGAAAGCCCACTCACCAACCAAAGACAAGTCCTATATAAAGAGATCCCTTCACAACTTGGAGACTAGTTTTTCATTCCAGTTTATTTCTTTTTTCTTGTTTCGTAGGGTAACCAACACCATTAAGGTGTTGGTGATTTTTTTCATCTTTGATTCACAAATCTTGTAAGTTTAAATCCTTCCTTTTGTTTACTTAACCTTTATCAATCAATACAATCGTTCATTTAATCTTGTTCATCTTCATCTTGTTGATTCAAAGTCTTAAGTTCTTATTTGGTTGATTTTAATCTTTCAAAGTAAGTGGGTTTTGTGTTTTTATTGTTTTGGTTTGATGTTTATCTTTAGTAAATGATTTATGGTTAGTTTGGTTTAATCTTTGGTGAAAACTTTGTTGATTTTGGTTAAAAATCGAGTTGCTATTGTTTCCCTGTTCTTCGTGTTCTTAAGTTCCCCAGATTCCGAATGAGTTCCAAACATTCCGGATGAAGGATTTAGCAAGATATACCGAACCAGCAATTTAGTTTAAATATTCCGGATCAGTGTCTTCATTCGGAATACTTAATATTCCGGGTGAAGCAATTGTTCCGAACCAGCATATATTCCGGATCAAGCAAAAGATTCCGGGTCAGCATTTTTCATTCAAGTTATTCCGAATCAAAGTTTTCATCCGGAATAATCAATATTCCGGATGAGTATTTAGTATTCCGAATCAAAGTTTCAAAAATATTCCGAGTCGGTTTTTATTAAATGTTCCGAATGAAGGTGTTTGACTAAATATTCCGAATCAGTTGTTTAAATGTTCCGAATGAAGGATTTTGATTAATTATTCCGAATCAGTTTAAATATTCCGAATCACCATATGTCCCGAATGAAGCAAATGTTCCGAATGAGCAAACATTCCGGATGAACGAGTATTGTTTCAAATGAAGGTATTCCGAATGAAGGATTGTTATTCCGGGTGAAGCTATTATTCCGAATCAAGCATCTGGCTTTATTTATTCCGAGTCAGTTTTATTCCGGATCAACAAAATTATTTCGGATCAGTTTTCTTTTGGGTATTCCGAATCAGTGTTTTTCTAGTAAGTGTATTTTACTGTTTCTGTTTTAATTGTTTAATTCTAATTCAAGTTTTATTTTTATTAATTGCTTTTAATTAATTGCTTTTAGTTTAATTTTATATCTTAGTGCATTTAAACATTTTAGTAGATTAGAAAACCAACCCCTTTTTAGTAACCAAGAACAACTATTCCACTTTGAACCGTGATCGATTCGAGAAGATACCGAGAAACGAACTTTCTACCTAGTAAAATCTTTGTATCAAATGGCGCCGCTGCGGGCTCTTCTCGTAAGGATTAAAAGTTTTTTTTGTGAGAAATTGGATTTTGGGATCCGTTCACCGTGAACGTTACTTTTTCCTCATCTAAAATTTTCAAAAATCCTAAAAAATATAAAATTTAAAAAAAAAATATACAAAACATAAAAAACCAAAAATATTTCTTGCTTTGTTAGTTCTTTTGCAGGTGTATGCGCACTCGATCAACGTCTTATCAAGAGCCCGAGACTCTCGATAACTTAGACATGGCCGGTGTACACAACAACAATAATAATCCACCTCAAAACAACATGAATAATAACAACAATGAACCTCTACCGGACAATCGTCCTATGATCGAACTTTTGCAAGCACATGTAGAGGGCAACAACGATCCTATTTTCATACCCGCGATTGCAGCTAACAACTTTGAGCTCAAATCCGGCTTTATTCAAATGGTCTCAGCTCAACCATTCTTGGGGCGTACCATTGATGATCCTCATGACCACATCAAAAGGTTCCTTCAACTCACAAATACGGTCAAATTCAATGGTGTTCCACAAGAGGTAATCCGTTTACAACTTTTTCCTTTCTCCTTAGAGGGACAAGCCCGGCATTGGCTTGCAAATGAACCACCACAAAGTATTCTGACGTGGACGGACTTAGAGACCAAATTCATAAACTACTTTTTCCCACCCTCTCGTACTACCGCTTTGCGGAATGAAATTATTAGTTTTGAACAAAAGTACGATGAGAGTTTTAGTGAATCTTAGGACGTTTTAAAGACCTTTTAAGAAAGTGCCCACAACATGGTTTTACCAAAGTGCACCAAATTAATACTTTTTACAATGGTTTAAGCATGAATGACCAAGATTCACTAAATAGTGCCTCGGGGGGTAATATTTTGGTTAAGAGTTCTAATGCCGCTTGGGATATTATTGAGAATAAGTCTAGAGTGCAAACCAAGACTGTTCGGACCAATGCCGCTAGTGCGAGCACTAGTGACAACGACAAGAGACTTGACAAAATTACTTCGCTTCTTGAATCGCTTGCTACCCAAACCGCTAACAACACGAAAAGCATCAACGCTCAAGTCAATGCTGTAAGCCAACCATGTGAAATATGCGGGGGTCCTCACTCTTACACTACTTGCACCTCCACCCAAGACTATCCTTGTGAGAATGTTAACGCAGCATACGGTACCTATCCTCCGGCCGGTTATAAAGCTCGTCCTCAAGGTGACCACAACTTGCTCAGCTATCGCTCAAACAACTTTCTTTCCCCGCCCGGTTTTCCTCCACCCAATCAAAACCAACAACAAAACCTTAACCGAACCAATCAAAACCAACCTCGAGCACCATACCAACCACCTCAAAGACAACCATATCCACCTCAAAATCCTACTCAAGTTTACCAACCCGCTCCTTACCAACCACCTGCTTATCAAGCACCTCCTCCTACTCAACCCACCGTTTTCAACCATGAGGTCGAAACGTACATGCGGACGAATGATGTGTTGGTGAAGAATCTGCAGACCCAGATTGTTAAATTGAAGGGCGATATGGTGAAACAAGGGAACGATCTTAGAGCCGATATGCGAAACTCTTTGAGTAGTCAAACGAATGACGTAAGGGACATGATGGCTGGTTTTTTCCAAGGTAATCAATCCTCTTCTTCGGGTACTCTTCCGAGTAACACCGTTGCTAATCCAAGAGGGGAGATGAAATCAATCACCACTCGTAGTGGAAAAGGTACCAAGGAACCCGAGCTTCCTATACCTACAGCGGTGATTGTGACAAAGGAAAACGAGTCACCTACTCATATTCCTCATCCTTCTACTTCCCCAATTCCTCCACATCTTACTTCTACCCCTTCACCACCCAAGGATGTGAGTGATCCTACAATCCCAAAGCTTTCCTCTTCTTCCGATATACCTTACCCCTCAAGGTTGAGGAAAGAGAAGCTCAAAAGCAAGGACGATATTCAAGTTTCAAACTTTCTCAAAATGTTTAAACAATTGAATTTCAACATCTCCTTCGCTGAGGCTCTCGCTCACATGCCTAACTATGCGAAGATGTTTAAAGATCTTCTTAGTGACAAGGAGAAGCTTCTTGATATTGCTAATACCCAACTTAACGAGAATTGCTCTGCAGTACTCTTAAGGAAATTTCCAACCAAACTTGGTGATCTGGGTCGCTTCTTAATCCCTTGCAACTTCTCGGGAGTAGATAATTGCATGGCCCTAGCCGATCTAGGTGCTAGTATCAACTTAATGCCTCTAAGCATTTGGAAGCAATTATCTCTCCCTGAGCTAGTCCCCACCAAAATGACTTTGGAGTTAGCTAACCGTACGGTTGCTTATCCAGTGGGGATAGCCGAAGACGTTTTTGTAGGAGTAGACAAATTCACTTTTCTCGCCGATTTCGTCGTATTCGACTACGAGTGGACCCTCGTGTTCCATTAATCGTGGGACGTCCATACTTGAGGACCGGTTGCACTCTCATCGATGTAGAAGCGGGTGAGCTTATCATGAGAGTTGGTGACGATCAAATTGTCTTCTACATGGGTAAGATTTCTAAACAGCCTTATTCATATGAGAGTGTTAATTGTATCGACGTTCTTGATGAGGCTTGTGAAGAACACTTTAATGATGCTTGTAAAAGTAGTCGTACCTCTCTTCCCAATGTTGAGACCGTTGCCTCTGTTGCTCCATCACTCACTCCATTTGGAGAAAGTGATTTCCTTCTGACTGAATTTGAAGCAACTTTGGGAGATTTGAACTTACAATATGACGATTCTCCCACCGATTGGGATGAAGACATTCGTACCATTGAGAAACTTCTCAATGAGGACCATATTTCTCCACCATCTCCCAAGGATATTGTTATCGATGAACCGAATTTGTATACGCCTTCCATCGAAAATCCTCCGGATTTAGAGCTTAAGGAGTTACCGTCCCATCTCGAGTACGTGTTCCTTGAAGACAAGAAGAAGTCGCCCGTCATCATCGCTAAGGACTTGAAAGAAGAAGAAAAATCTCGCCTTATCGCCGTGCTTAAAGATCATAAGAAGGCAATTGCTTGGAAAATTTCTGATATCCGCGGAATTGATCCAAACTTTTGTACTCACAAAATTCTCATGGAAGATGACTTTGAACCCGCAATCCAAAGCCAAAGAAGGGTTAATCCTCGAATTCATGACATCATCAAACAAGAGGTTATCAAACTTCTTGATGCCGGCATGATTTACCTTATTTCAGATTCGCCTTGGGTAAGTACCGTCCATTGTGTGCCAAAGAAAGGTGGAATAACCGTTGTTCCCAATGAACACAACGAGTTGATTCCTACTCGTCTCGTTACTGGGTGGAGAGTTTGTATCGACAATCGCAAACTCAATGATGCCATGAGAAAAGATCACTTTCCTCTTCCTTTCATGGATCAAATGCTCGAGCGTCTAGCGGGTAATGACTATTACTGCTTTTTAGACGGTTTCTTCGGGTATTTTCAAATTCCCATCGATCCCAAAGACCAATAGAAAACCACGTTCACTTGTCCCTACGGAACATTTGCTTACAAACGCATGCCTTTCGGTTTATGCAATGCTCCTGGGACGTTCCAAAGGTGTATGATGGCTATCTTCCATGACATGGTTGAAGAAACTATGGAAGTCTTCATGGATGATTTCTCGGTTTATGGCGATTCTTTCTCTGCTTGCCTTGCTAATTTAGAATGTATGCTTAAGCGGTGTGAAGACACTCGCCTTGTTCTTAATTGGGAAAAATGCCATTTCATGGTAAAAGAGGGCATCGTGCTAGGACACAAAATCTCCAAAGCCGGTCTTGAAGTGGACCGTGCTAAAGTCGATGTTATTGCAAAATTGCCTCCACCTTCAACCGTGAAGGGTGTGAGAAGTTTCCTCGGTCATGCGGGCTTCTACCGTCGATTCATCTGAGATTTTTCTTAAATCGCTCGCCCGATGACCCACCTCTTGGAAAAAGATACTCCTTTTATCTTTTCCAAAGAGTGTATTGAAGCCTTCAACCTTCTTAAGGATAAGCTAACTAAGGCACCGGTCTTGGTTACCCCTAATTGGGAGCTGCCTTTCGAGTTGATGTGCGATGCTAGCGACTTTGCTATTGAGCGGTTTTGGGCCATAGAGTGAACAAACCCTTCCAACCGATCCATTACGCTAGCAAGACAATGACGGGGGCTCAATTGCATTACACGACAACCGAAAAAGAGCTTTTAGCTGTTGTCTATGCTTTTGAAAAGTTTTGTCCCTATCTTGTCCTTTCTACCACCATCGTGTATATCGATCATTCCGCGTTGAAGTACTTGTTAACTAAACAAGATTCTAAACCAAGACTTCTTCGCTGGGTTTTGCTACTTCAAGAATTTAAAATCGAAATTCGTGATAAGAAGGGAGCTGAAAACCTAGCCGTGGATCATCTCTGTAGACTTGAGGATCCTTATCAAGGGGATCATCCGAACAAAGAGATCAATGACTCTTTTTGAGACCTTAATGTCTATCAACTCAAATTTTGATGAAACCCCGTGGTTTGCGGACATTGCAAACTACTTGGCGGGTGGAATTCTCATTGACGGGTTAACATCACAACAAAAGAAAAAGTTCTTTAAAGACATTAAGACTTACTTTTGGGATGACCCGTATCTCTTCAAACAATGCACTGATTTGATTATTCGCCGATGTGTTGATGGACCGACAGCTTTAGACATTCTTGAAGCTTGCCACAAAGGACCCACCGGTGGTCACTTTGGTCCCAACTTCACCGCAAAGAAAGTGTTTGACTCGGGATTCTATTGGCCCTCCATTTATCGTGACGCTCACGAAATGATGAAAAATTGTGATGCTTGCCAACGACAAGGCAAGATCACACATAAAGATGAGATGCCTCAAAATTTCATACAAGAATGTGAAATCTTTTATGTATGGGGCATCGACGTTATGGGGCCATTCCCTTCATCTAAAGGAAACAAATACATCCTTGTAGCCGTTGACTACGTTTTTAAATGGGTTGAAGCCAAAGTTTTACCCACTAATGACGCAAGGGTGGTTTGTAACTTTTTGAAGTCGCTATTCGCTAGATTTGGTGTGCCTCGTGCCATTATTAGTGATCGCGGGACTCATTTTTGCAATGATCAATTCGCAAGAGTCATGGCTAAGTATGGTGTAAATCATCGTCTTTCCACCGCATACCACCCACAAACTAATGGGCAGGCTGAAATCTCTAACCGAGGGTTAAAGCGAATTCTTGAATGAACCGTGGGAGAGCATCGTGCCACATGGGCCGATAAACTTGATGATGCTCTGTGGGCTTTTCGTACCGCATACAAGACTCCGATTGGTTGTACACCATATCGTCTCGTGTACGGGAAAGCATGCCACCTCCCCATTGAGTTGGAGCACAAGGCTTACTGGGCCTTGAAGTGGGCTAACTTCGATATCAACAAAGCCAGTGACCTACGCAAAATCCAACTCAATGAGCTCAATGAACTCCGGAATGAGGCTTATGAAAATTCTTTGATCTATAAGGAAAAAACTAAGCTCATTCATGACAGTAAGATTAAAAACCGAGAGTTCCAAGTTGGAGACAAAGTTTTACTCTTCAACTCTCGGTTGAAAATCTTTTCGGGCAAACTCAAATCTCGTTGGTCCGGCCCATTCACCATTGCCCAAATTTTTCCATATGGTACTCTCGAGCTTGCTCAACCTAATGGACCTAATTTCAAGGTGAATGGCCAACGAGTGAAGTTGTACTTCGGTGAGGACATCTCTCATGAGATGATTCCATCCCTCACCACGTTTCCCATGAACTAATTTTGGGTCGAGTCAGGCTCGTGACTCGGTTATCAAAAACAAGCGCTCCTCGGGAGGCAACCCGAGTAACTATCCCTTTCCGTTTTACCTCCTAAGTGTAGGGGGCCTGTATAGGTTGTTTGTGTTTGTGTGGTGATGTGATTACAGGGATGAATGCACTTTTGGAACCTTTGAAGAACCGTGCTCCCGTGTTATCCGATATCCGGTTCTTTCTCTCAACTATCGTGATTCAATTTTCTTCATACTCACATTTAAAATTGATCACTTTAGTCGTCTCTTCCTTAACTTGATTTAACCAACGTGCATAATGTCATAAGTGTAGGGGAGACTTTTCCCACATGCTTAAACATTGAGTACAATGTTTATATTAAGTGTAGGGGGACTTCTATCGAAGTTTTAAGTGGACTTTTCCATGAAAATGCCTTCATTTAACCGGAAAATCATCTTTTTCAGCATTTTTCAAATTTTTAATTAACTTTGGCCATATAGTCGTAATTTTTAAATCTTTATCGTTGCTTTCATATGTATATATCCCACAATAAATTCAAAAATATTAATAAAGTGGTATAGCAAGTTTAGAAGTCTTTGACATATTAGGCCCGTTGCGATTATTTTGACTCAACCCGAATAGACTTATCCAAGTTTATTCTAGCTAGTATCCTTAACCATGTAGACCTTAATTGGTTATTTAGGCTAAGCATCCACGAGTCTCATTACTTGAGATTTTAAATTGTGGAGAACGAGAAATGATAGAGTCAATTATAAGTCGGTATTCTTGCATAAGCACACTTAGTGTGATTATAAGCCTATTCTCCCATCGCTTGCTAATAATTTATCTGCAATAAGTAAGGTCGTACGATTTTATTGAATAACTTAGCTTCTAGCCCAAGATCGTTTAAAAGTTGCTCGGTAATGATAAGAGTTCATATCCAAGGCATAACTTATGAAGCGGGGCGCGAAGATTGGCGAGTCCGAAAAGGCCCTAACAAGGCAGATTCCATTTTATTGCTAAATATCCAAGGTGATGTGAAAAGCATTATTCCCAAAATCAATATGAAGGATCAAGACTCACGACAAAAAGCAATCAACTCCTATAAAGATCATGGAGAAGTCTATCCGAAAAGACCCTAACAAGGTATGAGGATAAATAGATCCAAGTCCCAAAAGGAGGCGGATCGTTGTATCTCAAAATCCCAATTAACGGTTGAATAAATAATGATGAAGTCGTGGTCAACAAAGTTGGAGAATCCCTCAAAAGTCTCCAAGTGAAGAAACTCTATTAACAAAGAGAAGACCGTTATCTCAAGAACGTCTCTCAAGATATGAAGTATGAAGTACATGCCAAATATCGGCCCGAGAAAGGTCTCAAATCGTGAAGCGAGTTATACCAAGATATGAACTTTTTGATATCCCGAGAAGCAGTTTTAAGAGATTTTGTCCTTTAGCTAACTATTAATCAAATCGTCCTACTTTGCTTTCAGCCTAAATAAACTATCGCAATAAGTCCAAAAATGCATCTTCATGATCATTCTAAGACAAAAATAAAATATAAAAGATACACCTAGGAATAAAGGAGTTTAAGCATATAATTAAGCCATGTGTGTAAGTGTTTGATTTGCTAACTTATAATAACAATGATCTCGTTTTTAAGCTTAGTGTGGGGAACGTGAAACTTGAGGGTGATAAATCTTCGCAGCACCGAATCCCTAATGTAAGTCTTAGATCTCTTTGCGAGTTACTTCCATATAGCTATTTTCAAGTGAAAATGGTTTTCTACCCCTTTTGTTTCATTCAAGTTTTTATATATCTCTTTAGTAGTAGTGGTTATTGTTAATAAGGCCAAGGTTGATTGATTATGAGAAAAGTGTAAATTTGCTTTATCACTAAGCATTGCATGAGGGCATGGCAATGGTTAAGTGTAGGGGATTTGATAGGTGTGAAAACACCCATCCTTTTACCACTTATTTCTTGCTAAAACAAGACCAAAACGCGTATTTAATGTCATTTGTTTGGAATTATGCGTGGTTTGTGTGTTTGTTGTGTTTTCAGAGCTAGCCGGATAAATATTGAAGAAAACATGGGATTGCACGGGTTTTATCGAAGAAAGAGACGAAAAGACAAAGTCTATAGTCCAAGAGATGCAAAAGATTTGAAGTCAATGGGCCTATTTGAAGATTTATCGAAGAAAAGGACCAAAGATGGAAAATTTACATATGTCGAAGAACTCAAGTCTATTAAACGAAGAAATTAAAAGACGAGTTGAATTTATTCGTCTACAAATCCCGAATCGAAATCGAAAACGTCAACTTTTCTGAAAAGACGAGAAGACAAAAAGAAAGGGAGAAAGCCCACTCACCAACCAAAGACACAGCCTATATAAAGAGATCCCTTCACAACTTGGAGACTACTTTTTCATTCCATTTTATTTCTTGTTTCGTAGGGTAACCAACACCATTAAGGTGTTGGTGATTTTTTTCATCTTTGATTCACAAATCTTGTAAGTTTAAATCCTTCCTTTTGTTTACTTAACCTTTATCAATCAATACAATCGTTCATTTAATCTTGTTCATCTTCATCTTGTTGATTCAAAGTCTTAAGTTGTTATTTGGTTGATTTTAATCTTTCAAAGTAAGTGGGTTTTGTGTTTTTATTGTTTTGGTTTGATGTTTATCTTTAGTAAATGATTTATGGTTAGTTTGGTTTAATCTTTGGTGAAAACTTTGTTGATTTTGGTTAAAAATCGAGTTGTTATTGTTTCCCTGTTCTTCGTGTTCTTAAGTTCCCCAGATTCCGAATGAGTTCCAAACATTCCGGATGAAGGATTTAGCAAGATATTCCGAACCAGCAATTTAGTTTAAATATTTCGGATCAGTGTCTTCATTCGGAATACTTAATATTCCGGGTGAAGCAATTCTTCCGAACCAGCATATATTTCGGATCAAGCAAAAGATTCCGGATCAGCATTTTTCATTCAATTTATTCCGAATCAAAGTTTTCATCCGGAATAATCAATATTCCGGATGAGTATTTAGTATTCCGAATCAAAGTTTCAAAAATATTCCGAGTCAGTTTTTATTAAATGTTCCGAATGAAGGTGTTTGACTAAATATTCCGAATCAGTTGTTTAAATGTTCCGAATGAAGGATTTTGATTAATTATTCCGAATCAGTTTAAATATTCCGAATCACCATATGTCCCGAATGAAGCAAATGTTCCGAATGAGCAAACATTCCGGATGAACGAATATTGTTCCGAATGAAGGTATTCCGAATGAAAGATTGTTATTCCGGGTGAAGCTATTATTCCGAATCAAGCATCTGGCTTTATTTATTCCGAGTCAGTTTTATTCCGGATCAACAAAATTATTCCGGGTCAGTTTTCTTTTGGGTATTCCGAATCAGTGTTTTTCTAGTAAGTGTATTTTACTATTTCTGTTTTAATTGTTTAATTCTAATTCAAGTTTTATTTTTATTAATTGCTTTTAATTAATTGCTTTTAGTTTAATTTTATATTTTAGTGCATTTAAACCTTTTAGTAGATTAGAAAACCAACCCCTTTTTAGTAACCAAGAACAACTATTCCACTTTGAACCGTGATCGATTCGAGAAGATACCGAGAACTTAAATTGAACCCCATATAAAAGTCGTGTATCAAAAACTCACATTGAAATGCACGTCACGAAACATCTTCATAAAAAGCTCAAGTTGGTAATTGTCGCGCTCTTAACGTTTCTTCTTTCTAAGTCTCGATGGGTAGGGCAAGGGTGGTGTGGGTTGAGGCATAGGCATAGCCTTTGGAATCTCGGGTTCCAATGATGGTAATGGGTCAACCGTAGGTATGGTATGAGCGGTACTTCGTGGGATTGGGATATGCTCCTTTTCGACCACCACCTCGGGTTCTTCCTCAATTTTCTCCACTGTTGGAGTCATTGGTTGAGGATTCGGTTCCTTAAGTGTCTTACCACTTCGTGTGGTAATCACTTTCATTTCTCCCTTAGGGTTAGATATGGTGTTACTAGGAAGACTACTCGAAGACGGTTTGCACATTATAGCATCAAACATGGATGAAATTTTATCCTCAAACATAGATTGCCTCTTATCGGCCTTAAGCATCTCTTGTTTTATTTCATGTTGCCCTTGTTCCATCTTTTGTTGGTTTTCTTGTAACCTAGTTACATTTCCCTCCATTTTGTTTGTGTGGATCTTAAGCTCATTTGCTAACTCATTTTTCAACTCCTTTTTCAAGTCATTCTTAAACTCGGATCTTAGGCTAATGATCTCTCTTTTAATATTACCAAACCTAGCATCGTTTCCATTTGTGTATTCAACAAATTCATTTGGAAGATCTTTCAAAGTTTGCAAACCCTTGTTGTTGTTTTGAAAATCATTGTTTTGATTTTTGTTTGCAACTTGATTGTTATTAGCCCCTTGATTCCCATAGCTGTTACCTTTGTAATTGTTTTTGTAACCAACTTGATTGTTTCGATAGTTGTTGTTAGCATTTTGATTGGGAGCAAAACCCGGTGGAGTCATTTGATTAGAGCGGGTAACTTGACCGTTTTGGTTGTAAGTTCCCGTGGCCGCGTAGGCACTCGAAGTGTTACCACCGTTGGTAATGCACTCGGAGAAATCATGACCTCCACAACAATACATGCATGAAACCTCAACCGCTTTAGCCGTAGCGGGAGCACTTTGTTCACCAACTTTGAATTCAATTAAAAGACCTTTAAGCTTATCAAAGATTTTGTTCTCCAAATTTGCCTCAATTTGGCAAGCATGGATGGTATTGGACAATGAAGGTGAAGCCGAAGACGAAGCCTTACGAACACTCGATGTGTTACGAGGACCATAGACTTTAGACCTATTCTCAATCATCAACAACGCTTCCTCAACCGTTTTACACAAAAAATTACCACCCGCGGCGGCATTAAGATAATCTCTCTCATGATCATTCAATCCATTGTAAAACGTGTCAATTTGATGCAAGTCGAAAAAACCGTGGTGAGGGCACTCATGTAACATTTCCTTAAACCGATTCCAAGCCGTAGAAAAACTCTCATTAAATTCTTCTGAAAATTTTGAAATATCGTTTTACAAATGCGTAGTCTTAGAGGGCGGGAAAAATTGGTTCACAAACTTTGAAACGAGATCCTTCCACTTTAATATAGAACTGGGTGGCTCTTTCTCTAACCAAATCTTAGCGGGCCCCGCTAAGGAATACGGAAAAAGCATCATCTTAATCGAGTCATTAGCAACATCCTTAAACTTGCAAGTGGCGGTAAGACGATTGAATTGGCGGATATGGTTGTGCGGGTTGTCCTTTTCATCACCACGGAATTTGTTGTTTTGGATCATCGACAACAAACCCGTCTTAACTTCAAAATTCTCCGCAAGGATGGTGGGAATCACAATAGCCTCTCCATAACCCTCGGTGGGTGCTTGAAGTAACTCCATCATAGTTCGATTAGCCATGGTTGGTTCTTCTTCTACGATGGGTTCGTCAATAGGAGACTCCTCACTAGAAAGGTTAGGTATGGTCTCCTTTCGGTTTTTTTGTTTACGTGCACGTCTTGCTTGATTACGAGTAAGCATAAACATCACGTACAACGTGAGGATGAGCAAAGAAGATTCTTTTTTGTGTTTTTAATTTTTCCATTTTTTTGTGGTTTTTGATTGTTTTTACTTTTTTAGATTTTGGTGAATGTATTAAGTAGACAAAAATCGACAAATCTCTCCTCAAATCAAATCTCTTGATTAAAGGAGCCTCAAGGAATGAAAACGATCACGTGAAGTGAACGCCTTCGATGACTTTAGAACGTTGGTGGAACACCAAAACGTTCAAGAGGGTTTAATCAAATGAAACCAAGAAAATATATATGATACTTAGATAATACTTTGGTTGGCAAACCCTCGATTAGCCCTTTTTATCTAAACACGCACAAGCAAGCGGGGAAACGAGGCGACGCGAAGCACTTAAGAGCCTTTTTCCTTAGGGTATATTTTATGATACCCGCATTATACCCACCTTATAGTTTGTGTTTGTCAAAATTAAGCTTCACGAAAGTAATTATCTATTTTGCCTTTTTTCTTTGTTTGAGATTCGAATACAATGATCAAGTGATGAAATCACGAATCAAGGTTGTGTTTTCACACTATTGGAGTACTTGTGAATTTATTGTTCTACGTATACAATATAGTAATATTCATACAAAAGAAACGAAAAACCAATAATACGTATTAGTAGAGTGCTAATAATACAAATAGATATTATGGCTAATATAAAAACAACAATTGTTCAAATCAAAACACAACACGCCTCCCCGGCAGCGGCGCCAAAATGATGTTTGAGTTTTACAACCTTGTTTAGGGAAACAAAGTGCAATTAGGGTAAGTACGACGGTTTAAGAAAACCGTGCACAAATGACCCAAAGTGGGGATCGTTCTCAAGGAGGCTGTTTGTGTAAAGAAATGATTAACTTTGTGATTATAATTATGAGAAAAGAAAAACAGAAAGGATGACGGTTACGATTAGGGATTAAACTAAAACGAAAAGTCGTGCACGTAAAACCATAGAATATGACAAAATTTAAAAATTAGCCTAAAAATTCCTAGAAAATTGCAATAAATCCTAAAAAATGTAATTACAGTTTACAAAAAATCAAAAATCATTAAAACCTTTGATTTAATTAAATATTAGTTTTTTAATGCTAATTAACGCCTAAAAATCAATTTAATTAACAAAAAGTCCAAAATGAGATTTTTCACTTTATAAACCTCTAAAATGACTTAACTAAATTAAAAACAATTTTTGAAAAATTTAGAATTAATTAAAACTATTTAAAAATGATTAAAAACTATCAAAAATCTTAAAATAATTCTAAAAATTAATCAAATGACACTAAAATTAATCTAAAAATTTAAAATTCCTAACTTAATGTATTTGAACTAGGAAAATGAAAAACTTGCAAAATCAAAAATTTAATTTTTAATAATAAAATAATAATAAAATATTAATAAAAATCCAAAATTTATAAAAAATTACAAAAAGTTGCAAACTAGTTTATTTTAACCTAACAAACACAGAATGATGTTGAAATTACCAAAATACCCCTAACGGGCCTTCAAATGGGCCAAAATGAAAAACAGTCCATTATATTGGGCTTTTTGGCCCAATAAGAAAAAAGTTGTCCAAATAAGCCCAAAATCACCTACTTGACTCAAAATTTGATTTTAAGAACAAAACTCTAAAGGCTCAAAAGCTGAAAGTGAGCTTATCACAGCTTAATTGTCAACAACTTATTCTTAATGGACTTTTTGGCCCATTAAGCCATAAGCTAATGCCATAAGCTCTAATTTGACACACAAGCTTCTTTTGGGATACTTAAGAGATCTGTGAAAAGAAATTTTGAAAAAGCCCAAGAAATAAGCCTGAAATAAGCAAAAGCTCTCTTCACAAAACGACAAAATAGTCGTTTTTGAGTTCTAGGCTACCTCAAGTGCTGATTCAACTTGCAAAAGGTTTTAAATGACAAAACTAAGCTTAATAATCAAAAATATTTCAAATAAGCACAACGAATAAGCTAGAAAAGCAATAAGCACTTAATGTAAAAGTCAATTGTTTGGTTTTCTAGTCAAACCTAAAAGTCAAACCCTAAAAAGCTCCAGATTAGTTCAATGGGTCAAATGAGGAAGATTGATTACAAAAACTAAGTTGTTGCAAGTCCAAATAAGCTAGAATAGCTTATGAATAAGCTGATGATCAAATTACACTAGCAGTGGCTAGCAACAGGGGAAAGGAGTTCCCACTGCTTAACTATTTTGACTTTTTGTCTTATATGGATTTTTGTTGGATTCAAGCCACAAAAAGGCAACCTTATAACCAGTGGGTTATAAGGAGTCAATAGCAATCACAAAAACACAAATCCTTCCATCCAATTAGTACAGTTTAATCAAAAGATCACCAGATAGCACACATACATGTTCATATGCAGTTTTCACACAAATAAGCAGTTTTAGCAAGAATAAGCCAACCAAATTGAACCAAATACACACAACAGCTTAGATTAATTCAGATGAACATAAATTAACTAGTTTCATGCAATGATTCAAAGTTTAGAACAAGATTCAAGCCAATAAATGTTACTAATGAATAAAGAACAAGCAGATTTCAAACTTTGCTAATGTACTTGACCACAAATCCAATTTCAAACCCTCAAATCTTCTTAACAGGTTATATAAACTTTGTTTAATCACTTGTTAGCCCTAAGCATGCATACAATCTATGTCTATCCAAGATCTTAGGTCAAAACAAGCAGATTTCAACAAGTTATAGCATAATCAAGAAATTGATGTTCAAAAGCCAAAAACTTGCAGATAATAGCACACAACCAAGTATCTATCAGATATAAGTATAAAACAACACTTAACAATAACTCAAAATCAAATTGCAAGCTCAAATCAGTAAACCCAAACACCCCTTTCACTTTTTAATCATAGATTTAACAAAGCAAATGTGTGATTCAGTTTAACCCAAGCCTAATCTAGCATCATAACATCAATATCATGTAATATTAAGCAGATTCAAGCCACAAAAACACCTCTTATAAAAGCAGAACACAAAATCACACAAATCAAGTACTTTTATCAGATTTTGGGTAAGAAGGCTCAAACCTCATGAATGTACATCCACACTCACGAATTTTTGAGCTTATGTGCCTAGCTTAACAAGGAACAAGATTCCACAAAGCTGCTAAGAGTAACAAGGTTAGAATAAGTAATATTCAAAACTAAAAATTGAAAAATAAATCTAATTAATGCAACCTTTGTACCCACTCCTTGATTATCCTCAAACCACAAGCTTACAACACCTTGATAATCTTCTTATCAGGGTGCTATAATCACTTGCAATCCAAAAACTCCAAGGATGTACCAAAGAACTTAGCAAAATATCAGATTTTGGAAAACTTGCCAATTTCTTGCACAAGGTTTGAAAACAGGGTTTGATACTTCAAAATCATAAACATGAAACATAAACAAGCATAGAATAAGGTTGGCACTTGGATTTCTTCATCACTTCAAACACGTTTTCATTAAGATTGAAAAGGATTTACAAAAATGTGAACAATGGAAAAACCAAGAGCAAATGTAAATATTGGACCTAATACCCTTTATATAGAGGGTGTACAATGGTCTGCATAAGTGATATGAACAAAAACTCATATCAATTAATCAACAAATCACCCTAAAACACATGGAAAATACCTAACTTTTGTGCTATAAAGCAGAATTATGTGGTATGTTTTGTGTTTGTGTTTAAATATGTAAGAAGGATACATTTTCAAGCAAACAAGAAGAAATCAAGCTTATTTGGATGAAAAAGACAAAGAAGGATCAAAGATGACAAGAGTTTGAAGATAAAGGACCTATCTTGACAACATTCCAAAGTTGAAGGACTCAAAGTGTAAATTAGTCAAAGTCAAGATCCAAGTCAAACATGGTCAACTCTAAAGTCAACCAAGTCAAAGGGTCAAACTAGACAAGTATGCAGGTGAAGGACCAAAAATGTCATTAGAATGAAGATTCTAGCTCATTTGGACATTCTACCAAACTCTAGGGACTTAATTTGCCAAAACTACACCAAAATTGGCTTCAATCCGTGTAAATGGGCTAATAGCCAATGAGAATGCAAGGAATATTAAACACGGATGGCCAGCTATACAAGCCACCTCACCAGCTCATTAATGAGCTGACTTGCTACAGTACCACCCCACTAACTCATTTTCTAGCCAATCAGAAGAGGACATGCAATAATCTCTTATCCAATATTAGATATCAATCCGTGTGCTCTACTTGTAAAACCCGCATGCTTTTACCATGAATAGTATCCTTAAGATCGTACGTACTAGATTTAAACTTTCATAATATAGCATGATTACGATTACGTGTTAGGATTTTACGTATTACGTACGTGTTAGAACATGATAAGTATTAACTACGCACGAGCACGTAATAATTATTTGACAATAATTAATCACGAACATGCGATCATGAAATCATGAACGTAATTAAAACACGAACTATTATTAATTACGTATATATATTTATTACGAGCGTAATTAAATATATTAGGTCACGGTAATTATTTAACAAGAACACACAAAACGCGAACACAAATAAACACGAACAAAAACGTAAAACACGAACACGAGAACACACTTATTAATTAGACACGGAAAATGATCGGGTTACCCCTTGTGGGCCCCATTACCACGAAATTAGGGAGGGAGGATGGGCTTAGCCCATCAATTTTTCACTAAAAGGGTTAAATAATTTTTCACTACTCATTTTTCATTCACAGAAGATTTTAGAAAAAACCCTAAAACCCTCCTTCCCTTCTTCTTTGTGCCGCCACCTTAAGAACACCACAGGGAGGTGGTTTGTGATCTTGGATCTTGGAAATTTAAGTTGGTGATCGTGTTTGTTCTTCATCCTTTTGATCCACGAATTCGGTAAATCCTTTTTAAACCTTTTCTTTTGATTTGATCTTTTTATAAATCAAGAATATGTTATGTTTTTACAAAAACCTAATAAATAAACATAGATCTAACATGATTTGGGGTTTAATAAAATCAAAAGTATGTTTTTAAGGGGTGTTTGGCCGCAGGCTGCACCGAACCCGAAGGGGTTTCGGTTTGGCCAACCGACCACCACCAAGACCATATGGTCTTGGTTGGTGTGTGTGTGTGTCCCACGGCAGCAGTAAGACACGGGGTACCCCGAGTTGGTTCGGGGTACGGTGTCGATTTCATTTCCGATTCATTATTTTTAGTTTGGATCCGGTTCATGGTGTATGTTTAGTTTTTTTTTATGTTTATGATCTTATGTTAAAGATTAAATTAATAAAATGATATGATTAATTTAATAACATGACTTAGGTTATTTTAATTATTATAATCATGAAATTAATTAACCTAAGTATTTTATATTTTTGACTTATAATTAATTAATTATTTAAAAACCATGAATATAATTAATTAATTAACATGACTTAGGTTATATTATTAATATATAATAATACATGTTTTAACCTAAGTATTTAACTTTATTTAATTAAAAACATGTTACACTTTAATTAAATATTTTAACCTATAGTTTAATTTAATTACATGAAATAATTATTAAACTATACCTTATATCATATGACTTAGAAAATAATCATGAAAACACTTAGGCTTACATACTTAGCTTATTTAACCAGCTTATTTCTAATTATGGAAAATTTCTGTTTTTAGAAACTTAATTAAATAAGGCAGCTAATCTATTTATGGAAACTTTCTATTTTTAGAAACTTATCTAGTTTAAGCAGTAAATCTATTTTTGGAAACTTTCTATTTTTGGAAACTTTCTATTTTTGGAAACTTTCTATTTTTGGTAACTTTCTATTTTTGGAAACTTTCTATTTTTGGAAACTTTCTATTTTTGGAAACTTTCTATTTTAGGAAACCTGCTATTTTTGGAAAGTTATTTATTATTACACAGTAAGTATGATAACACATGAAATACCAGAAATACTTAATCAGATTAAACAGAATATAAGATAAACACGGTTTAAGGCTTAAAAACAGTAAAACATAGTAAGAACACATAAAATAAGCTAAGACATGACATAAAACCAGCTACGTATTTAGTAAGAAGATACTCATTCATGTATGTATTTATGTAGCACTAGTGATTCGGAAGTAGGATTTCTCTCAGTTCATCATCTTCGTTCACTGGACATAAGGTATGGATTCCCGTCCTTTCAGTATGGACATTCTTTCCTTATTAGGATTCCCCGTATGCAGCCAACTGTTTTCCCGTAGTATAAGTTACGTGTTTGATTGCTTATGTTTAATTCAGATTACCTATAGCCATATACATGCATGACCAGTTTCACCTAGTTATGGAGGTACCATAACCATAACATTAGAGGCACTGATGTTATGACTTCACCACGGCGGAGTTATTGCTCGTGGCGTCCCTTCAGCTTTTGGCCATATTATTATATTTATCATGTGGGGCGTATGGGTGCATCCTAGTTACATGTTTTCAGTCAGGATTTCATGGTGAATGTGGTGTGTGCCTTGCATCCTTCACAAGGAGCTGATCCCTCCTACCCAAAGCTAGTATATTAAATTAGAGGCAGCCCCTCTAATTTGCATGATGAGGTCACCCCTCCAAGTATTCATGCTCGGTGGATTTTCATGACCTATATTGGCTAATGGTAAAATATGTTAAACAGTTTTCATAAGATAAACATAAGGCTTTTCAAACTATAAAACCAGTTTTATGAACATGTTCCAGGTTTTCCGGGACTTATACATTTCCGCTACTATTAAGTCTTTATTATGTTTTAGTCATTTATACTATGTCTATATCCGTGCACTGAGCGTTTTGCTCAGCCGTTACTTTCCTTTCCATGTCCCAAAACGGCAGGTACTCAAGGACTGACTGGAGCATTTGGAGGACACGCATAGGATGGGAGCTACCTTAGATTCCTTCTCCTCTTGCCTTTATATTTATGCTTGTCTAGTCTTCTTTTTTGTTCATTTACTTTATATATGTTTTGGGCTTATGTTTGGGAACCGATGTTTGATTCCGGTTATCCCTATGGTCATGTAATGTTTTTGACATTTATCCTTGTATGCTTTGATGACATGCCATAATTACGCGTGACATTCCATTTATCAAAATGGGGTGTTACAATTATGGTATCAGAGCCAAGGCTTCGACCTGTAGGCTCTAAAACTCGACCTGTGACTAGTGGGTAGTCACCAGGAGCTTCCTAAGCCAACGTTTGTCATTCTATGTATTGATGTTTTCAGCGCATTGTTGTTTCAACCATGATGTTTTCAGCACCTTGAGGTTTTAACCTTGATGTTTTCATCGATATTGTTTTACTGATATGGATGGACAACCGTCATTCATATTTAGTTATGTGTCATTGTTTCATGTATAATGTTCCTCGTGAACTGTGGCTATGTGGACTGAACCCCAGTAGTTCATAATTTGTCACATAAAATTTTTTCTGATAAGTTTTGACAGGTGAGTTTCATTTATTTATGTTTCATGTATCATTGTTGCAGGGATTATGACTAAGTAATGGTTGGTACAAGACTGGCCCTATTTAGTCGCATGTGCTTTTATCGAAACTTTTAACTTTGGGACCGACCCATAGGCGTCCCCTCGCCATGTCTTTTGTTTTGGAACCGACCCATAGGCGTTCCCTCGCTCATATAAAGGTTTTATAAACTACATTACGCATTCATGCACTGTTTTTCATGCATAAAAATTTTTCTCATGATTTAAATTGGCATAAAAAAAAATTCATGTCCCCTCATAAGTTATTATGTTTTTATGTCAAGTATGTTTTCATACTGTCATGGTTAACTTCAGTTTCATGCTGATTATGTTTGCACTTCTTCATGATAGATGGTTTCATGTTTCTTCATGATAATTCCGTCTTCATGTTGATTATGTTTTACGCCTCTTTTGTTATTTACGCTGTCCTGCAAGACATTGTTAGATTTCATTGAATCCTGCTTTCATGATAGTCATGGTTGGTTTTCATTGATCATGCTGTCAGGCAAATCATCGTTGAATTTGGTGTAACCACACTTTAACATTTCCCGTCACAACCAGAATGATGTCTATGCTAATGCTGCCAGGTTATCATAATGGTTCTCCTAACCGTTTAACCGATATACTGTCCTTAAATCATGACAAATGATCGACCCCATACCGATCATTTCATGTGCATTCCACGTGTACTCCACGTACCGTATTTTATGTGTATTACACGTAACTTAATCCATGTATATTCCACTTGCAATACTTCACGAGTATTCGCTAGTCGATTCTGAATCACCTCAGGCGTATTTTCTATTGCTAATATTCTACACGATTGTTGATGCCGCTCATAACTTGGAGATGTTACTAAAGGTTGATGCTGCTGACGTTCGGAGACGCTACGAGATGCGGATGCTGTTCACAACCTAAAGATCCTACGAGACGAAGACAAAGGCGTCAGAGCAAAGCTATTGGACGAGAAGATGCTTCACCATCAGACGATTTCCATCAATCATTATCCCTAATTCTTAGTTACATGTCACACGTCATTCAGCTGTCATTTTAGCCATATGAGTGCAAACCGGGTACCAGCTGGCCACTCAGCTGAATAGTTACATGAATCACGGTCATGAGAATGACCGTCATGGAACTGACAGACAGGACGATAGTAACCACTACTATGACAGAAACTATCCTAGAAATCGCAACCGAGGCTCCGGCCGCGGACGTGATCAGACATACAAATGATCAGTAGTCCAACCGGTCCGCCAATTCTGGCATAATAACCTAATATTGTAGTTCTATTGTTTTACATCTCGAGACACATGTCAAGACATCAGTCAAGACACATGTCTCACGTATACTTTCTGAAGACACATGTCAAGACACCAGTCAAGACATATGTCATGCTTATAGTTCCAAGACACGAGTCAAGACACATGACTCACGTCCAACTGTGGAACATGTCTAAGAAATTCAGGGTACCCTCCAAAGGTATATCCATTTTGTTGTGCCATGTATGAATCAGGCCACAAGAATTTCAATACCATTATCGGCACATCAGTGAGAACTGTCACGTTGCCGATGTCACTTTCATTTCTTTCACCATATTTCATATATTCATGACCATGGAGGACGCCTTTCGTATTCCCACGTATACGAAGGTTTTCCTTCAGCTTAATGATGAGATCCAAGCTGCTAACGCATTTCCTCGGACAGACACGAGATGAATTTTATCCTAATTATGTACTATGAACAGCACACCATGCTAAGATTCATAATTATGTACAGAAATGTTCAGGCTCCTGAATACATTCAGCTTGATTTTCCATCGGGAAAATCGGTACAAATTATCTATGCTTACAAGCATGTGCGTTGTTAGCCATGGTCGCTAACATTTTCTAGCTGTAGTAAGACACGACCACTTAAGTCTTTTACACATAGCCAGTTGATTATTCCAAAATCTTCCCATACATTCAGAAGAACTTACAAGGAGAAGGACGGTACCATGAGATTATGTGTTGACTACCGTCAACTTAAACAAATCACCATTCATGATCGTTATTCTCCTCCACGTATTGACAACATGTCCAATCGACCCTATAGTGTTAATTACGTTCCCAAGATCGAACTCATGATCATGCTGCCAATAGTGACGAGTGAAAGAGCAGGACATGTCCATGACTGCTATTCGTACACGACTTGGTCATGCTAAATTCATGATTCTGTATTAATCTCATAAATGCTTCCACAGCATTATGGACTTAATAAATTGAGTTTCCATGAACTCATATGCAAATTCATCAGTGTTCTCATTGAGAATAACCTGATTTCCTTTAAGCCCAGAGAAGAACAGGAAGACCATATCTGCACTATGTTGCAAATTCTATGACAAGAGAAATTTTACCCTAGAAAATTTTTCCAATATCAATTCTGTTTGATTACAGTGACATGCTGAATCACATGGATTTCTACGGTTAATCTTACTATGACTCAGCTTATGCGTAAAGGAGAGGACCCTACACTACATTAGGTGTTTTAGAAAATCCTACGCTAGGAGAAGTCTAGATTAAGAGACTCAGAGTGTCGCAAACTCCTATGTATCAAGTTCTACGAAGCAAGATACACTTACGTTCATATCTAAGTACCTGACATACCAACAGGTTAAGATAGGACACCAACAGACTGGGATGTTTTTCATCACCTGAAATGGTAAATTGAAATGGGACAAGATCTCCACGTATTTTGGATTACCAGATTAACGCAAACTCAGAAGAAGCATGATGCTATCTGGGTTATTATAAACAGTTTGATCAAGTCTGCAGAATCCTTACATCCGCAAGGATTGCAGAACCAACAGATTGATCGGACATGTTCCAGCCAAGGCTCATCCGACCACTTGGTAATCCCTCAGCTATCGGGTCAGACAAAGATTCGCAATTGTACTCCTAAATTACTTCACGTCTTCATTCTGATTCCACGACTTGCTTTCGCGCTCGCGTTCATGACACTATTCATGTTCATGATCGTATTTTGGTTTACGATTTTACGTTCATTTCTTTTCTCAGTATGGGTAGTTTGCAAGAACTTGAGAGACCAGACCCAAGTTTAGTATAACTCCCTATCCTCAGATAGACGTTTCTCGTCATAATCTATGTCTCACCTTCTAGCGTTTGTCGTTACCGCCATTATATTCTATGATCACGATATGTTTCACATGTCATGTTCATTCCACGTTCCTCATATCATGATCAAGATATGTTACACGTATCAGGGATCACGATATGTTTACTCATACTACACTCGCCATATCTCCACGTAGCACATTCAAAAATTTTCACGTATCACGTTCAAAATTTTTCACGTACTACGTTTCTTTATGTCTCGCGCATCGTTTCTAATTATCAGTTAAGTCAGATTGTCTTGCATCGTAACGTTTCAGTTACCCTAGCACGTTAACTCTTATTTTCCTCGATCAAATTTAGGGGATCTACCTTCCGTTGATAACCAAGAATTTCTTCTTATTCCAAGTCAAGGTCAGGAGGACCAAGATTTATCATTTGTGTCAAGATCTTCTTAAGGAACTGCTCCAAGAGGGAGGCCACTTGGAAACGGACAAGTTCATCTGGACTTCTTATCCGTTTTCTCTTATCAATTAGATATGTCCTTTCAGCCACATCACGTTCCATGTCCTTTTAAGACATGTCACGTTCCGCGTTCTTTCTGCCAGGTCACCTGCACGTTAATTTATCTTACATACCCTCTCAGTTTGATTCGGGTATGTTTCTCTTTCAGTTACGTTATCTATAATTCGGGGACGAATTATTCTTTTAGGGGGGAAGAGTTGTAAAACCCGCATGCTTTTACCATGAATAGTATCCTTAAGATCGTACGTACTAGATTTAAACTTTCCTAATATAGCATGATTACGATTACGTGTTAGGATTTTACGTATCACGTACGTGTTAGAACACGATAAGTATTAACTACGCACGAGCACGTAATAATTATTTGACAATAATTAATCACGAACATGCGATCATGAAATCATGAACGTAATTAAAACACGAACTATTATTAATTACGTATATATATTTATTACGAGCGTAATTAAATATATTAGGTCACGGTAATTATTTAACGAGAACACACAAAACGCGAACACAAATAAACACGAACAAAAACGTAAAACACGAACACGAGAACACACTTATTAATTAGACACGGAAAATGATCGGGTTACCCCTTGTGGACCCCATTACCACGAAATTAGGGAGGGAGGATGGGCTTAGCCCATCAATTTTTCACTAAAAGGGTTAAATAATTTTTCACTACTCATTTTTCATTCACAGAAGATTTTAGAAAAAACCCTAAAACCCTCCTTCCCTTCTTCTTTGTGCCTCCACCTTAAGAACACCACAAGGAGGTGGTTTGTGATCTTGGATCTTGGAAATTTAAGTTGGTGATCGTGTTTGTTCTTCATCCTTTTGATCCAAGAATTCGGTAAATCCTTTTTAAACCTTTTCTTTTGATTTGATCTTTTTATAAATCAAGAACATGTTATGTTTTTACAAAAACCTAATAAATAAACATAAATCTAACATGATTTGGGGTTTAATAAGATCAAAAGTATGTTTTTAAGGGGTGTTTGTTTTGGCCGCAGGCTGCACCGAACCCGAAGGGGTTTCGGTTTGGCCAACCGACCACCACCAAGACCATATGGTCTTGGTTGGTGTGTGTGGGTCCCACGGCAGCAGTAAGGCACGGGGTACCCCGAGTTGGTTCGGGGTACGGTGTCGATTTCATGTTCGGTTCATTGTTTTTAGTTTGGATCCGGTTCATGGTGTATGTTTAGTTTTTTTAATGTTTATGATCTTATGTTAAAGATTAAATTAATAAAATGATATGATTAATTTAATAACATGCCTTAGGTTATTTTAATTATTATAATCATGAAATTAATTAACCTAAGTATTTTATATTTTTGACTTATAATTAATTAATTATTTAAAAACCATGAATATAATTAATTAATTAACATGACTTAGGTTATATTATTAATATATAATAATACATGTTTTAACCTAAGTATTTAACTTTATTTAATTAAAAACATGTTATACTTTAATTAAATATTTTAACCTATAGTTTAATTTAATTACATGAAATAATTAGTAAACTATACCTTATATCATATGACTTAGAAGATAATCATGAAAACACTTAGGCTTACATACTTAGCTTATTTAACCAGCTTATTTCTAATTATGGAAAATTTCTATTTTTAGAAACTTAATTAAATAAGGCAGCTAATATATTTATGGAAACTTTCTATTTTTAATAACTTATCTATTTTAAGCAGTAAATCTATTTTTGGAAACTTTCTATTTTTGGAAACTTTCTATTTTTAAAAACTTTCTATTTTTGAAAACTTTCTATTTTTGGTAACTTTCTATTTTTGAAAACTTTCTATTTTTGGAAACTTTCTATTTTTGGAAACTTTCTATTTTAGGAAACCTGCTATTTTTTGAAAGTTATTTATTATTACACAGTAAGTATAATAACACATGAAATACCAGAAATACTTAATCAGATTAAACAGAATATAAGATAAACACGGTTTAAGGCTTAAAAACAGTAAAACATAGTAAGAACACATAAAATAAGCTAAGACATGACATAAAACCAGCTACGTATTTAGTAAGCAGATACTTATTCATGTATGTATTTATGTAGCACTAGTGATTCGGAAGTAGGATTTCTCTCAGTTCATCTTCTTCATTCACTGGACATAAGGTACGGATTCCCGTCCTTTCAGTATGGACATTCTTTCCTTATTAGGATTCCCCGTATGCAGCCAACTGTTTTCCCGTAGTATAAGTTACGTGTTTGATTGCTTATGTTTAATTAAGATTACCTATAGCCATATACATGCATGACCAGTTTCACCTAGTTATGGAGGTACCATAACCATAACATTAGAGGCACTCATGTTATGACTTCACCACGGCGGAGTGATTGCTCGTGGCGTCCCTTCAACTTTTGGCCATATTATTATATTTATCATGTAGGGCGTATGGGTGCATCCTAGTTACATGTTTTCAGTCAGGATTTCATGGTGAATGTGGTGTGTGCCTTGCATCCTTCGAAAGGAGCTGATCCCTCCTACCCAAAGCTAGTATATTAAATTAGAGGCAGCCCCTCTAATTTGCATGATGAGGTCACCCCTCCAAGTATTCATGCTCGGGGGATTTTCATGACCTATATTGGCTAATGGTAAAATATGTTAAACATTTTTCATAAGATAAACATAAGGCTTTTCAAACTATAAAACCAGTTTTATGAACATGTTCCAGGTTTTCCAGGACTTATACATTTCCGCTGCTATTAAGTCTTTATTATGTTTTAGTCATTTATACTATGTCTATATCCGTGCACTGAGCGTTTTGCTCAGTAGTTACTTTCCTTTCCATGTCCCAAAACGGCAGGTACTCAAGGACTGACTGGAGCATTTGGAGGACACGCATAGGATGGGAGCTACCTTAGATTCCTTCTCCTCTTGCCTTCATATTTATGCTTGTCTAGTCTTCTTTTTTGTTCATTTACTTTATTTATGTTTTGGGCTTATGTTTGGGAACCGATGTTTGATTCCGGTTATCCCTATGGTCATGTAATGTTTTGGACATTTATCCTTGTATGCTTTGGTGACATGCCATAATTACGCGTGACATTCCATTTATAAAAATGGGGTGTTACACTACTCTTGCCCAACCAGAGACTGCCACGTGGCATCGTCTTCCACAAATGAACCCAGATTCGTTCTCAAGCTACAATGCATTTCATGAGGAGATTTATACATGAAAATTACTCGTCTTCAAGAGAGGAACACAATGGGAACACTTAATCAAACTGAAACTCAAAGGACTAAAATCCCCCAATTCATGAAGAACACAAGAATCTGCAATTGAGCAATCTATGACACCTGGCAGCCTGCTATTTGATGGGACACGTCATCGACCCCAACTCATTCTCGTTTCTTGTCTATAAATAGGGATTATACTTCTTATTTGTTGTACGTAGCTAAGTGTGAAATTCACACACACTTCCACATTTCTCTCTTCAATCTAGTTAGTTAGCTGTTAGTATAACAAACTCAAGAGCTTGACAACCTCTTGAGTTAGTTATAGTTAATTGTAACTACTTACCTACTTCTGTAACAAACTCTTACATTCAAATCAATAAAATTCACTCATTTCCTTCAATCTTCTTATCTTACCCTGCATTACTGTTGAATCTTGTTGTTGTTATGAGTTTCTTGTGATCACACTTGATCATTAGAGGCTTGTTGAAGATTTGTAGCTGTTTTGATCATTCCAGTTGCTGATCTGTTGATTTGTAGCAGAATTGGGTTGAATTGATCATGATGATGATAGTAGATGGTTGATTGATTGTTATTAGTGCTAAGGTGGTGGTTTAGCATTGTTTAGGAGGCTCAGCGTCTACCTACTCCATCAATGGAGGCTTTATGCTAAAAGGTTTCAAGTTTTTGAGTTTTGTTCCACTTAACAGTCCATTGCATGCTCAATACTAGTTTAAATACTAAATGCTGCTTGATCAAGTGTGATTAGTCTGTTTTGGCTTGAATCTGTTGAGTAGATAGCTTATTGTTAGATTGTTAGCTTTTAGCTTGCTTTTACTTGTTTATGTCATTCATTTCATCAGTCATTTAGCTTGTTAATGCATTTTGAATTCTAGTCTGTTATCTAGCTTGTTCTTAGCTCATTTACACTTCATTTTGATCATAAAGTTTGTGTAGGTATAAGTCATAGCTCAGTTGAATCATTTGCTAAAATTCTCTTTACAAAAGTTGTAAAAAGATCAGATAAGTAGTGTTTGGATTTGCATTCATTTTGTAATTCAAGTGTGATAATTTGGTTAGACTTTGTTCATTACTCTTCCTCTAGTCTTTTTAAACAAGTGTGTGTAGTTTTCAAGTCAAAAGGTTGGTCAAACAGGCAATTGGTTGATAAAAAGTTTGGGTCAATCTTGTGATAATAGTTCATCAGTAAAGTAGCCAATTTCAATCTCATGCCATTGTTTCATTTCTTGGTTAAATTCAGTCAAACCAGTTTCTAGATGTCATTTAACATCTGAAGTTTAGGTGTTGTTAAGGAAATCATACAGTTTTCACAATTAAGCTCAGTAACAGCTTTTGAATAAGCACTCAAGCCAAAGCAAGTTTCTGTGATAAAATAGCTTATTGATTTTTTAGATTGGCATTTCTACTTCATAAATCTTGTGATTTTCTTCCACATTCTTACTTAGAAACATGTCATGAATAGATTTTGAGCTTTTCAGAAATTTCATTTTTTGGTCAACAAAATTCAATAAGCTAGGTTTCAGCCTATTTTCAATTTCGTGCTTATCTACTAGACCATTTTTGACAAGAAAAGACATTTCAGACTCACAACAAGCTGTTTAATAAGATTTGACTTAAAAATTGGAATGTGCATGTCTGGATTTTATGGTAGCTTATTCTTGGCTTATTGGAGTTGGCTTATTTGAGTTTTAGAGCATTTCGAGCTTTTTCCTTGGACAAGTCTAGGTGTTTTTCAATTTTAAACTGTTTAAAACTTGTTTGAGATTAATTGGTTCATTTTTGAGCTTATACGAGCTTATTTGTCATTGGTGCCCGTTTTTGGTAAAATTTACCTTTTAATTGCAATTTAGTCCTCATAGTTTGTAACTGTTTTCTAAACTGGCTAAACTTCCACTTAATTAGGGTTTGCAAGATTTCAGTCCATAACTTTTCACAAGTTTTCATTTTCAGTTAGATTGTTTTAAAAGTTGTTACATTTGGTTAGAAATTTGTTAGAATTTACATAATTGGTCCTTTTACTTTCTGGTTTTTATATTTCAAGCATCTAAGTTTCATTTACTGACATTTTTAGCACAATACTTTCATAGATTTACATTTTTGTCCTTTTGTGAATAAAAATTTGGTATTTGCTAAATGTTTTACGGTTACGTAGCTTAATATTTTTCACCTTTTTACGTGCTTGATTAAATAAACATAGAAAATCCAAATAACCCTATCAACCAAAAACGATAATAAACTTGATATTGTTAGGACTTTCAATTAGTTAAGAATCGAGAGAAACGAACTTCAATTTACTAAATTTCAAATGGCGCCGATGCCGGTTCTTTGACTTTACGAAAGACTATCGATTGACGGTTTTCATTGGCTTTTGGGATCCGTTCACCTCGTGAACGTTATTTTTACGTATCATAAATCAAAAACATAAAAAAATCAAAAATATAAAAATATAAAAATATAAAAACTAAAAAATAACAAAAACAATTCTTTTCCTAAAGAAGTGACCAAAAAAAATTAAAAAATCAAAAAGCAATCTTTTCCCTAAGAGATTGCACCCAAAAATATATATTATTGGATTTCCTCGGTTTTTATGTACACATAGTATTTTCTTTAAAAAACCCCAATAAATACAAAAATATTTTCTCTATATTATTATACGTAAATACGTATACGTATAAGAACAACCAATACACATATTCTCCATAAGTATTTCCAAAGCAATACACCGTGTTAGGGGGCGTTCCGGTCCTTGACACGTGTATCGATCAAATTCAATAAAGCAAGAATAGATAAATACTTCCAATAGGCAATAATTAGAAGAATACAAACTACAAAGTGAATAGAAAGGTGATGTGCTATAAAATGCCATCTAAGGTTCAATAGGTACTTATGTGCTTCGCGCCACCTAACCCCCTGTTCACTAGTGCGTATTCTAAGAAGGAAGGCTTCATTGGGGGTCTTGCACCCAAGTAGTAATTACGTATATTATACTTTCTTGTGGATATTTCATATTGAAACTCAAAGAGGATAATCTTTTCTTCTTCAAAGTCAAACGAGAGCTTCTCTCTCATTCCTCGTATTGAGTTGCATGCTCACTCACGGGCGTGCACAAATACCGATTGGTGTACAACCCCTTCCTCCGAAAAGGAAGAAAAAGAGAAAGAGTAGGAACACCACCGTCCATCAAGCCGATCCCGAGAATCGTGCTTTGATCCACACACAACAAGAAGCCATGGCCGGAGTTGACACTCGACCTTTGATAGAGCACTTGCAATCCAATGTGCAAGGATATGCCGATGCTATCAAGATACTCGATATTCCCGCAAACACATTTGAGCTAAAAACATCCATGATTAACTTGGTTTCAAACACACCATTTTTAGGAACAAGAATGATAATCCACATGATCACCTTAAGAAATTTCTTGCTCTTTGCAACACCATTAAGTACAATGGAGTTCCCCATGATGCAATTAAGTTGATATTGGTACAATTAATACTAGAGGGTACGGCTAAGCATTGGTTAGATACACAACCACCCAAGAGCATTACCACATGGGATGGTTTTACTAAGAAGTTTTTGAACAAGTTCTTTCCCCCATCTAAGACCACGGCTTTGAGGAACTTAATTATAGGCTTTCAACAAAAACCTAGTCAAACTTTTAGTGATGCTTGGGAGGAGTATAAAGAGTTATTGAGGAGATGCCCTAACCATGGATTCGATTGAGGTTCACCAAATCAATACTTTCTATGATGGATTAAAACCACACCACCAAGATTCACTTAATGCTTCCGCGGGTGGAAATATTCTTGCTAAATCCATTCAAGAAGCTTGGATATTATTGAGACCAAAGCAATGGTACAAACAAACACTCAATTTGAAGAAAGAGTTCATGTTATCCAAAATAATTCTCAAACACCTTGTGATAACCAATTACTCAAGAGTCACCAAGAGATACTTCAAAGAATAGATAGGGATCATGAGATGCATCTAAAGTTAGTCAAGAATTGATCCAAGCCATTAAGGGCCTTTCCTTGAACAATTCCACCAATGATGTGCATGCTATTACTCTTTCATGTGAGACTTTTGCAGGTCCCCATTCCTATCAACAATGTGATAAGGTGCAAGGTTATCAAGGGGAGTGCTATGCTTACCAAGAAGAACATCGAGAACATTTCAAGCCAAACATTAATCCAAACAACCTTTCTTACATGTCTCAAAATTACCTTGCTCCATCGGGATTCCCACCCCACCCACCCACCATTACTCAACCCAATCCATCTCAATTGTTACAAAGGAACCAAGGTCCAAGACCACAATACCAAGGGAACAATTACAAGGCACCTAACACCTTTAAAAGTCAAGGAAATAATTTTCATCCACAAAATCAAGGATTTCACCCACCACCAACCTTCCCAAATCAAGGATACCCTCAAATTCAAAATCAAGGTTATGTGCCATATGATAATCAAGAGTATGTTAAGAGGAGAATTCATGAAAGTGAGAAAAGAATGCAAGAGAAAATGAAACTCATTGCGGAGGAGAAAACTAAGAGGTTGTTAATGGCATTTAATCAAAGACCACAACGGGCTTTACCATTTAACACACAAACAAATCCAAGGGCCAATGTTAATGCTATCACAACAAGAAGTGGAAAAACAACTCATGATCCTTCACCACCCAAACCTACTTTGGTAAAGCCTACTATGATTCCTTCTTGTGATAAGCCTTCTACATCTAGTTTACCACCCTCAAGTTTTACACCTTCTCAACATGTACCTCCTATTACTTTCACTTTCACACCTACTCATAAAGAAACCAACAAGGAAAATCCTTCATCAACTACTCAACCAAAACCAAGTCTTCCTTACCCATCAAGATTAAGAAAAGACAAGCTTAAGAACAAGGATGATATACAAGTCTCAAAATTTTTGAGGATGTTCAAGCAACTTAACATAAACATCTCCTTTGTGGAAGCTTTAGCCAATATGCCTAAGTTTGCTAAGATGATCAAGGATTTACTTTCTAACAAGAAGAGATTGGTGGATTTGCCTAATGCTTCCTTAAATGAAAATTGCTCCACGATTTTGCTTAAGAAGTTGCCTACTAAGCTTGGAGATCCGGGGAGGTTTTTGATTCCTTGCAATTTCTCGAGGGTGGAAAATTGCATGGCTTTAGCGGATTTAGGAGCAAGCATAAATCTCCTGCCATTATCGATTTGGAAGAAACTTTCACTTCTCGAGCTCACTCCTACTAAGCTGACTCTTGAGTTGGCCAACCGTACTATAGCTTATCCGGTGGGAATTGCGGAGGATGTTTTTGTTGGGGTTGATAGATTTACCTTTCTCGTGGATTTTGTGGTGGTTGATTATGATATGGATCCGAGAGTTCCTTTGATTGTTGGTCGGCCATTTTTTAGAACGGGTCGAACTCTAATAGATGTGGCGGAAGGTGAACTTACAATGAGGGTAGGAGATGAGAGAGTTGTGTTTAACATGGGAAAGTTGTCAAAGAAGTCTAATGAGCCCGAAGCGGTGAAGCATATTGATGTTGTGAATGAGGAGGAAACTCATGATGATATCCTTGATGAAGTTTGTGATGAATATTTTTATGAAGCTTGCTCAAGTGGAGATTATGATTTACCTCATGTTGAGACCATTGCTTCCATTACTTCATCTTTGGATTTTCATAATCCTCAAGAGCTTAACTTTGGTGATTTTGTGATTTATTCCAATCCTCTCTTTGAAACCTCATATGATAACCCACTTTTCCACCATGATGAAGAAACCAATGCGGATCTTAGTGATGAAGAATCTCTTCTTTGTGATACACCATGTTGGAAACTCATTTTATGTGACGAAATTTAAGAATTCCCATTAGTTATCATAGTCACACACGCTTAGACTAGACTAGGTTCGATGTATAGTTTAAGGTGCGTGTGTGACTATATATACCCCTCCTTAGCTTCCAAGGAGGGGTGTTGTTTTGTGTCTCATTTTCACTTTTATTTCATTTTCCTTTCTTTCACACACATTCAACCTCTCTTCTCTCTCTCTAAACCAACAATGGCTACCACCACCATCTACCACCACATTAGACCACCGGATCCGATTTAGCTTTTCTACATTTGGCATCAGAGCCTCGGTTCCATCCTTGGATCGTTCTTATTTTCGATTTCGGTGGTCTATAAAAAATCTTTTTGGTCCGATTTGTCATGTGTTTGTGTTGTGTATTCAGATTCGTGTCGTGTTTTCAGATTCATCTTGTTATCAAGGTCGTCATATGTCTTCACTCTTATGGTTCGTTTTTTTCTTCTGATTCAAGTTATACATGATTTCACTATATCTGTTTATTACTATCATTTTCTTTGAATCAGTTTATCACTTATTGTTCAAATGTGTGTCAAACGAGCCCCGTAATACAATTTTCTGTCCAGTTTGTGTACCCGTTTTTTTTTGTGCTTGTCCCTTTACAAATCTGCTTTTCTTTATGGGGATAAAGACAAAATTTTCATGGTCCAACCATTTTTTTCGGTATATTCAAAGCTGGTCAAAAACCTATTCAGATGGGATATTGCGATGAGATTTTCAGATGGCAACATTGCGATACTTTTTCAGATATACACATTGCGACGGCTTCTTTTTCGGATTTATTCCGATGGGGTTCTTTTTCACATTCCGATGGGTAGGGCTATCCTCATTGCGATGGATGGTTTGATTCATCGCAATGGTATTTAAGTCGTCATGCTGCCCAAATTTTTCCGTCAACATTGCGATGGATTTTGGTTCATTGCGATGGGTTCCATCGTAATGGGTCATCATTGCGATGGACATAATACTGTTGCGATGGACTCCTTTTTGCTATCACTGAGATGGGACATTTTAGACTGCGATGGACTGAAAAGTGTAGACTGCGATGGCTTAAATTTTTAGACTGCGATGGGTCTAAACATTTTAAGACTGCGATGACCATCTGACTCATGTTACGATGGAAATCTCTTGACTGCGATGGGTTCATTTTTTTTTTCTAGACTGCGATGGAAACTCTTTTAGACTCCGATGGGTTTAAACATTGTGTGACTACGATGCAGTTTACAAAATTACTTGACCATGACCATGAAGTTTCAGTTTAAGCTTAATTTACAAAACCATCTCAACCGAGTCAACTCGGTACCTACCGAGTTGACTCAGTTAACCCAACTGAGTTGACTCACTGACACCCTTATGCCTCCACAACAAATCCAACAACAATTATCTAATCCTAATCCCTTCGTCTCCTAACCCATCTAAACATCAAAAAGACTCAAAAATGATCTCAGATTGTTTAAACGATTTTATATCTTTCAAAAGATTATTTTTCTCTCGTTTAAACATACTCATCACAGATCCATGTTTGGTTCTAAACCAAACTTTTCATATATACGAAATCAAATCAGAATTAATAACAATAATGTTATAATCATTTCTTTGTTTCTATTTAGTCACATCAAACCAACATGCAGTTATAACCATACCTACCCGAGACCCCCACAAATGGGACCTTGATGTCACGTCTTCGTGATGGATCAAACTACATCAGATTAAATTTGTGGGTCAATGGTTACAGTTGCAAACGGATTAACATATAGCTTCGAGACATTTATGTGAGATGATTGTTATATATAGATGATCGATGATGAGTTTGGATCTATTTTTTTGATAAGAAATATATAAGATGCAGATATTTTTGTGTGGCTGATAGAAAGAGGGTGAGATGGGGGATGGATTAAACAATGATGGAGAGTGGGGGACGGCGGATGTTTCTAGGTTGTGTGAGAGAGAGGGGGCGGATGTTACGATGTAAATGAAAAAGTGATTAGGCTTACTTAATCTTTAGGGTTAGGGGTTATATTCTTGTCATGTGGATCGGGTATTGCATGGGCTGGGCTTAACAACATGATGGGTTGTAGCCAATTGTTTCTTGAATTGGGCCAGGACTCACGTGTAGTTAAATATGACATGGGGCTTGATTTTTTAATAAATATTGGGCCACATATTTCACAACACAATATATACGAATTTTGATTTCAAAATTAATTATTTTGGATAAAATTTTGTGGATATTGTCGGGATTTAAATGTGACATCGTGTCGTGACAAAGTGACGAGACAATTGTGACGAGAATTTATTTGAGACGAGACCAATGAAAAAATGGGTGATTTTTTAGTGACTACAGATTTTTTTTGGATCGGATATTAATTATTTGAAGACGGAGACGAATTTCTTCGAAGGCGTGTACTTATTTTATCCTTGAACAGATAACTTGCTCGTGCTTAATCTCAGAATGAAGACTTGTTTATCTGGTTTCCGGGTTCGGGGTGGATGGTTGATGACTCGGATAACTATCACTCAAAGGGGTTACTTTGTTGTACTCAGTGTCACGCGCATAGTCGATGTGGATAATTTAAAGAGGGGTTGTGCTTATAGACATCTTTAGTGATGCATTGGGTACTTAAAATTTTATCCACCGTTCTTCATTCAACAATAGTGCAAGCTTAAGTCACAAGATCAAAGGATTCTTATTCAGTTTCATGTTTGATGTATCTGGTTCATTCCATCAGTGGTCACTTCAAATTGCTTTCAAGTGGGTTGGTAAAGATGGCCATGGAGAGTTTATGAGAAGAGATTTTCAATCAACAGCTGATTCTCACCGAATATAATTAAGCTTATTTATTATTCTCTCGAGATTTTCAGGTTTATGTGCTTACGATTTATTGATGGTTCTGAGTTTCAAAACCATCAAGGGGGAAGAAGAAGACACATCGAACGCACAACGAGTACACGTGATGAACTTCATACCTTCTTTTGATTTGATGACATTTGTCATAGCCGCAGAGAAAATCAGTGTTTTAACTCGTGGCGTTATCAATCTCTAAACAGTACACTACTGATTCGATGATTAATTGTTTGGTTGTTGCAATTATTCATCATCATTATCCTATATGCATTCCCGGGACTTAATTGACTCTGGTGCATCTCCGGAAGAAGATATGTGGATTTCCGAGACTTAATTGACTCTGGTGTTACGATGTCAACTTCATGAATGGGATAAAGTGTCTACTTCAGTATTTAAGCTTCATAATGGGGATTGATTTACTTTCTTCAACCATGTGGGGGAAGAAATGTCTTGATTCTTTTTCGTATGCATAACTTGAACTCTCAGGGGGAAGAAAAATTCAGAAGAATTATTCAAGCGTGAGAAGAGAAGTTGTTGATCTACTTGGTATACCCCTTACTTTCAATTCCTCTTAGCAACGTTATCATGTTATATGATGGGATTTGCTTGTTAGATTCCGCTGTGCGCTTAATCATTCTAAGCTTTATTGAAAGCTTTGAAGTTGCTTACGAGGATTGTTGATTTAGGGGGAAGCTACTTAAAAGCTTCTACATCAAGTTTATGTGGCATGAATTAGGGGGAAGCTAATTCAGAAGCTTCTCCTTAACCAGAAGTGTATGAGTTACTTAGCTCGTGCCGTTACAGTATTTCTACTACAAGTTAAAGATGAGTCGTTTTTGAAGTCAAAGGCCTCAGAAGACATCATCAGCATTGGACGCTTCATGAAAGCTCTTGTTCTTATCATTATGTACTTGTTAGGAAAAAATATTGTAAGGAATTCTACACGTCGTCCCATGGGGGAAGATTGTTGGAAACTCACTTTATGTGACGACATTTAAGAATTCCCATTAGTTATCATAGTCACACACGCTTAGACTAGACTAGGTTCGATGTATAGTTTAAGGTGCGTGTGTGACTATATATACCCCTCCTTAGCTTCCAAGGAGGGGTGTTGTTTTGTGTCTCATTTTCACTTTTATTTCATTTTCCTTTCTTTCACACACATTCAACCTCTCTTCTCTCTCTCTCTCTAAACCAAAAATGGCTACCACCACCATCTACCACCACATTAGACCACCGGATCCGATTTAGCTTTTCTACACACCAACATATGATGATTATAGTGATGATGAGATCTCTACTTATGACTCTCCATTTGTTGATGATCACACTTCCTTGGGTTTTGAGGAATCACCAATCTTTGATAGACCAATCTATGATGTTTATGGTGATGAGGAGGATTCTATCATGGATGAGATTGATGAGTTTTTAGAAGTGGATATATCTTTTGAGTACACTCTTGGTTATATTGATGAGGAGGGGGACATACTCTATCTAGAATCTCTATTGCATGAAGATCCTTTACCCTCTTCCTTGTCCACTTCAACTTTTCAAAGTGATTAAGGAAAACAAGTCATCATGGCTTCTTCTAAGACTTTTTGTTACCCATTACTCCAAAACCTTTCCCTCACCATGTAACCTACAAGGGAGAATCTTCTAAGGCAATCAACACTTGTTATTTTCCCAACAAGGAACGGATTTTTGATCCTTGTATAGAGCTTTCTAAACCATCTTAGTAACCGCCTGATGCAACAAAAGGAAAACTTGTGAAAGATTTGAGAGTATCACCTTATCACCTTTTGAAGAACATATGGGCAACCATGTTGGAGAACCACACTTCACCTTTTTCACCATTTCTTGGGAAATTAGTTGTTGAATTATGTTATAAGTAGGATGGAAATTATGTACTTGATCTGGGGGGATATTTATGGAGTTTTGATAATTGAAAACTTGTTTTACCTCATCATGGAGATTTTTCTTAAAAAGGGCAAAACTTTCACTCTCCATGATAGGTTTGAGACACTTTAAAAGTGTGGGATGAGTCGAGCTAGAGACTCCTTAAATCAAGCTTGAATAACTAGGTTTAGAAGTTTTTAGATCTAGAGTGTTGTAGTTTAGAAATAAGGATAGATAGTTGATGAGAAGTGTAGGGAGACCTTCTTTTGTCTTCATATTGTTTGTAGGGTTTCTCACTCATCACGTGCTTTGGAGCTTCTGGAGGAGGCCCTTATATCCAGTTCACTTTGTTACTATTGTGATTTTTCATAGACACATTGTACTTTAAAAATGAATTCACTATAGTTGATATTTCCTTAACTTGGGTTAAGCAAAGTCTATTAATTGTCATAAGTGTAAGGGAATTTTTATACTTCCATGCTCTTAAACATTGAGGACAATGTTTAGTTTAAGTGTAGGGGGTCTTCTATCGAAGTGATCTTACCTAGACTTTGTCATTGACCTTCATGATAACACGGAAAATAATTTTTCAAACATTTTTCAAATTTTTGATCTACTTTGGCCACCAAAAATATGCATTCATAATTTTTGCATCGATTATTTTTCATTTGCATAACACATTTTCATTGTATATATTTCTTTTGTTCTTCATCAAAAATATAAAAAGGAAAAAATATAATAAGAACATGGTTTAACAAATTTAGACTTCTTTAACATATTAGGCCCGCCATGGATATTTTGACTCAACCCGAGTTTGCTTATCTAAGCATTCTCTAGCTAGTATCCTTAACCATGTAGTCCTTCGTTGGTCTATTAGGCTAAGCATCCACCACTCTCATTATTTGAGATTTTAAATTTGTGTAGAATGGGAAACGATAGAGTTGAAGCAAGTATAAAAGGGCTAGATAAACTTCATGATGATTACTTGTGGCTAAACCCTTCTCTCATTTACCTCTATTTTCTTCGCATGTATATATGTTAATAATTAATCAAGAACGGTTTTAATTGGTTCGTAATCTCTTATGCATTTTTGTCTAATCATTCATGGTTGGTATAAGTACGTCTTAAGATTCTAAGTTAGAACGTTTTATGTGTACTAGACTTATGTCATGCTTAATATTTAGCGGATGTGTTTCCTTTTATTCTTTTCAACTTTCTTTGTGAGGAATAAAGAAAAAGAAGAGCGGCTTATGAAAAAAATGAGTGGCTAGAAAAAAAAGAAAAGAAAAAGAAAGAAAAAAAATAATAATTATACAAGACTCCCAAGAGGGGTAGTGAAGTGTTAATTATAGTAACTATTAGATTCCAATATTACCTTGACAGGTTGCGGGGATTTAATAGTTTCTCCAATCCAATATTACCTTGACGGGTTGCGGGATTGAAGATCCAAAGTCTCAAAAAGGCGGAGGATGTAAATTATTGCGTGAGTTTTATTTTCCTTTACATAGCGAGTGTGTAGATACTTATTAATGCATGACATGAGGATTTTACACATAAGGCGAATGACTTATTACTCTTGAAACGGAATTATATTAATTGTGAGTGGTTTTTCAAGTAATGGATGAGAGGATTACTTAGGATTAAAACCGTGCTTCCTTATTTTTGGATTTTGCATTTCTTATATTTCACGATTCAAATAATGACAAATTTGCCCAAAAGCAATTTGCTCAAATAATAACCGGTTCCACACTTAATTGTCATGAATAAGTTGATGCACTTTTTACTTGTGAATCCAATGATCCCATTTTAAGCTTGGTATGAGGAAAGTGAAACTTGACGGTGATAAGTATCCATGGTACCAAAGCCCTAATTCAAGTCAACGATTTCTTTATGAGTTTTTCCATCAAAACCATTTCAAGAAAAATCCAAAAAAATATAAATAGAAGTTTCTTTTGCATTGCATTGTTCAAAATCAAAATCATGCATCAAATAGAGTAGCAAAGTGTAATAGCATTCCATTTTGGCCAAGGTAGGTTAATTATGAGGAGAATGTAAATTTGTGCTTTAAAATGTAGCATTGGATGAGGTCATGGAAATGTTCAAGTGTAGTGGATTTGATATGAGCAAAAACTCATATCAATTAATCAACAAATCACCCTAAAACACATGGAAAATACCTAACTTTTGTGTTATAAAGTGGAATTATGTGGTATGTTTTGTGTTTGTGTTTAAATAGGTAAGAAGGATACATTTTCAAGCAAACAAGAAGAAATCAAGCTTATTTGGATGAAAAAGACAAAGAAGGATCAAATATGACAAGACTTTGAAGATAAAGGACCTATCTTGACAACATTCCAAAGTTGAAGGACTCAAAGTGTAAATTGGTCAAAGTCAAGATCCAAGTCAAACATGGTCAACTCCAAAGTCAACCAAGTCAACGGGTCAAACTAGACAAGTATGCAAGTGGAAGAACCAAAAATGTCATTAGAATGAAGATTCTAGCTCATTTGGACATTCTACCAAACTCTAGGGACTTAATTTGCCAAAACTACACCAAAAATCGCTTCAGTCTGTGTGAATGGGCTAATAGCCAATGAGAATGCAAGGAATATTAAACACGGATGGCCAGCTATACAAGCCACCTCACTAGCTCATTAATGAGCCGACTTGCTACAGTGCCACCCCACTAACTCATTTTCTAGCCAATCAGAAGAGGACATGCAATAATCTCTTATCCAATATTAGATATCAATCTGTGTGCTCTACTCTTGCCCAACCAGAGACTGCCACGTGGCATCGTCTTCAACAAACGAACGCATATTCGTTCTCAAGCTACAATGCATTTCATGAGGAGATTTATACATGAAAATTACTCGTCTTCAATAGAGGAACACAATGGGAACACTTAATCAAACTGAAACTCAAAGGATTAAAATCCCCCAATTCATGAAGAACACAAGAATCTGCAATTGAGCAATCTATGACACCTGGCAGTCTGCTATTGGATGGGACACGTCATCGACCCCAAATCATTCTCATTTCTTGTCTATAAATAGGGATTATACTTCTCATTTGTTATACGTAGCTAAGTGTGAAATTCACACACACTTCCAATTTTCTCTCTTCAATCTAGTTAGTTAGTTGTTAGTATAACAAACTCAAGAGCTTGACAACCTCTTGAGTTAGTTATAGTTAATTGTAACTACTTACCTACTTCTGTAACAAACTCTTACATTCAAATCAATAAAATTCACTCATTTCCTTCAATCTTCTTATCTTACCATGCATTACTGTTGAATCTTGTTGCTGTTATAAGTTTCTTGTGATCACACTTGATCATTAGAGGCTTGTTGAAGATTTGTAGCTGTTTTGATCATTCCAGTTGCTGATCTGTTGATTTGTAGCAGAATTGGGTAGAATTGATCATGATGATGATAGTAGATGGTTGATTGATTGTTATTAGTGCTAAGGTGGTGGCTTAGCATTGTTTAGGAGGCTCAGCGCCTACCTACTCCATCAATGGAGGCTTTATGCTAAAAGTTTTCAAGTTTCTGAGTTTTGTTCCACTTAACAGTCCATTGCATGCTCAATACTAGTTTAAATACTGCTTGATCAAGTGTGATTAGTCTGTTTTGGCTTGATTCTGTTGAGTAGATAGCTTATTGTTAGATTGTTAGCTTTTAGCTTGCTTTTACTTGTTTCTGTCATTCATTTCATTAGTCATTTAGCTTGTTAATGCATTTTGAATTCTAGTCTGTTATCTAGCTTGTTATTAGCTCATTTACACTTCATTTTGATCATAAATTTTGTGTGGGTATAAGTCATAGCTCAGTTAAATCATTTGCTAAAATTCTCATTACAAAAGTTGTAAAAAGATCATATAAGTAGTGTTTGGATCTGCATTCATTTTGTAATTCAAGTGTGATATATTGGTTAGACCTTGTTCATTACTCTTCCTCTAGTCTTTTTAAATAAGTCTGTGTAGTTTTCAAGTCAAAAGGTTGGTCAAACAGGCAATTGGTTGATAAAGTTTGGGTCAATCTTGTGATAATAGTTCATCAGTAAAGTAGCCAATTTCAATCTCATGCCATTGTTTCATTTCTTGGTTAAATTCAGTCAAACTAGTTTCTAGATGTCATTTAACATCTGAAGTTTAAGTGTTGTTAAGGAAATCATGCAGTTTTCACAATTAACCTTAGTATTAGCTTTTGAATAAGCACTCAAGCCAAAGCAAGTTTCTGTGATAAAATAGCTTACTGATTTTTTAGATTGGCATTTCTACTTCATAAATCTTGTGATTTTCTTCTACATTCTTACTTAGAAACATGTCATGAATAGATTTTGAGCTTTTCAGAAATTTCATTTTTTGGTCAACAAAAGTCAATAAGCTAGGTTTCAGCTTATTTTCAATTTCCTGCTTATCTACTGGACCAATTTTCACAAGAAAAGACATTTCAGACTCACAGCAAGCTGTTTAATAAGATTTGACTTAAAAATTGGAATGTGTATGTCTGGATTTTATGGTAGCTTATTCTTGGCTTATTGGAGTTGAATTATTTGAGTTTTAGAGCATTTCAAGCTTTTTCCTTGGGCAAGTCTTGGTGTTTTTCAATTTTAAGTTGTTTAAAACTTGTTTGAGCTTAATTGGTTCATTTTTGAGCTTGTACGAGCTTATTTGTCTTTGGTGCCCGTTTTTGGTAAAATTTACCTTTTAATTGCAATTTAGTCCTCATAGTTTGTAACTATTTTCTAAACTGGCTAAACTTCCACTTAATTAGGGTTTGCAAGATTTCAGTCCATAACTTTTCACAAGTTGTCATTTTCAGTTAGTTTGTTTTAAAAGTTGTTACATTTGGTTAGAAATTTGTTAGAATTTACATAATTGGTCCTTTTACTTTCTGATTTTTACATTTCAAGCATTTAAGTTTCATTTAATGACATTTTTAGCGCAATACTTTCATAGATTTACATTTTTGTCCTTTTGTGAATAAAAATTTGGTATTTGCTAAATGTTTTACGGTTACGTAGCTTAATATTTTTCACCTTTTTACGTGCTTGATTAAATAGACATAGAAAATCCAAATAACCATATCAACCAAAAACGATAATAAACTTGATATTGTTAGGACTTTCAATTAGTTAAGAATCGAGAGAAACGAACTTCAATTTACTAAATTTCAATAAGCTAAAAACTCAAAACCCTAACTTGTAGAAGTCCCAAAATACCCTTGATTAAGTTTGAATATTGACTGATCATGTGAAGTTCTTGGACGTTTGTGAAGCTGTAAAGGGTGATGGAATCTGATCAAGGGCTCACAATGAGCTTATGTTGTAAGCTACATTGTGGGTGGTAGATTTCTGCATGACTTTGGACTTATCCCAAAAACGTGTACATGGGGTTCAACATGTGAGCTGCTGGTTGGTGATGTGGCAAGTTTAGAGGTTGGGTTATGATTAACACCACCCTAATCATAGTTCTGGATAAAATATTGGGTTAATTTCATGTATTTAGTGAATGCCCAGTTTTGTTCTTGAGTGAATAGTGGGTTAGTTTGATCTGGATTAAGGTTTGAATTGGGTGTTTAGCGCGTTTAATTAACTAATAAATATTAGTTAGTTATACGGCTGAGTGGGATGGTGACTTGGCGAATTGGTGAGTGGTGATTGGTGGGATGGAGTTAGTGGGGCACGTGTCCTCCTCTCACTGGTCTATGTAACTTTCATGTCTTGGTAGAAAACACCCCACTTCTTCCTTCTTTCTTTCACTTTGTGTTAAATAGCATGAAAACTGAAAACCCTTTGTAATGAAGTTTCAGTTTTCACATTTTTGCCCCAAATAGTTTTGGAAAAGTATCGCAAGGGTATTTCTTGTAATTTGATGATTCTTGAAGGGTTGTTTTGGCATTTTCTTCAAAATTTATGGTCTTGATTTGTATAATTGACTTCCTAGAGGACTAATATTGACAAGTCTTCATTTTTGAGGGACCATTATTACCAATTCTTCAAAGTGGAGGGCCCTTTTTGTAAATTTGACAAACTTTAAGGACCAAACTTGTAATTATGAATAATCAAGGGTTTAAAGTGTCAATTCTTCAATATTGGAGGACCCTTCTTGTATAATCTTCAATTCTTCAAGGGTTATTCTTGGAAATTCCATATTAGGGCTTGGTTCATTGTGCGGCTTCATTTCCCGTGTTCATTTTTGCTTGTTACTTGTGATCTTTTGTCATTTTCTCAATATATGTACCTAAAATACACATGTAACAAACACAAGTATATATTTGGCATATTTCATGATATTTAATGCATTTTAGGCCCATTTTAAGACGATGAGACTATGTATAAAAAGCAGTCTCATCAACCCTCAAACCAATGGGCAAACCGAGGTCACAAATCGTGGTTTAAAGAGAATTTTGGAAAGAACGGTGGGAGAGCATCGAGCTTCTTTGTCAGATAAGCTTGATAATGCTTTGTGGGCTTTTAGGACGGCTTTCAAGACACCATTTGGTTGTACTCCATATAGGCTTATCTATGGAAAAGCATGCCACCTCCCATTCGAGTTAGAGCATAAGGCTTCATGGGCTCTCAAGTGGGAAAATTTTGATTTGAACCTAGCCGGTTCACATAGAAAGGACCAACTCAATGAAATGGATGAATTGAGAGCCAATGCTTATGAGAACTCATTGCTCTACAAGGAAAAAACTAAGCAATTGCATGATGCTAAGATCAAGAACCATAAGTTCAAAGTTGGAGAGCCGGTTCTCCTCTTTAACTCAAGGTTGAAACTCTTTGCGGGCAAGCTTAAGTCAAGATGGTCCGGTCAATTCACTATTGCTCAAGTGTTTCCATATGGAACTATTAAGTTTCTCAACCTAATGGTCCAAATTTCAAAGTGAATGGTTGATGTGATCGTGATAGTATAGTGATAATTAGATACGTTATAGGATAAATTAGTAAATTACCTTTAGGAAAAAGTAATAGACTAAAATTACCAAAGACGAATTCAATTAAACACGTGGATGAACCAAGTTCGTTGTACACGAAGATCGAGTGAATTTGAGACGTTTGGTTTTGACTTGGACAATTGATTTGAATGAATTTTCGGTTTTTAAACTAAAAAAATACTCCTACAAATTTAAAACTATTTAATTTTATCCTAAAGTGCATGTATCGCTACCCCGAAATTTATTTAATCTAATACAATACAATTATTTAAAATCAACACTATTTAAAAACTTAAACTATTTTAAAATTCTATTTAATAAAAACTTATTCAATTAAAATACTTTTACACTATTTTAAAATCTATTAAAAACTATTTTACTAATAAAAATTAATTAAATCTAATTTATTTAAAAACTAACTATATTAAAATCTATTTATTTAAAAACTAATTAAATTTCTAGAGAAAAATTAGTAAAAACTTTATAAGAGAAAATTTATAAAAAGATTACAAATGTAAATTAAAGTAAATAAGAGTAGATAATAAAAAAACTGACAGCTATAAAACGAGTTACTATATTAATTAACTTGACAGAAGATAAAATCAAAAGAGCCAGTTAGCTCAGTGGTAAACTTGTGAGGCTGTGAACCGAGAGGTCTCGAGTTCGAGTCCTAGGAAGGACATTTTTGGATAATTATTATTTTTGACAAATGATAATTAAACTGTCACAGGAGGTGACTTTTGATAAATATAAAATCAGTATTCTACCAGACCAATTTAATCAGTAATTTATTAAACTTAGCATAACAACAATTATAGCAAAACAAACAAGCTAAAAACACTTAAACCATCAGATATCAGCGAATAAAGCAACAGTACGCAAACAAAATTCAGCAAATGATAAAATGAATATCAGCAAAGGCTGGTGAAACTCATCTAAATAATCAAAACAGCAAAATCAACACAACTCAGCAATACAAGAACATGTATCAGCGAACTAACATCAGTTAAGCTAGCATCATACTAATATCCAAGTAAAATCAATAGCAGATTTAGATCAAAGACAAATCAGCAAACTGAACAAATCAACATCATCCTAAAGTTATCAGCAGACTAATGAATTAGGAATAAGACTAACAGTTAACAGATTACTTTATGAAAATCTCACTCAAGCAGTTACAAACTTATGAAATTCTTGTTAGTAACTAGAACAAACTACCTAACAAAGCCTTAACCAAACTTACAGAACCAAATGACAGCAGTCATAACATAAATCTCCATTAAGGTAAAACAAATCAGTTCATCTCAAAAGGACTTAATCCAACAAATCAGTATTAGCTATAAAATCTAAATAAGCCAACCAATCAATTCATCACATCCATAGCAGCTTAATCATTAAAATCAAAACAAACAGACTCATTCATTAAACTAAGCAGATTTATAAACATAAACATTAAAAAGAAAAGAAAGTAGAACCTTTTGGAGATTCCTTTGAGACGAAGATCGGCGCTGAGTCGTCTTATCTAATCCGAGTCAAAACCACCAAACATCACCATTGAAACACCACCACCATCAATCGAACATCATCAAAACAGATAATATTCGGACTGTTTTTTTATTAAACTTTCCAGTAGGGAAAGCTTATTCCCAAATTTTCACTAAGTATTTAATCCAAGCTATTATTTTAAGCTTAATTAAATAACTCCAGCAGTTATAATAATTAAATCAAATTAAGATTCAAGAATAGTAAATTAAAGATTAAAACGAGAGATTCAAAAATTCAAAACTGAACTTTTTATTAAATCAAAATAGCATTACATTATTAAAAAGAAAAATTACAATCCTAATCTAATTTAAACATTATAACAATACAGTAAAAAATGGGATACCCAATACATGATTTGAGGGGGGTTTTATAGCTGAACCATAGGGGTTGGGGTGAAGAGTTTGTTGAGGAAGAAGAGAATCTCGACCGTTGATGAAGCATCTCTTTCTCTCTCTCTCTTTCTTATTTTCATCCAAGGGTTGAGAATAGCCAATCTAGCACACGGATTGCCAACGTGGCATTCTAGTGTGCTAGTTGTGCTAGTTCAAAGCTGAATTGGCATCTTTCTATTGGAGGAATGGGAAAAATGCGTTGTCTTGTCCAATAAAACGTTGCCACGTATCACACATCTCTCCATCTTCAAGTTCCGAAAATATGGAGGATTTATTTCTCATCGTGTGAATCACACGTGTGAATCACACGTGTGATAAAAACCCCCAATCTATTTGTTACTTTTTATTTGATTAGGGTTTGGAATAGTATAGGTTGCGTCTGGTTTATAGTTTGGGTGAAGGAGAAAGAAAGGTAAAAACATAGAGTATCGAAGGGATTTTTAATTGTGTGAGTGCGTTTGGTATGAATGACTTTGACTATATAAACCAAACGTTTATAACGTTCATAGTAATCTTGATTTATCAAATGGGTTTTAAGGCCGAAATACACGTCCCATATATCATTCAAAGTGCTTGTAGCCCATTTAATTAAATCCGGCTCATAGATATTCAATTTGGGCTAATGTTGAAAAATAGATAACTAGTGTCACAAATGGGCTTTTGAACCCATTTATCCAAATTTGGGACCCACAAGCCCATAATCCTTCATAAGTATCAAATCCTCTAACATCGAGCTCATTTTTGGCATTGTCGATCTTTTCTTCAAACTCGTGCCGGTTTTTGTCGGTTTTCACGATCTTGGTACCTACACACATGAAACAACAAAACAACACATATACAAGGCATATTTGAAAATTTTATGCATTAATTCATTGTTTATTAATATAAATGATATGAGTATTTAAGCTCATATCAAACTCCCCCTTGCTAAGCAATTGTCGTGTCCCCACGCAATGATAAAATTAAACTCTAGCTACACCATTATTCAACTTTTGAAACTTTATTTTGCAAAGACATAATTTATTGCTTTCATTATTGAAAAATAACTTTTAGGATCATAAAACTCAAATAGATTCATCGTCCTCGACTTTTCACTTTTCCATGCCAAGTGTAAAAACAAGATCATTGTCAGTCGTAAGCCCTAAAATTAAACCAACTCATACAAGTAATTTGTGTTAAACTCAATCTCCTATTATTCCTAATTGTATCTCTAGATTTTATTTGTCATTCACCCAAAGGCTCATTTGAATTTATTTGATATTTATTAGTCCAAAAATGAAGGTAAGAACGGTGTAAGCTCAACACTCAAAACCTAACCTCGACTTCAAAAACCGTTGTCACTAAAGAAAGCCCACATCAAGGATAACTTAACACGATTTGAGGGATAAATCCCCGGACCCGAAATTTGGCTAATAGGACTACTTAAAGCAACAATAAAAACCTACAAAGTCAATTATGACCTTATTAATGGAGTTAGCAACAATTACACCATATCACCTTGTGGCTCTTTAAGATGCAATTGTGCTCCTTATTTAAAATCCACACCCGAAGGCTCCTTGGACAAAAATAAGGGAATTGACATCACCATCCCACCTTATGGCTCATGATGATGAAGCAATTTTTATTCAACACGTCCCCTTGCCATACACCCTAAGGCTCTAATGACAAGGTTAGTGCTACATGACTCCCACCCGAAGGCTCCTAGAGAACATGTTTTTATTTATTCTTCTTTATTAATATGATATTTATGGTAAGCCAAATTTCCGCAATCCCATGATCAAAAGTCCATGACGCTGACACCCTTAATGTGTTCTCACTTTCATTACAAGGGAATAAAAAGAAGGAGTTACGAGTTAAGATATCAAGCCTAAACCGCTAAAAACTTCATTTATTAAGCAATTATTATTCAAGTGTGGAAAATAAATACGATGAGATTAAATCAAACACAAAAATACTTGCACAAAGAAGAATTAATTTTAGAAACATATGATTGAACTCTATCATCTCTTGTTCTCCATATTGTAAAATTCTAAAAATGTGAAATCAATGGATACTTAGCCTATTAAATCAAAGTTTTGGGTTTTCAAGTCATCTATAGGATCTTGCATCTTCATATACTTTTTCAAGTTTTAGAATTTGCGTTTTAAAGTTCCCTTGATAAACGACTTTCTAGGATCAATTATAGGAACTTGCGAAAAGTTCTTGTTCTTAACCCGTATGAGTTAAGACTTTCGCGTTTTAAAGTTCCCTATATAAAAGCCTAGCAAAACTTAATTCAAATACGTTAAGGAAAAGCTAAGGTTAAAAACCGAGTCGAGTCAAAAACTATTTTATTTTCACCAACGGAAAGCCTACATTTGTGTCAAAACACTTATTTTATTTATTAAAACTTAAAATACCATGAAAAATTTTAAAATTTTATGAAAAATGAGAAAAAAGATTACGTTTAGACACGACAAAAGCAATTGCAAGCGATTATATCGATTGACTCCCCCATGCTAAAACCAAACATTGTCCTCAATGTTTCTTAGCTCAAGAGTAACACCCCCTTGATAAAACACGAAGAGTCTAATGCAAAATCCTAGCATTGAAAGAGCACGCAAATCTATAAGCCGTTTATTAATTATGCCTCAAGATAAAACGTTAGTCGATAAAATCATAGGATAGAGAGTGTGCCCCTTTTGGCATTCAAAGAATGGAAGATCAAGTGGACCGGCAAAAACCGAACACGAGAGTCTTCAATGATTAGGGTCATACCTAAGATTCACAACACAACAAAACACGAGCACGAGCTTGAAAGATCAAGCCTTATTAGTTGTTAGAAAATAGAAAGAAGATAGAATGTATGGGACTCCCCCACAAGGCACCTCGTTTTTGTTCACCGAGTCATGAGCTCGACTCGATCCCCGCATTCATTGGTCCTTAGGGAAAATGGTGAAAACCGGCATAATAGAATAGAATCCATAATAAAGCACGATCCCGGGGTCAAAGATCTCATCCTCGTTGTGGATGAAAACGAAAGGATAAAACTCCAACACAAATCTCTAAAAAGAGATGGAAGTCACAAGTAATGATATGGATAAAGCATGCTCCCCGAGATAAACTCGCACCAAGATGATCGAAAAGTCTTTCAATTATTACATCGGTGAAAGGCCGAGATTTCCCTAAATCAACGATTCTGAGGTCAAATACCTCTTCCTCGGTAGAGAAAGGAAAAGACAACACGGTGTCGTCCCCCCATGCTAATCCAAAATCATATGAAGCACATGGTAAAGGTGGTATAAAAGTCTAAACACTAGTGGTTTCAACTTGCATGACTTTGTTGACCTTGTCACTCTTATGAATGTGAACAAAGGGGTCATGGTACTCAAAATGAGTCGCATGAAAAACTCGCACATTAAGATCAAAGCGAGTGGAAAGGATAATTGGAGCAAAAGTAATTTCTTCCTCCGGGTCAACATTATCATCATCATAAATCGGGTGATCAAACCAAGAATCTTCATCACCGTCATTAGACTCTTCCTCAAATTCCGAAGGAATGTCTATATAAAGAAACTCATCAACCTCCTTCAAAAGAAGTGCATCATCACAAAGGTTGTGAGATGTAGGAAGTATGATGCTCTCAAAATCCTCTTGAAACAATGGATTATTGTTCATTGAAGCTTCAAAGAGAGGATTTGAGTAAGTCACAAAAGTGTCATCAATCTTGTCATCACAAGAAATATCCGACAAAGTATCAAGTGTGTCACACTCGGATCAAGATCATCATTCTCATAAGAAGGAAATTCATCGGATAATTCCTCAAGAATGGTAGGTAAAACATGAGAATCACGCTCGATCTCGAGATCGGAAACGTCTTCACTTCCCCGTGGAAGTGGATCAATGATAGCAAAACGTTCATCGACGAACTTATCGTATGAATAGTCACAAACCTCACTCGGTGTGAAGTTAGGAATCAAAGGCTCTTCAAATGAAGATTGTGCCTTAGGAACATCAAATTGATCCTTCGAAGAGAGTGAAAATGAGTCCATTTTCAAAGATTGTTCAATTAAAGCAATACCACTCTCGGGATCAAAATTCTCACTATCAAACTCACTAGCATCAAATGGTGCACTTAGGTATTCATCAATTTCTTTTTCAATCTTATAACTATCATCCTCGTGTGGAGTGAGTAGAGAAGAGGTAAGATTACAACATGATTCAACAAAGCAAGCTTCTTCCTTTGAATTTAACTTTTCTTTATCACAAAATGAGGTTTCCAAAATTGGAAAAACACCTTTATCAAAGAGAGCTTTCTTATTACTTTCAATAGTCTCAACAAGTTTAACACTTTCCACTTTCTTAGAAACAAATCTTGGAATCTTTTCCTGTTTGAAAACAATACTTTTATCTCCATAAAACAATTTAATCTCCTCTTTCCTCATATCAACTTGAACATGAGCCGTGCATAAAAATGGACGTCCTAAAATGATAGGCACACGAGGATTGGTCTCATAATCAACTATAGAAAAATCGGCTAAGTACAAAAACCTTCCCACTTTAACAATGACATTTTCCGCTATACCAACCGGACGGGTGGTGGTACCATTAGCAAGCTCAATGATCATTCGAGTGGTACTAAGTGGTGCATAGTCAATAGTTTTCCAAATGGCTAGGGGCATTAAGTTAATGCTAGCTCCAAGATCGGCTAGAGCTTTGCACACCCCAAGCTCATTGAAAACACAAGGTATCAAAAATTGACCCGGGTCTTTATATTTCTCGGGAAAGAAATCAAAGAAAACCGAGGTACTAATCACATTTAAAGTAGCCTTGGTGACATCAAGAAAAGTTTCCTTAGGTGGAGGATTACACTCAATCACTTCAACTTCTTCATCACAATCATCATAAGCGGTTATGGCCTTAAGCTCTCCCTTCGGGTTTGGAATGGTATTACTAGGTAAGCAACCCGAAGAAGATGATGGTTTAGACATAAATCCCTCAAACATCGAAAGCAATTTCTTTTAACCTTGTTCCAAACTTTGTTGCATACGATTGTGACTTTGCTCTAATCTTTGCTCAAAACGGTTTTGGTTTTGTTCAAGTCTTTGTTGATTAAGCTCAATCTTATTGTTTTGCCCTTTAATCGTATTTTGAAACTCATTTTTCAAAGTTACCATTTGTCCTTGAATGTTATTTTGAAAAGCTTTCAAATTTGCCTCATTCGTTTTAATGTAGCTTGACAAATCATTTTGATTATTGCTTTGAAAACCTTGATTGTTTTGATTAGCATTAAACCAATTTCCTTGATTGTAATTCCCTTGGTTACCACGGTTAAAATTATTCCCATTGTTTCCATTGTTGTACCTATTTGGAACCGGTGGAAAACCCGGTGGAGCAACATGATTTTGACGAGGAACTTGACCGTTGGAGCCATAAGTTCCCGTCGCGGCAAAAGCACTAGCTTGATCAAACCCCGTGGTTGAACAAGCATAATTAGGATGTGCTCCACCACATGATACACAAACATTCTCAACCATATTAATTGATCCATGAGGATTCTTCCTTAGCTCATTCAAAAGTGTGTCAATCTTAGAATCCAATCTAGCAATCTCGGTATTGGACGAATTCACATTGGAAACACTCGGTGTGTTTCGTGAATATTACACTCTAGATTTATTCTCAATTATACCCCACGCGTCTCTCGGAGTTTTTCTTAAAAGATTACCACCCGCGGCGGCATTTAAAGAATCTTGTTCAATCATATTAAGCCCATTATAAAAAGTATTTATTTGATGCAATTCCGAGAAACCGTGGTGTGGACATTGTCTTAACAAATCTTTAAATCTTTCCCAAGCAACCCCAAACGATTCATGCACTTTTTGTTCAAATCTAGTGATCTCGTTCTTAAAGTTTGTTGTCTTAGATGGTGGAAAGAAATAATTCATGAACTTAGACACTAAATCATCCCATGTTAAAATCGAACCCGGTGGTTCTTTCTCATACCAAATCTTAGCATTACCCTCGAGCGAGTACGGAAAAAGCATGAGCTTAATCGCGTCATCCGGCACATCTCTAAACTTGAGAGTCGAGGTAATTCGAAGAAAATTCCGAATGTGAGAGTGCGGGTTATCGGTCTCATTGCCACGAAATTGGTCGGAACGAATGAGCGATAAAAGACCCGTCTTAATCTCATAATGATCCGCCAAAATAGCCGGCACAACGGTTGCTTCCCCATACCCTTCGGTGGGTGCACGGAGCAATTCCTCCATTGTTCGGTTATCGGCCATCTCTACAACAATAGGTGGAAGCTCGGGTTCCACTATTCGTTGTTGACGATTTCTATTTCTACGAGGAATATTTTCAAGCCTATTAAAATCAATCACAAATCGAGAAGAACGTAATTGCATACACTACAATGACGAGAATTTAGAGGATTGAAGAAAAGAAATTAGACAAGAAGAAGATTATTTTTGGTATTGCTCAATCAAAAATGATCGATGAAAAACAAGGAATAAGGATAACTACTATGGAAGTAAATTACCCTCAGTCGACTTTGAAACGATAGGTGAAAACCTAAACGTCTCGAGGTTCAATAAGTAAACTACAAAAATAAAATTTAATACTACTTGAGTTGGCAAACCAATAATAGGTCGTCCCTCTCAATATACGCACAAGCAAGCGGGGAAACGAGGTGGCACAAAGCACTTAAAAACCTTTTTCCTTAGACGGCCTTTTATAGCACGTCGCCTTATACCCACCTTATAGTTTGTATAAATCGAGTTCAAACTTTTTATTAGTATTTATCTATTTTGCCTTTTATTTTTGTTTTGGATTCGAATACAATAGCTAGGTGATGAAATCCCAACTAAGGTCTTATATGAAAAGTAGGTAAAATTATTGTGCTACGTAATACAATATAGTAATCACAAAAAACGAGAAAAACGATACATACTATAATAATAGAAAAATAACAAAACTCTCCGACGACGGAAAGGGTCTTCAAATCAACGATCAACAAATCTCCACGAAACGAATCGTACACAAGATCCCCGGCAGAGGCGCCAAAATTTTTGATGTGATCGAGATAGTATAGTGATAATTAGATACGTTATAGGATAAATTAGTAAATTACCTTTAGGAAAAATTAATAGACTAAAATTACCAAAGACGAATTCAATTAAACACGTGGATGAACCAAGTTCGTTGTACACGAAGATCGAGTGAATTTGAGACGTTTGGTTTTGACTTGGACGATTGATTTGAATGAATTTTCGGTTTTTAAACTAAAATAATACTCCTACAAATTTAAAACTATTTAATTTTATACTAAAGTGCATGAATCGCTACCCCGAAATTTATTTAATCTAATACAATACAATTATTTAAAATCAACACTACTTTAAAATTTAAACTATTTTAAAATTCTATTTAATAAAAACTTATTCAATTAAAATACTTTTACACTATTTTAAAATCTATTAAAAACTATTTTACTAATAAAAATTATATAAATCTAATTTATTTAAAAACTAACTATATTAAAATCTATTTATTTAAAAACTAATTAAATTTCTAGAGAAAATTAGTAAAAACTTTATAAGAGAAAAATTATAAAAAGATTACAAATGTAAATCATACTAAATAAGAGTATATAATAAAAAATTGACAGCTATAAAACGAGTTACTATATTAATTAACTTGACAAAAGATAAAATCAAAAGAGCTAGTTAGCTCAGTGGTAAATGTGTGAGGCTGTGAACCGAGAGGTCTCGAGTTCGCGTCCTAGGAAGGACATTTTTGGATAATTATTATTTTTGACAAATTATAATTAAACTGTCACAGGAGGTGACTTTTGATAAATATAAAATCAGTATTCTACCAGACCAATTTAATATGTAATTTATTAAAATTAGCATAACAACTATTATAGCAAAACAAACAAGCTAACAACACTTGAACCATCACATATCAGCGAATAAAGCAACGGTACGCAAACAAAATTCAGCAAATGATAAAATGAATATCAGCAAAGGCTGGTGAAACTCATCTAAATAATCAAAACAGCAAAATCAACACAACTCAGCAATACAAGAACATGTATCAGCGAACTAACATCAGTCAAGCTAGCATCATACTAATATCCAAGTAAAATCAATAGCAGATTTAGATCGAAGACAAATTAGCAAACTGAACAAATCAGCATCATCCTAAAGTTATCAGCAGACTAATGAATTAGGAATAAGACTAACAGTTAACAGATTACTTTATGAAAATCTCACTCAAGAAGTTACAAACTTATGAAATTCTTGTTAGTAACTGAAAGTCCCTAATCAATGCAAGAAACCCTAATCTTAACTTAATCAACACAAGGTATTACTTTTCAAACGTAATCTTATTATTGTATAATAAAGAATTACAAGTGTTATAGATAACACAGTTTGATGACAATGTGTTGTGCACACTTTGAACAACAATAAACCCTAACTTATGAATACAGTCGTAGCTGTTTGATTCACTAAGTTATATGCACTAATGTTCTTAATATCTCAAAGTGTTAAAACATTAATGCATGGATACACATCCTATTTATAGTGTTACGAGTTTGACTTAAACAGTACTTGATGTCGACTACACAAGATTTTACAAGTTCCCACATCAGTTACATGATGTCCTTCTATTCTTGGTAGTCTTCCATTATGCTTTAAGGAACAGTTGTCAAAAACAGTTTCCTTATTCTTCATAGTCTCGAACACACAAATGGCATGTCCAAAGTGTGCTGAGAGTTATCAGGGTATTGCCACCCCTGTTAACTCTCAACCCCTCAGAGTCCCTGATACATCTTGGCTGTTATCCATCACAGCCAATGAGTATGTCTTCAGGTAATCTTCGACTTCCCTGACAATGTCTCTGACATGGACTCCTCTGAGGTTGCTCACAGAGATCCAGATCTCTGTGAGTCTTGCGAAACTTGCCTGCCACCTAGGCACAGGCAAGGGACTATCTAACAGCCTAATTATGTTTAAATCAATGATCAGGGAATCTAACAAGTTTAGATTCCCAACAATCTCCCCCTATTTAAACATAAATAATGCTAGATCTAACTAAGTTAAGGTAAGTGAGTTTAACAGCTTCTTCTTACACATAACAGATCTAAACAAACATACCTCATGATTTTATTAAGACTTAAAGAAAATTACAAGTTCATTACATAAGTAAAATAAAAGATGAAGGTAAAAGGGTTGTGAACATCTTCAATAGTCATCATTTTTTATTCTTTCTTCAGCTTCAGCCAAGTCTAATCTATTATCAATTTCATCCTGCAAAGTCTTTGCAAACTTCTTGGAATACTCTGTGTTGATCTTGAGACACTTCTTGTGACAGAGTAGCTGAATAGTTGAAGCCAAGCACAGCTCATCTTCCCTCTGAAAAGCATACTGGCAAGCCTTGTTCATGAATGCCATTCCTCTTTCAGGCTATGTGTATGTCTGACCATCAATAGGGCCAACAATACCATTTGGGAGGATCAAATCCCTGTGCATACCATCCACATGAACATCTTCAGTAACAAAAGTTTCATTGACAATTTGTGAAATTCTTCTCCTTTTGTTGCCTGTCTTTGGGGGTTCTTGTTCAAAAAGCTGTGGTGGGGGATCAATCTTGAGTTTGGCTGCTGTTTCCTTGATCCAGTTAAACTTGGCCTTAAGAGTTTTAAGCAGAAGGAAATTTGCCTGTCCAGACTTTTTGGCAGCTAGGGCTTCGAGTTCGAACCATTCTGATAACCCAAGTGTCTTTACCCTGAAGTTGTCAAACACATCCATATTTCGCTGTTGATTTTCCCTCCATAAGATCATCTGTAGGGTGTTTGTGGATTTATGAATGGTGTATTTGAACTTGGTTATCTTTCCAGCAGCATACCTGTTGTTCACGCAGGCATCATAGTCAACTTTGACTTTCCTTAAAGCCTCAGCGCGTTTTGTTTCCATTTCCCTCAACCTTTGTTTTTGTTTTTCCCTTTCAGGTGGTGTCATCTTCCTCGGAGTAGCTTCATTTAATTCTTTGGCTGTCTTGAGTTCACTTAATCTTTTGAAGCATGTTGCTCAATTTCTTCAGGGGTCAAAGGAATCTCATCGGAAGGTGTAAAGGTTGAGAATTGTGAAAGTTCTGTGGTGGATCCTCCTGTCTCTAGCATCGCAACTATCTTCTTAAGTTTGGTATCTGTGTAAACCAAAACTATCTCCTTTCCTTTCTTCGAGACAGAGGACTCCACACTTATGTTTTTCAAAACTTCAGCTCTTTTGAGAAACGCTGTCTGAGCCTGAGTTTGAATAGCTTTGGGAAGAGAGCTAACAGTGAATTTTAATTTCTTGGCCGTTGGCTCCTCATCATCCTCAGGCTTGCTGATGTTAACTAAGATCAGAGATTTTGATGAGTCAGCTCCATCTTGAGTTTGTTGCTCCCCCTGAGTATCATCCTCATCATCAGGTATTATAACAGATGTGATGACTTGGAGAGGAACAGGTGTAGTTGAGGGATTAGCTGATGATGAGCCTTGTTCAGCAGATGAAAGGCTGAGTGTAGTATTCTTCTCCCCCTCACGTTTATCCTTACTTCGCAGATGCTTGGATGAACGTGCCTGAAAACGTCTTGCAATCTGCTCCACAGAGGCAGCCATGGCACGTTGTCTTTTTCTTGAAGCTCTGGCAATCTTTAGCAGGAGATTGGCATTTGCATTGGTATTCGCCTGAACACGCCTGACAATAAAGTTAGCATGGTTGTATTGCCTGGTGCGAACAGCATTAAAGTGCCTGTGCATGGTTTGTTCGTGTTCATGAAACATAGCAGGGACGGCTGAGTCAATGGCATCCTTGATTCGTGTTGAAAGATGACCGAGTCCCTGGGCTACACCTTTTCTTGCACCATCTTGAATTGGCTTAGTGACAGCCTCAGTCACAGCCTTTTTTATGATGCCTGGAAATGTCACAGTAAAGTTGTGCATCTCTGACTTGATCACATCCAGCTTCCTTGATAAGCGCTCAATATCAGATTGATGATGGACTAGCTGAAGATTCTTGATATTGAGGCTTTGTTGAGCATAGTCATCCCCCCTTGGTATTAAGTCAAAGTTGGTCTGGGCAGGATGATCAAACATGAGAAATTCTGCTGTTGGATCATACGTTGGTCTTTGGAAGACTGTTGTTGCTGAGTGTAGAATATTGATAACCTATGAATCTATGAAGGGGTTTGTCGATTTCTAGAGAGAGAAAGTTAGAGAGAAAAAGTGAGAGAAACTATGTGTATTTTATTAAATGGAACTAGAACAAATGACAACAACCAACCCCTTTCCATGGTGGAAAGGGGTATTTATACTTCCAAGCTTACATTGGGCTTGGGCCGGTCCATGACAAGCCCATGGACCGGTTCTTACTTAACTTAATAAGCAACTAACAACTATTTGTTAACTACGAGCTATTACAACATAAATAATATTGTGGAGTGACCGATACTTCTAATATACGTAAAACGTATTTCTAACAATCTCCCCCTAAGGGAGGTCACTCCACGTTACAAAGTTCTAAACCTAGCATACTATACTATGTCTTCGTTCTTTAGCTCGTAGTCTTTTCTTCTTTTCTTTCTTTTGTTGTGAATATGTTGGTTTGATCTTTTTGGCTTTGGCTTGAGAGCATTGTTCTTTGGCCTTTCACGTGCGATCTTTGCCTCTCTTGTGAATTTGCCTCCTCGTGACTCCATGTTCCACACACTTATGTCTTTTTGTTGAATTCTCGAAAGTTTCAGAGTTTGGTACAGCGGAAGACTTTATCTTGTACTTTCTTGAATTTTTGCTAAACTTTGATGCAGAAAAAACATAAGCATGTGGGAACGACTTCTACAGGTACACCGCAACACCACCGTCTTCACTGGTACACAGCAACGCCACCGTCTTCAACAGGTACACAGCAATGCCACCGTCTTTAACAGGTACACAGCAACGACACGAATAAAATGGCTTTGAACATTTTATTCTAATTCGGTAGCATTTTACCTCCGGTCGGTGAAGACCGTTAGACGATATTAGATATCGTACCCGTGACGGATAGTTTCAATTAAGTAACTTCCTGACAGAATTTCGCGGGTAAACCCGTTCTCTTTATTCGACCGTCCAAAGCTGACTGCGAACATAAAGAGTGAATCACTTGGATAGATTATCCTTGTGATTTGAAGCCGTCAATTCATGAAACCTGGAACAAGTGAATTTCAATTAAGATTTTCACCATCGTTGCTTTCCAGTTGTCACGAGCTCAATTCATAAAGAATCTTGCACGTCACCTACCAAGTGCTGTTTGATGTTAACACTAGAAGGATTTCCACTCGTCACTGTGGTCAATAAAGAGTCACTCTGAGTGTTCTGGCAAGATCATATGATAATGCGAAGAGGCCTGGAACGAGTTTAAGTTCAATTAAGAATTAAACCACTGTTACCTTCCAGTTTTTCACAAGATTGGTTCTAAAATAACCGCACGTGTAACCTACCATGAGCTTGTTTGATGTTGGCTCAAGCAGGATTTCCATCTTCATTGTAATACTTACGTATTACTCGGATGTTCTGGCAATATTACAGGAATACTGCGTAGGATTCATGAAAATCTCTTACTTTTCACAGTGTGTGAGAGAGCAAGGAATAAATGGAAAGTGTCCTAATGAGACTTTTGATGATCTCTTGGCTCTAGACTCGATTGTGCGTTTTGATTTAGTGAGCGATGGCTGGAGAGGAGTGCCACCTTTTCAATACCAGTCTATTCGGAGTGAATAAACCAATAGATAACGTGTTGATCTCCGTGTGATTAAAACAAATACCTTTTGAGAGATATTTGAGTTAGCTGGGAAGGGTTGTGCATTGCATCACTGGGTCCATGATGTCTTTCTTCAATACCGAGAATCATTAACAAAAATGACCTCAATAGCATATGTATTGACCCGGTTTCTGCCTAAAGTTGTAAGGAGGGCTTCTTTCTTTACACCCTTTATCTTTACAATTCTTTTTCATTCTTCAACCCCTTCAATGCTTACCAATACATCATCACTAGCACCTTGTTGTGATTTTTCCAGTGCTAGCTTAAGTACTTGGTCGGCATTCAGCTACGTTCACATTCTTTCTCCATCTTTCCTAGGACTTCTAATTCTATCTAGGGAATTGTCCTTGGGAAGATTCCATCGGCTCTGATGAATCATTGGACTAAACCTATTCCTACCACCCTTTTGTCACCACATCCGTCGTGAATTAAGCGTGTTTTGGGAAGGAATTGCCACCATGAAAAATCATTGAAAATCACCTAAAGTACTTGTGATATTGAAATCAAAAGTTTTGTACCTTAGGTGTTTTGTTCATCAAAAACGCTCCCCCTTAACACGTGCTTTACACATATTAAGTTGGATAATCGTTAAGTCTTTTTCATCTTTTAGCCAAGTATCACTTACGTCTCCTTAATCCCATTTTCTCCCCTTATCCAAAATGTTAACCATTAATATTTGGGATATTGAATGGAGTAACCGGTCTTTGGGTAAAAATGAAATCAATGTTTGGCCATAGAACAAGTTATTGCTCCCCCTTAAGTTAATAAGGGATAGTTGTAGTGCTTTAGTATGATATATTTTGAAAGATTTAGAATCTCGTGAGAAATTCTTGAAAAATTATCATACCTTAACACTACATCAAGCCATTAAAGCACATTATTCACAAATATACATATTCACAATTGAAAACCAATATAAAGTGGACCTGAAATGTACGACCCATTAGATGGATCGTTGCAGTAGCTTGTGGTGCACTAAATATGGTCTTCCACCAACGAATCTTTCCAAGCTCCTCATCAATCTACGTTCACGGAGCTTTTGATCAATCTTCTTGATCACGTACTTCGCCATCTGCCGGTAACCCGGATGCCAATCCTCCGTCATCTCTGGCAAAGTCCCACCCGAGTTCAGATGCTCCAACTTTCCTCTGACTTGTAGAAGAGTCCCATCACTGTACTTATGGAGCTCACCCACCCTCATAAACTTCATTAAACCTCGACTGTTCAAGTAGAAAATGCCGTAATTCGGGACAGAAATGCCGGTATAGGGACATCTTTCTACATGTTGAGGTAGCACTTGATTCACTGGACGGGTTAGGTTAAGCTTCCTTTGATAGCTTTCGACTCCCAACTGAAGATCTTCAACTCGTGTCTTGATGACAACGCTTCGTGTGAACATACGAAGTGTTGTATTCAAAGCAATGAGGTCTTCACGAGGAATATGTGTGAGTTGATCTCGGGTCATCAGAAGCAGCATGTCTTCGATATCCTCAAGGCGAATGATGGAAAAATCTCCCTGCTGGATTTTGTATTCCCTGTCATCCTCCCTTTTCAAACGAATCTCCGTCACATGATAATAGCCGTTCTTGGCTTCAGTTTTCAACCCTAAAATGCTGGAGATGCGGATATCGGATCTAACGATACTTCCAGAATTGACTAGGCAGCAACCCCTGTACGCCCTTCGGACTCGTTCGTCCCAATGAGATGCACCTATGACAGCATACATATCATAATTACGATTTATCTTTGGGACCCAGAGTCGGTTTACCTTTTCCTCGATAAAGGGTATTGTCCCCCAGTTGGCAGCTTTCAGCAAGGTCAGGGAGGTTGCGTACTTTGATGACCCCTTCAGAAGATACACAAGATCATTGGTGACGAAGAAGTCAAGAGCAATCTGATTATCTTGAGAAGGATCCATTGGAGGTGGAGCTCTTTCTGATTCATGAAGTCCTGGCCGTTGAACGGTATTCAGAGCCTTCAGGATCTCATCGGCATAATACTCGAACTCCATTCGGGTTAACCGGGTTTTGGCACGAAGTCTCTTATCCTTCAGCGCTTTCTTCACCAAGGATGGAGTAACCGAAGTCTTATACTCATGAGCAAGAAATGCACATAAGTCAATCGGACTGCGGATACGGAGATACAACACATCTTTGTCAGCGTCTGTGATCGGATCTTATTGTGCTGCTACCGTGATCCAAGCCTGTGGTGGTGCAGTCTCGTCTATCTCCAACGTGTCTGCCCAGTCTCGTGTGCTTGGTTCAGGAACCGTAGATTGTTGTGCTTGTTGTAGAGGAGTAGAAGTGCGAACATCTGCTGGTTTTGATTCAGGCATTTCGGCAGTATCGTGAACGGGTGAGTGTTGTGCAGCTTCGGGTTCCGTTACTGATTCTGCAATCACAGGAGCAACAACAACAGAACTAATGGGGTTAGTGGTAATAGGTAAAGATACAGCGATAGAGGTACCGGGAACCGATGACGCTGTAGTGGCATTCACATCGTGGCGCCACTTAGATCGTCTTGATTCCGTTGATGTTGATTTGTCCTTCTGCGCTGCATCTTTCTTGGACTTGGTTCCAGACTTAGCAGGTTGCTTGGAGCTGGTAACCTTGTCTCCCTCTTTAGGCTGTTCACCCCCATCATCATCCTCATTGTTATCCCCGTTACTCCCCCTAGCACTCTCGTCATTACCATCACCACCATCATCGCCATCATCATCATCGTCATCATCATCCTCATCCTTATCCTCATCATCACCATCATCGTCATCCTTTTCCTCTTCTTCTCCTTCTTCTTCCTCTTCCTCTTCCTCTTCACCAGTACCCTCTTCCTGCTCACTTTCTTCCCTTTCTTCCTCAGGTAGAATGTGATAAGGTACCACACTTCCAAACGTTTTGAATAACCTATCATCCTCCATGATAGCGGCATTCAGGGATTTATATAGAGCTCGTTGAATCCTAGACTTATCAAACGATCCAAGTTCCACCATACGAGCCTTAAGGATCTTCTTCAATTCAAAATCCGTCAAGTCATAAGCAATCTTGTAGGCGGATTCTGAAGGATTGGATGACTTGATCATCAAGTTATCAGCTGCTAGCGTCTTCAACTCATCACGCAGTTTAGGCATAATGGATTCAACGGATTCTTGCACTCTTTCTTCCACGGAGGCTTCAAGTGCTTCTTTTTGCTCTTTGTATTTATCCCTCATCGCTTGAAGTCTGGTGATACGTGCAGCATGCTTATCAGCCTCAGCCTGCTTAACCCGAGCTAGTTCTTCTGCATGTGCTTTTCGAGTCAACTCCATATCTGCAGCGAACCTAGCAATCATCTCCTCTTGGGCTCTCCTAGATGCTTCTTCACTTTGAGCTCGTCTTTCTAACTCTTGGCGAAGTTCATCCATTTCTCGTTTGTGATTATCCACATGTTTATCCAACATTTCGGCCATCACCAATGCAGCCATTGCAGATGTTGCAGAGCTGCTCTGGGTTGATTGAAGAGGCTCGGTTGTTACTGCGGTACTAAGGATGGGAGTTATAGGTGGTGGAAGAAATGGTGTTGAAGCCGGTCTGGTTGGTAAGGGTTGTATTGGTGGAGGTTGAGTTGCTAAAGGTTGAGTTGACACCATGATCGTAGGAGCAACAGACTCCTTTTCCACACTTGCTGAGATAGGGATTGATGGCTCCTTCGAAGTGGAATAATGTTCAGGTGACCCAAACTCATAAATATCATCTGGTTCCTGGTACTCTTCTTCAACATTTACCCTTGCACCTGAACCACTACCGCCAGTATCTTTCCTACTCCTTTGAATTACAATCTTCATCATTTGTTTCTCTGTCTTGTCAAGAGCAGGATCAACAACATCTTCTTCGTCACGTAAAACCATCTCATCAGCCTTACCCTTTCCCTTCTTACCCTCTGTCTTCTTCTTCTTGGTTTCGGGTTCAGGTAACGCAGCAGCTGGTTGTTTGCGTTTACCTTTACTCTTGACCGTTGTAGACGAGTCTTCTCCAGTCTGAAGGTTTGCTTTCAGCTTCTTGATTTCTAGCTGCAGTAGCTTGTAATCAGCAGAACCTTTGATTTTCTCCGTCAGAAGATAATCGAGAATAGGACCAGGAATCACACCAATAGACGGTCCTTCATGCCTCAGATCCACAGTATCATCAGCTTCTTCAAGGTGATAACGACTTGCTGCACGCCTATCAATAGTAGCATCATTCTTCATAAAATAATTAATGATAAGCTTGATAAACCGAGGATAAGGGAAGAAATTTGTCTTCAGCTTCTTGTTTTGAAGAGTTGAAAGGTGAATTCTTCCCATATTAACAATGCATAATCTGCATTTGCAGCTTTGTACATGCCATAGAAGAGGTTTATTATAGGACTGCGCAAAGCATCATGGCCACTTATTTTTGGTGTAAGACATCTACTGAGAATACCCAACAATGCTCTCCAAGGTTGTCCTACTTTAGCAGTCGTAAACTCAGACGCAACTCGTATTTCCGGACATCCAAGAGCGTCAAATAACTCTATGAGTTCATCTTTAGTAGGATCTCTCGAGAATGACATGCCTTTGGGTGTATCCCGTATACCAAAAATCTTACGGAAGTCTGAAACTGTGAGGGTCTGCTGCTTGTTGTCGATGGTGAAAGTGATCTTGTTTGAGGTGATTTCCTTGGTAGCCCAAAATTCATACATATACTCATAAGGCACCGAGGCACTACTTCTTAAAGCATTCTTAAAATGGGATTGATCAAGGATCGCGATGGCTACTTTAAATCCATGGTGAGTGGATTTAGAGACTTGCTTCAGCCGGTAGTTGTTGGGTATGAACTTAAGGGTTCGTGCTTTAGCAATAGCGGCTTCTCTAGAGTCTTGGATTGCTTGTACTGTTGGATTAGTCATTGTATCTGCTTAAGATAAGACATGAAAGGTTGATGCACAAAAAAACATAAAGATATATATCATTCTTACTTCTAAGCATAACACATCTCATAACATAATACAACAAGTACATATAACATGCAAGCAATAATAATCAAACAACTCTTCATCCGGAACTTTTCCTCATTCGGAACTTCTTCATTCGGAACATTCCTTCATTCGGAACTTTCTTCATCCGGAAGTTCTTCATTCGGAACTTCCTTCATTCGGAACTTCCTTCATTCGGAAGTTCTTCATTCGGAACTTTCTTCATCCGGAAGTTCTTCATTCGGAACTTCCTTCATCCAGAAGTTCTTCATTCGGAACTTCCTTCATCCGGAAGTTCTTCATTCGGAACTTCCTTCATTCGGAACATCCCTTCATTCGGAACTTCCTTCATCCGGAAGTTCTTCATTCGGAACTTCTTCATTCGGAACTTCTTCATTCGGAACTTCTTGATTCAGAAGTTCTTCATTCGGAACTTCCTTCATTCGGAACTTCCTTCATTCAGAACTTCTTCATTCGGAAGTCCTTCATTCGGAACTTCTTCATTCGGAAGTTCTTCATTCGGAACTTCCTTCATTCGGAAGTTCTTCATTCGGAACTTCCTTCATTCGGAAGTTCTTCATTCGGAACTTCCTCATTCGGAAGTTTTTCAGAAAAGATCCTTCATTCGGAAGTTCATATCCATGTTCATCCGGAACTTTTTCAAACGAAGCTATGATGATTAATCTATGCGCGTTTGTGAGTTTCTAAGGCAAACTAAGGCAATTAATCATCATTTAATGCTAATCCGCACAAAACCCACCAATAATCCTTAGTTTAATTAACCCTAAATAAATCATAAACCCTAATTTGATTTAAACTGATTTAAACGAGTAACTTAACAAAATTAAAGGATGAATAAGGTGAGATATAAGTTAAATATAGATGATAATTACCTTTTAAAATAGAATGAATCGGATTAGATGGATTAACGAGTTGTTTTTTTTTTAGTTCTTGTGTGTGATTAACAATGGCGGCAGAATAGTAAGATAAACAGTGAAGAGGAAAAAGAGGGGCGGGGGGTTTATATTTGACTTAGATCAAATTTTTTTTGACAAGTTTCAACAGAATGTCACCTTAAGTCCCTCCAATTTCACTCCTTTTCCTTTTTGTTTCTAACTTTTTCAATTCCCTTTACCTTTCCATTGATAATTTTAGTCGACTTAATTTTGCTTAGTTAAACTAAACTCGACAATCTCACACAACTTAAGTATCGATCTATAGGCAAAACTCCAAGATCTTAAAGCCATTCCTATCACATTGAACGAACACAAGTCGTATTCTAAAGCAAAACCACTCAATTACCATTTAGCCCTTAATTTTCCACAATCACTTTTGAAAATCAATTTAATGGCGAAGATGATTTTAATATTTTCTCCCCCTTAAATGATGACCCGTTTTCTATTTAAAGAGCTGTAGTCATTGTTTAAAGAGTCAAATATTGATGAAAGCATTTCCAATTTATATCTTGAAAAAGTTTGATTCATGGTGGCAATAAGATTTCTCTTATTTTAACAAATTAATGCACTGAGACGTACACAAATTCGTGTTAGACCAAGTTGTAAAGTAAACTTGATCCCTTTGCATGATTTGGCTTGTAAATCACGCCCGAGAAAATTAATTCCCGTTCTGAGCCAACGTTTTCCAAGGAAATACGTGACTTTAATATGAAAACCGGGTTGCAGTCTGAAATAACTACAAGCCATAATGGGCATGTTTTAAAAATGTATAACTTTTATACGGACTCTATTTATGGCACCGTGTCAATATTGATCGACATTTCTAAGGCCGTAAATATTACCGTACTAAAAGACATGCCCGATTTAAACGAAAAATATTTTTGGTTTTTCTTGATTTTATAATTTTTATGGTTTTTGTATGTTTTATATTTTTTATGGTTTTTGTTGGTTTTATATTTTTGTATTTTTCTTTTGTGGTTTATATATTTACGATAATATACATGATCACGAACAAAGGATACTCTGAATAGTTTACCACGACTATTCAGCTGATTCTTCTGCCAACTCTTTGAGAGTCGCTGGAGTGAATGATTTCATGCCAAGCTTGTCGATCAAAAACTCGATTCGTCCTCGATCTAAGGCTTTGGTGAACATATCCGCCAGCTGGTACTCAGTAGTGACAAAATACAGCTCGATCACTCCATTCTCCACCTGCTCTTTAATGAAATGGTAGCGAATGTCTATGTGCTTGGCCCGGGAGTGTTGAACATAGTTGCAGCAAAGGGCAATGGCGCTCTTGTTGTCACAATACATCGGGATTTTGTTAAATCCCAAACCGTAGTCAGTTAATTGTGATCTCATCCAAAGGACTTGAGCACAACAACCGGACATGGCGATGTATTCAGCCTCCGTGCTTGATATTGCAGCGCTTTTCTGCCTTTTTGAAGACCAACTGATCAATCTATCTCCAAGGAGTTGCACAGATCCAGAAGTGCTACGCCTCGTGTCTTGACATCCAGCATGATCGGCATCTGCGTATGATATTAAAGCAATAGAGGAATCTTTCAGATACCATAGACCACGATGAAGTGTTCCTTTTAGATACCGATGTTGATCCCAAACTTAGATCGATTAAGCTTTGTGTATACGAGATTAGATCAAGTAATACACGTAGAGAAACCTTTGCTTATGAATAAAGTAACTAAGTGTTATGCGGAATTAACACTTAATCTAAAACACAAAGATGTTAAACAAACTTTCACTTGTATTAGAATGATCGAACTTGATTACAATGAAAGAGGTTTAACTTGCGAAAACTTATGAAAACTGATTATTAACATTAACCTAAAAGATCTTCTTTTATAGATTAAGAAGTCTTGTACAATAAGCTACGAATCAACTATTCTAGGTAAAGATAATAATAGAAAATACAATGTCGAGCTTATCTTTACCATACACAAATAAAGAAACAAATAAACAAAAAGATTCGTATGAAGATATATTCCATCAGTGCTAATCTTCAAGGCTGTCAGCGTTGACTTCTTCAAATGTCAACGCTTGGCTGTCAGCGTCCAATGTCATCCTATCAGCGCTTGACTTCTTCTTATCAGCGTCTAGTGAACTGACCCATAATTTATTCCCAACAATCCTCCCCTAAACTTGATATCTATTCCAATGATCAAGTTTCTGAATAAAAACTTAAGGCTTAGGAGGAATCTTGCAAAAACTTCTTATGTTGGTGATAAACATATCTAATTAAGTCCTTGGCCACATCACTAGTATAATCAATCTCCAAGGGTGTCTCCTTCATCTTCTCCAATACTTCTTTGGACAAGAAATAGTCAGCATCCACAAGTAGATACTCTGAAAACTTTGTAGAGCTCAAATGAAATACACCACAAGTAGAATAAAGCCTCCAATGAAGATTACTGAGATCATCTTCAAGATCCTTCCATATGGCAGGATCTGCTTCCTTTGGACCACACAAAGTCAAAAATGTGTTCCATAATCTTATTCCATTTGCTGAAGTAGGTGCTTCAGCTGTATACTTGGCCTCTATTAGTCTCCATAGATGCACCAAGTCTTCTCTGTCTATGCTTGCAAAGATAGAAATAACTGAAGTGAAAGTATGTACCTCCTTTCCAAATCTGCCAATCTTCCAAAATCCACACTCATCTTCATCAAAACTTATGATTGGATTTCTGTCATCTAGAGGTACTACATTAACCAAATCTGAAGCTTCCAATGGAGAAAGCTTGAGATGCTTCCTTATGACACCTTCAGTTGGATAATACACATCCATATCTTTGGGAAATTGGAGAGGATCTCCTTTCTTCACTGGTCTTTGAGCAATCCTCATCTCCTTTTGAATCTGCATTTCCTCAGCAAGCTCTTGTTTCCTTTCTTCTGAAAGAAACTGGTAGACATTATTTTCTTGCACATTCCTCCAAATAGGATGTGCCCTATACTCTAACTCCTCAAAAGATAAAGCCAGCAACTTCTTGTATGTCCATCTAGGTTGATGGCATCTAAGCAACTTGTAGTACAATTGCCTTCTATCTGTTTTAAGCCAGGTCTTGACCTCTTGTGCATTAAACCTCAAAATCACCTTTATGTCATCTTGTACCCTGAGAAGAATTTCCAACCCCCAAATTTGATCTGATAAGCTCATCCCTGGGTTGTCCATTACTTTGTCTTCCCAAGCATGGTACATTCTGGTGATTTCTGGAAGGTCCCAATCAATCTGATTCTTCAAATCACTCAATCTTTCCTTTGCTAACTCATCCCCATATTCAAGTCTTTCTGGATCTTCAATAATTTGAACACTTGAATCTGAGCTATCTCCTTCTTTGTCATCACCACTCTCTTCCTCACTCTCAGAAGTAGCAACAAATGGTGATCTACCACTCCTCTTCAAATCTCTTTCCAAAAGTTGTGCAGCCAACTGTTCATCAAATGCAATTTGTGCTGCATCTTTCTTTGGAACATCTTCTTCAACCATAATCCCCTTACCCTTGTCTTTTTGATCAATAATAGGTAAGGTAGAAGAAGAAACCTGTGTGGACACATCTTTGATGATTGTTGATGACTGGAATACATCAACACCACCTGCAACTTTGTCAGCGTTCAAGTTACCTTTATCAGCGCCCCGATTACCTTTGTCAGCGCTGGATGTGTCAGCGTTCAAACCTGTATCAGCGCCCATTGTTTCTGTGAAAGATCCTTCCAAGTTTAATGGTGTCACCTTGGATGTATCAATAACAGGATGCTACTTCAGACTTGTAAGAGCTTCAACAATACCTAAAGATTCACTAAATTGTGAACTCTTCTCACTGGCTGTATGAATCAGCTCATCCTCTTCATCCTCCCCTTTGGAAGATTCCTCCATCCTACTCCTGCTACTTGGATTCTCCAAAACAGTTACCCGCTCCCTCAATACTTGGAGTTCACGATCCTGTTTGTTAACAATTTGTACAAGGCTGACATTTTGCTTTTGCAAGCTAATGACAGCAGCCGTCAATTCAGTCAATGTCATAGGTTCCAATCTGCCCTCAGCTAGAATGGGGATTTGACCTCCCAAAATAGAATCGTAAGGCGTGGATGAGGTCTTAATGATGTTGGGACTGTCTTGACCAGCATCTAAGCTTGTGTCAATAGCCCCAGCCTCATCCATGTCACCAGCCACACTTGTGGAGGTGGTTCTCTCTGCAACAAGGCTAGGACCACTAGAGGAGAACACTCCAGTAGTCCTTTGGTGTTTATTCAACCTAGATTGTAATGGGGTGGAAGATGAAGTAGATTGTGTGGGTGTTGGTTGGTGAAGGGGTGTTTGGGATTGTTCAGGGATGGTATCAGCGTTGGGATTGGCTGTGTTAGCGCCAACATTTTGAGTGTCAGCGTTGGGTTGGTCAATGTCCATGTGGTCTGGTGAAGGTAAAGGTTCATGGATAGGCTCAAGTTGAGGTGCAGGATCTGGTTGTGGTTGAGCAGCCTGAATTACTTCAAGCATGGCTTGGGTGAGAGGGAAAGATCTGTTTGTGGAGCTCATTTTGTTAAAAATGGTTTTCTGTTGTTTAGGGATCTCTTAAAAAGTGTCATGATCCCTAGTACAATATTCTTGTAAATCAAAGACCATTTGCAAAAATCTTGGGTAAGCCAAAGTCATTTTACTTCCCTTATTTTTACACATCCCTTCAAAAATCATTTTTGAAAAATTATACTTAAGCCCACGTGTGATACAAACCAAAGCACTTGCAATTGACCTGTTTATTTCATTAAAAGAAGTACATTTTGGACTTAAGCATTGGAGAAGGACATGTATCAAATATTTCCAGTCAGAGGGAAATTCCTGCTTATGATATTTATTTAAAGTGACATCAGCAGGAATAGGATAACCCAATTCCCTAAGACCTTGTTCTATTGTTGCAATGGCAAGGGTAGTCACACCATCAGCGTCATTAAGACGCAAAGCTTGGCGAACCAAGGCTTCAGTGACCACCCATGTTCTTCCATGAACAGTAGATGTTAATGTGGTCACTCCATTAGCTGTTGTGGAACTAGCATTATTCCAAAACTGTCTAATGTGTGCGACAGGGACCAATGGTTCATGAGAAAGTGCATACCTTAAGGAGGATGCATTTAAAAATGCCACCATTTGTGAATACTGAGGGAACAAATCATTATCAGCGGCCAAGTAAGCTACCATATTATGTTGGCTCTTGAACTCCAATGTTAATTTCTTTGAGTTGAACTTTGGTGCCATGTTGAAAGCTGTTTAGGTTATGTGATATAGGAAAAATCTAGGAGAAAAATGTTAGACAAGAAAATATGAATACCCAGAATAAAAAGATTAGCCAAATTTATAGGAGAGATGCATGAGTTTGATTGGTCAAAAATGAGGCAGTTATATTCAAAGAGTAATGATGAAAATATTGAATCAAATATAACTTATCTCATGCATTAATTAAAAGTAACAACTCCCCAAAATTACGGCCAAAGATTAGTCAAAAATAATAACTGGGTAGGGCCCACTAGGTGTCAACGGTCAAAAATAGCCCATCAGCGCCCAACGGCTATATTTTCTTGTCAGCGTTTGCCTAAAGCCTTGTCAGCGTCACGATTGGACGTAACAGCGTTTGGAGAAAAACTTGTCAGCGTCTAAAAATAAAAATAAAAATATTTAAAAAGAAAAAGACCTTAACAAAGTAATTGATCCTAAGGGAAATATCTTACAAGTTGATAATAATTACTGGGCGGCAAGCACTGTCCATTTATGCATACTTGCTTAAGCAAGATAGACACAAATGTCCTCTAGTGTCCCTTGCTAACCAAAATACTTACCAACAAAGTTATTTCACAAAATTCTTTGTAACTCCCAGGTAAACCCATAACAAAACGATTCTCAAGTCTCCCATCAGACCACAACCAATTCTAGGCCAAAAATGTCTTGGCAGCATGCATAGTTTGTCAACTTTGCATGCTACAGTGCCTCATGGTTTAGTAAAACTAACCCATACTCACCTGTGGACACAATCTAGAATTGTGATGAGAGTATTGTAAGAATACCCAAGAGTCCTAAAGGTTCCTTAAACCTCCCCTCAAACTATGATACATGAGTTTCTCAAAATATATATGAACATTAAAAAATTATGTCAAGATAGGAATATAAATATTCCAACCATCATCCATAAACAAAAACATGTCCAAATAGCTCTTCAAAGATCCATAAGCAACTCTGTATCCAATGGCATAAAGCTACCACCACCTACACATTTAGATTGAAAACCACAAAACTAACATTTGTTGCTGACAGCGTCCCGACAACACTTATCAGCGTTGAAGGAACTCTTGTCAGCGTTAGACAATAATATCTCTAACAACGGCAAAATAACACTTATCAGCGTTACATTTACCTTTGTCAGTGTTAGAAAAATAAAGTGGAAAAATCTAAATCATCACAAAGACCAATAACAATGCATTATCCTGTATATACTTTTACAAAAAGGTTCCAAAACACATATTAAGTGAGATTAACCATTCCAATATTTGTTACCAAATATTGAAATCTTCCAGCATCAAAAGGTTTAGTTAATAAATCAGCCACATTATCTTCTGTGGCTACCCTATCTGGTTGTATTAAACCTTTCTCAAAGCAATCTCTTATAAAATGATGCCTAATTTCTATGTGTTTGGTTTTAGAATGATGTACAGGATTTTTAATAATGCATAAAGTACTGTTATTGTCTACAAAAATCTTGGTATGCATGAAATTATACCCATAATCCAACAGCTGGTTCTGAATCCATAAGACTTGTCCACAACATGCTGCTGCAGCCACATATTCTGCTTCAGTTGTAGAATTAGCCACCACTGTTTGTTTCTTGCATTGCTAAGATATTAATCTGCTCCCAAGAAATTGACATCCACCAGTTGTGGATTTCCTATCAAACTTGTCACCACCATAGTCACTGTCTAAATATGCAATAAGCTCCAATGGAGAATCTTTTGGGTACCACAAGCCAAGATCTGGATAACATCTTAGGTACCTAAATATTCTTTTCATAGCAAAAATGTGACATTCTTTGGGAGTCACTTGATGGCGTGCACAAGCACACACAGCAAACATGATGTCAGGTCTTGAGGCTGTAAGATACATCAATGAGCCAATCATTGATCTATAGTGCCTAACATCCACATCCTTTCCAGCTCCAATTTTTCCCCAAGGGTGTTCCCTATCCATAGGAGTGGAAGCATCCTTTTCATGTGGAGAAAAACCATATTTCTTAAAGATTTCAGCTACATACTTGTCTTGGGAGATGAAGATACCATCTTCTTTCTGCTGAACTTGTAAACCTAGAAAGAAGTTCATCTCACCCATTGCACTCATCTTGAATTTATCTGTCATAAGCTTGGAAAAGTCTTCACTCATCTTTGGATTAGTTGATCCAAAGATGATATCATCAACATAGACCTGGACAAGTAAGACATCCTTACCTTTCTTCTTTGTGAACAATGTCTGATCTATGGTGCCCCTTTTAAAACCATTTTCCACCAAGTAAGTGGACAATGTACCATACCATGCTCTTGGGGCCTGATGAAGTCCATACATTGCTTTCTTCACTCTATAAACCTTGTCTGGATTTTCAGGATCTTCAAAACCAGGAGGTTGCATAACGTAGACCTCCTCAACAATTGTTCCATAGAGGAAAGCACTCTTCACATCCATTTGATAAACAGTGAAGTTCATACAAGAGGCATAAGCTAGAAAAATTCTTATAGCTTCAATTCGTGCAACTGGAGCAAAAACTTCTTCATAATCTATACCTTCCTCTTGTGTATATCCCTGAGCTACCAAACGTGCCTTGTTTCTGACCACAATACCTCTTTCATCTTTCTTGTTCCTTAGAACCCATCTTGTCCCAATTGGTCTCACATATCTAGGACAATCAACCAGCTCCCAAACATCCTGTATAGCAAATTGGTGAAGCTCATCTTGCATTGCTTCCACCCAACTAGGTTCTTTGAGAGCATCAAAAATCTTCTTGGGTTCTTCTTGTGACAGAAAACATGCAAACAAACATGCTTGTACAAGAGGGGTATCAACCTTCTTGTGTATATTGGAAATAAATCCACCAAGATTTTGATGGGATCTTCTTGTCTGAACTGGAGCCATAACATCACCAATGATCTGAGATGAGGGGTGATCCTTAGCTGTGGAAGTGAGAACTCCTCCTTCAAAAAGTCTGGTGTCCTCAACTTCACGCTCCATGTTGCCAATATCTTCTTCATCAGACTCTCTTTGATCAACAGAAATCTCTTCATGGACATTGGAAGGTCCACCTTGTTCAAAATGGGAAGAGAAAAGATGTGCAAAGGTGTCATCAAAGTCTGAACCTTGTTTGTCAGCGCTTGGGCTAACAACGCTTGAACTGTTGTTGTCAGCGTCTGAGCCATCAGCGTCTGAATTGCTCTTGTCAGCGCTTGATTTCCCTTTGTCAGCGCTTGAAGAACCATGCATGTTTGTATTTGGTGGTATTTGGAAACCACCATTATCTTTTCTAGCAGCAGCATAATACTCATCTGTCCATATAGGAAGTGTAACATATTCTTGTGTGGGAGATGACTCAACTGCTGGTGGTCCATCCTTCTTAGCAACCTGTATACCTGAAACATTACCAATTATCTTTTCCAAAACACTTGAAGTTACCTTCACAATGTCTGGATCAGTAACAGGCATATAATTTAAAGCTCTAGATAAAGGTTCCAAGTCAAACAACCAATTTGGACCACTTTCAGGATCACTAGGTTTACTCTCTAAAAACCTAACATGTACCTTTTCAAGTATACGTTTTTCCTTTTTAATGTAAACCCTATATCCTTTGCTCTGCACTGAATAACCCATGAAGTAGCCTTCATCACCTTTTGAATCAAATTTACCTAGGGCTTCACTAGTTTCTAAAACAACTACATGACAACCAAAAGGCTTGAGAAAGCCAATATTTGGCTTCCTTCCCCAAAGTAACTCATAAGGTGTCTTATTATGTATTTTGTTGACCAATGCCCTATTTTGAACATAACAAGCTGTGTTAACAGCTTCAGCCCAAAAGGCTATAGGAAAGTGGGCATCCGCCAACATGGTTCTGGCTGCTTCAATTAGGGTTCTATTCTTCCTTTCAGCAACCCCATTTTGCTGTGGGGTTCTAGCTATGCTAAACTGCCTAGTAATCCCTTTCTTGGAACAAAAATCATCTAACAACTGATTTCTAAACTCACCCCCATTGTCACTTCTAATAATTTTGACCTCATTACCATTCTTCTTCTCAATCTGGGTAATGAAATTAATCAGACTTTGGGCAGTTTCACTTTTCTTGGCTAAAAAGAAAGTCCATGTAAACCTGGAAAAATCATCAGTGATGACAAAACAATATGATTTACCCTTTAAACTTTCTATATTAGTTGGACCAAAGAGGTCCATATGCAATAAGTGAAGTGGTTTAGAACTAGAGTGCACCTGTTTAGACCTGAATGAGACCTTGTGCTGCTTGCCCTTAAGACATGCAACAAAAGAGTGGTCATTGTGGAAAGCCTTTTCAGGCAAACCATCAACTAAACCAAGCCTCACAAGTCTATTGATATTCTTAAAGTTTATGTGCCCTAATCTCCTGTGCCAAAGATTACTTTCATCTACTGAGGCTTTAGCATAAAAACATGACATCATTTTATTATTCATCCTAATTCCATTAAGATTCACATTATATATGTCTTTATGCCTTGGTGTTCTAAATTCTATGTATTTCTCCTCAGGGAGCTTGTAATCTTTGCTTAACACCAAGCACTCAGTATCTGTGAAAAGAACCTTATTTTTGTTATCACATACTTGTGATACACTAAACAAATTATAATCCAGTTCTTTTACCAGGAAGACATTCTCAAAACGTAGATTATTGGTAATAAGGGTTCCTTTTCCTGTGATGGTGCCATAGCCCCCTCCAAAGTACACCTTATCACCATCTTGAATAGGAGTGAAGTTTGTCAGATAGTCTTCCTTCCCTGTCATGTGCCTTGAGCATCCACTATCCCAATATCCATAATCATAGATCTTCTTCTGAATGCCCTGCACATAAAGAAAACACATTAGTTTTCTTTGGGAACCCAAGCCTTAGAAGACTTGGATTCATTTGGTTGTTCAACAAGAACAGACTTGGTTCTCATAACAACCCCATTTTCATCCCTTTTTGAATGAAATTCCCAGTTAACCCCAACTGGTGTTGACATGGCCTTTGAAATATAATGAAACCTGTTGCATGTCATAGAAAGACCAGTAAAATTAGGGTTTTGGTCTTGTTTTGGTCTCCATGTTAAGCTAGTAGAGGCTTTAGACCTATTTCCCTGTGGTTGCAAATACCTAGGTTTGGCAGTGTGTCTGTCAGCGCTGAAATTGTTCTTGTCAGCGCCCCGATTGCCTTTATCAGCGTTGAACCTAGGGTTTGCTACAGGAACCCATTGCCTATTGGACCAGGTGTTTGACTTTTGGAAAGGTCTTAGGCCTTGTGTGTTAGACCCTCTAGAAAAGAATGGGGCTGGTCTAACAACTTGTGAACTTTTGTTCACAAAGGTATTGGGTCTGACAGTGTTTGACCTATATTGACTTTTGTCAGCGCTGAAATGGTTCCTATCAGCGTTGAAATTGGAAGCGTTGACACATTTGTATGCCAAATGTGAAAAGCTACCACATGAGTAACAAGCTTTTCTAGACATAGTCTTAGGTCTAGAAGCAAAGAAGCCTGTTCCCTGGTTACTAACTTGGCTTTTTGGTGACCTAGTATTCCTATACATCTCTGCATACTTAACACTAGGTTTTCTAACAGTTTGTGGGCCAAGGTCAACAGCTTTGCCAGTGGTTGGGTGTGTGATTTTAATAGGTGTAGGATCATGGCTCTTGATTGGTGTGGGCTCATTTGGACTTTCACACAACAACCCTCCCTTAACAAACAAAGTGTGGTTAGCTTTCTTCCACTCATCTAGGTCAGTCAGTTTTTGTTTGTATTCTTCAACTGGGGAAGTCACTCTAGGTGGAGGAATGAATTCCTTCTCTTGCAGTTCTGGCAAGCCAGTCCAAGATAAGTCCTTTGATTGGACACCATAGAAATCCCCAGCTGGTGGTGGAACACCAGTATAATCTTTCATCCCAATCCCACTCATGTCCTTAGAGTCTCTTTGTTTACTAACACACTCTCCTAGGGATTGTGTAGCTTTATCAAATCTCTGGATTTTAAGACTCACATTATCTTTATTTTTGTTAGCCTCATCTAACTGAGCTATCAAATCAAGATTAACCCTGTTTGTGATATCTTGAATATCTTTACTTTGATGTAACTCATGTTTTAAGATATTTATTTGATCCTTTAAATCAAACTCCATTTTCTTATACTCAGCTACTGTCTTTTCTGTTTGGGTAAGAGCAATTTGATAATTAGATACTTTGCATCTTTCAGTACTTGCCTCATCTAATAATTTTACTATCTCTTGATTTAGTTTTTCAGTATTTAAACGACAACCCTTAGAACAGAAAGCATCATCATATACCTCATTGTCTGATGAAGAGGAGGAGTGTGCCATGAGAGCATATTCAACATGCTCTTCTTTAACTTCAGCAACCAAAGCTCTGTCCTCTTCCTCATCCTTAGCCATAAAGTTCCAGCTCCAGTCCCATCCTCCAACACCATCAATTTGTTGAACAGCGACCATGGCCTTGGAATCTTGGCTCTTAACCATTTGGCTTGAAGGCTTACCAGCATCAGATCTTCTTGGAGATCTACATTCCCTCATAAAGTGCCCCATCCTATGACAATTGTAGCACTCAACTTTGGATTTGTCAAATCCAGCAACATCCTTAGCATTAAAGGTCATCTTCTTCTTGAACCTTTTATTAAACCTGTTTGCTCTTAAACTTACAAGAGCCATAGTCCACTTGATGTCCATCTCTTCCAATTGTTCATCACTTATCTGCTCAAGATCTTCATATGTAATCCTTGAATCACTGGGCAAAGAAGCAATGAATGCACACACAGTATCTAGATCTAAACCAGTAGGTTTAATTCTATCAGCGCCAAAGTTGTGAGTGTCAGCGCTTGAGTATAAAGCGTTGACAGGATATGATCCAGCGCTGACAGGCTGTGATCCAGCGTTGACACATTGAGATCCAGTGACTGGATGTCCATAGGAGTTCATGGAATCAAATTGGCCTTCACTTTGTGAGAAGAAGGCCATGTTGCTACTGGAAGATTTATTATCACTCTCCAAAAGCCATTCATTCTCCAACAGTCTTAGTTTGTTGAAGATGTCATCAAACCTGGAGGTCTTGTGGGTGTTATTGACAAGAATGGATCTTGTCTCAATCTTCCATACATCACCAAGGCTTTTGAGAAAAGTAGCATTCAAGTCAGGGTCATCAATCTGTATTCCCATGAAGGAAAGTTGACTTGTGATGTCAAGCAGTCTACTTCTCACACTGCTGAGATTCTCATTGGGTTGAGCCTTAAAGACAGCATACTCATGCATGAGTTGCTTCTTCTTTTCTTCTTTTGTGTCAGCATTGCCATCATGTGCTACTTCAAGAACTTCCCAGAGCTCTTTTGCAGACTCAAAGCGTTTGTACTTGTGCTGATTCTCATGACCTAGGGCGTGTTTCATGATGTTCAAGATTTTCATGTCCACCCTTTTCTTGGCTACATCATCAGCAGATACAGCTCTTCCATCTTCAGGCTTTTCCTTCTTATCAGCTTCAGGACAATTAGGAAGAGCTATCCTTGCGGCAATAGCATTAGCAATCTTTTGAGCTTTGTTGAATGTGTTCCCATATTCAACAATCTCCCAAAGAGTGTAGTCATGGATGGCTATATATTGCTCAAAATTAGACTTCCAAAGCTCGAAGTTCCTGGCATCAAACATGGGAATTTTGATACTAGGGTTTGTGGAGTTGTTTTGTAGCAAAGCAGAAGGCTGATTTGTGCCAGACATGATGTTTTTAGGGTTTTGAGAGATTTAGGGTTTTTAGGGTTTGGTGTTTTAGGGTTCTTGCGTTACTTAAAGATCAAAAGTTTCTCAACAAGCTCTGATACCACTTGTTGATCCCAAACTTAGATCGATTAAGCTTTGTGTATACGAGATTAGATCAAGTAATACACGTAGAGAAACCTTTGCTTATGAATAAAGTAACTAAGTGTTATGCGGAATTAACACTTAATCTAAAACACAAAGATGTTAAACAAACTTTCACTTGTATTAGAATGATCGAACTTGATTACAATGAAAGAGGTTTAACTTGCGAAAACTTATGAAAACTGATTATTAACATTAACCTAAAAGATCTTCTTTTATAGATTAAGAAGTCTTGTACAATAAGCTACGAATCAACTATTCTAGGTAAAGATAATAATAGAAAATACAATGTCGAGCTTATCTTTACCATACACAAATAAAGAAACAAATAAACAAAAAGATTCGTATGAAGATATATTCCATCAGTGCTAATCTTCAAGGCTGTCAGCGTTGACTTCTTCAAATGTCAACGCTTGGCTGTCAGCGTCCAATGTCATCCTATCAGCGCTTGACTTCTTCTTATCAGCGTCTAGTGAACTGACCCATAATTTATTCCCAACAACCGAAAGATCCTTTTCACAACATGTAGGTGCTTTTCGGTAGGCCGAGCCTGATACCGGGCACACATGCATACAGCAAATTGCAAATCAGGCCTGCTAGCAGTCAGATATAGAAGGGTGCCAATCATCCCACGGTAAAGTTTTGGATCGACAATAGTCCCATTCCTATCTTCATCTAACATGGATTTCTCCACCATTGGAGTGTCCACGGGGTCACAATTTACAAAGTTATATTTCTTAAGAGATTCTAGAGCATATTTGGATTGATTAATAAAGATGCCTCTGGGATTCTGAGAAATTTGTAATCCTAAGAAAAATGAAATTTTTCCCATCATCGACATCTGAAAGCGTGTGGACATTATCTTCTCAAATCGATTTGACAATTCTATGTTAGTGGCAGCAAATATTATATCATCAACATAAATTTGTACCAGAATCATGTCGTTGCCTTCCTTGAGAGTGAATAGAGTGGGGTCCACCTTGCCTTTGGAGAAGCCTTCCGAAATGAGATATGTTGACAGGAGATCATACCACGCGCGTGGAGCTTGTTTCAACCCATAGAGAGCCTTCTTAAGCTTGTACACATGATTAGGAAACTCCGTACTGACGAACCCATCCGGCTGACTAACATAGACTTCTTCCCTTAGTTCACCGTTCAAAAATGCCGCCTTCACATCTATTTGATAGACGATCATGTTCATATGAGCAGCATACGCAAAGAATAGTCTGATTGCCTCCAATCTTGCCACAGGAGCAAAAGATTCTTCAAAGTCTATACCCAAGGCTTGTTTATATCCTCTAGCAACCAATCTAGCCTTATTCTTTAGTACTGCACCCATCTCATCAAGTTTAACCTTATAAACCCACAACAAAGTAAGGATGTTGACCTTGTCAGGGAGAGGAACCAATTCCCATACTTCAAGTCGTTGGAATTCATTTAGTTCCTCCTGCATAGCTTCAATCCAAGATGATTGGGTCATAGCCTGCTGCCAATTTTTAGGTTCAACTTCAGAGAGAAATGCATCAAAGTAGCAATAAAGTGCACTCTCTTGTAATTGATGGCGTGTAGAGACTGGTCGATCTAGATCTCCAATAACATTCCTAATTGGGTGATCTTTTGTCCATTTAGTGCTATGGTTTTCAATCCTAGGTGGTCTGGAGTGAACAATAGAAGGAGCTTCTTCTGAGGTAGACGCGGCTGAAGGGTTTTCAGGTATCGCTACACCAAAGAAAGGAAGCTCTTGCAGGTGAGCATATTCCAAGTCGTGATCAATAGAATCCTCTTCCACATCATTAGGCACAAGTAGGGGTGATGATTCAGGTGTAGTTTGAGAATCACTTGGTGAAGGTGCATCCGGTTCAATGTGAATTGTAGATGCACTAGATAAAGGTTCATTAGCTTGAGCAACCACTTCAGGGATTGGAGCGATTACTACAGGTGCTGGAACTTCATCAGTCGGGGGATCGAAGAATTCATCAAACATCGGTTGAAACAGTTTATCCCACTCGGGCCTTGATGGTGGTAAAAATGATGTAGAAGTAGGATTATTAGGAACTAATCCGGAACTAATAGCACCGGTTCCCATCTCATGAAGCGCGGGTTCAGAGCTGTGTTGCTCAGAAGCCATCGCTGTCAGCTCGTCGAAATCTGCGTCCATAGTTTCTACAATCTTGCCAAGACGACGGTTATAGATTCGGTATGCTTTCTTGGACGGTGAGTAACCAATGAAAATACCTATATCGGCTTTCGGTTGAAGCTTACCCAAGTTCTCACTATTAATGTTTGGATAACAAAGGGCACCAAACACATGAAAAAATGAAACATCGGGTTTACGGTCATGTAGAAGCTCATGAGGTGTTTTTCCATGGCGTTTCCGAATGATAGAACGGTTTTGGGTGAAACATGCAGTAGAAATAGCCTCTGCCCACAAGAACAATGGAGCGTTCGCATAAATAAGCATGGTCCTAGCAGCTTCCATAAGTGTACGATTCCGTCTTTCAACGACACCGTTTTGTTGTGGAGTGCGTGCAGCGGATGTTTCATGTGAGATACCAACTCCCTCATAGTAATCACGGAGAGTCTGGTTGACGAACTCTGTACCATTGTCTGTACGAATACGGCGGACAGTAGTATTCAAACGTACCTGAATGAATTTCAGAAAAGTGATGATAGCCTTCGGAGCTTCATCCTTTGTACGTAGAAATCTAACCCATGTAAACCTGGAGAAATCATCCACAATTACCAGAATGAATTTCTTACCGCTCACACTTTCAGTTCTCATTGGCCCACAAAGATCCATATGCAAAAGATGAAGTTTTTCTTGATTGGTGTCTTCAGCTTTGGGCTTGTAAGATTTCTTGGTACTTTTCCCCCTTGAACACGCGGAACATAAATGGTCCTTGTGAAATTTAAGCTTTGGAAGACCACGAACTAAATCGTTTTTAGCCAGATGATTAATAGCATCAAAGTTAAGATGAGATAATCTGCGATGCCATAACCATGACTTGGTCTTAGATGCTTTAGAGAGAAGACATACTGGAGAGGCGGCCATCATGTCTTGTAAGGACAAGGTATAGATATTTGCACCACGAGATCCCTTCAACAAATCTTTTCCTTCCAAGTTGCGGATGAAACAAGTGTGTTGTCGAAAAGCAACCTCAAGGTTGGAATCACAAAATTGTCCTACTGAGAATAAATTATGACCAAGACCTTCTACATAGTATACCCTTGAAATCGTCACGTTTCCAATCTGATATTCACCATACCCCATTATCTTTGCTATATGATCATTCCCGAATTTAACCGTACCAAGAAACTTGCTGACGAAATTTCGGAGCATCGAGCGATTTCCGGTCATATGTTTTGAACAACCGGAGTCCAAATACCACAGGATGATTTGGACCACCTAAAAATATCACCACACGAAGACAATGTAGAGGTATCGGAATCTGAGTGTTCCTTGTTATTAGCAGGTACAGATTTAATAATCTTAGATTTGCTAACTCTAGGTTTCTTAGATTTCCTAGCCTTCTTTTTCTTAATAGGTGGTGTAGATTCTAGTTGGCTTAAATCCTGAGGTATTTCTTTACTGATAGGCACTATAGTGGGGGCTGACCTAATTAAAGGGCGCTGTTTCCATACTTGAGTGCGAGTGTTCCTAACTAAAGGACGCTCAGACCTAACCTCAATGGATGCATTCCTAGTTAAAGGGCACATTGTTCCATCTAATGTAAAGGTCCTACCAGTGGGACGCCATTGCCAGCCAACTTGGGCACGAGTTCTACCCGTTGGCTTCCATTCAAGACCATTCTTAATAGCATTCATTTCATTCACGTGATCAATCAGACACAAATCATGACGTTGGGAAAACATACATTCATTACAATTCCAACAATTCAAATCAGAATTCACGAATGGTTTAGGCTGCTGCACAGGCGCAGAGCTTTTAGTCTTAACATGATTCTTTTTATTTAAAACTGAACTAGCATTCCTATTGTGAACTTCTACTTTCTTCTTTGTAGCACTACTAGTGGAGGGCTTGATCTTATCTTTCTTGAGTGGCGATCCTTTAGCCTTAGTAGTCTCTTTTAATCCTGTAGAAGGCAAAGTGGGAACATTAGCAACAGATTTTAAAGGTGCCTTACTTGATTGTGCCAATGACGGTTTCGCTCCTGGAGTCTTATTAAATGGAGTTACAGCAATGGGCCTATTATTAAGTAGTGCAGAACCTGGTGTACCTATGTATTGCAAATATGCTAAGCAATATTGAACTCGCTTAATATATTCATGAGCCGAATAATAGTCGCTACTTGAGGGATCTAAGGCATAAAGATCGTCTAAAATATCCCTAAGAAGATCGACATGCTTAATGGCATTCCTCATATAATCATCGTAGGTAACCGGGTTTCTCTTATGAAGCGGGTTCTTATAAAGCACTACTGACTTGGTTGTTGGAGCACTAGTGGACGGTGCAGAGTCGGTAGCTAAGTTATCAACAACTTCTTGTCGGGTGAGAAGAAGTGTCTCCTTTAACTCAGCCAAAACCATATTTTTGTCAATGAGCAGGATGTTCAGATCAGAGATTTCCTCGCACTTTTGGTTCAGTTGTTCAACATAAGATTGTTGCTGTGCTGCATTAAAAGCGAAGCGTTCTTCTAGTGAACCATAAAGAGCGGATAGTCCCTGTCTTGTCCGATCCATCTCCCCTAGAACAGACGAAAGTCTAATTTCTAAGACTTGGTTTTTAGACTCTGCATCCTCTAGTTCCAGTTTTAATGTTTCATTTAATGACACATCTCTCTTCAATCTCATGATTTCTTCCTCTAATGTCTTAACAATTGCAATCATCTTGTCACTCGTCTCAACACCGTTTTCACAACCATTTGATATCAAAAGATCCTCATTTTGAGTTTGTTGTTTTAATTCTAAAGATATACAATGTTGTTCTAGTTGATTAAAGCGTTTTGAAAGTAAATTGTAAGAATCTTGTAGCTTTAAAAACTCAGCGTTAGATTCGTGACAAGAATGATTATCTACCTCATTTACAGTATCAGCAACATTTACAGAGAGATCACAAACATCATCACATATATGCACAGCATCACAATTAATCATAGCGGATGTAAGCTCATTCGAATAATTAACATTTACAGTAGTAAGCACATCACACGAGATTACTGCAGACAAGAATCGGTCATATTCGGTTAAAATCTTTTCTTTTTCAATTAGTTGTAGTTCGTAAGCGGTGTCCATTTCATAAAACACTTTTTGAACTTCACCAATTTCAAACACAAGATTTTCTTTAAGAGATGCAAAAATTCCTTTTAGACTTTCGACAAACGGATTGATCTCTTTTTTAAACACCTCGTTCATATGTTCGAAAGCCCATTCTCCGGCGTTTAGGCCATTTGAAGTCGTACGTTCCAAAATGACCTTGTCAAAATTAGTAAAGTATTGATTAATCTCTTGCAAGTTTAACCATACAGTGCTAACAGGTGGAAGATCCTTTGGAATTTCCTTAGGACCTTCCATATTGACAAGTGTAGGAAAAGTACTAGGGTTTTCTTCATCTAATATGTAGGTTGGTGCTGTTATGAGATCTTTGTCCATATGGAAGCGAATTCTAAAATCCGTTTTTGCAAGCTCCTTATTCAATTTAAAATAATCACCCTCGGGATATTTTGCAGAATTGTATGACCGATCCTCATCAACTAGATCCTTACTTGTTCGATCATTGGGAAAAACAATCGGGTCTAAAGCCAATCCTAATTGAGTTGCATTATAAAGTCTAGGACTATGTCTTAAAGCTTGTTTTGCATACCGTGGATTAGGGGGAAGACCTTTTAGACGTGATAAGTTAAATTCTCTAAATGAAGCATCAAATAAGTGCACTAGTTGAGAAGCAGCGTATTGTCTTAACAGCAGGTAATCTAGACTTCTAATCTTATTAGTAGCATTAATCTCCATTTCATTCTTCTTAGACTCGAGTGATTCAAAATCCGTTTGAAGTTTTTGAAAATTAGTGACCACTAACTCCTTTTCTTTAAGTTCATTAGTCAGATTTGCTCTTAAGTTTTCAATTTCTTGCAAGTGACCCATTTGTTTGTTTCTAAAATGATCATATTCGGGATTAGTTAGAACACTAGACGAAGGCACTAATTCCAAGGTTTGAACTTTCTCATTGCTTAAGGCAAGCTCATCAGACAAATTCTTATTCTTAGCTAAGGTTTCTAAGAGTGCAGCATTCATTTGGCTAAGTAATGTAGCAGGAACCATGACCAAATCTTGTTGAGCAGGAGTAGGCGTATGCGAAATGGGTCCCGGTTGTGATTCACTCAAAGTCTGGGGACTCACATTGATATTGCTATCATTGTTTGTCTCCTCATTTGAAAGACTCACCACCGAAGATTCATTCGAATCAGCACTCTCTTGCACAACTTGATGTGGTTGAATACTAGCATCAGTGGTATTATCGGTGGTATTAATAAGTACCTCAGATCTCTTTTCTGGCCCTAAGCTGGAGATACTTGCCATGAGAGCAGCCTTTGCAGATTGAAAGTCATCACAGTCTGAGTCATACGCATCAAGATCATCGGCTTGGTAAGCTGCATTCTGTGTAGTGACAACGTCTTGTTCAGCAATCCCTGGATCAGCAAGAAATGCAAGCTCCTCTTCATCAAGTTCCCTTCCTTGTGCCTGAGCATTTACCAGATAGATCTTTTCTGCAAACCATTGTCCATCCCTTCTCCTCTTGGGTTTCTTACAATCCCTGGACATGTGACCCTCTTCCTTGCAGTTGTAGCATGTAATCATTCGCAACTTGCCCGTGGAATTAGCCCGTGGAGCAGGATTGACCATTGGAGCCTGATTGACTGTGCGAGCATTGGTAGTTGATGTGGTAGGTCTCCCCTGATATGGTTGAATAGGCTGAACCATTACCCTGCCATTCTCAATAGTAGCTTGTTGGCGAGAATTGGATGAATTCCTCAACTGATTGTTGGTAGGAGCTGATCCCCTAAATCCTCGTTTGCTTAAAGTCCTTGTGAGATAAGCAGACATTGTGGTTAACACTTCAACTGGATCAGCACCTTGTTTGAATACAGGAACGGGGACTTCCTCATCATCACAGTACATTGCTTGGTCTTGAGCTGCATAATCACTAGAAGGAATACTCATTTGATCAGGGTAGCTTGTTGGATATGCTGCATTCTCTTGATAAGAAGAATATGAAGATTGAGCATAAGTTGCAATACTTGCTGGGTGAGGTTGTGTAGCATATTGTGATGAAGGTGCACTGAACCGATATTGTTACTGATGTGAGGTGGGTGGTTGTGGTAAAATCGAGTATTGGGGAAAGGTTGGTGTCATGTAAGGTGATGGATGATAGGCTTGATGTCCCAAAATATAAGGAGTGTTGTTGTGAGACAAGCTTGGTTGATTTGCCATCAAAGCTAATGAATCAGGGTACATACCTCGTGGAGAACGGTGCATGATCACATGTTTCTCATGCTGCTGAAGAAAAGCATATAGTTGATCCAAATTGCACTTATGCAGATCCCTGGTTAACTTAACATCGGTAATATACTCACCCCATTCAGCTTGAGGTAAAGTATTCAAGAATTTGGTGTTAACCTGGAATGGAGCAATCACCAGATTGTATACATTCAGATCATTCATGAGTGTGGTGAATCTGAAGTAATAATCGTGAAGCGTTTCCCCTGGGTTGTAAGTGAATCTGTCAAACAGGTCATACAACTGACATTCCCTTTCCTGTTTGGTGAGAGACGTACCTTGTAGCAACACCTTAAGACGTTCCCATAAATCCTTTGCCACCGTATACTGACTTACCATCCTATAGATGTCATGGGGAAGAGCTTGGAGAATTGTTTGAAGAGCTTTCTCGTCTGCATCGGCAACAAGTTGTTGAGCTGGTGTAAGTTCTTCAAATTCTCTTGGTCGAGACACATTGTTAGCCACGATGGTACCATAGTCAAGTGGACCATTTAAGATTGACTTAACCATAAGCCTCCATAAAACGGTTTTCCCTTAAGATAAGACATCATCCGGCCTTGCCATGCTTCAAAAACTTCTTTGATGAGCATTGGCGGGCGATTATCCGTTCCCGTAATGACAGAAATATCCGTAAGTGATGTCATCTGAGGCATTACTGAATTCGGATTCATTTTGTTAACTTCAAAGAGACAAAGATTATTGGTTAATCGAGCAGTGAAGTAAAGCTTGTGAATTGTGTTGAGTTTTTGTTGTAAGAAACCAAGATTAAATCCTCTAAAAAATCGTCGAAAAAACAAGCAAAATAACTCTTGATTCGGAACTTTTTGTTGATTCGGAAGTTTGATTCGGAAGATTTGGCTTGGAATTACCTTGATTCGGAACTTTTGGCTTGATCCGGAACTTTTGGCTTGATCCGGAACTTCTTGATCCGGAACTTCTTGGTTCGGAACTTCTTGATCCGGAACTTCTTGGTTCGGAAGTTCTTGGTTCGGAACTTTTGGCTTGATCCGGAACTTCTTGGTTCAGAAGTTCTTGGTTCGGAACTTCTTGATCCGGAACTTCTTGGTTCGGAACTTTTGGCTTGATCCGGAACTTCTTGGTTCGGAAGTTCTGGCTTGATTCGGAACTTCTTGGTTCGGAAGTTCTTGGTTCGGAACTTCTTGATCCGGAACTTCTTGATTCGGAAGTTCTTGGTTCGGAACTTTCCTTGGTTGATCCAGAACTTGTTGGTTCGGAACTTTTGCTGGGTAATCAGAAACCTTTTACCGATGAACAGTCGACCACTAATATGAAGATTAAACCCAGATTTTGACCAAATGACCCAAAAAGTTTTGTGATTTCAACAATAATAAGTAAAAACTAATACTTATCCACTAATCCTAATCACAAAAACACCAAAAACACCAAGAATCAAGATGAATCTTCTTAAAGAACACTAATACAATCAAAAACTAAAAAACCACACAAATCACTACCTTAAATCACCCCATAGCTCTTGATACCAAATGTAGAATATTGATAACCTATGAATCTATGAAGGGGTTTGTTGATTTCTAGAGAGAGAAAGTTAGAGAGAGAAAGTGAGAGAAACTATGTGTATTTTATTAAATGGAACTAGAACAAATGACAACAACCAACCCCTTTCCATGGTAGAAAGGGGTATTTATACTTCCAAGCTTACATTGGGCTTGGGCCGGTCCATGACAAGCCCATGGACCGGTTCTTACTTAACTTAATAAGCAACTAACAACTATTTGTTAACTACGAGCTATTACAACATAAATAATATTGTGGAGTGACCGATACTTCTAATAAAGGGGTAGCAGAGTTTGGAGTATCAACAGCTTCCTTGAGAGGAGAAGTCTTGTCACCAGCTGGTGTAGACACAGCTATTTCTTTAGGAGGAGAGACAGACAGCTGGTCTTCCTCATCTTCTTCATCCTCTTCATCGAACATTCCCTCAGGGAATTCATCCTCAGGCATTGGCTCAATATCAGAGACATAATCTTCTAATGAGAGCATTTCTTCATCAGCATTGAACACAGGCTCTTCATCAGTTGGTTTGTCCTGAGTCATAGATTCAGCCTCCTTTTCTTGTTGTACCTGAGATTCGATGACTGGCTGTACAATTTCAGCCTGCAAATTTGTTGTAATTAGTAACAGGGAAAAATATAAGGGGAATGGTCGCCATTTCGCTGTCCCCGAGAGGCTGAGGGTGATTACTCAGCCACTCCAAAGGATAAATCCTTGGGATTCTTTTAAGTGTGAATAAAGTGTGGTTAATGATCGCCATTCAGTGTCCCTAGGAAAGCTGAGTGTGATTATTCAGCCCCCCCCCCCCCCCCCAAAAGGTAAAAAACCTTTGGGACTCTTTTGATTGTGAAACATATGTTGTTTATGGATCGCCAGTCGCTGCCCCTAGGAAAGCTGAGTGTGATTATTCAGCCCCCCAAAAGGTTAAAACCTTTGGGACTCTTTTAAGAGTGAAACATATGTTGTTGTAGGTCGCCTGTTACGCTGTCCCTAGGAAAGCTGAGGGTGATGATTCAGCTCCCCCTGAAAGGATAAATCCTTTGGGACTCTTTTAAGGAGGGAACCAAGAGGCTGTGTGAAGTACAGCTGATCAAGGTTGAGACATTAGTATATTCAGGTTGTTGTTAGCCTGAATACTGTCTAGAGGGTTCAGGGTCATCGGGGTGCTTTATAAACACAAATGAATCATTCCCTGGTGCAAAGACAGGGTGTACAGAAGTCTTACAGTATTCTAAGTGTGAAGACAGACTTCTATGGGTCGAGTATTACCCTAACTTCACCACTCTCTCCTACAGACAAATGAGAATGGCTGCTTGTGAACCTCTAAAAATGTACACTGATTACCTGTGAGATATCAGCTTGATTAGGCTGGTTTCCTGTTGTCTCAGCTGACTTAGAGACACTAGACGCCTGTTGTTTGTCAGCCAAAGAGTCTGAATCCACAAGAGTATCTGGACCAGAGGCGGTGTCAGTCTTCTTTCCCTTGGCCTTGATAATAGCTTTGGAGTGGGAAGAAGAGGGGATTTTCTTCTTCTTAGGCTGTTGGCCAGATGAAGCCTTGGACTTAGTAGTGTGCTGCCCAGAGGTCAAAGACATAGACTTGCCAGCAACACTAGAAGTATTCACCTTCTCAGAGGAAGGGAGCAAGGGCTTCTCAGCGTTTGGTACTTGGTTGGCCACGTTCAACATATGGGCGGTGACAGGGATATCCTCAGCTCCTATTTCCTTGTAGATGGCGCCTGTGATGTGATAGGGCTTAAGAGCAGTCAAGGCCTTGTTGTGGTAGTTATCTCCCAGCAGACTTTCAAAGATCAGGGACAGGAAGCGCACATAACAGATGTTCTTTTCCCTGACCTGATTCCTTCCCTTCAGTTGTTCTACCAGGTTTGAGAATAGGATGCTTCCAACGTCAACATCAGCTCCCCAGATTAATCCATACGCAATAGCCTGATGATTGAACGACATCTGATCCTGTGATCCCTGCATTCCTCCCAGGGACTTCACAATGTGGGTGAAGAGGACACGCCACATAGGAGTGAAATACTTAATCTTCAGAGGGGATTTGGCGAGGACCTCAGCTGGTGTAAGGGTAGGGTTAACGTCATGGCAAGGGTTGAGTGTGGCCAGGGCTTCCTTGACAGCCTTTTTGTCAACTGCCTTCAGGCATTCATCTCCATGTTTTAGTCCGGCCACACTAGAAAAGTCTTTAAGGGAGAAGGCAAAAGGATGTTCATTGCATGAAAGGCTAAATGTAATGGTGTCTTCTACTACTTCAGCAGAATACCAGAATTCCCTAAGGTATTCTTGGTAAAAGGTGGATGGAGATTTGGTGAAGGCTTCATTTAGGTCACAATTCTGCATGAAATTTACCTGATCTGAATAGGTGTTGTTTGGTGCCTTAATCCATCCAATGGCGTTGTTGGAGGCGAGGATGCTCTCGTTGATCTCGAAGTTAACATTGGAGGCTTTTGGAACTGAAAACGCCATGGATTTAAGGTTGAAGGTGAACGAAAATGGCGGATGGTTGAGAGAGATAAGAACTTAGAGAGAGAGGTAGATTTGAGAATGGTGGTGGGTGAGAAGAGAAAGGAGACAATATATATTCAAACTTAAGTGAACAGTTATTCAACCGTATTAAATGCAAGGTGCGAAAATGACTGCTCAAGTGGGTCCCCTTGACCTTTCAAAAAGTTTGTCTCCTCGTTATCCGAAAAATAAAAGATTAAATATTTGAGAATGTTTTTTGCATTTACTTGGAAAGTAACTACCTAGTTTCATGTGAAAAACATTTAATATAGAATCAATCATTTAATGAACACAATTAATATCAAGCCACAGGCTTTGAGATATTGAGCATCCCTAGCTCAGCAACTAGCCTGTTGAACGAAGGTTCAGCCAAAGGCTTTGTAAAGATATAAGCTAGTTGCAGCTCTGTGGGAACAAAATGCAGCTCAATATCTCCCTTCATTATATGATCCCTGATAAAATGATACCTGATATCAATGTGTTTGGTACGAGAGTGAAGAACAGGGTTGTTGGATATGGCAATGGCGCTGGTGTTGTCACAAAAGATTGGTACTTTGTCATACAAGATTTCATAGTCAGCCAATTGACTTTTCATCCAGAGCACCTGAGCACAACAGCTGGCTGCAGCGACATATTCTGCTTCAGCTGAAGACATAGCCACAGAGTTTTGCTTCTTAGCACTCCATCCAACCAATTTTCCTCTTAGGATTTGACAGCTGCCTGAAGTGCTTTTCCTGTCAATACAGCATCCAGCATAATCTGAATCTGAATAGGCCTTGAGATCAAAGCCTGATTCCTTTGGATACCATAGACCTAGGGATGGTGTTCCTTTGAGATACCTGAAAATTCTCTTAACAGCCACTAGATGGGATTCTTTTGGGTTAGCTTGGTACCTTGCACAGAGACATGTGGAGAATTGGATATCTGGACGACTGGCTGTTAGATACATCAGTGACCCAATCATGCCTCTATATAAAGTCTCATTGACAGAGACCCCTGACTCATCAGGGCCCAAGTTGTTGGGTGGAAGCATGGGGCATTTCACTGATGCACAATCAGCTAAGTCATATTTTTTAAGTAAATCCTTAACATACTTTTCTTGACAAATAGAAATTCCCTTAGGACATTGTTTAATTTGAAAACCCAAAAAGTAAGTTAATTCACCTATCATACTCATCTCATATTTCTTGGTCATTAGTTTAGCAAAACGTTTACTAAGATTGACATTTGTTGACCCAAAGATGATATCATCCACATAAATCTGCACAATGATGAAATCACTCTTGTCCTTGAAGGTAAAGAGTGTTTTATCAATAGAACCCCTGATAAATTTATATTCAGTTAAGAAATTTGAAAGAGTTTCATACCATGCTCTTGGTGCCTGTTTCAGACCATACATTGCCTTGTGAAGTCTGTATACATGGTTGGGAAACTCGCTGTTCTCAAATCCTTCAGGTTGAGCAACATACACTTCCTCAGCCAAATCACCATTGAGGAAGGCACTCTTAACATCCATCTGATACACAGTGATGTTCATATAGGCAGCATAAGCAAGGAAGATTCTGATGGCCTCAAGTCTAGCAACAGGTGCAAATGTTTCATCATAATCAATTCCTTCAGTCTGAGAGAACCCCTGTGCTACCAGTCTTGCCTTGTTCCTGATGATGTTCCCAATTTCATCCATCGTATTTCTATAGATCCATCTAGTGCCTGTGATATTCTTTCCAGGTGGAGCTGGCACTAGTGTCCATACTTTGTTCCTTTTGAACTGATTGATTTCTTCTTGCATAGCAGCTACCCATCCTTCTTCTACTAGTGCCTCAGCAACTCTTTTAGGTTCAATTTTTGAGAGAAATTCAGCAAAGAGACATTCATTGGCTGAGGCTGACTCTGAGTCTTGGATTCGCTGTCTGGTTGTGACCCCTGCATTTGGTTCCCCAATAATATTGACAAGAAGTATGTGTTGATCTCTTGACCACTTATTTTGAGGAGCTGGGGATTCAAGGACAGGGGTACTTGAGGGCACAGCTGATGCAAGTTGAGTCTCATCCTGCTGACCAGGAGGGCTTTCTTCAAAGACTACTTCAGTGTCAGAGTCTTCTTCAGCCATTTCAAGGGAAGCTATTTCATTATAAGCAGGAGAATCTTCAGGGATTTGAAGAATTGGTGAGTCATCAATATCATGAGAAGGACCATCAGAGATTTGAGGTTCTTCTTCATCAAGTTCCTGAGAGGTAGGAACTTCTATGTTGTGAGTAGACAGAGGATCAAAAGCAGGGACATAAGGAGTGAGAGTGTTGGAGTGATGATGACTGGTAGGTCTGGGTTCTGTGAACTCATCACTTGGGAAAGAAATATTTTCATTAAAATCTATTTCATCACCCTCTGTTCCTGTTCTCTGTATGACTTCATCATCTTCATTGAATCTGACATGGAATGTTTCTTCTACTTCTTGTCTTCTGATGTTGAATACTCTGAAGGCTTTGGCTGTTGGAGAGTATCCCAAAAAGAAACCATCATCAGCTTTTTCATCAAACTTTCCAAGTTTATCCCTGTAGTTATAAATAAACACAGGGCATCCAAACACATGAAAATAGCTGACGTCTGGAGATCTTTTTCTGAAAACTTCATAGGAGGTTTTACCATGTCTTTTGACAATGATTGATCTGTTTTGAGTGTAGCAGGCAGTGTGAACAGCTTCTCCTCAAAATTGCTTTGGTAAGGCTGCACCATTTAACATAGTTCTTGCTGCTTCAATCAAAGTCCTGTTTCTTCTTTCAGCCACACCATTTTGTTTAGGAGTGCCAGCTGAAGAGAAGTTCTGAGAAATCCCTTTTTCATCACAAAAAGATTCAAGTTGATGATTCTTGAATTCTGTACCATTATCACTTCTTAGAGCTTTGACTCTAACATCATTCATATTTTCAACTTGTCTGATGAAGGACATGATGGTTTCAGCTGCATCACTTTTCCTTCTGAGGAAGAACACCCATGTATATCTTGAAAATTCATCAACTATGACCAAGGTGTATTTGTTGTGATTAATGGTTTGAGGTTTGACAGGCCCAAACAAATCCATGTGAAGGAGATGTAAGCACTTGTCAATAGAGAATGATTGCCTAGTCTTGAATGAAGACCTGTGATGTTTTCCTTTGACACAGGCAGAACAGGTTTTGTCCTTGGAAAACATTACTGAAGGTAGACCAGCAACCAAGTTTTGAGTGGCTATCTTATTGATGTTCTTGAAGTTGAGATGAGACAGTCTTTTGTGCCATAGCCAGTTGACACTTTCAGAGGCTTTGGCAAGAAAACAATTTGAGCTGTCTTCAGAGCACACAGCCATGTTGATGACATAAACATCTCTCCTTCTAGGTGCAATCAGCACAACATCATTGTTTTTGTTGAATATGGTTCCCTGAGTCTTAGTAAACAAAACCTTATAGTCAGCATCACACAATTGGCTGATGCTAATAAGATTGTGTTTAAGACCATTCACATATGCAACCCTGGTAAATGTAATCCCATTACAGTTCACTGAGCCATATCCTTCTGTGTCACCTGAAGAGTTATCTCCAAATACCACTTTAGGACCTGGCTCCTTTGAGTATCTGTGCAGGTATTGTTGAATCCCTGTCATGTGTCTAGAACAGCCACTATCTAGATACCATACCGATTCCTTGAGATATTTCTGCACATATACATAGAAACAGATTAGTTCCTATGGTGAACCCACTTTCCAGTGGGTTCCCTGAATTGCTTATTAGCAACTCTTGTGTTCCTGAAAAACTTTTGGCATTGGGATGGACAATTCATTGTTTCATGGTTATAACTCCCACAGATATCACACCCAGGGAAGTCACCACACTCGTCTGAGTGATGATCTGTGAACCCACAGAATTTACAGGGAGGATAAGGTTTGTAATTTCCCTGTTGCCTTTTGGAACTCTGTGGTCTGTCCCTAGAGGGTGTCTGAGCTCTTTTAGCTGCCATGTGTCTGTCATGATCTAAGGTCGAATGGTGAGAATTTTTACATATATTGCAATAAGGTTTGATTAACCTTTCCCCTTTGGGTTCACCTAGGACTGACTTAGGTTCATGAGAAGTAGAGCATTCAGCGGAAGGCTTAATGTGTTGTTTCAAGAGTTCTACTTCTTTCATAAGAGACAACAGGCGATCTTCAGTGGTAGGGTCAACCTTATTCACAGCTTTAGTAGTAACAGGCTTAAAAGCTACTTGTTTACCAGTTTGTTTAGCAGGCACATGAAAAACTTTAGCTGGAGGATTCTCAATATCTGTCCTAAGTTCATCCTTAGCAGATCTAGAAGAACTGCTAGGTTCAACTCCAGAGAGTTTGGGCAAAGGTGGTAGCTCAGCCACATCTTCAGAGACAGGGTCATTTGTCAAAGAGGTATCTGACATATGAATAGTCTATGTAGATTTAAAGACAATGTCTTTGGGTTTGGTGAGAATCCTCAGCTTATTTTTCTTAGCAGATATATCCCTTTTTAAGTCAGCAGGCACTTCATCCCTAAGCAATTCATCAATAGTAAACCTAGCGTACAGCCATTTTTAAATAATCTTGTTCAATTCAGTGACTTGATCATTTAAAGCTATGTTTTTCAAGGTTAATCTAGCTACTTCATTTTGCAGGGATATTTTCTCTAAATTAACCCGCCTGAGAGTTTCACATTCAGCCTTAGCATTTATCATTTCAGATTTAACAGAGTGAAACTTATCAAGTAGGTTCTTTCTTTGTTCCTCAACAAAGTGCAAATCAACAATGGTGTAATCAAGGACATGCTTACGTTCATCACTATCAGACATAGATAAAAGCCTGTGTACCTTTTTCATTGTGATGTCAACCCATTGTGCTGATCTAGCATCACCTTTTCCAACAGCTGGTTCATCCTCAGCTATTGCCATAAAAGCCCTGACTCTTGTGGTGTCTTCTTCATCTGAAGTCAGTGGTTCATCATTCCAATCATAAGTTTCAGCAACCAACCCTTTCTCTGTCTTTTTCTCACCACCTTTCTTTTTGGACAGAGCTTCAATCTTCAAGTTCATTTGTTCTAACTCAGCTTTAAGTGCCTTGTACTTATTTTTGTAATCTTTCTTCTCAGTGTCTGAAGAATTGGATTGAGATGAGTTGTTATGTTGTTTGAACTTGTAGGGTTTGGATGAAGATGATGGATAAGAGGGTGAGGATGTCTTGGTAGAAGGACAATCTTTTTGATAATGTCCAAGCTTTCCACAGGCAAAACATGTTTCTTTTGACCTGTCAATTGGTTTACTAGCTGATCCTACTCTTCCAGATCTTTTGTAGTATCTTCTTTGGTTGGCTAGCAACGCTCTTTCATGGAATTCTGCATTGAGGTCTGACAAGAACTCTTGGTTGCTACGGGTATCTTCTTCAATATCAGAATCGCTGTCATGAGGATGTGTTGCAGAGATCAAAGCTTTGGAAGATGCTCCTTGGACTACAAATCTTTCAGTCTCTGATTTGTAGATAGTATCGATCAGCCCTTCTTCATAATTGTACTTACCATAGAGCTGAGCAAGGGTATCATTTTTGATTGAGTTGTTAGCTCTCTGAGTCTGATTCATGCTCAGCCACTTTCTTGGAAGGCTGTTGACAAAAGTAGCATTGATCTCAGCTTGACCAATAGTGACATCATTCATAGCCAGGTCATTTAGAAGAATCTTCAGCCTAGTATAGGTTTGCTGAACCTTTTCACCTTCAAGTGACTTAAAGGCATTAAACTGAAGTCTGAGTGCCTGAATCTTTGTCTCTCTTGTTTCAGAGGGTCCTTCATGGCCAAGAATGAGGTCTGTCCACATTTGTTTAGCTGTGGGACACTGAACGACAGACTTCATGATATGCTTGGGAAGACAGGAAATTATGATGCTTTTGAGACGTTTATCTTGGTTTGCTAATTTCCTATCAGCTGGATTCCATTGTTTGAGAGGTTTTGGAAGAGGGTTTTCTTCAGTGGATGTAAGCGCCATGGGAATATATGGACCATTTTCTAAAATTTCTAAGAGAAAAGGTTCAAGTCCATCAAGGTATCAATAAATTGACTCTTCCAACTGGCAAAGTCTTCTTCATCAAAGACTGGTACACTGGTTACGTGTGATCCACCTCTTGAGTCAAGAAGTTGGGGTAGATCATCGTCATTGGCTGGAGGGTTAAGTCTTGGTGAAGATGGGTTTGTGGAAGGTGATTATGGGCTAGAAGTTTCCGGCATGGTGGATCTTGATTATAAAACTGAGAACGATGTTTCTTGAAGGTTTTAATATCAAACACCGCTCTGATACCAATTGAAAGTCCCTAATCAATGCAAGAAACCCTAATCTTAACTTAATCAACACAAGGTATTACTTTTCAAACGTAATCTTATTATTGTATAATAAAGAATTACAAGTGTTATGGATAACACAGTTTGATGACAATGTGTTGTGCACACTTTGAACAACAATAAACCCTAACTTATGAATACAGTCGTAGCTATTTGATTCACTAAGTTATATGCACTAATGTTCTTAATATCTCAAAGTGTTAAAACATTAATGCATGGATACACATCCTATTTATAGTGTTACGAGTTTGACTTAAACAGTACTTGATGTCGACTACACAAGCTTTTACAAGTTCCCACATCAGTCACATGATGTCCTTCTATTCTTGGTAGTCTTCCATTATGCTTTAAGGAACAGTTGTCAAAAACAGTTTCCTTATTCTTCATAGTCTCGAACACACAAATGGCATGTCCAAAGTGTGCTGAGAGTTATCAGGGTATTGCCACCCCTGTTAACTCTCAACCCCTCAGAGTCCCTGATACATCTTGGCTGTTATCCATCACAGCCAATGAGTATGTCTTCAGGTAATCTTCGACTTCCCTGACAATGTCTCTGACATGGACTCCTCTGAGGTTGCTCACAGAGATCCATATCTCTGTGAGTCTTGCGAAACTTGCCTGCCTCCTAGGCACAGGCAAGGGACTATCTAACAGCCTAATTATGTTTAAATCAATGATCAGGGAATCTAACAAGTTTAGATTCCCAACAGTAACTAGAACAAACTAACTAACAAAGCCTTAACCAAACTTACAGAACCAAATGACAACAGTCATAACATAAATCTCCATTAAGGCAAAATAAATCAGTTCATCTCAAAAGAACTTAATCCAACAAATCAATATTAGCTATAAAATCTAAATAAGCCAACCAATCAATTCATCACATCCATAGCAGCTTAATCATTAAAATCAAAACAAACAGACTCATTCATTAGACTAAGCCGATTTATAAACATAAACATTAAAAAAAGAAAAAAGTAGAACCTTTTGGAGATTCCTTTGAGACGAAGATCGGCGCTGAGCCGTCTTATCTAATCCGAGTCAAAACCACCAAACATCACCATTGAAACACCACCACCATCAATCGAACATCATCAAAACAGATAATATTCGGACTGTTTTTTAATTAAACTTTCCAGTAGGGAAAGATTATTCCCCAATTTTCACTAAGTATTTGATCCAAGCTATTATTTTAAGCTTAATTAAATAACTCCAGCAGTTATAATAATTAAATCAAATTAAGATTCAAGAATAGTAAATTAAAGATTAAAACGAGAGATTCAAAAATTCAAAACTGAACTTTTTATTAAATCAAAATAGCATTACATTATTAAAAAGAAAAATTACAATCCTAATCTAATTTAAACATTATAACAATACAGTAAAAAAATGGGATACCCAATACATGATTTGAGGGGGGTTTTTATAGCTGAACCATAGGGGTTGGGGTGAAGAGTTTGTTGAGGAAGAAGCAAATCTCGACCGTTGATGAAGCATCTCTTTCTTCTCTCTCTTTCTTGTTTTCATCCAAGGGTTGAGAATAGCCAATCTAGCACACAGATTGCCAATGTGGCATTCCAGTATGCTAGTTGTGCTAGTTCAAAGCTGAATTGGCATCTTTCTATTGGAGGAATGGGAAAAATGCGTTGTCTTGTCCAATAAAACGCTGTCACGTATCACTCATCTCTCCATCTTCAAGTTTCGAAAATATGGGGGATTTATTTCTCATTGTGTGAATCACACGTGTGATAAAAAACCCCCAATTTATTTGTTACTTTTTATTTGATTAGGGTTTGGAATAGTATAGGTTGCGTCTGGTTTATAGTTTGGGTGAAGGAGAAAGAAAGGTAAAAACATAGAGAGTATCGAAGGGATTTTTAATTGTGTCAGTGCGTTTGGTATGAATGACTTTGACTAAATAAACCAAACGTTTATAACGTTCATAGCAATCTTGATTTACCAAATGGGTTTTAAGGCCCAAATACACGTCCCATATATCATTCAAAGTGCTTGTAGCCCATTTATTTAAATCCGGCTCATAGATATTCAATTTGGGCTAATGTTGAAAAATAGATAACTAGTGTCACAAATGGGATTTTGAGCCCATTTATCCAAATATGGGACCCACAAGCCCATAATCCTTCATAAGTATCAAATCCGCTAACATCGAGCTTGTTTTTGGCATTGTCGATCTTTTCTTCAAACTCGTGCCGGTTTTTGTCGGTTTTCGTGATCTTGGTACGTACACACATGAAACAACAAAACAACACATATACAAGGCATATTTGAACATTTTATGCATTAATTCATTATTTATTAATATAAATGATATGAGTATTTAAGCTCATATCAATGGTCACCGTGTTAAGCACTATTTTGGGGAGGACATTTCCGTGGAAATGGTCCAAGAGATCCCCATTTTCCCCATGAATTAATTCATTTAGGCAAGAGTCGAGCTAGAGACTCCATAAATCAAGCTTGAATAACTAGGTTTAGCGTTTTTAGACTTAGAGTGTGGTAGGATAGAAATAAGGATATAGAGTTGAGGAGAAGTGTAGGGGGAGACCTTCCTTTTGTCTTCATGTTGTTTGTAGGGTTACTCTCTCTCATCACGTGCATTGGAGCTTATGGAGGAGGGCCTTGTATCCGGTTCACTTTGTTACTATTGTGATTTTTCATAGACACATTGTGCTTAAAAAAATGAATTCACTATAGTTGATCTTTCCTTAACAAGAGTTAAACAAAGTCAAGAGTTAAACAAAGTCTATTCATTGTCATAAGTGTAGGGGAGTTTATACTCCCATGCTCTTAAACATTGAGGACAATGTTTAGCTTAAGTGTAGGGGGTCTTCTATCGAAGTGACATTACCTAATCCATTGCCTTTGCCAACATGATAATCGGAAAAATTAAGTTTTTCAACGCTTTTCAAATTTTTGATCTACTTTGGCACCAAAAATATGCATTCATAATTTTTGCATTAACCATTTTTCATTTACATAACACATTTGCATTGTATATATTTCTTCTTTTATTTTTCATCAAAAATATATAAAAAGAAAAAAAATAAGGACATGGTTTAACAAATTTAGACTTCTTTGACATATTAGGCCCGCCATGAATCTTTTGACTCAACCCGAGTTTGCTTATCTAAGCTTACTCTAGCTATTATCCTTAACCATGTAGTCCTTCATTGGACTATTAGGCTAAGCATCCACGAGTCTCATTATTTGAGATTTTAAATTTGTGGAGAATGGGAGATGATAGAGTTGAAGCAAGTATAAAATAGCTAGATAAACTTCATGACAATTACTTGTAGCTAAACCATTCTCTTTCTTTGCCTCTATTTTCTTCGCATGTATATATGTTAATAAATAATCAAGAACGGTTTTAATTGGTTTGTAGTCTCTTATGCATTTTTGACTAATCATTCATGGTTGGTATAAGTACGTCTTAAGATTCTAAGTTAGAACGTTTTATGTGTACTAGACTTATGTCATGCTTAATACTTAGCGGGTGTTTTTCCTTTTATTCTTTTCAACTTTCTTTGTGAGGAATAAAGAAAAATAAGAGCGGCTTGAAAAAAAGTGAGTGGCTAGAAAAAAAAGAAGAAAAAAAAATAACTATACAAGACTCCCAAGAGGGCTAGTGAAGTGTTAATTATAGTAACTATTGAATTCAAATATTACTCTCACAAGGGTTGCGGGGATTTGATGGTTGCCACAATCCAATATTACCATGACGGGTTGCGGGATTGAAGATCCAAAGTCTCAAAAAGGCGGCGGATATAAATTATTGCGTGAGTTTTATTTTTGTTTCCTTAGCGAGTGTGTAGCTACTTATTAATGCATGACATAAGGATTTTACACATAAGACGAATGACTTATTACTTTTGAGTCAGACTTATATTAATCATGGGCGGTTTTTCAAATAATGGATGAGAGGATTGCTTAGGATTAAAATCGTGCTTCCTTATTTTGAGATTTTACATTTCTTATATTTCACGCTTTAATAATGACAAATTTGCCTTCAAGCAATTGGATAAAATAATAACCGGTTCCATATTTAATTGTTATGAATAAGTTGATGCACTTTTTACTTGTGGATGCAATGATCCCATTTTAAGCTTGGTATGGGGAAAGTGAAACTTGAGGGTGATAAATATTCATGGTACCAAAGCCCTAATCAAAGTCATTGAGTCTTTATGAGTTATTTCCATCAAACCATTTATGAAAAATCCAAAAAGATGTATATAAAAATTTCTTTCTTGCATTTGCATATGTAAATATTCGAATCAGGCATCATATAGTGTAAAGTAGTTTAGCATCATATCATATGGCCATTGTAGGTTAATTATAAGAAAATTGTAATCTATCATTTTGAAAACTTATCATTGCATGTGGGCATGGCAATGGTCAAGTGTAGGGGATTTGATATGAGCAAAATCTCATATCAATAAGTCAACAAATCACCCTAAAACACATAGCAAATACCTAACTTTTATGCCATAAAGCAGTATTATGTGGTATGTTTTGTGTTTGTGCTTGTTTAGGTAACAAGGATACAAATTTGAAGCAAACAAGTGAAATCAAGCTAAAGGATGATGAAAAGACAAGATAAGGATCAAAAATGACAAGCCATGAGAAGATAAAGGACCTATCTTGACAACATTCAAAAGTTGAGGGACTAAAGTGCAATTTTGGAAAAGTCAAGATCAAAGTCAAACCTGGTCAACTCTCAAGTCAACCAAGTCAAAGGGCTCAAATGATCAAGAATGAAGGTCAAAGGATTAATTTTGCCAAAGAAATGAAGACTAGAGCTCAAATGAAGATTCTACCAAAGTTTAGGGGCTGAAATTGACAACTTTCATACAAGTTTTGATACTTAATCCATGTGAAATGAAAACAGCAAATGAGAAAGGAAAAAAGAGGGGACACGGATCACCAAATCACTTGCCAGCTGGGCCACTAGCGCCGTCTCATTTATTAACAAATCTCTATAGTGAAAGTGCACTTAACTAATATCAACCAATGAGAACACGCCACTCCATAATACTTTTATCCACTTCTGGATATCAATCCGAGTGAAATGCTGAAACCCAATAAAATCCTTCCACATGTCATATTCAAACAAGTAACGAGCCCATGTTGGAGATTTAGCTAGAGTGAATTTCAGATCAAGTGCCATATATGAAAAAGACTCGGAATCAAGCAAGGAGTCCATTCCACTCACTTAACTGGATTGAAAATCATTGAATCAAAAATACCTAATTCGTATCATCACCTTCAAATTACAATCAACAAGAAGAGGCCACGTGGAGCTCAGAGATTGGACATAACACGTCATCCACCCCAACTAATTGTCATTTCACTTCTATAAATAGGACCCTAGCTCTTCATTTGTAGTTGTAACTTAAGTGTGAATTTACACACACTTGAGAATTTTAGCTTTCTAATTAGTTAGCTTTTTCATTTCTTAGCTTCTCTTAGGTGTTTGACATACACCTAAGAGGTAGTTAGTTAGTTACAACAAACTTGTAACCACTTTTCATTTCCTCAATAAAAATTCAGTTCATTTGCCTTATCTCTTTACTTTCTACTGCAATACCTTACCATTGCTGTTACTGTTAGTTTCTATTGATCTCACTTGATCAATGGAAGCTTTCTGAAGTGTTTTGGAAGCCTGTTAGATATCAATTCAGTTCATTCATGATTTGTGAAGCAATTGTAATAGATTGGGTTATTTGTTCAGATTTGGATAATGTTGATGATCTTGTTGTTGATTAGTTGATTAAGTGGTTGAAGGAAGGTAGAAATAGAAGGCTCAGCGCCTCTCTACTCCATCAAAGGAGGCCTTGTGCTAAAAGGTTCTAAAATTTTGTTTTTTGTTCCTCTCAAATGTCACTGCATGCTAAATTCCTAGAATAATCACTATTTGTTAAAATGATTGTGTTCTTAGACTACTTGTAGCTTAGTTGTGTTAGTCTGGTAGTCTGTTAGTAGTTTTACAGCTTTACTATCAGTCTTGCTTGATTACATGTAGTTTTCATCAGTAATTGTTCATTAGTACCCATTTTGTGATTCATTCAGTTAACAAGCTTGTTTTGGTTCAAAATCATTTCAGTTCATCATTTGTACAAGTTTGAAATAGGTATCTTAACCTGTTTTAGTCTTGTGCTTAATAAGTCTTTGTAAAAGTTCTTATTCAGATTTTAAAGTGGTGTTTGGATCAATACCTTTTTGGTGATTCAGTTTGAAAAACTCTTTGTTTAGTGTCCATTCACATTTGGAAAGCTAGTGAAAGCATCTTGATTCAGTTTTATAGTCAAAAGAATAGTCAAACAGGTAAATGGTAGTTAAAAACTTTGGGTCAAGGATTTTCAAAGTTCATCGGTGAAAACTATCTCACTTTGATCCATTAGCATTTGTTTGTTTCTTGATGATATAAGCTGAAACTTGTTTGTACTTGTAGTTTAACATCCAAAGTATCATTTTTTAATTGGAAACAATATAGTTTAATATTTTGAGTGAGAAATTAGCTTTTTGATAAGCACTTGATCAATCTTCAGTTTCTGTAATAAGGTGCATACTGATTTGTCATATCTCAAAATCTACTTCATAAATCTACTCATTTTCTTTTACAAAATCACTTACAAACATGTCTTGAACAATTTCTGAGATTTTGAGCTATTTGAGTTTTTTGTCAAACTTGGTCAAATAAGCCAATTTTAGCTTATTCAAGATTCCAGCTTATTCAGTTGACCATTTTCAATTCTGAAGGACATTCCAAGATTTTTGATAATTGATTAATCAGTTTTTGCAAGAAAATCGTTTTGTGGTTGACTAGATTTCATATGAGCTTATTCTTGGCTTATTGAAATAAGCTATCAAGTGATTTAGAAGCTTTTAAGCAGATTCCTTTTGCATGACTAGCTTATTTTCAGTTTAAAGAAGTGTGAAAACAACTAGAGTGAATTTGGTTCATTAATAAGCTCTAACAGCTTATTGTCAAGTGTATACCCGTTTTGTTAAAACTTCTATTTTAATTGCAATAAGGTCCGTGTTTTTTACTAGTGTTTGTAATCAGAGCTAATTTTCCATGTTTTTAGGTTTTGCATAAGTAACTCCCTGAACTTTCAGTTGTTACAATTTCAGTTAGTAGTTTTGGAAGTTTGTTAAGTTTGTTTACAAGTTTGTTACATTTTACATAATTGGTCCTTATTGTTTCTGATTTTACACTTTCAGTCCTTATACTTCCATTTAATTTACATTTTAAGCAATTTACTTTTCATGCATTAGAAACTTGTACTTTGTGAATAGTAATTGGTACTTGCACTTTGTTTTATGGATACGTAGCTTTAATATTTTCATCTTTTTACGTGTTTGATTGAATTAGACATTAAATCCAAATAACCCTTTACCAACTAAGAAAAATTTTAAGCTCGATATTAGTAGGCCTTTCAATTTGTCTAGAATCGAGAATAAACAAACGTAGAAATACTTAATTTCAGGCAGCAGTGACGTTTTGGGTAGCATCGGCATTGTTAGGGTTCGTTCTAGTGATTACCATTTGCCTATAATCATACACAAAAATGAAATCATTAGTTTAGGGTGTTAGCACAGTTTTATATATAAATACACGAAAAGAAATTCATGCATAGACTTCACAACAAATTGGATAACCTGTTAAAAGTTCATAATATAATACAGTACAGAATATAACAAAAGATGATGATTACATGCCATTTCTAGAGTAGAAATACAATACAAAATGTACAACCAATCCAAGACAGAGCACAGCCCGCCTGTCTGGGATGGTGGTACATATAATCTAGAGTACATCATCTACGAATACCTATTCTAAATAGTACAATACAATGATACAACTGATAAAGGAAAATACAAATACATGAGGTCTTATATCATGATAGCTGGGATGCAACCCAAAAGCTTATCATGATGTACAAAAGATCTAGCACATCTAGTCTACTCGTGTCTGACAGACTCCTCCGAGATGGTCGGTGCTGCTGGTGGTGATAAGACAGCTGGTGCCTGCATAGCATCCTGCATCGAGGTCAAGGCAACTCGGGTCTCCTTAAGAAGTCGAAGTGCCTCAAGAAACTGAGCTCTGAATGTCTCGTGGGCTCCTCTGAGATGAGCAGTCTCTGTAGTTAATCCCTGATGACGAACGTCCTGGAGATCGAAGAAGATAGAAAGGGTATGCTCCATAGTCATAAGAGCGGTGTGAGTCTCATATTGCTGACTCTGTAGGGTGTAGATCTGCTCACGGAGAGACTCATTCTCCTCCAGCAACCACTGTAAAGAATGATAAGTCGTAGACCACGCTCCTCGAGCAGCGTGCGCCTCGGAACTAAAGGTCCAGCACAAAAGGCCCTGACGCTTCTGCAGAGCAGTGCGTCCAAGCTGTCCAGCTAATAGCAGAGTGTGAATCTCTGCTATGTCCTGTGCCTGGCGTGCGACCAGTGCAGTAATCTGGGCCTGAACGGGGTCCATACATCTCGCCCTGGAACCCCAGCCGACCTCAAAAGTAGAGTCGACAGGTGCCTTGTAGCTCCTCTTACAAGGTGGCAGAGACTCGAGTGCGTAGCCCAAAAGTGAGGAAGCTGGTGGTAAAGGTGGTAAGGCAGCAGTCGGCTGAACCTCATCCCTAGCGGGGGATACAGGTGTAGCAGGTGGAGTAGTGATGAGAGAAGCAATGAGTGTGGTGTCACCAGAAGTGTGACTGTCGTCAGACTCGCTAGTGGATATCCATCCATGTAAGACGGATGTCGATGATAAAGCAGCAGGAGTAGCAGCAGGTGATGTCATAATGAATCTGAAAATAATATCGTTTTAATTGACGTAAGTATAATCTTACTCAAGTTAAAAGTTTTTAGGAATTATGATCGAATTATATAATAGCGTCGTTTAACATCGCCAGTTAAAGGTTACGTTAATACTTATAAGATTAATCAACCGGATGTTAGTAATAAATGCGCAGTTAGCCACATAAAAATGTATGCTCTACACTCTATATGCTTAACTTTTCGAGTCCCGAAAATCCCAAAAGATTTTTACAGCAGTTATAGTCCAGTTTATATAAAAAAATTAATTTTATATTTGTAAATTTTGGTCTGGTTCTCTATAACTATCGCTCTGATACCATTTCTGTGACACCCCCAAATTGGTCAAATGCAGCGGAAATAATATTTGGGTGTCACGTGGGTGGATCAACATCAGATAGTATGTAGAGTAATACTTGGATTTTACTAGTTGAAAGAGTTCGTTTTCTCGGTGTCTAATCGAATTGATTTCCGGTTAATTGTGTGAGATTAGTTGTTCTTGGTGAAACAAATATTTTTGGATTTGGTAAAATAAATGTGCAAGACTTAATAATAAAGGACGGGAAATTAAAACTAAAACTAGTTGAAACGTAAACGGTGCAATATTTATAACGTTAAAAGTAAATGACGTGAAATTAAATGACGTAAAATTAAAACTAAAATCAACTCTAATCGGAAAGTGCAAATAATGAAGCTGATAGGAATGCTGATTGGAATGTTGATTGGAATGTTGATTGGAATGTTGATTGGAATGTTGATTGGAATGCTGATTGGAATGTTGATTGGAATGCTGATTGGAATGTTGATTGGAATGTTGATTGGAATGCTGATTGGAATGTTGATTGGAATGCTGATTGGAATGTTGATTGGAATGCTGATTGGAATGTTGATTGGAATGCTGATTGGAATGTTGATTGGAATGCTGATTGGAATGTTGATTGGAATGCTGATTGGAATGTTGATTGGAATGCTGATTGGAATGTTGATTGGAATGCTGATTGGAATGTTGATTGGAATGTTGATTGGAATGCTGATTGGAATGTTGATTGGAATGCTGATTGGAATGTTGATTGGAATGTTGATTGGAATGCTGATTGGAATGTTGATTGGAATGCTGATTGGAATGTTGATTGGAATGTTAAACCCTTTTCCAATCAAGGTGATTGGAATACGTGATTGGAAAGGGGTTTACCCTTTCCGATCTAACTTTTTGATCCGAAAATTAAGCAAAAGCAATAAGCTATGGTTAATAAGCTCAAACTAAAACTTGCACGAATCTAAATCGAAATTGACTTAATAAGCATGAATAACAACTTATCAAACTTAAAAATAAGCAAACTTTCAAATCAAACTATAAAAAGATGAACTTTTTAAGAAAACTTTTAAGGAAAATAAATAAGCTAAACACAAATTAAGCCAATAAGCATGTCAAGCTCAAAGCTTCATCCATGTAAAAACTTGAATCAAAGATAAGCAAAATAAGAAAGGTAGAAGAAGATGATTAAAAATAAGAACTTGATTAAAAGAAAAGATTCCAAATTTAAAAGACTTACTTGAATTGAAGAAATTAAAAGTGCATAACAAGAAGTTAAAGTGCAAGAAATAAAAATAACAAGAAATGAAAATGGTGGAAGAGTGGTTTGTCAAGCCAACAACAACATGAAAATGAAACTAGGATCATCTATATATAGGGGTGATTAGGGAGGAGCTTAGGAAGCTTCCTCCCTCTTTCCTCTTTGCCTTAATTGCACACTTAAGTCCTTTTCTTCTTTATCTTTTGTTAATCTTGGACTTTGTCTTGGGATTTCTTTAACTCGTCTTGATTTTTCTTTATAAATAAGACTCGAGTTCTTCGGCTTTTTAGTAAACTTTCGTCCTTTGAATTTTTCTTCGATAAATCTTCAGAATTGGTCTTGGACTTCCGTTCTTTTTCCACTCTTGATCTTTCGACTTCATCTTTCGTCTTTTTCTTCGATAAAAGCCCGTGAATGCCGTGTTTTCTCCACTTTTCACCTTTTCGTCCTAAATCACAACAAAAACACAAACCACGCATAATTCCGACATAAATGACATAAAATACACGTTTTGGCTCGGTTATTATTGTAATTAAGTGGTAAAAAGGATGGGTGTTTTCACACCTATCAAATCCCCTACACTTAACCATTGCAATGTCCTCATGCAATGCATTAGTTACAAAGCACGTTTTACATTTTCCATCATAATCAACCTACCTTGGCCTTTATTAAACAACTAAGGAAAATCAAAAAGATAGAAAATAACAAGATGCAACAAGGAAGAAACTTGTAAAGAAATCTAAGACTTACATTAGGGCTTGTGTGTCATGAATGTTCATCACCCTCAAGTTTCACGTTCCCCATGCCAAGCTTAAAAACAAGATCATTGTTAGTACAAGTTAGCATAACAAACATTTACTTATGTGGTTCAATTAATCACTTAAACTCCCTTATTCCTACGAGTATCTCTTATATTTTATTGATGTCTTGAATGATCACGAGGATGCATTGTTGACTTATTTCGATAATTTATTTAGGCTGAAAGCAAAGTAGGACGATTTGATCAATAGTTAGCTAAAGGACAAAATCTCTTAAAACTGCTTCTCGGGATATCAAAAAGTTCATATCTTGGCATAACTTGGTTCACGATTTGAGACCTTTCTCGGGTCGATATTTGGCATGTACTTCATACTTCATATCTTCGAGAGACGTTTTTGAGATAATGGTCTTCTCTTCGTCATAGAGTTTCTTCACTTGGAGACTTTTGAGGGGTACTCCAACTTTGTTGACCACGACTTCATGATTATTTCTTCAATCTCTAATTGGGATTTTGAGATACAACGATCCGCCTCCTTTTCGGACTTGGATCTATTTATCCTCATACCTTGTTAGGGTCTTTTCGGATAGACTTCTCCATGATCTTTATGGGAGTTGATTGCTTTTCGTCGTGAGTCTTGATCCTTCATATTGATTTTGGGAATAATGCTTTTCACATCACTTTGGATCTTCAGAAATAAAATGGAATCCTCATGCCTTGTTAGGGCCTTTTCGGACTCGCCAATCTTCGCGCCCCGCTTCATAAGTTATGCCTTGGCTATGAACTCTTATCATTACCGAGCAACTTTTAAACGATCTTGGGCTAGAAGCTAAGTAACTTTTCAAATCGTACGACCTTACTTATTGCAGATAATTTATTAGCAAGTGATGGGAGAAAAAGATCATAATTAACTCACATAAGTTAATGAGAGAATACCAAACTTGTAACCAACTCTATCATTTCTCGTTCTCCACAATTTAAAATCTCAAGGAATGAGACTCGTGGATGCTTAGCCTAATAAACCAATTAAGGTCTACATGGTTAAGGATAATAGCTAGAGTGAACTTGGATAAGTAAACTCGGGTTGAGTCAAAATATTCACAACGGGCCTAATATATCTAAGATATCTAAACTTGGTAAACCATTTTATTAAAATGCTAGAAAGTAACAAAAATAAAGGAGACTACAACTAGGCCAAAATAGATTAAAAATTTTGAAAAATGTCGAAAAATTGATTTTCCGATTAAAATGAGGGCAAATACAAGGAAAAGACCACTTAACTTCGATAGAAGTCCCCCCTACACTTAATATAAACATTGTCCTCAATGTTTAAGCATGTGGGAGTAAACTCCCCTACACTTAGGACATTGTGCACTTTGTTTAAATCTCGTTAAGGAAAAGACAACTAAAGAGATTCCTATTTTAATATTGAGAAATATAAATAGTGAATCGAAAAGAGTTTAGGATAGAACCGGGAAGAAGGGAACACGGAATCACGGTTCGTCAAAAGTCATCAAGAGTGTGTCTTTGAAGCTCTAATCCCTGCACATGATAAGAAAGAGAACAAGAAACACCAACGGGGCTCCCCCCTACACTTATGGTGAAAACAGGAAAGATAGATAGATAATTGGGTTGCCTCCCAAAAAGCGCTTGTTTATATTAACCGAGTCACGAGCCTGACTCGTCCCCAAATTAAATGGTCCATGGGGAAGCCTCGTATGTAATACCGGGATCAAAGACCTTGTCCTCGTTCCCGGAGGACATCAATAAAGGAGAGGCAGGAGGATAAGTCTTGAATGGTAAAAAGGTCCTCTCAATACCAGAAAAGCAAGTGAAGTCCAGATTGACGGGAGGTGGGGTGGGTAAGGGAATCACATTGTCATCCTCCAAAGACAATGGAGGCAGACCAATTGGAAAAGCCTTAGAAGTATCAATCATAGAATGGTCCATGTCACCTCCCGGGTCAAAGCGTTTATCCTCATGATCGTAGAGAAGGAGTGTAGAAACTCGTTTGAGAAGACCACGATCAAGTACGAAACCATCATTCATTTGTGGGGATTGTTGATAAGTTAAATCCTCACGAATGTGGTAAACGTAATTCTCATAAGAGGAGTGTTGATTAGGTAACTCCTCGAGAATAGGATATTTTGGCATGTGAGTTGGTTCGTTATTATTATGAAAAATAAGACGTTCCAACTCATCAAGTTCGGCATCGATGTTGGAAAAGTCGACCTCGCTTGTAGGTGGAAGCGGAGGCAAAAGAGCTAGCTCTCGGTCGATAATTTCCGCAATCTCGGGCTCGAAGACGAAATCATCATACGCACCACATGTTGAACTCTTGTTGGGAAAATCAATTAGCGCTTGTGGATTTGTGATTATGTGATCAATGACTGTCAAATCGACCTCGTCCTTAAGCTCCGCAAAAGTCGGCACATCACACAGATTTTCCGGAATACCTGCGGGCTCACTTGGGATGACGACAAGTTCCTCGACACGAGACTTTAGGAATTTGTCCGATTCAGTTGCCGAGATAACGTCAATATGCTCATCCTCCATGATGAGAGAGCCAACGGGCTCCTCGGGTGTGATAGCAATAGACGAAGGAGGAAGGGAAGAAGTCTTACTTTGCTTTAGAAATTCCTCCTCGTCGAAAATAACCTCAATATCGTCATCGCTCTCCTCATTACCTAAAGGGCCAATAATAAGCTCAGGGATATGAGTACTCGTCTGATCTCGCTGCTGTAAAAATGACTCCATATAAGTTTGCAGTGTGTGTAAAAGCTCTTTGCTTTGTTCTTGAAAAGCTGTAGCAAGATCGTTTCTTTGTTCTTGAAGGGCTGTAGCAAGATCATCAATTGGTTCTTGGTAACTCATCCCGTGACGAGGCTGATGATCAATTGGGTATTGCAGGGGTTGGTCAAAACTGGAAGTGGTATAATTATAGTAATTGTGATCCCCCGTAGGACAGTGAAAACTTTCGTGAGGACCCCCACAGTTGTTGCAAAACGGGTGAGGAAAAAGACTGGGTGCGTCATGTGGATAGCTATTTTCATTGTCATAATTGTACCCCGGTTCTTGCCCGTGACCATACGGGTATCGAACCGGGCACGAAACATGCCAATGAGAATCGCTTCCACAATAGATGCACGGGGGAACAGGATGTGGGTTCAAAAAGAATGAATTAGTCGAGTTGCACAAGGGACAAAATCCGAATTGTGTGTTGTCGATATCGTTTCCGCACCGCTCACATGTACACCATTGACAAGAGTCGTTCCCGTACAATCGTCTCCCACACCCGACGCAATGGAAATAAAAATCCATAAAGAAAGATAGATAAGCAAGAAGAATATTTTTGGTGCAAAACTTTGAAAAAGAAATGCTTTTTAAGATTTTTCAAATGTTTCTGGATTTTTTTTTTTTTTTTTTTTTTTTTTTTTTGAAAATTTTTGACTCGTAAAAATAACGTTCACAAGTGAACGGATCCCAAAAGCCAACGCGTCTCTCACAAAAAACCGTTAATCTTCACGAAAAGAGCCGGCAGCGGCGCCATTTTAATACTTGGATTTTACTAGTTGAAAGAGTTCATTTTCTCGGTGTCTAATCGAATTGATTTCCGGTTAATTGTGTGAGATTAGTTGTTCTTGGTGAAACAAATATTTTTGGATTTGGTAAAATAAATGTGCAAGACTTAATAATAAAGGACGGGAAATTAAAACTAAAACTAGTTGAAACGTAAACGGTGCAATATTTATAACGTTAAAAGTAAATGACGTGAAATTAAATGACGTAAAATTAAAACTAAAATCAACTCTAATCGGAAAGTGCAAATAATGAAGCTGATAGGAATGCTGATTGGAATGTTGATTGGAATGTTGATTGGAATGTTGATTGGAATGTTGATTGGAATGCTGATTGGAATGTTGATTGGAATGCTGATTGGAATGTTGATTGGAATGTTGATTGGAATGCTGATTGGAATGTTGATTGGAATGCTGATTGGAATGTTGATTGGAATGCTGATTGGAATGTTGATTGGAATGCTGATTGGAATGTTGATTGGAATGCTGATTGGAATGTTGATTGGAATGCTGATTGGAATGTTGATTGGAATGCTGATTGGAATGTTGATTGGAATGCTGATTGGAATGTTGATTGGAATGTTGATTGGAATGCTGATTGGAATGTTGATTGGAATGCTGATTGGAATGTTGATTGGAATGTTGATTGGAATGCTGATTGGAATGTTGATTGGAATGCTGATTGGAATGTTGATTGGAATGTTAAACCCTTTTCCAATCAAGGTGATTGGAATACGTGATTGGAAAGGGGTTTACCCTTTCCGATCTAACTTTTTGATCCGAAAATTAAGCAAAAGCAATAAGCTATGGTTAATAAGCTCAAACTAAAACTTGCACGAATCTAAATCGAAATTGACTTAATAAGCATGAATAACAACTTATCAAACTTAAAAATAAGCAAACTTTCAAATCAAACTATAAAAAGATGAACTTTTTAAGAAAACTTTTAAGGAAAATAAATAAGCTAAACACAAATTAAGCCAATAAGCATGTCAAGCTCAAAGCTTCATCCATGTAAAAACTTGAATCAAAGATAAGCAAAATAAGAAAGGTAGAAGAAGATGATTAAAAATAAGAACTTGATTAAAAGAAAAGATTCCAAATTTAAAAGACTTACTTGAATTGAAGAAATTAAAAGTGCATAACAAGAAGTTAAAGTGCAAGAAATAAAAATAACAAGAAATGAAAATGGTGGAAGAGTGGTTTGTCAAGCCACCAACAACATGAAAATGAAACTAGGATCATCTATATATAGGGGTGATTAGGGAGGAGCTTAGGAAGCTTCCTCCCTCTTTCCTCTTTGCCTTAATTGCACACTTAAGTCCTTTTCTTCTTTATCTTTTGTTAATCTTGGACTTTGTCTTGGGATTTCTTTAACTCGTCTTGATTTTTCTTTATAAATAAGACTCGAGTTCTTCGGCTTTTTAGTAAACTTTCGTCCTTTGAATTTTTCTTCGATAAATCTTCAGAATTGGTCTTGGACTTCCGTTCTTTTTCCACTCTTGATCTTTCGACTTCATCTTTCGTCTTTTTCTTCGATAAAAGCCCGTGAATGCCGTGTTTTCTCCACTTTTCACCTTTTCGTCCTAAATCACAACAAAAACACAAACCACTCATAATTCCGACATAAATGACATAAAATACACGTTTTGGCTCGGTTATTATTGTAATTAAGTGGTAAAAAGGATGGGTGTTTTCACACCTATCATAGAGCAACAGATAAGAGATTATCATTACATTTATTACATGAATAAAAGTGCAAATGTTATTAAAATTGTCTTAAACATTATTCAATAGTTGGAATCATTCCCCAGTTTATAAAACCTCAGATGAGCTCTATAAATGCAGTCTATCATGATGCTTGATTCCATGTACATCAATACCTGCTTCAGTTTCCTGAGAAAACATGCTTAGAGAGTCAACATAAAGTTGGTGAATTCACAGGTTTAATGAAATAAGTTTGGACAATAAACATTCACTAAAGTAGTAATGCACATAGCATCAATACTTAAAGGTAACTACATTCCCTATTGCCCGAAACTGATACTTGACACGTTAAGTCCACAACAAATGAGGACCCTTCGCATTAATAAAAATGCACCCAATATTATGTTCTGACATGTTAAACATATGTTGTCCTGGCCTAGGCACAGTGAGCGCTACTCACCCAGATAGGGATGATCAATCCCAAATAGATCTATTTATACATTCAGGCAATTCAACAGTTTACAGTTTCAGATGCAGGGGTCATGCGGGTTCATCTACAATAGGCAAATGTAATCGAAGGTTTCGTAGTTCAGGTTATGTCCATCAAATAAAATATGTTGCATGTTTTCTTCCCCATAAAAGGCTTTAAAAGTTTTTCAATATACAAAGTGGGGCCATGAACTCACCTCAGTAGTACAACAATAAGTCACAAGAAAATCTGATGTGATGCTCACGATACAGTCAACACCCTAAATAATTATACGGTCTCAGTAAATGCATAACATAATGCATAAAAGTTTCAGAACAAGTCTGTGCATGCTTATACTGGTTTTAAGCATTTTATTACGATATCTGTAATTTAGTTTATTGTTGTACAAGTTATAGAAGTATTTATTTTTAAGTGTAAAAATAAATAATATTGTTTAAATAATTAATTTGTTTAATTAATATTCTTGTACTTGTATCGTTTATAAAGTAATTTAAATATTTATAAAATAAGTTTTATATATATTTAAAGGTGAAAAGAAATAAATATAATGAATACATTTATTTTTATAAGTTAATCATATTTAATTTATATAACATATAAATAACGTTTATAAAAATGTATAACATTCTAATTTAATTTAATTCAACGTTCCCGAAGTTTGTATAATTATTAAATTATAAGTTTGGAAAAATAACGAGTGTTGTGTTTATTTTAAGTTTTACGTTTTTAATATTAGGTGTATATATATAGTAAATTAGGGTTCGTTATAGTTTATGAATGTTACATTTTAGTCCCTCGATTATATATTTACCCGCGGTTAATTACTAGAATACCCCTAAGGTTTGTAAAACTTTCCAATAATTGCAAAATAAGTCCCTCCCTAGTTACACGTGTAACTAGGGCTTATAAAAGTTCCAAGTGTTGTCATTTTTAGTCCTTGTAGTATTCGGTTAGTATTAGGGTTAGGAGAAATTTCATAAACGCCCCCTAGGGCACCAAACAAGTTTCGGTAAAGGCCAAAATGGCCCCTAGGGTTTACTTAGGGTTTGTTTAACTTAACTAACTTGGCAAGAAAGGCCCCTAGGGCTCCTATGTGTTTCGGTTAGTGGCAAAAGGAGTCCCTACAGTTCTAATCAAGTTACACAAAGGTATACAACTAACATTAATTACAAAATGGGTCCTCCTACTTTGGTTTAAGTCTCGAATGGTATAAAAACAGTACCACCCCTAGACTCTCGGCAAATTACAAAGTAGGTACTTATGTTTTAACTTTTGTTAAAATGAGTTTCTAAACATGACCATTTAAGTCCCTAGACTTATTTAATTTACAAAATCAATCTGAAAGTTTATTATTTACACTTTTAGTCCGAAACTTTATTAAATCTCACTTTTAATCCGAAAGTTTGTTAAATCACATTTTTCATACAAAAAGTTTTATAATATAATTATTTAACAAACTAAAGTTTATTTTAAGTATGATTATGCTAGTGGGCTTAATGGGCTTAATGGGCTCCTAGTTTCTATAGGGCTTACATAGTGGGCTTAATGGGCCTAACTATATTCATACTATTCATTAGGCCTTATAATCCATTAAGGTAACTAGTTAACATGTTTTAGTAGTAACCTAGATCTAATGATTTCTAGGCTTTTAACAATATTTCAAAGTTATCCATCACACTAAAAATGAGGGTAACCCCACGTCTAGATTTATATACATGCATAGGTTTTGTGATTTTTCTAGTTTAGCATGTTCATGAGGTTGTGGTCACCATAGTTAACAAGATTTTTCATCCCAAAAAGTGGTACATCATTTTTAGCCGTGACCTATTATGGTCTAGGTTTTCTTAGATTTGTTTTTAGGTTAAGTTTTTACTAGTGATATGTATATATATGTTTAAGTGTATGCTAATGAAGGTATATAGAAAAGATAGGTTTCATGATACTTACTTGTTAGATAGTTCTAGGAGTGAATAAGTGAACTAGTAGTAACTTGAGCTTGTTTTCAACAATGGTGGTAGCTTATAACAAAACCTAGCCGTGATCTTTAAGCTTGTGAGTACCCTTTAAGTTGTCTTGGAGATCAAGCTTGTTGTAGGAGTAACAATGATTGGAATTTAAGATGAAAGAGACATAGATTTAGGCTAGTAAATGAAGTAGTAAATGAGTGTTGAAGGATTTTTTGTAGGAAAGAAATGCAAGTCGTGGGTTTGAGAGAGAGATGTGAGGATGTTTTCAAGTATTTTGTGTTGTGTGTTTTGTAGATTTAAGTGGGATTCGGATATACTAGGAAGAATGGGAGATTTGATGTATCTTTTCTATGTCCTTTGAATCTTGGATTGTATCTTCCTAAGATATGGAAGATATAAGTTGGTTATGCAAGTACAATACCCTATTTGGCAAACATGGACTTCCCATTTGCTTCCTTGTTGATGTCGTATGTTTGTGAAGGTCAAAGGGGGACAAAAATGACATGTATAGTGGTAAGTGTATGGTGTAAGTATGGAGTAAGTAAGGTGTGTGTAAGTAGCATAGTACTTAGCATAGTGTATATATGCTTAATGTGTGAGATTGGTTGCAAGTCCACAAGTGATTATGGATGTGTATGTGCACACATACACGGCTACACATACATTTTTAGGTAAAAATGTGTTGACTTGTATCAAATTGGGAGTTAATAATAGTCCATGTATTATAGTGTAGATATTTTTAAAGTTTCTAGGTATTTTGGTTAAACCTTTAGATCACTTGGTGAAAGTATATAATGAGTATATCATTATAAATATTTTACTTGAACAAAATAAATAAATGACAATGTGAAATAATATACATTGTTTTAAAGTGATAGGTGTTTGTTCATAGTATGAGGTATATGTAAATATATACATATAAATATAAATCCAGGTACTTAATAAATTAAGTAAATAATGTTACAGTTTATCAAATGTGTGTACTGAGGTGATGAGTCCTTGTTCAATCATGTGGCCAGTCAATTGCCAACGTAGTCAGTAAAGACTAAATGTTCATATAAATGTACAAATAAATATGAAATAATAGTATGACAAAAAGGGATATGATTATTAATAAGTCATATAAAAGTGGAATTTTATAGATTTCAAAAATAGTGAGTACAACAGTTGACAAAGTCAATAAGATAAAATCGGAGATTTTACATATTTTTTCAATAAATAAAACTACCAGTTTTAAAAAGAGGTGGTCTTTGCAAAGATTCCCCTTCTAGGTACTTATTGGAATCCATAGATCGATTCAAGTTTTAAAATACAATATATTTCAAAAGATTGAGCAACCCGCTTTGATACCAATTGTAGAAACTAGAAGGAGGGGTGGGTTGAATAGTTTCGCTAGTTAAAATGATCCAAAGATCAGGTTTTCAAAAATCCTTTTTAAAAACTAGATTCAAGGGAATTATGTGAAATCTTCTTAAGCACAATATGAACAAGTTATAGTGTATCTAAACTAATAATACAAGTATATGCAATAATGAATAATGAATGAAAAGAAATAAGGAAAGGAAAGATCAAACTGAACACTAAGGATTTATAGTGGTTCGGCAACAAAGCTCACTCTTCGTGCTCACTCCACTCCTCGAGTACTACTTACTCGAGAGTTCACTAATAAAAAAGCTCCTTAAGGTGGAGAAACCGTACACGTCGCTTAACCAATTTCCGTCTCTAAGCTAAAAGTCGAGGCCTAATCTTAGGCAGGACCAATCTACACCAATATACTTTGTGGACTAAGTATTAACCATAATACATACACAACTTCCAAATATACACAAAAATTTGGATCTTCACACTGACACAAGAATGAAAAATAGTTTTGATCTTCAATGGATCTTGAACTAGACACAACACTTCAAGGCTGAAAGTGTTCTTCTCTTTGCACGTGAGAGGATGAGATGGGAGGAGAAAGATTCACTTCTAAACAAGTATAATCAACCAAATAAACAAGATTTGTGTGATTAAAGAAGATGAATTGAATCTGATCATTTGTGTGCAAAAGAAGTGAAAAGGAAATCTGAAAATGGTTCACTATTTATAGGAGAAAGGTCCAATGGCTATATCTGCCCACGGCTTAATAAAGAGCCTCGCGACTCAATATCAATATTGAACCACATATACCTATAATGAGCCGTCGGCTCTAGAGTCGGCTACTTTTTGTTCTTTAGTGGTGAAATCCCGTCTGGTGTAGATTTTATCCAAAATGGATATTCCTAAACCATTTAGAATATGCCAATTTCAAATTTCCATTTTCTATTTTAATAAACATTTTCTTAAAAATAAAGTTTATTAAAAACATTTGTCACTTTTAAATAAAAGTGAGTTTTAAGAAAATATAAATCCTTAATCACTTAGTTAGGTTAAGAACTTGTTTATTCATACCTTAAGTGATAATGGATGAAATGAAAATTACTTGAACTCAACAATTCAATTTTCGTTGTTTACGTAAATACTTGTTTTTATATATTTTCGTAATCAAAATAACACGAGACCGAAAATGCAAGTAACGTTTTTAGGCATCATTGCATTAACAAATAAGTTAGGTGGAATCTAACTTATAAGAGATACGAAGAACAAAGGTTTACTAACTATCGATTCTTATATTAATCGAATAACTGTGTTGAGGTAATAAGTTCTCAACACCCCTATGTTCCTTTTATACTATAAGAAACACTAGAATATTCTATGGCTTACAATATCCCGTACACTATAATCCTAATATAACTCTAACATATCTTTACCAAAGATATATTGCACTTATCGTTCTACCGGTACTACCCTTTAACACTAACGGTTCTTGCAGATACCGTCCTAACACTAGTGGTACATCATTGCTAGCGGTACTACAATATAACTAACGGTACTTTAGTACACATACAAATAATTCCAAACAATCGTCCCCTAAACATGAATGATCACTTGTTATCTTCTTTTTTCTTTGTCTTGAAAGTATGGATCTTCATGTCTTCAGATTTAGCTCATAGACTTCAAGTAAAGAGTTATTATCTTCAAACTCATGATACAGAGGAATGCATTCAAATACCTTCTTCTAACTTCCTTCTTATGGTATGATGAACTCTCAGATCACAACTGTTAGAGTTCATACTTGTCTTCAAAGCTTGGTTCTGTGAGTATTTGAGCTTTTCAGCAACAACCTTTCCGCAATATCTTAATCATCTCACCTGCATAAGCCAGTTAGCAATAAACCAATATGTATTGGCTTTGTGCTTTTTGGCAAATCACCAGCCATCAACGGATTGATTTTTTTTTACCAGTTAGTCGTTTGCTCTGGGATAATCAATACTTTATTCATCAAGAATAAGGTGTATTGATTACCCTACAAGTTTTTGGTAAACTGTCAACCGTTAACGGATTTGAGTTGTCTTTACCTAGAGCCGTTTGCTCTTGGACTAGCCAACTCTTTGCAATCAAGCATGGTGAGTTAATGACCATATAGTCTTTAGCAAACTATCAGAGTATCAGCTATCAACAGATTTGAGAAGTCTTTACTAAAAGTCGTTTGCTTATGGACTAGCCAGTTCTTATGTGTGTTAGACATGGTGAACTGATTATCATATTTTACAATCGCTACTTAAAAGTCACCTATCTTGCCGGTTTAATAAGCAAATAAAAAAAGAAATATTAAGACTTTACTATACTACAATACCATGAGTATCTCTAAGGTTCTTATTGTTCGATCTTTTAGGATTAGTTTATTCATTATGTAATATCTAAAACATGTATGCTTATTATGCAGAGAACCTCATGTTACAGATGTTGAGCGATTGAGCAAAGACTTTGAGTGTTAAGTCACTGAATGAGATGCATGCGACTATACTTCGAATCTGGTTTATGCAGCTATCAAAAGACAATTTTATTTATTTAGACTAATTGTATTTATACATTTCGAAAATGATAGTACGAATGTATGAAGAAATTCAGTTTTAACTATTGTTGTCATTGCACATTTTAATCCTTAGATCAACTTCATATTGGCATCCAAAAGTTCTATGAAGTCCCAAATTTTTGCAAAGTTCTCGTGGACTAATCCCCACCATCCAATCCATTTATCATCTAATGGCTCAAATTAAAAAAAAAACCCACTCACTCCCTATTAATAACCGTTTTATATTCTTTTTCATTTAATAACCGTTTTTACACCCACCGTTTTTATCATTCCTCACACTCCTCCGCCATTAAAACTCATCGCCGGAAAAAACACACACAATCCGCCGCCATTAAAACACACACAATCCTCCATTAAAACACACACACATCATTGATTCCGCCGGAGAATCCATTTATCATCGCCATTAAAACACACGCACATCATTGATTTCGATTAGAAACTTTTGATGTTAATATAACCCTAATTAGTTGATTCCGCCATTGATTCTGATGGATATCCGTGCAGAACTGGCTCAGGCTGCTGTTAATGCGATTGGTTAGTAAACCCTAACCCTATTTTTCTAATTATTTATTATTTATTATTTATTATGCTTATTTATTGATCTGCCTATTATTAATCAGTTATTAATCAGTTATTTGTTATGGTATCCCTATAATTAATCAGTTGTTATGGTTATTCGTTATGGTTATATGTTGTTAGTGGCGACTACATTTTCAATATCTGTTTGTTAGCGGCGACTCGGAGATTAGTTAGAGTATGACTCATTCATATCTGTTTGTTAGCGGCGACTCATTCATATCTGTTTGTTAGTGGCGAATCATTCATATATGTTTGTTAGTGGTGACTCTTAATGTTAGTGGCGACTCGTAATGTTAGTGGCGACTCGTAGATTAGTTAGATTATGATTCATTCATATCTGTTTGTTAGCGGCGACTCATTCATATCTGTTTGTTAGTGGTGAATCATTCATATCTGTTTGTTAGTGGCGACTCTTAATGTTAGTGGCGACTCGTAATGTTAGTGGCGACTCGTAGATTAGTTATATTATGATTCATTCATATCTGTTTGTTAGCGGCGACCCGTAATGTTAAGCTTACTGAATTTTATTCATATTTGTTTGTTGCAGAGCTAACAGAAAAGGACAAAAGAAAACGTCGTTCACCTCCAAAACGTAATCCTCCACCTAAATTCAAGACTGCCAAACGCAAACCTTCAAGTGTTACAAATAAACGTCTAAAAGTGGAAGTTGCGCAGGTAAAAGTTTAATAGTGTTTTTAACAGTTTTCTGAGCCTGACTCATACATATATTCTGAGCCTAACTCATGCATGAGTCAGGTGACATATACATGAGTCAGGTGACTCATGCATGTGTCACTTGACATAGTGACGTCAAGTTTATATGATCTTTTGAGTTTTATGTGGATTCTCAGGCTGATGTGGATGTTGCGCAGGTAAAAGAAGCTGGTGTGGATGTTGCGCATGTAAAAGAAGCTGGTGTGGATGTTGCGCAGGTAAAAGAACCTGGCGTGGATGTTGCGCAGGTAAAAGAAGCTGGTGTGGATGTTGTGCAGGCTTTGATCGGTCTTAAAGAAAGTGGTAGTGGCTGTGGCAGTGAGAGTGAGACTGAGAGTGGGAGTGGGAGTGGTAGTGGGAGTGGGAGTGGGAGTGGGAGTGAGGGTGGGGATGATGGTGAGGGTGGGGATGATGGTGAGGGTGGGGATGATGGTGATGGTGGGGGTGATGGTGGCAGTGAGACTGAGAGTGAGAGTCAGAGTGATAGTGAGGGTGTGGGTGATGGTGACGGTGGGGGTGATGGTGACGGTGGGGGTAATGGTGATGGTGGGGGTGATGGTGAGGGTGGGGGTGATGGTGATGGTGAGAGTGAGAGTGATGGTGAGGGTAGGGGTGATGGTGATGGTGAGGGTGGGGGTGATGGTGAGAGTGAGAGTGATGATGAGAAAGTGGACAGTCAACAGGGGTCGGATGATGGGAGTGGGATTCAGGTTGATGAGGAGACAAGTGAGGAGGAGATTATTTTTCTAAAAGGATTGGCAAGAGGTCAAGATCTAATTTTCAGCCTACGTTAGATCTTAAGAAGGAGCTAACAGAAAAGGTTAAAACAAAACCTTCTAAGAAACAGGAGGTTAAAAAGGAAGAGCAAAAGGAGGTCAAGCCTCCTAAAAAACAAATGGTAAAACATGAAGTGAAAAAGGAGGTCAAGCCTCCTAAAAAATAGATGGTTAAACAGGAAGTGAAAAAGGAGGTTAAAAAAGAGTTCAGGCCTTCTAAGAAGAGTAAGGCTGTTAAAAAGGAGGAGGATGATGAAAAGCTTTCAAAGAAGATGAAGGAGGGGAGGAGGATGATAGTACGTTGCCTCTATTTTGTAGGAATGTACCTTCTTCCTTTTTTGAATGTGTCCGTGATGCTAATGTGGCGGGTATAGAAGAATTCATGGAGGAGATTGGTCTTGGTGCATTGTGTATTCGCAAGATAGATAAATTACCTAGTATTTTGGCTAGGTATGTGGTTAAGAAGTTTAAACCAGAAACCTACAATCTGGAGCTTACAAATGGTAATATTCATGTCACACCTCAGACAGTAAAAGATATTCTAGGACTTCCTCTTGGTGGTACTAGCATTTATGATTTACTTGAAAGAGAGATGGATGATGAGTTTGTTAAGACATGGATTAGACAGTTTGAGCCAAGGAAGTTGAGAAAAGTCGGTCCAGTTGATATCGCGTTGAAGGTGATTGAAGCGGATAAAATTAACTTTATGTTTAAAGTCAACTTTCTTGAGCTTTTTGCGTTGGTTTTTGGGAAAGGTGAAATAATGAATGCTTACCCAAGTTTGATTGCTGTTCGCCGAATTCGTGAAGATACAGATGTTAAGAACATTGATTGGTGTGGGTACATTCACAGGTGTCTTGAAACAAGTAAACTACCGACGACTTGGAATGGCTATTACAACGGCCCATTGTGTTTTCTAATTGTAAGTGCTTTAATCTGTTTTTTTATGTTTTGTGTTTTAATTATATATAACATATATGTTTTTCAGATAACAAACATGGTTTTTTGTTTACATCTTCTGTATTTAGATGCTACCAAGTGTGAGCGGGTTCCAGTTATTCGGTTGAGGTCAGCTATTCAAAGTTGGAACACAAGACTCATGATTAGCCGCCAAAATGTTGAGTTAAATGACGAACTTATGGGCAAATTGGAATTGTATGGAGAATGGACTCCGTCTGAATCGAAACAAAGTGAGGGTTTTGTTTCAAAGCCTGATAGTGTTGGGACTCCAAAGCCTGCTAGTGTTGGGACTCCTAAGCCTGATAGTGTGCCTCCTACTGAAAAAATGGTTAGGATTAGCTTATTTTTATGTTTTTATTTTTATGCGACAGCCTGACTCATGCATGTGTCGCCTGACTCATGCATGTGTCGCCTGACTCATGCATGTGTCGCCTGACTCATGCATGTGTCGCCGGACTCATGCATGTGTCGCCTGACTCATTCATGTGTCGCCTGACTCATGCATGTGTCGCTTGACTCATGCATGTGTCGCCTGACTCATGCATGTGTCATATAAAGTTGCAAGTGCTTTTTAAACACTTTTACATTTGAACATTTATGTATTTTCATTTTATATACAGAAAATGTTGAAGGATGTTGAAGAAAAGCTTTCTCTTATATCTAGAGAAAAAATTGAACTTGAAACCATGTTGAAGAATGCCAACACACAGTTTCCCCATGACGAAGATCTTCTAGTGTTGTATGATAGATATAAAGGAGTTTTTGGCGATTCTATTTCGATAGATATTACCGTTAAACCTGCTGGTAACGAAGATGTTGGTAATGAAAATATAATACTTGATGATAGGTGGATTGATGAGAACATTGATTGGTATGCAGAGGTGATGGATCTTCTTGTTGACATATATCTTAATGTACTTTGTTATATCCTTGTTAGTTTTAAACTTTTTAATAAGTTGGCTTCTCATCACATGACTCATGCAAGAGTCTACATGAGTCCATGAGTTGCCTGACTCATGCATGAGTTGCCTGACTCATGTATAAGTCACTAACATTATGTGAGTCAGTATTAAAGTTTTTATAATATTTCAGGAGGATGCGTATTTTGGGCCTCGGGATCATGAGCCAGTTATTGAAGATGAGCCAGTTAATGAGGATTTTGTGCGTCCTAGCACTCCTAACCAGGTGGCTGCACGGAAGCAGTTTGCTAAGTAGAGTCTATACTTGCCTTCCCCTTTTATGCATCAGTGTTGTGATACTAGTAAGCTTCAAAGGGTTGAGTTTGTTTTGGGGAATTCTTTATTTACGATGGAAGAAGAAAAATAGTAAGCATATTTTTTTTTCTTTTTGTAAACTTCATGTTTTTAGAATATCATATGATTTATTCTGATTGTGTTCCTTTTTTTTAACGTCTAGTGAAACCATTTTCCGAGCAGAGCCTGGGTATGGTTATGTATTATCAGCTGTTCGAGTAAATTTGGAAAAATTGGCACCAGGATTGTGGTTAGATGCAAGTGTCGTTGATTGTTTGGTTACCATTTTAAATTTTGAGGAGTCACGGAAAGAGAATCCAGAACCAAGAAGAGTTTTTATGCCAACTGGATGTATTGTAAGTTTCACATGATATATATTTTTTAGATTTCAATAATTATTATCATTGTTTGGTAATACTGTATTTTTGTTAAACGCAGGTACAAGGGATGATAGACAAAACAATGTCTGATGGTGAATAGTATAAATTGTTTTCAGATGTCATTTCTGCGTATTTCAAAAATGATGCTGCTTCACTTTCTTTATCCGATACTAGATTGGTAATTTTACGTTCTTTTTTGAATATATAGGCATCAAGTTTTCATCATTTTGAATTTACATATAATACCTTTTTTTGGTTAAAATAGGTTTTCTTTCCAATTTGTGCTTCAAATCATTTCTTTGTTTTTGTTTTCTGCCTCAACAAACCTTCATCAATGATTATACTTGATAACATTCATGTTGGAAATCCAAATGCACCGAAGTACAAACGAGTCTGTGATCCTTTGGTAAGTTGTATACTTGATTATTGTCATTACTGTTTTATTTGTTTTCACCTTAACTCATGCATGAGTCACTGACTCATGCATGAGTCACTGACTCATACATTGTAAATAACATGTTTTCCCATAAATTGTTTGTTGTGTAGAAAAATTATTCGCTAGATATCTCAAAGAAGTTAATCATCCGAAGCACAGTACTGTTTCTAAGCTCAAAGGACGCAATCCGCGTTTAAAATGGACTACTAAGGTTTAACCAAGTGGATTGTGGTGTCTTTGCGATGGTACATTTGGAGTCTTATCAGGGTGTTGCTCCTGAAGAATGGGATGTTGGTTTGGCAGAAGAGTCGAGCATACAGGAAACTCTTTTGAAGCGCTTGAGGTACAAGTTTGCAACAAAAATTTTGTTGCACGAGCTCAATGCTGAAAGGCAGAAAATGTTTGATTTGGCTTACAAATTTGAGATGGCACATGATGAGCAAAAAAGGATCTCGATTATTTTGAATGCGATCAATAACAGGGATGTGCGTGATCCTCCTATAAATGCCGAGAGACCTGCAACCCAGAAAGATGTAAACGAGAAGGCAGCGACCGAGAAGCCAGCAGATGAGCAAGCAGCCAAGAAACCTACAGCCGAGAAGCCAGCAGTTGAGCAAGCAGCCAAGAAACCTGCAGCCGAGAATCCAGCAGTTGAGCAAGCAGCCAAGAAACCTACAGCCAAGAAACCTACAGCCAAGAAGCCAGCAGTTGAGCAAGCAGCCGGTGAAGCAGTAACTGAGGAGGCAGCAGCCGTGAAGCCAACAGCCGGTCAAGCAGTAACCGAGAAGGCAAATGTTGATGCAACAGTAACCGAGAAACTAGTTGCCAAGAAGAAAGCTGCCAAGAAGAAACCAGCTGTCTAGAAATGTTGATCTATTTTGTAATACTTTATGATATTAAGTAATACTTAATTCTAATATCAGTTGTACTTGACTTTTTCGAACGAAGTTTGAAGTTTGACTTTGAATAACCTTGTTTGTTACAAGACGTGCAATATCGTTCCGTGTTTTTGAACACATATAAAACTGTTTGTGACTCATACAGTGACTATGTATAAGTGTTTATGAATATGTGTTGGTATATGTTTGTTATTGTCATGTGACTCATGCATGAGTCATGTGACTCATGCATGAGTCATGTGACTCATGCATGAGTCATGTGACTTGCATACATGAGTCATGTAAACACATACAAACATATATTACTATGACACATGCAAGTCACATGACTCATTATGCAAGTCACATGACTCATGCAAGTCATGTGACTCATGCAATGCCTCGAAAGAGTTGCAAGAGTTACCTCGTATAAGGATTTCTTGCGGTATCGACATGATTTTAGGCTCTTTCTTTTGCAAGTGTTGCAAGAGTTATCTCGTATACATGAGTCATAGTAGTACATGTTCCATTTTTGTCATGTAACTCATGCATGAGTCACATGACTCATGCATGAGTCACATGACTCATGCATGAGTCACCTGACTCCTGCATGAGTCACATGACTCATTCATGAGTCACATGACTTGATATTTCAATACATAGATATTTCAAGAGTACTAATATAGGAGTAATCATATTCATAGCATAATCAGATATTCTACACTAGTTTTCAACAGTTCAATAAAAGAAAAATAGAAAATTAAAAACATATATTCAAACAGTTGTTGTACTTGGTTCTCCTTTTTCCTGTGCCTGTTTTTTAGCAGCTGCAGCGATCGTCGCTAGTTTTGCGATATAGTATGGTTTTGGTGGACATGTCATTTTTGTATGCTCGTTTGTCTTATGTTTACAGTAACCACACGCACGAGGCTGTTTCTTTTTAGCCTTCATAGCTATTTCTCTTACACTTTTTATACGCGCTCCTCTACGACCACCTTTGAGCCTAACCCCAGTTGGATTTTTAATAAGATTTTTCTTTGGTTCCTCAATTGCATATATATCTTCAATAACGTCCTTTTTTTTCTTTGAAGGGTGCTTAGGCACAAAAACTTGATATTCTTTCTTTATATTATCCAGCTTTTGCACATATTCCGCCAGCTTTTCTACATCTTTACTCAACCAAAACAAGCACTCGTCTACGTGGAAGTTAACCTCATTTGTTAGTTTCTGAATTGTTTCGTTCTTCTCTCCGTATCTGTTTGTGTTTCTTCTTAATGAAAGCGGTATCAAATCCTTTCTCCAATGCCTTAAAATGTACTTCTCCGGAATTTCTTCAATACCACGGTTCTTGAAAACACAAAATATGTGGCGACAAAGAAAACCATAACGCATAAAATGCCTACACGTGCACTCAACAGATCCATCTCCAGGATTACGGAGAACCTTAAACATAAACATGAAACATATTAATAAGTGAGAATAACACATATGAGTCACATTGACTCATGCATGAGTCAGCGTGACTCATGCATGAGTCAGTGTGACTCATGCATGAGTCATTCATGTATCAGTTAAATGTTTCACTAACCTTGTAGGTTATTACTTTGTCTTCTTCCTGTACAACCATCTCTTTTCCTTCTTCTGTATACAGTGTTCTATAAGCACCCGCTCTCGTGTCTCGAACCTAAACCGTCTCAATACCCTCTTCTGTCTTAAATTCTTGTATTTGGCATGACCAAATTGATTCTACTATTTCAGCTTGAACCAAGAGAAATATTGTTCTAGTATAAACTTTACGTGCATGTTCTTCGATATTTAACTTCGTTTCAGGATTTGGAGCCGCGTCCCATGTTTTGAAGTCCAAAACTTCTTGCTTATGTCTTTGCCTTTCGATTGCCGATTCAAAGCACATCATGAAATTTACTAATGTTGACCCATGATTTGTGAAACTCTTAAAGAATGTATTTTCACTTTCAGATCTTGAAGTAGTTCTCATTAGTCCAAACAGTGGTGAGTCAATAAAATAAGTCGGCAACCACAATTTACGAAGGTCATACATCTTTGTCATCCACTTGTGTGTTTCCAATCCAAAGCGTTCAATAAGTTCAAACCATCTTTTTTGAAACTCTTCTGGCTCAATGAACATATTCCACACAAGTTTGTTGAAACGATCTTTAGAATCAGTTTCCTTGTAAATCTTTTTACATATCTGAAAATGAAGAATGTATGAATGTTAAGATATTTTGATATCATGTATTCACACTGACTCATACATGAGTCATGTGACTCATACATGAGTCATGTGACTCATACATGAGTCATGTGACTCATATATGAGTCATATATATTTATAACTCATGTATGAGTTATCTGATAAATAACAAACAATCAGTACCTTTGCTAGAATTTTTTGCAAGATATGCCACATGCACAATCTGTGCTTAGATTCTTTCAAAACCGCTTCAATTGCTCGTTTCATTGCCCCATCTTGATCCGTTACGATCATTTTTGGTTGTTTTTTGTGAGCTGTCATGAATGATGTTAGTAGCCACGTATAAGCTTCTGTATCTTCTCTTAAAAGCAATCCAGAGCCAACATTGACGCACTTTCTATGGTTATCTATCCCAGTGAATGGTACAAAAACCATGTCATACCTGCAAAACAGATACATTAAAAAGATATAATATTTCATACTATGACTCATGTATTAGTCAGTGTGACTTGCATACATGAGTCACTGTGACTCATGCATGAGTCAGTGTGACTCATGCATGAGTCAATGTGACTCATGCATGAGTCACATGTGATTTATGTGTAACAGACAACTTACTTATTTGTTCGAAAAGTTGCATCAAAAGATATAACATCTCCAAACTCCACGTAGTTGCGTTTATCAACTTCGTCTGCCCAAAACATCGCAACTAATACGCTATCTTCAATCATATACTGAAATGTAAATCCCAGAACACACTTCATCCTATTTTCCATCTTGTTAATAAGTATTTGTGCATCACTTTCTCCTATAATTGCATTAACATCCCTGATGTGATTCTTAAAATCATCACTAGTGCCATGAGCATACTGAGATCCACCTTTGATGCCAGATAACAAGGTATGTGCCTTTGTTGCGCCAAGTTTCATTGTTGAAGCTCTCACTACAAACAACCTTTTCGATTGACTCATCTTTCTTTGTTTCTTTGTTAGATGCTTATATTCTTTAGGAATCATGGGATGATCGTGCTTAGCAACAAACTTAGTCACAACATACTTTTTTCGGACATAATCTAAATCAACTTTTATTTGCGCCATGCAACCTGTTATACGGTGCCTCGTGTGCCTAGTTTGTTTTCCACTACTAACCAATGTGTTGATATTTATATCTTTTATATTCCCACGTCGGTTACACGTGATGTATTTACTTTTTACTTCACCACTTCTATTTCTTTTTTGTGTGTATTTTTTAACTTCAAATCCTGCTTTTTCAGCATAAGCTTCATAAAAGTCAATACTCTCCTCTATCGTTTTAAATTCTTTATCCTCAAGAGGCACGTACTGCTCATCAACATTTGGTTCCCAATATGTCGATCCTCCGGGTGACTCAAAATGAATGTATAAACTAGGTTTTGGTGAATTATGAGCATCTGTTTCACAATCCAATAAAAGAATAGTTCAGGAATTGTATGAGTCATATATGACTCATATATGAGTCACACTGACTCATGTATGAGTCACACTGACTCAAATATGAGTTATGTGGCTCATCTGTTACATAACTCATGCATGAGTCAGTGTGACTCATGCATGAGTCAGCGTGACTCATGCATGAGTCAGTGTGCCTCAGCAACTACATTTTCAGTAACATATCTATTTCTGGTACAAAGTTATTACCTGTATTGGCTTCTACATTTTCAATAACATCAACATCGCCAACTACATTTTCAGCTTCTACACCAGCATCTTCTTCAATAGCATCAGCAAGTACATTTTCGCTAACATCATCAGCAACTTCTACATTTTTGCTAATATCAACAACTATATTTACTGGATCATTGTCACTTGATGTGGAGGTTGTGGAACTCGCTGGGAGATGGTCATTTGTTATGGAGGTTGCCGGAAGTTGGATGTTTGTTGTGGAGTTGGCCGTAAAAGCGTCGTTTGTTGTATAAATCGACGGGAAAGGGTTGTTTGTTGTGTAGGTTGCTGGAAATTGTTGGGTTTGTTGTGTAGGGCGCCAAAAATGTGGGTTTCGTATGGAAGTCGCCGGAAAATGGTGGATACGCTGTGGAACTCGCTGGGGAAGGGGTGGGGTTGTAGAAGTAGCTGGGAAACGATGGTTTGGTGTGGGTCTTGCCGTAAAATAATGGATTCTTGTGGGGGCTGCCAGAAAAAGGTTGTTTGCAGTTAAGGCCGCCGGAAAAAGGTAGGTTGGTGTGGATGACGCAGGAAGAAGGTTGGTTTGTTGTGGTGGTCGCGGGAAGAAGGTGGGGTTGTTGTGGTGGTCGCCTGAAAAAGGTGGGAGATGAGGTTGTTGTGGTGGTCGGCTGTTAGGTGGAGGTGGTTGTGGTGGTCGCCGGTGGGAGTGAGGATCGGGTTCCATCACGAGTTTGTTATGTTTTTTTTTTTGATAAATAAAGGTAAGTTATAAGAAAGGGGGTTTTAATCACAACCCTTAGATCATTTAGAGATAAAGGGTGTTGATTTATCCATGAAGACTTTGATTAATAAGGGTGTGTGGGGGATCTTCTCCCCATATTGGCATGTTTCACAAGTTATCAATAAAAATTGATTCCATCTATTATTTCTTATGCTGTAATTTTTAAACAAAGAGACCTTAAGTAAAAAGTGAAAGTAGAAGAAGGACCATTTATGCAACTTTCTCATTATAAAATATTGTCACAACTACCACTGTAAAACCAAAACTTATTATATTCAAAATATTGAATTAACAATACATACTACCTACATAAAACTATGGCTGAGCATCGGTCCGGGACCGGACCGGACCAGCCAAGACCGGACCGGACCGAGGACCGAAATGGTCCAAAACCCCGGATCGAGACCGGACCAAAATAGTCCGGTCCGATCTAGGTTGGTCCGGTCCGGTTCGGTCCTCGGTTCGATCCGGTCCTATTAAACATATTTGACGAGATTTTGGTAAGACCGGACCGGACCGGACCGGACCGATCGAACCGAGGACCGAATTCGTCCAAAACCCCGGACCGAGGACCAGACCGAAATTACTCGGTCCGGTTCAATTCGGTTCGGTCCGAGTCGGTTTTAGGTCTACCGTGCTCGGCCTACATAAAACAAGTAAAATGAGATATGAGCCCTCCTACAAGCTAGCTAGGTTTCACATCTTTGTTCCCCTCCTACAACTTCTCTTTCTCTTTTTTTTTTTTTGGTTGTTTTGTTTTTCATTTAAGACAAAAAGAAAAGGAGGAGTGAGTAAGTCGTTGCTAAGGGAGCCACGATGCCAACCTTCACAACCATAGCTTTAGAGAATCTCCTCGAACATCGTAAACCAGACTCCTCAAATTCGTCGACTTTGCCCTCCTCCTTAACAAAACCCAGAAACGATGATTTCACAAGATCAAGAAACCCTTTGAATCATGTGTTTATATCACCTAGTTTATACACAACGCCTGAACCAACGCCTATTTTGGACAACTATTCTTCATCTGGGTCTGTTTCTTCTTCGCCTTATGTGTTCAATAGGAAGGGTAGAGGTGGTGGTGGTGTTGGTAGGAAGATTGATGGGTTTGAAGTTGATGAAAATAGGGATGGAAATGAGAATCATTTGGTTGTTGGAGGGGTTGAAAGTGAAAATTGTGATGAAGAGGATGAGGAGGTGGATGAGTTTTTGGATCCAAGATGTGATTCGTTAAGCGTTGCGAGTTCTAGTGAGTTTAATGATCCTGGGAGGTTGTTAGGGTTTGAGAATGTTACTAGTCATGTTGGGGAATTTTATGATGCTATTGAAGGTATTTTTACTTCTTTTTTAAGGGGCTGTTTCTTTCGGCTTATATGTGGGCTTATGACCTTATTTCATTTCTGCTTATATTTCATAAGCTCCAAGAATTATTATGAGATTTATGGGCTTATATACGTTTCGCATATTGTAATAAACTTATATAAGCCTACAGGTCTCAAAATAAGCCGGAAAATTAAGGCTTAAGCTGAATTCAAACAAGCTCTAATCCCCAATTTTCTGGCTTATTTGGACAGTTTTCATTATTTTTTAATTGGGAACTAAATATGAGATTTGTTTTAGGTGCAAGTTAGCTTTAGTTTATAGAAAATAAGCCAAATTAAATAAGTTAGTAAGCCCGTATAGAAGCTTAACACAAACACCCCCATAGTTAAGATGTTTGATAACTAAAGGTCAAGTATTCAGTCGGATTTTGTTCATAGTATATAATTTAGGAAATTGAAGGAGAAGACTCACATCTCAAACCTTTTGAGCTGTTCTGTCTTTATTGTTGTTTAACTTCATAACTGAAGAAATTAATGAACAACTTATATTTCAATTTTGGATGTTTGGTTTCAAAAAATGCAATTAATGTTATTGAGTAGGAGCTAGTTTGGTTTGAAATGCAATCAATATTACATCAACTATATGTAAACTAGACAGTAACCCTCAGATTGTGTGATGAGCAAAATTCTTCTGTAAACGAGCTTAATATCATTAATATATGAGTTCATTGTCGAGACTTAAGAATAACTTGTAGGCTGACCAAAATAATTGCTGATATTGGTTGACTTAAGAATCCATGTATGCTTATCCTTTTTATTTATTAAAAAAATAAGCTTTCCCAAACACCCCTTAGTAGTTGGGTTTTACTTATCAAGGTATTGAGGGGAAATTGATATGTACAGTAAGTTGTTATTTATGTAATAGGTTCAGCATGTTTATCACTATCCTCGAGCAATGTATCATGCTTGTTTGGTCAGCTTTCCTATTCTCTGCCTTAATTTGGGGTCTTGAGTCGCTAATGCTAAAGCTATACTTTTGGTGAGGTCATTTAAATGCGAGATTGTATTTGGGCATTTATAAGAGAAGCTTGGGTTCTGTAATTGTCAGTTAGCTTATGTTTTCCTCTCAAGTTTAAGTTTTATATATCGTCCTGTGTCATAGATGCTCTGGTATCTATATCCTTAATTTCAGTGTAAGGAATTGCAGCTGGTTGGGGTATAAAGGCTTGATTAGAATCTAGTCGGAACATTAATGTGTGGTTGGTTTCGGGATGCCACTCGTGATATTTAGAATATAGTGGTTGTTTAGTTAGTTCTGTTGCTGTTCACCTAGTTTTTATCTTCCATATAGGTATTGTCATTGTATGTAGCATATGTTGTCATAGATTCTTTATATAATCTGAATGATAATCTGTAATGTGGACAGCAGGTCAGTAGCTACTATATTTGTGCTTAATCTTAACTGGACCATGTTGAAAGATCTAGCTAAAAGTGTTATGAGTCGAACGGGTCAAATGTGTTAAATGATACAGGTTATGATATACAATCTTTAAATCAGGCTGTGCTCAATGATTTAGGGTATGATATTGTTTTGTTCCTTTGTAATTGTGATCCAAAACAAGTATCTATAAATGATTTAAAATTGGACAAAAAATTGTTAAGGGTTAACCCTACCCCTTTATGTTGACCTGCACAAAAATGGCCCAACACCTAACCCGATATGTCTACGCGTGAGCGTTCATTTTGTCTAATCCGATTCGTTTTTTTCTTCTCTGGTAATTTCACGCAGATTTCTCCTCGGATGGATCTATGTTGAGTCTAGCTTCTTGTAGCCGCAACATAGAATCAGAATTGCATACCACAAGGCTTAGTCTTCTTGAGGAGATTGAGAAACGCAAGGCTGCTGAAGATGATCTTGCTACAATGTCTACTCACTGGCAGAGAGTGGGCAACATTCTTCTTTCACAGACTGGTTTCCCATTGCTTGCACCTTCAAATGATGGCATTTGTATGTGGATTGACGTAAATGCAATAAAGCAGTTCTCAGAGGAAGTTATAGTTGCCAGATTTGTATCTGAGGCCATGGGGAAAGCTGAAGCACAGGCAGAAGCTGAGCTGGCTGCAGATGTCATCATAGGATCCAAAGATAAAGAGATTTCCCGCCTGAAAGACAGGCTGCAGTACTATGAAGCTATGATCCACGAAATGTCCCAAAAGAACCTTGAATCTATGGGTATTTTTCTTCTAAATTATCCTTTATTATTAATTTTATACTGTCTGGTAATTATTTGGAGGATAACAAGTCAAAAGGGATAATTATATGGAATGAGTCAAAAACGGACCTGAAACACTAATTGTTTTAAGTAGTGTGTCCAATATATTGGACTTGAATATATTAATAAGTTTTTTGGTGGGAACTTGTGCAGAGGTGGCACGAAGGCAGAGAGATAGGAAAAGAGGGCTGAGGAAGTGGTTATGGAGTTGTATAGGAATGTCGATTGTGATTGGAACTTCTGTCATTGCTTACTCATATGCTCCACAGCATCAGTTACTGGAGAATGTCGCCGGTGATACACAGCCAGATGTTGGTAATGATTAGGGTCTTTTAGGAGTGAGCTTACTTGTTTACATAATAATGCAACATTGAGAGGTTATATGACCAAAAGGTTTATCATTGGAGGTGATGAACCGGTTATGTTTCCCAGAAAAACGTATTTCACAGTTTTGCTACTGGTTATACTAGTGTAGTAGTTGAATTCGGCTTAGTCTGGTTCTTGAAGAGTTTTAACTGATATGATAAATTCAGTTTGTAGATGAAAATGGATTTGGTGAAATCCTTTCACATGCTTTTATTCTATCATCACATTGTGTGTGCATGACATCTGTACTTTATTATTATTAAATGATCTGTCAAAGATACTACTCCTGGTCAACCCTTGTTATCTGTTGAAGCAAACTGCCTCAAACACATATCCTCCTTTTATCTGCTTAACCTTAAAGAAATTCATGGGCTAATGCTGCCATGGGGGACTTGGGTTATTATTTTTGGGACTAAGAGCATGGGGTGTGGCAACTTATAGCTGGTCTTGCTATAGCACTACTGCACTAGTATTATCATCACTCTTATCAACCAGAATTGTCCAAACAGTTCTATGAATATTTTTTGTATATACTCCCTCCGTCCCAAAATTATAGTCCACGTTTCCTTTTCGGGTTGTCCCAAATTAATTGTCCATTTTTAAAACTTCCAAAAATAAATAGGAATTTTAGATCGAGATTACTAGATTACCCTTAATTGAAATCATAATTACAAACTTTAAAAAGATTTTAAAATAATTGGTTAAGGATAAAACAGTCTTTCTACAAAAAGTAAGAGAGAGAAAGCTGAAAAGGTGATAATTTTCTTAAACTGTGTGTTTTTTGTCGGGGGACAATAATTTTGGGACGGAGGGAGTATTTTTTTTAATTCCAGTTGCCATTGCTGGTGGCAAAAGCTCCAATAATGTGTCGGTATCTTTCGGTGGTATGCTAAGAGAGCTGGGTGTCTGGAACCGAATAACATGTGATTCATCACTTCAACGACACCTCATCCCCTCCCAATAACACATCGATTTTCCAGGTGAAGTCTTCAACGTAACCTTATTGCAAACTTTAAATTGCCAAGGCTTGCGTCTTACATCCATGTAGATCTTTTGGCGGCTACAAGCAACTAACAGTTATTGATTAAATGATCTCCTCAATTATTTCATGAATGATTTCCGGACCCATGAGTTGGTTATCTCCAACCTTACTCCATCCAACGGGTGATCTACACTCTCGCCCATATAGTGTCTCCAAGAAAACAACTTTAATATTTGTGTGATAATTGTTGTTGAGGAAGAATTTGATGGCGATTTAATTAATGTGCAACCATTACACTTTAATTTTCATTATGTAAGCATTAAAAATTACTCCGTACAATTTCGAGGGACAAACTTATAACTATTCTCGCATTTTACCCAGTTTGACCCGTTTTTGATATATTTATAAAACACAAGCCAAAATTGACCTGTTTTCATATGAACTTTTATAATAAAACCAAGCCCATAGAGATGCTACATTTGGGATCCCAGAATCTCTAAAAAGATAACAGACGCTCAAGCCAACAACACATCCAAGCATAAAATAAAAAACAAAAGTGGACCATCGAGACACTAACGAAGCACGAACAAACGGTATCTTCTATATTCAAATGCATCAAAGACAGGTAAGAATACCATCATGTGTTTGGTGTTTACTGTTTACATAGAGCAGAGCATCATATAAAGGTAAGAACTTTATATCATGCTCAACAGTCAAACTTTCAACTACAGATGCAATGGGTTCATATTCAGTTACAAAATGTTCATAATAGAGCTTAAACATGAGAAGTGCTATCAAATTGTTCATTCTCCACTACTGACTTGTTCCCAGTGCAAGATCATGCCAAGTATCTCCATCCACTTGTGTTGCCTCGTGATCTGATAACATGGGGATTGAAAACGATACTTTACAATTGTTCTATTGCAACTTCACAAATAAAATAAATATGATGCAACTCAGCTCAGATCATGCAAAAATAGCAGAAGTATACAATAAATAAGATGCAACTAAAGTCAGATCTAGGAATTTATTTATTCAGGTCATAGTTAAGAATTATCCTTAATCTAATCCCAACTTCAGATAACCGTTGACTTGAAGTCTTGAACATTCTCTAGAAGAAGTTAGTTTCAATTATTCATTCACAACTAAAAGCATCTATCTAGATGGATATTGAAAATCTGATCACCATTAAGCAGTAATGGGAACCGCAGCATGACACATTTGATTAGCCTGATGATATCGCATCGCCCATACATGAAGAGGTCATTACAGGTTTAACATATAAAAGGGATCTTCGACAAACGCGGATATAACATCACATGTGGTCATAACTGTACTGAATTTTACAAGACGAGGAAGGGGTTGCCATGTATACATTCTCCATGGGGGTTTCACAAATTTTATAACAGGTTAACTTGGTCTTTAACCTTGAAACTCGAGTTATGGACTCTCTTGAATTCCTTCAATCTGTAGGCCTTTTTTTAATAGAAATGTACTACCTGGAAGACTCGTACTACTGATGTTTAGTTAAACACACATGTCTTCATCTTAATGAAGGAACCTTCATCTAGTTGCGGCTTATAGGTCTCAATGGGATTGGGCAGTCTAGCAAATTTGTTTATACAAATTTATGTTTCAAGATGTTCTTGAGTGGACCCATAGCCATTATACTTTGGTCGACATTTCAAGTTAAGCTAAGAAAGCTCTCTTTTTTGGTTATACTCTACCGGTGACCTAATTAATTTCCTCTTGGCGATTTTGCCTATATCTTCTTCGTTTATGTTAAAAAAGCGGAGGTCTCTGATATTCTGAATTTTCCTCTTGGTGATTCTGACTTGCATTATATAGATACTTATGGCTAAAAAATATCCTTTTTCAGTTGTTTCCCCTAAAATTGGTAATTATTTTTTATTGATATATAATTATATCATATTATGGCTAAAACAATATCCTTTTTGAGTTGTTCCCCTTAAAATTGGTAATTATCTTTTTTTGGATATAGCATATGACATATACTGCGCAAAATAATAAAACGGATCAGACTAAGATTTCCAAATTGAAGGACGAATGGGCAATATATTGGCAAGTGCAATATGTCCCTAGGCTACAACATAATGGGGAAAAAAATATAAGAACTGGAAAAGTGAGTTGTTGCGAATGAAATAGGTACATAAAAAGGAGTGAAAATGGGATGGTTGTGAAACAGGTAATGCTTTTGAGGAATAGTTACTGTACCAACATTGAAGCCAGATATATGGAACAATCGCAAAAAGGTGGAACAGAAGTTTGTGATTAGTTCAAGTGGAAGGTAGGGAAAAACGGGGGAGAAAAGCGAGAACAAGGCGGCATGAATCTTGATCGGAATGGCTTGAGCCTTTGAATATTGAAGAGCCCAAGTTGTTGGTTAAAAATCAAATGTCAAAACGGTCGATAGGCCTGAACTATCAGAGGCGGCAAAATCATCACACCCCTTGTAGATCCTATACCAATGCCCCCATCAAGACAATATCCTCGGTGTCGCTTCCAAGTTCTTTTTGTTGTATTGGCATAAAAAAGCAACCCGCGTGTTTCAACTTAACGCAGAAAAAATATAAGGTAACTATAGAATCGCTGACCTTAATAATCTTCGAACATCACTAAGCAAAAAAAAAAAAGGACTAGGTAAATGGCTTATTTTTCCCTAGAGTTTATCTAAAGTCTATAGGTGTTTCAGTTCAATTAGTACGGGTCATCAAATTTTAGAAATTGGTGTTTCAAGTCTATACGTGTATCAATAAGCCACCTAACCATCACCCGTATTCACAGTAACGCAGTAAGTCAACACAAATACGGTGCAAAACTGATTCAACTAGCCAGAATCATATACTATACTAGAAGTCAGAAAAAGCAAGGTTATAATGGATTTAAGACAGCTGTGACTATGTAAAACGGTTAACAGCTGAAGTTTCACTATCCCACTAGCCAGAATCCCTTGAGCGTTTCCGACCCTTTCCTAGGCACTCCCAAATGTTTACATAATGAGGACCGGGAGGATGTTAGGTGCCTGACCACAAGACCTTTTTGGTGATGATTAAAATTAGTGTGACTGTGGAATCGCATAAAAGTGGCGGAATGCAGTAGTATCTAGGGTGGTGATTCAAGTTGGGTTTAGGTTGACAAGTTGGCGGGTCAGAAAACCTCAACTTAAACCTGACCTATCTAAATAATCGGGTCTTAACCCTAACATGTTTACAAATAACCCGAACCCGACCCATCTAACCCGTATACTTAGGTTAAATAGGTTACATGGGTTAAATAGGTTAAACGGGCTTTGAGTTGACCCATTTAACCCGTTTTATATATAAAAGTCGGCACATTACACGGTTAAAAGGGTTTGTGGGTCGACTGGTTTAACACATTTAACCAGTATAATAAAATGTATGGACCCAGCCCGAGATCTATTTAGACTCAGCCAAACGTGTTGGTTAGCAGTATGAAGAGAGAAAAAAAAAAGTGAATAGAATGTTAATTTTAGCAATATGGGGCATAAAGAAAAAACATACTAGAATCTTCAGCATCATCGTTTCGAGGGAGAAGCGCAGGGGGTAATTCAAAATCTGTTAAACAAACAAACAAACAAACAAACAAACATGCTATTAATAATGGTAAATGAAATAAAGAGAATAAAAGAAGAAGAAAGTTTTGTACCATCATTGGGAAGAGTATCACGCATCCATTCATCATCAACAACATCAATTAATATCCCTAAACTTAATTCTTCTGCCATTTACACCTTCCTTCGTTTACCTAACAATATTCAAATTATATATGTGCATCTAATAATTATAATAATTGAAAACCTAGCTGTGCTTACGGTGGTTGATCTAAATCCAACAGATTGAGGAAATACAGTGGTTGAATTTGTTAGCGCTACAATTGTTTATTTCAAACCCTAACGTTTTTCTTTTCAATTTCTATTTTTCCCTTTTTTATTTGTTAAAAGTGAATGCATTTCTCAGATTTTAAAATCAACCCTAAATTTATACTATTCTTAACATGAAACCTAACTCCAAGCTAAAAATCAAGATAAAATATAAGATTTGAGCCATTAGATCACTATTTATCAAATTGATCTCATCCCTTCATTTTTTTTAACAACTTTTGTAACAAATTATTAATAAAACATTTTTATTTTAAAATTGAAATATCTTTTTATAATAATTTATTTTATTCATTATCTAATTTCACCATATTTTTTAAAATTTTATTCTCTTTATTTTAACATCCATTTTTATATATTTTATTAAATTTTAGTTTTTTTTCAATTTAATTTGAATACAAATTTGGTGGGTAATGTATAACTGTTAGCCTCAAAATATCGAGTCAAACAAAAATGTTCGGTCATAAGTTTATTATGTATCGTATTTTAGAACGTTGTAATAGGTACTATGTTTGTCGTGTTTTACGGGCTTAACTTTAAGCTAAAGTTCATTCATAAGTAACTAAAGCCTAAAAGGAAAGTCCGACCCATTAATATATAGCCCAAACAAGCCCGCATGTGGGTGGACTATATATACCCATCTCCTAGCATGTTAGGAGGTGGTTGGTTCATTTGTATTTTCTCTCTCTCTAATCTAATCCTCCCTAAGTTTCATAATTCTCTCTCTTTTCTCTCTCTAATTTCTCTATCTAGAATTCATCTATCTTTCTTCTTTATTTCTTGTTTAATCATCACCAAAATATGGGACAATATTTGGTATCAATCGTCACGGGGTAGATTAGTGATTGGTTGTTGTTATTGTATTTGATTCGAATGATTTAATCCATCAATCATCTCGAATTGGATTTTTTTTTTTGTGTTTTCCGTGCTCTAAATCTTGATACAAATCTCCTACATAGTTGTGGTGGGGATTTGGGTGCTTTGGATTGGTTAAAATCACAGATTTCTAAGCAAAAATCTCATTTTTATTCGTCTTTTTCGAAACAGTATCGTTATTGCGAAACTTGTGCTTAACACTCCATCGCAATACTCTAGGGTTTTCATATTGCGACAGGTATTGTGACAGGTATTGCGAAGATTACTCTAGGGTTTTCATATTGCGACAGGTATTGCGACAGGCATTGCGAAGAGTTCGTTTTTCACATTGTGAAGAGTTCGTTTTTCACATTGCAAAGTTTATATTTCTCGTATTGTGAAGACCTGTTTTGAGAACATTGCGAAGATTCATTTTTTGACATTAGGAAGATTGGAGGATTGAAACATTGTGAAGACTTGAATCATTGCGAAGAATGGAGATTATTGTGAAGAGTTAACACATTGCGAAGTCTTTGAGACTATTGCAAAATCTTTTCCGAGATTTTCTAAAAAACGAGAATTTGAAAAAAATTTCATGAGTTTTTTTTTGTCTTGGAATTTTTTGGTTTCCTAAGCACACATTGTTAAGGGATTTCAACAACTTTTCTCTTCAACAATGATCACTATTACATCTACTTAAGATCCGTATTGTAAAACCCGTATATTAAAATCTTAGAATATTAAATACGCAGAGTCCCAGCTTTAACGTTAATTAAACGTAAACAGTAAATACGCAGCCCCGTTTTGTTTAAATACTACAACAAAATAATTATTCAGAAAATATTTATTAAGTTTCAGAAAATATTACATAGGTATTATTATTATTATACAGAAAAGAGTTTTACATTTTCAGAAAACTAAAACACGAGAAATAAATACGTTTGCGTGACAAGTTTCAAGTGTCGAATAACGAAACTAAAAACTATACATCATAAAGGGTGGCAGTTTTATTACAAAGAGAAAGAAAAGACTATGGGCTTGTAAGCCCAGCCCATTTTGCAAGAAAAATAATACGGGAACTAATTTCCCTTTTGTTACAATCAGACAATAAAAAAAGAAACAGATTAGGGTTCGAATGGGGCCCGCCGACTGTGAAGCAAACAACAAGGAAAGAAACGATTTGATCCTTCATTCGTTTTGATTTAGGTGATCATCCCTAATCACGTGAATAAGTAATTTCCTCATCCTTCCTTTCGTTTTGATCTTTAATATGTGGGTAGTGTTGATCCCAAACTTAGATCGATTTAGCTTTGTGTAAACGAGAACAAATCAAGTTAAACACTTAGAGAAACTTTGTTGTATAAACAATTCAAGTACTATGCGAAATTAATACTTGAATGAAGAACAAACAAAACAAATAAATCAAACTTTCACTTTGATTGATTAATCGAACTTGCGTACAATGAAAGTGTGTAAAACATATATTGAACTAAAACCTAAAGGCCTCCTTTTATAGATTAAGGAGCCTTGTACAAGAGTTTACGTATCAACTATTTTAGGTAAAAATAAACATAAAGAATACATTGTCGAACATATCTTTACTAAAAACATACTAGAAACATAAAACGTGTAGACTAAGTCTTCTATCAGTGCTTGACTTCTTCTTATCAACGTTTGACTTCTTCCTGTCAACGCTTGTCCTGTCAACGCTTGATTTCTTCCTATCAACGTCCAAAATGCTCTTGTCAGCGTCCAAGTGCCTTGGCTATATTTTATTCCCAACAATCCTCCCCTAAACTTGATATCTACTCTAGTAATCAAGTTTCTGAATAAAAACTAAGTACTAGGAGGATTCTTACAAATCTTATCAAATTGGAAATAAATAAACCTAATCAAATCTTTGGCCATATCACTTGAGTAATCCATCTCCAGCTGTGTTGTCATCATTTTCTTTAAAACTTCTTTGGACATAGGATACTCAGCATCCACAAGAAGATACTCAAAAAACTTTGTAGAACTCAAATTATACACACCAGCTGCTGAATATAAACGCCATTGAAGTCCACTGATATCATCCTCAAGATCCTTCCAAACTGGATCTTCTTCATCTGGTTCACACATTCTCTTGAATGTTGGCCAAATCTTTATTTCATTGACTGAAGTAGGTGCTTCAGTCTCATACTTGGCCTGCATCAACCTCCAAAGGTCTGCCAAGTCTTCCCTATCCAGACTTGCAAACAAATACATCAAAGTAGTAAATGTATGTACCTCTTTCCCATATCTTCCAACCATCCAAAACCCACTTGCATCTTCTTCATAGCTAACAATAGGGTTTCTGGAATCATGAGGTAATACTTCTACCATATGTGAAGCTTCCAAGGGTAAGAGCTTAATACTCTTTCTAATAACAGCTTCACTAGGATTCACTCTATCCAAATTTGGTGGAAACTCAAGTGGAACTCCCTTCTTCAATGGTCTTGGTGTAATCAAAGCCCTTTGGATCTCCATCTCTTCTGCAAGTTCTTTCTTTCTTTCATCTGAAAGAAGTCTAATAGTATTCTGCTCTTGCACCTTTGCCCATATAGGATAAGCCTCATATTCCAATTCATCAAAAGACAATCCCTGCAACTTTCTAAAAGTCCAACCTGTTTGATGACATCTGAGCAACATGTAATAGAGCTCCCTTTTTTTTGTCTTGGTCTGTTCAAGAACTTTTCTAGCTTTATACTTCAGAATCACCTTGCAATCTCTTTGAACTCTAAGTAGAATTTCCAAACCCCAAATTTGATTTGATAAAGTCATGTCTGGATTTTCCATTACTTTGTTCTCCCATGCAAAGTACATCTGAGCAACTTCAGGCATCACATAATCTACCTGATTCTTTAACTGTGCAAGCATTTCCCTTGCCAACTCATCACCATATTCAAGCCTTTCTGGTTCTTCAATAATCATGACACTTGAATCTGTGCTCTCATCACCACTGCTTTCCTTACTCTCAATAGCAGTCTCCTTCATCCTATCCTCTTTCTCAAGTTATGCAGCCAACATAGAATCAAACTTTACTTAGGCTGCATCCTTGGGAACCACTGTTTCTACCATAATTCCTTTACCCTTATCTAATATATCAATGATGGGTAAAGATGATGATGGTACCTGTGTAGACACTTCCTTGATGATAGCTGATGACTGGAATACATCAACCATACCTGCAGGTCTATCAACGTCCAAAACCTGTGTGTCAACGCCTAACTTACTCCTATCAGCGCTTGGCTTGTGAGCGTCAAAAACCTGCTTGTCAACGCTCAATCTACTCTTGTCAGCGCTTCTTGTGAACTGCTCCATCATCTTAGTAAAAGATAAATTCAAATTTGTAGGAGTAACCAATGACACATCAAAACCTGGTTGCTTCTTTAAATTTGTTAGAGCTTCAGCTATACCCAAAGATTCTCCTTCATGTGAGCCTTTATCACTCACATGTATCTGCTCATCCTCCCATTTGGAAGAATCCTCCACTCCACACCCATGGTTAGCACATTCTAAAATAACAATCCTCTCCCTCAATTGCTTGAGTTCAAGGCCTTGTGTAGAGACAGTATGTACAAGGTCTGCATTTTTCTTTTGCAAGCTAATGCAGACAGCCATCAATTCCAACAAAGTATAGGGTTCTAATCTGCCCTCCTCTAGAATGGGAATTTGACCTCCCAAAGTAGAGTCATGGGGCATGGATGGGGTCTTAATGATGTTAGGACTGGCTTGGCCTGCATCTAAGCTAGTGCCAGTAGTCCTAGCCCCACCCATATCAACAACCACACTTATGATGGTGGTTCTCTCTGCAACATGGCTAGGACCACTAGAGGAGAACACTCTAGTATTCCTTTGGCGTTTTTCCATCCTAAAGTCTGGGGGTGAAGAGGATGATGTGGATTGGATTTCAGTTTGGAGGTTAAAGGGTGTTTGGGTTTGTTGTAAAAGGGTGTCAGCGTTTGGATTTTGAGTGTCAACGCCAACATTTAACGTGTCAGCATTGAAGGTATCTTGGTTAATTTCCATATGCTGTGGTGATGGTGATGGTTCAGGTAATGGGTCTGGTTGTGGTTGTGGGTCAGGTTGAGGTTGTGCTGCTACAATAACAGCAAGCATGGCTAGGGTAAGGGGTAAGTCTCTGTGTGAGGGTGAATTCATCTTTCCAAAAATTGCTTTCTTTTGCACAAGGATCGTATAAAGTGTTGGAAATTCACTTTATGTGACGACATATAAGAATTCCCATTAGTTATCATAGTCACACACGCTTAGACTAGACTAGGAAACAATGTATAGTTAAGTGTGGTGTGTGACTATATATACCCCTCCAAGGCTTCCAAGGAGGGGTGTTGCTTGTGTTTCATTTTTCATTTATCACATTTTCCTTTCTTTCTCTTTTTACACACAACCTCTCCCTCTACTTCATCCATGGCTTCCACCACCTTCCACCACCCACCTAGACCACTGGATCATATATTGCAAACCCACAATTGGTATCAAGAGCTATGGGATGAAATATAGGTTGGTCTTTGTATTGTTCATGCTTATTTAAGCATTTCGTGTGTTTTTTTTTATTAATTTTACCAAAGCTTCAATTTTTTTTGTGTTTTTAGTGTTCTTCATAGTCGTATACCTTCTTCATTCTTGTATTAGTGATTTGGGTATCTTGGTTTCGGTTAAAACACAAATCTTTTGGTTCAGAAGTTAAGAATTCTCTTGCTTCAACTTTGCGAAATTCACTGCAATTGATTCCATCGGAAAGTACAAGTAAGTACAGCTCGATCGCAATAACCCAAGGGTTTTACTTTGCGATCACAAGTATTCAGACACCTTATTCCGACGCTTATTGCGATCGCTCATTGCGATCATGGATTGCGACGGTTTTTAAGGATTATTGAGACGTTACTCTGTCCAAATCTTTTTAGCCATATTGCGATAGAAGGGTATTCCGATTGAGGGACATTCCGATAGAAGGGTATTCCGATTGAGGGACATTCCGATAGAAGGACATTCCGATAGAGGGATATTCCGATAGAGGGACATTCCGATAGAGGGACATTCCGATAGAAGGACATTCCGATAGAAGGACATTCTGATAGAAGGACATTCTGATAGAGGGACATTCTGATAGAGGGACATTCCGATAGAGGGACATTCCGATAGAAGGACATTCCAATAGAAGGACATTCCAATAGAAGGACATTCCAATAGAATTTTCTTTTTGGGATAAAAGTTGCATAACTTAGAGGATTTTTCTATTGTGCATTAATTTGGTAATTTTTAAAAACACACACAACAAAAATATAACAACATCTTTCATTCAACAATACAAAAACACATAACCTTATTTCATTGATCGATCATTTTTGATAATCTTTATTCAAGGGATCATAAAATGAATTCAAACTCATATATGCCAACAATGACATCAATTACCTACATCTCAATCATCTCGGGTACCGACACTCGCCCACCGTTGCTCATCAAAGATTTAATTGAAGCATGGCAAGGTCGCATGAAAACTTACATCATGGGCAAACCCAATGGTAGACTTATGCTTCAATCCATTGAAAAAGGTCCACTAGATTGGGAGAAGTTTCTGTCAACAATGTGACGCGGACAAGGTTGTATCATGAGTTAACAGATGCTAACAAACTCATTGCCGATGCAGATGAAAGGGCCGTTCAGACAATACTTCAAGCCCTTCCACCCGGTATCTATAGAATGGTAAGTGAACACACAATGGCAAAGGATCTTTGGGATCGATTAGCTGTTTTGTTACAAGGGACCTCTCTAACTAAGCAAGAACGAGAGTGTCAATTGTATGACTTGTTTGATAGGTTTACATACATTCCAGGGAAGACTCTTCACGATTACTACTGGCGTTTCACTACTTTGATGAATGATATAAACGTGTATAATCTAAGGATTGCTCAGTTTCAACTAAACACAAAGTTCTTGAACACGTTACCCCAAGAATGGAGTCAATATGTCACCGATGTTAAGATGATTCGAGATTTGCACAAGTCAAATTTAGATCAACTCTATGCTTTCTTGCAACAACACGAGAAGCATGTGATCCAAAAACGAATCTCTCAGGGATCGTATCAAGAACCATTGGCATTAATGGCAAACCACCCAACATTGTCATATCACAACTCTCCGTTTGCTTTGGGACACCAATCTTCCTATCAACCATTGTATCAAACACCAAGCTTCCCACAGTATTCGTCTTGCCACAACCGCCTACATCTTATCACCAACAATTCAAGCAACCAGCAACATCATCACAAGGAGACTCACATCAGTTACCTTATGCTTCACAACAGTATTCACCTTATCAACCTCCAACAAACCTTGCTCTTACCAATCAACAACTTAAGGCTCCTCGACCCCATTACTCACAACATGGTAGTGTTCCCTCAAATCAGCTTGTAGCTCAATCAGCACCAGCATTCTATTGTGATGATGAGATTCTTGTCCCCGAGTTTAGACAAGGGGATAGTCCTACTGATATACTTGCTCAAATGTCTGCTTATCTTACTCAAACATTGAACAAACGAGGTTACAAAGGACCAGCTCCAACAAACAATCAGTTAAGGAACTCTTCTAACTCTCGACAACAAGCTACAATTCAAGATGGCAGAGTAATGGTTCAACCACTTTAGGGAAGACCCAGCTCATCTACTGCTGGTGCACGTTCATCTAACACTGCTACTTCAAGGGGTAATAACACTGGAAAAATGAAGATGATTATATGTTATAACTGCAAAGGGGAAGGGCACATGGCTCGAGAGTGCAAACAACCCAAGAGGAAAAGGGATAGCACATGGTTTCAGGAGAAGATCTACTTGGTGAATGCTCAAGCCCAAGGACGCAAGCTCGATGAAGAAGAGTTAGCATTTCTCGCAGATCCGGGAGTTGCGGACACTGACGATCTCACAACAGCCATCACCAACAATGTCGCATATCAATGTGATGATCTGGATGCATACGACTATGACTGTGATGATCTGAATACCGCCAAAGCAGCTCTCATGGCAAATCTTTCACTTTATGGAGCTGACACAACTTCAGAGGTACCAAATACTGCCACGGATACTAGTATTGTACCTTATCAAGTTGAGCAAGTGTCTGAGTATCTGGAACAGCCTCTGGTGGTTAGTAACTCAAACGAGGAGATAAACAATGATAGCAATATCAATGTAAATCCCCAGACTTTGAGTGAACCACAACCGGGAGCTATTACGACTACAAATTCGTTTGCTCACCCTGATTTAGTTATGGTGTCGGCATCTATGCTTAGCCAAATGAATAATGCAGTCCTTTAATATGAAGCTTTTTCCTAGTAAGAAAATTATAAGTTCGTTGAAGTGGTCTAATCGAATTGATTACTGGTTTAAATGCGACTCAGTTGTCTTTGGTGGAAACAATAGTTGTGTCATTGTAATATATTAAAAGTGCAAAAACTTTAAAGTAAAGAGCGAGAAAAATAATGCTAAATCTAATTGAAAATAAATAACGAGAAATTTAAGCGTGAAGAACAGTAAATTTGAAAACTTAAAACAATGTAAACTTGAAAATAAAATTAAAACAAAATACTAAAAGCAAACCTGTCGGAATCCCTTATTGGAATTCCTAATCGGAATGTTCATCGGAATCCAATCGCTTACCGTCGGAATAACCAACCTTAGACTGAGCGGAATGTTGTCGGAATTCCTAATCGGAATGCTGTCACCAAGAGCCTAATCGGAATAATCCAACAAATACCTTTGATCGGAATGAGGAGTGGACTCCTGGTCGGAATGCTGTCACCACCAGACCTGATCGGAATACCAAACACACCCCTTTGATCAGAATGTCACAAACCCTTTTCCGATTTGTGTGATCGGAATACACAAACCCTTTTCCAATTACTTAGATCGGAATACAGTAAGGAAAAACGTAATAAGCTAACCAAATAAGCTACGAACTAAATAAGCACACAACTGAAAATTTAACGTAAACACGTATAAGAAAAATAACTAATAAGCTAAGATTTAAAGACTTTTGAAAACATTTAAATGAAAAAGAAATTCGAAAATAACTTTTAAATAAAAATAAGTTTTATAAAAACTTAAGAAACTTAAAGATAAACACAAATAAGCTATAAAAATCAATAATCTAAAACAATCAAAAGCATAAAAACATAACCTTTAATCAAATACACATAACAATAAGCTCATAAACATACAGATCAAGCACAACAAGAAAGGTAGAATGAGAGATTAAAAATAAGAACTTGATTAAAAGAAAAGATTCAAAAATTAAAAGACTTACTTGAATTAAAAGGCAAGAAATTAAGGTGCAAGACAAGTAATTAAATGACAATTAAGTAAATGACATGAAAGTAAAGGTGGAGAGCTAAGTTGTCAAATTAGCTAACAAAATAAAATGAAATCCTAATGACACTATTTATAGGGGATTAGGGAGGTGCTTAGAGGAAGCTTCCTCCCCTCTTTCTTCTTTCTTTAATTATCATTTAGTCCTCGTCTTTCTTCGACTTTTGACTTTGTCTCGGGATTAATAAACTCGTCTTGTAATTTCTTCAATAAATTAGACTTGAGTTCTTCGACTTTTAGTAAACTTCCGTCTTTTGACTTTTTCTTCGATAAATCTTCAGAATTGGTCTTGGACTTCCATTCTTTTTGCACTCTTGATTTCTTGACTTCGTCTTTTGTCTTTTTCTTCGATAAAAGCCCGTGAAAGCCCGTGTTTTCTCCCATTTTCACATTTTCGTCCTAAATCACAACAAAAACACAAACCACGCATAATTCCGACATTTACGACATAAAATACACGTTTGGCTTTGTTATTATTGTAGTTAAGTGGTAAAAAGGATGGGTGTTTACACACCTATCAAATCCCCTACACTTGACCATTGCAATGTCCTCATGCAATGCATTAGTTACAAAGCACGATTACACTTTTCATCACAATCAATCTACATTGGCCTTTATTAAAGAGACAGAAAATAACAAAACAAGTAAAGAAATCAAAAACTTACCTTAGGGTTTTGGAAATGTCATGAATAATCATCATCCTCAAGTTTTCACATTCTCCAAACCAAGCTTAAAAACGAGATCATTGTTATTATAAGTTAGCAAACTAACACGAACTCATGTGGGCCAATTATTCACTTAGACTCCCTTATTCCTAGGTGTATCTCTTATATTTTATTGTTGTCTTGAATGATCACGAGGATGCATTGTTGACTTATGTCGATATTTATTAAGGCCAAAAATAAAGTGGGACGATTTAATCAATAGTTAGCTAAAGGACAAAATTTTTTAAAACTGCTTCTCGGGACCTCAAAAAGTTCATATCTTGGCATAACTCGCTTCGCGATTTGAGACCTTTCTCGGACCGATATTTGACAGCGATTTCATACTTCAAATCTTGAGAGACGTTCATGAAATAATGGTCTTCTCTTCATGATAGGAATTTCTTCACTTGAAGTTTTGAGAGATTCTTCATATTTGGACCACGACTTCTTCATTTTTCTCCAATCTTTATTTGGGATTTTAATATACAATGATCCGTGTAACACCCCGCTCCGAAAAGAGTCAAAGTGCTACTAAGATGGTGTCACATCAGATGCATCAAATTTTAAAAGGGCTAAAATGAAACTTTTATTAAATCCCAAAATACTCAAAGTAATATCTTAATAAACAGAAATCCCCAAAACAACGGGGTCCAAAATGCAAAGTATCAAATCATAAAATGTATTAAGATTTATTAAAAACTTGGGTGAATCTAGGTAAGTCCCAAACTCTCTCAATGCCCCGTCTCCCGCTTAATACCTGCCGCATGGAAAAAGAAACGGTTGAGCAAAACGCCCAGCGAACGGATACAGCAAATATGGTTTAAGGCAAAAGAGATAACAATAATGAAGATATCACAAGGTATGAACATAAGGATGATTAAGTGGATGAATAAAAAGGGTTAAAGAAAGACAAGAACAACCCACGAGCACACATAACAAATCACATATCCAAACCAACCAAATAATCATATATGTGTACTAGGATTGCGACTCCTATGTACCAAAGTGATAGCGTGTATTGCACACACAAACCTATCACATTAAATCACATCATATCATATCAAACAAATACCTAGGATGCATCCATACGCTCCCTGCAAAACAAATGTCAATAGCACGTGCACTAGCTCATGACTAGCACCCGCACTCACAATAATATAATAATTATGTGCACCAAAAGGGAACGCCGGGGATCTAATCACACCGCCCCAGTTAGTGTCATGTCACCGGTGCATCGTATGACATGGTCATGGTACCCCCATGACTAGATACAAAATATGGCTCGGGCTTAAGGGTTCATTTCAAAAGCATAACAACTAGGAAAAATATAAGTATTCAAATGGGGAACATATAAAGGCATAACAATAACGGAATCATAACAAGGCAAAGAATTTAAGGATCATATCAAAACAGAAACCAAGGATGTGGGAACATAGCAATGGCATAGGGATTTATCAAATGGAGTTGTGTAAGAAAGAGTAAAAGAGTGTTCTTTAATAAAGAACCGAATATCCGTACCTTAAAAGCACAAACAAGTCACGGAATCGTATATAAAGCAACAAGTCAAGGCTAAAAGATACATAAAAATATGTCTTACATACTGTTATAGAACAAAAGATTACAAGGTTTCATGATTCGGTGATTCAAAACCCTAATTATACACTTTCCCAAAACCCGTCATTTAGGGACTGTTTTAGAAGATCCGACTGTAAAACCATTTTCCAAAACCATACTCACTGATTAAAGTCCATATTTGAAAAATACATTCGAATTAGATAGTTTTAGACCCCGGATTCACTCAAAAAGCTATCCCGAGGCTCAAGATATGACTCTTACAAGATGACTCATATTCTGATTTTTAAGGACTGTTTCAAAAGATCGACACAGTAACTATAGTTCCAAACCACTTCAAAACGTTTTAAGACCTGTTATGAAAACTAGATTCATTGTAGATGGTTTTAGGATTTTGAAACTCTTAAAAAGATGTTATAAAACCCGTTTTACAGCCCTTACAAGGTCACCTAAAATCTGGACAGCCCTTAGTTATTATTGCGTATGAGCCGGTTTAATGATCTAGACCACCAAAGGTTAGCTAGATCTTTATAAAAACTTTATAAAACTATATTAGAACATATTTTGGCTGGTCTAAAACAAGATCTAACATACAAAAACGTTTTTAAGGTATTGAATCACCAAAACACATTTTTAGGGTTTCAAAACCCTAGAAATCATGTTTATGCATTAAATCAAAATATAAGAAAGCCATAAAGGTGAAATAAGGATTATAAGGACTTACATGAGATGTGTATAATGATATGATAATCACTATACACACAAAATAATAATAATGGATGTTTAGTAACAAGAATGGAGGTTTAGAGAGGAGAAAGATCAAGAACAACCTTAAGGTTTTAAGGTTTTCTTAACAATGGAGATGAGACGAGGTTTTAGTAGAGTTTTGGCTAAGTAAAAAGTGATTGAGTGATGATTATATACCACCCTAAAGGTCCCTTATATAGTGGTTTCTATATTAGTAAAAAGCTTGATTTAAGGAAGAATATTAATTAGGTTTTTCAAAGTTTGAAACTTATGTTACAATTTAGCATTTAACACATTTAAATCTCATTAAAATCATAAAAATACTTCCTAAAACCTATTTGGCCGTGTATTTTGAGTCAAACAAAGGAGGTGTTTCAATTTGATTTTAATGTCATGATATCACACTAATTACATACCTTTTTTCCATTTTAAAAAGTCTTACAAAAACATGTACATTTAACAAAAGTGTGTACTTTTTTTAACCAATATAACCTAAGGTTTAAAATGTTCATCTATATTAGTCTAAGAGTGTTCATTTATATGTTTTCTTTATTTAAAACTATAGGTTATATCCTAATTTAATTAAAAGGTTTCATAGTATAAGTCTTATTTAATATTTCTGAAATAATTAAACTATACCTTAATTTGAATTAAATAAAATAAAATATCTACTATTTAATTTGCATAAACTTAAATTTACATCATATTCCCAAATTTTAAAAAAATGCTCAAATATCATACTTTATTCAAAATTTCCGTTTTATAAAAATGCGGGTTTTACAACTCTTCCCTTCTAAAAAGAAGATTTCGTCCCCGAAATTAAAGTAGTGTTATGGATTCTACAATTCCTCCTCCCTAAAAGAAAAATTTCGGCCTCGAAATTAAAATAGAATAATCAACAAGGAAACGAAATAAACGGAATGAAACGTACCAAATTATGCGAAGAAATGAGGATAGCTAGAGCGCATCGATTCCTCGGTTTCCCAAGTAGCCTCGCGCTCCGGATGATTCTTCCAAAGAATCTTAACAAAAGGAATGGTCTTGTTTCTCATAACACGTTCTTGACGATCCAAGATAGCCTCGGGCTCCTCGGCTAGAGATAAGTCTTCTTGGATTTGATCCAAAGGATATGAAACGACATGCAGAGGGTGATACTTGTATCCCCTCAAAAGTGATACATGGAACACATTATGCACATGAGATAACTGTGGGGGTAGAGCCAAACGATAAGAAACCTCCCCAAAATGATCGAGAATATCAAAAGGGCCAATAAAACGTGGACTAAGTTTCCCCTTAATACCGAAACGACGAACACCGCGACACGGAGAAACTTTCAGAAAAATACGATCTCCGGGACTAAAGGATAACTCTCTCCTATGACGATCAACATAACTCTTTTGTCGAGACCTAGCTTCCTTAAGCTTTTCCTTAGCAATGGCAACCTTTTCGTTAGTCACCTCGATAAGTTCCGGACCCTCGATAATGCGTTCACCTACCTGACTCCAACAAATAGGAGCACGACACTTACGTCCATACAAAAGCTCAAACGGGGCTGCCTTAATGCTAGCATGCCAACTATTGTTGTAGGCAAACTCCACAAGACATAGATATTCGTCCCAATTTCCTGTCCACTCCAAAGCACAAGACCTCAACATGTCCTCCAAAGTCTGAATGGTTCTTTCAGTCTGACCATCAGTCTGTGGATGAAATGCCGTACTAAATTTGAGTCTAGTACTCCAAGCTTTCTGCAAACCTTTCCAGAATCGAGATGTAAAGCGCGGATCCCTATCGGATACAATTGCTGCTGGAGTACCATGCAACCGAATAATCTCTTGCCGAAAGATATCTACCAATTTACTCACAGAATAGTCCTTCCGAATGGGAAGAAAGTGAGCCGATTTTGTCAATCGATGCACTATAACCCAGATAGCATCATGCTTCTTCTGCGTATTCGGGAGTCCAGTCACAAAATCCATGGATATCTCATCCCATTTCCAAACAGGAATATCCAAGGGTTGTATGAGACCACTAGCACGCTGATGCTCAATTTTTACCCGCTGACAAATCATACACCGAGATACAAACGTAGCCACATCTTGCTTCATGCCATTCCACCAGAAATGTTGTTTTAGATCACCGTACATTTTAGTGGAACCCGGATGAATGGAGAAAGGAGAACTGTGTGCCTCCGTCAACAAGGCCTCACAAAGAGTAGGGTCCTCTGGAACGCACAATCTATCCCCATACCAGATTACACCTTCTTCGTCCACCCGAAACTTCGTATGCTCATTCTCGTCAGCTTTCTGCAATACAGCCCATAATTCGCCATCACCTTTCTGAGCTTCTTTAATTTGTAGTATAAGATTAGGCTCAACCTTCATACTATCCCAGAAACCGTTAGTACCACGAACACAAAACTCAACATCCAAACGCTCCAAATCGATGATGAGTTCACGTCCCATTTCAATTCCTGCTAAGATTCCCGTCTTTCTGCTAAGTGCATCGGCTACTACGTTAGCCTTTCCGGGATGATACTGGATGTTTGCATCATAATCCTTGAGAAGTTCCAACCAGCGCCTCCGCCTCATATTCAATTCCTTCTGAGTGAAAATGTACTTAAGACTCTTGTGATCGGTGAAAATGTCACAAGTTTCCCCGTACAGATAATGCCTCCAAATTTTCAAGGCAAACATAACTGCTGCTAGTTCTAAGTCATGTGTAGGATAATTAGCTTCATACGGTTTTAGTTGTCGCGATGCATACGCAATAACCTTACCGTGCTGCATAAGTACACACCCTAGACCTTTTTTTGAAGCATCACTATAAACTTGGTAACCGCCGGTGCCAGAAGGAAGAGTAAGTATCGGAGCCGAAACGAGTCTCGTCTTCAACTCCTCAAAACTCTTCTCCCGTTCTTCATCCCACTCAAATTTCTCACCTTTTCGCATAAGTTTAGTCAACGGTAATGCTAAACGTGAGGACCCTTCTACAAATCGCCGATAATAACCCGCAAGGCCCAAGAAACTACGAACCTCTGTCACCGTCGTTGGTCTTGGCCATTTAGTGATAGCCTCAACCTTCGCGGGATCCATCATAATTCCATCCGCTGACACAACATGTCCCAGAAATGCCACCTTCTCCAACCAGAATTCACACTTTGAAAATTTAGCGTATAGCTTTTTCTGACGTAGAGTTTCTAAAATGATGCGGAGATGATCTTCATGGTCCGTCTTTGTCTTCGAAAAGACCATAATATCATCGATGAAGACAATGACAAATTTATCCAAGTATTCGTGAAAAACCCGATTCATTAAATCCATGAATACAGCCGGTGCATTAGTCAATCCAAACGGCATAACAAGGAATTCATAATGACCATAACGAGTACGGAAAGCAGTCTTAGCGACATCCTCCCCTTTCACCCGTAGTTGATGATAACCAGATCGTAAATCGATTTTAGAGAAGAATTTTGCACCTTGTAGTTGATCGAATAAATCATCGATGCGGGGGAGCGGATAACGATTACGAATAGTAGCACGATTTAACTCCCGATAATCAATACGTAGCCGCATAGATCCATCCTTCTTCTTGACAAACAACACCGGAGCACCCCATGGCGAAACACTAGGACGAATGAAACCAAGATCAAGAAGTTCTTGAAGCTGCCCCTTTAATTCCTTCAACTCAATCGGTGCCATACGATAAGGAGCTTTAGAAATGGGTTCGGTTCCCGGAGCTAATTCAATGCCAAATTCGACTTCACGCTCTGGCGGAATTCCCGGGAGTACTTCAGGAAATACATCCGTAAAATCCCGAACCACCGGATGATTCTCAAGATGAGGACCATCCATTGAAACATCTTTTATGGAAGTTAAGAAGCCTTCGCAACCATGAGAGATCAAAGAACGGGCTTTCAAAGCAGAAATTATTTTAAGAGGTTTACTAGGCTGCGAACCTTGGTAAACGAATTCAGGTTGGTTAAAATCGCCAAAAACAACACGCTTAGAAGGACATACAATAGTAGCATGGTGCTTAGAAAGCCAATCCATGCCCAAAATTACGTCGAAATCGGTCATATCTAACGGGTACAAATTTGCAGCACGAATTTTATCGTCAAAACGTAGAGGACAATTTAAATATTCATGATTAATCATAGCTACGCCTTTCATAGGGGTGGATAATGATAACGTAGAATCGAGTTGCGTAGGAGAAATATTAATATGCTTAGCTAACGATACCGCTATCACAAAATCGGTCGCCCCCGTATCAAATAAAACGAATATAGCACGATCATTCAAAAAGATGGTTCCTGAAACGGTACCTGAAGAGTTTGAGGCTTCCTCCCTAGTAGCAGTGAACACGCGCCCCTTGGTGAGTGTAGACTTATCATTACCAGAACCACTACCTCCATAACCACCCTTCTTAGGACAATCTCTTACCCGATGCCCAATTTCACCACACTCAAAGCAAGCGCCAGTTGCACGGTAACATTGCTTTCCCGGATGGCTCTTCCCACATGAGTTGCATAAAGGAATAGAAGCATGATCCATGTGACTTTTCTGGCTTGAGGATCCCGTAACACGGTTGTTGTTGTATTGTTGTCCCCGATTATGCTGATATGGCCTTTGGTAATTGTTGTTGTTGTTTCCCGACTGCCTATCATAGCCACGACCATCATTCCTCCTAGAGTCATAACCTCGCTGGTTATTGTTGTTGTGGTTGTTGCTATGGTGAGTCACAGGTCGGATACGATCCCCCTCGCGGTTCCTCTTGTTCAGCCCTGACCTTTCTCGATGAATTTCATAATTTCTTGCGGCATCAGCCACCGCTGCCACATCCGTGAAATCAAGGTTTACAAGGTTGTCCCCAACTTGATCGTTGAGAGCCCATTTGAACCTCTGTGCCTGCTCCTCTTGTGTACCCGCCTTTGTCCCTAAGAAACTTGCCAGCCTCAAGAACCGTTTCATAAAGTCCCCAGTAAGCTCTCCCTCCTTCTGCCTAATATTGTGGTATTCCCGCTCGTATCTCTGTTGCTCTGACTTAGGGAAGTATTGCAAGAAAAAGGCATCTCGGAAGTTTTCCCAAGACATAGTTAGCACATAGTCATCACCTCCCTTGGCCTGCTTGTAGGCCTTCCACCAGTTCAGAGCGTCACCCTCTAACTTGTAGCTAGCTAACCTAGCCTTATACTGATCTCCACAATCCAACACTTCGAACAAATTCTCAATGTGTGCAATCCAGTTCTCAGCATCGACTGGATTAGAAGCAACACTAAAGGAACGAGGTTTTTGTTTGCCAAACCTTTCCAACCATGTATGCATAGTAGGAGTTTGGTCATTGCTTCCGCTAGAAGTATTCTGGCGAATTTGGTTGGTAATTTCAGTAGTGAGGCCAGGAATTAGTGTAGAAACGGCTCGTTGCACTGCCTCGTCAAACGCGGGACCGGAAAAGACGGGAGAATTCTGACGTGTGTTCACCATCTGAGATATAAACGAATTAGGGGTGACAAAAAAAATAAAGTAAAATGCACATATACAAAGAAAGTGATAATATCAGAGTACGAAGAAGACGTCATTGTTCGGGCCATCATAGTTAGGAAGCCATTCTATAAACGTTTGGGGAGCGAGGGCACTTTAAATCGTAAACCCAACCACTCAGCCAAGACGTAATATCGAGATGGAACATCCTAATACGAAGCTCCCTACTAACATGACAAATTCCACGGAAACAAATACGTATAAAAAATATCATAACAATATCAAAGTACGCATGGAAGCCTAATCTACCCAATCCTCACAGGTTAATCCTAGGTCGTAGACGCTCTGATACCATAATTGTAACACCCCGCTCCGAAAAGAGTCAAAGTGCTACTAAGATGGTGTCACATCAGATGCATCAAATTTTAAAAGGGCTAAAATGAAACTTTTATTAAATCCTAAAATACTCAAAGTAATATCTTAATAAACAGAAATCCCCAAAACAACGGGGTCCAAAATGCAAAGTATCAAATCATAAAATGTATTAAGATTTATTAAAAACTTGGGTGAATCTAGGTAAGTCCCAAACTCTCTCAATGCCCCGTCTCCCGCTTAATACCTGCCGCATGGAAAAAGAAACGGCTGAGCAAAACGCCCAGCGAACGGATACAACAAATATGGTTTAAGGAAAAAGAGATAACAATAATGAAGATATCACAAGGTATGAACATAAGGATGATTAAGTGGATGAATAAAAAGGGTTAAAGAAAGACAAGAACAACCCACGAGCACACATAACAAATCACATATCCAAACCAACCAAATAATCATATATGTGTACTAGGATTGCGACTCCTATGTACCAAAGTGATAGCGTGTATTGCACACACAAACCTATCACATTAAATCACATCATATCATATCAAACAAATACCTAGGATGCATCCATACGCTCCCTGCAAAACAAATGTCAATAGCACGTGCACTAGCTCATGACTAGCACCCGCACTCACAATAATATAATAATTATGTGCACCAAAAGGGAACGCCGGGGATCTAATCACACCGCCCCAGTTAGTGTCATGTCACCGGTGCATCGTATGACATGGTCATGGTACCCCCATGACTAGATACAAAATATGGCTCGGGCTTAAGGGTTCATTTCAAAAGCATAACAACTAGGAAAAATATAAGTATTCAAATGGGGAACATATAAAGGCATAACAATAACGGAATCATAACAAGGCAAAGAATTTAAGGATCATATCAAAACAGAAACCAAGGATGTGGGAACATAGCAATGGCATAGGGATTTATCAAATGGAGTTGTGTAAGAAAGAGTAAAAGAGTGTTCTTTAATAAAGAACCGAATATCCGTACCTTAAAAGCACACACAAGTCACGGAATCGTATACAAAGCAATAAGTCCTATTCCCGTGTCACCAAGGCTAAAAGATACATAAAAATATGTCTTACATACTGTTCTAGAACAAAAGATTACAAGGTTTCATGATTCGGTGATTCAAAACCCTAATTATACACTTTCCCAAAACCCGTCATTTAGGGACTGTTTTAGAAGATCCGACTGTAAAACCATTTTCCAAAACCATACTCACTGATTAAAGTCCATATTTGAAAAATACATTCGAATTAGATAGTTTTAGACCCCGGATTCACTCAAAAAGCTATCCCGAGGCTCAAGATATGACTCTTACAAGATGACTCATATTCTTATTTTTAAGGACTGTTTTAAAAGATCGACACGGTAACCATAGTTCCAAACCACTTCAAAACGTTTTAAGACCTGTTATGAAAACTAGATTCATTGTATATGGTTTTAGGATTTTGAAACTCTTAAAAAGATGTTATAAAACCCGTTTTACAGCCCTTACAAGATCACCCAAAATCTGGACAGCCCTTAGTTATTATTGCGTATGAGCCGGTTTAATGATCTAGACCACCAAAGGTTAGCTAGATCTTTATAAAAACTTTATAAAACTATATTAGAACATATTTAGGCTGGTCTAAAACAAGATCTAACATACAAAAACGTTTTTAAGGTATTGAATCACCAAAACACATTTTTAGGGTTTCAAAACCCTAGAAATCATATTTATGCATTAAATCAAAATATAAGAAAGCCATAAAGGCGATATAAGGATTATAAGGACTTACATGAGATGTGTATAATGATATGATAATCACTATATACACAAAATAATAATAATGGATGTTTAGTAACAAGAATGGAGGTTTAGAGAGGAGAAAGATCAAGAACAACCTTAAGGTTTTAAGGTTTTCTTAACAATGGAGATGAGAGGAGGTTTTAGTAGAGTTTTGGCTAAGTAAAAAGTGATTGAGTGATGATTATAGACCACCCTAAAGGTCCCTTATATAGTGGTTTCTATATTAGTAAAAAGCTTGATTTAAGGAAGAATATTAATTAGGTTTTTCAAAGTTTGAAACTTATGTTACAATTTAGCATTTAACACATTTAAATCTCATTAAAATCATAAAAATACTTCCTAAAACCTATTTGGCCGTGTATTTTGAGTCAAACAAAGGAGGTGTTTCAATTTGATTTTAATGTCATGATATCACACTAATTACATACCTTTTTTCCATTTTAAAAAGTCTTACAAAAACATGTACATTTAACAAAAGTGTGTACTTTTTTTTAACCAGTATAACCTAAGGTTTAAAATGTTCATCTATATTAGTCTAAGAGTGTTCATTTATAATTTTTCTTTATTTAAAACTATAGGTTATATCCTAATTTAATTAAAACGTTTCATAGTATAAGTCTTATTTAATATTTTTGAAATACTTAAACTATACCTTAATTTGAATTAAATAAAATAAAATATCTACTATTTAATTTGCATAAACTTAAATTTACATCATATTCCCAAATTTTAAAAAAATGCTCAAATATCATACTTTATTCAAAATTTCCGTTTTATAAAAATGCGGGTTTTACAATCCGCCTCCTTTTAGGACTTGGATCTATTTATCCTCATACCTTGTTAGGGCCTTTTTGGATAGACTTTTCCATGATCTTTACGGGAGTTTTTGCTTTTCGTCGTGTGTCTCGATCCTTCATATTGATTTTTGATAAATGATTCTTCACATCACGTTTAGATCTTTAGCAACAAAATGTAGCCCTCATGCCTTGTTAGGGCCTTTTCGGACTCGTCAATCTTCGCGTCCCGCTTCAATAAGTTATGCCTTGGCTATGAACTCTAATCCATACCGAGCAACTTTTAAACGATCTTGGGCTAGAAGCTAAGTAACTTTTCAAATCGTAATTGCAGATAAATTTATTAGCAAGCGATGGGAGAATAGGCTTATTATTAACTCACATAAATTCACGAAAGAATACCAAACTTATAATTGACTCTATCATCTCTCGTTCTACACAGTTTAAAATCTCAAGGAATGAGACTCGTAGATGCTTAGCCTATTAAATCAAAGTTTTGGGTTTTCGAGTCATCTATAGGATCTTGCAAATTCTTAGACTTTTTCAAGTTTAGAAATCGCATGTTAAAGTTCCCTTGATAAACAACTCTTTAGGATCAATTATAGGAACTTGCGAAAACTTCTTGTTCTTAACCCGTGAGAGTTAAGACTTTCGCGTTTTAAAGCTCCCTATATAAAAGCCTAGCAAAACTTGACTTAAACATGTTAAGGATACTAGCTAGAGTAAACTTAGATAAGTAAACTCGGGTTGAGTCAAAAGATTCACAACGTTTGAAAATTAAAACCACTTTATTAAAATTTATTCTAGTAAAGAAAGAAAATAACTATACAAAGGGAAAAACTAAATAGGCCAAAATAGATCAAAAATTTTGAAAAATGTCGAAAAATTGATTTTCCGGTTAAAATGAGGACAAATACAAGGAAAAGACCACTTAACTTCGCTAGAAGTCCCCCCTACACTTGATATAAACATTGTCCTCAATGTTTAAGCATGTGGGAGTAAACTCCCCTACACTTAGGACATTGTGCACGTGGTTTAAATCTTGCTAAGGAAGAGACAACTAACGAGATTCCTATTTTAATATTGAGAAATATAAAATAGTGAATCGAAAAGAGTTTAGGATAGAACCGGGAAGACGGAAACACGGAATCACGGGTCGTCAAAAATCATCAAGAATGGATCATTGAGCGCTCGAATCCCTGAATATGAGAAGAGAGGAAATAGCAAACACCAACGGGTCTCCCTACACTTAGGATAAAGATAGCTAAAAGATAGATACATGGGTTGCCTCCCAAGAAGCGCTTGATTTTTGTTCACCGAGTCGTGAGCCTGACTCGACCTTGATTATCATGGAAAGAAACTTGAAACACATCCACCGGGATCAAAGACATAGTTTTTGTCCATCAAATAGCACAAGCTTAAGGCGAACAAGGCAAGCCAAAAAAGAATAGGCAAGGTTCCCTTAAGCAAAGATGGAGCACGGTGGAAGCAAGGGTGATGAGGTGCAAGCATATCTTCATAAGTTCCAAAGATTTTTACTTTTATTTCATTAGATGGATACTGAGATGGCTGAAGAATATCGATACCGGGGTCGAACACCTTTTCCTTTAGGGGAAAATAGCACTCAGGCTCAGCAGAATTTGAAGATGATCCGCGAAGAAAATGCACAACCTCGTCCTCGGAAAGTGGACAAAGAGGTGTCAAAACATACGTGCTGCGGATGTTGGTGTCGTCCGGTTTCTTCTCCTTTGAAAGAATTTTCTTCAAATCCGAAGTAGGATCAAGACCATAATTGTAAAACCCGCATGCTTTTACCATGAATAGTGCCCTTAAGATCGTACGTCCTAGATTAAAACTTACCTTATTCAGTATTGATCACATTCATGTGCTATTAATCAAGTAAGTACATACGTGTATGACATGATAAGTATCGATTACGTACGAACTCATGATAAACAGTTAATAGATATTTCACGTGAACATAATTAAATCATGATCACCATTTTAAAACACGAACTAAAATAATTACGTAAATATATATAATATAATTACGAGCGTTAAGAATACGATAAACTACATGATAAAATAAACAGAAACACTTTAAACACGAACACGTTTAACCACGAACGAACACGAAACATCGGGACACGAAAAACATTTGGGTTACCCCATGTGGGCCCCATGAACCACGAAATTAAGGAGGAGAAATGGGCCTAGCCCATCATTTTTACTAAACAAGGGGTTAAGGGAAAAATGCATTCATTTTCACTTTTCAAGAAATTAAACATAAAACCCTAAAAAGTTTTCTCCTCTCCTTCCTTTTCCCTTTTGTAGCCGCCACCTATAACACACCTAAGAGGGGTGTTCTTGTTGATTTTGATCATGGATATTGTACAAGTGTTAGTGTTTGTTCATCCTCTATTGATCCACACATTCGGTATACCTTTTTAACCTTTCTTTTTAATTATTTCTTTTGATTTGATTTGGTAAAATTAATTAAGAACATGATGTTTTTAAAACCTAATTAAAAACATAAAATAAACATGTATTTGGTTAAAGGGTAAAATCAAAAGGGTGTTTTACGGGTGTTGGTTTAGCCGACGCCTAGACCGTGCCCCAAGGGGGTCACGGCTTGGCCTAGAAACCACCACCGAGACCGTATGGTCCCGGTTTGGTGGTGTGGGTCCCACGGCAGCAAGGAACCAAGGGGAACCCCGATTTGGTTCGGGGTACGGTGTCGATATCATGCCCGGTTCACGGTTCGTTGGTTAAATCATGATCTATGTTACATGTTAATTTTTATGAATCATGAGCTTAGGATATAAATTAATTAATAACATGAGATTTTAATTAAATCATGACTTAGGTTATTCTAATTATTAATTTAGCATGATATTAATTTGACCTAAGTATTTTATGTTATAAGTTATAATTAATTAATTATTTAAAACATGCCTATAATTAATTAATTTAGACATGACTTAGGTTATATTATTAATAATAATAATACACATTTTAACCTAAGTATTTTCATTTCATTTTAATTAAAACATGTTATACTTTAATTAAAATGCTTAACCTATAGTTTAATTAAAATACATGAAATAATAATTAAACTATATACTATATCATATGACTTAAGAAATCAGCTTATAAACACGTAGACTTATATGTTAGCTTACGTAACCAGCTTAATTCTAAATATGGAAACTTCTATTTATAGAAACTTAATTAAATAAGACAACTAATCTATTAATGGAAACCTTCTATATATGGAAATCTATCTAAATCAGGCAGCTAATCTAATCATGGAAACCTTCTATATATGGAAACTTATTTAATTAAGGCAGCTGATCTATTTTTGGAAACTTTCTATTTTTAGAAACTAATCTATTTTAAGCAGTAAATTCTATTTTAGGAAACTTTCTATTTTTGGAAACTTTCTATTTTTGGAAACTTTCTATTTTTGGTAACTTTCTATTTTTGGAAACTTCCTATTTTTGGAAACTCTCTATTTTTGGAAACTTTCTATTTTTGGAAACTTTCTATTTTTGGAAACCTGCTATTTTTGGAAAGTTACTTATTATTACACAGTAAGTATAATAATACATGAAATACCAGTAATACTTAAACAGATTAATCAGAATACAAGATAAACACAGTTTAAGGCTTTAAACAGTGAACCATGACCTAAAACATACCAAGTCAGCTAAAATGAGACACAAAACCCAGTACGTAATCAGTGATTCGATACTTATACACGTGTGTATTCATGTAGCGTTAGTGATCCAGAAGTAGGAGTCTTCCTTCCGTTCATTCACTGGACTTGAGGTACAGATTCCCGTCCTTTCAGTATGGACATTCTTTCTTTATTAGGATTTCCCCGTATGCAGCCAACTGTTTTCCCCAGCATTTTTTTTATTGTTTTGAACTGCTTATGTTTAATTAGCATAATCTATAGCCATATACAAGCATGACCAGTTTCACCTAGTTATGGAGGTACCATAACCATAGCATTGGAGGCACCGATGTTATGACTTCCCCACGGCGGAGTGATTGCTCGTGGCGTCCCTTTTCAGTTTTGGCCATATTATTATATCAGGTGGGGCGTATGGGTGCATCCTAGTTACATGTTTTATTCAGTTTATCATGGTGAATGTGGTGTGTGCCTTGCACCCTTCACAAGGAGCTGATCCCTCCTACCCAAACCAGTATATTGATTAGAGGCATCCCCTCTAATCAGCATGATGAGGTCACCCCTCCAAGTATTCATGCACGTGACCTTTTCATGACCTATATGGGCTATGGTATATATATATGTTAAAACAGTTTTCACAAGATAAACATAAGGCTTTTCAAACTATAAAACCAGTTTTCTTGATACTTAACCAGTCTACTCAGAACTTAGTCTTCCGCTGTTTTATGATACATGCTTATCCTATTTCATGCTATTTTGTATATCCGTGCACTGAGCGTTTTGCTCAGCCGTTACTTTCCTTTCCATGTCCCAAAACGGCAGGTACCCAAGACTCGAGCATTTGGAGGGCATGCATAGGATGGAAGCTGCCATAGACTTCTTCTCCTGTTTCCTTCATATATTTATGCTTGTTTAGTCTTTCATTCAGTTCATTTATTTTGTTATGTTTTGGGCTTATGTTTGGGAACCGATGTTTGATTCCGGTTTTCCCTATGGTCATGTATGTTTTACTACATATTACCTTGCATGCTTTGATGACACGCCATAATTACGCGTGACATTCCATTTATCAAAATGGGGTGTTACAATTATGGTATCAGAGCCAAGGCTTCGACCTGTAGGCTCTAAAACTCGACCTGTGACTAGTGGGTAGTCACCAGGAGCTTCCTAAGCCAACGATTGTTATCCCACGTATTGATGTTTCAGCGCGTTGTTGTTTTAACCATTATGTTTTCAGCACCTTTTTGTTTTAGCCATGACGTTTTCAGCACCTTGTTGTTTTCACCATGATGTTTTCACCAGTATCGTCTTACTAATATGGAATGAACAACCGTCATCCATACTTAGTTATGTGTCATTGTCTATGCATGATGTTCCTCGGGAACTGTGACGATGTGGACTGACCCCAGTAGTTCATAATTTTCACATAAAATTTTTTCTGATAAGTTTTGACAATGACTTTTAATTATTATGTTTCATGCATTCATGCGTTTATATCATATGTCATCTGTCGCAGGAATTTTGACTAAGTAATGGTTGGTACAGGACTGGCCCTATTTAGTCGCATGTACTTTTATCGAAACTTTTAACTTTGGGACCGACCCATAGGCGTCCCCTCGCCATGTCTTTTGTTTTGGAACCGACCCATAGGCGTTCCCTCGCACATATAAAGGTTTTATAAACTACATTACGCATTCATGCACTGTTTTCTTGCATAAAATTTTTCTCATGATTTAAATTGGCATAAATTTTTTTTTTCATGTCCCATCATAAGTTATTATGTTTTTATGTCAAGTATGCCTTCATACTGTCATGGTTAACTTCAGTTTCATGATGATTATGTTATACACTTCTTCGTAATAGATGGTTTCATGTTTCCTCATGATAATTCCGTCTTCATGTTGATTATGTTTCACGCCTCTTTTGTTATTTACGTTGTCCTGCAAGACATTGTTAGATTTCTTGAATCATGCTTTCATGATAGTCATGGTTGGTTTCCACTGATCATGCTGTCAGGCAAATCATCGTTGAATTTTGTGTAACCACACTTTAGCGTTTCTCTATGCAACCAGAATGATGTCTATGCTAATACTCCCAGGTTATCATGATGGTTTTCCCAACCGTTTAACCGGTTTACTTTCCTTAAATCATGACAAATGATCGAGCCCATACCGATCATTTCATGTGCATTCCATGTGTACTCCACGTACCGTATTTCATGTGTATTACATGTACCTTAATCCATGTGTATTCCACTTGCAATACTTCACGAGTATTCGCTAGTCGATTCTAAATCATCTAAGGCGTATGTTCACTTGCTGATATTCTACAAGATTGTCGATGCCGCTCATAGCTTGGAGATGTTACTGAAGGTTGATGCTGCTGATGTTGGGAGACGCTACGAGATGCTGATGCTGATGCTGTTCACAACCTGGAGATCCTAAAAGACGAAGACAAAGGCGTCGGAGCAAAGCAATTAGACGGGAAGATGCTTCACCATCAGACAATTCCCATCAATCATTGTCCCAAATTCATAGTTACATGTCACACGTCGTTCGGCTGTCATTTCAGCCATATGAGTGCAAACCAGTACCAGCCGGCCACTCAGCTGAATAGTTACATGAGTCACGGTCATGAGAATGACCGGCATGGAACCAACAGACAAGATGATAGTAACCACTACTATGACAGCAACTATCCTAGAAATCGCAACCGAGGCTCCGGCCACGGACGTGATCAGACATACAAATGATCAGTAGTCCAACCGATCCGCCAATTCTGGCATATTAACCTAATATTTGTTGTTCTATTTGTTTCACATCTCGAGACACATGTCAAGATATCAGTCAAGACACATGTCTCACGTATACTTTCTGAAGACACATGTCAAGACATCAGTCAAGACACATGTCTCACGTATATCACCTGAAGACACATGTCAAGACACCAGTCAAGACATATGTCATGCTTATAGTTCCAAGAAACGAGTCAAGACACATGACTCGCGTCCAACTATGGAACATTTCTAAGAAATTCAGGGTACCCTCCAAGGGTATATCTATGTTGTTGTGCCATGTATTAATCAGGCCACAAGAATTTCAATACCATTATCGGCGCATCAGTGAGAACTGTCACGTTGCCGATGTCACTTTCATTTCTTTCACCATATTTCATGTATTCATGACCATGAAGGACGCCTTTCGTATTCCCACGCATACGAAGGTTTTCCTTCAGCTTAATGATAAGATCCAAGCTGCTAACACATTTCCTCGGACAGACACGAGATGAATTTTATCCTAATTATGTACTATGAACACCACACCATGCTATGATTCATAATTATGTACAGTAACGTTCAGGCTCCTGAATACTTTCAGCTTGATTTTCCATCGGAAAATCTTTACAGATTATCTATGCTTTTCAAGCACGTGCTTGGTTAGCCATATTGCTAAAATTTTCTAGCTGTCAGTAACCCACGACTACTAAGGTCCTTTTACGCATAACCAACGGATTATTCCAAAATTTGTTCCTTACACTCCAGAAGAACCTTCAAGGAGAAGGATGGTACTATGAGATTATGTGTCGACTACCGTCGACTTAAACAAATCACCATTCATGACCGTTATTCTCCTCCACATATTGACAACATGTTCAATCAACCGTATGGTGTTAATAACTTTTCCAAGATCGAACTCACGATCATGCTGCCAACAGTGATGAGTGAAAAAGCAGGATATGTCCATGACTGCTATTCGTACACGACTCGGTCATGCTAAATGTATGATTTTGAATTAGTCTCATCAATGCTCCAACCGTATTATGGACTTAATAAATTGAGTTCCATGAACTCCTAAACAAATTCATCAGCGTTTTCATTGAGGATAACCTGATTTCCTCTAAGCCTAGAGAAGAACAGGAAGACCATATCTGCACTATGTTGCAAATTCTATGACAAGAGAAATTCTACCCTGGAAATTTTTCCAATATCAATTCTGTTTGATTACAGTGACACACTGAATCACATGGGTTTCTATGGTTAATCTTACCATGACTCAACTTATGCGTAAAGGAGAGAACCCTACACTACATTAGGTGTTCTAGGAAATCCTACGCTAGGAGAAGTCTGATTCAAAGACTCAGAGTTTCGCAACCTTCTATGTATCAAGTTTCTACGAAGCAGGATACAGCTACGTCCATATCTGTGTACCTGACATACCAACAGGCTAAGATAGGACACCAACAAACTGGGATGTTTCATCATCTGAAATTGTGAACTAAAATGGGACAAGATCTACACGGATTTTGGTTACCAGATTTCAGCAAACTCAGAAGAAGCAGGATGCTATCTGGGTTATTATCAACAGTTTGATCAAGTCTGCAGAATCCTTACATCCGTACGGATTTCAGAACCAACAGATTGAACAAACATGTTCCAGCCAAGGCTCATCCGATCACTTGGCAATCCCTCAGCTATCAGGTCAGACAAAGATTCGTAATTGTACTCCTAACTTACTTCACGTCTTCATTCTAATTCCACGACTTGCTTTCGCGCTCACGTTCATGACACTATTCACGTTCATGATCGTATTTTGGCTTACGATTCTACGTTCATTTCTTTTCTCGTTCTGGAAGTTGCAAGAACTTGTGAGACCAGACCCAAGTTTAGTATAACTCTCCATCATCAGATAGACGTTTCACGTCATATTCCACGTCTCACCTTGTAGCGTTTGGCGTCACCGCCATTATATTATATGATCACGATATGTCTCACATGTCATGTTCATTCCACGTTCCTCATATCATGATCAAATTAGGTTACACGTATCATGGATCACGATATGTTTTCTCATACTACACTCGCCATATCTCCACGTAGCACGCTCAAAATTTTTCACGTATCACGTTCAAAATTGTTCACGTACTACGTTTCTTTATGTCTCGCGCATCGTTTCTAATTATCAGTTAAGTCAGATGGTCTTGCATCGTAACGTTTCAGTTACCCTTGCACGTTAACTCTTATTTTTCTCGATCGAATTTAGGGGATCTACCTTCCGTTGATAACCAAGAATTTCTTCGTATTCCAAGTCAAGGTCAGGAGGACCAAGATTTATCATTAGTGTTAGGATCTTCTGAAGGAACCGTTCCAAGAGGGAGGCCACTTGGAAACGGACAAGTTCATCCGGACTTTTATCCGTTTTTCTCATCAATTAGATATGTCCTTTCAGTCACGTCACGTTCCATGTCTTTTCAAGACATGTCACGTTCCATGTTCCCTTCTACCATGTCACCTTCATTTCCGTTATTTTGCATACCTTTCCAGTTTGATTCGGGTATGTTTTGCTTCCAGTTACTTTATCTATAATTCGGGGACGAATTATTCTTTTTAGGGGGGAAGAATTGTAAAACCCGCATGCTTTTACCATGAATAGTGCCCTTAAGATCGTACGTCCTAGATTAAAACTTACCTTATTCAGTATTGATCACATTCATGTGCTATTAATCAAGTAAGTACATACGTGTATGACATGATAAGTATCGATTACGTACGAACTCATGATAAACAGTTAATAGATATTTCACGTGAACATAATTAAATCATGATCACCATTTTAAAACACGAACTAAAATAATTACGTAAATACATATAATATAATTACGAGCGTTAAGAATACGATAAACTACATGATAAAATAAACAGAAACACTTTAAACACGAACACGTTTAACCACGAACGAACACGAAACATCGGGACACGAAAAACATTTGGGTTACCCCATGTGGGCCCCATGAACCACGAAATTAAGGAGGAGAAATGGGCCTAGCCCATCATTTTTACTAAACAAGGGGTTAAGGGAAAAATGCATTCATTTTCACTTTTCAAGAAATTAAACATAAAACCCTAAAAAGTTTTCTCCTCTCCTTCCTTTTCCCTTTTGTAGCCGCCACCTATAACACACCTAAGAGGGGTGTTCTTGTTGATTTTGATCATGGATATTGTACAAGTGTTAGTGTTTGTTCATCCTCTATTGATCCACACATTCGGTATACCTTTTTAACCTTTCTTTTTAATTATTTCTTTTGATTTGATTTGGTAAAATTAATTAAGAACATGATGTTTTTAAAACCTAATTAAAAACATAAAATAAACATGTATTTGGTTAAAGGGTAAAATCAAAAGGGTGTTTTACGGGTGTTGGTTTAGCCGACGCCTAGATCGTGCCCCAAGGGGGTCACGGCTTGGCCTAGAAACCACCACCGAGACCGTATGGTCCCGGTTTGGTGGTGTGGGTCCCACGGCAGCAAGGAACCAAGGGGAACCCCGATTTGGTTCGGGGTACGGTGTCGATATCATGCCCGGTTCACGGTTCGTTGGTTAAATCATGATCTATGTTACATGTTAATTTTTATGAATCATGAGCTTAGGATATAAATTAATTAATAACATGAGATATTAATTAAATCATGACTTAGGTTATTCTAATTATTAATTTAGCATGATATTAATTTGACCTAAGTATTTTATGTTATAAGTTATAATTAATTAATTATTTAAAACATGCCTATAATTAATTAATTTAGACATGACTTAGGTTATATTATTAATAATAATAATACACATTTTAACCTAAGTATTTTCATTTCATTTTAATTAAAACATGTTATACTTTAATTAAAATGCTTAACCTATAGTTTAATTAAAATACATGAAATAATAATTAAACTATATACTATATCATATGACTTAAGAAATCAGCTTATAAACACGTAGACTTATATGTTAGCTTACGTAACCAGCTTAATTCTAAATATGGAAACTTCTATTTATAGAAACTTAATTAAATAAGACAACTAATCTATTAATGGAAACCTTCTATATATGGAAATCTATCTAAATCAGGCAGCTAATCTAATCATGGAAACCTTCTATATATGGAAACTTATTTAATTAAGGCAGCTGATCTATTTTTGGAAACTTTCTATTTTTAGAAACTAATCTATTTTAAGCAGTAAATTCTATTTTAGGAAACTTTCTATTTTTGGAAACTTTCTATTTTTGGAAACTTTCTATTTTTGGAAACTTTCTATTTTTGGTAACTTTCTATTTTTGGAAACTTCCTATTTTTGGAAACTCTCTATTTTTGGAAACTTTCTATTTTTGGAAACTTTCTATTTTTGGAAACCTGCTATTTTTGGAAAGTTACTTATTATTACACAGTAAGTATAATAATACATGAAATACCAGTAATACTTAAACAGATTAATCAGAATACAAGATAAACACAGTTTAAGGCTTTAAACAGTGAACCATGACCTAAAACATACCAAGTCAGCTAAAATGAGACACAAAACCCAGTACGTAATCAGTGATTCGATACTTATACACGTGTGTATTCATGTAGCGTTAGTGATCCAGAAGTAGGAGTCTTCCTTCCGTTCATTCACTGGACTTGAGGTACGGATTCCCGTCCTTTCAGTATGGACATTCTTTCTTTATTAGGATTTCCCCGTATGCAGCCAACTGTTTTCCCCAGCATTTGTTTTATTGTTTTGAACTGCTTATGTTTAATTAGCATAATCTATAGCCATATACAAGCATGACCAGTTTCACCTAGTTATGGAGGTACCATAACCATAGCATTGGAGGCACCGATGTTATGACTTCCCCACGGCGGAGTGATTGCTCGTGGCGTCCCTTTTCAGTTTTGGCCATATTATTATATCAGGTGGGGCGTATGGGTGCATCCTAGTTACATGTTTTATTCAGTTTATCATGGTGAATGTGGTGTGTGCCTTGCACCCTTCACAAGGAGCTGATCCCTCCTACCCAAACCAGTATATTGATTAGAGGCATCCCCTCTAATCAGCATGATGAGGTCACCCCTTCAAGTATTCATGCACGTGACCTTTTCATGACCTATATGGGCTATGGTATATATATATGTTAAAACAGTTTTCACAAGATAAACATAAGGCTTTTCAAACTATAAAACCAGTTTTCTTGATACTTAACCAGTCTACTCAGAACTTAGTCTTCCGCTGTTTTATGATACATGCTTATCCTATTTCATGCTATTTTGTATATCCGTGCACTGAGCGTTTTGCTCAGCCGTTACTTTCCTTTCCATGTCCCAAAACGGCAGGTACCCAAGACTCGAGCATTTGGAGGGCATGCATAGGATGGAAGCTGCCATAGACTTCTTCTCCTGTTTCCTTCATATATTTATGCTTGTTTAGTCTTTCATTCAGTTCATTTATTTTGTTATGTTTTGGGCTTATGTTTGGGAACCGATGTTTGATTCCGGTTTTCCCTATGGTCATGTATGTTTTACTACATATTACCTTGCATGCTTTGATGACACGCCATAATTACGCGTGACATTCCATTTATCAAAATGGGGTGTTACAATAATCATCAAAGTCTAAAGGAGGAGCATCACTCTCATGAGGGAAGTATGTATTGAGAAAAGTAGAAAAGTCTTCCTCAAATGAGTAGTCATGCAAAGTAGGATTAAGCATGGTTGGCGGAGGATCTTCATCATGTGAAGAATCACTCAAGAGAGTATCGGCCTTATCAAAATCATCATAAGTGGGCATGTTGGGATACTCAGAAGTAAAATCATCATAATCATCTCCATCGAAGCTAGAATCATCATCATAAGCATCATAGATCGATGGAGAATCATATATGGGTGAAGGTTCCATATTGGAGAGAGAATCATCCACATCATCTTGAAACAGTGGATTATCATTGCAAGAATCGAATAGAGGATTGTTGTAGACGACAAAGTCATCGAGCACATTAATCATATTCGCTGATTCTCTTCCATAGGATTTGCTTGTAAGCTTCCCCATTTCAAAAACTTGTGCATCATCCCCGACTCTTAAGATGAGCTCACGTTTATCCACATCTATTAAAGCTCTACCGGTTCTTGAAAATGGGCGTCCAAGTATTAACGGAATACGAGGGTCCATTTCATAATCAACAATGACAAAGTTGACCGGAAAAGTGAATGTGCCAACTTTAATGAACACATCTTCGGCAATACCAATGGGGTAAGCGAGAGTGCGATTTGCTAGCTCAAGAGTCATCTTGGTGGGTGTAAGGTCGGGCAATGATAACTTTTTCCAAACACTTAATGGCATCAAATTTATACTGTCCCCGAGATCGGCTAAGGCAGTAAATTTGTCAGTTTTGTTAAAAGTACAAGGTAGCACAAAACGACCGGGATCTCCAAGTTTTTCCGGAAGTTCTTTAAGAAGGATTGCAGAGCAATTTTCATTCAAGCGAGTATTAACAAACTCGACCATCTTCTACTTCTTATTAAGAAATTCCTTAAACATCTTGACAAATTGTGGCATTTGGGCAAGAGCTTCAACAAGGGTAAAGGTGACTGATACAATGCTTTTGGATGGGTTCAGGATTATGTCTCTCGGTATCCTCTCGAATTGATCACGGCTCTAAGTGGAATGAATTGTTCTTGGTTAATAAAAAGGTGTTGGATTGTTTATCTATTTTAAACTAATGACAAATAAGTAAGTGTCGAAGAGTAAAATTAAAGCTTTGAAAGATTAAACTAGATTGACAAGTTAAAAGTAAATGCTTGAAAACGTAAAGAAAAGATTAGAATAATACTTTGAAAACTTAATTGAACTAATACTTAAAAACTTTGCTAAAACTTTAAAACTTAAAAACTTAAGCTATCGGAATATTGCAAATCATTTCTATCGGGATGCATTAAAGTCATAAGCATCGGAATGTAACAAAAACGATCCATCGGAATGTCAAGGTAAAGTCCATCGAAATGTCCATGTTAGTCACCATCGGAATACTCAAAATCAAAGCTGTCGCAATGTGGTCAATTGCAAAGATCACGATCGGAATAGTCTAGATCGGAAAGTTAGATCGGAATAGCATAAATGCTTTTGTTGCAATGCACTACTATCGGAAAGTTGCAAACTGAAAATTGGCAGAGTTTCAACTAAAAAGGAACCTTAGTCCCGTCGGAATATGCGATCGCAATAAGCGATCGCAACCCAGATCGGAATAAGGGGGAATTACCAACCGATCGCAAAGTAGAACCCTTAAGGGTTATTGCGATCAAAATGAGAAATCTGTCGGAATGTGTACAAACCACAATATTGCGATGGAATCAATGTTGATCCGAAATTGGAGGCAGCCTTAGGACTCAAAAAGCAAAATCAATAAGCTAAATAATCCGAAACTTAAACAACTCTAAGAGCTTAAATTCGACAACTTGTAAAACGTAAACAATTATAAACTTTATGAAACAAACTTAAAAATGACTAAAACCCTTGTGAAGTCCAAAAAGTAATAAGCTAAACTTGAAATAAACTAATTAGCATTAAGAGCTTATAGCCTATACGCGTAAGAGCTTAAAAAGGAACAAGAGAAATTAACTTTTAATCACGAAGAACTCCAATCATTCAAACCGTATGAAATGAAGTAATCGGATCAAGGATTAAAGCAAACTAAGAAATGTAGAAGGAGAATAAGGAACTTAAAAGCTTAACTTGAATAAGATTAATGAAATCCAAAGTACAAAGATTAAAGAAAGCTTAAATTTAAAAGATGAAAACAAAGAAAAAGTTTAGTGAGAGAAAGTTTGGAACTTTCTCTCTCTAAAACTAAAGAAATTTTAGAAAACTAAAAACTAACTAAGTGCTAACTCCCTCAATTTTGTGAAGTAAAGTCCTATTTATAGGCGTGTGATGGTGGGCTTGTGAATGGGCTTTGGTTTGGGCTTCTTTTCTTCTTTATTCTTTAGTCTTCATGTTTCTTTAAATAAACGTTTCCGACTTTGGATTTTGAGAAGTGTCAGTGAATAATTCCAACTCGTCTTATAATCTTTTGTTTAATAGACTCGAGTTGTTCGACATATATGAATCTTCCATCTTTGGCTCTATTCTTCGATAAATCTTTAAATAGGCACAATGACTTCAAATCTTTTGCATCTCTTGGACAATAGACTTCGTCTTGAGTCTTTTTCTTTGATAAAACCCGTGCAATCCCATGTTTTCTTCAATATTCATCCGGTTGACTCTGAAAACACAATAAACATAAAAACACCGCATAATTCCAAACAAATGATATTAAATACGTGTTTTGGTCTCGTTTTAGTCAGAAATAAGTGGTAACAGGATGGGTGTTTTTACACCTATCAAATCCCCTACACTTAACCATTGCCATGCCCTCATGCAATGCTTAGTGATAAAGCAAATTTACACTTTTCTCATAATCAATCAACCTTGGCCTTATTAACATACTACTAGACAAAAATTAAAGTACTGAGAGAAATCAAAACTTTAAAGTAAACAAAAGGGTGGAAATAACTTGCAAAGAGATCAAGGACTTACATTCGGGCTTTGGTGCTGCGAAGCTTTATCACCCTCAAGTTTCACGTTTCCCAAACTAAGCTTAAAAACGAGATCATTGTTATTATAAGTTAGCAAATCAAACACTTACACACATGGCTTAATTATATGCTTAAACTCTGATATGAGCAAAAACTCATATCAATTTATCAACAAATAACCCTAAAACATGAAGCAAAATACCAATTTATCTTGCAAAAACAGTATTATGTGGTATGTTTGTGTTTGTGTACACTTGTGTAGGTAAAAGGATGCATTTTCAAGCAAACTAGGAATAATCAAGCTTAATTTGATGAAAAAGACAAAGAAGGATCAAAAGTGACAAGACTTTGAAGTACAAGGACCTATCTTGACAAACTGCCAAAGGTGAAGGGCCAAAGTGTAAATACTGTAAAAAGTCAAGATCATAGTCAAATTTGGTCAACTATCAAGTCAACTCAGTCAAAGGACCATTTTTGCTCAAGAATGAAGTTGGAAGGACTAATAATGCCAAAGAAATAAAGCTGCTAGCCTTTTAATGCAATCTGCCAAAGTTCAAGGGTGATTTCTGCCAAATATGGAAAGTTATATTAAGTTCAATCCATGTGCTTTATTTCTGACCAATGAGAAGCCAGGATTGATTAAACATGGATTGCCAAATCACAAGCATTAAATATCCACTAGCCGCCACTCATTAATGAGAGTATCTAAACAGTGCAATCCGTGTGCACTTGTTTCAGCCATTCAGGACTCGACACGTGTCAGTTTCAAACGGCCAAAAAATTCCCAGGATCGTTCTTGAGCTAGAATGGATTTCATGAAGAGTTATAAACATCAAAAGCGCTTATTTTTGAGAGACGAACACAATGGGCATCATCAATTAACATCAAATCAACTCAATCAAAAAGCCCCAATTCATGTTCGTACCTGCAAGATGAACTTAGTAGAATTATGCCACGTGGAGTGCTGGGATTGGTCCCAACACGTCACCAACCCCAACACTTCTCCTTCTCAAGTCTATAAATATCAGTTTAGGTCTTCATTTGTTAGTAGTAGTTGTAAGTGTGAAAAACACACACATTTACATTTTCTCTCATCATTTTCCTTTCTTAGCTAAACTACTCAAGAGTTTGACACACTCTTGAGTTAGTTAGTTAGTTAGCATCCTTTTAACAACTTTGTAACTGAATTCCATTAATAAAATTCAAATTCATCTTTTCCCGCCAAATTCTATCTTCATCATTCACTGTTCATTCCTGCTTCAATTGATACTTGTGTTGCTGCTTTGAGTTTGTTATGATCATACATTGATCATAACTAACTTTAGAGTGAAGATAGTAGCTGTTTGTTGATTTCAGTTCAAATCCATAGCTTATGAGATGAATTCATTCCATGATGTTGATTCTAGTTGATTCGTAGCAGTTTGTTGATTGTAGATTGTTGATCTAGTGCTAAGGTGGTGGTTAGCACTAGAATAGAGAGTACATTACTCCTCTACTTCCCAATGGTATCTTCACAAGGTTTTAAAGTTTCTGAGTTTTGATTCCACTCAATTTGTCAATTGCATGCTTCAATTCTAGCTTAAATTCTTGTTGATTGTATGATAAAACATGTTTAGCTTGGTTGTGGTTTGATTGTGGACTTGTTTGTAGCTTAAGTTTTGATTATCTGCTAGTAGCTTTGGATTGTGTTCTAGTGATAGCTTATTTCAGTCATTTTTAGCTTTATTACTTCATTTGAGTTCTAGTTGCTTACATTGCCTGTTTGTAGCTTTCACACATTTCTTTTTGATCAATAAACTTGGTTTGTTCAAGGTTTTCATTCAGCTAAAACTAGAACTTAAAAAGTCTTTGCAAATTTTCATTTAGGTCAGTTAAAGGAGTGTTTGGCTTTAACTAATTGTTGATTTTCAAGTGTTGGTTTTTGGAAAGTTAATGTTCATTTTCAGTCACTAGGTGATAACAAGTCATATTGAGTCATTTTCAAGTCAAATTTTAGGTCAATCAGGCAATTGGCAAGATATAAGTCTGGGTCCATTTTCAGTCATATTAGCTTAAAAAAGTAGTCAATTTCATTCCCTTGGCATTTACTGGATTCTTGATGAAAGTTAACCAAACCAGTTCTCATTTGTAGGTCATATTATGAAGCTTCATAGTCTATAAGCACTTGATACAGTATCCATTAAGAAATTAGAAATAAGCAAAAATCTGAACACTTGAGGAAAGACAAGTTTCTGTAACTTGTAAACTGGATTTTCAGATCTCTTGATTCTATTCACAAACTTTGCAATTTTCTTTCACAAATCCACTTAGTAGATGTAATTGGTTGATTTATGAGGATTTCAGCTTTTTGTCAAAAATTTTGGTCAACGCTTGGTCAACATAAGCCATATTCAGCTTAATTCAATTTCCCAGCTTATTACTTGATGAATTTTGTTAAGATTTGATTTCCCGTTAATCATTTGAGCTCTTTAATCAGTTTTAGCACAAAAATCCAGTTGTGCATGTACAGATTGTCCTAGAGCTTATTGTGTGCTTATTGTGAAGTGCTTATTTGCTTATTAGACACTTTCAGCCAGATTCCTATTACAGTCCTAGCTAACAATCAATTTGAAGTGTTTTGCAATTGGTTTGACTGATTTTGGTCCAGTAATAAGCTCAAACGAGTTTATTTGTGTCAAGAACACGTTTTGGCTTAAAATCTTTTCAAAATTGCAATCTAGTCCCTCTTGTATTAAACAGTTTCTAAACCTGGCTAAACTTGCACAATTTTAGGGTTTGCATAAAACAAGTCCTTATAATTTGAAAGTTGTTAAGTTTCAGTTAGTAGTTTTGGTAATTGTTACATAGTTGGTTAGTTTGTTATATAGTTTACATTTTTTGATCCTTTTGGTTAACTGTTTTACATTTTCAGTCCTTATACTTTTTAGACTTTACATTTTAAGCATTTAACTTTCATAGAATTTACATTTTCAGTCCTTTTAGTTTTAAAATTTACATTTTGAATTTGTTTGAATAAAAACTTGGTATTTGCACGATGTTTTACATATAAGTAGGTAATATTTTTCAGTTTTGCAAGGCTTTGTTGAATTAGCAAATAGAATATCCAAAAAAGATTAACAACCAAAAACAGTTAAAAACCCGATATTGATTGGACTTTCAATTAGCAAGAACTGAGAAATACTCTCAATAAGCAACAATTCGAAGAATACGAACATTTAAGTGAATAGAAAGGCGATGTGCTATAAAATGCCATCTAAGGGTCAATAGGTACTTAAGTGCTTCGCGCCACCTAACCCCCCGTTCACTTGTAAGTATTCTAAGAAGGAAGGCTTCATTGGGGGTCTTGCACCCAAGTAGTACATACGTATATTGTTATTTTCTTGTGGATATTTAATATTGAAACTCGAAGAGGATAATCCATTTCTCTTCAAAGTCACACGAGAGCTTCTCTCACATTCCTCGTATTGAGTTGCATGCTCACTCGCGGGCGTGCACAAATACCGATTGGTGTACAACCTCTTCCTCCGAAAAGGAAGAAAAAGAGAAAGAGTAAGACCACCACCGTCCATCAAGCCGATCACGAGAATCGTGCTTTGACTCCTCCACCACAAGAAGCCATGGCTATTGATAATCGCTCTTTGATGGAACGTATGCAAACCAATGTTCATGGATATGCTAGTGCTATTAAGATTCCCGAAATTCCCGCAAATACATTTGAGCTACACACGTCTATGATTACTATGGTTTCACAATCACCTTTCTATGGTAACAAGAATGATGATCCTCATGCTCACCTTAAGAGATTCCTTTCTCTTTGCAATACCATTAAGCACAATGGAGTTCCACATGATGCTATTAAGTTGATGTTAGTGTCATTTTCACTAGAGGGACCCGCTAAGCATTGGTTAGACACCCAACCACCCGATAGTATCACCACATGGGATGGTTTCACCACTAAGTTTTTGAACAAGTTCTTTCCTCCATCTAAGACCATGACCTTGAGGAACTTAATTTTAGGCTTTCAACAAAAACCTAGTCAATCCTTTAGTGATGCTTGGGAAGAGTATAGTGAGTTATTGAGGCGATGCCCTAACCATGGATTGGATGACGTTCACCAAATCAATACCTTCTATAATGGCCTTAAACCTCATCACCAAGATTCACTCAATGCTTCCGCGGGAGGGAATATTCTTCTTAAGTCCATGCAAGAGGCCTTGGACATCATTGAGACTAAAGCAATGGTTCAAACAAACAATCAATTTGAAGAAAGGGTTCATGTTATCCAAAACACCTCTCAAATACCTTGTGATAACCAATTCCTTAAATATCACCAAGAGATCCTTCAACAAGTCAAACAAGGTCAACAAGAAATGACTCAAGAGATAGTTCAAGCCCTTAAGACCGCTTCATTGAACAATTCTTCAAATAATGTGAATGCCATTACTCTTTCTTGTGTCACTTGTGGAGGTCCCCATTCTTATGAACAATGTGATAAGGTGCAAGTTTATCAAGGGGAATGCTATGCTTACCAAGAGGAACATCGTGAACACTTCAAGCCAAATATCAATCCAAATAACCTTTCTTACAAATCCCAAAACTAACTTACTCCACCGGGCTTCCCACCCAACCACCCACCCAAATTCAACAAAATCCTCCTCAAATTTTACCAAGGAACACCTTATCAAGGAAATAACTACAAGGCACCCAATCAATTTCAACCTCAAGCAAATAACTTTTATCCACCAAATCAAGGATTTAATGCTCAACCTCTACCTTTCCAACCTCAAGGTTTTCAAGGAAATGTGTCACAAGATTATAACACAATGGATTTCTTGCACAAAATGAATCAAGAGAATGAAAGGAGGTTCCAAGCTATTGAGAAGAAAGTGAATGACCAAATGAAACGTATAGCGGAGGAACAAACCAATAGGGTTTTAATGGCATTAAATCAAAGACCACAAGGAGTTTTACCTTCCAACACACAAACAAATCCAAGGGCCAATGTCAATGCTATTACAACAAGAAGTGGAAAGTCAACAAAGGATTCTTCACCTCCTAAACCTACTATTGTTCAACCCACTTGTGCTCCTACTTGTGACAAGCCCTCTACCTCTACTTCACCACCTCAAAATGCTCCCATTTCTCCAACTTCAACACCTACTCATGAAGCACTCAATAAGGAAAATCCTTCATCAACCACTCAACCACAACCAAAACCAAGTCTTCCTTATCCCTCAAGATTGAAAAAAGAAAAGCTTAAGAACAAGGATGATATCCAAGTTTCTAACTTTTTGAGGATGTTCAAGCAACTTAACATCAATATCTCCTTTGCGGAAGCTTTAGCCAATATGCCTAAGTTTGCTAAGATGATTAAGGACTTGCTTTCTAACAAGGAAAGATCGGTGGATTTACCTAATGCTTCTTTGAATGAAAATTGCTCCGCGGTTTTGCTTAAGAAGTTGCCTACTAAGCTTGGAGATCCGGGAAGGTTTTTGATTCCTTGCAATTTCCCGGGGGTGGAAAATTGTATGGCTTTAGCGGATTTAGGAGCAAGCATAAATCTTATGCCATTATCGGTTTGGAAGAGACTTTCACTTCCCGAGCTCACTCCTACTAAGATGACTCTTGAGTTGGCCAACCGTACTATAGCTTATCCGGTGGGAATTTCGGAGGATGTTTTTGTTGGGGTTGATAGATTTACGTTTCCCGCGGATTTTGTGGTGGTTGATTATGATATGGATCCTAGAGTGCCTTTGATTGTTGGTAGGCCATTTTTCAGAACGGGTCGTACTTTAATCGATGTGGCGGAAGGAGAACTTACAATGCGGGTAGGAGATGAGAGAGTTGTGTTTAACATGGGGAAATTGTCTAAAAAATCGAATGAGCCCGAAGCGGTAAAACATATTGATGTTGTGCATGAGGAGGAAATACAAGGTGATCTTCTTGATGAAGTTTGTGATGAGTACTTTTATGAAGCTTGCTCAAGTGGAGATTATGATTTCCCTCATATTGAGACCATTGCTTCCATTACTTCATTGTTGGATTTTCATGAACATCAAGAGCTAAACTTTAGTGAAACCCCATATGACACTCCACTTTTCCACAAGGATAATCATCTTCATGAGGACTTTAGTGATGGAGACTCTTTTCTTTGTGATTCACCAACATATGATGACTATAGTGATGATGATCTTTCTACTTGTGACTCTCCATTTGTTGATGATCATACTTCCTTTGGTTTTGAGGGATCACCAATCTTTGATAGACCAATCTATGATGTTTATGGTGATGAGGCGGATTCTATAATGGATGAGAGTGATGAGTTTTTAGAGGTGAATATATCTTTTGAGTACACTCTTGGTTATCTTGATGAGGAGGGGGAAATACTCTATTTAGAATCCCTATTGCATGAAGATCCTTTACCTTTTTCCTTGCCCACCTCAACCTTTCAAAGTGATAAAGGAAAACAAGTCATGATGGTTCCTTCCAAGAGCTTGTTGTTACCTATGCCTTCACAACCTTTCTCTCACAATGTGATCTACAAAGGAGAATCTTCTAAGGCAACCAACACTTGTTATTTTCCCATCAAGGAACGGATTTTTGATCCTGGAATAGAGCTTGCTAAACCATCTCAGTATCCGCCTGATGCAACAAAAGGAAACCTTGTGAAAGATTTGAGAGCTTTACACTATCACCTTGGGAAGAACATATGGGAAACTATTTTGGAGAACAACACCTCACTCTTTTCACCATTGCTTGGGAAGCTAGTTGTTGAATTGTGTTATAAGTGGGATGGTAATTATGTATTTGATCTTGGGGGATATTTATGGAGTTTTGATAAATGAACACTTGTTTTACCTCATCATGGAGATTTTTCTTAACAAGGGCAAAACTTTTCTTCTCCATGATAGGTTTTAGGCACTTTTAAGTGTGGGACGAGTCGAGCTAGAGACTCATTAACTCAAGCATCGTATAACTAGGTTTAGAGTGTTGTAAGTTAGAAATAAAGGTATAGACTTGGAGATAAGTGTAGAGGAGACTTTCTTTTGTCTTCATGATTGTTTGTAGGGTTGCTCACTCATTTCATGCTTTGGAGCTTATGGAGGAGGCCCTTGTATCCGGTTCACTTCGTTACTATAGTGATTTTTCATTGACACCTTGTGCTTAAACATGATTTCACTAATAGTTGTCCTTTCCTTAACTTGGGTTAAGCAAAGTCTATTCATTGTCATAAGTGTAGGGGAAGTTTTTATACTTCCATGCTCTTAAACATTGAGGACAATGTTTAGCTTAAGTGTAGGGGGGTCTTCTATCGAAGTGACTTTACCTAGAACTTGTCATTGTCTTTCATGATAACATGGGAAATTGGATTTTCAACATTTTTCAAATTTTTGATCTACTTTGGCCACCAAAAATATGCATTCATAATTTTTGCATCATTCATTTTTCATTTTGCATAACACATTTGCATTGTATATTTTTCTTCTTCTATTTTTCATCAAAAATATATAAAAAGAAAAAAAAAATAAAACATGGTTTTAACAAATTTAGATTTCTTTGACATATTAGGCCCGCCATGGATATTTTGACTCAACCCGAGTTTGCTTATCTTAGCATTCTCTAGCTAGTATCATTAACCATTTAGTCCTTCATTGGTCTATTAGGCTAAGCATCCACCAATCTCATTATTTGAGATTTTAAATTTGTGGAGAATGGGAAATGATAGAGTTGAAGCAAGTATAAAAGGGCTAGATAAACTTCATGATAATTACTTGTGGCTAAACATTTCTCTTCTTTACCTCTATTTCTTCGCATGTATATATTGTTAATAAATAATCAAGAACGGTTTTAATTGATTTGTAATATCTTATGCATTTTTGGCTAATCATTCATGGTTGATATAAGTACGTCTTAAGATTCTAAGTTAGAACGTTTTATGTGTATTAGACTTATGTCATGCTCAATATTTAGCGGGTGTTTTTCCTTTTATTATTTTCAAATTTCTTAGTGAGGAATAAAGAAAAATAAGAGCGGCTTATAAAAAAATGAGTGGCTAGAAAAAAAAGAAAAAAAAGAAAGAAAAAAAAATAAAAAACAAATAATACAAGACTCCCAAGAGGGGCAGTGTGGTGTTAATTATAGTGACTATTGAGTTCCAATATTACCTTGTCGGGTTGCGGGGATTCAATAGATTGCTCCAATCCAATATTACCTTGACGGGTTGCGGGGTTGAAGATCCAAAGTCTCAAAAAGATGGCGGATGTAAATTATTGCGTGAGTTTTATTTTTTTTTCCTTAGCGAGTGTGTAGCTACTTATGAAAGCATGACATGAGAATTTACACATAAGGCGGATGACTTATTACTCTTGAAACGGACTTGTATTAATTGTGAGCGGTTTTTCAAGTAATGGATAAGAGGATTACTTAGGATTAAAACCGTGCTTCCTTATTTTTGGATTTTACACTTCTTATACTTCACACTTGAACAAATGAAAAATTTTCCCACAAGCAATTTGCTCAAATAATAACCGGTTCCACATTTAATTGTCATGAATAAGTTGATGCACTTTTTACTTGTGAATGCAATGATCCCATTTTTAAGCTTGGTATGGGGAAAGTGAAACTTGAGGGTGATAAATGTCCATGGTACCAAAGCCCTAATCAAAGCCATTGAATTCTTTATGAGTTATTTCCATCAAAACCATTTCAAGAAAAATAAAAAAGATATAAATAGAAGTGTATTTTGTTCATTGCATTGTTAAAAGTCAAAATCATGCATCATGTAGTTTAGAGTAGTGTAGATGCATTCCATATGGCCAAGGTGGATTAATTATGAGGAGAATATAAATTTGTGCTTTAAAATATATAGAATTGCATGAGGACATGACAATGTTCAAGTGTAGGGGATTTGATATGAGCAAAAACTCATATCAATTTATCAACAAATAACCCTAAAACATGAAGCAAAATACCAATTTATCTTGCAAAAACAGTATTATGTGGTATGTTTGTGTTTGTGTACACTTGTGTAGGTAAAAGGATGCATTTTCAAGCAAACAAGGAATAATCAAGCTTAATTTGATGAAAAAGACAAAGAAGGATCAAAAGTGACAAGACTTTGAAGTACGAGGACCTATCTTGACAAACTGCTAAAGATGAAGGGCCAAAGTGTAAATATTGTAAAAAGTCAAGATCATAGTCAAATTTGGTCAACTATCAAGTCAACTCAGTCAAAGGACCATTTTTGCTCAAGAATGAAGTTGGAAGGACTAATAATGCCAAAGAAATAAAGCTACTAGCCTTTTAATGCAATCTGCCAAAGTTCAAGGGTGATTTCTGCGAAATATGGAAAGTTATATTAAGTTCAATCCATGTGCTTTATTTTTGACCAATGAGAAGCCAGGATTGATTAAACATGGATTGCCAAATCACAAGCATTAAATATCCACTAGCCGCCACTCATTAATGAGAGTATCTAAACAGTGCAATCCGTGTGCACTTGTTTCAGCCATTCAGGACTCGACACGTATCAGTTTCAAACGGCCAAAAAATTCCCAGGATCGTTCTTGAGCTAGAATGGATTTCATGAAGAGTTATAAACATCAAAAGCGCTTATTTTTGAGAGACGAACACAATGGGCATCATCAATTAACATCAAATCAACTCAATCAAAAAGCCCCAATTCATGTTCGTACCTACAAGATGAACTTAGCAGAATTATGCCACGTGGAGTGCTGGAATTGGTCCCAACACGTCACCAACCCCAATACTTCTCCTTCTCAAGTCTGGAAATAGCAGTTTAGGTCTTCATTTGTTAGTAGTAGTTGTAAGTGTGAAAAACACACACATTTACATTTTCTCTCATCATTTTACTTTCTTAGCTAAACTACTCAAGAGTTTGACACACTCTTGAGTTAGTTAGTTAGTTAGCATCCTTTTAACAACTTTGTAACTGAATTCCATTAATAAAATTCAAATTCATCTTTTCCCGCCAAATTCTATCTTCATCATTCACTGTTCATTCCTGCTTCAATTGATACTTGTGTTGCTGCTTTGAGTTTGTTATGATCATACATTGATCATAACTAACTTTGGAGTGAAGATAGTAGCTGTTTGTTGATTTCAGTTCAAATCCATAGCTTATGAGATGAATTCAGTCCATGATGTTGATTCTAGTTGATTTGTAGCAGTTTGTTGATTGTAGATTGTTGATCTAGTGCTAAGGTGGTGGTTAGCACTAGAATAGAGAGTACAACACTCCTCTACTTCCCAATGGTATCTTCACAAGGTTCTAAAGTTTCTGAGTTTTGATTCCACTCAATTTGTCAATTGCATGCTTCAATTCTAGCTTAAATTCTTGTTGATTGTATGATAAAACATGTTTAGCTTGGTTGTGGTTTGATTGTGGACTTGTTTGTAGCTTAAGTTTTGATTATCTGCTAGTAGCTTTGGATTGTGTTCTAGTGATAGCTTATTTCAGTCATTTTTAGCTTTATTACTTCATTTGAGTTCTAGTTGCTTACATTGCCTGTTTGTAGCTTTCACACATTTCTTTTTGATCAATAAATTTGGTTTGTTCAAGGTTTTCATTCAGCTAAAACTAGAACTTAAAAAGTCTTTGCAAAGTTTCATTTAGGTCAGTTAAAGGAGTGTTTGGCTTTAACTAATTGTTGATTTTCAAGTGTTGGTTTTTGGAAAGTTAATGTTCATTTTCAGTCACTAGGTGATAACAAGTCATATTGAGTCATTTTCAAGTCAAATTTTAGGTCAATCAGGCAATTGGCAAGATATAAGTCTGGGTCCATTTTCAGTCATATTAGCTTAAAAAATTAGTCAATTTCATTCCCTTGGCATTTACTGGATTCTTGATGAAAGTTAACCAAACCAGTTCTCATTTGTAGGTCACATTATGAAGCTTCATAGTCTATACGCACTTGATACAGTATCCATTAAGCAATTAGAAATAAGCAAAAATCTGAACACTTGAGGAAAGACAAGTTTCTGTAACTTGTAAACTGGATTTTCAGATCTCTTGATTCTATTCACAAACTTTGCAATTTTCTTTCACAAATCCACTTAGTAGATGTAATTGGTTGATTTTTGAGGATTTCAGCTTTTTGTCAAAAAGTTTGGTCAACGCTTGGTCAACATAAGCCATATTTAGCTTAATTCAATTTCCCAGCTTATTACTTGATGAATTTTCTTAAGATTTGATTTCCCGTTCATCATTTGAGCTCTTTAATCAGTTTTAGCACAAAAATCCAGTTGTGCATGTCCAGACTGTCCTAGAGCTTATTATGTGCTTATTGTGAAGTGCTTATTTGCTTATTAGACACTTTCAGCCAGATTCCTTTTACAATCCTAGCTAACAATCAATTTGAAGTGTTTTGCAATTGGTTTGACTGATTTTGGTCCAGTAATAAGCTCACACGAGTTTATTTGTGTCAAGAACACGTTTTGGCTTAAAATCTTTTCAAAATTGAAATCTAGTCCCTCTTGTATTAAACAGTTTCTAAACCTGGCTAAACTTGCACAATTTTAGGGTTTGCATAAAACAAGTCCTTATAATTTGAAAGTTGTTAAGTTTCAGTTAGTAGTTTTGGTAATTGTTACATAGTTGGTTAGTTTGTTATATAGTTTACATTTTTTGATCCTTTTGGTTAACTGTTTTACATTTTCAGTCCTTATACTTTTTAGACTTTACATTTTAAGCATTTAACTTTCATAGAATTTACATTTTCAGTCCTTTTAGTTTTAAAATTTACATTTTGAATTTGTTTGAATAAAAACTTGGTATTTGCACGATGTTTTACATATAAGTAGGTAATATTTTTCAGTTTTGCAAGGCTTTGTTGAATTAGCAAATAGAATATCCAAAAAAGATTAACAACCAAAAACAGTTAAAAACCCGATATTGATTGGACTTTCAATTAGCAATAACTGAGAAAAACGAACTGCATTATACACAATTTCAAATGGCGTCGCTGCCGGTTCTTTGACTTTACGAGAGACTATCGATTGACGGTTTTCATTGGATTTTGGGATCCTTTCACCTTGTGAACGTTATTTTTACGTATCATAAATAAAAAACAAATAAAAAATCAAAAATATAAAAATATATAAAAAACTACAAAATTAACAAAACAATTCTTTTCCTAAAGAATTGACCAAAAAAAATAAAAAAATCCAAAAAGCAATCTTTTTCCTAAGAGATTGCACCCAAAAATATATATTATTGGATTCTCTCGGTTTTTATGTACATATAGTATTTTCTCTTAAATAACTCATAAATACAAAAATATTTTCCATATATTATTATAAGTAAATACGTATACGTATAAGAACAACCAATCTACATATTCTCCATAAGAATTGCCAAGGCAATACACCGTGTTGAGGGGCGTTCCGGTCCTTGACACGTGTATCGATCAAACAAAATAAAGCAAGAATAGATAAATACTCTCAATAAGCAACAATTCGAAGAATACGAACATTTAAGTGAACAGAAAGGCGATGTGCTATAAAATGCCATCTAAGGGTCAATAGGTACTTAAGTGCTTCGCGCCACCTAACCCCCCGTTCATTTGTAAGTATTCTAAGAAGGAAGGCTTCATTGGGGGTCTTGCACCCAAGTAGTACATACGTATATTGTTATTTTCTTGTGGATATTTAATATTGAAACTCGAAGAGGATAATCCATTTCTCTTCAAAGTCACACGAGAGCTTCTCTCTCATTCCTCGTATTGAGTTGCATGCTCACTCGCGGGCGTGCACAAATACCGATTGGTGTACAACCTCTTCCTCCGAAAAGGAAGAAAAAGAGAAAGAGTAAGACCACCACCGTCCATCAAGCCGATCACGAGAATCGTGCTTTGACTCCTCCACTACAAGAAGCCATGGCTATTGATAATCGCTCTTTGATGGAACGTATGCAAACCAATGTTCATGGATATGCTAGTGCTATTAAGATTCCCGAAATTCCCGCAAATACATTTGAGCTACACACGTCTATGATTACTATGGTTTCACAATCACCTTTCTATGGTAACAAGAATGATGATCCTCATGCTCACCTTAAGAGATTCCTTTCTCTTTGCAATACCATTAAGCACAATGGAGTTCCACATGATGCTATTAAGTTGATGTTAGTGTCATTTTCACTAGAGGGACCCGCTAAGCATTGGTTAGACACCCAACCACCCGATAGTATCACCACATGGGATGGTTTCACCACTAAGTTTTTGAACAAGTTCTTTCCTCCATCTAAGACCATGACCTTGAGGAACTTAATTTTAGGCTTTCAACAAAAACCTAGTCAATCCTTTAGTGATGCTTGGGAAGAGTATAGTGAGTTATTGAGGCGATGCCCTAACCATGGATTGGATGACGTTCACCAAATCAATACCTTCTATAATGGCCTTAAACCTCATCACCAAGATTCACTCAATGCTTCCGCGGGAGGGAATATTCTTCTTAAATCCATGCAAGAGGCCTTGGACATCATTGAGACTAAAGCAATGGTTCAAACAAACAATCAATTTGAAGAAAGGGTTCATGTTATCCAAAACACCTCTCAAATACCTCGTGATAACCAATTCCTTAAATATCACCAAGAGATCCTTCAACAAGTAAAACAAGGTCAACAAGAAATGACTCAAGAGATAGTTCAAGCCCTTAAGACCGCTTCATTGAACAATTCTTCAAATAATGTGAATGCCATTACTCTTTCTTGTGTCACTTGTGGAGGTCCCCATTCTTATGAACAATGTGATAAGGTGCAAGTTTATCAAGGGGAATGCTATGCTTACCAAGAGGAACATCGTGAACACTTCAAGCCAAATATCAATCCAAATAACCTTTCTTACAAATCCCAAAACTACCTTACTCCACCGGGCTTCCCACCCAACCACCCACCCAAATTCAACAAAATCCTCCTCAAATTTTACCAAGGAACACCTTATCAAGGAAATAACTACAAGGCACCCAATCAATTTCAACCTCAAGCAAATAACTTTTATCCACCAAATCAAGGATTTAATGCTCAACCTCTACCTTTCCAACCTCAAGGTTTTCAAGGAAATGTGTCACAAGATTATAACACGATGGATTTCTTGCACAAAATGAATCAAGAGAATGAAAGGAGGTTCCAAGCTATTGAGAAGAAAGTGAATGACCAAATGAAACGTATAGCGGAGGAACAAACCAATAGGGTTTTAATGGCATTAAATCAAAGACCACAAGGAGTTTTACCTTCCAACACACAAACAAATCCAAGGGCCAATGTCAATGCTATTACAACAAGAAGTGGAAAGTCAACAAAGGATCCTTCACCTCCTAAACCTACTATTGTTCAACCCACTTGTGCTCCTACTTGTGACAAGCCCTCTACCTCTACTTCACCACCTCAAAATGCTCCCATTTCTCCAACTTCAACACCTACTCATGAAGCACTCAATAAGGAAAATCCTTCATCAACCACTCAACCACAACCAAAACCAAGTCTTCCTTATCCCTCAAGATTGAGAAAAGAAAAGCTTAAGAACAAGGATGATATCCAAGTTTCTAACTTTTTGAGGATGTTCAAGCAACTTAACATCAATATCTCCTTTGCGGAAGCTTTAGCCAATATGCCTAAGTTTGCTAAGATGATTAAGGACTTGCTTTCTAACAAGGAAAGATCGGTGGATTTACCTAATGCTTCTTTGAATGAAAATTGCTCCGCGGTTTTGCTTAAGAAGTTGCCTACTAAGCTTGGAGATCCGGGAAGGTTTTTGATTCCTTGCAATTTCTCGGGGGTGGAAAATTGTATGGCTTTAGCGGATTTAGGAGCAAACATAAATCTTATGCCATTATCGGTTTGGAAGAGACTTCACTTCCCGAGCTCACTCCTACTAAGATGACTCTTGAGTTGGCCAACCGTACTATAGCTTATCCGGTGGGAATTGCGGAGGATGTTTTTATTGGGGTTGATAGATTTACGTTTCCCGCGGATTTTGTGGTGGTTGATTATGATATGGATCCTAGAGTGCCTTTGATTGTTGGTAGGCCATTTTTGAGAACGGGTCGTACTTTAATCGATGTGGCGGAAGGAGAACTTACAATGCGGGTAGGAGATGAGAGAGTTGTGTTTAACATGGGGAAATTGTCTAAAAAGTCGAATGAGCCCGAAGCGGTAAAACATATTGATGTTGTGCATGAGGAGGAAATACAAGATGATCTTCTTGATGAAGTTTGTGATGAGTACTTTTATGAAGCTTGCTCAAGTGGAGATTATGATTTCCCTCATATTGAGACCATTGCTTCCATTACTTCATTGTTGGATTTTCATGAACATCAAGAGCTAAACTTTAGTGAAACCCCATATGACACTCCACTTTTCCACAAGGATAATCATCTTCATGAGGACTTTAGTGATGGAGACTCTTTTCTTTGTGATTCACCAACATATGATGACTATAGTGATGATGAGCTTTCTACTCGTGACTCTCCATTTGTTGATGATCATACTTCCTTTGGTTTTGAGGGATCACCAATCTTTGATAGACCAATCTATGATGTTTATGGTGATGAGGCGGATTCTATAATGGATGAGAGTGATGAGTTTTTAGAGGTGAATATATCTTTTGAGTACACTCTTGGTTATCTTGATGAGGAGGGGGAAATACTCTATTTAGAATCCCTATTGCATGAAGATCCTTTACCTTTTTCCTTGCCCACCTCAACCTTTCAAAGTGATAAAGGAAAACAAGTCATGATGGTTCCTTCCAAGAGCTTGTTGTTACCTATGCCTTCACAACCTTTCTCTCACAATGTGATCTACAAAGGAGAATCTTCTAAGGCAACCAACACTTGTTATTTTCCCATCAAGGAACAGATTTTTGATCCTGGAATAGAGCTTGCTAAACCATCTCAGTATCCGCCTAATGCAACAAAAGGAAACCTTGTGAAAGATTTGAGAGCTTTACACTATCACCTTGGGAAGAACATATGGGAAACAATTTTGGAGAACAACACCTCACTCTTTTCACCATTGCTTGGGAAGCTAGTTGTTGAATTGTGTTATAAGTGGGATGGTAATTATGTATTTGATCCTGGGGGATATTTATGGAGTTTTGATAAATGAACACTTGTTTTACCTCATCATGGAGATTTTTCTTAACAAGGGCAAAACTTTTCTTCTCCATGATAGGTTTTAGACACTTTTAAGTATGGGACGAGTCGAGCTAGAGACTCATTAACTCAAGCATCGTATAACTAGGTTTAGAGTGTTGTAAGTTAGAAATAAAGGTATAGACTTGGAGATAAGTGTAGGGGAGACTTTCTTTTGTCTTCATGATTGTTTGTAGGGTTGCTCACTCATTTCATGCTTTGGAGCTTATGGAGGAGGCCCTTGTATCCGGTTCACTTCGTTACTATAGTGATTTTTCATTGACACCTTGTGCTTAAACATGATTTCACTAATAGTTGTCCTTTCCTTAACTTGGGTTAAGCAAAGTCTATTCATTGTCATAAGTGTAGGGGAAGTTTTTATACTTCCATGCTCTTAAACATTGAGGACAATGTTTAGCTTAAGTGTAGGGAGGTCTTCTATCGAAGTGACTTTACCTAGAACTTGTCATTGTCTTTCATGATAACATGGGAAATTGGATTTTCAACATTTTTCAAATTTTTGATCTACTTTGGCCACCAAAAATATGCATTCATAATTTTTGCATCATTCATTTTTCATTTTGCATAACACATTTGCATTGTATATTTTTCTTCTTCTATTTTTCATCAAAAATATATAAAAAGAAAAAAAAATAAACACATGGTTTTAACAAATTTAGATTTCTTTGACATATTAGGCCCGCCATGGATATTTTGACTCAACCCGAGTTTGCTTATCTTAGCATTCTCTAGCTAGTATCATTAACCATTTAGTCCTTCATTGGTCTATTAGGCTAAGCATCCACCAATCTCATTATTTGAGATTTTAAATTTGTGGAGAATGGGAAATGATAGAGTTGAAGCAAGTATAAAAGGGCTAGATAAACTTCATGATAATTACTTGTGGCTAAACATTTCTCTTCTTTACCTCTATTTCTTCGCATGTATATATTGTTAATAAATAATCAAGAACGGTTTTAATTGATTTGTAATATCTTATGCATTTTTGGCTAATCATTCATGGTTGATATAAGTACGTCTTAAGATTCTAAGTTAGAACGTTTTATGTGTATTAGACTTATGTCATGCTCAATATTTAGCGGGTGTTTTTCCTTTTATTATTTTCAAATTTCTTAGTGAGGAATAAAGAAAAATAAGAGCGGCTTATAAAAAAATGAGTGGCTAGAAAAAAAAGAAAAAAAAGAAAGAAAAAAAAAATAAAAAAAAATAATACAAGACTCCCAAGAGGGGCAGTGTGGTGTTAATTATAGTGACTATTGAGTTCCAATATTACCTTGACGGGTTGCGGGGATTCAATAGATTGCTCCAATCCAATATTACCTTGACGGGTTGCGGGGTTGAAGATCCAAAGTCTCAAAAAGATGGCGGATGTAAATTATTGCGTGAGTTTTATTTTTTTTCCTTAGCGAGTGTGTAGCTACTTATGAAAGCATGACATGAGAATTTACACATAAGGCGGATGACTTATTACTCTTGAAACGGACTTGTATTAATTGTGAGCGGTTTTTCAAGTAATGGATAAGAGGATTACTTAGGATTAAAACCGTGCTTCCTTATTTTTGGATTTTACACTTCTTATACTTCACACTTGAATAAATGAAAAATTTTCCCACAAGCAATTTGCTCAAATAATAACCGGTTCCACATTTAATTGTCATGAATAAGTTGATGCACTTTTTACTTGTGAATGCAATGATCCCATTTTTAAGCTTGGTATGGGGAAAGTGAAACTTGAGGGTGATAAATGTCCATGGTACCAAAGCCCTAATCAAAGCCATTGAATTCTTTATGAGTTATTTCCATCAAAACCATTTCAAGAAAAATAAAAAAGAGATAAATAGAAGTGTATTTTGTTCATTGCATTGTTAAAAGTCAAAATCATGCATCATGTAGTTTAGAGTAGTGTAGATGCATTCCATATGGCCAAGGTGGATTAATTATGAGGAGAATGTAAATTTGTGCTTTAAAATATATAGAATTGCATGAGGACATGACAATGTTCAAGTGTAGGGGATTTGATATGAGCAAAAACTCATATCAATTTATCAACAAATAACCCTAAAACATGAAGCAAAATACCAATTTATCTTGCAAAAACAGTATTATGTGGTATGTTTGTGTTTGTGTACACTTGTGTAGGTAAAAGGATGCATTTTCAAGCAAACAAGGAATAATCAAGCCTAATTTGATGAAAAAGACAAAGAAGGATCAAAAGTGACAAGACTTTGAAGTACGAGGACCTATCTTGACAAACTGCTAAAGATGAAGGGCCAAAGTGTAAATATTGTAAAAAGTCAAGATCATAGTCAAATTTGGTCAACTATCAAGTCAACTCAGTCAAAGGACCATTTTTGCTCAAGAATGAAGTTGGAAGGACTAATAATGCCAAAGAAATAAAGCTGCTAGCCTTTTAATGCAATCTGCCAAAGTTCAAGGGTGATTTCTGCCAAATATGGAAAGTTATATTAAGTTCAATCCATGTGCTTTATTTCTGACCAATGAGAAGCCAGGCTTGATTAAACATGGATTGCCAAATCACAAGCATTAAATATCCACTTGCCGCCACTCATTAATGAGAGTATCTAAACAGTGCAATCCGTGTGCACTTGTTTCAGCCATTCAGGACTCGACACGTGTCAGTTTCAAACGGCCAAAAAATTCCCAGGATCGTTCTTGAGCTAGAATGGATTTCATGAAGAGTTATAAACATCAAAAGCGCTTATTTTTGAGAGACGAACACAATGGGCATCATCAATTAACATCAAATCAACTCAATCAAAAAGCCCCAATTCATGTTCGTACCTACAAGATGAACTTAGCAGAATTATGCCACGTGGAGTGCTGGAATTGGTCCCAACACGTCACCAACCCCAATACTTCTCCTTCTCAAGTCTGGAAATAGCAGTTTAGGTCTTCATTTGTTAGTAGTAGTTGTAAGTGTGAAAAACACACACATTTACATTTTCTCTCATCATTTTACTTTCTTAGCTAAACTACTCAAGAGTTTGACACACTCTTGAGTTAGTTAGTTAGTTAGCATCCTTTTAACAACTTTGTAACTGAATTCCATTAATAAAATTCAAATTCATCTTTTCCCGCCAAATTCTATCTTCATCATTCACTGTTCATTCCTGCTTCAATTGATACTTGTGTTGCTGCTTTGAGTTTGTTATGATCATACATTGATCATAACTAACTTTGGAGTGAAGATAGTAGCTGTTTGTTGATTTCAGTTCAAATCCATAGCTTATGAGATGAATTCAGTCCATGATGTTGATTCTAGTTGATTTGTAGCAGTTTGTTGATTGTAGATTGTTGATCTAGTGCTAAGGTGGTGGTTAGCACTAGAATAGAGAGTACAACACTCCTCTACTTCCCAATGGTATCTTCACAAGGTTCTAAAGTTTCTGAGTTTTGATTCCACTCAATTTGTCAATTGCATGCTTCAATTCTAGCTTAAATTCTTGTTGATTGTATGATAAAACATGTTTAGCTTGGTTGTGGTTTGATTGTGGACTTGTTTGTAGCTTAAGTTTTGATTATCTGCTAGTAGCTTTGGATTGTGTTCTAGTGATAGCTTATTTCAGTCTTTTTTAGCTTTATTACTTCATTTGAGTTCTAGTTGCTTACATTGCCTGTTTGTAGCTTTCACACATTTCTTTTTGATCAATAAATTTGGTTTGTTCAAGGTTTTCATTCAGCTAAAACTAGAACTTAAAAAGTCTTTGCAAAGTTTCATTTAGGTCAGTTAAAGGAGTGTTTGGCTTTAACTAATTGTTGATTTTCAAGTGTTGGTTTTTGGAAAGTTAATGTTCATTTTCAGTCACTAGGTGATAACAAGTCATATTGAGTCATTTTCAAGTCAAATTTTAGGTCAATCAGGCAATTGGCAAGATATAAGTCTGGGTCCATTTTCAGTCATATTAGCTTAAAAAATTAGTCAATTTCATTCCCTTGGCATTTACTGGATTCTTGATGAAATTTAACCAAACCAGTTCTCATTTGTAGGTTACATTATGAAGCTTCATAGTCTATAAGCACTTGATACAGTATCCATTAAGAAATTAGAAATAAGCAAAAATCTGAACACTTGAGGAAAGACAAGTTTCTGTAACTTGTAAACTGGATTTTCAGATCTCTTGATTCTATTCACAAACTTTGCAATTTTCTTTCACAAATCCACTTAGTAGATGTAATTGGTTGACTTTTGAGGATTTCAGTTTTTTGTCAAAAAGTTTGGTCAACGCTTGGTCAACATAAGCCATATTTAGCTTAATTCAATTTCCCAGCTTATTACTTGATGAATTTTCTTAAGATTTGATTTCCCGTTCATCATTTGAGCTCTTTAATCAGTTTTAGCACAAAAATCCAGTTGTGCATGTCCAGATTGTCCTAGAGCTTATTGTGTGCTTATTGTGAAGTGCTTATTTGCTTATTAGACACTTTCAGCCAGATTCCTTTTACAGTCCTAGCTAACAATCAATTTGAAGTGTTTTGCAATTGGTTTGACTGATTTTGGTCCAGTAATAAGCTCAAACGAGCTTATTTGTGTCAAGAACACGTTTTGGCTTAAAATCTTTTCAAAATTGCAATCTAGTCCCTCTTGTATTAAACAGTTTCTAAACCTGGCTAAACTTGCACAATTTTAGGGTTTGCATAAAACAAGTCCTTATAATTTGAAAGTTGTTAAGTTTCAGTTAGTAGTTTTGGTAATTGTTACATAGTTGGTTAGTTTGTTATATAGTTTACATTTTTTGATCCTTTTGGTTAACTGTTTTACATTTTCAGTCCTTATACTTTTTAGACTTTACATTTTAAGCATTTAACTTTCATAGAATTTACATTTTCAGTCCTTTTAGTTTTAAAATTTACATTTTGAATTTGTTTGAATAAAAACTTGGTATTTGCACGATGTTTTACATATAAGTAGGTAATATTTTTCAGTTTTGCAAGGGTTTGTTGAATTAGCAAATAGAATATCCAAAAAAGATTAACAACCAAAAACAGTTAAAAACCCGATATTGATTGGACTTTCAATTAGCAAGAACTGAGAAAAACGAACTGCATTATACACAATTTCAAACTCCCTTATTCCTAGGTGTATCTTTTATATTTTATTTTTGTCTAAGAATGAGCATGCAGATGCATTTTTGGACTTATTTCGATAGTTTATTTAGGCTGAAAGCAAAGTAGGACGATTTGATCAATAGTTAGCTAAAGGACAAAATCTCTTAAAACTGCTTCTCGGGATATCAAAAAGTTCATATCTTGGCATAACTCGGTTCACGATTTGAGACCTTTCTCGGGCCGATATTTGGCATGTACTTCATACTTCATGTCTTGAGAGACGTTCTTGAGATAATGGTCTTCTCATCGTAATAGAGTTTCTTCTTTTGGAGACTTTTGAGGGGTACTCCAACTTTGTTGACCACGACTTCATGATTATTTCTTCAATCTATAATTGGGATTTTGAGATACAACGATCCGCCTCCTTTTCGGACTTGGATCTATTTATCCTCATACCTTGTTAGGGTCTTTTCGGATAGACTTCTCCATGATCTTTATGGGAGTTGATTGCTTTTCGTCGTGAGTCTTGATCCTTCATATTGATTTTGGGAATAATGCTTTTCACATCACTTTGGATCTTCAGCAATAAAATGGAATCCTCATGCCTTGTTAGGGCCTTTTCGGACTCTCCAATCTTCGCGCCCCGCTTCATAAGTTATGCCTTGGCTATGAACTCTTATCATTACCGAGCAACTTTTAAACGATCTTGGGCTAGAAGCTAAGTAACTTTTCAAATCGTACGACCTTACTTATTGCAGATAAATTATTAGCAAGTGATGGGAGAATAGGCAAATAATTACACCAAGTGAGCTTGTGCAAGAATACCGACTTATAATTGACTCTATCATTTCTCGTCCTCCACAATTTAAAATCTCAAAATAATGAGACTCGTGGATGCTTAGCCTAATAAACCAATTAAGGTATACATGGTTAAGGATACTAGCTAGAATAAACTTAGATAAGTCTATTCGGGTTGAGTCAAAATAATCGCAACGGGCCTAATATGTCAAAGATTTCAAAACTGGCTACACCACTTTATTAATATTTTTGACTTATTTGCGGGATATATACATATGAAAGTAACGATAAAAATTTAAAAATTAAGACTAAATGGCCAAAGTTAATTAAAAATTTGAAAAATGCTGAAAAAGATGATTTTCCGGTTAAATGAAGGCATTTTCATGGAAAAGTCCACTTAAAACTTTGATAGAAGTCCCCCCTACACATAAGATAAACATTGTCCTCAATGTTTAAGCATGTGGGAAAAGTCTCCCCTACACTTATGAGATTGTGCACGTTGGTTAAATCAAGCTAAGGAAGGGACGACTAAAGTGATCAATTTCAAATGTGAGTATGAAGAAAATTGAATCACGATAGTTGAGAGATAGAACCGGATTTCGGATAACACGGGAGCACGGTTCTTCAAAGGTTCCAAGAGTGCATTCATCCCTGTAATCACATCACCATACAAATACAAACACCTATATAGGTACCCCTATACTTAGGAGGTTAAAATGGAAAAGGATAGATACTCGGGCTGCCTCCCGAGGAGCGCTTTTTTTTGATAACTGAGTCACGAGCCTGACTCGACCTAAAATTAGTTCATGGGGAACGTGGTGAGGGATGGAATCATCTCATGAGAGATGTCCTCACCAAAGTAAAACTTCACTCGTTGGCCATTCACCTTAAAATTAGGTCCATTAGGTTGAGCGAGCTCGAGAGTACCATATGGATAATTTTGGGCAATGGTGAATGGGCCGGACCAACGAGATTTCAGCTTGCCCGAAAAGATTTTCAACCGAGAGTTAAAGAGTAAAACTTTGTCTCCAACTTGGAACTCTCGGTTTTTAATCTTAGAGTCGTGAATGAGCTTAGTCTTCTCCTTATAGATCAAAGAATTTTCATAAGCCTCATTACGGAGTTCATTGAGCTCATTGAGTTGGATCTTGCGTAGGTCACCGGCTTTGTTGATATCAAAATTAGCCCACTTCAAGGCCCAGTAAGCCTTGTGCTCCAACTCAATGGGGAGGTGGCACGCTTTCCCGTACACGAGACGATATGGTGTACAACCAATCGGAGTCTTGTAAGCGGTATGGAAAGCCCACAGAGCATCATCAAGTTTATCGGCCCATGAGGCACGATGCTCTCCCACGGGTCTTTCAAGAATTCGCTTTAATCCTCGGTTAGAGATTTCAGCCTGGCCATTCGTTTGTGGGTGGTAGGCGGTGGAAAGACGATGATTGACACCATACTTAGCCATGACTCTTGCGAATTGGTCATTGCAAAAATGAGTCCCGCGATCACTAATAATGGTGCGAGGCACACCGAATCTAGCGAATAGCGACTTCAAAAAGTTACAAACCACCCTTGCATCATTAGTGGGTAAAGCTTTGGCTTTAACCCACTTTGAAACGTAGTCAACGGCTACAAGGATGTATTTGTTTCCTTTAGATGAAGGGAATGGCCCCATAAAGTCGATACACCAAACATCAAATATTTCACATTCTTGAATGAAATTCTGAGGCATCTCGTCTTTATGTGTGATCTTGCCTTGTTTTTGGCAAGCATCACATCGTTTAACCATCTCGTGAGCATCACGGTAAATGGTGGGCCAATAAAATCCCGAGTCAAACACTTTTTTGGCGGTGTAGTTGGGACCAAAGTGACCACCGGTGGGTCCTTTGTGGCAAGCGTCAAGGATTTCTAAAGCTGCCGGTCCATCAACACATCAGCGAATAATCAAATCAGCACATTGTTTGAATAGATACGGGTCATCCCAAAAGTAAGTCTTAATGTCTTTAAAAAACTTCTTCTTTTGTTGGGATGTTAACCCGTCAACGAGAATTCCATCCGCCAAGTAGTTTGCAATGTCCGCAAACCACGGGGTTTCATCGGAAGTCGAGTTGATAGACATTAAGGTCTCCAGGGGAAAAGAGTCATTGATCTCTTTGTTCGGATGATCCCCTTGGTAAGGATCCTCAAGTCTACTGAGATGATCCGCGGCTAGGTTTTCAGCTCCCTTCTTATCACGAATTTCGATTTTAAATTCTTGAAGTAGCAAAACCCAGCGAAGAAGTCTTGGTTTGGAATCTTGTTTAGTCAACAAGTACTTCAACGCGGAATGATCGGTATACACGATGGTGGTAGAAAGGACAAGATAGGGGCGAAATTTTTCAAAAGCATAGACAACAGCTAAAAGCTCTTTTTCGGTTGTCGTATAATGCAATTGAGCCCCCGTCATTGTCTTGCTAGCATAGTGGATCGGTTGGAAGTGTTTGTTCACTCTTTGGCCCAAAACCGCTCCAATAGCAAAGTCGCTAGCATCGCACATCAACTCGAAAGGCAGCTCCTAATTAGGGGTAATCAAGACGGGTGCCTTAGTTAGCTTATCCTGAAGCAAGTTGAAGGCTTCAATGCAATCTTTGGAAAAGATAAAAGGAGTATCTTTTTCCAAGAGGTGGGTCATCGGGCGAGCAATTTTAGAAAAATCTTTGATAAAGAGACGGTAGAAGCCCGCATGACCGAGGAAACTTCTCACACCCTTCACGGTTGAAGGTGGAGGCAACTTAGAAATAACATCGACTTTAGCACGGTCTACTTCAAGACCGGCTTTGGAGATCTTGTGTCCTAGCACGATGCCCTCTTTTACCATGAAATGGCATTTTTCCCAATTAAGAACAAGGCGAGTGTCTTCACACCGCTTAAGCATACGTTCTTCATTGGCAAGGCAAGCAGAGAATGAATCGCCATAAACCGAGAAATCATCCATGAATACTTCCATAGTGTCTTCCACCATGTCATGGAATATAGCCATCATACACCTTTGGAACGTCCCAGGAGCATTGCATAAACTGAAAGGCATGCGTTTGTAAGCAAATGTTCCATAGGGACAAGTGAATGTGGTCTTTTCTTGGTCTTTGGGATCGATGGGAATTTGAAAATACCCGGAGAAACCGTCTAAGAAGCAGTAATAGTCATTACCCGCAAGACGCTCGAGCATTTGATCCATGAAAGGAAGAGGAACGTGATCTTTTCTCGTGGCATCATTGAGTTTGAGATAGTCGATACAAACTCTCCACCCAGTAACGAGACGAGTGGGAATCAACTCGTTGTGTTCATTGGGAACAACGGTTATTCCGCCCTTCTTGGGCACACAATGGACGGGACTTACCCACGGCGAATCCGAAATAGGGTAAATCAAGCCGGCATCTAGAAGTTTGATAACCTCTTGTTTGATGACGCCATGAATACGAGGATTAACCCTTCTTTGGCTCTGGATTGCGGGTTTAAAGTCGTCTTCCATGAGAATCTTGTGAGTACAAAAGTTCGGATCAATTCCGCGGATATCGGAAATTTTCCAAGCAATTGCCTTCTTATGATCTTTAAGCACGGCGATAAGGCGAGATTTTTCTTCTTCTTTCAAGTCCTTCGCGATGATGACGGGCGACTTCTTATTTTCTTCCAGGAACACGTACTCGAGATGGGGCGGTAACTCCTTAAGTTCTAAATCCGGAGGATTTTCGATGGGAGGCGTTTTCAAAGTCGGAGCATCGATAGCAATAACCGTGGGAGATGGTGGAGAAAGATTATCTTCTTTAATAAGGTTCTCAATGAGGCGGAGATCTTCATCCCAATTGGTGGTAGAATCGTCATTAGCTAAGTTCACATCTCCCATGGTGGCTTCCAAATCTTTCCAAAGGAAATCACTTTCTTCAAATAGAGATAGTGATGAATCGATAGAGGAAACGGTCTCAACATTGGGAAGAGAGGTAGGAATACTTTTGCAAGCATCTTTGAAGTGTTCTTCACAAGCCTCATCAAGAACATCAATACAATTAACACTCTCGTTAGAATAAGGTTGTTTAGACAACTTTCTCATGTTGAAAACGATTTTATCGTCACCCACTCTCATGTTAAGCTCACCGGCTTCAACATCGATGAGAGTGCGACCGGTCCTCAGGAATGGACGACCAACAATTAATGGCACACGAGGGTCCATCTCGTAGTCGACGATGACGAAATCGACAGGAAAAGTGAATTTGTCGACACCTACAAAAACGTCTTCGGCTATCCCCACTGGATAAGAAACCGTACGGTTAGCTAATTCCAAAGTCATTTTGGTGGGGACTAGCTCAGGGAGAGATAATTGCTTCCAAATGCTTAGAGGCATTAAATTAATACTGGTACCTAGATCGGCTAGGGCCATGCAATTCTCTACTCCCGGGAAGTTACAAGAGATTAAGAAACGACCCGGATCACCAAGCTTGGTTGGAAATTTCCTTAAGAGGACTGCAGAGCAATTCTCATTAAGTTGGGTGTTAGCAATATCAAGGAGCTTCTCCTTGTCGCTAAGAAGGTCTTTGAACATTTTTGCGTACTTAGGCATGTGAGCGAGAGCCTCAGCGAAGGAGATGTTAAAATTCAATTGTTTAAACATTTTTAGAAAGTTCAAAACTTGAATATCATCCTTGCTTTTGAGCTTCTCTTTCCTCAACCTTGAGGGATAAGGTATATCGGAAGAAGAGGAAGGCTTTGGGATCGAAGGATCACTCACATCCTTGGGTGGAGGAGGGGTAGAAGTAAGAGGTGGTGGAATTGGGGAAGTAGAAGGATGAGGAATAGGAGCAGGTGACTCGTTCTCCTTAGTCACAATCACCGGTGGAGGTATAGGAAGCTCGGGTTCCTTGGTACCTTTGCCACTGCGAGTGGTGATTGCTTTCATCTCCCCTCTTGGATTCGCAACGGTGTTACTCGGAAGAGTACCCGAAGAAGAGGGTTGATTACCTTGGAATAAACTAGCTATCATGTTCTTTAAGTCATTCGTTTGACTATCCAAAGTGTTTCTCATATCAGCTCTCAGATCGTTCCCTTGTTTCACCAGGTCTGCTTTCAAGTTGCGCACTTCCTGTTGGAGATTGTCCACGATCACATCATTAGTCCTCATGTAGGTTCCAATGTCTTGGTGTAATGCGGTGGGTTGGTTGGGAGGAGCATTGTATGCGGGTGGTTGATAAGCAGGTTGCTGGTAAACTTGGTTGTTTCGTTGAGGTGGATGTGGTTGTTTGTGAGGTGGTATGTTTGGTCCATGAGGTTGTTGTTGTTGAGGAGGGCGGTTTAGGTTTTGTTGTTGGTTGGGGTTCTTAGGAGTAAAACCGGGCAGGGAAAGAAAGTTGTTGGAACGGTAGCTAAGCAAGTTGCGGTCACCTTGAGGACGAGCTTGATAAGCGGATTGAGGATAGGTACCGTATGCTGCATTCACATTCTCAGAAGGGTAGTCTTGGGTGGCAGTACAAGTGGTGTAAGAGTGAGGACCCCCACATATCTCACATGGTTGGCTAACAGCATTGACTTGAGCGTCTTGAGCGTTTTTAGCATTGATGCTGTTGGTGTTGTTGGCGGTGTGGGTAACAAGCGATTCAAGAAGCGTAGTAATTTTGTCAAGTCGCTTATCGCTGTCACTAGTACTAGAACTAGCGACATTGGTCCGAACACTCTTGGTTTGCACACGAGACTTATTTTAAATAATATCCCAAGCGGCATTAGAAGTCTTTGCCAAAATATTACCCCCCGAGGCACTGTTTAGTGAATCTTGGTCATTCATGCTTAAACCATTATAAAAAGTGTTAATTTGGTGCACTTTGGTAAAACCATGTTGTGGGCATTTTCTCAAAAGGTCTTTGAAACGGTCCCAAGATTCACTAAAAGACTCATCGTACTTTTGTTCAAAATTGATAATTTCATTCCGCAAAGCGGTAGTACGAGAGGGTGGGAAAAAGTACTTTATGAACTTGGTCTCCAAATCCGTCCACGTAAGAATACTTTGTGGCGGTTCCTTTGCAAGCCAATGCCGGGCTTGTCCCTCTAAAGAAAAGGGAAAAAGTTGTAAACGGATTACCTCTTGTGGAACACCATTGAATTTGACCGTATTCGTGAGTTGCAGGAATCTCTTGATGTGGTCATGAGGATCATCAATGGTACGTCCCAAGAATGGTTGAGCAGAGACCATCTGGATAAAACCGGATTTGAGCTCAAAGTTGTTGGCTGCAATCGCGGGTATGACAATTGGATCATCGTTACCATCTACATGTGCTTGCAGAAGTTCAATCATCGGGCGATTATCCGGTAGAGGCTCATTGTTGTTAAGAGGAGGATTGTTATTGTTGTTGTTATTATTGTTGAGAGGTGGGTTATTGTTGTTGTTTTGTACACCGACCATGTCTAAGTCTGCGAGAGGCTCGGGCTCTTGATAAGACGTGGATCGTGTACGCATGCACCTGCAAAAGAACTAACAAGGCAAAAACAAAGCAAAAATATTTTTGGTTTTTATGTTTTTTAATTTTTAGGATTTTTGAAAATTTTATATTTTTTGTGTTTTTGAAATTTTTTATGAAAAAGTAACGTTCACGGGGAACGGATCCCAAAATCCAAGTTCTCACAAAAAACTGATGATCTTAACGAGAAGAGCCGGCAGCGGCGCCATTTGATACAATGCTTTTGGATGGGTTCAGGATTATGTCTCTCGGTATCCTCTCGAATTGATCACGGCTCTAAGTGGAATGAATTGTTCTTGGTTAATAAAAAGGTGTTGGATTGTTTATCTATTTTAAACTAATGACAAATAAGTAAGTGTCGAAGAGTAAAATTAAAGCTTTGAAAGATTAAACTAGATTGACAAGTTAAAAGTAAATGCTTGAAAACGTAAAGAAAAGATTAGAATAATACTTTGAAAACTTAATTGAACTAATACTTAAAAACTTTGCTAAAACTTTAAAACTTAAAAACTTAAGCTATCGGAATATTGCAAATCATTTCTATCGGGATGCATTAAAGTCATAAGCATCAGAATGTAACAAAAACGATCCATCGGAATGTCAAGGTAAAGTCCATCGAAATGTCCATGTTAGTCACCATCGGAATACTCAAAATCAAAGCTGTCGCAATGTGGTCAATTGCAAAGATCACGATCGGAATAGTCTAGATCGGAAAGTCAGATCGGAATAGCATAAATGCTTTTGTCGCAATGCACTACTATCAGAAAGTTGCAAACTGAAAATTGGCAGAGTTTCGACTAAAAAGGAACCTTAGTCCCGTCGGAATATGCGATCGCAATAAGCGATCGCAACCCAGATCGGAATAAGGGGGAATTACCAACCGATCGCAAAGTAGAACCCTTAAGGGTTATTGCGATCAAAATGAGAAATCTGTCGGAATGTGTACAAACCACAATATTGCGATGGAATCAATGTTGATCCGAAATTGGAGGCAGCCTTAGGACTCAAAAAGCAAAATCAATAAGCTAAATAATCCGAAACTTAAACAACTCTAAGAGCTTAAATTCGACAACTTGTAAAACGTAAACAATTATAAACTTTATGAAACAAACTTAAAAATGACTAAAACCCTTGTGAAGTCCAAAAAGTAATAAGCTAAACTTGAAATAAACTAATTAGCATTAAGAGCTTATAGCCTATACGCGTAAGAGCTTAAAAAAGAACAAGAGAAATTAACTTTTAATCACGAAGAACTCCAATCATTCAAACCGTATGAAATGAAGTAATCGGATCAAGGATTAAAGCAAACTAAGAAATGTAGAAGGAGAATAAGGAACTTAAAAGCTTAACTTGAATAAGATTAATGAAATCCAAAGTACAAAGATTAAAGAAAGCTTAAATTTAAAAGATGAAAACAAAGAAAAAGTTTAGTGAGAGAAAGTTTGGAACTTTCTCTCTCTAAAACTAAAGAAATTTTAGAAAACTAAAAACTAACTAAGTGCTAACTCCCTCAATTTTGTGAAGTAAAGTCCTATTTATAGGCGTGTGATGGTGGGCTTGTGAATGGGCTTTGGTTTGGGCTTCTTTTCTTCTTTCTTCTTTAGTCTTCACGTTTCTTTAAATAAACGTTTCTGACTTTGGATTTTGAGAAGTGTCGGTGAATAATTCTAACTCGTCTTATAATCTTTTGTTTAATAGACTCGAGTTCTTCGACATATATGAATCTTCCATCTTTGGCTCTATTCTTCGATAAATCTTTAAATAGGCACAATGACTTCAAATCTTTTGCATCTCTTGGACAATAGACTTCGTCTTGAGTCTTTTTCTTTGATAAAACCCGTGCAATCCCATGTTTTCTTCAATATTCATCCGGTTGACTCTGAAAACACAATAAACACAAAAACACCGCATAATTCCAAACAAATGATATTAAATACGTGTTTTGGTCTCGTTTTAGTCAGAAATAAGTGGTAAAAGGATGGGTGTTTTTACACCTATCAGTGACTTTCATGTCGGCAATCTTTTCCAAAAATTTAGCGACTAGAATGTCATTCTTAGTCAAAATTCTAGCCTTGTTGAGTCGAGAAGGGTAAGGAATTCTGGGGTTGGGTGGTGGAGGTGTAGAAGGTGAAGGTTGAGATGTTGAAGGGTTAAAGTTAGAAGGTGGGGTTGGTGGAGGGTTCTTGTTGGGTACTTCTTCATGACGAGGCGGAGACGGTAATGGTGAACTAATACTAGGTGTAGGAGTAGTAGGGATAAATGGTGGTGGAGGAGGTGTAGATGATGTAACTAGGGGCGGGATAGATGGTCCTACTACGGTAACTCCACTACGGGTAGTAATAGCACTCACATTCGCTCGCGGGTTGGTGACGGTGTTTGAAGGTAGATAAATCGAAGTAGAGGGTTGAGTGGTGGGCAAGAAACTAGCCAGCATATTCTTCAAATCATTCGTTTGATTGCTGAAGGAGGATTGTATATCATTTCGAAGCTCGGATCTAATGTCATTCCCTTGCTTAGTGATATCCCCTTTCAAGTTGATAATTTGGCTTTGCAGATTCTTAATTTGCTCTCCTTGGGTTCTCATTAAAGCTTCAACTTCTTGATTGATGGGTGGGGCTTGTTGAGCGGGTGGGTGATAAGGATTAGAAGCTCTAGGTGGGATTTGGTTGCTTCTAGTGTAATTGTTGTTGGGGTTGTGGTTTTGAGGAGAAAAACCGGGTGAAAGGTAGTTGTTAGACCGGTAACTTAGCAAATTTCGATCCCCTTGAGGTCGGGCTTGGTAATTTTCCGGTGAATAATTACCATAAGCCGCATACACGCTTTTCGGATTTCCTTGAGTAGAAGGACAATCAGTGTATGAGTGAGGACCTCCGCATGTCTCACAAGGAATGGCTATCGCTTTAACTTGTTGTTGGTTTGAAGCGACGAGCAAGATATTTTTATTCATTTCGGCCATCATGCGGGTGAATTCGGTCATGTCGGGGTTTGCTGAAGTAGAAGAAACATTGACTCTCGGGTTGTTCCTTGAAGAAGTGGAGGAATCCTAGTTTTTGTGATGAGTAGTCATGTTCTCAATAAGCTCTCTACACTCCTCGGGTCTTCTTTTCATAAATGTGCCACCGGCGGCTGCATTAATCGTACCACGATCACGAAAAGTCAAACCGTTGTAGAAAGTATCAATTAATGTGATTGGAAGCATGTTGTGGTTTGGACATCGATCGATCAAAACATTATATCTTTCCCAAGCATCAAAGAGAGATTCATCGGGTTCTTGCATGAAACCGCTGATTTGATTGCGAAGGCTCGTGACCATGGATGGTGGAAAGTAGCGCGACAAAAAGCGTTGAGTCATGTCATCCCAAGTATGAATAGAATTCTTCGGGAGACGATCAAACCATTTCTCGGCGTGGTGTGATAAAGTATGTAGGAAGAGTTGAAGGCGAATAATATCCATAGTAGCACCGGGCAACTTCATGCTTTGGGTAATAGTAATGAATTTGTCGAGGTGTTTGTTGGCATCATCATCAGGCAATCCGCGGAATGGATTAGTTTGCACTTGTTGTATCATGTGATGCTTCAACGAAAACTCCAGAGCCGTGATTTGCATCAGCGCAATCGGTCCTCCTCGTCCAAACATTGTGGGTTGACAAAGCTCCTCCATTGTCCGAAGATCGGGCTGTGGAAGAACATTGTTGTTGTTATTATTAAGGTGCGGTGGATTATTGTTGTTGTTCACACCTGCCATAGCTAAATCTTCAGGAGTCTCGGACTCTTGATAAGTTGAAGATCTAGTACGCATACACCTGCGAAAGCAAAAGAAAACAATACCAAACACAAAGAGAATATATATACACTATAAAGAAAATAAAATCTTTTTGGATTTTTTTGAAAATTTTTAATTTTTATGGATTTTTAACAATTTTTTTTTAATTTTTATGGATTTTTTTTAAAAATTTTTAAGCAAGAAAATAACGCTCACGAATGAACGGATCCCAAAAAGCAACGCGTCTCTCACAGAAAACCGTTAATCTTTACGAAAAGAGCCGGCAGTGGCGCCATTTAATTCGAAGCTTTTGCCTAGTAAGAAAATTATAAGTTCGTTGAAGTGGTCTAATCGAATTGATTACTTGTTTAAATGCGACTCAGCTGTCTTTGGTGGAAACAATAGTTTTGTCGTTGTAATATATTAAAAGTGCAAAAACTTTAAAGTAAAGAGCGAGAAAAATAATGCTAAATCTAATTGAAAATAAATAACGAGAAATTTAAGCGTGAAGAACAGTAAATTTGAAAACTTAAAACAATGTAAACTTGAAAATAAAATTAAAACAAAATACTAAAAGCAAACCTGTCGGAATCCCTTATCGGAATTCCTAATCGGAATGTTCATCGGAATCCAATCGCTTACCGTCGGAATAACCAACCTTAGACTGAGCGGAATGTTGTCGGAATTCCTAATCGGAATGCTGTTACCAAGAGCCTAATCAGAATAATCCAACAAATACCTTTGATCGGAATGAGGAGTTGACTCCTGGTCGGAATGCTGTCACCACCAGACCTGATCGGAATACCAAACACACCCCTTTGATCGAAATGTCACAAACCCTTTTCCGGTTGGTGTGATTGGAATACACAAACCCTTTTTCGATTACTTAGATCGGAATACAGTAAGGAAAAACGTAATAAGCTAACCAAATAAGCTACGAACTAAATAAGCACACAACTGAAAATTTAACGTAAACACGTATAAGAAAAATAACTAATAAGCTAAGATTTAAAGACTTTTGAAAACATTTAAATGAAAAAGAAATTCGAAAATAACTTTTAAATAAAAATAACTTTTATAAAAACTTAAGAAACTTAAAGATAAACACAAATAAGCTATAAAAATCAATAATCCAAAACAATCAAAAGCATAAAAACATAACCTTTAATCAAATACACATAACAATAAGCTCATAAACATAAAGATCAAGCACAACAAGAAATGTAGAATGAGAGATTAAAAATAAGAACTTGATTAAAAGAAAAGATTCAAAAATTAAAAGACTTACTTGAATTAAAAGGCAAGAAATTAAGGTGCAAGACAAGTAATTAAATGACAATTAAGTAAATGACATGAAAGTAAAGGTGGAGAGCTAAGTTGTCAAATTAGCTAACAAAATGAAATGAAATCCTAATGACATTATTTATAGGGGATTAGGGAGGTGCTTAGAGGAAGCTTCCTCCCCTCTTTCTTCTTTCTTTAATTATCATTTAGTCCTCGTCTTTCTTCGACTTTTGACTTTGTCTCGGGATTAATAAACTCATCTTGTAATTTCTTCAATAAATTAGACTTGAGTTCTTCGGCTTTTAGTAAACTTCCGTCTTTTGACTTTTTCTTCGATAAATCTTCAGAATTGGTCTTGGACTTCCGTTCTTTTTGCACTCTTGATTTCTTGACTTCGTCTTTTGTCTTTTTCTTCGATAAAAGCTCGTGTTTTCTCCCCTTTTCACATTTTCGTCCTAAATCACAACAAAAATACAAACCACGCATAATTCCGACATTTACGACATAAAATACACGTTTTCGCTTGGTTATTATTGTAGTTAAGTGGTAAAAAGGATGGGTGTTTACACACCTATCATCCTTGAAACCCCCAGTGTTAATCAGACTTTATCTGCCGAGCTTGCTTTGCATAAGGAAAAGGTTAAAACCTTGGAATTAACTCCAGTGTCCACTACCTTAACCAATCCTGAATTTGATAGGTTTAGGAAAGTCCAAATGGATAATCTGCTAGAAATTGAGAGTTTAAGAGAAAATCTTTCGAAAGAACTTAAAGAAAAAGAGTCAGTCGTTAACAATTTTCGAAAACTACAAACGGATTTCGAAATTCTCGAGTCTAAAAGGGTTGAAACGGAAATTAAGGCGTCTGAGAAAGTTAAAAAGACTGAAGTTTTGTTGTTAAAACAATACTCTACTTCACATTTAGTACACTTGTTTCATTCTTCGTTTCAAGAGTTCAATTTATCGCGTCTATTAGACCTACCACCTAACCCGGGGTATGCAAAGCAAGCATTTAACCACAACCCACGACTTTATGATGCAACCAAGTTAGGATTGGTCTTAGATCCGATTGTGTTTTTAAATCAATCTGAGAGCATGTCACTACATGAAGAGAATCAGTCAAAAGTAATTCTTACATATCCTGAGTATGATTATGCACAAATGAATGCATCATATGCAAAAATAGATCTTAGAACTCGCTTTAATATGCAAAAGGAATTTATCCATACACCAGCTTACATGCCTACTACAGAAAGCCTTAGTATACTTCCTACACTTGTTAATTCGGACGAACCTAAGGAAATTCTTAAGAATCTTCCACCGGTAAGTACGGTATTGCTAAGCTTGGAAGAGATTGAGCGATACCTAACCGGGTTTGACAAGGTCATCCTGGAATGTACGACTTCAACGGCTCAAACCGCTGGAGAATGGGCTTTCGAATACATGAAAACGGTGTTTGAGAAAGAGATCGTTCAGTTTGTAAACAATGTTAAAAATGGAGTTTACTATCTCGCGGGAAATCTAAGTTTCGAAATGGGTGAAGTTCGAAAAGTTTTCTATGAAGTGGATGATGCTTATGAACAAAATTTAATTGAGAAAGAAAAGATTTTATCCGAATATGACCGATTCATAGAACATATAGTGTCTCTCGAAGTGATGCAAGTTGTTACTATTGAATATGCTCATGAGATTTCATCTACTGTGAATAAATTTGATGATGTGCACGATAAATCTGTGAATATTGTTGAACCTGTAAATAATGTAGATAATCATTCTTGTCATGAATCTAACGCTAAATTTTTAAAGCTTCAAGATTCTTATAACTCACTTTCAAAACGTTTTGATGAGCTTCAACAACATTGTATATCTCTTGAAATTGAAAATCAATCTAAAAATGAAACTCTTTCAAAAACAAATGATTGTGAAAACTCCGTTGAGACTAGTGACAAGATGATTCAGGTGGTTCAGGCATTAGAGGAAGAAATTATGAGACTTAAGAGAGAATCAGTAGCAGAGAAATTGGAACTAAAGGCTGCAGAGAAATCATGCCCTAGAAGATAGAATTACTTCTATGCTAGGGAAGTTTGATAAAGTAAAGCAGGGTTTCTCAGATATTTATTGTTCGTTAGAAGAACGCTTCGCTTTTAATGCGGTAGAGCAAAAGTCACTCGTTGACCAACTGAACCATAAGTGTGAGGAAATATCTGACTTAAATATTCAACTCATAGACAAAAACATGGTTTTGGCTGAATTAAAGGAGACACTTCAACTCAAAGGACAATAAGTTGTTGATAATCTAGCTCCTATCTCTGCCTCGACCTCTAGTGCTCCCAAACCCAACCCACGTGTGTTATATCGGGACCCAAAATTTAAGAATAGTCCAACTAAGTTGGCCACATACATGAAAAATGCCTTAGAACATGCAGATCTTGCTAGAGAGATCGTTGATGACATGCGTGAACTAGATCCCACAAGTCATCTTCTATATGAGCTTTTATTATATATGAATCGTGTTCAGGATTGTTTAGAAAACTTAGAGTACATAGGGCAACCGATATCTGTACCCCCGAAACAACAAACCCCACCATTTCCATTACTCCATTCAATAAGAATCCAGGATCTAAGCCTATATTAAACACACCCATCAAGGCTAAATCAAAATCTGTCACTAATGTTCCCATGGCTTCTACAGGAGTAATTATGTCTACTAAGGCTAAAGGAACTCAAGACAAGAAATATAGGATCAAGCCTTCCACTAGTAGGACTGCCAAGAAGAAAGTAGAAGTTCACCCTAGGAATGTTATTTCAGTTTCAAATAAAAAGAATCATGTATCTAAGACAAAAGGATCCGCCTCTGTGCAGAAGCCTAAGCAAAATGTGAATTTGAATTTGCGATGTTGGAATTGTAATGAATGCATGTTTTCTTAGCGTCATGATTTATGTCTTGTTGATTACGTGAATGAAATGTATGCTATTAGGAACAATCTTGAATGGATTCCAACGGGGAAGAAATTCACCCAAGTTGGTTGGCAATGGAAACCCACTGGTAGGACCTTCACTGCTAATGGAACTACATGCCCTTTAACTAGGATCACATCCATGGAAGTTAGGTCTCAGCGTCCTTTAAATAGGAACACTAACACTAAGAAATGGAAAAAGCGCCATTTAACTAGGTCTGCCCCCACTATTGTGCCTACCAGTGAAGAAGTACCTCAGGATCTTAGACAACTAGAATCTAAGCCGACATTTAGGAATCAAATTTGGAAGCCTAAGAATTCTTCGGTTAGCAAATCTAAGATAAATATATCTGTACCTGCTAACACAGAGGAACTACTAGATTCTGATACATCGTCTTTGTCTGGTGATATTTTCAGGTGGTCCAAATCATCCTCTGGTACTTGGACTATGGATGCTCAAAGCATATGACCGGAGATCGCTCGATGCTCAGAAATTTCGTCAGCAAGTTTCTAGGAACGGTTAAATTCGGCAACGACCATATTGCGAAGATCATGGGTCATGGTGAATATCAAATTGGGAAGGTTACGATTTCAAGGGTATATTATGTGGAGGGACTTGGTCACAATCTATTTTCAGTGGGACAATTTTGCGATTCAAACCTTGAGGTGGCTTTTCGACAACATACTTGCTTTATTCGCGATCTTACAGGAAATGATTTGTTAAAGGGTTCTCGAGGGGTTAATCTCTACACAATGTCCATTCAAAACATGATGGCCGCCTCTCCTGTATGCCTTCTTTCCAAAGCATCTAAGACCAAGTCATGGTTGTGGCATCGTCGGTTATCTCATCTTAACTTTGATGCTATTAACCATTTGGCTAAAAACGAACTTGTTCGTGGTCTTCCAAAACTTAAGTTCGACAAGGATCAGTTATGTTCCACGTGTTCTTTGGGGAAAAGCACCAAGAAATCATACAAACCTAAAGCTCAAGACACCAACCAAGAACCACTGTATCTTTTGCACATGGATCTTTGCGGGCCAATACGTACGGCTAGTGTGAGTGGTAGAAAATACATCCTCGTCATGGTGGATGATTTCTCAAGGTTTACATGGGTAAAATTTTTAGCATCCAAGGATCAAGCACCAAAGTATATTATTACTTTCTTAAAGATGATCCAAGTTCGTCTTCATGCTACTGTTCGCCGCATTCGCACTGATAATGGAACTGAGTTCGTTAATCAAACTCTACGAGACTATTATAAAAAGATCGGTATTTCACATGAAACTTCTGTTGCTCGCACTCCACAACAAAACGATGTCGTGGAAAGACGTAACCGTACACTTATGGAAGCTGCTAACTATGTTGATTTATGCGAATGCTCCTTTATTCTTATGGGCTGAAGCAGTGGCAACCACATGTTATACCCAAACCGCTCCATCATTCGTAAACTCCATGGTAAAACTCCATATGAGCTACTTTATGGACACAAACCCGATATTTCATTTCTTCATGTGTTTGGTGCACTGTGTTATCCAAATACAAATAGTGAGAATTTGGGAAAACTTCAACCGAAGGCTGATATTGGAATTTTCATTGGTTACTCACCTGCAAAGAAAGCTTACCAAATTTATAACCGTCGTCTTGGCAAGATAGTAGAAACTTTGGATGCCGATTTTGATGAGCTGACAGCCATGGCTTCTGAGCAACACAGCTCTGAACCCGCGCTTCATGAGATGGTAACCGGTACAATTAGTTCCTGATTAACTCCCAACAATCCTACTTCTCCATCATTTATACCACCTACAAGGCCTGAGTGGGATGAGTTATTTCAACCGATGTTTGATGAATTCTTTGATCCACCTAGTAATGATTCTCCATCACCTACAGCAGTAGCTCCGATTCCTGAAGTTGTTGCTCAAGATAATGGAAATCAGTCCGAGACATCTACTATTACTATTGAACCAGATGTCCCATCCCCCACCAATTCACAAACTACACCTGAATCATCACCCCCACTTGTTCCTAATGATGTTGAAGAGGATCACTATGATCATGATTTAGAATTTGCTCACTCACAAGAGCTTCCTTTCTTTGGTTCACAAATACCTGAAGACCCTAACGGTGCGTCTACCTCAGAGGAAGCTCCTACAATCATTCACTCCCGGCCACCACGGATTGAAACTCACAACATAAAATGGACAAAGGATCACCCAATCCGCAATATTATTGGTGAAATCAATCGACAAGTGTTGGAAACTCACTTTATGTGACGACATTTAAGAATTCCCATTAGTTATCATAGTCACACAGGGTTAGACTATACTAGGATCAATGTATAGTTTAAGGTGCGTGTGTGACTATATATACCCCTCCTTAGCTTCCAAGGAGGGGTGTTTCTTGTGTTCACTTTCTAGTTTTAATACATTTTCTATTTTACACATATAACCTCTCTTCTCTATCTCTCTTTAACAATGGCTTCCAACACCATCTTTCACCCTACTAGACCACCGGATAGCTTTTAGCAAATCCACAATTGGCATCAGAGCCTCGGTTTCATCCTTGGATCGTTCTTATTTTCGATTTCGGTGGTCTATAAATTTTTTTTTGCTCCGTCTTGTTATCTCTTTGTCACGTCTTATTACTTTTAAGATTTGTCACGTCTTGTTGTTATTCTTGTCCACAGTTTCAGTGTCTCATTGGTTTCATTAAATCAGATTGATATCTGGGTCAAAAATTGTCATAATGTCAAAAGTTGTCAAAGGTTGTCTCACAGTCCTCATCTAGTTTTCATAACCCACTGGTCCAATCTATAAAAGTTTTCCTGGTCAAAAGAAGTGTCTTGATTTTTTCTGGTAATTTTTTTGTATTCACATGATGAAGATGACCCAGAAAAGTAAGATCTTGAAAAACGGAAAAAGTACAGATTTGGATAAGGTTTCAGCTTTAGGTACATCGCATTGAGTGCGATGGTACCACTACGATGGTCCCACTGCGATGGCTCCATTGTGATGGGTACCATTGCGATGGGTACCATCGCGATGGGTCATCTTGATACGATGGGACATCATCACGATATACTGCGATGGGTTTTTAAAAAAACTCGCTGCGATGGACTACATAGTTTAGACTGCGATGGACTCCAAAAATAATTGACTGCGATGGCCTTAGTTTCTTTTGACTGCGATGGGTCTATTTTTTGACTGCGATGGTGTCCATCAAGATACGATGGAACCATCAAGATGATGATTTAAACAGACTTCGATGGACTTTTTTTGTTTAAGACTGCGGTGGGTTCAATTTTTACGACTGCGATGGAAAATTATTTTTTTTTAGACTCCTATGGGTTTAAAAATTGTTTGACTACGATGCAGTTTAAAAAATTACTTGACCATGTAGTTTTTAACTTAACTCTTGACCAAAACCATCTCAACCGAGTCAACTCGGTAATTACCGAGTTGACTCAGTTAACTCACTGATTCGACTCAACTGCCAACCTTATAATTTCATCAAATCCACCACAAATCTAACTTAGCCCATCATCCCCTAATCCTGTCACATCTAGACTCGTTTACACTCAAAATGATCTCATCATCATAGATTTTTGTGAGGGCAAACCCTTCTTTATTTTTCGAATTTTTTTTTACTGATGTATAACAACTTTGTTATAATCAGTGTTCAATTCGTTTTAAGTCTCAAAACAACACCAATAAACCTACCTTCGATCATTTATACGATCTTGAAGATGACTTCGATGCATGTCTTCTATTGGGTTCGTCTAATTAGCATATTCAATCAGAATGATAAGGAGATGCGATTGATTTATGTCTTAGGCCGATTAGGAGTTTTTGAGCAGATTAGCAAGGTGGGTTTTTTGTTTTGTGTTGCTTCGGGAGTATCGAAGGTAGAAAGAAAGTAAGCGACTGTTTATATTGATAGATTCGAGATTGGAAGCTTTGAGATGTGATGTTGGGATTTGTTTTGTGATGAGGAGATGTTGACGGAGGTAACAAGGTTGGGGGCGGAGTGTTTGAGATGGAGAGAAAATAGTCGGCTGTTAAGTTTTGAGTTAAGGGTAAGTTATGAGTATAATTAGGGTAAACTCATTATTTTATATCCTTTACTTCCTGAGCTGGACCGGGTCATCTCTCCTTGTCATGGGCCACGATTTTAGCAAAGGATTGGACTGGGTAGAATGATTGGGACCAATCGAGTTCTACAATAAAATGAATTAAATGGGTAGAGTGATTTGGGCCAAATGTTTAGTGTCGTTGACACAACTAATGGTTTGAGCATTTGACATTATCAATAGGCCGAAAAGTTAGTTTTACCACAACTAATGATAAATTTTATCATTTATGTTTTATGGTTAATTTTTTCGTGACCTCGTTGAGACAATTTGACGAGACAATATGACAAAATTTATTATGACGTGACCAAAGAAAAATTTGGCGATTTTTTTAGTGGCTACGGATTTTTTTTTGGATCGGGTATTAATTATTTGAAGACGGAGACGAATTTCTTCGAAGGCGTGGACTTATTTTATCCTTGAACAGATAACTTGCTCGTGCTTAATCTTAGAATGACGACTTGGTTATCTAGTTTTCAGGTTCGGGGTGGATGGTTGATGACTCGGATAACTATTACTTAAATGGGTTACTTTGTTGTACTCAGTGTCACGCGCATAGTCGACGTGGATAATTTCAAGAGGTGTTGTGCTTATAGACATCTTCAGTGATGCATTGGGTACTTAGAGATTTCTCCACCGTTCTTCATTCAACAATTGTGCAAGCTTAAGTCACAAGATCGAAGGATTCTGATTCAGTTTCACGTTTGATGTATCTGGTTCATTCCATCAGTGGTCACTTCAAATTGCCTTCAAGTGGGTTGGTAAAGATGGCCATGGAGAGTTTATGAGTAGAGATTTTCGATCAGCAGCTGATTCTCACCGAATACAATTAAGTTTATTTATTATTCTCTCGAGGTTTTCAGGTTCATGTGCTTACGATTTATTGATGGTTCCGAGTTTCGAAACCATCAAGGGGGAAGAAGAAGACACATTGAACGCACAACGAGTACACGTGATGAACTTCATACCTTCTTTTGATTTGAAGACATTTCGGGATGACATTTGTCATAGCCGCAGAGAAAATCAATGTTTTAACTCGTGGCGTTATCAATCTCTAAACGGTACACTACTGATTCGATGTTTAATTGTTTGGTTGTTGCAATTATTCATCATCATTATCCTATATGCATTCTCGGGACTTAATTGACTCTGGTGCATCTCCAGAAGAAGATATGTGCATTTCCGGGACTTAATTGACTCTGGTGTTATGATGTCAACTTCATGAATGGGATAAAGTGTCCACTTCAGTATTTGAGCTTCATAATTGGGATTGATTTACTTTCTTCAACTTTGTGGGGGAAGAAATGTCTTGATTCTTTCTGGTATGCATAACTTGAACTCTTAGGGGGAAGAAAAATTCAGAAGAATTATTCAAGCGTGAGAAGAGAAATTGTTGATCTACTTGGTGTACCCCTTACTTTCAATCCCTCTTAGCAACGTTATCATGTTATATTATGGGATTTGCTAGTTAGATTCCGCTGTGCGCTTAATTATTCTAAGCTTTATTGAAAGCTTTGAAGTTGCTTACGAAGATTGTCGATTTAGGGGGAAGCTATTTAAAAGCTTCTACATCAAGTTTATGTGGCATGAACTAGGGGGAAGCTAATTCAGAAGCTTCTCCTTAACCAGAAGTGTATGGGTTACTTAGCTCGTGCCGCTACAGTATTTCTTTTACAAGTTACTTTAAAGATGAGTCGTTTTGAAGACGAAGGCCTCAAAATACATCATCAGCATTGGACGCTTCATGAAAGCTCTTGTTCTTAATGATTATGTACTTGTTAGGAAGAATATTGTAAGGAATTCTACACGTCGTCCCATGGGGGAAGATTGTTGGAAACTCACTTTATGTGACGACATTTACGAATTCCCATTAGTTATCATAGTCACACACGCTTAGACTATACTAGGATCAATGTATAGTTTAAGGTGCGTGTGTGACTATATATACCCCTCCTTAGCTTCCAAGGAGGGGTGTTTCTTGTGTTCACTTTCTAGTTTTAATACATTTTTTATTTTACACATACAACCTCTCTTCTCTCTCTCTTTAACAATGGCTTCCAACACCATCTTTCACCCTACTAGACCACCGGATAGCTTTTAGCAAATCCACAACCAGTCTTAACACGCCACCAACTCCAAGAGCATGCATTATATTGCTACTTTGATGCATTTCTTTTCGATACTGAAACTAAAAATTGGCAACAAGCCATGACAAAATCATCTTGGATTGAAGCCATGCAAGAGGAACTTAATGAATTTCAACGTCTTGAAGTGTGGGAATTAGTTCCTTTACCCAGCAACGTTTAAATCCTTACATTGTTGTGGGTATATAAGGTTAAACTCGATGAGTAGGTGGAGTGCTAAAGAACAAAGCTAGATTGGTTGCTAGAGGTTACAAAAAAGCTTTGGGTATTGACTTTGAAGAATCCTTTGCTCCTGTGGCACGATTGGAGGCAATTAGACTATTCCTTGCTTATGCTGCTCACATGAACATGATCGTCTACCAAATGAATGTTAAGACGGCATTTCTCAATGGTGAATTAAGGGAAGATGTCTACGTAAGCCAGCCGAATGGATTCGTCAACTCGGAGTATCCTAATCACGTGTACAAGCTCAAGAAGGCTCTTTACGGGTTTAAACAAGCTCCACGCGCGTGGTACGATCTTCTATCGTCTTATCTCATCTCGAAAGGCTTCTCCAAAGGCAAAATGGACCCAACATTATTTATTCTCAAGGAGGACAACGACATGATACTGGTACAAATTTATGTTGATGATATAATATTTGCTGCTACTAATCAAAGATTGTCTGACCATTTTGAGAAAATTATTGTCCACACGTTTTAAGATGTCGATGATGGGAAAAATTTCATTTTTCTTAGGGTTACAAATTTCTCAAAATCCCAGAGGCATCTTTATTAATCAATCCAAATTTGCTCTTGAATCACTAAAGAAGTATCACTTTGAAAATTGTGACCCCGTGGATACTCCAATGGTGGAGAGATCCAAGTTAGATGAAGATAAAGAAGGCATAGCTGTCGATCCTAAACTTTACCGTGGAATGATCGGCACCCTTCTCTATCTGACTGCTAGCAGGCCTGATTTGCAATTTGCTATATGCATGTGTGCCCGGTATCAGACTCGGCCTACCGAAAAGCACTTACATGTCGTGAATAGAATCTTTCGGCATCTTAAAGGAACACTTAATCGTGGTCTGTGGTATCCGAAGGATTTCTCTATTGCACTAATCTCATATGCAGATGCAGATTATGCTGGGTGTCAAGATACTAGACGTAGCACTTCTGGCAGTGTGCAACTTCTTGGAGATAGACTTGTTATTTGGGCATCTAAAAGGCAGAAAAGCGCTGCGATATCAAGTACAGAGGCTGAATACATTGCTATGTCCGGTTGTTCTGCTCAAGTTCTTTGGATTAGATCACAATTAACTGACTACGGTCTTGGCTTCAACAAAATCCCGATGTACTGCGATAACAAAAGTGCAATTGCTCTGTGCTGCAACTACGTTCAACATTCCTGGGCGAAGCACATTGACATACGCTACCACTTCATCAAAGAGCAAGTGGAAAATGGAGTGATCGAACTGTACTTCGTCAACATTGAGTATCAGCTGGCAGATATATTCACAAAGGCCTTAGATCGAGGACGTATCGAGTTTTTGATCGAAAAGCTAGGCATGAAATCGTTCTCACCAGCGACACTTAAGGAGTTGGTAGAAGAATCTGAAGAATAGTGGTGGTAAACTATTCTAGAGTATCCTTTGATCGTGATCTTGTATATTATCGTATATATTTAAACCACCAAAATAAAAATAAAAAAATATAAAACATACAAAAACAAAAAAAAATATAAAATCAAGAAAATCCAAAAATATTTTTCATTTTTAAATCGGGCATGTCTTTTAGTACGGTAATATTTACGGCCTTAGAAATGTCGATTAAAATTGACACGGCGCCATAAATAGAGTCCGTATAAAAGTTGTACATATTTTAAAACATGCCCATATGGCTTGTAGTTATTTCAGACTGCAACCCGCTTTTCGCATTAAAGTCACGTATTTCTTACGAAAACGTTGGCTCACAACGGGAATTAATTTTCTCGGGTAAGGTTTACTTAAAAACCTTGTAAGGGATCAAGTTAACTTTATAACTTGGTCTAACACAAATTAGTGTACGTTTTAGTGCACTTAATTTGTAAAAATAAGAGAAATCTTATTGCCACCGGAATCGTTCCATATAATCACTAAAACGAAAAGTGTCCTCATGGATATTTGCTTATTTAAAATCATTGACTACAGCTCTTTAAATAGAAAACGGGTCCGTGATTAAGGGGGAGCAAATATTAAATGCTTTGGAGTTAATATTGATCTTCAAAAAGGGTTTCCAGAAAATATAAACCGATCATTCTCCTCATTATATGCTTTGTGAGCTTTATGTGGTTTGAGGTATAGGTTGTTTGCAATTACGCGTTAAGTGTATGTGTTTGTGTTTGAGTGCGGGTTAGTACCTTTTTAAACCATTTGGTCCATCCAAGTAGTCTTAACACTCATTACTAACTGGGGGACTAATTTTGCAAATCTTGCAAATAGGGGGTCTAATGGGTTATTTTGGCACAAAGTTGACCAAGTCAACATTATACTCCCCCGTTCACCGTTTCTTTTTCTTTTCCATCACAAAAACACAAACACAAATATTCTCCCCGCCATTGTTGACCTTCATCATACCACTTTGATTTTTGATTGCTTGCACTCCATTCATCCATCTAGGTATCGTCTCATGCTTTAAATCTTATCACATTTCTCATCTTAAAACATACACAAACAACCCGAGATCATAATTAATCAAAAATTAGGGTTTTTGAGTTTTTTGCGATGAAAATGTAAATTGATTAGTGGGATATGTTTAGATTGCCTAGATGCACATAGGTTTTGCCCAGTTTTGCTTAAAACATTGCCAAAATCCAGGATTCATAAAGTCAAACTTAAGATCGAATCCCAGTCTCCGATTGCGATGAACATTGCGACACAACATTGTGATGCATGGTCATTGCGATGAGTCATTCCGATGGCTCATTGCGATGGGTTATTACGATGGGTCATTCTGATGGCTCATTCCGATGGCTCATTGCGATGGGTCATTACGATGACACATTGCGATGGCATATTGCGATGGTGCATTCCGATGCATCATTGCGATGGCATCGTAATGGTATTGCGATGGGGACTTATTGCGATGATTTTTTCAACATTGCGATGGAAACACCAATATTGCGATGACTATGTGATTGTGATAGGACATGATTGTGATAGGATTGCGATGGTTTCACATTGCGATGGTTGTAAGATTGCGATAGGATTGCGATGCTTAAACATTGCGATGGTTGTAGGATTACGATGGATTGTCTGATTGCGATGGATTTAGGATTGTGATGCACTTATAATTCTGATGATCTGAAAGATTGCGATGAGTAGTTTTGGCAAACATTGTGATAGCTTATAGTATTATGTTAATACTATAAAATTGTGATGACTTATAGGTTTGTCTTGCTAGTATTACGATAGGTGACACCTATAGACATGTGTCGTGATCAAGTTATAGTTGTTCAATTAATGTAATGCGCTAATGCTTGTCGTGTGTTACAGCTAATACTACAGCTTGACATGGAATTAAGATATATATGTTTGTGTATATCATTTGTGTTTATGTCATCTAAGCAGGAAGATGTCGATCACAGAAGAACAACAGCGGCAACGTGATCTCGAACTTGTTTCACTCAGCAACAGGCTACCATATGCTGAGAACAACTCTCGTTTGCAAGAGGATTTTGATCCTTCTTTAGCAGCTTTCAAAATCGCCACGGATATCCTTGACATTTCACCTATTAAAGATGTATTCAGACTTACTGCCTCTGTTCCCGAAGTCTACATGCACGAGTTCTGGACCACTGCAACACTTTCACAGAATCAACTATCTCAAAAGACTGTCTCATTCCAACTAAACAAAACGCCAATGGTACTTAACTTGAGCATCTTTAGGCAACTGTTTAACTTTCCTAAGTTAGCAAAAGGTGAACACTTTGTGGCTAACCCAAACAACGATGAATTGTTTCGAGTCATTCGTGCTCTGAATTATGAAGGTGAAATCCACAACCTATCCCAGTTCAATACATCACACATAGGGCAACCCTGGAAAGAACTTATCACCATCATTTTCAAATGTCTTACTCCAAAGACTCGGGGCTCCGACGTAATAAGACCACCTCAGGCTCACATATTTTGGGGACTTTACACGGTATCTAAAGTAGACTATGCACTCCTTCTCTGACAAGAACTTTGTTATCAGTTTACTGGAACCAAGAAGAAATCCATGCATCTTCCATTCCCAAGATTCACTAAACTCATCATAAACCACTTTATGAAGAGTGACCCAAACATTGATACTCGCGGGAATTTCTTCTACCACACAAAAGATGATGAGTATGTGATCCTACAAATGAATGTGGATACTCAATCCACAAGGTATTCATTACGTCCAGCTCTAGTACCTGACACAATGATCAATGAAGGAATCAAGGAAAGTGATAAATATCAAGAGATGCTCCACGATATTGACACACAGTTTTGACGAGAAATTTCACTTGCCTTAGAGAAGCAAAAAGGTAAACGAAAGAAAACAGTTTCAAAGAGACAATCGACTGCTTCCTCCAAAGATAAAGGCACAAGGAAAAGGCAAATAGTTGATGAAGATGATGATGAAGATGAGATGATCCATACTGAGGAAGAACAGGAAGAAGTACCACTCAGAAGGCCAAAGAAAGCAAAGCAAACCAAAGGTAAAGAAGCAATTGTTGCTTCAGATGAGCCAACTCAACAAACCATTTCTGAAGCCAAACGACTGCGTATTATTCTTCAACGAAGCAGAGAGGAGGCTTTTGCAACATCCACAGGATCAGGCTCAAGACTGTTTGAGGACTTAGAGGAATTTGGTAATCCTGATGCTGATATGTCATTTTATGAAGACCCTAACGATGAAGATGCTGATAACTTCCATTTTGAAAGTCATGAGCAGAGTGAAGAGGGTGGTAGCAGTGCAAACACAGATACAAATTTAATGTATCAAGATGTCAATATCACCACATCTTTACCGGAACCAACTAACACTGTGATTAACGACGATGCTCACGCAACTTTCATATCTGGAACTAAACTTCAAAGTAAGTCTACTTCTGGCTCTGATGATGTTATGAAATATCTTAATTTGGAAGGGGAGGGTGTCGAGGTTACAAATACTGATCCATCGACAAATGAAAACATGGTGGATGTTCCTATAACTTCTGTTACATCAACTACCATTCCACCACTATCCACCCCGGTCATCACTAATGTCATAACACCAGCTATCACACCCGTACCTGTTGAACAACCTGTATCAACTACCACCCCAACGACTGAATCTACACCGTCATCAATAGCTGAACAACCTGTATCAACTACGGCCCCAATAACTGAATCTACACCATCACCTATCCTTGAACAACCCGTATCATCCACCACCACTTTAACAGTCATGGTTACACCTTGTGACAACCCTAGGTTTTGGGTTTGTCACTTGGTCTTACTTTTAGGTTATTTTATGTGTGCTTACTTGAATTATGTGTTTACGTGTTTATTTTGTGTGAACGAGGTTGGTGTGGTTATCGTTTATGAGTATAGAGTACTCATAAGTAAATCGAGGAACGGTTATTTCATGTTCATGAGCTCACAAGTGGTGACTATGAAATGAAAATGGTGATATTGTGGTGTTTACGTATACGTATAAGTATTATAGTAGTAGTATTTTTTTAGGATTTACGGTTTAGCATTTAGAGGTCTCGGGTGAGGTAATTATCCATATGAATATTTTTCGGGATGGTTTTAAGTCATTTAGGACTTAGTTATAAAGTTTATTTTAAAATTTGAGATTTTTTATAAAAGTGTATATTTTACGTCTTTTACGGTAAAACGCGTAAAAACTGACTAGTTTTACGGTTTTGGGGTTTTGGAGGCTTTAAGAGCTGAAATAAATTAAGGAAAATTAAGGTAATATTATTAATACATATATTAATAATAAAAAGAAAAAAAACGAAAATTAAGGGGGTGTTAGTCAGTTTGGAAAAAAAGAAAAGAAGGAAAAAAAAGAAAAAAAGAGGAAAAAGGAAAGTTGGGTTTGGGTTGGACAAGGATTCACCCACACCCTATATATTATATTATTTACTACCAAAAGAACATAATTAAATCCCTGGAGATTAATGGTCGACGGTTTTTGGGAGAGTTTTTAGGGTTTCATAGTTTTTTTCTTCTTCCATTAATTTAAAGGTAAAACCTTCAAATCCCTTTTTAATTAAATTGTTTTTATGTTTATTTAATCATCTATTGATGGATTAGGGTTAGGGTTTAATATAAAAACAGTAAATTAATGTTGTATTAATCATAATATGATGATCACATAAATTAGGGCTTGTAATTAGAGGGATTAGGGTTAATTAATGAGGTTGATTTTGTTAAACCCGTTTTTAAAAACTGGGCAGAATTTTGGGTCATTGTTTTGATCATATAGGGAGCTCTACAAACTTTTATCTTACGATTCACATACCCCTGAAAAGGTATTTGAAGTGGCTTTCCAATGTAAGAAACTAGAACTAAATTGGAGGTCGGGAAGTGGGTCAAAAACAGGTTACAACAGTCGGAGGTCAAAACAGTTTTGAATTCAGCCTGTTTTCTTTTTAAGTTTTGGGTTGTTTGGGGTACTTAGGGTTGCATTGGGATCTTCTCACGAACATGAGAGATGGTTTATATATTGTAATAAGGATCTGCACTTGGGCTATGATTGTGGTTTAGGGTAAGACCCTCTAATGGTAATGAACTTTTCATACGTTTAAAATCAGGAAAACTGGAATGACAAAAGTATATATATATATATCAGGGCCTTAACAATAGCTTTAAGGTTAGGGCAAGTGGGAGGTGTTAGCCAACATATGTAAGGGTATGAATATTTCTTTTACAGAAACCATGGGTATGTTTAAGTGGACGTTTGACTTAAAGTTTTGAGACCTAAAACTGGGACTGTTTTGTGTAAAATTGTGAACGAGATAGCTATTAAACTTAACCAAGTTAAGGACTTGTTAGGGAAGGGTAATGGGGTGTTTAGAGTTATAAATGGGGTATTTATATGAGAGTAGGTTAGATGTCCATCATAGGTTGATGAACCATTTTAGAGGTTGGTTCATGTATTGATTTATGTGTTTTTGGATTATTAGCTTGGGGCTAGAGCAAGGACTTTGGAGAAGCAATCAGGTGAGTTCATAGTCCCATTTTACTACGTTTTTAAATGTTTTTTTCCAGTATGGGATGGAGATGACACTTGTAATGTTCTTTAACATGATTTAGTACTATGTTTTAAAATGTGTGGACATAAATGTGTTATTGTGTGACTTGCGTGCTTATGTGTTCTCATATGTGCTTTGGTACGTGTTCTGCTATGTGAATCTTGTTTGGATTGTGATTGGCTTTGGTACATAGATGTATGGGCGTCTATGGGACCAGTTGTGATGTGTGTGGAGCGTGGGGCACGATCCGTCCTGAGTACTTGTGCATCGTCTCTTCGGAGGCAAGATATCTCGACGGGGATATAGTTCATCTTCCACAGGTGGTGTGAGAAAGATCCGGATAGTGTGGTGTGTGTTCTTGTGCGTGTGACGGGATACTTCTTGATTGTTATAATGTGCTTTGTGAATTGTAGATGTGATTGGTACTTGGCTTGAGTTTTGTTATGGATGCATGTAGCATGATTATCACATTATGGTCCATTACTATAAATTGTTTTTCTTCAACTTATTTACAGCGGATGTCAAGGTTTCTTATGATGTTCTAGATAACTTAAACCTATGTTCTCACCAACTTTATGTTGACAGATTTTAGTGTCATTTTCAGGTGAGGTAGTTGTGCAAGATGATGTTAGAAGTGGCTAGAGTATAGAGGCTGCTAGGATTGCATTCGGAGGAATCCCCTTTCCTCTTAGATTTTATTTTGTGTTTTGATTAAGTGAACTTTGTGGTACCTATATGTTTGATGTTTGTTTATTTGTGTGTCTTTGGTAAGAGGTAGGCCTGTTACCTACTTACCTAGACGCCTGCATTGTTGAGATATTGTCACGACATTTGTGTCGCCATCTATGATATTTCAATTTCATTTAGTTCTCTCTATAGACACGCTGTTGTTGTGATGATATCCATACGTCGCGCCCCATATTCCGCCATGGTGGGGTGTGACAGAATGGTATCAGAGACAATGGTTATAGAGAATTAGGTTTCCTAGTCGTGTAGCCTAGTCTATAGCTTAAGGGTCCCTGCATATAGGCGTCATAGGAGTATGTGTGCATTTTATAGTAGTTGATGTGTTTGAATATTATTTTCGCAGAATTTGTTTGGTTATGAACTACTATGGTTCATACTTAACTACATGTTATTTTCTTTACGAGTTTTGATTAGTGCGGGTGGAACCATGGTCGTATACGCTAGTCATTGTTGGATTTCGCTTAATTATGTTTTCATGTTCTTTATACATTTTGAATTTTGTCTATGCTGGTTCAGCTGGACTACGAGTTTATGTATTTCGTGCATTGGCTATGTTATTTTAATACATGGGGTTTTGGATCTTATCTTGTGTGGTTATGTGCTTGTGAGTTGTTGGATTATGTGTTATGTGTAGTATTAATTTCTTATAAGTGTCATCATAGGAGGGAGTACATTGGTGAAAGGGAACATGTATAATTATGGAGGCCTACATAATTATATATGTGCCACAACACCACTGGACTTTCAAGTATGATTGCATGAAAGAGAGTTAATACATGCTTGTATAGTATATGTTGGATGGATTTGAGTGTATGTACGCTTATGCCTATGTATGTAAAATTATTTTCTACTTACCGGTTGTATTCTTGGGATGGTTGCTAGCTCGTTTCTCTTTGAGATGTTCAACTTCTGTAGTAGCGCATTTCTCGGGTCCTCATTTCACGTGTTTGTTTGTACGGTACTTTTGGCGTGAAGGATTTTGAGATGGTGGAGATTTCTTTTTGGGGTAACGATGTCTTTTGTTTCGAGTTATACATGGTAAAAAAAAGAACTTGCAAATTGAAAAAAATGTTGTTGGTAGTCGATGAAATAAGGAAGTGTCGGGATCATGTTTCAAATAAGGTGGAATATAAAATCTTTAACATATAAGCATGACTCGGTTATTTTAAAATATTTTGGTTTTGATCACCTAAAGTTATTGTTCTTAAGTTAAAAATTTTGTTCTTATTTAGTGAAATATGTTAAAATCATGTAACTAATAGAGTTTTAATTTTCTGGAATTAAAATAAATTAGGTTCTAGTTTTGGTAATTAATGGGGGGTTTTAGGGTTTAAAAATCGTTTTTTGGTATAAATCGGAGTAGGCAGAAACTGTCGCTAAACTGTCAAAATATGTCGCTAACTGTCAGAAACTGTCGCTAATGCCTAGGCAGATTTTGAGAAAAATCGTTTTGGTCATAACTTATTCGTTTTGAAAGGTTTTTGGGTGATTCAAAAGCCTAAAATTATGTACTCGGAACATACTTTTCCAATTATGTACTCGGAACATACTTTTCAAATATTCAGAAAGTTTCGTAATTGGAAGTCAGTAGCTTGGTCGAATTAATTGTACAAGTTTTGAGTTCAAGGTTAATTTTTGGACAACATGGTTTAAACTCGTGTTTTGGGTATATTTCGGTAATGAACACTTGGAGGGTTAACATAGAAATGAGTTGGGAAGGAATTTGAGAGTTCTTTAGACCTTATTATACGTGGTTATATTTTGATGAGTTTTGATTTATGGTTTTGATAAGTTTCCTCGCGGACGGTTAAGGCTCATGTGTTGTTGGTTGAGATTATTGTCGTGTAAACTGAGTTCACGTTTGAACGTGAAGGTTTTATCAAGGATATGTATCCTCGTTTGTTTGCTGAGAATAAGTTTGAGTTTGGGAGTAAATCTCGGGACGAGATTTCTATTAGGAGGAAGTGATGTGACAACCCTAGGTTTTGGGTTTGTCACTTGGTCTTACTTTTAGGTTATTTTATGTGTGCTTACTTGAATTGTGTGTTTACGTGTTTATTTTGTGTGAACGAGGTTGGTGTGGTTATCGTTTATGAGTATAGAGTACTCATAAGTAAATCGAGGAACGGTTATTTCATGTTCATGAGCTCACAAGTGGTGACTATGAAATGAAAATGGTGATATTGTGGTGTTTACGTATACGTATAAGTATTATAGTAGTAGTATTTTTTTAGGATTTACGGTTTAGCATTTAGAGGTCTCGGGTGAGGTAATTATCCATATGAATATTTTTCGGGATGGTTTTAAGTCATTTAGGACTTAGTTATAAAGTTTATTTCAAAATTTGAGATTTTTTATAAAAGTGTATATTTTACGTCTTTTACGGTAAAACGCGTAAAAACTGACTAGTTTTACGGTTTTGGGGTTTTGGAGGCTTTAAGAGCTGAAATAAATTAAGGAAAATTAAGGTAATATTATTAATACATATATTAATAATAAAAAGAAAAAAAAAACGAAAATTAAGGGGGTGTTAGTCGGTTTGGAAAAAAAGAAAAGAAGGAAAAAAAAAGAAAAAAAGAGGAAAAAGGAAAGTTGGGTTTGGGTTGGACAAGGATTCACCCACACCCTATATATTATATTATTTACTACCAAAAGAACATAATTAAATCCCTGGAGATTAATGGTCGACGGTTTTTGGGAGAGTTTTTAGGGTTTCATAGTTTTTTTCTTCTTCCATTAATTTAAAGGTAAAACCTTCAAATCCCTTTTTAATTAAATTGTTTTTATGTTTATTTAATCATCTATTGATGGATTAGGGTTAGGGTTTAATATAAAAACAGTAAATTAATGTTGTATTAATCATAATATGATGATCACATAAATTAGGGCTTGTAATTAGAGGGATTAGGGTTAATTAATGAGGTTGATTTTGTTAAACCCGTTTTTAAAAACTGGGCAGAATTTTGGGTCATTGTTTTGATCATATAGGGAGCTCTACAAACTTTTATCTTACGATTCACATACCCCTGAAAAGGTATTTGAAGTGGCTTTCCAATGCAAGAAACTAGAACTAAATTGGAGGTCGGGAAGTGGGTCAAAAACAGGTTACAACAGTCGGAGGTCAAAACAATTTTGAATTCAGCCTGTTTTCTTTTTAAGTTTTGGGTTGTTTGGGGTACTTAGGGTTGCATTGGGATCTTCTCACGAACATGAGAGATGGTTTATATATTGTAATAAGGATCTGCACTTGGGCTAAGATTGTGGTTTAGGGTAAGACCCTCTAATGGTAATGAACTTTTCATACGTTTAAAATCAGGAAAACTGGAAAGACAAAAGTATATATATATATATCAGGGCCTTAAAAATAGCTTTAAGGTTAGGGCAAGTGGGAGGTGTTAGCCAACATATGTAAGGGTATGAATATTTCTTTTACAGAAACCATGGGTATGTTTAAGTGGACGTTTGACTTAAAGTTTTGAGACCTAAAACTGGGACTGTTTTGTGTAAAATTGTGAACGAGATAGCTATTAAACTTAACCAAGTTAAGGACTTGTTAGGGAAGGGTAATGGGGTGTTTAGAGTTATAAATGGGGTATTTATATGAGAGTAGGTTAGATGTCCATCATAGGTTGATGAACCATTTTAGAGGTTGGTTCATGTATTGATTTATGTGTTTTTGGATTATTAGCTTGGGGCTAGAGCAAGGACTTTGGAGAAGCAATCAGGTGAGTTCATAGTCCCATTTTACTACGTTTTTAAATGTTTTTTTCCAGTATAGGATGGAGATGACACTTGTAATGTTCTTTAACATGATTTAGTACTATGTTTTAAAATGTGTGGACATAAATGTGTTATTGTGTGACTTGCGTGCTTATGTGTTCTCATATGTGCTTTGGTACGTGTTCTGCTATGTGAATCTTGTTTGGATTGTGATTGGCTTTGGTACATAGATGTATGGGCGTCTATGGGACCAGTTGTGATGTGTGTGGAGCGTGGGGCACGATCCGTCCTGAGTACTTGTGCATCGTCTCTTCGGAGGCAAGATATCTCGACGGGGATATAGTTCATCTTCCACAGGTGGTGTGGGAAAGATCCGGATAGTGTGGTGTGTGTTCTTGTGCGTGTGAAGGGATACTTCTTGATTGTTATAATGTGCTTTGTGAATTGTAGATGTGATTGGTACTTGGCTTGAGTTTTGTTATGGATGCATGTAGCATGATTATCACATTATGGTCCATTACTATAAATTGTTTTTCTTCAACTTATTTACAGCGGATGTCAAGGTTTCTTATGATGTTCTAGATAACTTAAACCTATGTTCTCACCAACTTTATGTTGACAGATTTTAGTGTCATTTTCAGGTGAGGTAGTTGTGCAAGATGATGTTAGAAGTGGTTAGAGTATAGAGGCTGCTAGGATTGCATTCGGAGGAATCCCCTTTCCTCTTAGATTTTATTTTGTGTTTTGATTAAGTGAACTTTGTGGTACCTATATGTTTGATGTTTGTTTATTTGTGTGTCTTTGGTAAGAGGTAGGCCTATTACCTACTTACCTAGACGCCTGCATTGTTGAGATATTGTCACGACATTTGTGTCGCCATCTATGATATTTCAATTTCATTTAGTTCTCTCTATAGACACGCTGTTGTTGTGATGATATCCATACGTCGCGCCCCATATTCCGCCATGGTGGGGTGTGACACACCTCCACCATCAGTACAACAAGTATCATCCACCTCCAACCCATTCCTCACAGTCAGTGATCCACTGATTCAGTCTCTTCAACAACAGCTGGAGGCTCAAGCTAAATAAATAACTGCACTGACTGAAAGATTCACCACTCTTGACACACAAACTCTCAAGGAACCGCAACCTAATGAGCCTACACTTAAGAAAATATCCGAAAGCGTGTCTAAACTTAAAGAACAACACAAAACATTTCTTGGAGAGAAGAAAACTCGTGACAAAGAGAATGCTGCCTTTCTTAGGTCAATTAATGAGAAGATGACCAAGATCATTCGATGAGAAGTAAAGTCATATGTTGATCAGGAGCTACCAACTCTTTTCGGTACTGATTTTTCTACCCTTCAACTAATGACATTGTTGCAGACACGACTGAAAGATATGAGGACCAGTAAATCGAAATATAAACGCAAAGTTCTGCAATATCTCAACAAAGAAATAATTGAAGATACACCTGCAGACTCTGAGTCTGAGGATGAAGAAGAGCTCGAGGAGGCAGATAAAGAGGGTAACGGTGATGAGGATGTGGGTGATAATGATCAAAATGAGGAAGAAAATGAGGAAGAAGAGGATGAGGAAGAAGAGGATGAGGAAGAAGAGGATGGTGAAGAAAAGGATAAGGATGAAGATGAAGATGAGGACGAGGATACAGATGAGGATGAGGATGATGATGATGATAATGACGACAGGAATGGAACCAACGAGGGTGATAAGAATGACAAAACGGGTACGAATGCCGATGAGTCAAATAAGGATGAAAGTGATAAGGCAACTGAGAAAGGTATTGAGGAAGCTGAAGAAAGCGTTACTGAAACCGCAGAAAAGACGTTGGACTCTACTGTACCAGAATCTCAGCATATTAACATAGGTATATCCACTGAACCCGTTTCTACTACTGCTTCTCACAATGAATCTGTAGAACATATGCAAGAAGACGAAATTCCTATGTCTACGCATGAAGAAGAACCCACAGGTTCAATGCTAGAAGACGAACCTCATGATGATATACCGGTGACACAAGAACAACCTTCAACACCATCTGAAGATCAGCACATCTCTGATATGGAAGTTGAAGACTTAAATGTGCCAGAACCAACGTTTGCTGAATCTCTTATCATCGATGACACGGTACATGAGCGACTTTGGCTTACAAATGCAGCACCTCAGCATCCTTTCGCCACAACAACTGAAATGGAGCTCACTCAATTCCTAAACAATCCTATTGATTTCTCGGCCTTTCTAAGGTATCATCATGGCAAACCGACAATGACTCCGGATCTTATTAAAATGGCAGCCGCAGATGTGGACTTCTTTGATACCTTGAGGATCAGCCATAATGAGGCAGAATATCACTTAAATGAGCTTACAAAGGCAATAAGAGCGACGACTACGGGAATTCAGACTCTAGTGTTACGACCTCTTACACCCACAGTCATCGCTGGTTCTGCGACGATTCCAATAGAGCACTTTGTATCTTATGATCTCGAGTATCTTGAAAAAGGCGCGAAGAAATATGTCACATCACTTACTATGCTCAAGGCCGTTAATCTAGAGAACGTACCATGGATCAAAGATAAAGTACCTGATGCGTTATGGAGAAGGAAACTACTCAAGTTTTATGATACTTTTGCATCACTTGGCATCTCTCACTGGACTGCAAAGAAAAGGTTAACTTACAATCACTTCCATCGTCCAAAGAGAGGTTCTTCTATTGTTTCTGCTCATAGAATTAAAAGCATCCACGGAGCAACCACTCAGACTGTATTCGGTTATGATTACTTGAATGTAATCATGTTCAAACGTACTGATGAGAAAGCATACCGAATTGACGAAAGTGATCTCAGTACCTTCAACTTGAAGACATCGAAGATCTTCTGTTGTTATTGGCTTAGGAAAAATTCGACCATTTACTACTTGAGATTTTCATTGTATTGAGCTCCAACCTTCGTCAATATGCAAGAAAAATCGTCATCCAAAACCGAGTGGAAGATTTTCAACTTGGGGTGGAGAGCTATCAAAAGCAGCTAAACTTGCAACGTCCCCATACAACTCCGCTTAGTAATTTTCACAAGAACAAGAAGCCTTACATGGGTACCACGACATCGGAAGCAAGGATATTTTATCCAGATGAAACTGGTGTCATGCAGTTTATGCGATTCTCCGAACTGCACAAATTGAGCGATGGTACGCTCAAGCATGTTCGAGATGATCTGACGGTTCTCAATGTCGACCTACCGCTTCCAGCAGTCAAGTACACCTGGACGATCCAGTGCAAAAAGGGAGCTAAGTACGCGATAAAAGAGATCGAGGAACTCTTAAGGAAGTGTCGTCTGCTACGAAGTGGGGAACGATTCGTAGGTGGAAGATCATATGAAGCTCACCATAGGTTCATGGAACGATCCATTTAATTATGGATCGTCTTACAACAGGTCAACTCCATATGTCTATTACTGTGAATATGCTAATTTATGTATAATCAGCTTTTGTGGCATGTTGTAGTGTAAAAGTATGATATTTCTCAAGAATTTCTCTCGCGATTCTAAATCTTTCAAATATATCGAGCACTACAACTCACCCTCATTAATTAGAGGGGGAGCATTAACATGTTCTTTGGCCAGCATCTAATTTCATTTTATTACCCAAAGACCGGTTAATCCATTAATATCCAAAATATTGATGATTAACATTTTGGAAAAGGGGAGAAAATGGGATTAAGGAGACTTAATGATACTTGTCTAAACAATGAAAAAGGCTTAAAAGATAATCCAACTTAATATGTGTAATGCACATGTTAAGGGGGAGCGTTTTTGATGAACAAAACACTTAAGGCACAAAAACTTTTATTATAATATCACAAGTGCTTTAAGTGATTTTTCAAGGATTTTTCATGGTACCAATACTTACCCAAAACACACTTAATTCACGACGGATGTGGTGACAAAAGGGTGGTAGGATTAGGTATTAGTCCAATGATTCATCAGAACTGATGGAATCTTCCCAAGGACAATTCCCTAGATAGAATTAGTAGTTCTTACGAAAGATGGAGAAAGATTGTGAACGTAGCTGAATGCCGACCAAGTACTTAAGTTAGCACTGGAACAATCACAACAAGGTGCTAGTTATGACGTATTGGTAAGCATTGAAGGGGTTGAAGAATGAAAAAGAATTGTAAAGATAAAGGGTGTAAAGAAAGAAGCCCTCCTTACAACCTTAGGCAGAAACCGGGTCAATACATATGCTATTGAGATCATTTTTTTAAATGATTCTCGATATTGAAGATAGACATCATGGACCCAGTGATGCAATGCACAACCCATCCCAGCTAACTCAAATATCTCTCAAAAGATGTTTGTTTTAATCACACGGAGTTCAACAAGTTATCTATTGGTTTATTCACTCCGAATAGACTGATATTGAATAGGTGGCAATCCTCTCCAGCCATCGCTCACTAAATCAAAACGCACTATCGAGTCTAGAGCCACGAGATCATCAAAAGTCTCATTAGGACATTGTTGATCCCAAACTTAGATCGATTTATCTTATGTAAACGAGATTAAATCAAGTTAAACACGTAGAGAAACTTTGTTGTGTCTAAAACAATTTAAGTATTATGCGGAGTTAATACTTAAACAAGAACACACAAAAAATTGTAAAACAAACTTTCACTTGATTGATTAGAACAAACTTGAATACAATGAAAGTGTTAAACGTATGAAAAACTTATATTGAAACAAAACCTAAAGGTCTTCTTTTATAGACTAAGAAGCCTTGTACAAGAGTCTATGTATCAGCTATTATAGGTAAAGATAAATATAGAAAATACATTGTTGATCATATCTTTACTAGAAAGAAACTAGAAACATAATACGCATAGACTAAATCTTCTATCAGTGCTTGACTTCATCCTATCAACGCTTGACATCTTCCTGTCAACGCTTGTTCTGTCAACGCTTGTTTTCTTCTTATCAACGCTTGTTTTCTTCTTGTCAGCGTCCAAGTGTACTGGCTACATTTTATTCCCAACAATCCTCCCCTAAACTTGATATCTACTCTAGTGATCAAGTTTCTAAATAAAAACTAAGAACTAGGAGGATTCTTACAAATCTTATCATACTGGTAATAAACATGCCTAATCAAATCTTTGGCCACGTCACTTGAGTAGTCAATCTCCAGCTGTGTTGTCTTCATCTTTTCCAAAACTTCTTTAGACATGGGATACTCAGCATCTACAAGAAGATACTCAGCAAACTTTGTAGAACTCAAATAATACACACCAGCAGCTGAATACAAATGCCATTGAAGTCCACTGATATCATGCTCAAGATCCTTCCAAACAGGATCTTCTTCTTCTGATGCACACATCCTCTTGAATGTTGACCAAAGCTTTATTCCATTGACTGAAGTAGGTGCTTCAGTCTCATACTTGGCCATCAATAACCTCCAAAGATCTGCCAAGTCTTCCCTATCCATACTTGCAAAGAGAGACATAAGAGTAGCAAATGTGTGTACCTCTTTCCCATATCTGCCAATCATCCAAAACCCACTTGCATCTTCTTCATAGCTAATGATAGGGTTTCTGGCATCAAGAGGTAACACTTGTACCATATCTGAAGCTTCCATGGGTGAGAGCTTAATGCTCCTTCTTATAACAGCTTCACTGGGATTCAATTTATCCAAATCTTTAGGGAACTCAAGTGGAACTCCCTTCTTCAAAGGCCTTGGAACAATCATTGCCTTTTGAATCTCCATCTCTTCTGCAAGTTCTTCTCTCCTTTCATCTGAGAGAAGTCTGATAGTATTCATTTCCTGCACTGTTGCCCAAATGGGATAAGCCTTATACTCTAACTCTTCAAAGGTTAATACCTGCAATTTCTGAAATGTCCATCCTGTTTGATGACACGTGAGCAACATGTAATAAAGCTCCCTTCTATCTCTTTTCAGCAGTGAGAAAACATTGCTAGCCTTATGCTTCAGAATTACCTTGTAGTCTCTTTGAACTCTTAGAAGAATCTCCAATCCCCAAATTTGATCTGAAATTGTCATATCTGGATTCTCCATAACCTTATCTTCCCAAGCATGGTACATCTGAGCAACTTCTGGCATATCATAATCTACCTGCAACTTTAACTCTCTAAGTTTCTCCCTTGCCAACTCATCACCATATTCAAGTCTTTCTGGTTGTTCAATTATTATAACACTTGAATCTGAACTCCCTTCATCACTTCCTTCTTGTTCCTCAGAAGTAACTACAAATGGTGATTCACCAACCTTCTCCATTTCTTGTTCCACAAGTTGTGCAACCAACTTTGAATCAAACTCTAGTTGAGCTTCATCCTTTAGAACTTCTGTTTCTACCATGATTCCTTTACCCTTATCTAATGGATCAATGATGGGTAAAGATGATGATGGTACCTGTGAAGACACTTCTTTGATGATAGCTGATGACTGGAATACATCAACATATCTGTAGGTCTGTCAACGCTCAAATTCTGAGTGTCAGCGCCCAACTTACTCTTGTCAGCGCTTGGTGTGTCAGCGTCCAAAGTCTGCTTGTCAACGCTCACCTTAATCGTCTCAGCGTCTCTTGTGAACTGCTCCATCATTGCTGTAAAGGACAAGTTCAAGTTTGTAGGAGTAACCAAAGATGTATCAAAACCTGGTTGCTTCTTCAATTCAGTAAGGGCTTCAGCCACACTCGAAGATTCTCCATCATATGAGCCTTTGCCTTTGCCACTCAAATCAACATGCTCTGTAGCAGCTTCATGTGAGCCTTTATCACTCAAATTAACAGGCTCTGTAGCAGCTTACTCCCCTTTGTAAGAATCCTCCCCTGATGAAAGGACTCATGTCTACCTTCTCCTAGATTCAGCAGTTTCCAAAACAACAATCCTCTCCCTCAATTGCTTGAGTTCAAGGCCTTGTGTACTGACTATTTGTACTAAGTCTGCATTTTGCTTTTGCAAGCTAATGCAGACAGCCGTCAATTCCAACATTGTGTATGGTTCCAATCTGCCCTCCTCTAGAATGGGTATTTGACCTCCCAAATTAGAGTCATAGGGCATGGATGAGGTCTTAAAGATGTTAGGACTGGCCTGGCCTGCATCTAAGCGAGTACCAATAGTCCCAGCCTCATCCATAGCACCAACCACACTTGTGGTGGTGGTTCTCTCAGCAACATGGCTAGGACCACTAGAGGAGAACACTCTAGTAGTCCTTGGACGTTTTATCAACCTATATTCAGGGGGTGTAGAAGATGATGTGGATTGGGTGGTAGTTTGAAGGTTAAGGGGTGTTTGGGTCTGTGATGGAAAGGTGTCAACGTTTGGATTAGTAGTGTCAACGCCAACATTGAACATGTCAGCGTTGAAGGATTCCTGGTCAAGTTCCATGTGTTGAGGTGAAGGCAAGGGGTCTGGTATTGGGTCAAGTTGTGGTTGTGGGTCAGGTTGAGGTTGTGCTGCTGCAATAACAGCAAGCATAGCTTGAGTGAGGGGTAAGTCTCTGTGAGGGGGTGAGTTCATCTTACTAAAAATAGCTTTCTTTTGCATAGGGATCTCATAAAAATCATCATGATCCCTTATGCAGTACCTTTGCTCATCAAAACCCATTTGTAAAAATCTGGGATAAGCCAAAGTCATCTTATTACCCTTGTTTTTACACATGCCATCAAAAATCAGTTTAGAAAAATTATACTTTTGCCCATTTGTAATGCACACGATTGCACTAGCAATTTATTTGTTAATTTCATTATGTGCAGTACACTTGGGACTCAAACATTGAAGGATGACATTTATTAAGTACTTCCAAGCTGGGGGGAATTCTTGTTTATGATATTTATTTAAAGTACCATCTTCAGGGAAAGGATACCCCAAAGCTTGAAGTCCTTGTTCTATTTCATTAATGGGGAGAGTGGTTATACCATCGGCATCATTAAGATGCAAAGCCTGGCGAACCAAGGCTTCAGTAACCACCCAAGAACGCCCATGAACAATAGCTGTTAATATAGTCACATTATTAAGCGTTGAGGAACTAACAGTGTTCCAAAACTGTTTAATATGAGCGACAGGGATGAGAGGAGAATGAGAAAGAGCATACCGTAATGGAGATGCATTCAAATACGCCACCATCTGGGTGTATTGTTGAAACAGAGCATCATCAGCCTCCAAATAAGCAATCATATTGTGCTGACTTCTGAATCCCAATACCAAGTCACTTGGTTTAAACTTAGACGCCATTGATGTAGAAAGCTGTTTGTGAAAGATTGTAAAATATGAATTATAGGAGAAAGGTTGTTAGATAAGAATATAAGAGTACCCTGTTTAAAAAGTAGGAGCCAAATATATAGGAGTGATAGGCACATGTGATTGGTCAAAAATAAGGCAAGTATTTTCAAAATATAATGATGAAAATATTGAAAAGAAAATAAGTTATCTTGTGCATTAATTAAAAGTTATCTACTCCCAAAATTACGGCCCCAATTTTCGTCAACAAATAACAACTGGGTAGGACCCAATGAGTTTCAACGGTAAAAAATAACCCATCAACGCCCAACGGCTATATTCTTGTCAACGTTGGTAAAAGCCATGTCAACGTCTAAATTGGTCACAACAACGCTTGGAGATATATCTGTCAACGTCCATAAATAAAAATAATAAAAATTAAAAAGGACCTTAACAAAGTAATTTATCCTAGTGAAGATAACCTATAAATTGAAAATTATTATACGGCAGCAAGCACTGTCCAATTATGCACACTTACTTATGAAAGATAGACATAACAGTCCTCTAGTGTCCCTTGCTAACCAAAATTCTTAACAATTAAGTTATCTCATAAAATCCCTTGTAACTCCCAGGTAATCCCAATATAAATCATTCCCAAGTCTCCCAACAGACCACATCTAATTCTAGGCTAAAAAGGTCTTGGCAGAATGCATAGTATATCAACTTTGCATGCTACAGTGCCTCATGAGATAGTAAACTAACTCATACTCACTAGTGGACACATTCTAGAATTGTGATAAGAGTATTATAAGAATACCCAAAAGTCCTAAAGGTTCCTAAAACCTCCCCTTAAACTGTGATACATAAGTTGCCAAATAATATGCATGTAAATAAAAATTTATGTCAAGATAGGAATATGAATATTCCAACCATCATCCATAAATTTAAACATGCTCCAATGATTCTCTAAGGATCCATAAGCAACTCTGTATCCAATGGTACAATGCTAACAACGCCTGCACACTTAGATCAAAAACCACAAAACTAACATGTTGCTGACAACATCACGATAACACTTATCAGCGTTAAAATAACCTTTGTCAGCGTTAGACAAATAAAGTGGAAAATCTAACTTCAGAAAAAGACCAATAACAATGCATATCCTATACATACTTTTACAAAAAGATCCTAAAACACATATTAAGTGAGATTTATCATTCCAATACTTGTTACCAAGTATTGAAATCTTCCAGTATCAAAAGGTTTAGTTAATAAATCAGACACATTTTATTCTGTGTCAACCCTATCTGGTTGTATTAAACCCTTTTCAAAACAATCTCTTATAAAATGATGTCTAATTTCTATGTGTTTTGTTTTAGAGTGATGTACAAGATTTTTAATAATGCATAAAGTGCTGTTATTGTCTACAAAAATCTTGGCATGCATGAAATTATACCCATAATCCAACAGCTGGTTCTGAATCCATAAGACTTGTCCACAACAAGCAGCTGCTGCAACATACTCTGATTTAGTTGTAGAATTGGCCACCACTGTTTGTTTCTTGCATTGTCAAGATATCAATCTACTCCCAAGAAACTGACATCCACCAGTTGTGGATTTTCTATCAAATTTGTCACCACCATAATCACTGTCTGAATATGTAATAAGCTCCAATGGTGAATCTTTTGGATACCATAATCCTAGGTCTGGATAACATCTAAGGTATCTAAAGATTCTCTTGACAGCATGAAGATGACACTCTCCGTGAGTCACTTGATGGCGTGCACATGCACACACAACAAACATAATGTTAGGTCCTGAAGCTGTGAGATACATCAATGAACCAATCATTGATCTATAGTGCATGACATCCACATCTTTTCCATCTCCAACTTTTCCCCAAGGGTGTTCTCTATCCATAGGAGTGCTAGCCCTTTTCTCATGTGGAGAAAAGAAAAACTTCTTCAAGATTTCTGCTACATATTTATCTTGAGAGATGAAGATACCATCTTCTTTCTGTTGAACTTGTAACCCTAGAAAGAAGTTCATCTCCCTCATTGCACTCATCTTGAACTTGTCTGTCATAAGCTTGGAAAAGTCTTCACTCATCTTTGGACTTGAAGAGCCAAAGATCATATCATCCACATAAACCTGGACAAGTAAGAAATCCTTACCAGTCTTCTTTGTAAATAAGGTTTGGTCTATGTTGCCCCTTTTGAATCCATTTTCCACCAAATAGGTGGACAATGTGCCATACCATGCTCTTGGGGCTTGATGAAGTCCATACATAGCTTTCTTGACTCTATACACCTTGTCTGGATATTCTGAATCTTTAAAACCAGGAGGCTGCATTACATAAACCTCCTCTACAATTGTGCCATAAAGAAAAGCACTCCTCACATCCATTTGATAGACTGTAAAGCCCATGCAGGAAGCGTAAGCTAGAAAAATTCTTATAGCCTCAATCCTTGCAATTGGTGCAAAGACCTCCTCATAGTCTATCCCTTCCTCTTGTGTATAACCTTGAGCCACTAAACGTGCCTTGTTTCTGACCACAATGCCTATGTCATCATTCTTGTTTCTAAGAACCCATCTTGTCCCAATAGGTCTGACATGTCTGGGACAATCAACCAACTCCCAAACATCCTGGATAGCAAATTGGTGAAGCTCATCTTGCATTTCCTCCATACAACTTGGTTCTTTGAGAGCATCACAAATCTTCTTGGGTTCATGTTGTGACAGAAAACAGGCAAACAAACATGCTTGAACAAGAGGGGTATCAACCTTCTTGTGAATATTGGCAATAAATCCTCCAAGTGTCTGATGAGATCTTCTAGTTTGAACAGGAGACATCACATCACCAATAATGAGAGAAGAAGGGTGATTTTTGATTGTAGAAGTAAGCACTCCTCCCTCAATAAGTATGTTGTCCTCAATCTCATCTTCCATGTTACCAATATCCTCTTTAGACTCTCTTGCATCAACATCTGAATGAACCTCTCCATTTCTGTTTGAAGGTTCACCTTGTTCAAAATTGGAAGAGAAAATATGGTCAAAAGAGTTGTCAACGCCTGAACCAAGGTTGTCAGCGTTTGAGCCATCAACGCCTGAATTTGTCTTGTCAGCGCTAGATTTTCCTTTGTCAGCGTCTAAAAGATCATGCATATTATCAACTGGTGATACTTGGGGACCACCATTTTCCTTTCCAGCAGCAGCAGCAACAAATGCATCTGTCCATATGGGAATAGTAACATACTCAAGTATGGGTACTGATTTATCTGCTTGTGATCCAACCTCTTCATTAACCTATGTACCTGAAATATCAACAACTAGTTCTTCCACAACATTTGAAGTGATCTTCACAATGTTTGGATTAGTAATAGGAATATAATTCAAAGTCCTAGATAGAGGTTCCAAGTCAAATAACCAATTTGGACCACTTTCGGGATCACTAGGTTTACTTTCTACAAACATAACATGTACTTTTTCAAGTATACGTTTTTCCTTCTTAAGGTATACCCTATATCCTCTACTCTACACTGAATAACCCATAAAGTAGCCTTCATCACCCTTAGCACTAAATTTACCTAAGGCATCACTAGTGTCCAGCACAACTACATGACAACCAAAAGGTTTAAGAAAACCAATATTAGGTTTCCTTCCCCAAAGTAACTCATAAGGTGTTTTATTATGAATCTTGTTGACTAATGCCCTATTATGGACATAACAAGCTGTATTCACAGCCTCAGCCCAAAAAGCAATGGGAAAGTGAGCATCAGCCAACATAGTCCTAGCTGCTTCTATGAGGGTTCTATTCTTTCTCTTAGCTACCCCATTTTGTTGTGGGGTTCTAGCTACACTAAACTATCTAGTAATCCCTTTCTTGGCACAAAAATCATCCAACAACTTCTTTCTAAACTCACCACCATTATCACTTCTAAGCATCTTAACCTCATTACCAGACTTCTTTTCTATTTGGGTAATGAAGTTAATCAAAGTATCAGCAGTGTCACTTTTCAAAGCTAAAAAGAAAGTCCAAGTAAACCTAGAAAAATCATCAGTGATGACAAAACAATAAGATTTACCATTTAAGCTTTCTATATTAGTTGGACCAAACAAGTCCATATGCACCAAGTGAAGTGGTTTAGAACTAGAGTGCATCTGTTTAGACTTGAATGAGAACTTGTGCTGTTTGCCTTTAAGGCATGCAACACAAGAGTGGTCATTGTGGAAAGCCTTTTCAGGCAAACCATCAACCAAACCATGTCTCACAAGTCTGTTTATATTTTTACAATTAATGTGCCCTAATCTCCGGTGCCAAAGATTACTCTCATCAACTGAAGCCTTAACATAAAGACATGACAAGTTATTATTCATCCTAATTCCATTAAGATTCACATTATAAATGTCCTTATGCCTAGGTGTTCTATAATCAATGAATTTCTCATCTGGTATTTTAAAATCCTTGCTCAACACCATGCATTCAGTATCAGTAAAAAGAACCTTATTTTTGTAATCACAAACTTGTGATACATTAAACAGATTATAGTCAAGTTCTTTTACCAGAAACACGTTTTCAAAACGCAAATTGTTGGTGAGAAGAGTTCCTTTGCCTGTGATAGTTCCATATCCGCCTCCAAAGTAAACTTTGTCACCATCCCTTTGTGGATTAAACACCTAGTTAACCCCAATTGGTTTTGTTATGACCTTTGAAATATAATTAAATCTGTTACAGGTCATAGACATCCCATCTGAATTAGGGTTTTGATCTTGCTTAGGTCTCCATGTCAAGCTAGAAGAAGCTTTAGACCCCTTTCCCTTTGGTTGCAAATATTTACCATTATTTGGTCTAGCAACGTTTATGTTAGCGTTTGATTTGGTCTTATCAACGCTGAAATTACCCTTGTCAGCGTTGAACCTAGGGTTTGCTACAGGAACCTATTGTCTATTAGACCATGTATTGGTCTTCTGAAACGGTCTTTGTCCAGAAGTATTAGACCCTTTAGTAAAGAATGGGGTTGGTCTAATGTAAAACCCGTAAAAATAAGGTCATAATTTAATTCTACTTTCAATTATTTTGAAGTATTTTATAACGTTAAATATTATTATGTTTAACGGTTTAAGTTGAAACCGATATTAAATATTATATTTTAATATATTGACGAGTAACGAGGACAACTAGTGATCGCGATACCGACGGATGCCTAAATTTTTTATATTTATTATCGATCGTTTCGATATTTAATACTTTCGGCGATATCGTTTTAATTACGTATCGAGTCGTTATATTATTATTTTTCGTGTGTGTTTAAACTTTTTAAGTATTTTTACGAAACCCGAGTCTCGTAAATATTTTAAAATTTACAATTTACATTTTCTACCCTTTTAAACTATTTTATTACATTTTGGACCTAAACCATCACAAATTGGCAAAAACTACCCTAACCTTAGACTATATAATGTTTTTCCACTTACACTTTTACACATAAAATCATTTTAAAAATAAAAACAAAACCCACCATCTCTTTCTCTCTCTTGTTTTGCCGAAACATCAACCACCATCACCAAATCCATACAATTTTCAATTTAACTCAAGATTTAGGATGATTTGAGCTAAATCAAAACTAGACCCATCTTAGTTTTGATCTTGTGATCACATTGGTATGATTTTCTTCAACATGCATTAACATTTTTTTTCAAAATTTATTTTCTTGATGAACTATACTTGTTGATCCATTTTGAAGGAATAAATAGGTGTTAATATTATTATATTACATAGTGGAGTGTTTGCATGTTTGAGTTTTTGAGTTGATTTATTAGATTTTTACATACAAGTGATTTAGGAGTGTTAGGATGGGTTTATGGTGATATTAGAATGTTAGAATGATGATAAAAATGATTGGTTTTGATCCAAAACTTGATTTTGTAAGAGATTTTTATAGTCAATTTTGGGCAGTAGGTTTGAGGCCATTTTTGAGGGTCTTAAGTCTGAATATAGATTGATATTATGGGATTATGTTGTAGAGAATTTCGTTAGATTCGATTTGATATAAGGTAGGCCTTCCAACTCCAAACGAGGTGGAAGATACACTAGTTTGATTTTCGTGTACCGGGAGACGAGTGTGGACACAATCCGAGAATTGTTGTCGATATTTGGATCGAATCTCGGGGACTATAAAATGAGTTTCAAAATGATTCAAGGGCTGTTCTCAGGCTCCAAGTTTAGCATTTTGAGTCTATTTTTAGAATCAATTGGCGGTTTTATAAATGGAGTTGTTTAGAATGGTCAAAATGGTTTCGTAAGTCAAGGTCGCTAAACTGTCCGGATTTTGTGATTCAAAGATGAGTCGGGCATGGAACTTTAGAAGTAAAATCTTTTGATGGGCTCTTGGGAGGACTTTCTTCATATAGTAAGTAAGCTCTCTGAGTAGTATCATAAAAAGTTGATATGTTTAAGTATGGGAAAACGGCTTGGACATTCGGTATGTTCCGGCAGATTTTTATTAAAGACATAGAATAATAAAATGAATATATAGGAGAGTGTAATAGTATCACTTGTATCGTTTTCTCTCGAGTTTGTCGTAATTATATGAGTCGAATTTTATATTCTTATGTATGGTTTATTTCTCGAGTCTATTATTAATGAACGCACCTCATTTGATAGGTTGCGGTTCTCGTGTTTGAAAGGCATCATCTATCGTCGGTGATCGTCTCATTACCACTGTCGGCTAAGGTGAGTCTATAGCCTCGCTTTATACTAGTTATTAAATGATTTTAAACCCGCGAGGGGGAATACATGTTTTTATAAACTTAGAACACAAGTCTTTTATAGTATGCTTGTCCCTCTATGAATGGACCCGTGGTTGCCTTTAAATTGCATTAAGTGATTGCCATTGTTAAAGCCTCAATTATGGACCGTTAATTAACCTATGATGGGTTAACCGCTAGTACAATTAATAGATCTATGGGGGAAGCCGTCCCGGTTCAGTTTGTGTGGACTTGTCACAGAAGCTTAGGCCCGACCTCCACACTGTTTGGACATATTGTATTGAGAAGTCAGGTATACGGCAATGTACTAATAATTTGGAGGTAATCGACAATTAATAAATCTCATGTCTTATCAGACCTCTAAAGGGAGTGTTTAAGGGCTCGGTTCCATGAGCTTATTGCAATTTATGCTATATACAATTATCATTGTTGATGCAAATTATTATTTGATGCTTATAAGCATGCCACAAACTTATAATCTTTGCTTGTGTTCAAATTGATTACATAAACCTATAGATTCACTCGGCATTTTTGCTGATTGTTTTACTCACATGTATTTCAGGTAATCAGGAAGTGGAAGCTTGGAGGTCACGGGAATGAAGTTGTGCACTACTTTTATTGTTCAAACTCTTTGATTTATTTATCGTTCCATTTTTAAAACAAACTAATATGTTGTTTTAACTTATCTTTTGGTAACGATTACTTGGGACTACGCTACTCTGGTAAATGTTTTAGGAACGATAAATCTAAAACGTCTCTTTTTGAGTCGTTCTTTATAAATTATGTGTTGTTGTATCATTGTTTAACACCCAAAGATGTATTCCGCTGCGTGTAAATTTGGGGGTGTTAAAGATTGGTACCAGAGCCATGAGTTATAGAGAATTAGGTCTTTATTTTAAAAACCTAAACTACAACTGTCAGTTTTATTTTTCAAAGAGTCATGTGCACCGGACTTCGCGTGACTTCAGGTTCAAGCTACTTCTGGGATTACGACTTTAGTATACGTTATTACGTATACCTTATTGGCAAGTATTTATAAATAAATATTATGATCCATTTATGGATATATATTTATATCTAGGATCTCTTTATCGATATATATTTATGTCGTTAAACTTTTCGATAAAAGTTTGTCATTTATTAATGATTAACTTAAATAAATACAATGAATTTCATGATCTTTCTGTATTTATTTTTGAAGTATTTAAATTGCTTTTATTGCAAAAATTTTATATTATGACCTTACATACCTTCATCTGCGCGCGTTACTTTCATTGTTTAACCCTTTGAGATATCTATAGATATCCAAATCGCTTTCCGGCTGTTTGTGCTTGGACGTCTTGAAACGTAATCTCTAGACCATTGTGTAGCTCAATGTGTCCTTGGAATAGACTAACCGCTATTTATTGACATTTATATGTATCGACTCCGAAGTGTATTGTTCACTTATATCTCGGTAACGTCATGGTCATTTTATAAATCATCGTCTAGATTATGACGCTAGATTGGAATACGATTTTACTTTTATAAAATTGTATCATTTGTTTTTCATTAACCTTCTTGCTCTCGGAACGCAACCTATGAATGTTCCATTCTTTTCTCGTTATGTTTTGGTGTTTTGAAGAATCGTGGCACCAAGGAGGTTTGCCTACATTGTACCTTGAAACTTAAATTATGAACGTCATTCACCGTTTTGCTTCCTAAATTTCGTGTTGAATACCTTGAAGCATCTTTTGTCATTTATTATACTATATTTTTATTTAATGCTCATATTGAGATTTATTTTTTTCATTGTTGTAAAATCCACAAGACATGTGTGTATATATAAATATTTTGAGCCGTTAGGAAGTGTCGAAAAATATATTTAATGGAGAAACTGCTGGGGCAGTATAAACAGGTCAAAACTTAAAAGTAAAACCTGTGTTTTTAAAATAAAATCGTCAAACCTGCACAGAACTTGCAGGGGTATTTTGGTCATTTTACATTGGGTTTCAGGTCTCGGGTAAAACTAGAAAGTCGTCTGAAACGTCGTTTCGCATCAAAATGCTTTAGACTCCGAGTCTTGGAGATGTCGTTTATCGAGTCAATTAATCGGCTCATATTAAAAGTCAAATCTGATAGAAAATTCAGAACATGAGTTTTAAACGTTTCTAAGTAGTTTTGATTTCATTTGAGATTTTAAAACTTTAATAAATATTATTTTACAACTAACGAATACTAGTTGCATGTGAAAATGTTTAAAAATAGAAACATTACAGGATTAGCAATTACCGGATTAATGGTGTAATTTGAAAATGAATAATATATTTTCTTAAAAGCATGTTGTGTCGAGTATCTTACATAGAATACACATATGGATTGATTTATTCTTTTTATATATATGACTCATTTGTCATTCGATGTTATTTTATATTCGTTTTCTTCTAACCTTCCACTGACTTGGGTTGAGTTTTGAAGTTTTGTCTTCACATTCTTCGTCGATATTTTATCGCGTGTCTCATGGCGTTTTCGTCTAAACCTTATAACCTTTTGAAACCTTAACAACTTGTAACCATTTCATTGGTTGTTTTATGAGCTACTATTTGCCACTTTTTGAAAACCTTTGGCTACTTTATACATTGTAATGACGTCACCTTATAAATAAATCTGATATTGTTTTACGATTATTTTCACCAATTGTTTTTACTTTGGTCTTAATACTTTTCGTAACATTAAAAGTTGCTTAATGAGTATCTCACAAATTACTTGTACCCTATAAATTAATAAATTATTTTTTAATTCCATTTTACAAATGGCATGGTTTATATATAAACATAAGAAACGTAATACTCTTCGACGAAACTGAGCACTGCATTGCTAGCCCTAAATTATACATGGCCTGATCACCTATGTATAATTTAGAAGGAGCCATGCTAGGCTGAATAGTAGTCACCTTAAAAATCTTGATAATAATCAACTTTTTACTTGTATTTATTATAAAGATAAATAAAATGAAATAAAGTGAAAAGAAGTTTTGAAAACCTTCATATTTTATACAAATAGCGCAATTCCTATGCATCCGCATATGTTTTCTTACCTTCTCTTGGATGAATTACACGTTTACGGGTACGTTTTTACTCGATGATTGTTTTTCCACTTGTTACTTCATTTTGTCTTGTAACTGATTTCTTTTGACCGTTCGTCTAATTACTGACTGTAGATAAATGACTTGAAAGTCTCGATGTTTTATCCTTCCTTCTCGTCCTATTTTCTTTATGCGACTGGGTAGATCTTTGGAATGTCTCCGCATGTGAATAATGAATTATCACTAGAGTGATTTCCGTATACCCGGGATGACGTCCGTCACTCTCGTTTGTCTCGAAATTCACTCTTGTGAACCGTGCTTTGACTTCTCTCTTTAAACACTAAGATCGTTCATTTGATTTGTTTTAATTACAAGTGATTATTAGGAATTTTCTTTGATTAAAATTTTTGTATGGATTTTATTTCCGATCATGTATCGACCACCGCTAAGTTAACGAGCTGATGTTGATGAAGCACCGACCGCACTAACAAAATTGACAACTTGTTTAATCTATTATTTCTTATCGTCATACCATCAATGCCTTTATTTTATTATTCTCTTTAAGAATTCATACGCCATTTGCTTTGTCCTCTTTTGTACTGTTGATTTCGTACTAATTGTTGACTATTATTTCCATTCGTATTCGTTTGTTATCTTGTCACATTTTGAAACCCGAATATATTCCATGTTTATTTTGAAATAATAAACACCTTTATGTATTTCTACAACATATTATAAAAATTTTATGGAACTTGTCTACATTTTCTAATGATTTTCAATTAATGAAATAACTATCATAAGAAAAAGGTCAAATTTATACATCATATTTTGTATAACTAAAAATAATGTTTAAAAATAAAATCATGTTCTATCTATTGAACTAATTGACTTATCATACTTTACTTTTAATGTAATGAAATTGCCAGTTTAATTTATATTCCTAATAGTGATTTAATTTGGAAATTATATTCTCTAATTGTAACCATCAGTATGAGTTTAATTAATAAATTTATGTCATTCTTTCAAAGTTTCTTAAGACGACCAAATAAATTTTGAAACTATTTTAGTTCTATTTTTGATGTATCATCTTTATCAAAAAAGTACCTCAACTGAGTTTTAAGGTAATACAAACCCGGGACGGATAATTGTGACAAATGTTACTTTAATGTTAATATTTAATTCTTTCATAGCTCTCATTTTTCTAGTATTGTGATTTATTATGTTTTACGGTTACGTGAGTCTAGATCCCTCGTCGATCGTCAACCTTAAATCATTTTACCACATCTTGTCCGTTTATGCGTTTATTGAGTTTATTTTTATCTCGTTCTGTTCCTCGTAATGAAGATCACTATTTTGTTCTGAGTTTAAAATGAATCTTGGGAAGCAGTAAGTGTCACCAGGATTTATGCGTGTACTAGTGGAATGATTGAGGACCGAATCTCTTAATGAATGGAGTTAATAAATTCGTTACAACCTCGAGGAGTAAGTTGAAGCCGACACCGCAAGTGGAAAGACTCTTGAGATCAAGTAGTTATTATCAAGGGTTCTTTCAAGGTTTTCTCGATGATTAACGGTGGAGATCTATACTCGATGTTTATGTTCGACCTTTTCTTTTATGTACTTATATGGTGTGTGATCTAGTCAAATGATCGTAAGTTGTGGGAACTTGAGACGGCATCATCCGATGACGTCCGATCATGTAGAACACATATTATGTAATATCTTTTTGACTTTCAACGACGATGTTTATTGAGACTTTAATGCGCGTTGGCGAAAGTAAGATGGTGTCTTTGTATTATCTTTTGAGTAGGGTCCCACGTATGAGCACCCTCCGACGACGAAAATGTTTTTCTTGTTAGTTCTTTTTTTTATGTGTGTCTATGGCTATCCGGCTGATGGATATCCTTTAAATTGCAACTTTCCTTTTAACTATACTTACCTGAAAATCCTGTCATCTATTCTTGTCGTCGAATGAGCTTCGTGTGATTCATAAAATTTGATGTGTCGAGCTTGACGGGTGACTGATGGATAAGGATTTATTTATTCCTTTTTGGTGAGATACAACTTGACGACAAGTTGCGTTTTGTAAAAGAACCAGTGGAGATCGTGGATCGAGATACACGTAGGAACGTAAGGACTTCTTATTAAGGAATGTCGTCATCCTTCCGGGTAGTGATCAACTCGTGTATGAGGTGAGTTGAGCGTCGGGACGTCGCTCCCTTAAGGTGGTGAGGATGTAAAACCCGTAAAAATAATCATAATTTAATTCTACTTTCAATTATTTTGAAGTATTTTATAACGTTAAATATTATTATGTTTAACGGTTTAAGTTGAAACCGATATTAAATATTATATTTTAATATTTTGACGAGTAACGAGGGCAACTAGTGATCGCGATACCGACGGATGCCTAAAAATTTTATATTTTATTATCGATCGTTTCGATATTTAATACTTTCGACGATATCGTTTTAATTACGTATCGAGTCGTTATATTATTATTTTTCGTGTGCGTTTAAACTTTTTAAGTATTTTTACGAAACCCGAGTCTCGTAAATATTTTAAAATTTACAATTTACATTTTCTACCCTTTTAAACTATTTTATTACATTTTGGACCTAAACCATCACAAATTGGCAAAAACTACCCTAACCTTAGACTATATAATGTTTTTCCACTTACACTTTTACACATAAAATCATTTTAAAAATAAAAACAAAACCCACCATCTCTTTCTCTCTCTTGTTTTGCCAAAACATCAACCACCATCACCAAATCCATACAATTTTCAATTTAACTCAAGATTTAGGATGATTTGAGCTAAATCAAAACTAGACCCATCTTAGTTTTGATCTTGTGATCACATTGGTATGATTTTCTTCAACATGCATTAACATTTTTTTCAAAATTTATTTTCTTGATGAACTATACTTGTTGATCCATTTTGAGGGAATAAATAGGTGTTAATATTATTATATTACATAGTAGAGTGTTTGCATGTTTGAGTTTTTGAGTTGATTTATTAGATTTTTACATACAAGTGATTTAGGAGTGTTAGGATGGGTTTATGGTGATATTAGAATGTTAGAATAATGATAAAAATGATTGGTTTTGATCAAAAACTTGATTTTGTAAGAGATTTTTATAGTCAATTTTGGGCAGTAGGTTTGAGGCTATTTTCGAGGGTCTTAATTCTGAATATAGACTGATATTATGGGATTATGTTGTAGAGAGTTTCGTTAGCTTCGATTTGATATAAGGTAGGCCTTCCAACTCCAAACGAGGTGGAAGATACACTAGTTTGATTTTCGTGTACCGGGAGACGAGTGTCGACACAATCCGAAAATTGTTGTCGATATTTGGACTTCGAATCTCGGGGACTATAAAATGAGTTTCAAAATGATTCAAGGGCTGTTCTCAGGCTCCAAGTTTAGAATTTTGAGTCTATTTTTAGAATCAATTGGCGGTTTTATAAATGGAGTTGTTTAGAATGGTCAAAATGGTTTCGTAAGTCAAGGTCGCTAAACTGTCCGGATTTTGTGATTCAAAGATGAGTCGGGCATGGAACTTTAGAAGTAAAATCTTTTGATGGGCTCGTGAGAGGACTTTCTACATATAGTAAGTAAGCTCTCTGAGTAGTATCATAAAAAGTTGATATGTTTAAGTATGGGAAAACGGCTTGGACATTCAGTATGTTCCGGCAGATTTTTATTAAAGACATAGAATAATAAAATGAATATATAGGAGAGTGTAATAGTATCACTTGTATCGTTTTCTCTCGACTTTGTCGTAATTATATGAGTCGAGTTTTATATTCTTATGTATGGTTTATTTCTCGAGTCTATAATTAATGAACGCACCTCATTTGATAGGTTGCGGTTCTCATGTTTGAAAGGCATCATCTATCGTCGGCGATCGTCTCATTATCACTATCGGCTAAGGTGAGTCTATAGCCTCGCTTTATACTAGTTATTAAATGATTTTAAACCCGCGAGGGGGAATACATGTTTTTATAAACTTAGAACACAAGTCTTTTATGGTATGCTTGTCCCTCTATGAATAGACCCGTGGTTGCCTTTAAATTGCATTAAGTGATTGCCATTATTAAAGCCTCAATTATGGACCGTTAATTAACCTATGATGGGTTAACCGCTAGTACAATTAATAGATCTATGGGGAAAGCCGCCCCGGTTCAGTTTGTGTGGACTTGTCACAGAAGCTTAGGCCCGACCTCCACACTGTTAGGAACATATTGTATTGAGAAGTCAGGTATACGGCAATGTACTATTAATCTGGAGGTAATCGACAATTAATAAATCTCCTGTCTTATCAGACCTCTAAAGGGAGCATTTAAGGGCTCGGTTCCATGAGCTTATTGCAATTTATGCTATATACAATTATCATTGTTGATGCAAATTATTATTTGATGCTTATAAGCATGCCACAAACTTATAATCTTTGCTTGTGTTCAAATTGATTACATAAACCTATAGATTCACTCGGCATTTTTGCTGATTGTTTTACTCACATGTATTTCAGGTAATCAGGAAGTGGAAGCTTGGAGGTCACGGGAATGAAGTTGTGCACTGCTTTTGTTGTTCAAACTCTTTGATTTATTTATCGTTCCATTTTTAAAACAAACTAATATGTTGTTTTAACTTATCTTTTGGTAACGATTACTTGGGACTACGCTACTCTGGTAAATGTTTTAGGAACGATAAATCTAAAACGTCTCTTTTTGAGTCGTTCTTTATAAATTATGTGTTGTTGTATCATTGTTTAGCACCTAAAGATGTATTCCACTGCGTGTAAATTTGGGGGTGTTAAATCTAACAACTTGTAGACTTTGCTGAACAAAAGTTTTGGGTTTGATAGTGTTTGACTTTTTGTCAACGTTGACATTTGAAGCGTTAACACACTTATAGGCTAAATGTGAAAAGCTACCACAAGTATAACAGGCTTTTCTAGACATAACTCTAGGTCTAGAAGAAAAGAAACCTGTTCCATTATCACTAATTTGGCTTTTTGGTGACATAGTTTTTCTATACATTTCTGCATATTTAATACTAGGTTTTCTAACAACGTTTAAGCCAAGGTCAACAGTCTTGCCAGTGGTTGGGTTTGTCACTTTGATGGGTGTAGACTCATTTGGGCTATCACTAAGCATGCCACCCCTAACAAACAAGGTAGGGTTAGCTTTCTTCCATTGGTCCAAATTAGTCAACTTCTGCCTATTCCTCTACTGGGGTAAGAATTCTTGGTGGAGGAATAAATTCCTCTTCTTGGAGTTCTGGTAAACCAGTCCAAGATAAGTCCTTTCTTTGGACACCATAGAAGTCCCCAGCAGGTGGTGGAACACCAACATACTCTTTCATCCCAATCCCAGTCATATCCCTAGAATCCCTTTGTTCACTAACACATTTTTATAGGGTTTGTGAGGTTTTATCAAATCTCTGAATTTTAAGGTCTACATTATCCTTATTTTTGATAGCCTCATCTAACTTAGCCTGTAATTCAGCATTGACTCTCTCCATGATGTTTCTAATATCAATACTAGAATTTAAATCATGTTTTAAAATATTGATTTGATCTTTTAGGACAAGCTCCATTTTCTTATACTCAGCTACAGTCTTTTCAGTTTGAGTAAGAGCAAGTTGATAGTTAGACAACTTGCATCTTTCATTAACCACATCTGTTGTCAATTTTAAAACTTCTTTGTTAAGTCTTTCAGTATTTAGACGACTACCCTTACTACAAAAAGCATCATCATATACCTCACTGTCTGATGAAGATGAGGAATGTGCCATGAGAGCATAATGAACATGCTCTTCTTCTTCCTTTTCTGCAACCAAATCTTTGTTCTCTTCCTCATCCTTAGCCAAATAGCTCCAATCCCATCCAACACCATCAATTTCTTGCATTGCAACCATGGCTTTGGAATCCTGAGCCTTGATGATTTGGCTTGAGGGTTTTCCAGCATCAGATCTTCTTGGAGATCTGCATTCTCTCATAAAGTGTCCCATATGATGACAATTGTAACACTCAACCTTGGATTTATCAAATTTAGCAGTGTCCTTAGCATTAAAAGTCATCTTCTTCTTGAATCTTCTATTCCATCTGTTTGCTCTTATACTTGCAAGAGCCATATTCCACTTTATGTCCATCTCCTCCAAATGTTCATCACTAATTTGCTCAAGGTCCTCATATGTAATCACTGAACCATTGGGCAATGAAGCAATGAATGCACACACAGTACCTAGATCAATACCAGCAGGCTTAACTCTTGGTAAGTCAACTTTGTATGTGTCAGCGTCTGAATGTGAGGCGTTGATAGGATATGATCCAGCATTGACACAAGTTGATCCAGTAACGCGGTGCATGTATGACTCCTTTTGATCAAATTGACCTTTACTATGTGAGAAGAAGGCCATGTTTCCATTGGTAGACTTGCTTCCATGATCCAAAAGAGTTTCATTCTCCACCAGCCTCAGTTTGTTGTAAACATCATCAAAAGTAGAAATTTTGTGAGCGTTATTAGCAATTATAGATCTTGCTTCCATCTTCCATGCATCACCAAGGCTTTTAAGAAAAGTGGCGATAATATCAACATCACCAAGCACTGTTCCCATGAAGGACAGCTTGCTTGTAATGTCAAGAAGTCTGCTTCTCACACTACTTAGCTTCTCATTGGGTTGAGCTTAAAAAACAACATACTCATGCAAGAATTGCTTCTTTTTCTCTTGTACAGTATCAACATTACCACCATAAGAAACTTCAAGAGCTACCCAAAGATCTTTTGCAGACTCATAGCTTCTATATTTGTGCTGATTTTCTTGTCCCAAAGAGAGTTTCAGAATGCTTAGGGTTTTCATGTCACACCTTCTCTTTGCTATGTCCTTAGTTGAGACAGCTCTACCATCTTCTAGTTTTTCTCTTCTATCCTCTCCAGTAGAGCCTTGAACATTTGTTCTTTGTAAGATAGCAGCTGCAATCTTTTGAGCTTTATTGAATGTGTTTCCATATTCAATAATTTCCCATAGGGTGTAGTCATGGATTTATAGGTACTGCTCAAAGTTAAACTTCCAAAGCTCAAAATTGTGTGACAATCTAACATTTTCAGGTAGAGAATTATTTTCTCGTATAATATTTTGAAACTTATTTTTGTGTTGGTTGATGAACTCACAATTTACGGATTTAAATTTGGGCTTACGTGCATAATTTAGCGTCCTTTACGACTAAACCGGAAACCTTAGGATTACGTATTTACGTTTTTGAACTCCGTTTTGATGAGACAATTTTTATTAGATTCGTTTTGTGCCGTTGATTCATAATTTATAAAAACATTTTTCGTAAAACGACCCGAGGGCACGCAAATCGAGGAAACTAGAATCGAAGAGTACCCGTAAATTAGCGGGATGGGACAAAATAAATTATCCCACCCCACTATCTATGGGACGGCCCAAGCTAGACACCACTTCAAGGATGTGGCATCATTTTAGCTCTTAGCTTACAAGTGTAAGCTTAGCCTTACACTTAAGCTACTTCATCCCACTAAACAAGTAAAACCATCTAACCTTCTCATTTACCACCATTCATACATGCAAACAACTACTCAAACTCTCTCACTCTCCACCCCATTGCCGTCCCATACTCAAGAACAAACACCCCATTTGATATTTTCTAGCCACAAGATACTTGTTATCTAGCTACATTATGGAGTAACCTTGAAGCCTTGATTGCTTGGTGGCCATTTTAACAACAAAGGAGGTGATTTTCTTGTGTCCTAGGGCTGATTTCTCAACAAACTTTCTTGGTGTTTTATGATCTTGGAGATATATTTGGTGTTCATCAAGTTGTTGTCTTCCAAAAACAAGATATACTCTTGGTTGGTAAAGAAGATCATCCTTTTCATTTCTCTTGTTATTTTTGTAAAGATCAAATGTATTTTCTTTCTTGTTGTATATGTATAAGATGAATATATGATGATAAAAATGTTGTGTGGGGATCAAGTGTTGATAAATATGCTTAAAAAGATTAATAACCATAAGAAACAAGGCTAAAATCATGTTTAATTTGTTGGCTGTATAAAAACAGCATGTAACCAAAACTTAAACTGATAAATTTGCATGGTGGAATCCATTTACAGTAAGTATAAGATGTCATACACATGTGAGAGTTGGTCATGCAATGGAATCATTAAAATGAGTGAGATATGATCAAAACAAGATGAGTGTGCTAATCTGAATAATCTGTTTTGTAGGGACTGTTAAGGATAGTTAAACATAAAATGAGCAGTAGCTATACCTAACTTAATTGTATCACATAATATGAAGTTCATGCCATCCAAAAATGAGCTTCTAATTCATTGTAGAACTCTATATATGATAAAAATGGTGAAGATGAAAATAAAAATCAGATTTTGAGGAATTAATGTTTAATACTATTATATAAGCACTCAAATTATATAGTATAAAATGTGAAATTAAAACCCACTAACTTATGAATTTCATTTATATAAATATTTATAAGGTTAAATAAATGGACAATTTATAAAAATGGTAGTTGAATAATATTTATAAGTTATAAAAACTATAAACATGATTTTTACGACTTTTTCGGCTATTACCGTAAAATTAACGTTTTTCGCCAATTAAAACTTAAACGATCAAACCCGTCTAATGTAAAGTTTTTAAAAGTCATATACTGATATGTAAGTATCTAATACAAGTAAAAACCGATAAAACCCGAACTATAGGACATACGGACATTAACGAGCTAAGTAAGCATATTGGACTAATAATTGGACTAAATAAGTTAAACACTTATAAAAAGTACTTATTGGGCTTAACCCATTTGGGCCCAACATGTAAAGTGTAAATAATGATAATATAAGTATAAAATGAACTAATACAAGTTAAAGAACTTATAATAAGCTTATTGGACTTAAAACATGTAAATAGGTAAAACTAGTAAACTAGTAAAAAGTTACCAATACATAAACACTAATAAACAAGGATATATAAACCCACTTGATCATCATCATATGTACAAAATCATCATATGTATATTTGTTATTTTGATAAAGTCATTGGACAAGAGTCTAAGACCGATTATTATTTATATAGGTTTCCGTGACCAAAGCACGCCCGTAGCCGATAATCCGCCTTTCATTATCAACGTGAGTTCATAGCCTCACACTCTTTTAACTGTTTTATAAAATGATTTGTAAACCCGCGAGGGAGATAACATGCTAGATTTTGATAAAAATAGAACACAAGTAGTCCCGATGGTATGCTTAATGATATGGACCCGAATGATGCTATGACCCTATAAACGAGATAAAAAGGATTATTAGTAGTTAGGTTATGTTACTTAAAGTCCATTTAGCATGAATTGTGAACTACCGGGATTTGGTAGACGCTTATGCATATGATAGTACTATTTGGGGACGATCACCCCAGTTCGCGCCTTGACGGTTGATCCCGTCGTACCACATTGATTGGTAAGCGAATTTATGTATGAGAAGATTTCCATAGCGTGATTTTTGTGACGACACGCTAACTTAGATGGGCAAATTGTTTGTCGGGTTCGCGGCCCGTTGTTTTCATAGTAAGGTAACAATGTCATGCGACTAATAATAATCCATAATTTATTTCAATACAATACGATAACGATGCTAATAACGATAATAATATTACCTATAATGGTAATATTGAGGATACGGTCTCATGGACGGTTTAAGATGTATGCTTGATTTATATATTGCCTGACTAGCAATACGAGGACTTACTTCCGATATTATACTTGTGTTCTGATTTCAACGATTGTTTTATATAACGGTTTTATTAAAATCTATGAATTCACTCGGCATTCGCTGATATGATTTTTGCATGTTTTTATCTCAGGTGCTTGAAGGTAATCCGGATGGAGATCGACTCTGACGGCCCACATAATATTAAAAATGTTTATTCGATCTATCTTTTGTAAACTTAATGACCTGTATAATTTGGGACCTGTTGTACACTTTAAAACTTTTTATCGAATGAATGTATGTTGAACCTTGTAAAACCATTTTTATGTGTTGTCTATGATTGGAGTTATTGTGCTATCCCGTAACACTCTGAAAGACCCTTCTGCTGTACCGATACGAAAATTGAGAGTGTTACAGTTTGGTACCAGAGCTCTCGTTATAGAGAACAAAAGATTTTAAAAACCAAGGTTTTGAACAAAACTTTTCAAAATCTTTTAACTATGAACATTTGAGAAAATATTTGAAAAATCTTTTGACTATAACGGTGCCAAAGTTCTCTGACGTTACCAACAAGCCCTATTGAGAAGATATATATTTTGATATATATAATTTAATTTATATATATGTATATATCATTGTTTCAGTATGTAATCGCTTAATAAGTATGTTATCCTAATACGAGATATATATAAATGCAGATTTTCATGGCTGACCCTAATATTCCTGTAGAGAACCATGCTATTCCCGAACCTGATGTAGATGATGATCCTTATTTAGACTTAGTAGATTATGATATGGATGATGAGGAGGAACCATTTGAGGATCCCGAGCCCGAGATAGGACTAGGAGATCAGATTGCCCCTCAGGTTGATATGGTAGAAAATGAGATTGATAATGTTGATATTGAGAATGATGATGAGATTGGGTTAGATAATTTAGATGATGAGATTGACGACGAGAATGTCGAGGAGGATATAGGTATAGACGATGAGGTTGATGATGATGAGGAAACCGAGCTTATTTACCCTTATGATGTTCCAGAGGGCGAGCCTTTACCCCCACCAGTTTATTTGTCTGATTCTGAGGTTGAGCTACCTAGGGATGAAATGTCTGAATCGTCTGAATCTGATTCTGAATCAGAGGAGGATGAGGATGATAATGCACCTGACGATAATGATGGTATTGCTACTCGTAGACGTGTGATAAGAGAGTCGTCTAGTGCTCGAGAGGCTACTCATATTGATGGTCTTGCATAATGGGCCTTGAGACGTGATCTAGATGCTTCCCGTGTTAAGAGTAGTATGACAGAGATTGGATTAGGTGTTGTTCAGAGTCATGTTGCTTATTTGGAGTCGAAGACTAAGGTTGGTGAGAAAGAGCGGGAATTGCTTAGTTTGGATTTGACTGATGTAGAGTGTGGTTTGAATGAGGCTTTTAGGAGGTTATCGGTGTTAGAAAGTGGTGAGTTTGCTGCTATGAAGAAAAAGGTGAATTCTATGGAGATTCAGTTGAGTGTAGCTCGTGCGATGCGTGAGAAAGCTGAAAAGGAGTTGAATATATCCGTTAGTAGATTTTATGCTGACATGGTTGAAAAAGGAGTGATCCGTAAGCGCCCAGCTGAAGATGTGTCTAGTGATCGTCCGACAAAGATACAGAAGACGATGGATGATGGACCATCTGGCGGTTCTCAGTAGACCAGTTTGTATTTAGTAGTGACCTTTGTATCTTTTGTACTTTTGTAGCTTTGACTGAACCGACTTGTTACTAGACTTGGCACAAATTTTGAGTATGTATAGTGCTAGAACTTTGATATGGGATGTAACTAAGACAATGCTTTTGTTTCAAATCGAATGAAATATGTATCTTGTCTTGAATTCCATATTATGCTTTATTTGTATCTTGATTATGAATTCAATCCATATTATATGAACCCCTTGTTTGGGTGAATGCTTAATACTTTGAAATTGTGAAATTATAGAACTATGCCGCCCAAGAAGGCTGTCACTGAGGATGATGTACGTAGGATTATTACGGAGCAAGTTACCGCATCTATGACTGAATTTATGGCAAGTGCTAGAAATGAAGCTGGCGGTAGTGGAGCTGGCGGTAGTGGAGCTGGCGGTAGTGGAGCTGGCGGTAGTGGAATTGGCGGTACTAATGTGAATGTGAATGCTAATGCTGGAGGAAATATAGGAGGACTTAGAACTAATGCACCTGAAGTTGGTGGCTGTACTTATGTGACGTTCATGAAGTGTGAACCTCTACCTTTTAATGGAACTGGAGGTGTTGTAGGATTAAGCCAGTGGATTGAGAAGATTGAGTCGGTGTTTCGGATTAGTAAGTGTAAGGAGGAAGATAAGGTGACTTTTACTATGGCTACTCTTAAAGGTCGTGCGTTGACTTGGTGGAACGGGAGAATTGCTTTCATGGGTATTGATGCTGCTAATGCTACTCCTTGGGCAGAAATTAAGAAGTGGATGACTTTGGAGTTTTGTCCTCGTAGTGTGATTATTAGGTTAGAACAAGAGTTGATTCATCTGAAAATGAAAGGTGTGGACATTGATAGTTACACAAACCGATTCCATGAGTTAGCCTTGCTATGTCCTCGATTGGTGGAACCCGAAGAGATCCGAATTGAACAATATATTAAAGGGTTGACCAAGAATATCCGGGAGACGTGACATCATCTAAACCATTGACCATTGGCTTACCAACTCATTGGACAGATAATTCAGGATAGGGAAGATGAAGCCCGTGTTGGTGAGAAAAGAAAGGGAGACGGTGATCGTGTAGATAGAGGTGATAATAGGAAGAATTTCAATCGCCGTCAGAACCAGAGAAAGGGGAATGCAAATGCTCTTACCAACAACACACCGCGCAACGATGATAGATGTCCTAAGTGTGGCAACAAGAGGCATGCTGGCGACTGCTGGAAGTGCCAAAATTGCGGAAAGCTTGGACACAAGGTTGAAAGGTGTAAGAAGGGAACCATTTGCTTCAACTGTAATGAAGAAGGTCATAGGAAATCGGAATGCCCCAAGTTGAAAGCGATTGTACCTGGAAGAAACCCCCAGGGTGGTGTCTATCAACTTGGAGAAATTGAGGTGAAGAAAGAGGATCCAAATGTCGTTACCGGTACGTTTTTACTCAACAATCACTATGCTGTTGCTTTATTTGATTCGGGTGCTGATAGGAGCTTTGTATCCACTAAATTTAGTGCCCTTATTGACATTGAACCTGTTGAGATAAATACCAGTTACGAGGTGGAATTGGCTGATGGTAAATTAGTGAAAACTAATAAGCTATTAGGAGGATGCTCTCTAAATCTCTTAAACTATTCCTTTCCGATTGATTTGATGTTGATAGAATTAGGTAGTTTTGATATTATTATTGGTATGGATTGGTTGTCGTTGAATAATGCTACTTTTTTATGTGGAGAGAAGAAGGTTAAGATTCCTCTTAGGAATAGAACGTTAGTAATTGATGGTAATCGAGGTGAATCCCGTTTGAAAATCGTTTCATGCATTAAAGTCCAAAAGTACATCAGGAACGGTTGTGAGTTATTCTTAGCTCAAATGACCGGGAATGAGTCTAGGGAGAAACGATTGGAAGATGTACCTATTATTTGTGAATTTCCTGAGGTATTTCCTAAAGATTTACCCGGACTTCCACCGATAAGGCAAGTAGAGTTTCGAATCGATTTAATTCCTGGTGCTGCACCGGTGGTACGTGCGCCATAACGATTAGCCCCTTCTGAATTAAAGGAGTTATCTGAGCAACTTAAGGAGTTGTCTGATAAAGGTTTTATTCGACTGAGCTCGTCGCCTTGGGGAGCTCCAGTCTTGTTCGTTAAGAAGAAGGATGGATCTTTTCGTATGTGCATTGATTATAGGGAACTAAATAAGTTGACAATTAAAAATCGATATCCTTTACCTAGGATTGATGATTTGTTTGATCAACTACAAGGATCTAGTGTGTATTCTAAGATAGATTTGTGGTCAGGATATCACCAACTTCGCGTCCGTGAAGAAGATATTCCTATAACTGCATTTAGAACTCGTTATGGACACTATGAATTTCAAGTAATGCCATTTGGGTTAACTAACGCACCTGCGGTTTTCATGGATTTAATGAATCGAGTGTGCAAGCCCTACTTGGATAAATTTGTGATTGTGTTTATTGACGATATTCTAATCTATTCTAAGAATGAAGATGAACATAGAGAACATTTAAGGATTATTTTGAATTTGTTAAAGGATGAAAGGTTGTATGCTAAGTTTTCGAAATGTGATTTTTGGTTAGATTCTGTGCAATTTCTTGGTCATGTGATTAACAAAGATGGAATTCATGTTGATCCTACAAAGGTTGAAGCCATTAAGAATTGGTCTGCACCAACAACGCCAACGGAAGTGCGACAGTTCTTAGGATTGGCTGGCTATTATAGACGATTCATTAAAGAATTTTCTTTAATAGCTAAACCCTTGACTAAGCTTACCCAGAAGAATAAACCTTTCGTTTGGGGAAGTGATGAGGATGGAGCATTTCAGACATTGAAGCAAAAATTATGTAGTGCACCAATTTTATCATTAACCGACGGGAGTGAAGATTTTGTAGTGTATTGTAATGCATCTCTTAGAGGCTATGGAGCTGTTTTGATGCAGCGAGAAAAAGTGATAGCTTATGCTTCTAGGCAATTAAGGAAGAATGAGGAGAATTATACTACTCATGATCTGGAGTTAGGAGCTGTAGTCTTTGCTCTTAGGTTGTGGAGACATTATCTGTATGGCACCAAGTGTACGGTATTCACCGATCACGAAAGCCTACAGTATATTCTCGACCAGAAGGAATTGAACATGAGGCAACGAAGATGGAAAGAATTGTTAAGTGATTATGATTGTGATATAAAATATCACCCAGGAAAAGCCAATGTTGTTGTCGATGCGTTAAGCAGGAAAGATAAAGAGCCTATCAGGGTATGTTCTCTAGTCTTGACCGTGCACAATAATTTTCCTGAGCAAATTAGAAATGCGCAAATAGAAGCTTGTAAGAAAGAAAATTTTGTTAATGAAGGGTTCCGAGAAGAAGGAGATCCTTTAGAGGTTAGAGCTGATGGAGTGAAATGCTTAAGAGGTCGTATGTGGATACCTAAGATTGGAGGCTTAAGAGATTTGATTATGTTAGAGTCCCATAAATCTAAGTATTCCATTCATCCAGGATCTGATAAGATGTACCATGATTTGAAGAAGTTGTACTGGTGGCCGAATATGAAAGCTGATATTGCTATGTATGTTCTTCAATGCTTGACTTGTGCTAGAGTTAAAGCGGAACATCAAAAGCCATCAGGACTACTTCAACAACCAAAGTTTCCTGAATGGAAGTGGGAGCGAATTACGATGGACTTTATCACCAAGCTTCCTAGAACATCATCTGGAAACAACTCGATTTGGGTTATTGTCGACAGACTGACCAAATCAACACACTTCATTCCGGTTAAAGAGTAGTTCTCACTGGAGAAGTTGACTCGTATTTACCTTGAGAATGTTGTATGCAAGCATGGAGTGCCTGTATCGATCATTTTAGATCGAGATCCTAGATTCGCATCGAATTTTTGGAAATCTCTCCAAAGATATTTGGGAACGAATCTCGACATGAGCACTGCTTATCACCCCCAGACTGATGGGCAGAGTGAAAGGACGATACAAACACTAGAAGATATGTTGAGAGCTTGTGTGTTAGATTTTGGTAAGAATTGGGATAAACATTTTCCGTTAGCAGAGTTTTCGTATAACAATAGTTACCATTCTAGTATTAAGGCTACACCGTTTGAAGCTTTGTATGGTAGGAAGTGTAGATCTCATGTATGTTGGAGTGAAGTTGGGGATACCCAGCTCACGGGACCGGAATTGATCCGGGAGACTACGGAGATGATAGTTCAGATTAAGAATAGGTTGTTGACTGCCCGTAGTAGACAGAAAAGTTACGCGGATGTGCGGCGGAAGCCGATGGAGTTTAAAGTGGGTGACCGAGTAATATTGAAAGTATCGCCATGGAAAGGCGTTATAAGATTTGGAAAGCGAGGAAAATTGAATCCCCGTTATATTGGACCCTTTAAGATTTTATCTAGAGTAGGTCCGGTGGCTTACAAACTAGAGTTACCCCCAAAACTTCATGGTGTTCACAACACATTCCATGTATCTAATCTGAAGAAATGTCTAGCAGTGAGTGATGAGAAAATTTTGTTGGATAAGGTTCGAATAGATGGGAAGTTGCATTTTATCGAAGAACCCGTAGAGGTTATGGATCGTGAATTAAAGCAACTAAAACAAAGTCGGATACCTATTGTCAAGATCCGATGGAATTCAAAGCATGGACCGGAATATACCTGGGAACGAGAGGATGAAATGTGGAAAAATTTCCGTACCTCTTCGATTTCAATAAGAAACGAACATCAAAATGAAATGGATCACGAGGACTTTGATCCCTTTTAGGAGGAAAAGCTGTGACAATCTAACATTTTCAGGTAGAGAATTATTTTCTCGTATAATATTTTGAAACTTATTTTTGTGTTGGTTGATGAACTCACAATTTACGGATTTAAATTTGGGCTTACGTGCATAATTTAGCGTCCTTTACGACTAAACCGGAAACCTTAGGATTATGTATATACGTTTTTGAACTCCGTTTTTGATGAGGCAATTTTTATTAGATTCGTTTTGTGCCGTTGATTCATAATTTATAAAAACGTTTTTCGTAAAACGACCCGAGGGCACGCAAATTGAGGAAACAAGAATCGAGGAGTACCCGTAAATTAGCGGGATGGGACAAAATAAATTATCCCACCCGACTATCTATGTGACGGCCCAAGCTAGACACCACATCAAGGATGTGGCATCATTTTAGCTCTTAGCTTACAAGTGTAAGCTTAGCCTTACAATTAAGCTACTTCATCCTACTAAACAAGTAAAACCATCTAACCTTCTCATTTACCACCATTCATACATGCAAACAACTACTCAAACTCTCTCACTCTCCACCCCATTGCCGTCCCATATTCAAGAACAAACACCCCATTTGATCTTTTCTAGCTACAAGATACTTGTTATCTAGCTACATTATGGAGTAACATTGAAGCCTTGATTGCTTGGTGGCCATTTTAACAACAAAGGAGGTGATTTTCTTGTGTCCTAGGGCTGATTTCTCAACAAACTTTCTTGGTGTTTGATGATCTTGGAGATATATTTGGTATTCATCAAGTTGTTGTCTTCCAAAAACAAGATATACTCTTGGTTGGTAAAGAAGATCATCCTTTCCATTTCTCTTGTTATTTTTGTAAAGATCAAATGTATTTTATTTCTTGTTGTATATGTAGATGATGAATATATGATGATAAAAATGTTGTGTGGGGATAAAGTGTTGATAAAAATGCTTAAAAAGATTAATAACCATAAGAAACAAGGCTAAAATCATGTTTAATTTGTTGGCTGTATAAAAACAGCATGTAACCAAAACTTAAACTGATAAATTTGCATGGTAGAATCCATTTACAGTAATTATAAGATGTCATACACATGTGAGAGTTGGCCATGCAATGGAATCATTAAAATGAGTGAGATATGAACAAGATGAGTGTGCTAATCTGAATAGTCTGTTTTGTAGGGACTGTTAAGGATAGTTAAAAATAAAATTAGCAGTAGCTATAGCTAACTTAATTGTAGCACATAATATGAAGTTCATTCCATCCAAAAATGAGCTTCTAATTCATTGTAGAACTCTAGATATGATAAAAATGGTGAAGATGAAAATAAAAATCAGATTTTGAGGAATTAATGTTTAATACTATTATATAAGCACTCAAATTATATAGTATAAAATGTGAAATTAAAACCCACTAACTTATGAATTTCATTTATATAAATATGTATAAGGTTAAATAAATGGAAAATTTATAAAAATGGTAGTTGAATAATATTTATAAGTTATAAAAACTATAAACATGATTTTTACGACTTTTTCGGCTATTACCGTAAAATTAACTTTTTTCGCCAATTAAAACTTAGACGATCAAACCCGTCTAATGTAAAGTTTTTAAAAGTCATATACTGATATATAAGTATCTAATACAAGTAAAACCGATAAAACCCGAACTATAGGACATACGGACATTAACGAGCTAAGTAAGCATATTGGACTAATAATTGGACTAAATAAGTTAAACACTTATAAAAAGTACTTATTGGGCTTAACCCATTTGGCCCCAACATGTAAAGTGAAAATACTGATAATATAAGTATACAATGAACTAATAAAAGTTAAAGAACTTATAATAAGCTTATTGGACTTAAAACATGTAAATAGGTAAAACTAGTAAAAAGTTACCAATACATAAACACTAAAATGAGTAAACAAGGATATATAAACCCACTTGATCATCATCATATGTACAAAATCATCATATGTATATTTGTTATTTTGATAAAGTCATTGGACAAGAGTCTAAGACCGATAATTATTTATATAGGTTTCCGTGACCGAAGCACGCCCGTAGCCGATAATCCGCCTTTCATTATCAACGTGAGTTCATAGCCTCGCACTCTTTTAAATGTTTTATAAAATGATTTGTAAACCCGCGAGGGAGATAACATGCTAGATTTTGATAAAAATAGAACACAAGTAGTCCCGATGGTATGCTTAATGATATATACCCGAATGATGCTATGACCCTATAAACGAGATAAAAAGGATTATTAGTAGTTAGGTTATGTCACTTAAAGTCCCATTAGCATGAATTGTGAACTACCGGGATTTGGTAGACGCTTATGCATATGATAGTACTATTTGGGGACGATCACCCCAGTTCGCGCCTTGACGGTTGATCCCCGTCGTACCACATTGATTGGTAAGCGAATTTATGTATGAGAAGATTTCCATAGCGTGATTTTTGTGACGACACGCTAACTTAGATGGGCAAATTGTTTGTCGGGTTCGCGACCCGTTGTTTTTATAGTAAGGTAACAATGTCATGCGGCTAATAATAATCCATAATGTATTTCAATACAATACGATAACGATGCTAATAACGATAATAATATTACCTATAATGGTAATATTGAGGCTACGGTCTCATGGACGGTTTAAGATGTATGCTTGATTTATATATTGCCTGAGGACTTACTTCCGATATTATACTTGTGTTCTGATTTCAACGATTGTTTTATATAACGGTTTTATTAAACTCTATGAATTCACTCGGCATTCGCTGATATGATTTTTGCATGTTTTTATCTCAGGTGCTTGAAGGTAATCCGGATGGAGATCGACTCTGATGGCCCACATAATATTAAAAATGTTCATTCGATCTATGTTTTGTAAACTTAATGACCTGTATAATTTGGGACCTGTTGTACACTTTAAAACTTTTTATCGAATGAATGTATGTTGAACCTTGTACAACCATTTTTATGTGTTGTCTATGATTGGAGTTATTGTGCTATCCCGTAACACTCTGAAAGACCCTTCCGCTGTACCGATACGAAAATTGAGAGTGTTACAAATTGTCTGGGTCTAGCATGGGAATCTTGATGTTGGGGGTTGAGGAGGAGGAGTAGTTTACTTCTGGGGTAGACATGATGTTTTTAGGGTTTTGTGAAAATTAGGGTTTTTTGGCGATTTAGGGTTCTTGTGTTCTTTAGATCAAAGTTTCTCAACAAGCTCTGATACCACTTGTTGATCCCAAACTTAGATCGATTTAGCTTGTGTAAACGAGAGTAAATCAAGTTAAACACGTAGAGAAACTTTGTTGTGTAAAAAACAATTTAAGTATTATGCGGAATTAATACTCAAACAAGAACACACAAACAATTGTAAAACAAACTTTCACTTGATTGATTAGAACAAACTTGCATACAATGAAAGTGTTAAACGTATGAAAAACTTATATTGAAACAAAACCTAAAGGTCTTCTTTTATAGACTAAGAAGCCTTGTAAAAGAGTCTGCGTATCAGCTATTATAGGTAAAGATAAATATAGAAAATACATTGTTGATCATATCTTTACTAGAAAAAAACTAGAAACATAATACGCATAGACTAAATCTTCTATCAGTGCTTGACTTCATCCTATCAACGCTTGACATCTTCCTATCAACGCTTGTTCTGTCAACGCTTGTTTTCTTCTTATCAACGCTTGTTTTCTTCTTGTCAGCGTCCAAGTGTAGTGGCTACATTTTATTCCCAACAAACACTTTCCATTTATTCCTTGCTTCTTCACATACTGTGAAAAGTAAGAGATCTTTATGAGTCCTACGCAGTATTTTTGTAATATTTCCAGAACATCCGTGTAATACGCAAGTACTACAATGAAGATGGAAATCCTGCTTGAGCCAACATCAAACAAGCTCATGGTAGGTGACACGTGCGGTTCTTTAAGAACCAATCTTGTGAAAACTGGAAAGAAATAGTAGTTTAATTCTTAATTGAACTTAAACTCGTTCCAAGCCTCTACGCATTATCGTATGATCTTGCCAGAACACTCAGAGTGACACTCTTTAGTGTTCATAGTGACGAGTGGAAATCCTTCTAGTGTTAACATCAAACAGCACTTGGTAGGTGACAAGCAAGATTCTATTTGAATCAAGCTCGTGACAACTGGAAAGCAACGATGGTGAAAATCTTAATTGAAATTCACTTGTTCCAGGTTTCATGAATTGACGGCTTCAATCACAAGGATAATTTATCCAAGTTATTCACTCTTTATGTTCGCAGTCAAGCTTAATGATCGTCGAATAAAGAGAACGGGTTTACCCGTGAAATCCTGTCAGGAAGTTACTTAATTGAAACTATCCATCACAGGTACGATATCTAATATCGTCCAACGGTCTTCACCGACCGGAGGTAAAATGCTACCGATATAGAATGAAATGTTCTAAGCCATTTCGTTCGTGTCTTGTTATGTTGCGGCATTTGAAGACGGTGACGTTGCGGTGTACCAGTAGAAGTCGTCCTCACATACTTATTCCTTCTGCATCAAATATTTTTGCAAATTCAAGAAAGTATGACCTAAAAGTCTTCCGCTGTATCGACTCTGAAACTTTCAAGAATTCAACAAAGGATAGGTGTGTGGGACATGAATTCACAAAGAGGCGAACATCACAAGAAGATAAAGATTGCACGTGAAAGGCCAAAAGAACATGTTCCAAGCAAAAGCCTGATATTATTCAACACATATTCACAAAAAGAAGAAAAAGTTAAAGAAGAAAAGAGAAAGTGGACTACGAGCTCAAGAACAAGATCTAACATGCTAGATTAGGACTTTGTAAATTTAGAGTGACCTCCCTTTGGGGGAGATTGTTGGAAATACGTTTTACGTATAAAGAAAGTCTCGGTTACTCCAACAATATAGTTATAGGCTCGTAGTATTGTTTAAGTAATGTTTATGAATAGCCCGACCTATGAGCATGTTCATGGGCCGGAGGCCCAAGTGCATTTAAGGACTTGGGTATATAAACCTCTTTCCACCATGGAAAGAGGTGTTGGTTGTTTCATTTCTCAAATTAATACACATAGTTTCTTTCACTTCTCTCTCTAGTTTATCTCTCTAGAAAAACATCAACCCTCTTAAAATACAAAGATTATCACGATTCTACAATTGGAATCAGAGCCTCGGTTCATTCCTTGGATTGTCGTGTTTTTTTTGTCATTGATTTTGGTGGTTAAATTTTTTTTCTGGTCCGAATCTAATATGATTTGTTGTGTCACAGTATTCTGGTCATGGTTTATCATTTGTCATATCATGCTACTATCATTTGTCATATCATGCTACTATTTTGTCTAATATGGTCATGGTATCATAAGTCCAAGTAATGTCCATGGTTTCTATGTTTTCTGGTCAAAAGTCAATCAAGCCTAAAAAGTCATCAGTCCATGGTGTCCACGTTTTCGAGGTATGCGTTTACTAGATCTTGATTCTTTAAGATCTGGTTTATACATGTTTTTCTGGGTTTCTTGTTTCCTCATTTTTTGACGATGAAGAAAAAGCTAGATCCTGAAAATCAGGAAAAAGGTACTATGGATAAGTTTTCAGACAGATGCATTCCGATGGATGCATTCCGATAGATGCATTCCGATGCATGCATTCCGATGCTATCATTCCGATGGCCACTTTCGATCGCATTGACTGCGATGGGGTTTTTTGACAAATTCTGATGGGTTCGACTGTACCTATTGCGATGCGACTCATTCCGATGGGTCTCATTGCGATGGGTGGTTTGACCCATTGCAATGTTGTATAAGACGTCATGCTGTTGAATTTTTTTCAACATTCCGATGGAAGTGAAATGCATTGCGATGGTTTAGAAAACATTGCGATGATTTTTTTAAATAAAAAACTTTGTGACCTTGATTGTGGTAAAATACGACCTTTAGGAAAAGGGGCGTAAAAGCGGTAAGTATTGAGTGATGATTTAGGAAAAATCAACACTAATGACCCTTAATGAAATGAAAGTTCGTTTCCCAAGGAGGTATATGTGTGTGACTAAGATGTTCAAGATTTGTGATTAATATTTGGTTTAGAAAGGGATGAGAAAATAAAATGACGAAGACGTAAAAATAAAAATTAACAAAAAAAATCACTACTAGAAAGTTAAAACGTAGAACCTTAAAAACCACAAAAATAAAAATTAATTCTAAAAATTACCAAAAATTCACCAAAAATGAAAAATAATAAACTAAGAGTTTACCAATGATCAAAACTTTTTCAAACCTTTTAAATAATTAAATATTCAATTTTTAAATGCTAATTAAAGCCCTAAAAATCAAATAAATTATCAAAAGCCCAAATAAAGATTTTTCAATTGGTAAACCTCTAAAATGACCTAAAAAGATTAAAAACTAGTTTTAGAAATTTTAAAACTAATAAAAACTATTTAAAATGATTTAAAAACTATTAAAACTTAAAATAATTATAGAAATTAATCTAGAAGAGATAAAATTATTCTAAAAGTTGCTAAATTCCTATTTTAATGTAATTAACCTAAGAAAAATGTAAAAAGTTGGAAAATGTGAAATTTCAAAAATAATAATAAAATAATATTAAAATAATATTAAAAATACAAAAATTATAAAAAATTCTAAAAACTTGCAAACTAGTTTATTTTAACCCAAATAATCAGAAAATCAAAGTGAAATTACCAAAATACCCCTAATGGGCCCTCAAATGGGTCAAATCCAAAATCAGTCAACACAAATGGGCTTTTGGGCCTAAAAAGTCAAACTTGGGACAATTGACTTGGAAAAGCCCTATCTGACTTAAAATTCAATTCTAAGAACAAAACTCTAAAGGCCCAAAAGCTGAAAATGAGCTTATCACAGCTTATTGAACACTCAGCTTATTCTTATTGGGCTTTTCAGCCCATTAAGCCATAAGCTAATGCCATAAGCTCTAATTTGACACACAACCTTCTTTTGGGATGCTTATGAGATCTGTAAAAAGAATTTTTGAAAAAGCTTACTAAATAAGCCATAAATAAGCAATGTATTATTTCACAAAACGACAAAATAGTCAGGTTTGAGAAATAATGCACCTCAGAACTTGGTTCAACTTGCAAAAGCTTTCAAATGGACTCAATAAGCAAAATCAATCAACAAAAATCCAATAAGCATAACCAATAAGCCAGAATAAGCACAAATGAACTTATGTAAAAGTCAAAGGAGTTGGTTTTCTAGTCAAACCCTAAAGTCAACCACCCAAATCCTCCAGTATGAACAAATGGGTCAAAATATGAGCACCTATTACAAAAACAAAGTTGTTGCAGGTTGGAATAAGCTATTATAGCTTATTGATAAGCTGACACCAGTTTTACACTATCAGTGGTAACTAGCAGGGGAAAGGAGTTCCCACTGCTTTGACTATTTGACCAAGCTTATTTGAGAGTTCTGGTTTGATTCAATTGGAAACAAAGGCACCCTTGTGATCAGTGAATCACAAGCAGTCAATAGCAACAATAAAATCACAAAATGGTTCACACAATAAGCCACAATAAGCCAAACAGTCACCAGATATGCACCAGATAGGGAAATAAGCAGTTAAGCACTTAATAAGCAGATTTAGCCACAATAAGCCAACCAAACTTAACAGGATGCATACACAAGCTATATAAACTAAGAACAATCACAAAGCAACAAGAATCAGATACTGAATCAAAGTAAATAACAAGATCAAAGCACTAGAAGTTACTGGTGAACAATGAACATATGCAGAAACAAGTTTGCTGATATACTTGACACTTTATCCAATTTCAAGCCTCAAATCCTTCTTCCCTGGTGTGATTAACTATGATTTAGCACTTGTTAGCCCTAACCTAAGCTTAGATCTAAGTGTCCTCAAAATCCTAGCCAATTTTACCAAATTTTGAAGATTTTATAGCCAAATAATGAATCTATGTGTTCAAAACCCTCAAACCTGCAAACAGATGAACAAATACACCAAAACAACAGATACCAACTCTTGCATACAACAAACAACCACTTAGCAGACCACAATCCTAACTTATGCAGTAATCCCAAACACCCTTTTAAAACTTGATTCCACAAATTTTCAAAGGCTTATGAAGATTCAACCCACAAATCAGATCACTAACACCTCAATAACATCAAACCAAACCAAATCAACAATAATCAACAACAATAACATAGATTCAAGCATAAACATGCAATAATCACCAAATTCAGAAAAATAAAAGAGAAAATGAAAAGGGAGAAGGATGCAAACCTCCAAGACCTACATCCAGGCCCTGGATTGTTTGAGCTTAGGTACTAGCAGAACAAGTACCAGCTTCCAAGCTGCTAAGAAGAACAAACCACAAGGTGAGATCAAAATGATGCTAACTTTCTGATTTTTGATGCACAAGCTTTATCACTTAAAACCTTGCCTCAAAAACCTTCAAACAAGATAATGGAACTCAGATTTTAGCTTCTCAAACACCAAACTTTTATAAATAACAGATTAGAACTCAAAATTTTAAGAAATTCAAACTTTATTTCAAAAAAAGGAATTACAAAGGTTAAAAGCTAAAATCTGGAACAAAGCTCTCTCACAGGTTGAGGAGTCTTTATATAGGCAAATGCCAAGGCTAGCACTATTCATAAACCCTAGAAGTGAAATTCCCTAAATGCCCTAAGTCCTTCTAGACGTTTTCTTGGTGTGAGCTGTCCAAATGCATCCAAACTGTTTATAGTAGCTTTGATATGAAGCAAATGATGTGGGCTGTTGATCTTGACACATGGCAAGCCTTGGTGAGGAAGTTGTCACATGATGGTGAAACGGTTTTGGTGGTGGGGCCTCTTGGTGAGTGGGAGTGAGTGTTTTAAGGTTGGGATGAGATTATAGGCGTGTGAATCAAGTGTGGGTAAGGGTAATTTCATTTTACCCTTTGTTTTAAGTGGAGTAAAATCTGGGTTCTTGACTGCTACAGTAACATGTTTTGATCCGTTTTTGTAGGATTGGGGAAGTGTTTGGCGCATTTCTTGTTTAAATGTTTCAAATGCCCATGTTTAAGCCTTCTTTTTCCTTTCTTTTGTCATTTGTGTTTAAAAATCCATCAGCGTCCAAATCCTTTGTAACAACTTTTCACAACTTGTCATTTTTTGCACAAAACTTTCCAAAAGGTGTATCAAGGGTTGTTTTTGCCATTTTGAGATATTTCAAGGACTGATCTTGGACATTTTTGATCTTCAAAGGTCTTTAATGTATCTTTGGCTTGATGAGGGACCATATTTGACAATTTGAAATTGTTGAGGGACTAATCTTGCCATTTCTTCAAAGTTGAAGGACCTTTTGTGTAATTTTGACAAACTTAAGGACTAAACTTGTAATTATTAATATACAAGGGTTTTAAGTGTCATTTCTTCAATAAATGAGGATCAATCTTGTTTGTCTTCAAGTCTTCAAGGGTATTTGTTGAATTTTCCATGATTAGGGCCCGGTTCTTTGTACGGCTTTGTTTCTCGTGTCCGTTTTTCCTTGTAACTTGTGATCTTTTGTCTTTTTCACAATATCCATACCTAAAATACACAAGTAAACAAACACAAGCATATATATGGTATTTTATGACATTTTTATGCATTTAAAGCCCGAAAAGAATGATGAGATCATGTATAAATGCCATCTCATCAGACCTGTTTAAAAAACGTGGCCATGATGTTTAACAACATTGCACGAGACCAAAAAAACTGTAATAACAATTAGCCAACATCACCAACCTTTTTACTCCTCAAACAACACTGACTCTATCTATAACCCTCGTCACCTAATTCCTATCTCCATTCCATCATCTAGACTCTAGACTCGAACCTAAACAGCAATATATTTTTGATCTCAGATATTTGTTTTTCGGGGTATTGAATCAAGACCATCAATAGGTCTAAACCCACGAAACAATATTACATCATCATAGACCTGTACTTAATTTTCGAGATTAAAGATAGATTAATAACAATCATGTTAATAATCAACTCTTTATTTCGATTGACACAAGAAACGAATTCAAACCGACATGCAATCTATTTTAACCTTACCCGAGACACTTTATTGGATCTTGAAGCAGTTTATATATTTTTGTGGGTTTCGCATATCCTTTGAAGATGAAGCCTCGTTTTCTTTGATGCAATAAATAAAATGGTTGATTGGTTCGAAGTGTTTCATCATTCGATCATCATAGATCGTAACTGATAAACATGATTTGGTTAGTTTGATTAGTAAGATGTGATGTATAAGATGAGATTCATTTTTTGTGACTGTTTTTGTTAAGATATGGGGGACGAAGGATACGAAGTGGGGGTGTGAGAGAGGATTTTGGGGGCGGATGTTTCTAGGTGAGAGATTAGGGTTGTGTGAATGAGGTTAACTAGAGATTTAGCTATATATGGTCATCATATTAAGATACGTTTTTGGGCTGGACCAAAATGGTGCGTTGGGTTTTATTCTTGGCTCTCAAATGCACGGGGTTAAAATCATCATGGACTGAAAATGGGCCGAACATATATACACATTAGTTTCTATCATTATTTTTGGACAAAATGTCATATTTTTTGGACAAAAATTGTAATATTAATGTGTATTTTAGTCATTATCGGGTTTATTAATGACGTGACAAAGTGACGAGATAATGACGAGACAATGTGACAAAAATTTATTTGACGAGACCGAAGAAAAATAGGTATATTTTTAGTGGCTACGGATTTGTTTGATCGGGTATTAATTATGTGAAGTTGAAGACGGATTTTTCGAAGGCGTGTATTTATTTTATCTTTGAAATATAACTTGCTCGTGCTTAATCTTAGAATGAAGACTTGTTTATCTAGTTTCCGGGTTCGGGGTGGTTGGTTGATGACTCAGATAACTATCACTTAAAGGGGTTACATTGTTGTACTCAGTGTCACGCGCTTAGTCGACGTGGACAATTTCAAGAGGTGTTGTGCTTATATAATTCTTTAGTGATGTATTGGGTACTTAGAGATTTCTCCATCGTTCCTCATTCAACAATTGTGCAAGCTTAAGTCACAAGATCGAGGGATTTTTATTTAGTTTCATGTTTGATGTATTTGGTTCATTCCATTAGTGGTCACTTCAAATTGCTTACAAGGGGGTTGGTAAAGATGGACATGGAGAGTTTATGAGTAGAGAATTTCGATCAACAACTGATTCTCGCCAAATATATAATTCAGCTTATTTATTATTCTCACAAGATTTCAGGTAAATGTGCGTACGATTTATTGATGGTTCCGAGTTTCGAAACCATCAAGGGGGAAGAAGAAGACATATTGAACGCACAATGAGTACACGTGATGAACTTCATACCTTCTTTTGATTTGAAGACATTCCGGGAAGACAATTGTCATAACCAGAGAGAAAATCAGTGTTTTAACTCGTGGCGTTATCAATCTCTAAACGGTACACTACTGATTCGATGTTTAGTTGTTTTGATGTTGCAATTATTCATCATCATTATCCTATATGGAGAGATATGCACTTCTGGGACTTAATTGACTCTGGTGCATCTCCGGAAGAAGATATGTGCATTTCCGGGACTTAATTGACTCTGGTGTTACGATGTCAACTTCATGAATGGGATAAAGTGTCTGCCTCAGTATTTGAGCTTCATACTTGGGATTGGTTTATTTTCTTCAACTATGTGGGGGAAGAAATGTCTTGATTCTCTCTAGTATGCATAACTTGAACTCTCAGGGGAAGAGAAATTCAGAAGAATTATTCAAGCGTGAGAAGAGACGTTGTTGATTTACTTGGTGTGTCCCTTACATTCAATCCCTCATAGCAACATTATCATGTTATATGATGGGGTTTGCTTGTTAAATTCCGCTGTGCGCTTAATCATTCTAAGCTTTATTGAAAGCTTTGAAGTTGCTTACGAGGATTGTCGGTTTAGGGGGAAGCTATTTAAAAGCTTCTACATCAAGTTTATGTGGCATGAATTAGGGGGAAGTTAATTTAGAAGTTTCTCCTTAACCAGAAGTATATGGATTACTTAGCTCGTGCCTTTACAGTATTTCTACTACAAGTTATTTTAAAGATGAGTCGTTTTGAAGTGAAGACTTGAAGTCAAAGGCCTTAGAAGACATCATCAGCATTGGATTATTCATGAAAGCTTTTGTTCTTAATCATTATGTACTTGTTAGGAAAAATATTGTAAGGAATTCTACACGTCGTCCCATGGGGGAAGATTGTTGGAAATTTACTTTATGTGACGACATTTAAGAATTCCCACTAGTTATCATAGTCACACACGCTTAGACTAGACTAGGAAACAATGTATAGTTAAGTGTGGTGTGTGACTATATATACCCCTCCAAGGCTTCCAAGGAGGGGTGTTGCTTGTGTTTCATTTTTCATTTATCACATTTTCCTTTCTTTCTCTTTTCACACACAACCTCTCTCTCTCTACTTCATCCATGGCTTCCACCACCTTCCACCACCCACCTAGACCACCGAATCATATATTGCAAACCCACAAAAAGTCATCATGATCCCTGGTGCAATACCTTTGTTCATCAAAAACCATTTGCAAAAATCTTGGGTAAGCAAGAGTCATCTTGCTACCCTTGTTTTTACACATGCTATCAAAAATCATTTTAGAAAAATTATATTTTTGTCAAGTAGCAATACACACAATGGCACTACCAATAGACCTGTTAATTTCATTGTGTGCAGTACATTTTAGACTCAAACATTAAAGTATGACATGCATTAAGTACTTCCAAGCTGGGGGAAATTCCAGTTTTGAATATTTATTTAAAGATCCCTCTTCAGGGAAAGGATAACCGAAAGCTTGAAGTCCTTGTTCTAGCTCACCAATGGGTAGGGTGGTTATACCATCTGCATCATTAAGATGCAAAGCCTGGCGAACCAAGACTTAAGTAACCAACCATGAATGCCCATGGATTGTAGCAGTCAATGTAGTCACATTATTAATCGTTGAGGAAGTGACACTATTCCAAAACTACTTAATATGAGTGACAGGGATACGAGGAGCATGAGAAAGTGCATACTGTAATGGGGATGCATTTAAATACTCCACCATCTGAGTATATTGAGAAACAGAGTATCATCAGCCTCCAAATAGGCAACCATGTTATGCTGACTTCTGAACCCCAACACCAAATCACTCGGTTTAAACTTAAGCGCCATTGATGTAGAAAGCTGTGATATATATGTTATGAAAGATGAATATGTGTGAAAATTTAGTTAGACAAGAATAAGCAGTTACCCTGTTTCAAAATAATGAGCCAAATATATAGGAGATGTAGGCACATGTGATTGGTAAAAAATGAGGCAGTTATATTTCAAAATATAATGATGAAAATCTTGAAAAGTTATAACTTATCTTGTGCAGTAATAAAAAGTTACCAACTCCTAAAATTACGGTCCAAATTTTCGTCAAAAATAACAACTGGGTAGGACCCAATGGTTGTCAACGGTAAAAAATAACCTATCAACGCCCAACGGCTATATTCTTGTCAATGTTGGAAAATGCCATGTCAACGTCAAAATTGGTCCTAACAACGTTTGGAAATAAATCTGTCAACGTCCAAAAATAAAAATAATAAAAATGAAAAAGGACCTTAACAAAGTGATTTAGCCTAGTGAAGATAACCTATAAACTGAAAATTACCATATGGTGGCAAGCACTGTCCAATCATGCACACTTGCTTAAGCAAGATAGACATAACAATCCTCAAGTGTCCCTTGTTAACCAAAGTTCTTAACAGTGAAGTTATCTCATAAAATCTTTTGTAACTTCCCAGGTAAGCCCAATAAAAATCATACCCAAGTCTCCCAACAGACCACATCCAATTTTAGGCCAAAAAGTCTTGGCAGCGTGCATAGTATATCAACTTTGCATGCTACAGTGCCTCATGAGTTAGTAAACTAATTCATACTCACCAGTGGACACAATCTAGAATTATGATAAGAGTATTATATGAATACCCAAAAATTCCTAAAGGGTTCCTAAACCTCCCGTTAAACTATGATACATAAGTTGCCAAATAAAATGCATGTACTAAAAATTTATGTCAAGATAGGAATATAAATATTCCAACCATCATCCATAAACTTGAACATGCTCCAATAATGCTCCGAGTATCCATAAGCAACTCTGTATCCATTTGTACAATGCTAACAACGCCTGCATAATTAGATCAAAAACCACAAAACTAACATGTTGCTGACAACGTCAATTTAACACTTGTCAGCGTTAAAATAACCTTTGTCAGCGTTAGACAAATAAAGTGGAAAATCTAATTTTATACAAAGATTAATAACAAATGCATATCCTGTACATACTTTTACAATAAGTTCCCAAAACACATATTAAGTAAGATTGATCATTCCAATACTTGTCACTAAGTATTGAAATCTTCCAGTATCAAAAGGTTTAGTTAATAAATCAGCCACATTTTCCTCTGTGTCAACCCATGTGGTTGTATTAAACATTTTTCAAAACAATCTCTTATAAAATGATGTCTAATTTCTATATGTTTTGTTTTAGAGTGATGTACAGGATTTTTAATAATACATAAAGTACTGTTATTGTCTACAAAAATATTGGTATGCATGAAATTATACCCATAATCCAACAGCTGATTCTGAATCCATAAGACTTGTCCACAACAAGCAGCTGCAACTACATACTCTGCTTCAGTTGTAGAATTGGCCACCACTGTTTGTTTCTTGCATTGCCAAGATATCAACTTGCTCCCAAGAAATTGGCATCCACCAGTTGTGGATTTTCTATCAAACTTGTCACCCTCATAATCACTGTCTGAATATGTAATAAGCTCCAATGGAGAATCTTTTGGATACCATAATCCCAAGGTGGGATAGCACCTAAGATACCTAAAAATCCTCTTGACAGCATGAAGATGACACTCTTTGGGAGTCACTTGATGGCATGTACATGCACACACAACAAACATAATGTTAGGTCTTGAAGCTGTGAGATACATCAATGATCCAATCATTGACCTATAATGCCTGATATCCACCTCTTTTCCATCTCCAACCTTTACCCAAGGGTGTTCCCTATTCATGGTTGTGCTAGCCCGTTTCTCATGTGGAGAAAAGCCAAACTTTTTCAAGATTTTTGCTACAAATTTGTCTTGAGAGATGAAGATACCATCTTATTTCTACTGAACTTGTAACCCTAGAAAAAAGTTCATCTCCCTCATTGCACTCATCTTGAACTTGTCTTTCATGAGTTTGGAAAAGTCTTCACTCATCTTTGGACTAGAAGAGCCAAAGATGATATCATCCACATAGACCTGTACAAGTAAGAAATCCTTATCAGTCTTCTTTGTAAACAAAGTGTAGTCTATGGTGCCCCTTTTGAATCCATTTTCCACCAGATAGGTGGACAATGTGCCATACTATGCTCTTGGGGCTTGATGAAGTCCATACATAGCTTTCTTCACCCTAAACACTTTGTCTGTATAATCTAAATCTTCAAAACCAGGAGGCTGCATTACATAAACCTCCTCTGCAATTGTGCCATAAAGAAAAGCGCTCTTCACATCCATTTGATAGACTGTAAATCCCATGCAGGAAACATAGGCTAGAAAAATCCTTATTGCCTCAATCCTTGCAACAGGTGCAAAAACCTCTTCATAGTCTATCCCTTCCTCCTGTGTATAGCCTTGAGCAACTAATCGTGCCTTATTTCTGACCACAATTCTTCTCTCATCCTTTTTGTTTCTAAGAACCCATCTTGTCCCAATAGGCCTGACATGTCTGGGACAATCAACTAACTCCAAAACATCCTGAATAGCAAATTGGTGAAGCTCATCCTGCATTGCTTCAACCCAACTTGGTTCTTTGAGAGCATCAAAAATCTTCTTGGGTTCCTATTGTGACAGAAAACAGGCAAACAAACATGCTTGAACAAGAGGGGTATCAACCTTCTTGTGAATATTGGTAATAAATCCTCCATGATTTTGATGAGACCTTCCAGTTTGCACAGGAGTCATCACATCACCTATGATTAAAGATGAAGGATGATTCTTCATGGTAGATGTAAGTACTCCTCCTTCAATGATTGTGTTATCATCAATTTCAGTCTCCGAATTTGCTAATATCTTCTTCAAATGCTCTTCCATCATCATCTGAATGAACCTCTCCATTTCTGTTTGAAGGTTCACCTTGTTCAAAAAACACTGGAAAATAATAAATGATCAAAAGAGTTGTTGATGTAGTCGTTTTACTACTCTTTAGGAAAAGAGAGCAAAAGTGGCAAGTATTAAGTGTCGGTTTAGGAAAACCAAGCATTAATGACCCAAAAGTGGGGATCGTTCTCAAGGAGGCAAGTGCGTTGTATTAAGAAATGATTAATGGTTTGTGATTATATTGATGAGAAATGAAAAGAAGAAAAGAGATTAGAAGAGAGTGACGGTTACGATTATGAATTAAACTAAGACGAATAGTCGTGCACGTAAAACCGTAAAAAGTGACCAAATTAAAAATTTACCCTAAAATTTCTAGAAAATTGCAATAAATCCCAAAAAATGTAATTAGAGTTTACAAAAAATCAAAAATCACTCAAACCTTTTATTTAATTAAATAATAATTTCTTAATGCTAATTAAAGCCCAAAAAATCAAATTATTTAATAAAAATCCCACAATGAGATTTTTAACTTGTAAACCTCTAAAATACCTCAACTAAATTTATAACTATTTTTGAAAATTTTAAAATTAATAAAAAATATTTAAAAACAATTAAAAGCTATTAAAACTTAAAATAATTCTAAAAATTAATTTAATGACAATAAAAATATTCTAAAAATTGTAAAATTCTTAACTTAATGTATTTGATCTAAGAAAAATGAAAAACTTTGAAAAATCTAAATTTTAATTTTTAATAATAAAATAATAATAAAATATTAATAAAAATCCAAAATTTATATAAAATTCTAGAAAGTTGCAAACTAGTTTATTTTAACCTAAATAAAACAGAAATGAAGTTGAAATTACAAAATACCCCTATTGGGCCTTGAAATGGGCTAAAAGTCCAAACAATCCCTTAATGGGCTTGAAATAGGCCCAATAAGAAAAATGTTGTCCAAGTAAGCCCAAAACTTCCTATCTGACTTAAAATTTAATTTTAAGAACAAAACTCTGAAGGCCCAAAAGCTGAAAATGTGGTATATGCTAGCTTATTTCAAGGCAGCTTATTCTTAATGGGCTTTTTGGCTCATTAAGCTATAAGCTGATGCCATAAGCTAAAATTTGACACACAAGCCTCTCTTGAGTTACTTAAGAGATCTGTAAAAAGAAAATTGGAGAAAGCACAAGAAATAAGCCTGAAATAAGCCAAGACTCTCTTCACAAAACGACAAAATAGTCGTTTTTGAGTTCTAGACCACCTCAAGTGCTGATTCAACTTTCAAAAGCTTTTAAATGACTTAATTAAGCAAAATAATCAAAAAGTTTTCAAAAAAGCAAAGCAATAAGCCAGAATAAGCAAATAAGCACTTATATAAAAGTCAACTTAATGAGTTTTCAAGTAAAAAATCAAAGTCAAAGTCTAATAAGCTCGAGATCAAATAAATGGGTCAAATGAGGAAGATCTATCACAAAAATAAGTTGTTGCAAGTCTGGATAAGCCAAATTGGCTTATGAATAAGCTGGTTGATGTTTTACACTACCAGGGGCTAGTTTTGGAGGTTGAGCAGTGGGAAGTTTTCCCCCCTGCTTGACCAAATTGACTTTTTGTTTTTTGTGGCTTTTTTGTGGATTCAAGTTAAGCAAAGGCACCCAAATGATCAGTTAATCATAAAGAGTTAATATAAGCAACAAAAACACAATTCCAATCAGCCAATTAGTACAGTATAATCAAAACATCCACAGACCTAGCCCAGATATGAACAATAAGCAGTTTTGACTTAATAAGCACTTTTAGCAAGATTCAGCCAACCAAATTGCACCAAAAGCATACACAAGCTATAATTAATTCAAATGAACAAATTTAAACAGGTTTCATGCAATGGTTCAAGGTCTAAATCAAGATTAAAGCATTCAAAAGTTTCTGATGAACAAAGAACATGTAGTTATGAACACTTGTTGATATACTTGACCACAAGTCCAATTTCAAACACTCAAATCTTGTTAACAGGTTATATAAACTATGATTTAACACTTTTTAGCGCTAAACATGCATACACTCTAGGTGTTTCAAAAATCTTAGGTCAAAAATGGCAAAATCAAGTGAGATATAACACAATCTTTAATTTGATGTTACAAAGCTGAAAACTTGTAGGTTTTAGCACACAACCAAGTATTTTGCATATACAAACACAAATAACCAACAAACACAAACTCAATTCCAAATTATGCACTTAAACAGGTTAACCCAAACACCCCTTATCTTTTTCAATCCAAGATTTAACAAGTGTAAGTGTGATTCAATGTTACCCAAGCCCAATCAAACACAATAACAGATATATTATGCAGTATCAAGCAAGATTAAGCCATAAAAACAACAAGAACACAAGCAGAACACAAAATCTTAAAAATCAAGTATTTTTTAGATTTTTGGGTTCAAGAACTCAAACCTCATGAATGTACATCCACACTCACGAATTTTTGAGCTGCTGTGCCTAGCAAAACAAGGCACAAGCTTCCAGAAACAAGCTGCTAAGATTCAACAAGGTTAGCACAATAAAATCAAAAACAGAAAGGTGACAACTTGGAAAATAAATTTGATTAATGCAACCTTGTTCCCACACTTGATTTTCCCCAAGTTATAAGCCTCACAACACCTTGATAACTCTTTATCAGGGTGCTATGATCCACTTATAGCCCAAGAATTCCAAGGTTTAAACCAAGACTTAGGAAAATATCAAATTTTTAACTCTTGTATAATTTCTTGCACAAGGTTTGAAAACACGTTTTGAGATTCACGATTAGTTAACATTAAACAATAACAAGTAGAATAAAAGATTGGCACTTGGTTTTTCTTCACAAATTCAAACTCTTTTCATTAAACATGAACAAGGATTTACAGAAAAGTGAACTAGGAAAAATCAAGAGCAGGGCTTAATGTATGAGGCCCTATGCCTTATATAGGCTATAATGTTTAACTAAGAACATAAAAAACGTAAACCCTAAAGCTGTAGAAGTCCTATTTTACCCTTGAGAGTTTTGGCTTTATGCATGATCATGTGACTAAATTTTGGCAGTTTGTTGAGGTGTCAAGCATGTGGAAGTGATCAAAGGCTCACAAGGAGCTTAAGTTTGAAGCTACAATCTTGGGCGTTGGATGGCTGGCAAGTTTTGGCTTTTTCTCCCAAAACCGTGTAGGAGGGTTTATCATGTAACCAAGGTGATGATGTGGCATGGGTTTTGGTGATTGGGTTATGTTTAGGGATACCCTAATCTTAATTCTGGAGGAGATTAGGGTTTAATTGTTGGTAATAAACAAATGCCCAAATTTGTTCTTGAGTGAATAGTGATAGGTTTGATCCAGTTTTAGGGAAGGATTAAGTTTAAAAACTTGTTTAGGCGCCAAAGGATTTAATAAATCCTAAACCGGATTAGTGGATGTTGAGGTGGCAAGGCGGTGAGTTCTGATTGGATGAGGGGAGTTAGTAGGACACGTGTAGGGGTGTGAGTGGTTAAGGTTTCTTTCATTGTCTGCCCATTTCAGTCCTCCATTTCTTTATTTCTTGCTACTTTAGTTTAAACATGCCAAAATCCAGATTCCTTTGTTAATGAAGTTTTACTTTTCATACTTTTGCCCCAAATACTTTTCCAAAGTATTTTCAGGGGTATTTCTTGCCAATTGCTGATTCTTGAAGGGTTGTTTTGCTATTTTATTCAAAGATTATGGTCTTGACTTGTATGATTGACTTTTTGGAGGACTAATATTGACAAGTCTTGATTGTTGAGGGGCCATTCTTGCCAATTCTTCAAAGTGGAGGGCCCATTTTGTAAATTTGACAAACTTTAAGGACCAAACTTGTAATTATGAATAAACAAGGGTCTAAAGTATGAATTATTCAATATTGGAGGACCCTTCTTGCATAATCTTCAATTCTTCAAGGGTATTTCTTGGAAAATCTTCATTAGGGCTTGGTTCATTGTGCGGCTTCGTTTCCCGTGTTCGTTTTTGCATGTTTCTTGTGATCTTTGTCATTTTCTCAATATCCGTACCTAAAATACACAAGTAACAAACACAAGCATATATTTGGCATTTTTCATGATATTTTATGCATTTAAAGCCCGTTTTGGACGATGAGACTATGTATAAAAGGAGTCTCATCAGTTGTCAACGCCTGAATTAGGGTGGTCAACGTTTGATCCATCAACGCCTGTATTTGTCTTATCAGCGCCAGATTTTCCTTTGACTCCTTTCAGTTTTTTCGTTTACGTGCACGTCTTGCTTTATTAGGAGTAAGCATAAACGTCACGTACAACGTGGGGATGAGCAAAGAAGAATCTTTTTGGTGTTTTTAATTTTTCCAATTTTTTTGTGGTTTTTGATTGTTTTTTTACTTTTTTTGGATTTTTGTGATTGTATTAGGTAGACAAAAATCTACAAATCTCCTCCTTAATCAAATCTCTTGATTAAAGAAGCCTCAAGGAATGAAAACGATCACGTGAAGTGAACGCCTTCGATGACTTTAGAACGTTGGTGGAACACCAAAACGTTCAAGAGGGTTTAATCAATTGAAACCAAGAAAATATATATGATACTTAGATAATACTGTGGTTGGCAAACCCTCGATTAGCCCTTTTTTATCGAAACACGCACAAGCAAGCGGGGAAACGAGGCGGCGCGAAGAACTTAAGAGCCTTTTTCCTTAGGGTATATTTTATAATACCCGCCTTATACCCACCTTATAGTTTGTGTTTTTCAAAATTAAGCTTCACGAAAGTATTTATCTATTTTGCCTTTTCTTTCTTGTTTGAGATTCAAATACAATGATTGAGTAATGACCTCCCAATTAAGGTTGTGTTTTCACACTTTGGAGTACTTGTGAATTTATTTTTCTACGTATACAATATAGTAATAGTATTCACACAAAAAACGAAAAACCGATAATACGTATTAGTAGAGTGCTACTAATACAATTAGCTATTATGGCTATATAAAAACAACAATTGTTCAAATCAAAACACAACACGCCTCCCCGGCAGCGGTGCCAAAATGATGTAGTGGTTTTACTACTCTTTAGGAAAAGAGAGCAAAAGTGGCAAGTATTAAGTGTCGGTTTAGGAAAACCAAGAATTAATGACCCAAAAGTGGGGATCGTTCTCAAAGAGGCAAGTGTGTTGTATTAAGAAATGATTAATGGTTTGTGATTATATTGATGAAAAATGAAAAGAAGAAAATAGATTAGAAGAGAGTGACGGTACGATTATGAGTTAAACTAAGGCGAATAGTCGTGCACGTAAAATCGTAAAAAGTGACCAAATTAAAAATTTACCCTAAAATTTCTAGAAAATTGCAATAAATCCTAAAAATGTAATTAGAGTTTACAAAAAATAAAAAATCACTCAAACCTTTTATTTAATTAAATAATAATTTTTTAATGTTAATTAAAGCCCAAAAAATCAAATTAATTAATAAAAAGCCCACAATGAGAATTTTTTACTTGTAAACCTCTAAAATACCTCAACTAAATTTGTAACTATTTTTGAAAATTCTAAAATTAATAAAAACTATTTAAAAACAATTAAAACTTAAAATAATTCTAAAAATTAATCTAATGACAATAAAAATATTCTAAAAATTTTAAAATTCCTAACTTAATGTATTTGATCTAAGAAAAACGAAAAACTTTGAAAAATCTAAATTTTAGTTTTTAATAATAAACTATTAATAAAAATCTAAAATTTAAAAAAAATTCTAAAAAGTTGCAAACTAGTTTATTTTAACCTAAATAAAACAAAAATGAAATTGAAATTACAAAAATACCCCTATTGGGCCTTGAAATGGGCTAAAAGTCCAAACAGTCCCTTAATGGGCTTGAAATAGGCCCAACAAGAAAAATGTTGTCCAAATAAGCCCAAAACTTCCTATCTGACTTAAAATTTGATTTTAAGAACAAAAATCTGAAGGCCCAAAAGCTGAATATGTGTATAAGCTAGCTTATTTCAAGGCAACTTATTCTTAATGGGCTTTTTGGCCCATTAAGCTATAAGCTGATGCCATAAGCTACAATTTGACACACAAGCTTCTCTTAAGTTACTTAAGAGATCTTTAAAATGAAAATTGGAAAAAGCACAAGAAATAAGCCTGAAATAAGCCAAGACTCTCTTTACAAAATGACAAAATAGTCATTTTTGAGTTATAGACCACCTCAAGTGCTGATTCAACTTTCAAAAGCTTTTAAATGACTTAATTAAGCAAAATAATCAAAAAGTTTTCAAAAAAGCACAAGAAATAAGCCAGAATAAGCAAATAAGCACTTATGTAAAAGTCAACTTAATGAGTTTTCTAGTAAAAAGTCAAAGTCTAATAAGCTCCAGATCAAATAAATGGGTCAAATAAGGAAGATCTATCACAAAAAATAAGTTGTTGCAAGTCTGGATAAGCCAAATTGGCTTATGAATAAGCTGGTTGATGTTTTACTCTAGCAGGGGCTAGTTTTGGAGGTTGAGCAGTGGGAAGTTTTCCCCCTGCTTGACCAAATTGACTTTTTGTCTTTTGTGACTTTTTTGTGGATTCAAGTTAAGCAAAGGCACTCAAATGATCATTTAATCATAAGGAGTCAATATAAGCAACAAAAACACAATTCCAATCAGCCAATTAGTAGAGTTTAATCAAAACATCCACAGACCTAGCCCAGATATGAACAATTAGAAGTTTTGACTTAATAAGCACTTTTAGCAAGATTCAGCCAACCAAATTGCACCAAAAGCACACACAAGCTATAATTAATTTAAATGAACAAATTTAAACAGGTTTCATGCAATGGTTCAAAGTCTAGATCAAAATTAAAGCACTCAAAAGTTTCTGATGAACAAAGAACATGCAGTTATGAACACTTGTTGATATACTTGACCATAAGTCCAATTTCAAACACTAAAATCTTGTTAACAGGTTATATAAACTATGATTTAACACTTTTTAGCCCTAAAAATGCATACACTCTAGGTGTTTCCAAAATCTTAGGTCAAAAATGGCAAAATCAAGTGAGATATAGCACAATCTTTAATTTGATGTTACAAAGCTAAAAACTTGCAGGTTTTAGAACGCAGCCAAGTATTTTGCAGATACAAACACAAATAACCAACAAACACAAACTCAATTCCAAATTATGCACTTAAACAGGTTAACCCAAACACCCCTTATCTTTTTCAATCCAATATTTAACAAGTATAAGTGTGATTCAATGTTACCCAAGCCCAATCAAACATAATAACAGATATATTATGCAGTATCAAGCAAGATTAAGCCATAAAAACAACTAGAACACAAGCAGAACACAAAGTCATAAAAATCAAGTATTTTTCAGATTTTTGGGTTCAAGAACTCAAACCTCATGAATGTACATCCACACTCACGAATTTTTGAGCTGATGTGCCTAGCAAAACAAGGCACAAGCTTCCACAAACAAGCTGCTAAGATTCAACAAGGTTAGCACAATAAAATCAAAAACAGAAAGGTGACAACTTGGAAAATAAATTTGATTAATGCAACCTTGTTCCCACACTTGATTATCCCCAAGTTATAAGCCTCACAACACCTTGATAACTCTTTATCAGGATGCTATGATCCACTTATAGCCCAAGAATTCCAAGGTTTAAACCAAGACTTAGCAAAATATCAAATTTTTAACTCTTGTACAATTTTTTGCACAAGGTTTGAAAACACGTTTTGAGATTCAAGATTAGTTAACATTAAACAATAACAAGCAGAATAAAAGATTGGCACTTGGTTTTTCTTAACAAATTCAAACTCTTTTCATTAAACATGAACAAGGATTTACAGAAAAGTGAACTAGGAAAAATCAAGAGCAGGGCTCAATGTGTGAGGCCCTATGACTTATATAGGCTACGATGTTTAACTAAGAACATAAAAAACGTAAACCCTAAAGCTGTAGAAGTCCCATTCTACCCTTGAGATTTTTGGCTTTATGCTTGATCATGTGATTGAATTTTGGCAGTTTGTTGAGGTGTCAAGCATGTGGAAGTGATCAAAGGCTCCCAAGGAGCTTAAGTTTGAAGCTACAATCGTGGGCGTTGGATGGCTGGCAAGTTTTGGCTTTTTCTCCCAAGACCGTGTAGGAGGGTTTATCATGTGACCAAGGTGATGATATGGCATGGGTTTTGGTGATTGGGTTATGTTTAGGGATACCATAATCTTAATTCTGGAGGAGATTAGGGTTAAATTGTTGGTAATAAACAAATGCCCAAATTTGTTCTTGAGTGAATAGTGATAGGTTTGATCCAGTTTTAGGGAAGGACTAAGTTTAAAAACTTGTTTAGGCGCCAAAGGATTTAATAAATCCTAAATCGGATTAGTGGATGTTGAGGTGGCAAGGAGGTGAGTTCTGATTGGATGAGGGGAGTTAGTGGGACACGTGTAAGGGTGTGAGTGGCTAAGGTTTCTTTCATTGTCTTCCCATTTCAGTCCTCCATTTCTTTCTTTCTTGCTACTTTAGTTTAAACATGCCAAAATCCAAATTCCTTTGTTAATGAAGTTTTACTTTTCATACTTTTGCCCCAAATACTTTTCCAAAGTACTTTCAGGGGTATTTCTTGCCAAATGCTGATTCTTGAAGGGTTTTTTGCATCTTCTTCAAAGAGTATGATATTGACTTATATGATTGACTTTTTGGAGGACTAATATTGACAAGTCTTGATTGTTGAGGGACCATTCTTGCCAATTCTTCAAAGTGGAGGGCCCTATTTGTAAATTTGACAAACTTTAAGGACCAAACTTGTAATTATGAATAAACAAGGGTTTAAAGTGTCAGTTCTTCAATATTGGAGGACCCTTCTTGCATAATATTAAATTCTTTAAGGGTATTTCTTGGAAAATCTTCATTAGGGCTTGGTTCATTATGCGGCTTCGTTTCCCGTGTTCGTTTTTGCATGTTTCTTGTGATCTTTTGTCATTTTCTCAATATCCGTACCTAAAATACACAAGTAACAAACACAAGCATATATTTGGCATTTTTCATGATATTTTATGCATTTAAAGCCCGTTTTGGACGATGAGACTATGTATAAAAGCAGTCTCATCAGTTGTCAACGCCTGAATTAGGGTTGTCAACGTTTGATCCATCAACGCTTGAATTTGTCTTGTCAGCGCCAGATTTTCCTTTGTTAGCGCCTGAAGAATCATGCATGTTATCAACTGGTGATACTTGTGGACCACCTTTCTCTTTTCCAGCAGCAGCAACAGCAAATGCATCTGCCCATATAGGAATGGTAACATACTCAAGTATGGGTGCTGATTTGTCTGCTTATGATCCAACCTCCTTATCAACCTGTATGCCTGAAATTTCAACAACTGGTTCTTCCACAACATTTGAAGTCACCTTCACAATGTCGGGATTAGTAACAGGCATATAATTCAAAGTTCTAGATAGAGGTTCCAAGTCAAATAACCAATTTGGACCACTCTCAGGATCACTTGGTTTACTTTCTAAAAACCTAACATGTACCTTTTCAAGTATACATTTTTCTTTCTTAATGTAAACTCTATATCCTCTACTCTGCACAAAATAACCCATAAAGTAGCCTTCATCACCTTTAACACTAAACTTTCCCAAGGCATCACTAGTGTCTAAAACAACGACATGACAGCCAAAGGGTTTAAGAAAACCGATATTAGGTTTCCTACCCCAAAATAGCTCATAAGGTGTCTTGTTATGGATCTTGTTGATTAATGCCCTATTCTGAACATAGCAAGCTGTATTCACAGCCTCAGCCCAAAAAGCAATGAGAAAGTGAGCATCAGCCAACATAGTCCTAGCTGCTTCTATGAGTGTTCTATTCTTTCTCTTAGCTACCCCATTTTGTTATGGGGTTCTAGCAAAACTAAACTGTCTAGTAATCCCTTTCTTGGCATAAAAGTCATCTAACAACTTATTTCTAAACTCACCACCATTATCACTTCTAAGTATCTTAACCTCATTCCCAGTCTTTTTCTCTAATTGGGTAATAAAGTTAATCAAAATATCAGCAGTTTCACTTTTCAAAGCTAAAAAGAAAGTCCAAGTAAATCTAGAAAAATCACCAGTGATGACAAAACACTAGGATTTACCATTTAAGCTTTCTATATTAGTTGGACCAAACAAGTCCATATGCAGAAGTGAAGTGGTTTAGAACTAGAATGCACATGTTTAGACTTAAAGGAGACTTTGTGTTGTTTGCCTTTAAGACATGCAACACAAGAGTGGTCATAGTGGAAAGCCTTTTCAGGCAAACCATCAACTAAACCATGTCTCACAAGTCTATTTATGTTCTTAAAATTAATGTGCCCTAATCTTCTGTGCCAAAGATTACTCTCATCAACTGAAGCCTTAGCATATACACATGACAAATTATTATTCATCCTAATTCTATTTAGATTCACATTATAAATGTCCTTATGCTTAGGTATTCTATAATCAATGAATTTCTCACCTGGTATTTTAAAATCTTTGCTCAACACTAAGCATTCAGTATCAGTGAAAAGAACCTTATTTTTGTTTCACACACCTGTGATACACTAAACAGATTATAGTCAAGTTGTTTTACCAAAAACACGTTCTCAAAACGCAAATTATTGGTGATAAGAGTGCCTTTGCCAGTGATAGTCCCATATCCGCCTCCAAAGTACACTTTGTCACCATCTTTAATGGGAGTGAAGTTTGTCAAGTAGTCTTCCTTCCCCATCATGTGCCTAGAGCATCCACTATCCCAAATAGCCATAATCATTAACCTGCTTTTGAATGCCCTGCACATAAAGAAAACAAATTAGTTTTCTTTGGGAAACCAAGCCTGAGCAGACTTGGATTCATTTGGTTGTTCAACAAGAACAGACTTAGTCCTTATGACAACCCCTTGTTCATCCCATTTTGGATTAAACACCCAGTTAACCCCAGTTGGTTTAGTTATGACCTTTGAAATATACTGAAATCTGTTACAGGTCATAGAAAACCTATCTGAATTAGGGTTTTAAACTTGTTTAGGTCTCCAAAATAAGCTAGAAGAAGCTTTAGACCCCTTTCCCTTTGGTTGCAAGTATTTGGCATTACTTGGTCTAGCAGCGTTGGAAACATTCCTGTCAGCGTTTAATTTGTTCTTGTCAACACTGAAGTTACCCTTATCAGCGTTGAACCTAGGGTTTGCTATAGGAACCCATTGTCTGTTAGACCACGTATTGGTCTTCTGAAAAGTCCTTTGTCCACAAGTATTAGACCCTTTAGTAAAGAATGGAGCTAGTCTAATGACGTGTGGACTTTGTTGGACAAAAGGTTTGGGTTTGACCATGGTTGACTTTCTATCAGCGTTGACCTTTGAAGCATTGACACATTTATAAGCCAAATGTGAAAAGCTTCCACAAGTATAACAGGCTTTCCTAGACATGACTCTAGGTCTAGATGAAAAGAAACCTGTCCCATTATCACTAATTTGACTTTTTGGTGACCTAGGTTTTCTATACATTTCTGTATATTTAATACTAGGTTTTCTATCAATGTTTAAGCCAAGGTCAACAGTCTTGCCAGTAGTAGGATTGGTCACTTTTATGGGTGTAGACTTATTTGGGCTGTCACTAAGCATGCCACCCTTAACAAACAAAGTAGGGTTGGCTTTCTTCCATTGGTCTAAATCTGTTAATTTCTGCTTGTATTCCTCTACTGGGGTAAGAACTCTAGGTGGAGGAATAAATTCCTCTTCTTGGAGTTCTGGAATACCAGTCCAAGACAGATCCTTTCTAAGGACACCATAAAAGTTCCCAGCAGGTGGTGGAACATCAGCATACTCTTTCATCCCAATCCCACTCCTATCCTTAGAATCCCTTTGTTCACTAACACATTCTTCTAGGGCTTGAGAAGCTTTATCAAATTTTTGAATTTTAAGATCTACATTATCTTTGTTTTTGATAGCCTCATCTAACTTAGCTTGTAAAACACCATTGGATCTCTCCAAAATGTTTCTAACCTCAACACTAGCATTTAAATCACGAGTTAAAATATTGATTTGATATTTTAGGTCAAACTTCATTTTCTTATATTCAGCCACAGTCTTTTCAGTTTGAACAAGTGCAAGTTGATAGTTTGATAACTTGCATCTTTCATTAACAACTTCTACTGTTAATTTTAAAACTTCTTTTTTAATCTTTTCAGTGTTTAGACGACAACCCTTACTACAAAATGCATCATCATATACCTCATTGTCTAATGAAGATGAAGAATGTGCCATGAGAGCATAGTGAACATGCTCCTCTTCTTCCTTTTCTGCAACCAAAGCCTTGTTCTCTTCCTCATCCTTGGCCAAAAAGCTCCAATCCCAGTCAACACCATCTATGTCTTGCATGGCAAACATAGCTTTTGTATCTTCAACCTTGATGATTTGGCTTGAAGGCTTTCCAGCATCAGATCTTCTAGGAGATCTTCACTCTCTCATAAAGTGACCCGTTCTATGGCAATTGTAATACTCAACCTTTGATTTATCAATCTCAGCAGTGTCTTTAGCATTAAAAGTCATCTTCTTCTTGAATCTTCTATTCCATCTATTGGCCCTTATGCTAGCAAGTGCCATATTCCACTTTATGTCCATCTCTTCCAAGTGCTCATCACTAATTTGCTCAAGGTCCTCATATGTAATCACTGAACCATTGGGCAATGAAGCAATGTATGCACACACTGTATCTAGATCAATACCAGCATGCTTAACTCTTGGTGAGTCAACATTGTATGTGTCAGCGTCTGAATATGAGGTGCTGACAAAGCTTGATCCAACGTTGACACAAGGTGATCTAGTAACGGGGTGCATGTATGACTCCCTTTGATCAAATTGACCTTCACTATGTGAGAAGAAAGCCATATTACCATTGGTAGACTTACTTCCTTGATCCAAAAGGATTTCACTCTCTACAAGCCTCAGTTTATTGTAAACATCATCAAAGGTGGAACTTTTGTGAGTATTATTAGCAATCATAGACCTTGCTTCAATCTTCCATGCATCACCAAGACTTTTAAGGAAAGTGGCAATGATATCAGCATCATCATGCACTGTTCCCATAAATGACAACTTGCTTGTAATGTCAAGAAGTCTGCTTCTCACTCCACTTATCTTTTCATTGGGAAGGGATTTAAATACAGCATACTCATGTAAGCGTTGCTTCTTTTTCTTTGAGGCAGTATCATCATTACCACCATAAGTAACTTGAAGGGCTGCCCAAAGGTCTTTGGCAGAATCATAGCCTCTATACTTGTGCTGATTGGCTTGTCCCAAAGAAAGTTTAAGGATGCTTAGAGTTTTCATGTCATTCATTCTCTTTGCTATGTCCTCATCTAAGACAGCTCTCCCAACTTCAGGTTGTTCTTTTCGATCAGCTTCACTTGAGCCTGGAGTTGATCTTGCAGTAATAGCAGCTACAATCTTGGCAGCCTTATTGAATGTGTTTCCATATTCAATAATTTCCCATAGGGTGTGGTCGTAGATTTGAAGATACTGCTCAAAGTTAAACTTCCACAGCTCAAAGTTGTCTAGATCTAGCATGGGAATCTTGATATTAGGGCTTGAGGAGGAGGAGGTTAACTCAGGAGTAGACATGTTGTTTGAATTTTAGGGTTTCTTGAAAATTAGGGTTTTTGGCGATTTAGGGTTTTTGTGTTCTTTAGATCAAAGTTTCTCAACAAGCTCTGATACCAATTGTTGATCCCAAACTTAGATCGATTTAGCTTTGTGTAAACGAGAATAAATCAAGTTAAACACTTAGAGAAACTTTGTTGTATAAATAAATCAGGTACTATGGGGAATTAATACTTGAATGAAGAACAAACAAAACAAATAAATCAAACTTTCATTTTGATTGATTAATCGAACTTGCGTACAATGAAAGTGTGTAAAACATATATTGAACTAAAACCTAAAGGCCTCCTTTTATAAATTAAGGAGCCTTGTACAAGAGTCTACGTATCAACTATTTTAGGTAAAGATAAACATAAAGAATACATTGTCGAACATATCTTTACTAGAAACATACTAGAAACATAAAACGTGTAGACTAAGTCTTCTATCAGTGCTTGACTTCTTCTTATCAATGCTTGACTTCTTCCTGTCAACGCTTGTCTTGTCAACGCTTGATTTCTTCCTATCAACGTCCAAAATGCTCTTGTCAGCGTCCAAGTGCCTTGGCTATATTTTATTCCCAACAGGTAGTCTAGAACAAATGATGCTAAATAGTATAAACATGTAACAATCATTAAAGATTAGGCGGGGTTTTGTTTGTGGACACAAAAACCGAGAGTTTGTAAACTCTCAGTGGTATTTTTGGTGGTGAACAACCACGACCACCAGACCCCTGTGGTCTTTTCTGGTGTGCAGCCACGAACAAAACCCAAACAGGAGATGTCGTGTAAAAAAAGGGTGCGTGGTGGTGTTTGTAGACTGACCAGCCGAGACTTCAAGTCTCGGTGGTGCTCTTGTTCGAACAGACACAGCCAAAACATAAGTAGGGACGTTTTTTTAAATACAGTGGGTAAAAATGACTCAACAGGGGTGTTTGGGATTGCGAACAGTGGGAACAGAAACAATAGCAGTGGGAACCACTGCACTAGCAGTGGGAACCACTACATTAATAGTGGGAAGAATATGGACAGAAAGAGTGGGTACATATTATAAACAGAGATCATGAGATTTAAATCCAGTTAGCGACAGTTTAGCGACAAATTTTGTGTCGCAGTTTGTTGGAGCATAAATTGGCTGGGCCGGTTCGACAACTCTCCTGGGCCATTTGTCCTCTTCCCGGGGTCCTGAGTAATGCTGCAAACAAAGGTAAACCGGTTAGACGTGGACCTGAGGCCGGAGCCCCGGGGTCCACCTCCGATGGTCAAGTTAGTATTGATCGATATATTATATATGAGGTGTAGTTAAAAGAGAGAACCTGTTTTATAATGAGACTCCTACCCCTGTTTATATAGGCTTAGGGTTTCTTGTAGGATAAGTAAGGTGTGTGTGGGCCGTGGGACTGTCGGGCCGAGCCCATTACCGACTGTATGTCGACATGTCCCCCAGTCTAGTATGATATGGTCCATGATCATGTTATACTAGACTCATTCGTGTATCATGCTCACTAAACAACCGCGTGCGGCTTGCTGCTAGGACATCCTCGTGGGTTGTCCGTAACATATGGCTCTAGTCGTAATCGGCTACTTTTAGCAAAAAGATGATGGTTTGGGGTTACGAATAGTGAGCGTAGCAACTATACGTCATCATGTCCCCCCAGTCTAGTATGTGAGGTCGTCACCAAGGTTACTAGACTTTTACACCATATCCGGTACCTATAAGCATATCCACGACGAGAGAAATGAGAAAACACGTATACGTAAGACGGGTGGTTGTGCTCGAATGCTTGGTTTCCCGTGATAGACGGTAAGGACCCCGTAAGACGAAAGCATGTCCAATAGCCGGGGTAACACTGGAATTGGCAAGGTATCATTCTTATTCATCTCTAGCGTGAGGATGATAAGAAGGTTTTGTGAAGGTGTAGGTAGAACCCGTATGTTGCATCGTGAACACTTGAAGGCGTACTTCTTATACCCACTAATGATGCAGCATATTGCGAATATTGCATTCGGCTAAAGGCCAACAAAACACGTAGTACTGTGGCAAGGTGATGCGAATGATACATCCGTCTTGCGGCCACGACATACGATAATGACTTCAAAAATTTTGTCACGGTTTTTCTGGAACTAAACGTAGTTGATCAGGCTTCGCCTAATTAAGGTCCAACAATGCAAACTTTGGAAAAATCACTTCGTGGCCGGGTAAAGTAATTCGTCGCAGAAGACGTACTTCCGTAACAAAGAAATGTACCAACGGAAAACGTACTTCCGCGGCGAAGATAATGAGTGCGCGGAAGAATTACTTCCGCGACAAAGGTAACGAGTGCGCGGAAGAATTACTTTCGCGACTAATAAGTGTGAAAACACTTATCCTTTTACCGCTTATTTCCAATAATAACATGACCAAAACGTGTATTTTATGTCGTAAAAGTCAGAATTATGCGTGGTTTGTGTTTTTATTGTGTTTCAGGATAAAAATATGAAAAAGGGAGAAAACACGGGCTATCACGGGCTTTTATCAAAGAAAACGAGAAAAGAAAAAGTTAAAAGATCAAGAGTGCAAAAAGAACGGAAGTCCAAGGCCTATTCTGAAGATTTATCGAAGAAAATGTCTAAATACGGATGTTTAATAAAGTCGAAGAACCAGGTCTAACAAAAGAAGAAAATTATGAGACAAGTTCAATTTATATCGACAAATCCCGAGACAACGTCGAGAAAGACAAAGAATTTAAATCGAGTCGAGAACTGAAGGAAGAGAGAAGGAAGCATCAACACTTAACCTCCCCACCTCCTATATATACCCTCCTAATGTGTCATTAGGAGGGTGTTAGTTAGTTTTAATTAGTCAATTTTTAGTTTTTATTTTTAAGTGTGTTTTTATTTTTCTTCTCTCTAGTTTTTCAAGCTTATCAAACATTAATCTTTTGATCTTAATCTTCAAATTAATCAAGTTTATTTCATAATTCTCATTCTATCTTTCTTAATAATCTATTGTTTTTGCTTAATTAATCATGTAGTTGGTTTAGTTTTGTTGATGATATGATTGATTTGCTTATTTGGTTGTGCTTATTGAGTTGGTGGTTTTAAAGTTTTTAGATTAAGGTGCTTATTTGCTTAATTTTTATGTTAAATAGTTTTTAAAATAAGTTGATTTTGATAAGTTTAATATTTTTATAAAAAGTTGTTTTTTAAATTTTGCTTATTTAGTATTTTTAAAAGTTTTAAAATCCTAGCTTATTTACTTTTTCTTAAAATCTTTTTGGTTAAAATTTTGGTTAAGTGCTTATTTTGGATTTGCTTATTTGCTTAATATTTGTGTTATCCGGGTTTCTTTAAAACCCCAGGATTCCGGATAGTCGTCATTTGTGAATTCCGGATAAGCTAAAGTAACAGATTCCGGATAAGCATCTTCATAAGAAATTCCGGATAAGCCCTAGTACTAAACATTCTGGATAGTGTGTTTAAATTAATTCCAGATAAGCTTCTTTATTGCGAATTCCGGATAAGCTCCATTTTGTATTCCGGATAAACCTTGGATCAACATTCCGGATAAGAGATTTGAGCCGCATTCTGGATAGTCATAGATTTACGAATTCCGGATAACATTCCGGATAGTCTCCTCACTTTGGATTCAGGATAAGCTGCAACACTCATTCGGGATAAGCTGTCGAAGAAGGATTCCGGATAAGCTCCCTAAATACATATTCCGGATAACTTGAATTTCCTGGATTCCGGATAGTAATCAGAAGAAGGATTCCGGATAGTAGCTATAATTCAGATTCCGGATAGTGAGTAAGTTTGGATTCCGGATAGTGACAGTATTTTGGATTCCGACTTCTATTTTGTTATTTCCTGTTTTTAATTTCAAACTTTATTTTTCCCTCCTTTTTACTTAGCATTATTTTAACTTGTCATGTTTTAGTTTAATTTTTAAAAGTTTACATTTTTATAAGTTTTCATCATTTACTTTTCAATCTTTAAAGTCTTTATTTTTAGTTTAAATATTTTCAAGCTTTCATTTTTACTTAGTTACTCAACGACATTTTCACTTTTAGTTTAAAATAGATAATCAAACTATTTTATTTTCCACCAAGAACGACTGAGTCGCACTTTCAACTTGTAATCAATTCGGAAAGACTGGAAGAACAAACGAATCTTTTTCATACGAGGTTTAACCTTGTATTTAATAAGTGTTAAAACACTTATCCTTTTACCGCTTATTTCCAATAATAACATGACCAAAACGTGTATTTTATGTCGTAAAAGTCGGAATTATGCATGGTTTATGTTTTTATAGTGTTTCAGGATAAAAATATGAAAAATGGAGAAAACACGGGCTATCACGGGCTTTTATCGAAGAAAACGAGAAAAGACGAAGTCAAAAGATCAAGAGTGCAAAAAGAACGGAAGTCCAAGGCCTATTCTGAAGATTTATCAAAGAAAAAGTCTAAAGACGGAAGTTTAATAAAGTCAAAGAACCAAGTCTAACTAAAGAAGAAAATTATAAGACGAGTTCAATTTATATCAACAAATCCTGAGACAACGTCTTGAAAGACAAAGAATTTAAATCGAGTCGAGACGTGAAGGAAGAGAGAAGGAAGCATCAACACTTAACCTCCCCACCTCCCATATATACCCTCCTAATGTGTCATTAGGAGGGCGTTAGTTAGTTTTAATTAGTTATTTTTTAGTTTTTATTTTTAAGTGTGTTTTCATTTTTCTTCTCTCTAGTTTTTCAAGCTTATCAAACATTAATCTTGTAATCTTTTGATCTTAATCTTCAAATTAATCAAGTTTATTTCATAATTCTCATTCTGCCTTTCTTAATAATCTATTGTTTTTGCTTAATAATCATGTAGTTGGTTTAGTTTTGTTGATGATATGATTGATTTGCTTATTTGATTGTGCTTATTGAGTTGGTGGTTTTAAAGTTTTTAGATTAAGGTGCTTATATGCTTAATTTTAATGTTTAATGGTTTTTAAAATAAGTTGATTTTAATAGTTTAAATATTTTTATAAAATGTTGATTTTTAATATTTATAATATTTAGTGTTTTCATAGTTTTTAAATTGTGGCTTATTTAGTTTTTCTTAAAATTGATTTGGTTAAGTTTTTAGATAAGTGCTTATTTATTTTTAGCTTATTATTTGATTTTTGCTTATTATTCAATTTTATGTTATCCAGGTTAGTGAAACCCTAGTATTCCGAATAGCAAGAAACCTCATATTCCGTATAGTCCATTTCTTGAGATTACGGATAAGCTTCTTTATTACGAATTCTGGATAACATTCCGGATAGTTTCCTCACAACAGATTCCGGATAGTGAACAATTTCAGATTCCGGATAAGTCCCCCGAAATCCTAAGAAACCACATTCCGGATAGCAGATTCCGGATAAGCATACATTCCGGATAAGAGTTCATTTAACCAATTCCGGATAAGTGACTTAACATAGATTCCGGATAATGTGAAGATACACAATCCGGATAGTAGAATAATTGTGTATTCCGGATAAGGTCATCAAGGCGGATTCCGGATAAGCCATCATTTTAGCATTTTGGATAACCCATTGAATAAACATTCCGGATAGTGAAGTTAACTCTGATTCCGGATAAGTGGCAGGAAAACATTCCGGATAAGCAGAGTATTAAACATTCCGGATAACTCAACAATCTTGGATTCTGGATAAGTGAAATTTTCTTGTTTCCAGACTTAGTTTAATTTTTGGTTTTCTGAATTGTTTTTATTTATTTATTTTTCAAACTTTAATTTTTCCCGCCTTTTTACTTAGCATTATTTTAACTCATCTTGTTTTAGTATAATTTTAAAGTTTACATTTTTATAAGTTTTCATCATTTACTTTTTATTTTTTAAAGTCTTTATTTTTAGTTTAATCGTTAAGTAAAAATGAAAGCTTGAAAATTTGTGGAATTTTCAAGCTTTCATTTTTACTTAACGACAATTTCATTTTTAGTTTAAAATAGATAATCAAACTATTTTATTTTCCACCAAGAACGACTGAGTCGCACTTTCAACTTGTAATCAATTCGAAAAGACTGGAATAACAAACGAATATTTTTTATACGAGGTTTAACCTTGTATTAAATGGCGCCGCTGCCGGCTCTTTTCGTTAAGATTAACGGTTTTTAGTGAGAGACACGTTGGATTTTGGGATCCGTTCATTTTTGAACGTTATTTTTCTTGCTTAAAAATTTTCAAAATTCCATAAAAATAAAAAAATTTCAAAAGTACAAAAAAATAGAAACACATAAAAAACAAAAAACATTTCTTGTCTATCTTTCTTTTTCTTTTGTAGGTGTGTATGCGTACTCGTAAGAAGAAAGCAATTCAAGCCGAAGTAGAAACTCCCCCTATTGTCACCATGGACAAGCGACCACTGATCGAGCTTTTGCAATCGCAAGTAGAGGGCAACACCGATGCTATTGTCATACCCGAGATTGGAGCCAACAACTTTAACTCAAATCCGGTTTTATTCAAATGGTCTCTGCTCAACCATTCTTAGGGCGTACACTTGATGATCCGCATGACCATATCAAAAGGTTCCTTCAACTCACTAATACGGTTAAATATAATGGGGTTTCACAAGAGGTGATTCGCTTGCAACTTTTTCCTTTCTCCTTAGAGGGACAAGCCCGCCATTGGCTTGATAAGGAACCGCCACAAAGTATTCTTACGTGGTCGGATTTAGAGACCAAATTCATCAACTATTTTTTCCCACCCTCACGTACTACCGCTTTGCGGAACGAAATCATTAACTTTGAACAAAAGTACGGTGAGACATTTAGTGAATCTTGTGACCGTTTTAAGGAACTTTTAAGAAAGTGTCCACAACATGGTTTTACAAAAGTACATCAAATTAATACTTTTTACAATGGTTTAAGCATGAATGACCAAGATTCACTAAATAGTGCCTAGGGGGGGGGGGGGGGTAACATTTTGGTTAAGTCTTCTAATGCAGCATGGGACATTATTGAGAATAAGTCTAGAGTGCAAACTAAGAGTGTTCGGACTAATGTGGCTAGTGCTAGTACTAGTGACGCCGATAAGAGAATCGATAAGCTTACTTTGATTGTTGAAACACTTGCTCTACAAACCGCTAACAATACCAAAAGAATCAATGCGCAAGTTAATGCTATGAGTCAATCATGTGAAATATGCGGGGGATCTCATTCATACACCGATTGTCCTTCGACTCATGACAATCCGGAAAATGTGTATCCCACCCACGGTAACTTTTCTACGGGAGGCTATCAAGCACGTCCTCAAGGTGACCGAAATTTGCTCAATTATCGTTCAAACAACTTCCTTTCACCACCCGGTTTTCCACCTCAAAACCAAAAAAACCTCAATCGCAACAATCAAAACCAACCACGAGCTCCAAATCAATATCAAAACCAAAGAAACCCATATCCACCTCAAGGAAACAATCAAGTTCACCAACCACCCGCTAATCAACCACTTGCTTACCATGCTCTTCCTCCCACCTAACCCAAATCATTTAATCACGAGGTTGACACTTACATGAGGACTAATGACGCAATAGTGCAGAATCTTCAGCGGCAAATCATCAACTTGAAAGGAGATATGGCAAAACAAGGGAATGATCTTCGAGCCGATATGCGAAACTGTTTGATTGAATCACACGACAATATAGGATATATAAATAAAGATGAAGATTAAACCAAAAAAAGAAAGATTAGATTAGATGAAGGAAAACAGAAAAACAAGGTTGTGAATTCCTAGTGAGAGAAACACATACGTTTCTCTCTCTACAAAACCAAGGAATGGAAAACACACACACACAAATGAGGCTTAGGAGGCCTTTTATACTAAGTAGTAAGTGTTTAGGAGGCCTTCCTCATTTGTGTGTTCGGGACTAATTCGCGTTTACATAAACATTAGTAACTAAGAACTCTCGACACTGTTGAATAGTATTTATCACGAGCTTCGCAACGGTATATTATATGACCATCACTTTAAGTACGGCTAACAATCTCACCCTAAGGGGTGGTCATGTAATATGTGACTTTACTTCGTTGGTGTTGCAGACTTTGAAGCTCGTTGTCTTGAGAGTTCTTTCATAGTTTCTTTCATGACTTGTGATCTTGGATCTTTGATCTTTGCCTTGACTTGATCTTGTAACTTTGCCAGCTTGTGTTCTTGTGTCTTTCTCCACATACTCATGTTTTGTGTTGACTTGAAAGCTTGTTAACAATCTCCCTTGATCATCAGAGTAGCGGAAGTCTTTGTCCTTAGATGTTCTTGAGATTTCTTCATTTGTATGAGCATGTGGTCTTGAATTACGACTTCTTGAAGTTACGCCACCGTTTGCATTCCTCCGGTTTCCCGTTATACAGTAAGAATACTGTACCTGTGATTAGGTAAGTTCAAAGAACTTCCTTGACAGGGTTTCCGGCTGTGGTAGCCGTTCTCAATACTTGAATTTATCGAAAGATAATTCATAGTAAAGAGTGAATCATACAGTTCCATTCTGTTGATTAAGTCGTCAATTCAATTTCCTGGAACAAGTTTGAATCAATTAAGAATCAAACCATCGTTGCTTTCCAGTTGACACAAGTTTGATTCATATAGAATCGCACAAGTTACCTACCACAGTGCTGTTTGATGATGACACTGGAAGGATTTCCCCGTCACTGTAAATACTGAAAAGTATTACTCTGAATGTTCTAGCAAGATCATAAAGATATTACGTAGAGACCTGGAACGAGTTTGAATCAATTAAGAATCAAACCACAGTTGCTTTCCAGTTAGCATATGTTTAATTCAAACTGAATCGTACATATGACCTACCGCAGTGCTGTGTGATGTTAACACTGGAAGGATTTCCATTCATCACTGTGAATACTAGAGAGTATCACTCTGAATGTTCTAGCAATACCACAAGGATAGAGCGTAGGACTCTATAAAATTATCGCTTGTGTTCTAATGATGAACAACAATTGATATAAGGAATAAGTGTCCTAATGAGATTTTTGATGAATCTCGTTGGCTCTAGACTCTATAAGTGCACGTTTATTTGGTGATCGGAGGCTGGAGCAGACTGCCACCTATTCAATATCTACTATCTCGGAGTGAGAAAGTCGATAGAAATGAGTTGAACTCCGTGACAATAAAACAAACTTCTTTTGAGAGAAGCTTGAGTAGGCTGGGAGGGGTTGTGCATTGCATCACTGGGTCCATGATGCTTTGTCTTCAATACCAGAAATCATCAACGTGATTCTGATAGTAGATGTATTGACCCGGTTTATGCCTAAGTTGTATGGAGGGCTTCTTTCTTTACACCCTTTATCCTTACATTTCTTTTTCATTCTTCAACCCTTTTAATGCTTACCAAGACGTCATAACTAGCACCTTGTTGTGATTGTTCCAGTGCTAGCTTAAGTCATTAGTCGGCATTTTTCCCGTACACTCAACTACTCCATCTTTCCTAAGGACATCTAATTTCTAATGGATTGTCCCTGGGAAGATCCCTCCGGTTCTGGTTGGATCATAGGACGAATACCTAACCACCTTTTGACACCAATACCGTCGTGAATTAATGTGTTGAAGGGTATAGATATCGAAACCAGAAAAACCTGTTGAAAAAGCAATCAAGGTGTTGAAGAAATCAGAGTTTACACCTTGAAGGTTTTTTGTATCACCAAAAAGCTCCCCCTACATATGTGCATCATAAACGGAAAGGTTTTTGCACATATTAGGAAGAGAAAGCACTTATATCAAAGATCTTATCCAAGATAACACATTTTAATCACTATTCTCCCCCTCAAAAATTGCATGACATTGAAATTTTTGTGAAACTAGTGATGAAACATGGAGAGATTAATGTTGCATGAAAGTTTGTACTCCCCCTCGAAAAGAAATTCTATTTAAAATTAGGGGAGTATATGAGCACACAGTTTTGTAATATTTGAAAAATTGTGCTCAAAAACCCAAGAAAACTTACTTTCCCATTGTTAAGGAATAATGTTCATAAATGAACATTTTCCTTGTGTTCATGAGCTTAAAACTTTGAATGTTTTGATATAAGCCCATGACCGAGAAAAATTAATTTCTCGTTGTTGAGGATAAGTCAAAGACTTTCCTTTCTTTGGGGACCGGGTTATAGTCTGACATGTGACTATAAGCCATTATGAGAAGAAAATAGAAAAGACATGTTTTGAAAACATTTGAACTCTCATTCGAACTTTATGTACGCACCCGTGTCGTTATTGAACAACATTTCTAAGTACGTCCATATTATCGATGCTGAGAGACATGTCGGAGAAGAAAATTTTTGGTATTTTTGAAAGATTTTCTCATTTTTATTTCGTTTTTATAGGTTTTATATTTTTGTATTTTGATTTTCTGATAAATATATACAAGATTACTGCGAATGTGCAAGACGTTCAAGTTCATCAGGAGTGAAACTACGCATACCAAGTCGACGAACCAAGAATTCAAATCTGTCTTGAGAAAGAGCTTTGGTGAAGATGTCGGCTAGTTGGTAGTCCGTCTTGACAAAGAACAGTTCGATCGTTCCTTTTTCCACATGCTCCTTAATGAAATGGAATCGGACAGCTATGTGCTTGGTCTTGGAGTGTTGGACCGGGTTGCAGGATATGGCTATGGCTGATTATGAATCACAAAAAATAGGGACTCTGTTAAAGTAAAAGCCATAATCCGTGAGTTGTGTTCTCATCCAAAGGACTTGAGAACTACACACAGATAGAGACACATATTCTGCTTCCGCGGTTGACAACGATGTACAGTCTTGTTTCCTTGATGACCAGCTCACTAGCTTCTCGCCTAAGAAATGTGCTCCACCGGAAGTGCTCTTGAATGTATCATGACACCCTGCATGGTCGGCATCTGAAAAACCAGTGAGATTAAAACCAAAATCCTTCGTATACCAGAGACCCATGTTAATGGTTCCCCGGAGATAACGAAAGATCCTTTAACCTCCTTGAGGTGCTTCTCGGTTGGCTTAGCCTGGTACTGAGCACATAAACAAGTAGCATGCACAATGTCCGGTCTGCTTGAGGTTAAGTACATAAGGGACCCGATCATACTTCGGTATTTTGTAGCATCTACAAATTTCCCTTTCTTATCCAAATCAAGCTTGTGTTTAGTGTCCATTGGAGTACCAATAGGATCACAGTTATCCATACCAAATTTCGTTAGAATCTCAAGCACATACTTGGACTGATTTATGAAAATACCACGGGGGGATTGGTGAACTTGGAGACCAAGAAAGAACGTCATTTCCCCCATCATGGACATTTCGAATCGACTTTTCATAAGGTCGGCAAATAATATGGAATATTTAGTAGAACCAAATATAATATCATCTACATAGACCTGAGCCACCAAGATGTTGTTGCCGTAGTGCTTGATAAACAACGTTGGATCAATGGTTCCTTTGTTGAAGTGATTTTGTAGAAGAAATGATGATAATTCGTCGTACCATGCCGTCGGTGCTTGTTTCAAACCATAAATTGCCTTTTTCAACTTGTAGACATGGCTTGGATGTTCGGTATTGAGGAAACCTTCAGGTTGACATACATACACATCTTCTTTTAACGGCCCATGCAAGAAAGCCGTCTTCACGTCCATTTGATACACAGTGAACGATTTGTGTGCAACATATGCCAAGAAAATCCTAATAGCTTCCATCCGAGAAACCGGGGCGAAGGATTCTGCGAAGTCAATTCCCTCCTTATGTTTATAACCTCTCACAACTAACCGTGTATTGTTCCTAATGACCGTTTGCTACTCATCCATCTTGGTTTTGAATAACCATTTCAGGGTAAGCGGATCGATATTGTCCGGTCGAGGTACTAACTCCCATACATCAAGCCGGATGAACTGATTGAGTTCTTCTTGCATAGACTCAATCCATGATGCATCGGTCATTGCTTCTTTCACACTTGCTGGTTCCATTGAGCTGACTGATAGTTCATAGATACACATATCACCATCGGTACGCAGCTGATTTCGTGTTGAGACCGGTCGTGAGAGATTGCCAATCACTTGAACAAAAGGATGATTCTTAGTCTATTTTTGTTCATGTGGAAGTGTATGAGAAATTTGATGCGAGCTCGACGGATCCACATATGATGTTGAAGGCTGAGTAGAACTTCTGACGCAAATGGATTAAAAAACTCGTGTTCGTTGAGCATCGCATTGTTTGCATTTTCAGCAACTATTTCATTCTGAAGATCAACATGATTAGGAATTTGCTGAGAATGTTGTTGGGTTGCGTCAGCAGTCGGAGAAGTTGTTGGAATGTTTGGAGTCAATATGGTTGAGGTTGACGTAGATGGTGCAGAAGTAGATGCCGTTGGTGTAGATGCAGTCGGAGGTTCTTGAGCTACCGTAGCAGGTGCAGCCGGGGCATTTTGAGGAACACCAAATGACGAAGGCCCCTCCATATATTCATCATAGATTGGCCCAAGTAAAACTTCCAAGTCACGTTCCGATGGTTGTAACGATGAGATTGCTGACGGTGAAAATTGAAGCGCGAGTCCTGAACTTACGTGTCCAGAAGTCTGACCTTGAAGCTCGGGATGTGAACTTCTATGCTGAGAGGCCATACCCGAGAGTTCATCAAAGGTAACGTTCATAGTCTCCATTACCTTTCTTGTCCTTCGATTATAAACCCTGTAAGCACAAGCAATTGAAGAATAACCAATGAAAAAGCCAATATCACCTTTAGGTTCAAGTTTACCGATATCTTCACGATCATTAGTCGGATAACATAAAGCACCAAAGACATGTAAAAATGAAATATCCAGTTTTATTCCATTACTGATCTCACAAGGTGTTTTGTTGAAGCGGGTGTGGATAATGAAGCGGTTTTGAGTATAACATGCAGTTGCTATAGCATCAGCCCAAAGGAATAACGATGCACTGGAGGAGAGAAGCATCGTCCGAGCAGCTTCAACTAACGTACGATTCCTCCGTTCCACAACTCCATTCTTCTCTGGAGTTCTTACAGCCGAAGTTTGATGAGAAATCCCAACTTCGACAAAATAAGCTTTCAGTTTCTGATTGGTGAATTCTGTACCGTTATCCGTTCTTACAATGACAACAGGGGCTTGAAGTAGCACTGATGTTTTCTTCAGGAAATTAATAAATACATCAGGGGTTTCATCTTTCGAAGCAAGAAAATGAACCCATGTGTAACGAGAATAGTCATCCACAATGACAAGGACATACCGCTTTCCATTAATACTTTTGATTCTTATTGGGCCACACAAATCCATATGTAGGAGATGTAACCTATTCGTTGAGTTGGGAACAGGTTTGGGTTTGTGAGGCTTCTTCTTACTTTTACCTTGCCCACATGAAGGACAAAGATGGTCTTTTGTATATTTAAACTTTGGAAGACCGGTAACAAGATCATCTTTCGCAAGTTGGGTGATGGCATCAAAATTGAGATGAGATAAACTTTAATGCCATAACCATGACTTTGTTGATGTAGCTCGGGCCATGAGACAAATTGGAGAAGCAGCAGACATTTGAAAAAGATCAATGGTGTAAAGGTTGGTGGTACGATTTCCTTTCAACAAATCAATTCCTTCAAGATCTCTTACAAAACATGTATGACTTCTGAAATCAACCTCCAAGTCCGAGTCACAAAATTGCCCAACCGAGAACAAATTATGTCCCAAGCCATCAACAAAAGAGACTCTGGTGATGATTATATTTCCCCAATGAAGATCACCATAGCCTAGAATTGCCGCAACATGATCATTTCCAAATCGAACAGTTCCCATGAAACGCCATACAAAGTTTTTGAGAAGACTTCGATTCCCAGTCATATGTTTGGAACAGCCCGAGTCCACGCACCAGAGACAAATTTCAACAGCCTGCCAATGATAAGAGAACAAAATATTTTGGCAACCGATGAAATAGGTTCCTGTAGGGTTAGAAGATAATTAAGCCGTATCACATACCGACTTTCACTGTCAGTATGAGATCTACTAGTGTCGATAATTTTGCCACTACAGTCAAAATTTCTTCCAGTAGGCAACCATTTAGGGGTGAATTTAGGGCTACTAGGCTTAGCAAGACTTTATGTGGACCCTACATGCGTACTTTTTGGAACATACACCTTAGCCTTCGGAGTGCGTTGTTGTTCACTAACTGACAACTTGTCAATTCGAGTGTAACCACCATAATTCAACCCATTCATAGTCAAACCACAAGCATCATGACTAAAAGTAAAGAAACATTTATTACATTTAGCACAAATAACTTCAGATTTTTCATTCCGAATAGCAAGCTTAAAGTTATTACATTCAGAAGAGTTAGGTTTCTGATTATGATTAAAAAACAGTAAATTCCTAGGGTGTTCTTCTACTTCCACATTATTGATCTTGGGGCGACTACTTCTAGAGGCAAAAGGGACCCTATCATTCCTTGTATTGCTCGTAGGCTGTGGCCTTCTACTCTTAGTGTAGTTGTTTATTCCTGTAGAAGAAGACACGCGTCTATTAGAATTAGCACTTTTTAAATCAATAACTTGTGGTTGAGTTATAGTGATCGGTTTTGTCCTAACGCTTGTTTTACGTTGTTTGCTAGGCACAGAGGGAGAACTAACACGAAACATTCCTGGGGCAATCACTGTAGTTTTCGTTCCAGCAACCTTGGGAAAAGGTGTCACAGCAATACGAGTGGGTCCCGAGGTTGCTGATTTCTGGATCATCGTATCCACAATCGAGCTAGGTTCAAAAGTCTTATCTTTTAACAAGGCCTTTAACTTACAGTTCTCACAGATTTTATCAATAAGTTTCTGATAGACAGACTTACTTTGTTCGACAGCCCGCTTATATGAAACAACAACAGATTCTAAATCTGCAATCTTAGCCTTAAGCTTCTGAACATTACAATCTTTAGCACTCTCTAACCCTGACGAGGCCAAATTCGTTTCCGAAGCCCCTCCTAACTTAGCCTGCAACCGAGTGATTTTTTGTTGCATTTCATTGTAAGCTTTTTCATACGAAATCTTGTCATATTTGCATTCATCACATTTTTTGACAAATTTATTCCAAAGATTGGTGAATTCTTTATCCTTTTTAATGACATAAGATTCCATTTTCTCTTTCATAAGATCAAGCTCAGTTTGGAGGTTTTCATTATGCGACATAGAGGTACCTAACTCAACAGGGCTACTATCAATACAATCACGAGCTTTAGAGAGGCGTTCAAGATCGTTTTCTAAAACTTTGATTTTATCAAGAGATTCATCAGCTTCCTTCGTCAAAGATTTAAAGTCTTCAACAAAGTTGGCTAATTCTTTTAGAAAAGGGTTTTCCAAATTTCCTAACCGAGCATCAACTTGATTAATAATCGGATTAATATCGTTTTGAAGAATTTTCTAAACCTCAATCTGAACAGGTGATGTAAAATTACCTCTAGTTATTTTTAAATTAACAACACGTTTAAGGATGACAAAGTTATCTTTAAGCTCGTTCAGAAATCGGCGAGTGATACTCGGTTTAGGAGGGTCATCAGACAAATCCTCACTTGGTAGCAAAAGCATTTCAGTACTCGTTTTAGACCGAACAAATACAGTTGGAGGATTAACTTACGGATAATAAACGGGTATCACTTCTTTATCAAGCTTTTTCATTCTTAAACGAGTCTCTACAGCAAGTTCAATAGTTTCCTCGGAATCATGCACACTAGGAGGGTCATGCTCATCAAACAATAGCACACTACCATTATATAAAGTTTCATTAGTGGCCTGAACTTGCTTAAGGTATCCGGGATTAGGGGGAAGAGGACAACCTAAAGCCAATTTGTATCGAGTGTAATTTATCTCATTCACTTTTGGTGCGAGCATATTTATCGTCTACATAGTTTGGCCACGTTTTACTAAAAGGTTGTCTAATTCTCTAATCCTATCCCGGAATTTGCAAAAATCTTCAAGAAGCCCATCTTCACGAATTTTGAAATCATGTTTCAACTTTTTTCGTTCTTCTTTTAAATCCAAAATAATAGATTTTTCAGTTGAAAGCTGTTTATTAAGAGAAGTGATTTCATCATTCAATTCGCTTTTCTTTTTAGCACTACTTAAGTGTAAGGCATTTAATTTCTTAGTTGTGCATTTTTCTTGATAAACCGATGTAGCATGAGCTTGTGCAAGTTCCTTGATTTTAGCATGATGAATCTCAAAACCTTTCTCCCGTTCCTTATATCCCGCAAGCTCAGTGGTCAATTTGGCATTAGTTTCTCTAAACTTATTATTAACCACCGTAGCATGATCTACATCCTTAGCAAGCTTATCAAATAGAGATTTATAATACGCATGTGTCTCATCGGGAAGGGTTGTAGGCTGGGCAACTTGATCCACACTAAGGTCCACACTGGGCTCATTCGAAATAATATTACTATTATTCGTTTGATCCTCGTATGTCTCAATGTAGGGCTCAAGCATCTCAGTATACTCTTCCTCCTTATTAGACATATTATATATATCATTATCATCAAAACTTGGGTGTACCTTAGAGGGACCGTCTGAATCATAGACGGGAGCTCTGTCATCATGCATTCCTGAGGTTGATGCTTGTTGTAAGTTTGCCATCAAGATGTAGTTGGCATTCACCTCTTCTTCCTCATCATATTCTGCAACAGAAGCCATAAGATCAAATTCCTCAGCTTGAAGTGGAATCCCTGCCTCTTCCTTTTGTGCTATGAGAAGCTGAGTCTGAAGATAAGCAGCATCCCTCTTCTTTTTGGCTGTGCAATCTCTAGCATAATGACCAAATCCCCTGCAGTTTTAGCACTGAACCTGACGATTGTTGTTTCCATTTCCCGTACCAGTATTCTCAGCCCTTGCAGCCACAATGTTTCCCATCTGGTTACCAACCGCTGGCACAACTATTAACACATTCTGATTACCCACATTCGGAACACCCGGATTTTGACCATGGTTTTGACCATACTGATTTACTGCATTGCCAACGGTCTGCCCAGCATTCTGAACATATTGTTGAAATTGAGTCCCCGTGTTTCCAGCAACTACCAATTGGCGATCTTGATTCGCATTCATGAAAGGTTGAGAAATCTGCCTATTTATAGTGTTCGAGGAGATTCTTTGATTGTTGTTGGTGGGGTTAATGGTGAATTTGAATGCCTTTGCAAGTAGGGCAAGACCAGTATTAATAGCATGAGTAGGATCGGTGATGTCATCAAAACAGGCAATGGGTTGTTGTAAGTAATTCATAGCAGCAGGATGTTGATATCCATAAGCGGTGAGTTGTTGTTGTTGTTGTTCTGGCAGGAAGTTACTTGATGAGGGTTGATGGTAGGGTACCATGGGATATGACATAGATAATGGAGAGTTTGCCATAAAATCCAATAGATCTTGTGTCTTGGCACGTCTTTCTGCCCTAACTTCGTTAGCTTCATCTTGATTCATCTTCAAATAGTCATAAACTTGAGTGTAGTCCACGACATGAAGATCCTTGGTTTGATTGACAAGAGTGACATATCGTGACCATTCAGAAGGAATATTATCAAGAAATTTGATGTTGGCGGCAATTTGTGCAGGTTCATGTTTGTTTCTTCTAAGATGGTTCATGAGGGTTGAAAACCGATGATAATAAGGTTCAATTTTTTCCCCTTCAGTAGACGTAAATTTCTCCCATTCACGAAGCAACTTAGTTTCCTTTTCTTGTAAACCGATTTCACTGCCCTTCATCATTTTCTGAATCCTAAGCCACATCTCGTGTGCGGTTTCACAACTATCGACAGCAGCATAAACATCTTCAGGAAGTCCCATAAGAATGACTTGAATTGCTTGATCATCAGCGTCGAGTTGTTTGGATTCAGCTTCAGTTAATTCTTCATATGTTTGCTCATGACTTGAGTCAGCTACTGGGTTAGCATTCGTAGGGTCCCCAGGCACAATAATTGTTCTTCTAACATACGGACCCTTTTGAATCGAGTTGACAATCAACTTTCCCAGAGGTTTACATTTTGCATAACGAAGGAGACGACTAGCCCATGTAGTGTAGTTCTCCTTGGTAAGCATGGGTGGACGATTCTCAGTACCCGCAGTATAAATGTCTTGTTGAGACGTCATCGTAGAAGTCGTGTGAAAAACAGGATCTCATTTCGTAGAAAGCGTGTGATGTTGTTGAAATTCTGAAACTTCTGATTTTTTTTTCTTTTTAATCTTAGTGTAAACTATGTTCCGAGACTAGTATAGATGGTGGCTAAGACTAAAAAATTACTCAAACAAAATTTCCATCAGAATGCCTATCGGAAAATTCTATCGGAATGTGCTTCTATTGGAATGTCCTACGATTGGAATGTCCTACGATCGGAATGTCCTACGATCGGAATGTCCCTCTATCGGAATGTCCCTCTATCGGAATGACCTTCGATCGGAATGATGGATTTGTCGGAATGTTGATCTGTCGCAATGTTGCTTGTATCGGAATGTCTCAGCATGTCACCCTATCTGAATATGGGATCTGTCGGAATGATGACCTATCGGAATGTGTACCCGTCGGAATATCTAGATCGCAACATAGCTAAAACAAGTTGGACAGAGTAACGACTCACAAATCCCTTAAGACCGTCGGAATCCCAGATCGCAATGAACGATCGGAATGTCACGTCGGAAAAAGGTATCGAAATCCTTAGATCGCAAAGTAGAACCTAGTGGTTATTGCGATCTGGACTCACTCCCTTTGTACTTTCCGATGGTGATACTTGCAAGAATTTCAGAATGATGAAAAACAAGAAATTTCTCAACTTTTGATCCAAAAGACTTGTGTTTTAGCCAAAACCAAGATGCCCAAATCACTACTACACGATTTAAAGAAGGTATACGACTTAGAAACACAAACAAACACGAAATTTTTTGATGTTTTGGCGAAAAACAATCAAAATCACACGAAATGCTTAAATACGAATCCCTTGGCGAATGATACCACTTGTTGGATTGAATCACACGACAATATAGGATATATAAATAAAGATGAAGATTAAACCAAAAAAAGGAAGATTAGATTAGATGAAGGAAAAGAGAAAAAAAAGGTTGTGAATTCGTAGTGAGAGAAACACATAAGTTTCTCTCTCTACAAAACCAAGGAATGGAAAACACACACACAAATGAGGCTTAGGAGGCCTTTTATACTAAGTAGTAAGTGTTTAGGAGGCCTTCCTCATTTGTGTGTTCGGGACTAATTCCCGTTTACATAAACATTAATAACTAAGAACTCTCGACACTGTTGAATAGTATTTATCACGAGCTTCGCAACGGTATATTATATGACCATCGCTTTAAGTACAGCTAACAGAAACTCTTTGAGCAGTCAAACGAATGACTTAAGAGATATGATGGCTAGTTTCTTCCAAAGTAATCAAGCCTCTAGTTCGGGTTCTCTTCCGAGTAACACCGTTGCTAATCCAAGAGGGGAGATGAAAGCAATCACCATCCGAAGTGGCAAAGGTTTAAAGGAACCCGAGATTCCTACACCTACACCGGTGATTGTGACAAAGGAAAACGAGCCCCCTTCTCCAATTCCTCCACCTTCTATTTCACCAATTCCTCCACCTTCTACTTCCACCCCTACATCACCCAAGGATGTGAGTGAGAATTCCATTCCAAAGCCTTCATCTCAACCCGATATACCTTACCGCTCAAGGTTGAGGAAAGAGAAGTTGAAGAACAAGGATGATATTCAGGTTTCTAACTTTCTTAAAATGTTTAAACAACTGAATTTCAACATCTCCTTTGTTGAGGCTCTCGCTCACATGCCGAAATATGCTAAAATGTTTAAAGATCTCCTCAGTGACAAAGAAAAGCTTCTCGATATCACTCAGACCCAACTTAATGAGAATTGCTCCGCAGTGCTCTTATGGAAATTACCCACTAAACTTGGTGATCCGGGTCGTTTTCTCATTCCTTACAACTTCCCCAGGGTAGAGAATTGTATGGCCCTAGCCGATCTAGGTGCTAGTATAAACTTAATGCCGTTAAGTGTTTGGAAACAATTATCTCTACCCGAGCTAGTCCCCACACAAATGACATTGGAATTAGCTAACCGTATGGTTACTTATCCGGTGGGGATAGACGAAGATGTCTTCGTCGGTGTCGACAAATTCACCTTTCCGGCGGATTTTGTTGTCGTTGACTACGAGATAGATCATCGTGTTCCATTAATCGTTGGACGTCCATTCTTGAGGACCGGTCGCACTCTCATTGATGTAGCCGCGGGCGAATTAATCATGAGAGTTGGTGACGATAAAATCGTCTTCAACATGGGTAAACTTTCTAAGCAGCCTTCTGAAAACGAGAGCGTTAATTTCATTGGCGTTCTTGATGAGGCTTGTGAAGAACATTTCAAAGACGCTTGTAAAAGTGGTTCTTCTTCTCTACCTACTGTTGAGACCGTTGCCTCTATTGCTCCATCACTAACTCCATTTGGAGAAAGTGATTTCCTTTTGAAAGAATTTGAAGCAACTTTGGGGGATGTGGACTTACAATATGACGATTCTCCCTCCAATTGGGATGAAGACATTCGTACCATTGAGAAACTTCTCAATGAGGACCATATTTCTCCACCATCTCCTAAGGAAATCTCAATCAATGACCCGAATTTGACTATGCCTTCCATCAAAAATCCTCCGGATTTAGAGCTTAAGGATTTACCGTCTCATCTCGAATACGTGTTCCTTGAAGAAAATAAGAAGTTATCCGTCATCATCGCAAAGGACTTGAAAGAGGATGAAAAGTCTCGACTTATCGACGTGCTGAAGAATCATAAGAAGGCAATTGCTTGGAAAATTTCCGATATCCGTGGAATTGATCCGAACTTTTGTACACATAAAATTCTCATGAAGGACGACTTTAAACCCACTATTCAAAACAAAAGAAGGGGGAATCCCAAGATCCATGACGTTATCAAAAAAGAGGCTATCAAACTTCTTGATGCGGGAATGATCTACCCTATCTCGGATTCACCATGGGTTAGTCCGGTCCATTGTGTGCCTAAGAAAGGCGGAATCACCGTTGTGCCCAATTAAAACAACGAGTTAACTCCTACTCGTCTCGTTACAGGGTGGAGAGTTTGTATAGACTATCGCAAACTCAACGATGCTACGAGAAAGGATCATTTTCCCCTTCCTTTTATGGACCAAATGCTTGAACGTCTAGCGGGTAATGACTATTATTGCTTCTTAGACGGTTTCTCCGGGTATTTTCAAATTCTCATCGATCCTAAAGACCAAGAGAAAACCACATTCACTTGTACTTATGGAACATTTTCTTACAAAAGAATGCCTTTCGGCTTATGCAATACTCCTGGGACTTTCCAAAGGTGTATGATGGCTATATTCCATGACATGGTTGAATAAACTATGGAAGTCTTTATGGACAATTTCTTGCTCTATGGTGATTCTTTCTCTTCTTGCCTTGCCAATTTAGAACGTATGCTTAAACGGTGTGAAGACACTCGTCTCGTTCTTAATGGGGAAAAATGCCATTTCATGGTCAAAGAAGGCATCGTCCTCGGTATAAAATTTCCAAAGCCGGTCTTGAAGTCGACCGTGCTAAAGTTGACGTGATTGCTAAATTACCTCCACCTTCAACCGTGAAGGGTGTGAGAAGTTTCCTTGGTCATGCGAGCTTCTATCGTCGATTCATTCAAGATTTTTCTAAAATCGCTCGCCCGATGACTTACCTCTTGGAAAAAGATACTCCTTTTATCTTTTCTAAAGAGTGTCTCGAATCTTTTAATCTTCTTAAGGATAAACTAACTAAGGCACCGGTCTTAGTTACCCCTAATTGGGAGTTACCTTTTGAATTGATGTGTGATGCTAGCGACTTTGCTATTGGAGCGGTTTTGGGACAAAAAGTGAACAAACACTTCCAACCAATCTATTATGCTAGCAAGACAATGACGGGGGCTCAATTGCATTATACCACTACCGAAAAAGAGCTTTTAGTTGTAGTGTATGCGATTGAAAAATTTCGCCCCTATCTTGTCCTTTCCACCACCATTGTCTATACCGACCATTCCACGTTGAAGTACTTGTTAACTAAACAAGATTCCAAGCCAATACTTCTCCGTTGGATTTTACTCCTACAAGAATTTAAAATCGAAATTCGTGATAAAGGGAGCGGAAAACCTAGCCGCGGACCATCTTAGTAGACTCGAGGATCCTTATCAAGGGGAGCTCCCAAATCAAGAGATTAATGACTCTTTTCCCCTTGAAGCCTTGATGTCTATTAACTCCAATCTTGATGAAACCCCATGGTTTACGGACATTGCAAATTATTTGGCGGGTGGAATTCTCATGGAAGGGTTAACATCCCAACAAAAGAAAAAGTTCTTTAAAGACATTAAGCACTATTTCTGGGACGACCCTTACCTTTTCAAAAAATGTGCGGATCTTGTCATTCGTCGGTGTGTTGATGGGCTGGCAGCTTTATTAATCCTAGAAGCTTGCCATAAAGGACCCACCGGTGGTCACTTTGGTCCCAATTACACCGGGAAGAAAGTTTTCGATTCTGTATTTTATTGGCCCACCATTTATCATGACGCTCATGAAATGGTTAAGCATAGTGATGCTTGCCAAATACAAGGCAATATCACACATAAAGATGAGATGCCTCAAAATATCATACAAGAATGTGAAATCTTTGACGTATGGGGCATCGACTTTATGGGGCCATTTCCATCATCCAAAGGGAACAAGTACATCCTCGTAGCCGTTGACTACGTATCAAAATGGGTTTAAGCAAAAGCTTTACCTACTAACGATGCAAGGGTGGTTGTGAACTTTTTGAAACAATTGTTTGCTCGTTTCAGTGTGCCTCGTGCTATTATTAGTGATCGCTGGACTCATTTTTGCAATGATCAATTCTCACGAGTCATGTCTAAGTATGGTGTCAATCACCGACTTTCCACCGCGTATCACCCACAAACTAATGGTCAAGCCGAGGTTTCCAACCGTGGACTTAAGCGAATCTTAGAGCGTACCGTGGGAGAGCATCGTGCCTCATGAGCTGATAAATTAGATGATGCTTTGTGGGATTTTTGTACCGCATATAAGACGCCGATTGGTTGCACTCCATATCGTCTTGTGTACGCGAAGGCATGTCACCTCCCTATTTTGCTGGAACATAAGGCGTACTGGGCCTTGTAGTGGGCCAATTTTGACATCAATAAAGCCGGTGATCTTTGGAAGATTCAACTCAACAAGCTAAATGAACTGAGGAATGAAGCTTATGAGAACTCATTTATCTACAAGGAGAATACCAAGATCATTCATGATGCAAGGATTAAAAACCAAGAGTTCCATGTTGGTGATCAAGTTTTACTCTTTAACTCTCGGTTGAAGATCTTCTCGGGCAAGCTGAAGAGCCGTTGGTCTGGTCCATTCACCATCGCCAAAGTCTTCCCCTATGGCACCACTGAGCTTTCCCAGCCAAATGGGCCTAATTTTAAAGTGAAAGGCCAGCGTGTGAAGCTGTACTTTGGTGAGGACATCTCTCATGAGATGATTCCATCCCTCACCACGTTTCCCTTGAATTAGTTCTGGGTCTAGTCAGGCTCGTGACTCGGTTAATAAAAACAAGCGCTTCTCGGGAGGCAACCCATTGATCTGTCCTTTACTGTTTTCATAATAAGTGTAGGGGGAGCCCCGTATGTGTTTGTTGTCTTGTTTCTTATGATGTGCAGGGACTAAAGCTTCAAAGAGCACCTTTGATGACATTTGATGAACCGTGATCCCGTGTACCCGTCTTCCTGGTTCTATCCTAGACTGTCGTGATTCAATATTTCATATATTATATGCTCACATTAAAATCACTATAGTTGTCCTTTCCTTAGCAGGATTTAAACAACGTGCACAATGTCCTAAGTGTAGGGGAGTTTACTCCCACATGCTTAAACATTAAGGACAATGTTTATATCAAGTGTAGGGGAGACTTCTATCGCAGTAAGTGGGCTTTTCCATTAATTTGTCCTCATTTTAACCGGAAAATTTGATTTTTCGACATTTTTCAAAATTTTTAATCTATTTTGGCCTAATAGTTTTTCCTTTGTTATCGTTATTTACTTTCTGTGTTAGAATAAATTTTTAATAAAGAGATTTTATATTTTTCAACGTCATGAATCTTTTGACTCAACCCGAGTTTACTTATCTAAGTTTACTCTAGCTAGTATCCTTAACGTGTTTAACTCAAGTTTTGCTAGGCTTTTATATAGGGAACTTTAAAACGTGAAAGTCTTAACTCTCACGGGTTAAGAACAAGAACTTTTCGCAAGTTCCTATAATTGACCCTAGAAAGTCTTTTATCAAGGGAACTTTAAAAGGCAAACTCTAAACTTGGAAGAGTCTAATAATTTGTAAGATCATATAGATGACTTGAAAACCCAAAACTTTGATTTAATTGGCTAAGCATTCACGAGTCTCATTCCTTGAGATTTTAAATTATGGAGAACGAGAGATGATAGAGTCAATTATAAGTTTGGTATTCTTTCATGAATTTATGTGAGCTGATTATAAGCTTTTACTCCCATCGCTTGCTAATAAATTTATTTGCAATAAATAAGGTTGTACGATTTGAAAAGTTACTTAGCTTCTAGCACAAGATCGTTTAAAAGTTGCTCGGAATTAATTAGAGTTCAAAGCCAAGGCATAACTTATTGAAGCGGGATGCGAATATTGGCGAGTCCGAAAAGGCCCTAACAAGGCATGAGGGCTACATTTTGTTGCTAAAGATCCCAAGTGATGTGAAGAATCATTTATCAAAAATCAATATGAAGGATCGAGACACACGACGAAAAGCAAATACTCCCCTAAAGATCATGGAGAAGTCTATCCAAAAAGACCCTAACAAGGTATGAGGATAAATAGATCCAAGTCCTAAAAGGAGGCGGATCGTTGTATATCAAAATCTCAAATAAGGATTGGATAAAAATGAAGAAGTCGTGGTCCAAATATGAAGAATCTCTCAAAAAGTTCAAGTGAATAAATTCCTATTATGAAGAGAAGACCATTATTTCAAGAATGTCTCTCAATATTTGAAGTATGAAGTCGATGCCATGTATCGGTCCGAGAAAGGTCTCAAATCGTGAAGCGAGTTATGCCAAGATATGAACTTTGTGAGGTCCCAAGAAGCAGTTTAAAAAGATTTTGTCCTTTAGCTAACTATTGATTAAATCGTCCCACTTTATTTTCAGCCTAAATAAACTATCGAAATAAGTCAAACAATGCATCCTCGTGATCATTCAAGACAATCTTAAAATATAAGAGATACACCTAGGAATAAGGGAGTCTAAGTAAATAATTGGTCCACATGAGTTCGTGTTAGTTTGCTAACTTATAATAACAATGATCTCGTTTTTAAGCTTGGTGTTGGGAACGTGAAACTTGAGGATGATAAACATTCATGACACCAAAACCCCAATGGAAGTCTTTGATTTCTTTACTTGTTTTGTACAAATTTCTATCTTTTTAAGTTTCTTTAAAATTTAGTATTTAATAAAGGTCAAGGTGGGTTAATTATGATGAGAAATGTAGTCTGTGCTTTGAAATTAATGCATTGCATGAGGGCATTGCAATGGTCAAGTGTAGGGGATTTAATAAGTGTGAAAACACTTATCATTTTACCGCTTATTTCCAATAATAACATGACCACAACGTGTATTTTATGTCGTAAAAGTCGGAATTATGCGTGTTTTGTGTTTTTATTGTGTTTCAGGATAAAAATATGAAAAAGGGAGAAAACACGGGCTATCACGGGCTTTTATCAAAGAAAACCAGAAAAGACGAAGTCAAAAGATCAAGAGTGCAAAAAGAACGGAAGTCCAAGGCCTATTCTGAAGATTTATCGAAGAAAAATTCTAAAGACGGAAGTTTAATAAAGTCGAAGAACCAAGTCTAACTAAAGAAGAAAATTATAAGACGAGTTCAATTTATATCGACAAATCCTGAGACAACGTCGAGAAAGACAAAGAATTTAAATCGAGTCGAGACGTGAAGGAAGAGAGAAGGAAGCATCAACACTTAACCTCCCCACCTCCTATATATACCCTCCTAATGTGTCATTAGGAGGGTGTTAGTTAGTTTTAATTAGTCAATTTTTTGTTTTTATTTTTAAGTGTGTTTTTATTTTTCTTCTCTCTAGTTTTTCAAGCTTATCAAACATTAATCTTGTAATCTTTTGATCTTAATCTTCAAATTATTCAAGTTTATTTCATAATTCTCATTCTACCTTTCTTAATAATCTATTGTTTTTGCTTAATTAATCATGTAGTTGGTTTAGTTTTGTTGATGATATGATTGTTTTGTTTATTTGATTTTGCTTATTGAGTTGGTGGTTTTAAAGTTTTTAGATTAAGGTGCTTATTTCCTTAATTTTAATGTTTAATTGTTTTTAAAATAAGTTGATTTTAATAGTTTAAATATTTTTATAATAAGTTGATTTTTAATATTTAGATTATTTAGTGTTTTCATAGTTTTTAAATTGTGGCTTATTTAGTTTTTCTTAGAATTGATTTGGTTAAGTTTTTAGATAAGTGCTTATTTGTTTTTAGCTTATTATTTGATTTTTGCTTATTATTCAATTTTATGTTATCCGGGTTAGTGAAACCCTAGTATTGCGAATAGCAAGAAACCTCATATTCCGTATAGTCCATTTCTTGAGATTCTGGATAAGCTTCTTTATTACGAATTCCGGATAACATTCCGGATAGTTTCCTCACAACAGATTCCGGATAGTGAACAATTTCATATTCCGGATAAGTCCCCCAAAATCTCAAGAAACCACATTCCGGATAGCAGATTCCGGATAAGCATACATTCCGGATAAGAGTTCATTTAACCAATTCCGGATAAGTGACTTAACATAGATTCCAGATAACGCGAAGATACACATTCCGGATAGTAGAATAATTCTGTATTCTGGATAAGGTCATCAAGGCGGATTCCGGATAAGCCATAATTTTAGCATTCCGGATAACCCATTGAATAAACATTCCGGATAGTGAAGTTAACTCTGATTCCGGATAAGTGGCAGGAAAAAATTCTGGATAAGCAGAGTATTAAACATTCTGGATAACTCAACAATCGTGGATTCCGGATAAGTGAAATTTTCTTGTTTCCAGACTTAGTTTAATTTTTAGTTTTCTGAATTGTTTTTTTAATTTATTTTTCAAACTTCAATTTTTCCCGCTTTTTTACTTAGCATTATTTTAACTCGTCTTGTTTTAGTATAATTTTTAAAGTTTATATTTTCATAAGTTTTCATCATTTACTTTTTAATTTTTAAAGTCTTTATTTTTAGTTTAAACATTTTCAAGCTTTCATTTTTACTTAACGACATTTTCACTTTTTGTTTAAATAGATAATTAAACTATTTTATTTTCCACCAAGAACGACTGAGTCGCACTTTCAACTTGTAATCAATTCGGAAAGACTGGAGGAACAAACGAATCTTTTTCATACGAGGTTTAACCTTGTATTAGCGACCAAGATAATGAACCTGTGGAAGGATTCTTCCACGGCGAAAAATAATGAGCTCGTGGAAGGATTCTTCCACGGCGAAAGCAATGCGCCCGTGGAAGGAATACTTCCACGGCGAAGATAATGAGCTCGTAGAAGGATTAATTCCACGGCGAAAGATAATGATCACGTGGAAGAATACTTCCATAGCGAAATATAATGAGCACGTGGAAGAATACTTCCACAGCGAAACAATGCGCCAGTGGAAGGAATACTTCCACGACGAAGGATAATAAGCCAACGAAAGAGGTACTTTCGTGGCAAAGATAATGAGCATGTGGAATAGTACTTCCACGGAGAAAGATAATGAGCACGTGGAAGAATACCTCCACGACTAAAGATAATAAGCACGTGGAAGAATACTTCCACGGCGAAACAATGCGCTAGTGGAAGGAATACTTCCATGGCGAAGGATAATGAGCCAACGAAAGAGATACTTTCGTGGGGAAGATAATGAGTCAACGGAAGGAGTACTTCCGTGGAGAATGATAAGGAATACGTGGAAGAATACTTCCACACCGAAAGGTAATGAGCCAACGGTAGGAGTACTTCCGTGGTGAACGATAAGGAGCACGTGGAAGAATACTTCCACGGCGAAGAGAATGAGCACGTGGAAGAGTACTTCCACGGCGAAAGGTAATGAGCACGTGGAAGAATACTACCATGGCGAAAATAATGAGCCAGTGGAAAGAATTCTTCCACGCCGAATGATAATGAGCACGTGGAAGAATACTTCCACGACGAAAGATAACGAGCACGTGGAAGAATACTTCCACGGCGAAAGATAATGAGCACGTGTAAGAATACTTCCACGGCGAAAGATAACGAGCACGTGGAAGAATACTTCCACGGAGCAAGATAATGAGCACGTGGAAGAATACTTCCACGACACATGAATAAGCCAATGGAAGAGATACTTCCGTGGCAAAGGCATAAGCCAATGGAAGAAATACTTCCATAGCGTTGAAGTAAGCGCGCGGAAGGAGTACTTCTGCGTTGAAGGAATAAGCTAATGGAAGAGATACTTCCATTACGCATAAATAAGCGCGCGGAAGGAGTAGTTACGCGTTGAAGGAATAAGCCAATGAAAGAGATACTTCCATGGCAAAGGAATAAGCGCGCAGAAGGAGTACTTTCGCGGCGAAGGAATAAGCCAATGGAAGAGATACTTCCATGGGAAAAGGAATAAGCGCGCGGAAGGAGTACTTCCACGACGAAGGAATAAGCCAATGGAAGAGATACTTCCATGGCGCAGAAACAAGCGCGCAGAAAGAGTTCTTCTGCGGCGAAGGAATAAGCCAATGGAAGAGATACTTCCATGGCAAAAGGAATAAGCGCGTGGAAGGAGTACTTCCGCGGCGAAGGAATAAGCTAATGGAAGAGATACTTCCACGGCAAAGGAATAAGTGCGCGGAAGGAGTACTTCCACGGCGAAGGAATAAGCCAATGGAAGAGATACTTCCACGACAAAGGAATAAACCGACAGAAGGTGGACTTCTGCGTAAAAGGAATATATCCAAAGATATTTGTGTGACGTGCACATAAATAGTGGTATTATTATACCCTAGTAGCCCCCCAAGTTTAATGGTGCTACACTCAATTATTAGTATTAAACATAATCAAGTATTCAAAAAATTACGATCACGTAGACCAACACGAATGGACGGACCATAGCCGCGTACGAAAGATAGAAATTGGGTTGGAACGTGCGAACCAACGCGGATGGGTCTTGCCATAACCGCGAATTGTCACATAGTATAAGACGTATCTTAACTAACTTATTGGATGAGCTATGCCATTACGTGCTGCGTACCGCTACTACCATAAGGACGGTCAAAGTTTTGACAAAAATGTTGTTAGACGTGCACAGTGTGTCTTTTGCAAGTCCATCATGAGTCATGTGGTTTGCGTAAGTTACTACAACGTCTTGATAGCAAGGTGCCTAACAAGGATAAATGATCCGTGGTCGTTGGGTTTGCAACCTTATTACACGACAAGTTGAATTATTAGGTTCACTCAATCCTCTTATTCCGCATGGGAATGATAAGTACATGTATGCCCGTAGGCTAAAGATGTTTGAAACGTGCACACAAATGCGGATGGATGTACCATGACCGCGGATGACAAATAAAATATATTATTTAAAGATAATATATGTAATATATCTTACCGATATAAAAGATATATAATATCTTTTATAAATAAATAATATCGGAATATATCCTAGCAAATTGAGTCATGAACTAAAGTTCACGTGGATATGGGAGGAGTTCTTTTAGAACAAGTATCCTCATGTGATTTGTTGATTGATGTGACTGATCCTAAGGAGTAAATCTCGGGACGAGATTTCTATTAGGAGGGAGTGATGTGACAACCACGGTTTTGAGGTTCGTCACTTAGTTTTATTTTGTGCATATTTCGTGAAATTACGTGTCTTTATGTTTCTATGAGTTATGTGGTGTGAATAGAGTGTGGTTTGGACATCGTTTTCAGGTACGAGGTACCATGTGAGTGAAACGATGTGTGATGTTTTCATGTTCATGAGCTCACATAGTAGTGACTATGAAATATGATGGTGTTATTTAGTGGTTTTACGTATACGTATATGTATTATGGAAAATCGTATTTTTACGATTTAGGGTTGTGCATTTAGGGTTCTCAGATGAGCTATTTAGTCACGGGAATAATTTATGGTATGGTTTTAAGTCATTTAGGACTTAATTATATAGTTTATTTCATATTCTAAGAGTTTTTATAAAACTGTATATTTTTACATCTTTTACGGTATACGTGTAAATTTGACTAGTTTTACGGTTTTGAGGTTTTGGAGGTTTTTGGAGCTTAAATAAATTAAGGTAAATTAAGGTAATATTATTAATACATTAATTAATAATAAAAAAATAAAATAAAAATAAAAACATAATAAAGGGGGTCGGTTTGGACGACGCAAGAAAGAAAGAAGGAAAAGCCCAAAACAGGCCCAATGGACTTGTAATGGGATTAAGGGGCCTTTAGGATTAAACCAAACCCAACCCATAACAAAAATAATCATATTTTTAATCTCCATAACAGCTCCTAGCCGAAATTCAACAATGGTGGCCAATTAGGGTTTCAAAAATAAAGATCTTCCATTGATTTCTAAGGTAAAACCTTCAAAACCCTTGTTCTATTAATGATTTTAATCAGTTTAATCATGTAATTGATCTTATGATGGATTAGGGTTTGTGAGTTTTCTGAGATTAGTGATATTAGGGTTCATATGAATTGATTACTTTGGTTATTATGAATATTAATGATCGTAATTAGGGTTTAATCATGTATAAATTCGTTTTTAAAAATTGGGCAGAATTTTTGGTCCATTGTTTTGATCATATCTAGAGTTCTACAAACTTTTAAATTTAGAATCTTATGTCCCTGGAAAGGTAATTGAATTAGCTTTCAAATGAAAGAAACTATAACTAAACTGGAGGTCTGAAAGTGGGTCAAAAACAAGTTACATCAGTCGGGTGTCAAAACAGTTTTTGCATCAGCCTGTTTTCATTTTATGTTTTGAATTGTTCGGAGTACTTAGGGTTATAATTGGAACTTCAAATTAACATGAGGTTTAGGTTATATATTAAATAAAATATCTGGAGAAGGGCTAAGCAAATGGGATAGGGTAAGACCCTCTGGTCATAACAAACTTTTCATATGTTCAAAATCAGTAAATTCTGGATAGGTAGAAGTATATATATATATATATATATATATATATATATATATATATATATATATATATATATATATATATATATATATATATATATATATATATATATATATATATATATATATATATATATATGGAGGCCTTAACAATAGCTTTAAGGTTGTGGCCAAAGGGGAGAGCTAGCTAACACATTTAAGGGCATAGGGTTTCCTTTACAGGGCATGTTATTTTTGTTAAGTGGGTGTTCGACCAATAGTTTGAAGTATGAAAAACGGGACTGTTTTGGGTTAAATGCTAACGGGACGAGTTATAAACTAAACTAAGTTAAGAGTTTTATATAGGGGTGTAATGAGATTCATATGGAATATAAATGGGTTTAAGTTATAGGAGAAGTTTAGATACCCATCATAGATTGATGAGACATTTTGGTATGTGGTTCATGTCTTGATTGTATACGTTTGTGTGTTTAGATTTGTGCTAGAGCGCGGGTATTTGAAGAAGCTTGTTCAGGTGAGTTTCATAGTCCCATGTCTTTTTATGATTTGATTTCCAGATGGGATGGAAGAGACACTGTATGGTTTTGTAAAGAATGTTGTGAATGATTTCATGGTTTGTGATGGACTTGTGTGTACACTTATATGATTAACTGCTATGTGATTCTTGATTGTGTTTATGATTTGGATCGGGGGACACATACCATCTTAGTTATTGTGGTTTGACTTGGTACCAAGGGGATGTTGACAAGGCAGGGCCTTGGGATTGGTTCATAGGTGTATGGGCGCCTATGGGACCATGGTTATTGGTAAGTCTTGGAGCCTTGGAATTGTGGTTATTGGTAAGGCTTGGAGCCTTGGATTTGTGGTGACTGGTTAATCTTGAATGCTAGTTGTTAATACATAATTGTAGCATATTGTCCATATGTTCTTTTGTTAATGGTTGTTATTCACAGATTATAACTGATTTGGCGTTGGAGTTTAAACCTATGACTCTCACCAACTTTATGTTGACATGTTTTAGTGTCTCTTTCAGGTGAGAATGTGGTTAAGCGTGAGAATAGGAGTGGCTAGCTGGAAGGCTTAGGATTGCATTTGTAGGAACCCCCTTTCCTCTTAGTCTTTTTTTTATGTTTGAATAAGTGATACTTTGTAGACACCTATATGTTTGTTATTTGTTAATTGTATGTCTTTGGTAAGAGGTAGATCTGTTACCTACTTACCTAGACACCTGTATTGTTTGAGATATCTTCATGACATTTATGATATTTCCATTTCATTTAGTTATATCTATAGACACGCTATTGTTGTGATGATATCCATACGTCGCGCCCCATATTCCGCCATGGTGGGGTGTGACAAATTTTGAAGGGACTAAGAAGTTTTTGATGTATCCTAGATTCATTCAGACTTTAGTTAGTGACCAAATACCTAACCTACCAGAGTTAACTAATACATGGGATGTTCCTACATTCACAAAGAGAACTTTCTCTTTCTTGACCAAACAAGGCAATGCCTTTACAGGGAATAGTTACACCATTGTTTGCTCATATGTTAGCCCAACCTGTTAGTCAAGAAGGTGAGGAACCTAGCAATGCTAGTGCTTCTCAACAAACTCCTTCTCACCAGATTTCCCATTCCCTAGAAGATTTACAATCTTATTCTCACAATGTTGGTGCTCCACCAAACAATGTTGAGATGATCCACACACCTGCTGCTTCTATTGCTGCTAGTGGTTCACGACAAGCACAAGCACCAGAGGTAGTAGATGTTGCAAATTTAACTGCTTTGTGTACAAGTTTGTCCCAACAAGTACAGGTGTTGCAGAAAGAAAAGTGATGTGAGTCTAATTACATATCATATTTCCTCGTAAAATGTGCTAAAAATGGTCAAATAATCATCAATTATGCCATATATACGCTTGTTTTGTCGTTTGTGCGTATGCAGGTACGAATATCAAAGAAATCACAAGAAACGAAGCTAAAGAGCCAAAACGGACACGGGAAATGGAAAGAGCACGGAAAATCGAATCCGATGGTGCCTATATCTTTTAATGGGTCGACCTAACACCACTTAAATGGTTCGGACCGACCCATTAACATGCCACTTAACTGCTGGGCCTTTCATCAACATAGTCCACAACTTAAGTCTGATGGGCCCAAGTTGATGCTGCTGGTCCACGAATTGCTAAAAAAGAGATGAAATGAAGAAAAGCCCACCAGCCAAAAATAAAACTATATGCTATATACATTGTGAAGATTGGATCTGATAGGGAGATTTTTTTATACGCAGATTCCATTATTTTTATATTATTCATTCTTGTCTTATTTTTTTACTTTCTTTCTCTTTCATTCGTAGGTTTAGAAGTAGTAGCATTAGATTAGTTTAGTTTTGGATTTAAATAAAATTAAACTTATAGCTTCTTGTTTATTGCTATTCTCCTTTTGTCTTTAGCTTCAGTTCTGATTCAATAATTTGGGTTTTAAGTTTTCACAGTATATTGTTTCGATAAAGAATGATTAATTTGATGTGAATCGATTTAGATTTGGTAGATGATTTATGTGATGCAGCTTCGTTTGATATGTTTCCGGTTTATGATTAAAGTAGTTCTCGATTCGGTTATTTATAGCTTGCTTTTCGGCTTACAGATTCGGTATTGTGATGATTTGTAGTTTTTGGTCTTAATTTGATTCGGAGGTAGTTTATGTTTTGGTTATATTTAGTCTCGGGTATAGCAGGTTATATGAAGGTTTCGTTATTGTTTTTTTATTAGGAATGATGTTTTTAGTTTCTGGATGATTGTAGTTTGAGTTTGGTTTGTAGTTTGTGTTTATGGAATGATTTATTATTCGGTCAGAATTGATGCTGGGATTTGATGTTTCACAATTGTTATGTTTTGGTAGATGATGTGCTCGGGGGTAATTTAGATTAGTCATATTAATTTTGAAGGCTTGTGTTTGATTTCTAGTATAGTTTTTAAAACCCTTTCATATAATTGCATTTTTCAAGCGTAATGGTTCGAGTTACTGTTCATTCGAGTTTGGTTCGCGATTCAAATTTATGAGCCTGACTTTATGTTAATTCGGTGCTGATCGGATCGAAAGGACGTTAATTTTGGTGGTAAGGTAGTGGTAGAATATAGTTTCGATCTTGGTTTCGGTTCAGTTCGATAGCATTATCTCGACATCAGTTGACTTGCCCGGACGTTAGGTAATCGTTCATTTAGTTTTCCGTGTTTTCTTTATTTTTCATATGACTGATTTGGTTAGACTTCGGTAGAATTCATTTGTTACTCTGTTGAGAATCATTTAGTAGATATCTTGTTTGATACAGTGCTTATAAAATATGTTATAATTTTAGATCAAGTAAACTGCCATTAAGACTTTAGTTAAAGGCTTTATAAGTGGTGTTTAGGACAGTTAATTTTAGGTTGCAATTTGCTGAATTCTAAATTCTAGATAGGAATTAAGAAATGTTTGGCTTGGCGCTTTGGCAGGTTAAATATTAGTACTGTGAATTGGATATCAGTAAATTTCATATCAACAAGTTCTTTCTGTCCAAATACTTTTTTTTTCCAAAGTCTGTCCAAATGCTGAAGTCTCCTTTTGTTGTTATTGTTTAAAATTCGTGCAGTATAAAAAAATATAGGAAATAAGTCCACTGCTAGGAATAAAAACCATGACCACAACACAAGTTAGCCAACGCTTCAGAGTATAAGAAATTTACCATCTGCTCTATTTGGCTTTCTTGCATTTGCTTTACATTTTCATAGTAATATAGTATAGTTACTTAGTATTTGTTTTGATAAAGTCTAGTTAAGATGATTGGTTAATATAGTTTCATGAATTCTCTTTTTACGATTTGTTTAAATCATACTATTTTTTACTTTTATCATTATAAGTTTTCTTTGTTTAACTAAAATTAGTCATACATAATTTGTTTAAAATAGTTTCAAAAAAAAGTAGTTTATTTATCTATCTTATAAAATTTTGCTCGTTAGTTTGTTAATTGATTTGTTGGGCTTTCTATAATTGTAATCGGGCCGTTTAGCTTTGTAATTGAATTTGCTTGCATAAATTCATTCACGTTTACCATTCATTTCATATTTCATTCTAGTTAGTTGAACTCATATTAAAAAAATAGTAGTATATTAGAATATTATAATAGTATATTTTCTCGATTTTCGTGTCATTTACGGTTTTTTTTTGTCGAAAGTAGTTATAAATACCAAATAACTCATATTAACCAAAAACAATTAAGTCGAAATGATAAAATTGGATTTCAATTCGAGTCGAATCGAGGAAAACGAATATACTAAAAAAAACCCGATATTAAAATGGCGCCACTGCCAATTCGTGTTCGTTACGATTGATGATTTTTCGTGAGACAATTTGGATTTTGTGATCCGTTCACTTTTGAACGTTATTTTTTATTGCAAAAAAAAAAGAAAAAAAAAAGAAAAAAAAACAACCAAAAATATTTTTCTTATTTTTATGCTTTTCTCTATTACCATATATACCCTTTTAAAAAAAATTAAAAAAATATTTTCTCTTTTAGATTTTATTTTTTTTAGCTATATATTATAATATTTTCTTATAAAAAAATAAAAAATCACAAAAGCATTTCTTTCCCAAAATTTGCAACAAAAAAAAGTAATACTTTTCCTAAAGTATTACACCAAAAAAATCTACGTATATATATATTTTCTATCTTGGTTTCTTCTTCGTTTTTACGTACATATTATATTCTCTTTTATAAAAAATAATATCGTGACGAGTCAAGCCGATCCCGATTATCATGCTTTTGAAATGGCTATGGATAATCGATCAATTTATGAGTTGTTGCAAGTACCTACTGAGGGATGTCTCGACAGTGCGATCGTGATACCAGATATCGATAGTGATTATTTTGAGCTTAATCTGGATTTGATTAAGTTGATGTCCGGTCGTCCTTTTTACGGATTTGAGGGCGACGATCCTTATGCTCATATCCGCCATTTTCGTTCATACGCCAAAACCGTCAAATACACCAATGTGACACAAGACATTATCTATTTACACCTTTTTCCTTTCTCCCTCGATGGAGCAGTCCGACTTTGGCTAGAAAAGGAACCACCACGATCTATTTTTACATGGGCTAATCTAGAATCAAAATTCTTAAATCAATTTTACCATTATGCTAAAACGAGAAAAATTCCATTGGAAATTACTAATTTTCAAGGGTCTAATAATGAAACTTTTACCGAGGCGTGGGAAAGATTTAAGGATTTAGTACGTTGTTGTCCTCATCATGGATTTTTCGCTTAGCACTTGATTGATTCGTTTTATAATGGGTTGACCCAATACGATCAAGATTCTCTTAACACGGCTGCAAGTGGAAATCTTTACTCTCGAAGTACTAGTGAGGCTTTAATGATTATCGAGAACAAGTCTCAAGTATGGAGCAAAGCCGAAGTATCCGGTACCACATCTATTATCATTAGGAGTGGCCCTCTTTTCAAATATACTCCGAGAGTTAGTGATGAGCCATGTGTTGATTCGAATGACCCTATTTTTGATGATTCTTCTAGTCCCCTTTCTCATGTGACTTGTGACACTTCTCCTACGGATTTTGAGGAAGAAGTAGTTATTGAGCAACTCTCGGTTGAGTCGACTCCCGACCGACCAAAAATTAATGAAGGGTATTATGGGGTTTTTCAAAATCAAGCCTTTTCAAATCAAGAAGATTTTAAAAATCATAACAATTTTCAAAGTAATAATCAAGGGGATTTTCAAATTCAACCTTCACAAATGGACGAAATAGTTGAAATATTTGAGGAACAAAAGAGGATGATAAATGATCTTCATGAACAAAACCAAAGTCTTAAATATCAACTTTTAGAAGCTTTGAGAGCTCAAATTGAGGCTAACACCACTACTAGCAGTGATGTTCCCACTATGGATCCTTCCATCTCTCCGCCAATAAAGGAGAGACAAGGCCGGGAGATTATCATGAGTGTTACTCCCCCTCCTTTATTGCCTATTTAGGAAATTCCCGAGATTGTACTTGAGCCTACATTTGACCCTATTCCTTTTATGACTATTTCACCTACTCCTCCAAATGATACTACTCCTCATAGTAGTTATCCGGATATGGATGTGTTATCTTATGATTCCGACTATACTTTTAATTCTTCATCGGGCTCGGATGAGGATAACTGTAAAACCAGCATGCTTTTACCATGAATAGTACCCTTAAGATCGTACGTACTAGATTAAAACATTCCTATTATAGCATGATTACGATTACGTGTTAGGATTTTACGTATTACGTACGTGTTAGAACACGATAAGTATTTACTACGCACGAGCACGTAATAATTATTTGACAATAATTAATCACGAACATGCGATCATGAAATCATGAACGTAATTAAATCACGAACTATTATTAATTACGTATATATATTTATTACGAGCGTATATAAATATATTAGGTCACGGTAATTATTTAACGAGAACACATAAAACGCGAACACAAATAATCACGAACGAATAACTAAACATCAAGACACGGAAAACGGTACGGGTACCCCATGTGGGGCCCCTACCCGCGGCTACAAGGAAGAAATGGGCCAAGCCCATTTCATTTTTTACTAAAAGGGGTTAAGGAAAATAACACTACTCATTTAACTTTACAAAAGAATTTTATAGAAACCTAAAATCCTCGTGCTCCTTCTTTTTTCTTTTGGCCGCCACCCTCAAACAACACCAAAGGGGTGTTTGTTGATCTTTGATCTTGGAATTGTTGTTGGTGTTCGTGTTTGTTCATCGTTACTTAGATCCACGCACTCGGTAATTCTTTAAACCTTTTCCTTTTGATTTAATCTTTTAATTAATTAAGAACATGTTATGTTTTTTTATAAAACCTAATTAAATTATAGATCTAACATGAATTTGGGTTGGAATAAAATCAAAAGGGATGTTTAGGGGTGTTTTGTTCTTGGCCGCAGCCTACACCGAACCCGAGAGGTCTCGGTTTGGCCATTTGACCACCACCGAGACCATATGCTCCCGGTTAGTTGGTGTGGGTCCCACGGCATCATCAAGACAAGGGTAACCCCGAGTTGGTTCGGGGTATGGCCTCGATTTCATGTCCGGTTCATGGTTCTTAGTCAAGATCCGGTTCACGGTGTATGTTTAGATTTTTATTTTTTTTATGATCTTATGTTAAAATTAAATTAATAACATGACATGATTAATTTAATAACATGACTTAGGTTATTTTAATTATTAAAATCATGAAATTATTAACCTAAGTATTTTTATATTTTAGACTTATAAATTAATTAATTATTTAAAAACCATGGTTGTAATTAATTAATTAACATGACATAGGTTATATTATTAATAAATAATAATACATGTTTTAACCTAAGTATTTAACTTTATTTAATTAAAAACATGTTATACTTTAATTAAATATTTTAACCTATAGTTTATTTTAATTACATGAAATAATTAATAAACTATACATTATATCATATGACTTAGAAAATAATCATGAAACACTTAGGCTTATATACTTAGCTTATTTAACCATTTATTTCTATTTATGGAAATGTTCTATTTTTAGAAACTTATTTATTTCAGGCAGCTAATCTATTTATGGAAACTTATTTAAATAAGGCAGCTAATCTATTTATGGAAACTTTCTATTTTTAGAAACTTATCTATTTTAAGCAGTAATTCTCTTTTTCGAAACATTCTATTTTTGGTAACTTTCTATTTTTGGAAACTTTCTATTTTTGGAAACTTTCTATTTTTGGAAACTTTCTAATTTAGGAAACCTTCAATTTTTGAAAAGTTACTTATTATTACACAGTAAGTATAATAACACATGAAATACCAGAAATACTTAATCAGATTAAACAGAATGTAAGATAAACACAGTTTAAAGCTTTAAAATAGTAAAACATGGTAAGAACATATAAAATAAGCTAAGACATGACATAAAACCAACTACGTATTTAGTAAGCAGATACTTATTCATGTATGTATTTATGTAGCACAAGTGATACGGAAGTAGGATTCCTCTCAGTTCATCTTCTTTGTTCACTGGACATAAGGTACGGATTCCTGTCCTTTCATTATGGACATTCTTTCCTTATTAGGATTTCCCCGTATGCAGCCAAATATTTTCTCGTAGTATAAGTATGTGTTTGAATTGCTTATGTTTAAATTAGAATACCTATAGCCATATACATACATGACCAGTTTCACCTAGTTATGGAGGTACCATAACCATAACATTAGAGGCACTAATGTTATGACTTCACCACAGCGGAGTGATTGTTCATGGCGTCCCTTCAGCTTTTGGCCATTTATATTATATTTATCATGTGGGGCGTATGGGTGCATCCTAGTTACATGTTTTCAGGCAGGATTTCATGGTGAATGTGGTGTGTGCCTTGCATCCTTCACGAGGAGCTGATCCCTCCTACCTAGAACCAGTATATTAAATTAGAGGCAGCCCCTCTAATTTGCATGATGAGGTCACCCATCCAAGTATTCATGCACTGTGGATTTTCATGACCTATATTGGCTAATGGTAAAATATGTTAAACAATTTTCATAAGATAAATATAAGGCTTTTCAAACTATAAAACCAGTTTTATGAACATGTTCCAGGTTTTCCAGGACTTATACATTTCCACTGCTATTAAGTCTTTATTATGCCTAGTCATTTATACTATGTCTATATCCGTGCACTGAGCGTTTTGCTCAGCCGTTACTCTCCTTTCCATGTCCCAAAACGGCAGGTACCCTAGGGAAGACTCGAGCATTTGGAGGACGTGCATAGGATGGAAGCTGCTAGAGACTTCTTTTCCTTCTTGCCTTCATATACTTATGCTTGCTTAGTCATTCATTCATTTCTTTTACTTTATTATGTTTTGGGCTTATGTTTGGGAACCGATGTTTGATTCCGGTTATCCCTATGGTCATGTAATGTTTCAGACATTTATCCTTGTATGCTTTGATGACACGCCATAATTACGCGTGACATTCCATTATGAAAATGGGGTGTTACAATTATGGTATCAGAGCCAAGGCTTTGACCTGTAGTCTCTAAAACTCGACCTGTGACTAGTGGGTAGTCACCAGGAGCTTCCTAAGCTAACGTTTGTTATTCTACGTATTGACGTTTTCAGCGCATTGTTATTTTAACCATGATGTTTTCAGCACCTTGAGATTTTAACCTTGATGTTTTCATCGATATTGTTTTACTAATATGGATGTACAACCGTCATTCATATTTAGTTATATGTCATTGTTTCATGCACAATGTTCCTCGTGAACTGTGGCTATGTGGACTGAACCCCAGTAGTTCATAAATAGTCACATAAAATTTTTTCTGATAAGTTTTGACAGATGAGTTTCATTTATTTATGTTTCATGTATCATTGTTGCAGGGATTATGACTAAGTAATGGTTGGTACAGGACTGGCCCTATTTAGTCGCATGTGCTTTTATCGAAACTTTTAACTTTGGGACCGACCCATAGGCGTCCCCTCGCCATGTCTTTTGTTTTGGGACCGACCCATAGGCGTCCCCTCGCACATATAAAAGTTTTTATAAACTATATTATGCATTCATGCACCGTTTTTCATGCATAAAATTTTTCTCATGATTTATTGGCATAATTTTTTTTCATGTCCCCTCATAAGTTACTATGTTTTTATGTCAAGTATGTTTTCATACTGTCATGGTTAACTTCGGTTTCATGCTGATTATGTTATCCACTCCTTTATGATATACCGTTTCATGTTTCTTCATGATAATTTCGTCTTCATGTTGATTACGTCTTACGCTTCTTTTGTTGTTTATGCTTTCATGCAAGACGTTGTTGGATTTCATGAATCCTGCTTTCATGATAGTCATGGTTGGTTTTCATTGATCATGCTGTCAGGAAAATCATCGTTGAATTTTGTGTAACCACACTTTAACGTTTCTCGATACAACCAGAATGATGTCTATGCTATTATTGCCAGATTAACATGATGGTTTTCTAACCGTTTAACCGATATACCTTCCTTAAATCATGACAAATGATCGACCCCATACCGATCATTTCATGTACATTGCATGTGTACACCATGTACCTTATCCCATGTGCGTACTTCCACTTGTTGATACTCTACAAATTGCTGACGCCGCTCATAAGTTGGAGATGTTACTAAAGGTGGATGCTGCTGACGTTCGGAGACGCTACGAGATGCTGATGTTGTTCACAACCTGGAGCTCATACAAGACGAAGACAAAGGCGTTAGATCAAAGCAATTGGACGAGAAGATGCTTCACCATCAGACAATTTCCATCAATCATTGTCCCTAATTCTTAGTTACATGTCACACGTCGTTCAGCTGTCATTTCATCCATATGAGTGCAAACCGGTACCAGCCGGCCACTCAGCTGAATAGTTACATGAATCACGGTCATGAGAATGACCGCCATGGAACTGACAGACAGGACGATAGTAACCACTACTATGACAGAAACTATCCTAGAAATCGCAACCGAGGCTCCGGCCGCGGACGTGATCAGACATACAAAGGATCAGTAGTCCAACCGATCCGCCAAGTCTGGCATAATAACCTAATATTGTAGTTCTATTGTTTTACGTCTCGAGACACATGTCAAGACATCAGTCAAGACACATGTCTCACGTATACTTTTTGAAGACACATGTCAAGACACCAGTCAAGACATATGTCATGCTTATAGTCCCAAGACACGAGTTAAGACACATGACTCATGTCCAACTATGGAACATTTCTAAGAAATTCAGGGTACCCTCCAAGGGTATATCCATTTTGTTGTGCCATGTATTATTCAGGCTACAAGAATTTCAATACCATTATCGGCGCATCAATGAGAACTGTCGCGTTGCTGATGTCACTTTTATTTCTTTCACCATATTTCATATGATTCATGACCATGAAGGACGCCTTTCGTATTCCCACGTATACGAAGGTTTTCCTTCAGCTTAATGATGAGATCCAAGCTGCTAACGCATTTCCACGGACAGACACGAGATGAATTTTATCCTAATTATGTACTATGAACAGCACACCATGCTACGATTCATAATTATGTACAATAATGTTCAGGCTCCTAAATACATTCAGCTTGATTTTCCATCAGGAAAATTTGTATAAATTATCTATGCTTACAAACATGTGCGTTGTTAGCCATGGTCGCTAAAATTTTCTAGCTGTCAGTAAGACACGACTACTTAAGTCCTTTTACGGATAACCAGTTGATTATTCCAAAATCTTCTCATACATTCCAGAAGAACCTTCAAGGAGAAGGACGGTACCATGAGATTATGTGTCGACTATCGTCGATTTAAACAAATCACCATTCATGACCGTTATTCTCCTCCACGTATTGACAACGTGTCCAATCGACCTTATAGTGTTAATCACTTTTCCAAGATCGAACTCATGATCATGCTGCCAATAGTGATGAGTGAAAAAGCAGGACATGTCCATGACTGCTATTCGTGCACGACTCGGTCATGCTAGATTTATGATTTTGAATTAGTCTCATCAATGCTCCAACGGCATTATAAGAATGAGTTTCCATGAACTCATAGCAAATTCATCAGTGTTTTCATTAAGGATAACCTGATTTCCTTTAAGCCCAGAGAAGAACAGGAAGACCATATCTGCACTATGTTGCAAATTCTATGACAAGAGAAATTTTACCCTAGAAAATTTTCCAATATCAATTCTATTTGATTACAGGGACACGCTGAATCACATGGGTTTCTACGGTTAATCTTACCATGACTCAGCTTATGCGTAAAAGAGAGAACCCTACACTACATTAGGTGTTCTAGAAAATCCTACGCTAGGAGAAGTCTAGATTCAGAGACTCAAAGTTTCGCAAACTCCTATGTATCAAGTTCTACGAAGCAAGATACACTTACGTTCATATCTAAGTACTTGACATACCAACAGGTTAAGATAGGACACCAACAGACTAGGATGTTTTTCATCATCTAAATTTGTGAATTGAAATGGGACAAGATCTTCATGGATTTTGGTTACCAGATTAAAGTAAACTCAGAAGAAGCATGATGCTATCTGAGTTATTACAAACAATTTGATCAAGTCTGCAAAATCCTTACATCCGCAAGGATTTCAGAACCAACAGATTGATCGGACATGTTCCAACCAAGGCTCATCCGATCACTTGGCAATCCCTCAGTTATCGGGTCAGACAAAGATTCGCAATTGTGCTCCTTATTTACTTCACGTCTTCATTCTAATTCCATGACTTGATTTTGCGCTCGTGTTCATGACACTATGGTATCTCGGCTTACGTTTGTATGTTCATTTTTCTCATTCTGGGAAGTTTTGCAAGAACTTGAGAGACCAGACCCAAGATTAGTATAACTCCCTATCCTTAGATAGACGTTTCATGTCATATTCCATGTCTCACCTTGTAGCGTTTGGCGTTACCGCCATTATATTCTATGTTCACGATATGTTTCACATGTCATGTTCATTCCACGTTCCTCATATCATGATCAAGATATGTTACACGTATCATGGATCACGATATGTTTACTCATACTACACTCGCCATATCTCCACGTAGCACGTTCAAAATTGTTCACGTATCACGTTCAAAATTTTATACGTACTACGTTTCTTTATGTCTCGCACATCGTTTCTAATTATCAGTTAAGTCAGATTGTCTTGCATCGTAACGTTTCAGTTACCCTTGCACGTTAACTCTTATTTTTCCTCGACCGGATTTAGGGGATCTACCTTCCGTTGAAAACCAAGAATTCCTTCGTATTCCAAGTCAAGGTCAGGAGGACCAATATTTATCATTAGTGTCAAGATCTTCTGAAGGAACCGTTCCAAGAGGGAGGCCACTTGGAAACGGAAAAGTTCATCCGGACTTCTTATCCGTTTTTCTCTTATCAATTAGATATGTCCTTTCAGTCACGTCACGTTCCATGTCCTTTCAAGACATGTCACGTTCCACGTTCCATCTACCATGTCATATATACGTTCATTAATCTTAGATACCCTCTCAGTTTGATTCGGGTATGTTTCTCTTTCAGTTACGTTATCTATAATTCGGGGACAACTTATTCTTTTTAGGGGGGAAGAGTTGTAAAACCCGCATGCTTTTACCATGAATCGTACCCTTAACATCGTACGTACTAGATTAAAACTTTCCTATTATAGCATAATTACGATTACGTGTTAGGATTTTACGTATTACGTACGTGTTAGAACACGATAAGTATTTACTACGCACGAGCACGTAATAATTATTTGACAATAATTAATCACGAACACGCGATCATGAAATCATGAACGTAATTAAATCACGAACTATTATTAATTACGTATATATATTTATTACGAGCGTATATAAATATATTAGGTCATGGTAATTATTTAACGAGAACACATAAAACGCGAACACAAATAATCACGAACGAATAACTAAACATCGAGACACGGAAAACGGTACAGGTACCCCATGTGGGGCCCCTACCCGCGGCTACAAGGAAGAAATGGGCCAAGCCCATTTCAGTTTTTACTAAAATGGGTTAAGGAAAATAACACTACTCATTTAACTTTACAGAAGAATTTTTTACAGAAACCTAAAATCCTCCTCCTCCTTCTTTTTCTCTTTTGGCCGCCACCCTCAAACAACACCAAAGGGGTGTTTATTGATCTTCGATCTTGGAATTGTTGTTGGTGTTCGTGTTTGTTCATCGTTACTTAGATCCACGCACTCGATAATTCTTTAAACCTTTTTCTTTTGATTTAATCTTTTAATTAATTAAGAACATGTTATGTTTTTTTATAAAACCTAGTTAAATCATAGATCTAACATGAATTTGGGTTGGAATAAAATCAAAAGGGATGTTTAGGGGTGTTTTTTTCTTGGCCGCAGCCTACACCGAACCTGAGAGGGTCTCGGCTTGGCCATTTGACCACCACCGAGACCATATGGTCCTGGTTTGTTGGTGTGGGTCCCACGACAGCATCAAGACAAGGGTAACCCCGAGTTGGTTCGGGGTATGGCGTCGATTTCATGTCCGGTTCATGGTTCTTAGTCAAGATCCGGTTCACGGTGTATGTTTAGATTTTTATTTTTTTTATGATCTTATGTTAAAATTAAATTAATAACATGACATGATTAATTTAATAACATGACTTAGGTTATTTTAATTATTAAAATCATGAAATTATTAACCTAAGTATTTTTATATTTTAGACTTATAAATTAATTAATTATTTAAAAACCATTGTTATAATTTATTAATTAACATGACTTAGGTTATATTATTAATAAATAATAATACATGTTTTAACCTAATTATTTAACTTTATTTAATTAAAAACATGTTATACTTTAATTAAATATTATAACCTATAGTTTATTTTAATTACATGAAATAATTAATAAACTATACATTATATCATATGACTTAGAAAATAATCATGAAACACTTAGGCTTATATACTTAGCTTATTTAACCAGCTTATTTCTATTTATGGAAACGTTCTATTTTTAGAAACTTATTTATTTCAGGCAGCTAATCTATTTATGGAAACTTATTTAAATAAGGCAGCTAATCTATTTATGGAAACTTTCTATTTTTAGAAACTTATCTATTTTAAGCAGTAATTCTATTTTTGGAAACTTTCTATTTTTGGAAACTTTCTATTTTTGGTAACTTTCTGTTTTTGGAAACTTTCTATTTTTGGGAACTTTCTATTTTAGGAAACCTGCTATATTTGGAAAGTTACTTATTATTACACAGTAAGTATAATAACACATGAAATACCAGAAATACTTAATCAGATTAAACAGAATGTAAGATAAACACAGTTTAAGGCTTTAAAACAGTAAAACATGGTAAGAACATATAAAATAAGCTAAGACATGACATAAAACCAGCTACGTATTTAGTAAGCAGATACTTATTCATGTATGTATTTATGTAACACTAGTGATACGGAAGTAGGATTCCTCTCAGTTCATCTTCTTCGTTCACTAGACATAAGGTACGGATTCCCGTCCTTTCAGTATCGACATTCTTTCCTTATTAGGATTTCCCCGTATGCAGCCAAATGTTTTCCCGTAGTATAAGTATGTGTTTGAATTGCTTATGTTTAAATTAGAATACCTATAGCCATATACATGCATGACCAGTTTCACCTAGTTATGGAGGTACCATAACCATAACATTAGAGGCACTGATGTTATGACTTCTCCACGGCGGAGTGATTGCTCGTGGCGTCCCTTCAGCTTTTGGCCATTTATATTATATTTATCATGTGGGGCGTATGGGTGCATCCTAGTTACATGTTTTCAGGCAGGATTTCATGGTGAATGTGGTGTGTGCCTTGCATCCTTCACGAGGAGCTGATCCCTCCTACCCAGAACCAGTATATTAAATTAGAGGCAGCCCCTCTAATTTTCATAATGAGGTCACCCCTCCATGTATTCATGCACTGTGGATTTTCATGACCTATATTGGCTAATGGTAAAATATGTTAAACAGTTTTCATAAGATAAACATAAGGCTTTTCAAACTATAAAACTAGTTTTATTAACATGTTCCAGGTTTTCCAGGACTTATACATTTCCGCTGCTATTAAGTCTTTATTATGCTTAGTCATTCATACTATGTCTATATCCGTGCACTGAGCGTTTTGCTCAGCCGTTACTCTCCTTTCCATGTCCCAAAACGGCAGGTACCCTAGGGAAGACTCGAGCATTTGGAGGACGTGCATAGGATGGAAGTTGCTAGAGACTTCTTTTCCTTCTTGCCTTCATATACTTATGCTTGCTTAGTCTTTCATTCATTTCTTTTACTTTATTATGTTTTGTGCTTATGTTTGGGAACCGATGTTTGATTTCGGTTATCCCTATGGTCATGTAATGTTTCAGACATTTATCCTTGTATGCTTTGATGACACGCCATAATTACGCGTGACATTCCATTATCAAAATGGGGTGTTACAATAACTCTCCTATTTTGAAAAACCCGACTTTTGAGAATCATGATAATGATACTAATGATTTCTCGGATCCTTCACCCCTTAGTAATGATTTTTATACCCCGAGTGTTGAGAGATTCCATCACGAGGATGATTTTTATGATCTCGTGTTATTGGTTTTCTCGGATGAGCTTCATTGTGATCATGGTATTGATGAGAGGGAAAATGGAGATTTAGAACTTGATTTTGAAATTGATTTTGAAAACTCGGATTTTGACAAATTCACATTTGCCTCTTCACCAATTACTTTTGATTCTACAATCGATTCTCTTTAACATATCACTTTTAGTGATGATGATGGTTTTCTAATTCTCGAGATCGATGAGTTTCTTGATATTGACACACCAATTGAGTACATTCCTGGGTATTTTGATGTGGAGGGAGATATACTTTTTCTAGATGATTTATTACACCATAATACTATACCTTCTCTCCCTTCCGCCCCACCCATTCCTAATGAGACCAAAGATGTTGACACCGAGTTGTCTTGCTATTTTCCCATAGAGAGAACGGTATTTGATTCGGGTATACACATTTTTGAGCAATCTCGGTATCTTAATGATGAAATTAAAAGGAAAATTTTGAAAAATTGGGATCATTACCTTCTTACTATACCCTTCATTGTGATCGATTTTTGCTTAAAGGAAACCAATCTTTCTTATACTTGATTTCCATTGCCACTTTGGGGTCTATTTCTTTTAGAGATGGAAACCACGTATTTGACCCGGGTGGAATTTTATGGGGTTTTCCTTATTTTGGAGGTTATTTCACTTTATCATGGAGAGTTTTTCTTTTACGGGTAAATCTTTTTCTCTCCATGATCGTTTCCCTAAGGACAATTTAATTCGGGGATCGAGTCGAGCTCATGACTCGGTTACCAAAAACGAGGTGCCTCGTGGAGGAGATTCCCATGCTTATCATTCTATCTTCTTTCTAATTTCTAATGTGAAGGGCTTGTGCTTCTTCGTTTGTTTCTCGTGTTCCGTTTGTGATGTGATTTTAGGTTTCTCATATATCGAAGACTCTCGTGTTCGTTTTTCATCACATATCACTCGAATTTTGATCCTTCATTTGAGACATCCGATATCTGATGATTATATCCTTTACCAACGCTTATTTTTAATGGCATAATTAATAAACAGCTTTTAATTATTTGTGTCATACCCTTTCCATGCTAGAATTTTGCATTCGACTCTTCATCTCTAGTAGGGGGTATTATACCCTTAGAATTGAAACATTGAGGACAATGTTTGGTTTTAGTATGGGGGTATCTATCGATATGCTTTTCTGTTTGTTCGTTGTCATCACGTACTCCGTTTTTGAAAAATATGCTTAAAATTGCATAAATTTTTTTTTACATATTTTAATAAGTGTTTTTGACACAAATGTAAGCTTTTCGTTGGTGAAATAGTTTTTGACTCGACCGGTTTACCTTAGCTCATTCCTTAACCAGGTAGACCTTAATTGGTTTATTAGGCTAAGCATCCACGAGTCTCATTATTTGAGATTTTAAATTGTGGAGAACGAGAGATGATAGAGTTGATAATAAGTTTTAAGGTTAATTCTTCCTTATATGAGCTTTTGTGACTCTTTCTCCCCGCTTGTCTATTTAATTGCTTAATAAATGAGGATTTTTGCGGTTTAGGTTCGATATTTTAGTTCTTAACCTATTCTTGATTTCCCTTGTAATTAAAACGAGAACACATTGAGGGTACCAGCGTCATGGACTTCCGACTAAGGTGGCTCATAACCACTAAGTAGGAGGTATTCAGACCATGGGATTGCGGAATTAGGCCTACTATATATATCATAAATAAAGAAGAATAAGATTAAAACATGATCTCAAGGAGCCTTCGGGTGTGGGACATGTAGCACGAGCCTTGTCATTAGAGCCTTAGGGTGTATGGCATGGTAAGTGTTTAATAAAAATTGCTTCATCATTATTTCAAGGAGCCTTAGGGTGTGGAGTGATGATGAATGTCAATTCCCTTGTTTATGGTTCAAGGAGCCTTAGGGTGTGGATCATAGATAAGGAGCTGTCACACCCCACCAATGGCGGAATATGGGGCGTGACGTATGGATATCATCACAACAAATGGTGTCTCTATAGAGAAGACTAAAATGCAAATATAATGTCATAAATGGCGACACAAATGTCATGACAATATCTCAACAATGCAGGAGTCTAGGTAAGTAGGTAATAGTCCTACCACTTACCCAAGACAAACAATAAACATAAACCAAACAAACATATAGGTAAGCTAAGAAGGAACGGGGATCTCCTTCTATATGCAATCCTAAGACATCCAAGTCTAGCCACTTCTATCCTCAAGCTTAACCACATTCTCACCTGAAAGAGACACTAAAACACGTCAACATAAAGTTGGTGAGAGTCATAGGTTTAGACTCCAACGCTAAATCAGTTACAAGCTGTGAATAACAATCATCAACAAAAGAACATATGGACAATGTGTTACAATTATGTATTAACAACTATCAATCAAGACCAAAACCAATCCAAGGCTCCTACCTTGCCAAACAACATCATGGTACCATAGATGATCACACTATGTACCTATCCCAAGGCCACTACCTTGGCAAACCACAAGGCCCCTTGTAACACCCCCAAATTTATACAACACAGTACAGCGGAAGACTAGTTGGTGTTACGGGATAGCACATTACTCACATCATAGACAACGCATAAAAATCGCGTCGTTTAATAATAAATCATTTCCATTCATAAATATCAAAGTTACATCGGTCCCAAGTCATATTATTTCATACAAAGTTTTACAAAGTATTTGAATGGAAAATATTGTTTAAGTGCGGGCCATGAATTCTTGTCGTCTACCCGAGAATTACCTTCAAGTACATGAGATAAAACATGTTAAAAGAAAAGGTCAGCGATAACGCCGAGTGAATTCATAGAGTTTAATAAACCATCAATATTATATCGGTATAAAATTATTACCGAAAATCATTTTGTGCAAATCGTTTTGATAGGCCATAAAATAGCCAAAGTCATTTTATACAAATCGTCATCAAAATCATAATATAGGCATTTGCCTTAAAATCCGTTATACGAATCATTGTCGTTAAAAACACCATACAATACGTTTTGCAACGTTGTATAGTTTAAATGAAACCGTTATATGAATATGGTTATAAAAAGCCTTAAAAATCATTATACGAGCCAATGTCGTAAAAACGTCATACAATACGTCTTATAACGTTGTATAAAAATAAAAACCGTTATATGAATATGGTTATGAAAACCAAAATACGAATATAATATCAATAGTATGACCCTGTATTTCTAGTCAGGCAATACATCGTAATTCGAAGCGTCTAATAGTATTTCGTTAGTTTTAGATTATTATAAGCTGCATGACATTGTTACGTTACTAAACCAACAACGGGTAGCTAACCCGATACTCAATTTGCCCATCTAAAGTAGCGTGTTGTCACAAAGTTCACGCTATGGAAATCTTCTCATACATAAATTCGCTTACCAATCAATGTGGCACGACGGGGATCAACCGTCAAGGCGCGAACTGGGGTGATCGTCCCCAAATAGTACTATTAAATGCATAAGCGTCTACCAAATCCCGGTAGTTCACAATTCATGCTAATGGGACTTTTAGTGACATAACCTAACTTTAATAATCCATTTAATTTCATCTATCGTGTCCTTTAATCATTTATCGGGTCATACAATCGGGTCATTCAATCATTCGGGTCCAAAATCAATAAACAAACAATCGGGACAAATGGTGTCCTATTTTATAAAACTAACATGTTATCTCCCTCGCGGGTTTATAAAACATTTATAAAAACATTTAAAAGAATGCGAGGCTATAAACTCACGTTGATGTGGGAAGGCGGGTTATCGGCAATTCGGTCGTACGGTACGTGCTTCAATCACGGAAACCTAGACAAATAACACTCGTCTTAGACTCATGTCCAATGACTTTATAGAAATAACAATTATGTATACATATGATGATTATTCATATATGATGATCAAGTGGGTTTACATATTCTCATTAACTCGTTTTAGTGTTTACGTATTGGTATCTTTTTACTAGTTTACTAGTTTTACCTATTTACGCGTTTTAAGTCCAATAAACTTATTATAAGTTCTTTAACTCTTATTAATCCATTTTATACTTATATGATCAGTGTTTACACCTTACAAGTTGGGTCCAAATGGGTTAAGCCCAATAAGGTCTTTTTATGAGTGTTTAACTTATTTAGTTCAATTATTAGCCCAATGTGTTTACTTAGCTCGTTAATGTCCGTTTGTCCTATAGTTCGGGTTTTTATCGGTTTTTACTTGTTATACATGTCTATATATCAGTATATAAGTTTTATAAAGTTTTCATTAGACGGGTCCAACCATCTAAGTTTTATTTAACAAAAACGTTAATTTTACGGTATTAGCCAAAAAAGTCGTAAAAATCATGTTTATAGTTTTATAACTTATAAAACTTAACAAGTTACCATTTTTATAAAATGTCCACTTATTTACCATTGTACATATTTATATAAATTTATTATATAAGTTAGTGGGTTTTAATTTATATTTTATACTATTAAATTTTGAGTGCTTATATAATAGTATTATACTTTAATTTCCAAAAATCTGATTTTTATCTTCACTTTCACCAAAATTGCCATATCTTGAGTTCTATATAGAGATAGAATCTCAAATGTTTATCACATAAACTACATGATATGTGCTACATTTAACTCTTCTATAGCTACTGTTGAATCATCTTCTAAGTATTTTCTAAAAATCATCCAAAACAGTGAACTCAGATTTGTACCTTAAACTTGTTTTGATCATATCTCACTCATTACAATGATTCCATTGCATGGAAAACTCTCACATGTGTACAAGACATATAGCTTACTGTAAATGGATTCTAATTTATCATTTTATCAGTCCATGACCTGTTTCTTTTCTGTTTTATACAGCCAACATTTTTAAGCAAGATTTTAACCTTGTTTCATATGGTTTTTCACATTTTTAATCATGTTTATCAACAACAAATCCCCACATAACATTTTTATCATCATATAATCATCATATACATATACAATAGGAAATAAAATACATGTTTACATAATCAAAATAACAAGAAGATGAGAAGGACAATCTTTATACCACCAAGTTGATGTAGGTTATGATTTGGACATGGTTTTTGATGGAGAAACTTGTGCTTAGCCAACACCATCTTTAAGACCATCAATCTTTATGATCACTTTATGGAAAATCAGCCCCAAGACACCATGAATACTCCTCCTTGGATGTTATAACTTGCACCAATCAATAGGGCTTCAAAAGGGCATCAACATGTATATGAATAACATGAGATTTTGTGGTTGATTTTGATCAAATGAGGGTGTTGTTTGTGAGATATGGGATGACATTTTTAGAAAGAAAGGGAGGGTGAGAGAGTTTTGAGAGTGTTTTTGCATGAGGTAAATGAGAAAGTGGTATGGTATACATGGTTTTGTTGTAAGCTTGCTTATTATGTAAGCTTGATGGACAAGTGTCTATCTAGTTAAATAAATGACACCAAATGTGGTGTGTTGTACACATTGTTGCCGTCCCATGTAAGCTAGTAGGGTGGGACAATGTATTTTGTCCCATCTCACTAGTTTACGGGTATTCCTCGATTCTAGTTTCCTCGATTTGCGTGCCCTCGGGTCGTTTTACGAAAAAAGTTATCAACGTCACAAAACGAATCTAATAAAAATTGTCTCATCAAAAACGGAGTTTGAAAACGTAAATACGTAATCCTAAGGTTTCCGGTTTAGTCGTAAAGGACGTTAAAATAAAATCGTAAGTCCTAATCTCTTCTCGTAAATTTGTGAGTTTATGAACCAACACAAATTTAAAACTCCAAAATAATATTTACGGATAAATTTATTTTCTGAATGTCGGACTGTCACCAAAGACGGTGTATGTAAACGTAAGCACGTAACGTAGAATCCTCCTTTAAACGTAGTCGATGCTACTTCAAGACGTAAATCCAAATTTCTTCCCAAAAATAAGTGAGTTCATATTGTAACATTAAAATAATATTTTCAAATAATATTTGAGAATAAAATATCAATCGTAAATTGACGGATTGTCACAGCATTTACCCCTAAACAGGATCTTTGTCCTCAAAGATCATCTTACTACTCGCTTCTTATAGAGTTAAAGCCATGTGGGTATTTCCTCCACATTCGGTCTTTTCTCACAAGTGCAATTCATTACAATACGCGAGTTCTATCAAACATAACTACGAGAATAAGATCAGGCTTAATGTTGACTTACTTTCTCTATCCATGATGTTCACAGGTTTTTGATGAATGCAACTTTTCGCCGATCTAAGCTCTACTAAGAATAATCAGATTCTTACTTGATAGATATTCCATCAAGTTCGATATACGAAACATAATTCACGCAGTCTTTGAAGTCCTAGGGTAGATCCAGCTTATATGCCTTTCAAACAAATCTTTTATATCATCTCAATGGTCCCATACAACGGGGACTTATATCCCATGATTTGTCAGATCATGAATTCATTTTTCCAAGGTTAAAAATTGTGGCATAACTTTGCTACCCATTTGGCACTTCAAGATCTACATTTCATATTCACATAACCTCTTGCCCACTACCGGCAGTCAATAATCAGATCCTAATTTCAACAATCATTTCAGATCTCACGGGTCAGGTATTTTGCAAGGATAGGTTCGCCATCATAGGAAACCTTAAACCTAAAAGACATGTCCAACTCACAGTGGGTGTATGTCGGATGTCTTCATCTCAACTCCTGCTTACAGATGCTCTAAGATTTAGATCCTAGCAAGATTCGATCTCAATCCTAATACGATGATTATCAATGATAATCTTTTCAAAGGAAAACGATTATACGGTCTATTACCAAAGGTCAATCATTCAAACATAAAACAACACTTATATTACTTTGTATCGTTACTTTACCTCGTCCCTTCGATTTGGGGTGATACATAGTACTCTCATCAAGGTTCGTTCTCAATGATTTCTGAGCAAATCTCTAGAAATTCGATGCGAAGCGAGGATCTTGATAAAGATGTTCGATACAGGCACACTATGTTTACATAACTCCTTTGCAATTATCATTAACGAGAATGATATTAGCAGATTTGGTCAGTCTGTCGACGATGACCCAAATCGAATCAAATTCAGATGATGACCTTTGCAATAGCTAGACGTTTACTAATGTATGAGGCGATATCTGCCTTCATAATTTATCATCAGTACAACTTCTTCAGACACAGATACTTTTAGTCATCAATGACATAAATAGAATACTTATACTTACAAATTCCAACATAACTATATCTTACAATCTCCATATTTAGGCAACCACAAGTGGCCTTTAAAACATTTGACGCTATTGGCTTCTCTATTTTAATGGTTCACATTATCCGCGAACCACTTTTTATTATTTATATTATCCTTTTCACAAACATCGTTTATTTTTATATCGTTCAGAAATTTGTTTTGCACCTTCATTATTAAGGAACATGTCCTAATTGATTCTTTATCTTTTCTATATTATGTGTCAGTATCTATATTCACTTCTCCTGATGATATAAATATCATGTCCGTATTCATTCAAAGTTTCTTTCTATATTATGCGTCAGCAATTACGTTCACTTTCCTGATGAAATAAATATCATAACCGTATTTATTCAAAAATTATTTCTTCACATTTTCTGAGTTTTAGTTTCTTCTCAACTATAATTTTTATCTGTTTTTCTCAATCTGTCGTCTAAAGTGTCGATAATTATTATAATTAATTAAATATTTATTAGTTAATTTTTATGAAGCGTAAACGTAAAAGTTTTAAATTTCTTAGTTCAACCAATTATATAAAATGTTCAAAATAAATTTGAGTTTAATTAACAAGATTTTCGTTGATTTATCGAAAATAATTAATAAGATTCGTAAATGTTTGAAAAATCTTTGGTTATATTTTGGTCAAAATTTTCTTAGTTTGAAAAGAAAAATGTATCGTTTCAAATTTCAAGTCATGGTTTAAATGATTTATTCAATCCTTCTTAAGTTGTCTGAAGGTATGCAAAAACATTTACCCCTAAACAGAAGTTTAGTTAAATGTTTTGGTTATAAGGGAATAATCCCTTAAAATCCTTTGTTAAAACATTCGTCAAAACATATTTGCACATTCTTTTTTAGTAAAACCCAAAGTCTTAAAAGGGCTCTTAATTTTTGAAGAGTCTATATGCATACATCTTACCATTATTAATCCAACGGTCATTTTATGTAAAGGATTAAGTTTTTAATCCCTAAGCGTTAATGTTTCTAATCTTTGAAAAGTCAATATAGCTTCCGATTATCTATTAATCACACAGTTAAATCATATAAAGGATTAAGTCCTTAATCACATGTTAAATATTTAAGGTATAGGTTTTCATTGTTCGGCCAATTCAGGGTAATCTACAAATAATTACTAACTCCTTCTTATACTTGTAAACAAACAAATGATCCTTAATGATCACGAGCATGAATTTATCAAATTACAGCCTACACACGTGATTCACCAAATTTATGAATGCTACATGTGTATTAGTCAATCCAAACGTCACCACGTGAAACTCATAATGTTCATTACAAGTACCGGATGTAGTGATTGGAATACATAATCTTCTTCGCGGACGCGAAACTGATGATAACCATGCCGTGGATCAAATTTCTAAAATATACGCTAGAACCTTGTAAATGATCGAACAAATCTTCCATTTCGAGTTATGGATATCGTTTTCGATTGTCAATTTACTCAGTCATAGTAATCTATAAATATAAGGAATGATATCACCATAGCTCTTCATGATGACAGGCTTGGTATAATAAAATCTTTCTCCGACAACTCTCTTAGTTGTACGGTAATTCCTTTAATTTAGATAGTGCTGACGTACAGTGCACAAGCCACTTGTGCAGCACCGGGAATATAATCAATACCAATTTCAACTTGCCTTCATGGCGAAAGTCTAGGTAACTCATCAACAAATACTTCCTAAGGTTTCAGATAACAGAAACATCTTTTAGTAAATGATATTAGGTTCTTCTAGATTACAGTATTTATGACTAGTTCACAACCATTCATGGTAATATTTCAAATCTTAATACAGGATATGGTCATCCATCAAGAATTATTTAGATAACTTTTGATAATCAACATCTTATCATTTAGGGAATTCTACTCGAGTTCCCATCAATTAAGACAATGTCGTCATGTCATCATCAATCAATCCATTCTACTGGCACTATCAACTTTTCAGTTTTTATTGTCGTCCATAAGATGTGAACTTTTCAAAAGACTAATAATAACTCATAATCCTTCACAAATTCAGGGATATTAGGATACATAACTAACCTTAAAAGAGTAAGGTCAACGCATAATCTACGCGAGAGAATTTAAAATCAGATACAGACGAAAACATTTAACGAATATGAATATATCCCATGTTTTTCATAATTTGAGTACGCATTCGAAAGCTCCTCGGATCGTTACCCAGGTCATTCAAATGAAATCAAATCAAAAGAAATGATAAGAACGTCAATACATCCAGTCGGGTATCAACACTCAGTAATCATATACTTTTCCTAAGAATCTCACTACGGGAGAATTGGACAAGAAAGAATTGTCAATTGTCAAATAAGACAATTTCCACAGATGAGTAAATTCAACTCAGAAGAATAGATGCTACAGGCCATATGTAGGTATCCCTATCAATATGTCCCTATTTTTCACTTCTTGCAGATCTCGTAAAATAATAATCTTACACAATCTTCAAAGAAAATGTAGTGTTTATTCATTAGTTTTATGGTGACTACTAATCAGCCTTGCATGGTCCATTCCAAATTGTATGTAGGCGCGCAACTATATACAATTTCAAGATTAACGATGCAATACTCAATTCGTCAAAATTTTATCATCATGTTTATAATAAAAACATTTACATGCTTAATTCTTAAATAAAAATCAAAATAAATTTACAAAGATTTTCCTTGTTATGAAAACAATTAAGCTTTCCAAAGCGTCTTATAAACAACGTCATTTTGATATCAGTCACTTATAAATCTTACTTTGAATACTCCTTATTGTGATGAAAATTAAATTTTCTCAAAGGATACCGTTTTAACTTTATAAAATCAATGTGTGATCTGCAAAAGAGTGATGAAAGCTTGTTCACCAAGAATTAACTACGATATGATAGGAAATGAGCTTAGCCAATTAATCATGAGGTTCATGACCTTGATGGCACTCAAAAGAGAATAATTCACAAAGTAACTCAATTCGAGATGAGTACTTGTTCAATGGTTGCATCACTAATGTGAGCATTTGGATGAAGCAATAAAGGATAGATAACATCGATACATGTAGGATTTAGCAATCAAAGGTAGTCTTTTCGTTAATCACAAACAAGTCAAATTGTACCGTAACACATTATGTGTCACTATGTCATACAATTCCAAGATCTCATCCTACCAACTGATGTCTCAGTTAAGTTAGGGATTATTTTTAAAAGATACCACAATGAATACTAAGCTACAAGATTCATTAGGTGTTCCACATGTCCCAGAAGATCCATCGGTCTCAATTCAGAAGAAGATTTCTTCAATTTATTTCTTGGACATTGGGCATCCTCGTTAGTGGACAGTGGCCTACGAACAACACTTAACACGATCTAACAATCATTTAAAACCTTATAATTCAATCATAGGACTTAACAACTTCCTCTTAACAATCTCATATTCCATACAGGTTAAGTTTCACTTTATTCAAGTTTTAACCAATTTTATACTCAATTCGATATCTTACCTCATTCTCCAATACTTATAACCTTATTCTTCGGCCTTGTAAAGGCAATACAATCTCAATATGAATCAACACTTAATTTCCAATCCTATTAGCTCTCACAACAATAGTTATCAAACGAGTCACTAGCATGAAATGACTTGATCATTCAACTAGACTTCTCGGAAAGGTACTAGTAGCATGAGGCTTTTGGGTAATGGTTCCAATGACAGCCTCAAGTGCAACATTCACCCTTTCGATTTCAATTTAAGAATTGGATGACAACGAATCAGATGACATCTTTCTAGGTGGTAATGTTTTGTCAAACTCCACTCTATAAGGAAAGATCGTCATGACATCGATATAAGATTTAATCTCGCCAATTCTTTTTCAATATCACAATCAACTAATATCTACATTTCTACGAATATCAACCATTCGTTGGGATCATAAATATCCACAACTTGGTTTAGATCTAGGATAGCTAGAATTCCTACGAGAATAGCTTCGATTGATTTACTAGGGGATTTAGGGTACATTGTGACAATCTACGTCGTATAAATACCTCGTATAAAAATCAAAATAATCATCAAAAAATCATGTAATAAAATTACATCATATATATATAATCCAAGTTATATATATATTAAAATAACACTTCTCAGTCTTGGCCTTGTCGGTAACTCGGGAATTCTTCGGCACCGTTATAGTCAAAAGATTTTTAGACATTTTTAGAAAAATGTTTATAGTTAAAAGAGTTTGAAATGTTTTATTCAAAACCTTGGTTTTAAAAATCTTTCGTTCTCTATAACGAGAGCTCTGGTACCAAACTGTAACACCCCCAAATTTATACAACACAGTACAGCGGAAGACTAGTTGGTGTTACGGGATAGCACATTACTCACATCATAGACAACGCATAAAAATCGCGTCGTTTAATAATAAATCATTTCCATTCATAAATGTCAAAGTTACATCGGTCCCAGGTCATATTATTTCATACAAAGTTTTACAAAGTATTTGAATGGAAAATATTGTTTAAGTGCGGGCCATGAATTCTTGTCGTCTTCCTGAGAATTACCTTCAAGTACCTGAGATAAAACATGTTAAAAGAAAAGGTCATCGATAACGCCGAGTGAATTCATAGAGTTTAATAAACCATCAATATAATATCGGTATAAAATTATTACCGAAAATCATTTTGTGCAAATCATTTTGATAGGCCATAAAATAGCCAAAGTCATTTTATACAAATCGTCATCAAAATCATAATATAGGCATTTGCCTTAAAAGCCGTTATATGAATCATTGTCGTTAAAAACACCATACAATACGTTTTGCAACGTTGTATAGATTAAATGAAACCGTTATATGAATATGGTTATAAAAAGCCTTAAAAATCATTATACGAGCCAATGTCGTAAAAAGTCATACAATACGTCTTATAACGTTGTATGAAAATAAAAACCGTTATATGAATATGGTTATGAAAACCAAAACACGAACATAATATCAATAGTATGACCCTGTATTGCTAGTCAGGCAATACATCGTAATTCGAAGCGTCTAATAGTATTTCGTTAGTTTTGGATTATTATAAGCCGCATGACATTGTTACCTTACTAAACCAACAACGGGTAGCTAACCCGATACTCAATTTGCCCATCTAAAGTAGCGTGTCGTCACAAAGGTCACGCTATGGAAATCTTCTCATACATAAATTCGCTTACCAATCAATGTGGCACGACGGGGATCAACCGTCAAGGCGCGAACTGGGGTGATCGTCCCCAAATAGTACTATTAAATGCATAAGCGTCTACCAAATCCCGGTAGTTCACAATTCATGCTAATGGGACTTTTAGTGACATAACCTAACTTTAATAATCCATTTAATTTCATCTATCGGGTCCTTTAATCATTTATCGGGTCATACAATCGGGTCATTCAATCATTCGGGTCCAAAATCAATAAACAAACAATAGGGACAAATGGTGTCCTATTTTATAAAACTAACATGTTATCTCCCTCGCGGGTTTATAAAACATTTATAAAAATATTTAAATGAGTGCAAGGCTATGAACTCACGTTGATGTGGGAAGGCGGGTTATCGGCAATTCGGTCGTACGGTACGTGCTTCAATCACGGAAACCTAGACAAATAACACTCGTCTTAGACTCATGTCCAATGACTTTATAGAAATAAAAATTATGTATACATATGATGATTATTCATATATGATGATCAAGTGGGTTTACATATTCTCATTAACTCGTTTTAGTGTTTACGTATTGGTATCTTTTTACTAGTTTACTAGTTTTACCTATTTACGCGTTTTAAGTCCAATAAACTTATTATAAGTTCTTTAACTCTTATTAATCCATTTTATACTTATATGATCAGTGTTTACACCTTACAAGTTGGGTCCAAATGGGTTAAGCCCAATAAGGTCTTTTTATGAGTGTTTAACTTATTTAGTCCAATTATTAGCCCAATGTGTTTACTTAGCTCGTTAATGTCCGTTTGTCCTATAGTTCGGGTTTTTATCGGTTTTTACTTGTTATACATGTCTATATATCAGTATATAAGTTTTATAAAGTTTTCATTAGACGGGTCCAACCATCTAAGTTTTATTTAACAAAAACGTTAATTTTACGGTATTAGCCGAAAAAGTCGTAAAAATCATGTTTATAGTTTTATAACTTATAAAACTTAACAAGTTACCATTTTTATAAAATGTCCACTTATTTACCATTGTACATATTTATATAAATGTATTATATAAGTTAGTGGGTTTTAATTTATATTTTATACTATTAAATTTTGAGTGCTTATATAATAGTATTATACTTTAATTTCCAAAAATCTGATTTTTATCTTCACTTTCACCAAAATTGCCATATCTTGAGTTATATATGGAGATAGAAGCTCAAATTTTTATCACATAAACTACATGATATGTGCTACATTTAACTCTTCTATAGCTACTGTTGAATCATCTTCTAAGTATTTTCTAAAAATCGTCCAAAACAGTGAACTCAGATTTGTACCTTAAACTTGTTTTGATCATATCTCACTCATTACAATGATTCCATTGCATAGCCAACTCTCACATGTGTACAAGACATATAGCTTACTGTAAATGGATTCTACTTCATCATTTTATCAGTCCATGACCTGTTTCTTTACTGTTTTATACAGCCAACATTTTTAAGCAAGATTTTAACCTTGTTTCATATGGTTTTGCACCTTTTTAATCATGTTTATCAACAACAAATCCCCACATAACATTTTTATCATCATATAATAATCATATACATATACAATAGGAAATAAAATACATGTTTACATAATCAAAATAACAAGAAGATGAGGAGGACAATCTTTATACCACCAAGTTGATGTAGGTTATGATTTGGACATGGTTTTTGATGGAGAAACTTGTGCTTAGCCAACACCATCTTTTAGACCATCAATCTTTATGATCACTTTGTGGAAAATCAGCCCCAAGACACCATGAATACTCCTCCTTGGATGTTATAACTTGCACCAATCAATAGGACTTCAAAAGGGCATCAACATGTATATGAATAACATGAGATTTTGTGGTTGATTTTGATCAAATGAGGGTGTTGTTTGTGAGATATGGGACGGAATTTTTAGAGAGAAAGGGAGGGTGAGAGAGTTTTGAGAGTGGTTTTGCATGAGGTAAATGAGAAAGTGGTATGGTATACATGGTTTTGTTGTAAGCTTGCTTATTATGTAAGCTTGATGGACAAGTGTCTATCTAGTTAAATAAATGACACCAAATGTGGTGTGTTGTACACATTGTTGCCGTCCCATGTAAGCTAGTGGGGTGGGACAATGTATTTTGTCCCATCTCACTAGTTTACGGGTATTCCTCGATTCTAGTGTCCTCGATTTGCGTGCCCTCGGGTCGTTTTACGGAAAACCTTTTTATAAATTATGAATCAACGTCACAAAACGAATCTAATAAAAATTGTCTCATCAAAAACAGAGTTCGAAAACGTAAATACGTAATCCTAAGGTTTCCGGTTTAGTCGTAAAGGACGTTAAAATAAAATCGTAAGTCCTAATCTCTTCTCGTAAATTTGTGAGTTTATGAACCAACACAAATTTAAAACTCCAAAATAATATTTACGGATAAATTTATTTTCTGAATGTCGGACTGTAACCAAAGACGGTGTATGTAAACGTAAGCACGTAACGTAGAATCCTCCGGTTTAAACGTAGTCGATGCTACTTCAAGACGTAAATCCAAATTTCTTCCCAAAAATAAGTGAGTTCATATTGTAACATTAAAATAATATTTTCAAATAATATTTGAGAATAAAATATCAATCGTAAATTGACGGATTGTCACACCCCTACCTTGGCAAACCACAAGGCCACTACCTTGTCAAACCACAAGGCCACTACCTTGTCAAACCACAAGGCCACTACCTTGTCAAACCACAAGGCCACTACCTTGTCAAACCACAAGGCCACTACCTTGTCATTAACCATTGGTCCCATAGCACCCATACACCTACGTACCTTTCCAATCTAGATCATACACAATTAAGAATCACATAGCAGTTAATCACATAAATGTACACACAAGTCCATTACCAACAACAAACATTCACAACATAAATTTTATAAATACATAACACAGTGTCTCTTCCATCCCATCTGGAAGTCAAAATCTATAATAAACATGGGACTATGAAACTCACCTGATTGCTTCTTCACAAGTCCTCGCACTAGCAACAAGCTAACAAACCAAAAACACGCAATCAATACATGAACCAATCACTAAGATGGATCATCAACCTATGATGGACATCTAGCCTATTCCAATATATTTACCTCATTGATAAGATCTAATCACCCCATTACCCTTCTTTAACAAGTCCTTAACTTGGTTAAGTTTAATAACTAACCCGTTCATATTTTACCCAAAACAGTCCCAGTTTTTAGGTCTCAAAACTTTAAGCCAAACGTCCACTTAAACATACCCATGGTTTCTGTAAAAGGAATATTCATACCCTTACATATGTTGGCTAACACCTCCCACTTGCCCTAACCTTAAAGCTACTGTTAAAGCTCCGATATACATATATCTACTTTTGTCATTCCAGATTTCCTGATTTTAAACGTACTAAAAGTTTGTTACCATTAAGGGGTCTTACCCTAAACCACAACCTTATCCCAAGTGCAGATACTTACTACAATATATAAACCATCTCTCACGTTCGTGAGAAGATACCAATGCAACCCTAAGTACCCCAAACAACCCAAAACTTAAAAAGAAAACAGGCTGAATTCAAAACTGTTTTGACCTCCGACTGTTGTAAACTGTTTTTGACCCACTTCCCTACCTCCAATTTAGTTCTCGTTTGTTGCATTGGAAAGCCACTTCAAATATCTTTCCAGGGGTACTTGGATCGTAAAATAAGAGTTTATAGAACTCCCGATATGATCAAAACAATTGACTCAAAATCTGCCCAGTTTTTAAAAACGGGTTTAAACAAATTGAACTAATTAATTACCCATAACCCCATCTAATACAAGCCCTAGATTATATGATCATCATATTATGATTATAACATCATTAATTTACTGATTTTATATAAACCCTAACTCTAATCCATCATAAGAATGATTAAGAAATCATTAAAACAATTAAATTAAAAAGGGATTAAAGACTTTACCTTCGATTTATGAAAACCCCAAAAAAAAAATATGAAGAACCCTAATTTTTGTGAAACCCACGAATTTAATTTGTCTCCAGGGGAAAAATAATGAATTTGGTTTAGTATATACATTATATAGGGTGTGGGTGAATCCTAGTCCAACCCAAAGCCCACTTTCCTTTTTTTTCCTTTTTTTTTTCTCTTCTAAACCGACACAAACACCCCTAATTTCGTTTTTTTCTTTATTTTTTTTCTTTTTATTGTTAATTAATATCTTATTAATATTACCTTAATTTACCTTAATTTATTTCAGCTCCTAAAACTCCCAAAACCTCAAAACCGTAAAACTAGTCAAATTTACGCGTTTTTACCGTAAAAGACGTAAAATATACACTTTTATAAAAAATCTCAAATTTTGAAATAAACTTTATAATTAAGTCCTAAATGAACTAAAACCATCCCGAAAAATATTCATTTGACTAATTACCTTATCCGAGACCTCTAAATGCTAAACCGTAAATCCTAAAAAAATACACTATTACTATAATACTTATACGTATACGTAACCACCAAAATATCACCATTTCATTTCATAGTCACTAATTGTGATCTCATGAACATGAATTAACCGTTCCTCGATTTACTTATGAGTACTCTATACCCATAAACGATAATCACACCAACCACGTTCACACAAAATAAACACGTAAGCACAAAAATCAAGTAGTCACACATAAAATAACCTAAAAGTAAGACCAAGTGGCGAACCTCAAAACCACGGTTGTCACATCACTCCCTCCTAATAGAAATCTCATCCCGAGATTTACTCCTTAGGATCAACACACAGACAACAAATCACACGAGGATACTTGTTCTAAATGAACTCCTCTCATTTCCACGTGAACTTCAGTTCAAGTTTCAAGATACCACATGTACAAACCAAAATAATTAAACCCATTGCCAAACTCTTGACCTCACAGTCAATAAATCTCGCAAATGACTCTTCGATAAAACAAAGACTCTTATTAGCACAAAACCCGAATAACCGGACATGCAAATATGCATCCTCAAACAACATTTACCAATCCCAATACATGCAATGTATCATGTATACAACTCATTTCCCCCAGGTAATTCTATGCTCATAAGCTAATGGTCTGATCTTCCCAAAGATCATAAATGGACCTACAAAACTCTACATCAACTCTTCTATTTTACCAAAACATACCACCCGTTACTATGGGTGAAACTCCATACATAACTTTGTCACTAAATCTAGTGGTTTCCTCCTTTTCTACATAGCATCCCTTGTTGCTCTCATTCTGTCCACAAACACCATTACCACATTAATAGCCTCTTTTACCAATTCTAGTCCACAATGAGGACAACTCACCCTATCCTTTCATATCGTGCCTCAAATGGCATTTATCGACTTCTAGTACGATAACTATCATTATATGAAAACTCAGCCATCGCTAACGAGTTTCCGAACTACCTCTAAATCAATCACCCATGTCCAATTACGTTCATCAACTCTCTTCAGTCCGTATCCCAAACTACTTTAAATTCCAATTTCCTTACAAAGTGACCTATGACGGTCTTTCACATATCCATTAATTCTTCCAACTTCCCAACTACGTGACTTCTCATTCCTCTTGAAATAGGTGATGAATTAGTCAGTCTATCGACTATCACCCAACTCTCATCGTACTTAATCCCCCCACCGCATTATGTATCCCTTCCACCAACTTCGTCCTTACATCGACCTTTCTAAACTACTCCTATCCATGTAGGAAGTATAGTCTACGTCCCTTTCCTCCTTACGATTGTCCAAGCCACGCAACATAAATGTTGACGCGTTCACTACTTTAGACAACTCAACTCGTGCAACCAACATCCTTCATCCAAACCACTATAATACATCATCCCTATAGTTCAAGTTCGTCTCAGCTTCACCTCATCCTTCTTATTCCATGTCTCATCGACCATGCTTGCCTTTCCCAGATGGTACTTGGCCTTGCAATTTTCTTTCATCAATTAACTCCACCCATCACCTTTGCCAAATGTTCAATCAAGATGATTGAATATGTGTTGGATACGTTCATGATCCGTATAGATCATTCTCCACGTCTCGTACACCAAATGCCTCTAGCATTCTAGGCAGATATAACAGTCCAGATCCACTAACTAAGTCTATCCAGTTCTTCCAAATCTTCAGTTCCTGCAACGTATAAGCGATCGCCTTTCTTTGTCGTCCTCGTACGCGTCCAAATCCCTGCTCCACGTATCGTCATGCTTCGCGAATTCATCCAGTCCTTCCGATAATGCCAAAATCTGCTCATCATCCAATCCACCTCTTCAGCCTCCAAAATGCTTCCTCGTCCTTCTTTACTTCGCCCCTTGCTGGTTCCACGATATGCCATCATCTCTGACTACTAGTCCTGGCCAACCAAATCCTAAAACTCACACTTGAAAATCTCACGTTTCATTCCCTTTACTAACAACTCCAAAACCAACACATAATTCGCCTCATCCTCCTTCTATGATTTGAGTAGATCAAGATGTCGTCGATGCTCCCGATGACAACTCGTTTATATACGTTCATGCACACTCGGTTCATTGACTCTATGAAACTGCTAGTGCTTTGGCGAAGCCAAATGCATAACCGTAAACCCAAAGCGTTCATACAACATCCATAGCAATTTCAATTATGTCCTCCTCACACCCTCTCTTAGCGGCAATACAAATAAATTCCTTGCAATTTCTAACAGCTCTTGTTCTTACTTCACTCCATCAACGATTTGCCTTGGAAGACACTAACTACAACTCCTCTCACTTCTCCTACTTGCTCTATTCATGGTTCTACCTCAACGCTCCTAAACCATACAAAACCAAAACTACATCCTGAATACACCAGATACGATCGACGAATTAAACCCACGGATAACTAACGACATTTCACGTGCACCAATTAAAACAAATCAAAAACCACGAGACTCCAAAGAAAACTCAAACCCAAAACATGTATCAATTCCAAATGACCCATGACAACAAAAAATAATCCAAGAAACACCCAATGGCAACCAAAACATATTACGCCCCGTGACATATTATTTAAACCGTGCAAAAGATCGACTTTTCAAAAGAATATATATATATATATATATATATATATATATATATATATATATATATATATATATATATATATATATTTTAAATTTTTTTTTTTTACCTCCCCACATCTATGTGACTCAAACCATCTACAAACAACCTTTTAGACGTTCTCAAAACTCAACTCAAAGACTAGGTATCCCGTGCATCCCAAATCATAAAAATAAAACTACTATTCAAACTCAACCTTGAACCCGACACTTGTACAACAATTCCGACCAGTCCACTGACCTCCCATGACTATACATTCTGAATATTTGAAAAGTACGTTCCGAGTACATAATTTTAGGCTTTTGAATCACCTAAAAAGCTTTAGAAACGAACAAGTTATGACAAAAACAATTTTATGCTAGTTGTTTTAAAAACTAAAGAATAGACTTAGTGATCAATGCAATCCTTTTCAATGAAAGATATAATTGTATGTGAAATATTCATAAACTCCTTTTAACCTTGTATTAATAACTATAAATGACATGAATCGGTTAAATCCAATTATATAAACTATGTAAGTAGAAAGAAATTTTACTTCGCTTTATTTTAAAGAAAGTCTTTTAGAATTTGAAATAAGTAAGTGTTGATAAAAAAAAACTTATGTTACATATTGTTTCAAACATGACTCCAACACCTTACCCTTATTTTACCGAATACAACCAACTATCTAACTCTATAGTAGATTTCCAAGTCCCCCCTTTTTCCATATACCAACCAAAAGAAATGTAAGACTCAACCCAAAAGATTTCATTATCCCAAAAGAAATCTCCATTTATTTCAACGGACTTAAAACCCAGAACAACATTTTAAAACGTACACGTGAAATATGAACTCAAAGAATACGCTACAAGACACAGTTCAAAAAATTCGAAACGTTGTTGAAACTCCATCAACTCCAGCACCATAAAACACGAACAAACACAAGGTACGTTCAAGTTATAATAACTAGTGAACGACCATATACCATAACTTAACACATAGTAGTATATATACATCCGCATATACATACCTATTAAATCACCCAAAACATACTCGTTACCATACATGTCGGATCAACCAATCACGTCATACACTCGTTTTTTCCACACGACTAATCACCATCTCACCGTGCCACAACAAGGCATAATGCCCACCTCCAAAACCAAACCATATCATGTGACCCCATAATCACACACCACAACTATAAACCAAAACATAAAACACAAAAAGAACAATAGCCATATCATAGGCAGCCATTACATAAACCCATATATTATACGTATACCCAATATCTACATCTCACCATATACAAGCATGTACTAATCCTCTTTCATGCAATCATACTTGAGAACCCATTGAAGTTGTGGTACTTGTATAACTATGCTGGCCACCATACTTATACAATTACCCTTTCCCCAATGCACTCCCTCCTATGATGACACTTATAAGAATCAATACAACATATAACACATAAATCTATCTACTCACATAAGCTCATAACCACATAACCAATAAGGTCCAAAACTCCATCTATAAAATAACATAATAAAACTCTTGGAATACAGAAATCCATAGTCTAGCTAAAACAGCCTAGACTAAATCCAAAACGAAAACATAATCAGTTATAAGTCATGTCGCCCATAAGAGTGGAAATAGCATAAGGTCCTTCATATTCACCTACTCCTAATAACTCGAACCACCACATGATTCTTAGGGAACATGACTTAAACATCAAAAGAAAATAATACCCCTCAGGTACATAAAATAACCCAACAAAAGATAGAAACTACTATGTACCAAATTATGTACTATAATGTACATTATAAGTAAAATACGACAATGACTAGCGTGGGCGATTATGGTTAAACCCGCACAACTCACAACTCGAAAAGAAAATAAAATGTGGATAAGTATGAATTTACTATGGTTCAATTCATACCAGTCAAAACATCACAATAAATAAAATTCAAACACATCCATTATAATAAAATGCACACATACTCCTATGACGCCTATATGCAGGGACCCTTAAGCTATAGACTAGGCTACGCGACTAGGCAACCTAATTCTCTATTACCATTGTCTCTAATACCATTCTGTCACACCCCACCAATGGCAGAATATGGGGCGCGACGTATGGATATCATCACAACAAATGGTGTCTCTATAGAGAAGACTAAAATGCAAATATAATGTCATAAATGGCGACACAAATGTCATGACAATATCTCAACAATGCAGGAGTCTAGGTAAGTAGGTAACAGTCCTACCACTTACCCAAGACAAACAATAAACATAAACCAAACAAACATATAGGTAAACTAAGAAGGAACGGGGATCTCCTTCTATATGCAATCCTAAGGCATTCAAGTCTAGCCACTTCTATCCTCAAGCTTAACCACATTCTCACCTGAAAGAGACACTAAAACACGTCAACATAAAGTTGGTGAGAGTCATAGGTTTAGACTCCAACGCTAAATCAGTTACAAGCTGTGAATAACAATCATCAACAAAAGAACATATGGACAATGTGTTACAATTATGTATTAACAACTATCAATCAAGACCAATCATACCAAACCAATCCAAGGCTCCTACCTTGCCAAACAACATCATGGTACCATAGATGATCACACTATGTACCTATCCCAAGGCCACTACCTTAGCAAACCACAAGGCCCCTACCTTGGCAAACCACAAGGCCACTACCTTGTCAAACCACAAGGCCACTACCTTGTCAAACCACAAGGCCACTACCTTGTCAAACCACAAGGCCACTACCTTGTCAAACCACAAGTCCACTACCTTGTCATTAACCATTGGTCCCATAGCACCCATACACCTACGTACCTTTCCAATCCAGATCATACACAATCAAGAATCACATAGCAGTTAATCACATAAATGTACACACAAGTCCATTACCAACACCAAACATTGACATCATAAATTTTATAAATACATAACACAGTGTCTCTTCCATCCCATCTGGAATTCAAAATCAATAATAAACATGGGACTATGAAACTCACCTGATTGCTTCTTCACAAGTCCTCGCACTAGCAACAAGCTAACAAACCAAAAACACGCAATCAATACATGAACCAATCACTAAGATGGCTCATCAACCTATGATGGACATCTAGCCTATTCCCATAAGAGTTTATAGAACTCCGGATATGATCAAAACAATTGACTCAAAATTCTGCCCAGTTTTTAAAAACGGGTTTAATTAAATTAACCTCATAAAGTACCCCTAACCCCACTAATTACAAGCCCTAATTTATTTAATCATAATATTAACATTAATATAACATTAATATACTGTTTTTAAATTAAACCCTAACCTAATTCCATCATAAGATGATTAAAGAAAATTAAAACAATTTAATTGAAAAGGGATATGAAGGTTTACCTTTAAATTAATAGAAGATGAAAAAAAACTATGTAACCCTAAAAACACCCCTTTTGCCGTCGACTTCAACTCCAGGAGAAAAATAATATGGCTTTTGATTTTGTTAAAAACTTTATATAGGGTATGGGTGAATCCAAGTCCAACCCATAGCTCACTTACCATAAATATTTTTTTTTTGTTCCAATCGGCCTAAACCGACCCTTAACCCCTTTTTTTATTTTTTTTCTTTTTATTTATTTATTATACACTACTAATATTACCTTAATTTTCCTTAATTTATTACAACTCCTAAAACCTCCAAAACCTTAAAACCGTAAAACTAGTCAAATTTACGCGTTTTACCGTAAAAGACGTAAAATATACAATTTTATAAAAAGTCTCAAATTTTGAAATAAACTTTATAACTAAGTCCTAAATGACTTAAAACCATCCCGAAAAATACTCATATGACTAATTACCTCATTCGAGACCTCTAAATGCTAAACCGTAAATCCTATAAAAATACAATTACTATAATACTTATATGTATACGTAAGCACCAAAATATCACCATTTCATTTCATAGTTACTAATTGTGAGCTCGTGAACATGAAATATCCGTTCCTCGATTTACGTATGAGTAATCTATACTCATAAACGATAACCACACCAACCTCGTTCACACAAAATAAACACGTAAACACACAAATCAAGTAGTCACACGTAAACCACGGTTGTCAAATATGGAGATTCAACAGGAAGAACCATAGCCTACTCATGAGGAGCCACAAGTTGAAGAAATAATGGTAACTCAGCCAGCACCAATACCTCAATCACCACTTCAAGTGAATTGGAGTACTTTCTATGAGAAGTTGGAGGAAATTAAAATTCAGTTTCCTATCTTCAACTCCATCACCACAAAGACAAGTATGGTTTCAAAGGAAACAGACTTTGCAAGTACTGTCTAGATCAAGAATGAGCAATAGATCAGACAAGACTGAAGAGGTGCAAGTTGAAATGATGACTTCTATGGAAGAAAGAGTATATGAGGATACACAAGTGATTGAAGAAACAAGTGTGTCTAATACTGGTGAAATCAACATTGTTGAAGATCCAAGTACTGCTAAGACAACTAAGCCGACTGCAAGTACTTTTGACATTGTTGAAGACCCAAGTACTGCTAAGCCAACTAAGCCGATTGCAAGTACCGCTGGTAATCATCCTTCACTAGAAAGTCAAACTCCTTTTGGAGAAGATGAGACTGTAGCCCAATTGCTGCTTGACTTAAGAAAGAAGAATTTAGTTGAGAAGACTAAACAAGCAGAGGTAGAGAAAAAGACACAACAAGACGTTCTTGCCAAAAAGAATCAAATTCAAGGTAAGAAAGTTCAAGCTTCACACCCTACTAAAGGAATAGTTATTCAAAAGTAAGCTAATGAGGAAAGATCTACCAAGCTGAAGAAGAAGATACCTAAGATTGATACAAAGCATAAGGGGAAGAAGCAAATATTATCAGAATCTGAAGATGAAAGTGATTCAGATGATGATATAAACAAAGTCATGTACAAATTTAATCAATTAGACCATGATGAGGAATATGCTTACAGAATGCAAGCACAAATTCGTGAAGATGAATTACAAGAAGAACTTGCAGCAAAACAACATTTGCTAGAAGCTAAAAGAATACAGCAAAAATGGAACATACAAGAGTATGATAGGATTTAAGCTGAATTACATGCAAGTGAGATTCTTGTAGACTCATTGATAGCTAAAGAGAGAGATGCATATGATGAAGAAGAGAAATAAATCAAAGTTGATTGATGATCTGGTAAGGGAGCAACAAAGATTCTTTGCTGAAAAGAAAAGAAGAGAAAAGATTAAACCTCCAACTACTATGCAGATTAAAAATCAGATGATGAATTTTCTTAAGAGAGTTAAGGGTTTTACTCATATTTAGTTGGTCAAGAAGAATTTTGAAGAAATCAAGACATTGTATGAGAAAAATAAGAGAACTAAATTGAATTTTGTTGAAAATAGATCTGAGGCAGATAGAATAGCTGTTGAAAAATATAGAAGACATCTGCAACAACAAAGGCAATTTGGTAGTACTCCTAGAATTGAGCCAAGTACTGCTGAATCTACAAATACATCTCCAACTATCAAGACTACTTATGTGAGGAAGAATAGAAAGGAGAAGGTAAGTTCAAGGGAGGAAGAGACTGCTCAAAGAATGAATACAGGAGTTGAAGCTCAAGATATTGCTCAGACTGAAAATGTAAAAGCAGTACATACACAGTCAATAGTAAATACAACAGTACATATGACAGGTGTGAAAACACCCATATTTTCTACCACTTAATTACATTAAAACTGGACCTAAACGTATATTTTATGTCGTAAATGGCGGAATTATGCGTGGTTTGTGTTTTTATTTGTGTTTCAGGGTGAAAATGTAAAAAGAGAAGAAAACACGGTCTTTCACGGGCGTTTATTGAAGAAAAAGATAAAAGACGAAGTCAAAAGATCAAGAATCCAAAAAGAACGGAAGTCCAAGGCTTATTCTGAAGATTTATCGAAGAAAATGTCCAAAGACGAAAGTTTAATAAAGCCGAAGAACTCAAGTCTAATTTATGAAGAAATTACAAGACGAGTTCAAAGAAATCCCGAGACGAAGTCTTAAAAGTCGAAGAATTTAAGAAGACTGAAAGACTGAGAACCAAGAAAGAAAGAAAGAAAGAGGAAGCCACCAACCACTCCCCTCTCCTATAAATACCACCCTCACTTGTTGTGAGAGGGTTGGTTAGTTTTAGGATTAGATTAGGAGTAGTGTAGTTTCTCTCTCTAGATTTATGCTTTCTCTCTCTAGATTAATTTGTGTTTAAGCTTTTGTTATTGAATCCTTACTTTTTGATTAAGCTTTTAATTTATCATCTTCTTCCTTTCTTGCTTAATTTCTGCTTTTGATTTGATGTTGTTTTCTTGAGTTTTCTTAATTTCAATCAAGTGGGTTTTGATTGATTTGGTTATGTTTGTTAGTTTTGATGATTTGTGTTGATTGATTATTGTTAGTTTATGCTTATTGGTTGTTTTGGTTTAATCTTTTGTTTGATTTTGATTAATTTGAGGATAGAATCGTGTTTACTGTATCTCCCTGTTCTTTGGGGGAGTTGTTTCTATATCTTATCATTCCCAGGAAACTTCCGGATCAAGAGGGTTCATTCGGAACTTTAAAAGTTCCGAATCAAGCTTCATCCGGAAGTTAAAAAGTTCCGAGTGAAGCAAGCTTCATCCGGAAGTCAAAAAGTTCCGAGTGAAGCAAGCTTCATCCGGAAGTAAAAAAGTTCCGAGTGAAGCAAGCTTCATCCGGAAGTTTTAAAGTTCCGTATGAAACTTCCGAACGAAGTTCTAGATGAACTTCCGAATGAAGTTCCGAATCATGGAGTTCCGACTCAAGATTGTTTCATTCGGAACATTAGAAGTTCCGGATCAAGCCAGTTCATTCGGAAGTTTTAAACTTCCGAATCAAGGTTTCTGTCAGTTTTTTTTGTTTGTTTTTCTTTTTAAGTTTTTGTCTTTTATTTTCAAGTTTTATTTTTCCCGCTTTTTTTCTTTATTTGAATTTTTATTTGCTTTCCTTTTAGTTTAAGTTTTGATTTGCATCATTTACTTTATTTACCTTTTAATTTTCTCGCAATTTACTTTTCGCCAAGATTTTATCTTTCATTGTTTCTTTTTACTGTCTTTACTTTATTTTTTATTTGTTTCAAGTTTTCATTTTAAATTAGTTTTAGACAACGACAACTCTTTTATTTGATTCACCAAGAACAACTGAGTCGCACAATTAGACAGAGATCAATTCGAAGAGATACCGAGAAAACGAACTTTCAACTAGCAAAATCTTGTTATTAAAATGGCGCCGCTGCCGGCTCTTTTCGTGAAGATTAACGGTTTTTTGTGAGAGACGCGTTGGCTTTTGGGACCCGTTCACTTGTGAACGTTATTTTTTTCGTATCAAAAATTTTCAAAAATTCAAAAACATTTGAAAAATCATTAAAAGCATTTCTTTTTCAAAGTTTTGCACCAAAAATATTCTTCTTGCCTATCTATCTTCCTTTATGGATTTTTATGTCCATTGCGTCCGGTGTGGGAAACAATTATCTGGGAACAACTCTTGTCAATGGTGTACATGTGAGCGGTGTTGAAACGATCTCGACAATACACAATTCCTATTCGGATTTTGTCCTTTGTGCAACTCGACTAATTCGTCCTTTTTGAACCCACCTCCTCCTGTTCCCCCGTGCATCTATTGTGGAAGCGATTCTCATTGGCATGTTTCGTGCCCGGTTCGATACCCGTATGGTCACGGGCAAGAACCGGGGTACAATTATGACAATGGTAATAGCTATCCACAAGAAGTACCCAGTTTTTCTCCACACCTGGTTTGCAACAACTGTGGGGGTCCTCACGATACCTATTATTGTCAACCAATGAATTGTTATGAGCCAAATCCGTGTCCTCAGTTTTCTTCACCTATGGATTATTATGAACCAAACCCGGTTTCTAATTATTCTCAACCGATGAACAACTATGAGCCACAACCTTGCTATAATTCAGGTTTTCAACACCTTGAGCCCCCACATCACACCCTCAATCATCAATCCTCTCAGCAAATTAATCTTGACCCACAACGCACTACTTTGAATGAATAACTACACTCCATCATTCTGCAACTTCAATAAGCCGTTGTTCTTATAAAAGAAGCATGGGCGGAGGAAAAGCGACTTCAACAAGAGCAAGTATCTAATCTTAGTGATTATACCCCTCCTCTTGTGCATCAATACTATTATGATGATGACGACGACGATGCTGTATGCACTTTCAACACATCTTCTGAAGTTGCTGCTCCTACTCTCGATGTTCCTACTGCGTCTAATAATCTTGATTCGTTTAATGAGCTTAATGATGTTGGTCTCGACAAAGTAATGGATGATGAGGTTTGTGACTTACCTGCTATGGAGCCTGAGGACAACGTTGCTCTTACGGACGAGGTCGATCCTAGTGATGTCGATTCTTCTCTCTGCTATGAGAATTTCACTTTTGAAATTTCTCAATCTCCACCGGGAGATGCAGACGATGACGATTTATTCTCTCCGGTTTACGAGAAGTTCACCGATGAACATGATCTTGTGGATAAGGTGGAAGACGTGCTTCTTCGCGATAGATTACAGAAAGCTCATCTTCTTATTGCTCAAATCGAAGAGTTGACTTCTCCTTCTCTTTCCAAGTCTTTACCTCCATCTATCCCTCCCGTTGAAGATAATGACCCATTGCTGGAAGAAATCGATATCCACTCCATCCCTCCAAGTATTGATGATTCTGACACGGAGGGGGACATTATTTTTGGTAATTTGCTGCAGGAAGATATTGTCCCAAGTCCCCCTCCCGAGCACCTTTCATCCTCCCCTTTAGCCACTATCACAGAGGATGAGTGCTTTGACCCGGGAGGTGACATTGATTATGCTATGATTTATAACAATACGGCTTTGCCGCTTGCTCAGCATCTATTGTCTTTGGGGGAGGACAATGTGCTTACTTTACCCACCCCACCTCCCGTGGACCTCGATTTCACATACTTCTCGTATGTCGAAAGGACCTTTCTCCCATTCAAGACTTATCCCCCCGCCTCTCCTTTGTTGATGTCAACCGGGAAAGAGGACAAGGTCTTTGATCCCGGTATCACATTCGAGGCTTGCCCATGGACCATTTAATTCGGGGACGAGTCAGGCTCGTGACTCGGTTAATATAAACAAGCGCTTTTTGGGAGGCAACCTAATTATCTATCTATTTTCACCATAAGTGTAGGGGGGAGCCCCGTGGTGTTTCTTGCTTTCTTTCTTATCATGTGCAGGGATTAGAGCTTCAAAGACACACTCTTGATGACTTTTGACGAACCGTGATTCCGTGTTCCCTTCTTCCCGGTTCTATCCTAAACTCTTTTCGATTCACTATTTCATATTTCTCAATATTCAAATAGGAATCTCTTTAGTTGTCTCTTCCTTAGCGAGATTTAAACAACGTGCACAATGTCCTAAGTGTAGGGGAGTTTACTCCCACATGCTTAAACATTGAGGACAATGTTTATGTTAAGTGTAGGGGGGACTTCTATCGAAGTTAAGTGGTCTTTTCCTTGCATTTGCCCTCATTTTAACTGGAAAATCAATTTTTCGACATTTTTCAAAATTTTTAATCTATTTTGGCCTAGTTGTAGTCTCCTTTATTTTTGTTACTTTCTAGCATTTTAATTAAATGGTTTTAGCAAGTTTAGATATCTTAGATATATTAGGCCCGTTGTGATTTTATTTGACTCAACCCGAGTTTACTTATCCAAGGTCACTCTAGCTAGTATCCTTAACCATGTAGACCTTAATTGGTTTATTAGGCTTAGCATCCACGAGTCTCATTCCTTGAGATTTTAAATTGTGGAGAACGAGAAATGATAGAGTTGGTTACAAGTTTGGTATTCTCTCATTAACTTATGTGAGTTAATTATGATCTTTTTCTCCCATCACTTGCTAATAAATTATCTGTAATAAGTAAGGTCGTACGATTTGAAAAGTTACTTAGCTTCTAGCCCAAGATCGTTTAAAAGTTGCTCGGTAATGATAAGAGTTCATAGCCAAGGCATAACTTATGAAGTGGGGCGCGAAGATTGGCGAGTCCGAAAAGGCCCTAACAAGGCATGAGGATTCCATTTTATTGTTGAAGATCCAAAAGTGATGTGAAGAGCATTATTCCCAAAATCAATATGAAGGATCATGACTCACGACGAAAAGCAATCAACTCCCATAAAGATCATGTAGAAGTCTATCCGAAAAGACCCTAAAAAGGTATGAGGATAAATAGATCCAAGTCCGAAAAGGAGGCGGATCGTTGTATCTCAAAATCCCAATTAGAGATTGAAGAAATAATCATGAAGTCGTGGTCAACAAAGCTGGAGTACCCCTCAAAAGTCTCCAAGTGAAGAAACTCTATAACGAAGAGAAGACCATTATCTCTAAAACGTCTCTCGAAGATATGAAGTATGAAGTACATGCCAAATATCGGCCCGAGAAAGGTCTCAAATCGTGAACCAAGTTATGCCAAGATATGAACTTTTTGATATCCCGAGAAGCAGTTTTAAGAGATTTTGTCCTTTAGCTAACTACTGATCAAATCGTCCTACTTTGCTTTCAGCCTAAATAAATTATCGAAATAAGTCAACAATGCATCCTCGTGATCATTCAAGACATCAATAAAATATAAGAGATACCCATAGGAATAAGGGAGTTTAAGTGATTAATTGAACCGCATGAGTAAATGTTTGTTATGCTAACTTGTACTAACAATGATCTTGTTTTTAAGCTTGGCATGGGGAACGTGAAACTTGAGGGTGATAAACATTCATGACATACAAGCCCTAATGTAAGTCTTAGATTTCTTTACAAATTTCTTCCTTGTTGCATCTTGTTATTTCCTATCTTTTTTATTTTCCTTAGTTGTTCAATAAAGGCCAAGGTAGGTTGATTATGATGGAAAGTGTAAACCTTGCTTTATTGCTAAGCATTGCATGAGGGCATTGCAATGGTTAAGTGTAGGGGATTTGATAGGTGTGAAAACACCCATCTTTTCTACCACTTAATTACATTAAAACTGGACCTAAACGTATATTTTATGTCGTAAATGGCGGAATTATGCGTGGTTTGTGTTTTAATTTGTGTTTCAGGGTGAAAATGTAAAAAGGGAAGAAAACACGGTCTTTCACGGGCGTTTATTGATGAAAAAGACAAAAGACGAAGTCAAAAGATCAAGAATACAAAAAGAACGGAAGTCCAAGGCTTATTCTAAAGATTTATCGAAGAAAATGTCCAAAGACGAAAGTTTAATAAAGCCGAAGAACTCAAGTCTAATTTATGAAGAAATTACAAGACGAGTTCAAAGAAATCCCGAGACGATGTCTTAAAAGTCGAAGAATTTAAGAAGACTGAAAGACTGAGAACCAAGAAAGAAAGAAAGAAAGAGGAAGCCACCAACCACTCCCCTCTCCTATAAATACCACCCTCACTTGTTGTGAGAGGGTTGGTTAGTTTTAGGATTAGAGTAGGAGTAGTGTAGTTTCTCTCTCTAGATTTATGCTTTCTCTCTCTAGATTAATTTGTGTTTAAGCTTTTGTTATTGAATCCTTACTTTTTGATTAAGCTTTTAATTTATCATCTTCTTCCTTTCTTGCTTAATTTCTGCTTTTGATTTGATGTTGTGTTCTTGAGTTTTCTTAATTTCAATCAAGTGGGTTTTGATTGATTTGGTTATGTTTGTTAGTTTTGATGATTTGTGTTGATTGATTATTGTTAGTTTATGCTTATTGGTTGTTTTGGTTTAATCTTTTGTTTGATTTTGATTAATTTGAGGATAGAATCGTGTTTACTGTATCTCCCTGTTCTTCGGGGGAGTTGTTTCTGTATCTTATCATTCCCAGGAAACTTCCGGATCAAGAGGGTTCATTCGGAACTTTAAAAGTTCCGAATCAAGCTTCATCCGGAAGTCAAAAAGTTCCGAGTGAAGCAAGCTTCATCCGGAAGTCAAAAAGTTCCGAGTGAAGCAAGCTTCATCCGGAAGTCAAAAAGTTCGGAGTGAAGCAAGCTTCATCCGGAAGTTGGAAGAGGGCTAAATCAACAGAACTTGGAAGAGGGTTTAACAGAACTTGAGGTAATTTCCAAGGGTGTTAAAAGGAATAGGTCAACAAAGACAAAGAAGAAAGCCAAGAGGGCTAAATCAACAGCAGAAGATAGTGATGATGATGAGAGCTTAAAGAAGTACTTGAAGATTGTAAAATTTTAAGATCAATGTATTGATACAAAGATTTTTGGAAAAAGATCATCTATTGATAGATGGATTTACTCTATGGAACAAGGACTTGAAGATCATGGAATTCAAAGAACTGATGGCACAACAAGGATATTCAGACTTTTGGACGATATTCATCACATTCTCGACAAACAAGATATTCAAGATCTTTTCAGGTTAGTTCAAGAAGCCAGTGCAGGTAAAAATGAAGTATCACTATTATACTGGGAATTTCTCTTTATGTATGAGCCACACAATTGTGATCAACAAATGTTGAAGGAATTAGAGAATCAGGTTCCTAGTTACTGGAGATATTATAGGTCATGTGGATTGCATATTTTGGATATAAATGATGTTACATACTATATGCTGCAAGAGAAGACTTACCCTTTCAAAAGAAGATTGTTGGAAAAGATGTTAGAAAAAAAATTGGAAGTTACAAAAGAATCTGTTGATGCTTTGGAGTTGATCAGAATGGTTAAACAACAAATCAAGGATTTGAAAGACGAGGAAGAAGCTGAGAAAGAGCCTTTAGTGTTTGAATTTCAGTCACACTTCACAAATGGTTCTCAGTTCACCATGTCTAACACACATAAGAACTGGCTAGTCCATAAGCAAACGGTTTGTGGTAGAGACTTATCAAATCCGTTGAAAGCTGATAGTTTGCTAAAAACTATATGGTTCTAACTCACATTGTTTCGAAACAAAGAGTTGGCTAGTCCTAGACAAACGGTACTAGGTAAAGACTTTATCAAATCCGTTAATGGTTGACAATTTACCAAAAATTGTAAGGTTATCAGTACACCTTATTCTTTATGAATAAAGTATTGGCTATTCCAGAGTGTACGGCTAACTGGTAAAGAATTTATCAAATCCGTTGATAGCTGGTGATTTGCTAAAAATCATGAAGCCAATACAGATTGGTTTTTGTTGTTAACTGTTTTGTTTCAGGTATGAAGATTGCAAGGAAAGAAGTATTAAAAAAATACTTAAAAGGTTTTGTCTCATTAAATCAAGGCTAAGGTTCATGATTCAGAGTTCACAGATTTAACTCATGGAAGACAATGACTGATGCTGCAAAGATAAATGAATGTTTAGAAGACACAAAGAAGATCATAGTTTAACGACAAAGATGATACTCATGATGTTTGAATATTATCTTATCAGAAGAAGATCTACATTTGAAGTGTTTGGCTAAATTCAGTTGGATACAAATACAAATTACCAAGTTCAATCCAAGGATGAAGGAAAGACTGAAGACATGTATTTTAATACATCCAGTACAAGACAAACAAGAAGACAAAATGTTATCATTCTTGTTTAGGGGAGGATTGTCGGGAAATATTTGTTAAGTGTCAAGTACCATTAGTGTATTTTAAGTACTGTCAATGTTATGTAAGTACCGTTAGTATTAACGCGGTACATAGTAAGTACTGCTACTTATAAAGTAAGTACTGCTATGTTGATTAGGACGAATATATCTTTGTATAAGATATGTCATAGTTATAGTTAGAGTATATCTTATGTGATCGTCTGTGATATAGTTATCTTTATAGAATATTCTAAGGTTTCTAGGGTTCCTTACTCTATAAAAGGAACATAGGTACAATGTCTTTCATGTACCTCATTCAAGTCGATTAATAAGAGAATCGAATAGTTAAAAGTAATTCTGTTCTTCTGTGCTTTATAAGTTAGATTCCGCATAACTTATTTAGTGTTAGTAAGAGTGCTCAAAGTGTTTTAGTTTGATTACAAACTACTATAATAATTCTTAACAGAATATAGATCCAACCAAAGGGATCAAAACACGTTATACCGTAATCAGTAATGCAAGAATATATTAACCAGTAATATTAGAACCATCAGATTTATCAGTTTATGCACAAACAGTAATACAAGAATAAATAATTAAACTAAGAACAGTAAGATCAGTAAAATAAACAGATATCCGTTAACTTATTCAGCGTCCTTTATTCATGTAGCTCGCGTGAAGTCAGAGTAGACTTTTGTCAGTTGATCTCAGTCGGTTACTGGACATGAGGTATGGATTTTCCGTCCTTCAGTAAGGACTTCTTTCTATGCATGATTAGGATTCCCCGTCTGCAGCCAAATATTTTCCCCAATATATGTTTAAGCTTATCAGTAATCATTTTTAATAACTAAATAAATTTCCTGAGCTTTATATACAAGCATGACCAGTTTATGTACTAGTTACTGAGGTACCGTAACCATGACACTAGAGGCACCGGTGTCATGACTCCTCTGCGAGGGAGTGATTTCTCGCAGCGTCTCATTTATTTCAGCTTGTCCATTTATCAGTATTATTAGCGGGGCGTATGGGTGTATCCTAGGCTATCAGTTTATTGTTATCAGGTGAATGTGGTGTGTGCTCTACATCCTTCACATTGGAGTTGATCCCTCCACCCAACACATTATTTAGAGGTCACCCCTCTACAGCATGACGATGTCACCCCTCCATTTATTCATGCAGCAGTTGTTACAGCACATGACTTATATAAGCTTTTGGCAATTAAAATACAGTAAATGCATGTTTTCAGATTTAACAGATAACAGTTCAGCTTTATAATTTATAAATCAGACTTTTTAGATTATACACAGATTTCCGCTGCAACTTTACTTATCAGTCTTACAACTTTAGTATTTTATCATCTGCTTCATTTCAGTATTTCTTATCATGCTTTATATCCGTTCACTGGGCGTTATGCGCAGCCGTAGTTCCTTTCATGTTCTAACGGCACGTACACCAGGACGCTCTTAGGATTCTCAGAGCATGTGCATTTGGATGGAAGCTATCCAGACTTCTTACTTTATGCACTTCTTACATTATTCTGCTTATTTGGACATTGTTTAGTCCTTTCCTTCAGTATTTACTTTTCATGTTTTGAGCTTATGTTTAGATTACCGATGTTTGATTATGGTATTTCCTTTATGGTCAGTTAATGTTTTAGGACATTTACCTTATGCTTTGATGACACGCCATAAATACACGTAATGGTCCACTTATCCAAGTGGGGTGTTACAATTATGGTATCAGATCTATAGGTTCGACCTGTAGGCTCTATAACTTGCCCCGTGACTAGTGGGTAGTCACCATGAACTTCCCAGATTTTGGCGTTGTTATCTTTCATGTTTCTCAGGCATTTATCAGTCATTTTTCTTCACGTATCATTCAGTTTTTCTTAAAATTTTGACTAAGTAAAAGGTTGCTACATGACTGGCCATATTTAGTCGCATATGCTTTTCTGCGAATTTTGTTTTGGTGAATCGACCCATATGCGTTCACCCTTGCCCGTTCAGATTTTGTATTGGTAAACCGACCCATAGGCGTTTACCCTTAATCATAACAGATTCATGTTTTCATACGAATGTTATTAGGTGAACTGGCCATATGCGTTCACCATTTCCTAGGTCAAATTTCATGTTTAACAATCGAATGTTGTTTTGTGAACCGATCCATAGTTCACCTTTGTCATATCATGACATTTTATAAATTTTTTTTGAACTAGTATAGATTGGAATACAGCCAACCATTTAGTCCCAGATTGTAAATTTCTATAAATGACAGTTCTCAGAAAATTTAGACAAGTATGGATCGAACCAGAATCGCCCATACTTAGTCACGTGTTTTCTCCTTTGAATTATGTGGATTGAACCATAGCCACCACATCAGTTGATGTTAAACCTCAGTCGATTATACTTTTATGTTCTTTCTAATAGTCAAGTTCATGCTCTCACATGGATGTCGTTTTCATGCTGATTAAGTTTCATGTCTCCTTACGAGGATTATGTTATCAGCAAAGTGACGATGTTTTCATACTAAAATACATAAGGACTACAGTAAAAAATAGTTTTCATGATAAATCATGTTTGGTCTTCATCGATCATGTCTTAATGCTGACCATTGTTGAAATTCAGTTTAATCATACTTTTGAGCCTCTATACAACCAGCATTAAATTTACACAGGAATTACCAAGCTATCATGTTACTCATTTCAATTCAGTTTACTATCGTTTAAATCAAATTATTTCATTGATCAGTGTCAGACAATTGACACTAGTATAGATCATCCCATAAAGTTTCCACCAGTGCCATGTCCAATATTCCATATGTACCCCATGTACAGTCTCTCAGCTATACTCTATGTACAATATTTCATGTGTACTCCATGTACAATGTCTCAAATATGCTCCACGTGCAATATTCATTTTGTACTTCATGTACAGTAGCTAGGTGTACTCCATGTACCCTACTTCATGGATATTGTTAATCGATCCTCAATTATCTCAGGCGTTTCCACTTAGCGATATTCTAGCAAATGCTGATGTTGCTCGTGAGTTGAAGACTTTACCAGATACTAATGCTGCTAACACTTTGAAGACCTCGCGAATGTTGATGCTCCTGATACTTTGGAGATTTCTCAAGATGCTGATGTTTTTTATACTATGAAGACTCTTCAGAAAAAGGACGAAAACTATAAATTGAATTTTATGACAAGAATAAACTTCAATCATCAAACACTACCATTCTATTTCATGCTTTTACTTTCTCAGCTTGATGCTACACTTCACTCAGCTAATCTTCATTCAGAAGAGTGGGAACCGGTACCCAGCCGGCCACTCAACAGAATAGTTACAGAAATAACATTCGTATTAATGATCGTCATGAAACTGACAGACAAAGCAGTAATGACAACCACCATGCTTATATTAACCAGTCAATAGCCATCAAAACTCAGGAACGGACGTGACCAGAGATACAGAGGTCATCAGTCTAACCGGTCTGCCAATCCTAGCACTTACCATAAACTCTTAACATTATTCAGACTCACCTACTAAAACACGTGTCAAGACATCAGTCAAGACACAGGTCTCAAGTATCATTTCAGAAGACACGTATCAGGATACCAGTCATGATACATGTCATATGAATACCTTCTCAAGGCACGAGTCAAGACTCATAATTCCAGTATGCCTTCTAAACCATGTCCTCAGTAATTCAGGGTACCCTCCAAGGGGGTAAACTGTTTTGTCATGAAACGCGTAGGTCAGACCATTAAAGATCCAGTTACCACCACCGGTGTATTATCCAGATTAGACATACAGTGTTCATTATGTGTGGTTACAAACGAACACATTCAGCGAGCTCTGCCACGTTTACTTCACGTATTCCTATGTCAACTTTATTTAAATCAGGTATTTACCTAACTCCCAACCGAAAGGACTCCACAGTATCACCCATATTTGTTAAAGTTTTCCTTTTAGTTAACGACGATACCCGTCTTACTAAATCCCAAATATATTCATTATGTTCTCTGCCCGAAAAATCAGTACAAATCTTTTCTGCCTTACAAGCGTGTGACTTATAAGTCCATAGCTACGAAGACTTTCTAGCCACCAGTTATAATCCACTTCTGAAGTTCTTAAAATTTATGATCAACAGATTATTCCAGAACTTCTAGACTCAATACAAGAAGGTGTCCAAAAATTTTTACTAACAGCGAGATAGAATTTAACATCTAGTTTGTCTCAAGAACAGAACATGTTTTCAGAACTCTTGATCGCAGGGCTTCAGCTAAGTTAAAAGAGTTGTAACAATTGCTGCAAGAGTCACCGGAACGAGGCTTTATTCGCCCTAGCGCACCACCATGAGGTGTACCGTTTCTGTCTAACAGAAAGAAGGACCGGTAACATGAGATCATGTATCGATCACCGAAAACTTTACAAGATCACCATTCTTAATCGATGTCATCTCACGTATAGAAGGTTTACCTGACCTGCTACGACGTCTTAAACATTTTCTAGAAAGATTCACGATCATGCCACCAGCAGTGGTGAGAGAAAGAACATGAGATTTTCCAGACTGCTGTTGCACACGTTATAGTCTCTCTAAAATTTTAATTTTACTTTTGAACTCCCAAATGCTTCAACCATATTATGAAATTTATGAATTAATTTTCCACGAATTCTTAAACCAGTTCTATAGCATATATATCGATAACATCCTGACCTGCTAAGTTCTAGAGAAGAACAAGAGGGTTATATTTTTTTTCGATTCTGTAGATTATCCGATAGGAGAAAATCATATACGCAGCTTTCCAGATGTGAGTTCCACTTGAACATGTGCCATTTCTGAGCCACCCTATTTCAGTAGAAAGAAATCTTAGAAGTACTACGAAGGTGGGGGCCACTACCAGATGGTCAAGACCGACGTCGGTGACTGAAGCACGAATTTTCTAAGATTCAGTGACTGCTACAGTAGAAATTGCTAACAGTTATCATGATTACTTTCCATGACTAAGCTTACGCATAAAGGAGATGACCTACATTAAAATTTTGTATTCCATAAGACCTACGCTAGGAGAGATCTAATTTACCGAGACTAAAAAAAAAATTCACGAGTATTCACCCAGATTTCACCAGAATGTAGCATAATCCCAGCCAGAATTTTAATAGAAGCAGTATAAAACATTGAGGCAGCTATGTTCATATCTAATGTCTTCCATTCTATCAGGTTTAAGATAGAACGCCGTCATGCTATCGAGTTATTACTACTGTTAGAAATACGTTTTTACGTATTTATGAAGGATCGGTCGCTCCAACGATTATTATGTAATGGGCTCGTGATCTACTTAATTAGTGTATAGTCCATATAGCCCACATGTAGGGTGGGCTATATATATCCCCTCCTAGCATGTTAGGAGGGGTTGTTGATTACCATTTCACACATTAATCATTTTTCCATTTTACTTTCTCTCTCTACCTTTCCCCTTTTCTCTCCTTTCTCTCTCTAATCCCTCATCTCATTCCTTCATCTCCTTATGATTATCATCTAAATCAACCATCTAAATCCACCAAATCCATGATATAGAATAGGCCAATAATCACGTAGACCTTCAATTGGTATCAAGAGCCATGGTTAGTTTGGTTTATTCTTCTTTTATTTTGTTTGATTTTGGTGGGTTTTTGATTTAATCATGCTTAAACTTTAAAAAGTTTGTATTTTTTATAAAAAGTTTGTGTTTTTATGTGTTAAATCATATCAAATCTTCAAATTTATTTACTTTTTAGATAAAAATCACAAATTTTTATATAAAAATCAAAAATTTCTTTATAAAATCTTAAAAAGTTTGTGTTTTTATAAAAAGTTGGTGTTTTTTATAAAAGTTTGTGTTTTTCTCTTTTTAATTTTGTATTTTTTTTTTATTAAATCCTTCTATTTTGATTACTTTTTTTGTTTGAATCAATTTTTTGTTATTTTTTTTATTATTTATTTTTTATTTTTTTATTTTTATTTTTTAATCAATTTTACCAGTTATTATTTTTTTTATCAATTATTACTTTAATCAGCTTCTATTTTTTATAAACAGTTTATATAGTTTTTTAATTAATATTTTTATAATCAGTATTTTTTCTTTATTTTTAATCTATTGGGTCTCAGTTTTTGTCCAATATCAGTCCTGCTGTCCTTCAGTCTTGTCGATTATCAAGGTTTTTGGGTTTCCAGTCAGTCAGTCATGCAGTTTTTGTCCTGTTCCGAATCAAACTAAAAGTTCCGAATCAATCTCAAATGTTCCGGGTCAAACTCTAAGTTCCGAATCAAACTCTAACTCAAACTTCCGAATCAAACCCAAAAAGTTCCGGGTGAAGGACGAAAAAAGTTCCGGATGAACAAAAAATGTTCCGGATGAACGAAACTTCCGGGTGAAGTAAAAGTTCCGGGTGAAGACAAGAAGTTCCGGATGAAGAAAAAACTTCCGAATCAATTTGTTTGAAAAACTTCCGACTCAATCTTTTTGAAAAAACTTCCGATACGGAACTCTTCCGAATGAATGAAAAGTTCCGAATGAAACCATTTCAAACATAACGGATAAATTTTTCAACACAACACTCAAATCACTCACACCAAACAGAACACTCATCACACCCTTACCTCGACCCCCAAAACAACAAAACAACCCTCAACAACCAACACTCTCGACCCATCCCCAACACCCTCCCTCGTCTCATCTCTCGGACACCCCTCACTCTCTCCCTCGAACCATACAGACACACACTCCTCGCTCTCGACAAACCTCGCTCTCGACAAACCGACACCCTCTCGACCCATATTCTCTCGACACACTCACACAGACTCCACTCTCATTCCCAATATAAAACACCCGTCAAAAACACCAAAAGACTCGACTCAATTTTTTTTTTGACACAGCCTCTCGTTTAAACTGACTCGTCTCACAACTTTAACACCATCCAGACTCTTTTTTTCCTACGAACAACTCTCTCAACACAAATCAACATAAATCAACACAAATCAACACCTCCCATCCGACTTCAATTTCACACCTCTCGAAACCCCAACCCCAACCCAGTTCACTTCATCTCGACCCACCCACACCAACAACACCCGACAGAAAGACGCTACAGAAGAAGAGGGACTCAACAAAAACATTAAAAGAATACCTACCTGAGATCTTTCTGAAAAAGACCTTGAAGCTGTAATACTCAGAGACTTGAATCTGTCTTCGTTTGATAGTGGGTAATCCGACTGCGAAGGTTATGATGAGATTGATTTTTGAGGAGATGTGTTTTGATTAAGCTGTGATAACATTAGGATGAGTTTGATTATTTTGTGTTTATGGTTTGAAATTAGAGAAGATTAGAAGAGTTGATCTTCTTATCTGTGATGGAGGATTGGAAGAAAAGGGGGCGGATGAATTGAAGAGAGAGAGAGAGTAGGTTTCGTTTTAACTGAGGAGAGAAATATTTGGGAATTGATTTTTTTTAGTTTCTATATTTTTGTTTTTAATTTAGGCGGAGATAACTAGGTAAAACAAGGGGACGGAGGAAACGAGGCCATATAGTTACCAGGTTTCTATAACTAAGTGCCACGTTTTTGGCAACTGTGCTTCTTTATTGGGCCACGTGTTTTTGATTGACGGAGTAAACTAGGTGATCAGTATTTTATAAACGTTATTTTTTTCTTTGGCAAATCGTGGCTTAATCTTTTATATTTGACTTAATTTTATTTTTTCTTTTCTTTCTTTTATAGTTTTTTGTTTTTAAGAAATATTTCAAACATAAAAGTTATTATTTTTTGTGTCATATTTTTATCTTTTTATATTTTCAAAATTTTTATTTTTTTTTATTATTGTTGGTTTTTGGCAAATTATGCTGAGGCGAGTATTTTGAAAGTATCAAAGTGGTAAAATTTTTACGGGTTTAACATTTTTGTGGCCGGATTTGAAAGACAAAAGTGACGGACTTCATTTTTAGTGACTACGAATTTTTGATCGGGTTTAATTTTTTCATCATCTGAGACCGACAACATTTTTTGAGCCGAGTCGACTTGTAAAAACCCAACTACAACAACATCCACATCATTTTCCTCATTTTTCCTCGATTTTCAATGGACCCGTTAAATTCGACACTTAAAGAGGGAGACTTGCATCGAATGCACGACAAAGCTAGAGAAAGTGGTATAAATTCATTTCAAATGCTTCAATATCATCTAGTTACTCTTTCTCGGCTTCAAGGAGGGAGTGAATTTGTGACAATCTTTGGACAAGATCGTCATATATTCATCGACTCAATTTTCACCACTTTGACCGAACTATCAGAGCAACTCAACCATGACAACTTTAATCACTCTGCATCGGCACTTGCTTATAAGGCTCTTGTGACACAACTCACGCCTTTCCTCCAATTTAATCTCATCAAGTCTGAAAGTTTGATGCTTTGCCAATCATTTCTTCGAGATACACGTACCGAGCTTCGAGTGTTTCGTGATACAATATTGAAACTCATGACCTCGGTCTCGTCTTCGATTTATGAAAGATCTCGACTTCAGCAAGGGTATGATAATTGAGTGCAAGACTCTTCGATGCAAGAGAAAACTGGTCATACGGTTGAAAACTTGGAGCCTAACGATGCCAAGAGCACAGAATCAGGAGGACAACATGATGCCAGTGGCACGTCAGGGAATGTTCACGAGATTTCTCTTGATGACACCTTACCCATTTATGACACAGAGCCTGCATACATGGTACAATGTAATGTTGTTTATGATGTATATGCTGATGATATGCCGCATATTGAGAATTCTGAACCTAATTATGACAAACATGGGATGGAAACGAGTGATAGCAATACCACTTCTGATTCATCCGATGTAAGTCATAATGGGGGAGAGATTATTCAGAATGCTATAGTACATCATGATAATTGTATTATAACTGCTTCGTTAACTGATTCTGATTCCAAGATTAAAGAGCTCGAAACGATCGTAGCTCGGCAATCAAAAGATCTTGAGGATGCCAAACTTGAATTTTCTAAGAAAACTGACAAATTTGAAACATACTTTGAAAAACTTGAAAAGTCAAACGTTGTTCTTGAAAGAAAATTGGATCAAACTGTTCTAGATTCTAAAGCTGAAAAAGATAATCTTTTGAAACAAATTCAACTGCTTGAATCTAAGTTGGCATCCCAAGATAACGTGCTCAAAGAAAATGAAACATTAAAGGCCCAATTACAGGAAAAGGTTTTTGCTATAGCTGCGTTGAAAAACGAGTTAAGGAAAACTAGAGAACCTAGTGTGGACACTAAGCTTGAAAAACCATCAATCTTGGGGAAACCGCCTACAAATCAGTTCGTCAGACAACCGTTTGTCAGACAACCTACTGCATTTAGATCCGAGCGACCACAATCCTCGAGACCGCGGTTTGCCTCCCAAGTTGATTTGGGTCATATTTCTAGAACTGTCACTCCACCAACTAGGCCTAATGTGACTAAATCAGTTTTAGCAAGACCTCATCACATGATTGCCCCTAGTTTCTCTAAGAATAGTTCAATGAACACGTCTAGAACTAGTTCAACTGATGTGCGCCATGATTTTGGTCAAAGGGAAGCTATTCAAAAGACACATGTAAGAGATAGCAATGTCCAACCTAGTCAGATGCCTTCTAGATTACCCAACACTGCTAACCGTAGCATGTCTTCTCCTAGGAGCGTCGATCATTCATCTAGGAATTACTCGGACATTAAATATGCTACTTGTAAAACATGTAGAAAATGTGTCTTTACGGCAAATCATGACTCCTGTATTAAAAAATTGCTTAATGAGGTGAACTCCCGTGCTAGACTTAAATCCCAATGGGTAGCTAAAATCAAACCCTTTGGTAAGATGTGGCGCCCCACTGGTAGAACTTTCACTCTTGTAGGAAACGAGTGCCCTTTAACTAGGATAGCCTCTGATTCTACGAAGACTACTAGGGAGGAAATTGCAAAGGATGATACATCACTTAAGCCTGAACTTAAGATTTTCTATAAAAGGAAACGTTTGCCAACTAAGACAAGTGAATCATCCCCTCAGGCCACCTCTGACACAAGAAAAGAAAACCGTGAACCCCCACGTGCTTCTAAAATAGATATCTCTAACCCATGCAAAAGTATACAAACTCCTAATGAGAATGCAGGTACCAAAGTTGATGTTCCAAAAGAACGAAGCGGTCCAATCGTTGTATACCGTTCAACTAAGGACACTCTCAGAGTTTGGTTGCTGAAGAAGCAGATATCAGAGAAACTAGTATCTCAGGGGATTCATGGTTAAGCTGTAAACAAGGACTTACAGTCACATAACAGACTGTAACTCGATCTTCAAAGACAGGAAAGTTCATCCCGATGATGACTTATCCTAAAAACGAGAAATTCATTTTTCTCGGGCATGAGCTTATGTTAAAAACATTCCACGTTTTTAAGCTCATGCACAAGGACTTATAGTCACATCACAGACTATAACTCGCTCTTCAAAGAAAGGAAAGTTTATCGCCGATGGTAAACTTATCCTAACAACGGGAAATTCATTTTTCTCGGGCATGAGCTTATATAAAAAACATTCCAAGTTTTTAAGCTCATGCATAATGGCTCCTCGTTAAATGACAGACGACGACCCGGACTTCAGAGACAGGGAAGTTTATCCACGCAACGATAACTTACCCTCTTAACAAGAAATTAAGTTTTCTTGGACACGAGCTTACCTTAAAACCATTCAAAGGTTTTAAGCTCGTGTAAATGGTTTATCGTTAAATATCAGACGATAACCTGTGCATCAAAGAAAGGAAAGTTTATTGCCGATGATAAACTTATCCTAACAACGAGAAATTAAGTTTTCTCGGGCATGAGCTAAAATTAAAAACATTCGAGGTTTTTAAGCTCATGCACAATGACTTACAGTTAAATGTCAGACTGTAACTCGAACTTAAAATAAAGGAAAGATTATCTTTTATGATAACTTATCCTCATAACGAGAAATTCACCTTTCTCGGTCATGAGCTTGTATTAAAACATTCGAAGTTTTAAGCTCTTAAAGGAAAGTGTATCTTTTAAATAAGAGAACTTTTCCTCATAACGAGAAATTAACCTTTCTCGGTCATGAGCTTTCCGTTAAAACAGTCAAAGTTTTCAAGCTCATGAAAACGACTTCTAAGTAAATGTCAGCTTAGGACTCGTCCTTCAGATAAAAGGAAAGTTTATCGCCGATGGTAACTTATCCTTAACAACGGGAAGTTCACAATTTCTCGGACTTGAGCTCGCTTTTAAGATATTCAACATCTTAAGCTCAAGTAATTGTTTTTCAAAACTTTGAACACAATTTTTCGAGAATTTCTCAAAAGGTTTTTCTAAATCTTTCAAAATTGTGTGTTCAAAAACGTTTTGATAAAACGAGCATGTCTTCTGGAATCGATAATATTTACGAACCTAGAAATGTCATTCAATAATGACACGGGGTTGTAAATAAAGTTCGAGCAGAAGTTCAAATGATTTTAAAACATGCTCAAAATGGTTTGCTATTATTTCAGATAGCAACCCGCTTTTCATAATCAAGTCAAGCATTTCACCGGAAAGCTTTGACTCAACAACGGGAATTAATTTTCTCGGGGACGTGACGAGGTGACCAACATTCGTGAACAAGAACCATGTGAATCTTTCATATGATGTTCTCCATCATTCAGGTCCTACCTCGTAAATTGTTAATCTTGTGAATTCATTATTATATATGATCTTTGCTCGTAATAAATACCTTACACTTGTGTTTAAAAGGTATTTATTATACGTTTCAGCACACCCTCATTAATTTGAGGGGGAGCTTGTGTAATTCATGAAGATAATTGGACTTGCATTTTTCTTCCCAAATTTTCTTAAAATGCTATTAAATCAATTGATATTAAAAACATCGATTGGGTTAATATTTTTAATATGGGGGAGAAAATGTGATTTAATATGGGATTTGATCAATTATAAATGGTTTGACTTAACGTGATAGCTCATCCCGACATGTGCAAAATGTTTTCGAATATCGTAGCATATGTTAAGGGGGAGCAAAATGGATTTGCACTTCAAAGTGGATTTCATGGTGACATACACTTACCCAAAAACATATCTATTCGCGACGGTGACGATTGTGGTGACATAAGGATGGTAGGATAGGTTAAAGTCCAATGATTGCTCTAGAACCGGAGGAATCTTCCCAAGGACATTCCATAGCTAGAAATAGTAGTCCTTAGGAAAGATGGAGAAAGATTGTGAACGTAGCTGAATGCCGACCAAGTACTTAAGTTAGCACTGGAACAATCACAACAAGGTGCTAGTTATGACGTATTGGTAAGCATTGAAGGGGTTGAAGAATGAAAAAGAATTGTAAAGATAAAGGGTGTAAAGAAAGAAGCCCTCCTTACAACTTTAGGCAGAAACCGGGTCAATACATATGCTATTGAGATCATTTTTGTTAATGATTCTCGATATTGAAGAAAGACGTCATGGACCCAGTGATGCAATGCACAACCCTTCCCAGCTAACTCAAATATCTCTCAAAAGGTATTTGTTTTAATCACACGGAGACCAACACATTATCTATTGATTTATTCACTCCGAATAAATTGGTATTGAAAAGGTGGCACTCCTCTCCAGCCTCCGATCACTAAAAATCCAAAATGCACGATCGAGTCTAGAGCCATTTGAGATCATCATATATCTCATTAGGACACACTTTCATTATTCCTTGCTTCTTCACACACTGTGAAAAGTAAGAAAGATCTTAAGAGTCCTACGCAAAATCTTCATGATCTTGCCTGAACATCCGAGTAATACGAAAGTATTTACAATGAAGATGGAAATCCTTCTTGAGCGAATATCAAAAAGCTCATGGTAGGTGACTTGTGCGATTCTTTATGAATCAAACTTGTGATAACTGGAAAGCAACAGTGGTTTAATTCCTAAATGAATTTAAACACGTTCCAGGCCTCTACGCAATATCTTAATGATCTTGCCAGAACATTCAGAGTAATACTATTAAGTATTTACAGTGACGAATGGAAATCCTTCTAGTGTTAACATCAAACAGCACTTGGTAGGTAACTTGCAAGATTCTATATGAATCAAGCTAGTGACAACTGGAAAGCAACGATGGTGCGGTTCTTAATTGAACTTCACTTGTTCCAGGAACATGAATTGACGGCTTCAAATCATGCGGATAATATTATCCAAATGATTCACTCTTTACGTTCGCAGTCAGCTTTGGACGGTCGAGTAAAGAGAACGGGTTTACCCGCGAAATCTTGTCAAGGAGGTTCTTTATTGAAACTACCTGCCACAAGTACGATATTTAATATCGTCCAACGGTCTTCACCGACCGGAGGTAAAATGATACCGAATTAGAATGAAATGTTCAAGGCCATTTCATCCGTGTATATTGTTTTGTTGCTAACTGTCTTATGCAGCGTAACAAGAAGGTGGCATTGCGGTGTACAATCCAGAAGAAGTCGTCACCACATGCTTATACTACATACAATTAGTACTTCAACAAATTCAAGAAAGCCTGAAGGTCAAGTCTTCCGCTGTATCAAACTCTGAAGCTTTCAAGAATTTAAAAGTATAAGTATGTGGAACATGAAGTCACAAAGAGGTCACAAGTGAAGAATGCACAAGGTCAAGGCAAGGAAACATGCTCAAGACTAAATTCAAAGATCACATCAAGCATTTTCACAAGAACAAGATCGAAGACTCAAGCATAGATGCTAGGTTTAAGATTTTGTAAAAAGATGTGACCTTCCTTAGGGGGAGATTGTTGGAAATATGTTTTTCCCAATAAAGTCTCGGTCACATCTTAGTTAGCATAGATCACGAGTTATAGACTATTTAGAACTTTGTTTCTTGGAGCGACCTCCCTTAGGGGGAGATTGTTAGAAATACGTTTTTACGTATTTATGAAGGATCGGTCGCTCCAACGATTATTATGTAATGGGCTCGTGATCTACTTAATTAGTGTATAGTCCATATAGCCCACATGTAGGGTGGGCTATATATATCCCCTCCTAGCATGTTAGGAGGGGTTGTTGATTACCATTTCACACATTAATCATTTTTCCATTTTACTTTCTCTCTCTACCTTTCCCCTTTTCTCTCCTTTCTCTCTCTAATCCCTCATCTCATTCCTTCATCTCCTTATGATTATCATCTAAATCAACCATCTAAATCCACCAAATCCATGATATAGAATAGGCCAATAATCACGTAGACCTTCAACTACAAGTAGAAATTCTGGACAGAAAAGAGACAAGATCCCATAGAGATTGTTATCAGTTTACCACAGACTCAGAAAAGTATGATACTATCTAAGTCATTGTCGACCATGTAATCAGCTTACGCGTTTTTTTTCATCCGAAAGGATTACGCAGTAGCGGACCTGCAGAAAAATTAAGCTGTAAATCGTACGATTTCAAGGTATTCCATCGACCATCACATCAGACAAAATTCATGTTCACGATCACGTGTATGTTTACGTTCACTTTACGTTCACGTTTATTTTCACTTTCACGTTTACGTCTCATTCGCAGTATGATGCTGTTTCAGTTCATGTTTTGTGCGATCTCATGATTTAAGGTCACGTTAGCGTTCATAACATTGTTCACGTTCAAGTTCGTATGCCATTTCGCGATACACGTTTGACAGTTTATTACCGAATACGGTTACAGAAATCTTGAGAAACCAGAATCAAGTTTAGTATAGCTATTCCATAACCAGGCAGACGTTTCACATCTCAGCCCGTAGCGTTTGGCATTCCTTCCACAGTCAGCATACGTTCATGATGTTCTAGTATCACGTCCACATTACGTTTCACGTATCACATTCATGATATATTTCATGCACATCGTTCCTTTTATGATCGCAAACCACGTTCATAACTGCTCACGTAGCACGTTCACAATTGTTTACATAGTTCGTCCCTATATATTTTCAGCAGCTTGCTCAGAGATAAATGTTATCTTTTCAAGATATTTGTACGTACCGTTTCATGTATCATACATGCAATATCTTATTCATTCTATCAGATTTAGAAAATCCATCTTAAATATGGAACTAGAAATTATTCAGCATGATCAGGACAGGGTCATCAGGACCAATATTTTTTATTGTGTTTAGATCTTTGAGGGAACCGTTTCGAGCGGGAAGCCACTCGGAATCCGGACCTCTCATCCTTTTTCCTTCAATAATTTAGTTAAGTTCTTCCAGATATGTTACGTTCCATGTTCACTTCAGTCATGTCACGTTACACCCTTTCAGCAACAGTATGTTCTAAATCAACGACGAATGGTCTTCCAGCTTATATGTCTTTCGGCTTTCATGTCCTTTCAGTCTATGTGTCTTTCAGCTTATATAAACCTCATCAGCTTAAATTACCTTTAAATTCGAGGACGAATTTTCTTTTTAGAGAGGGAGAATTGTAAAACACCAGCATAATTTTATCCTTCATTCGAGGACAAATTATTTTTTTTAGAGGGGAAGAATTGTAAAAACCGTATATTAAAATCTTAGAACATAAATACGCAGAGTCCCAGCTTTAACGTTAATTAAACGTAAACAGTAAATACGCAGTCTCAGTTTATTTAAATACTACAACAAAATAATTATTCAGAAAATATTTATTAAGTTTCAGAAAATATAACGTAGGTATTATTATTATACAGAAAAGATTTTTACATTTTCAGAAAACTAAAACACGAGAAATAAATACGTTTGCGTGACAAGTTTCAAGTGTCGAATAACGAAACGAAAAACTATACATCATAAAGGGTGGAAGTTTTATTACAAAGAGAAAGAAAAGACTATGGGCTTGTGAGCCCAGCCCATTTTGCAAGAAAAATAATACGGGAACTAATTTCCCTTTTGTTACAATCAGACAATAAAAAAAGAAACAGATTCTTAGGGTTCGAATGGCGGCCGCCGACTGTGAAGCAAACAACAAGGAAAGAAACGATTTGATCCTTCAATCGTTTTGATTTAGGGGATTATCCCTAATCACGTGAATAAGTAATTTCCTCATCCTTCCTTTCGTTTTGATCTTTAATATGTGGGTAGTCTAGAACAAATGATGCTAAATAGTATAAACATGTAACAATCATTAAAGATTAGGCGGGGTTTTGTTTGTGGACACGAAAACCGAGAGATTGTAAACTCTCGGTGGTGTTTTTGGTGGTGAACAGCCACGGCCACCAGACCCCTGTGGTCTTTTCTGGTGTGCAGCCACGAACAAACCCCCAAACAGGGGATGTCGTGTAAAAAAAGGGTGACTGGTGGTGTTTGTAGACTGACCAGCCGAGACTTCAAGTCTCGGTGGTGCTCTTGTTCGAACAGACACAACCAAAACACAAGAATGGACGTTTTCTTAAATACAGTGGGTAAAAATGACTCAACATGGGTGTTTGGGTTTAATTCACAGAAAGGGGGTGTTTGGGATTGCGAATAGTGGGAACAGAAACAATAGCAGTGGGAACCACATCATTAACAGTGGGAAGAATAAGGCTAGAAACAGTGGGTACATATTAAAAACAGAAATCATGAGATTTAAATCCAGTTAGCGACAGTTTAGCGACATATTTTATGTCGCAGTTTATATAATCAGTTTTGGGACAGTTTTAGTCACAGTTATTAGCGACAGTTAGCAACGATTAGCAATAGAAAAATCTGTCGCTAATTCGGTTATTTATTTATTAGTATGTTTGAATTGTTTCGTGCGATCGAGACTTAGAAGTCTCGATAGGCTTTTGTTTGACTCGGGTTTTCGGGGAACGGATGAAAATAAATACGAGGTTATATTAATTGGGTCAAATCATTTTATAAATCAGTTTTATAATTAATTTAACCAAGTTGTTATTTATTTAATTTTAACTTGTAAATTAAATTAATGATGATTAATTACGTTATCGATTTAAAATGTGTGATTACTTAAATGATTTACCTTTCATAGAAACGAATTTAGAAACTTTCTAATCGTAGCAGATTACTAATTATGGTAATATTATAATATCGGGTTCACGTTATACCGTAATCAGTAATACAGGAATATATTAACCAGTAATATTAGAACCATCAGATTTATCAGTTTATGCACAAACAGTAATACAAGAATAAATAATTAAACTAAGAACAGTAAGATCAGTAAAATAAACGGATATTAGTTAACTTATTCATCGTCCTTTATTCATGTAGCTCGTGTGAAGTCAGAGTAGACTTTTATCAGTTGATCTCAGTCGGTTACTGGACACGATGTGACAAATCTAACATTTTCAGGTAGTGAAATATTTGCTCGTATAATATTTTGAAACTTATTTTTGTGTTTGTTGACGAACTCACAATTTACGGATTTAAATTTGGGCTTACGTGCATAATTTGGCGTCTTTTACGACTAAACCGGAAACCTTAGGATTACGTATTTACGTTTTTGAACTCCGTTTTTGATGAGACAATTTTTATTGGATTCGTTTTGTGACGGTGATTCATAATTTATAAAAACGTTTTTCGTAAAACTACCCGAGGGCACGCAAATCGAGAAAACTAGAATCGAGAAATACCCGTAAACTAGTGAGATGGGACAAAACACTTTGCCCCACCCAACTAGCAATATGGGACGGCAACATTGACACCACCACACATAGGTGGCATCATGTTAGCTAACACATACCATGTGTAAGCCTTAGCTTACACATTAAGCCAACTCTTTTACCACTAAACAAAAACTAGCAACTTGTTTCATTCCTCTCATTTTATTCCATGCAAACCACTCTAAAATACTCTCAATCTCTCCCTCCTTGCCGTCCCAAATAAGCTAACAAACACCATCATTGATCTTTTCTAGCCACAAACCACATGTTTACTAGTCCTATTAAGGTGTTCTCTTGAAGCCTTGATCATTTGGTGGCCATATAAACAACTTTGGAGGTGATTTGCTTGTGTCCTAGGGCTGATTTTCCAACCTATGTTCTTGATATTTTATGGTCTTGGAGATACTTGTTGTGTTCATCAAGTTCTTGTCTTCCTAAAACAAGAAATCCACTTGGATTGGTAAAGAAGATCATCCTCTACATTTTTCTCTTATTATTTTGTAAAGAACAAATGTATTTTCTTTCATTTTGCATATGTATATGATGTATATATGATGATAAAAATGTTGTGTGGGGATCAAGTGTTGATAAACATGCTTAAAAATGATGATAACCATAAGAAATGAAGCTAAAATCATGACTAATTAGTTGGCTGTATAAAAACAGTAGATAACTAAATGATGAACTGATAAAATTGCATGGTTTGATCTATTTACAGTAAGTAGATGATGTTATACACATGTGAGAGTTGGCCATGCAATGGAATCAAAATAATGAGTAAGATATGATCAAAACAAGTTAGGTGGTACAATCTGAATAAGCAGTTTTGTAGGGACTGTTAAGGCAACTTAGACTCAAAATGGGCAGTAGCTATAGCTAAGTTATATGTAGCACATATTATGAAGAAGTTGTCATCCAAAAATGAGCTTCTAAGTCATTGTAGAACTCTAGATATGATAAAAATGGTGAATATGAAGTTAAAAATCAGATTTTGGAAATAATGTTTATTATTATTATATAAGCACTCACTTTATAATGTATAAAATATAAAATATAAACCCACTAACTTATAGAACTTATTTATATAAATGTATAAAAGGTTAATTAAATGGGTAAATTATATAAATGGTGGTAAAAATAATATTTATAAATAATAAAAATTATAAACTTGATTTTTACGACTTTTTCGGCTATCGCCGTAAAATTAACGTTTTTCATCAAATAAAACTTAGACGACCAAACCCGTCTAATGTAAAGTTTATAAAAGTTGTATACTGATGTATAAGTAACTAATACAAGTAAAAACCGATAAAACCCGAACTATAAGAATTACGGACATTTACGAGCTAACTAAACACATTGGACCAATAATTAGACTTAATAAGATAAATACTTGTAAAAAGAATTATTTGGGCTTAACCCATTTGGGCCCAACATGAAAAGTATATATACTGATCATATAGGTATAAAATGGGTAAAAACAAGTAAAAGAACTTATAAAAGAATTAATGAACTTAAAATAGGTAAAATCGGTAAAACTAGCTAACTAGTAAGACGTTATCAAAACGTAAACACTAAAATGAGTAAACGAGGATTTATAAACCCACTTGATTATCATCATATGTACAAAATCATCATATGTATATTGTTATTTTGATAAAAGTCATTGGACCGAGTCTAAGACCGATTATTATTTATATAGGTTTCCGTGACCGAAGCACGCCCGTAGCCGATAATCCGCCTTTCATTAACAACGTGAGTTCATAGCCTCGCACTCTTTTAAATGTTTTATAAATTTATTTGTAAACCCGCGAGGGAGATAACATGCTAGATTTTTATAAAAAATAGAACACAAGTAGTCCCGATTGTATGCTTAATGATATGGACCCGAATGATGCTATGACCCTATATTCGAGACTAAAAGGATTATTAGTAGTTAGGTTATGTCACTTAAAGTCCCATTAGCATGAATTGTGAACTACCGGGATTTGGTAGACGCTTATGCATTTGATAGTACTATTTGGGGACGATCACCCCAGTTCGCGCCTTGACGGTTGATCCCCGTCGTACCACATTGATTGGTAAGTGAATTTATGTATGAGAAGATTCCATAGCGTGATTTTTGTGACGACACGCTAACTTAGATGGGCAAATTGTTTGTCGGGTTCGCGGCCCTCTGTTTTCACAGTAAGGTAACAATGTCATGCGGCTAATAATAATCCTATAATCTATTCAATCTATATAATCTAAATAAACGATATGATACGACGCTATTAACGATGAATATATTACCTATCATGGTAATATAGAGACTGCGGTCTCATGGACGGTTTCAGATGTATGCTTGATTTATATATTGCCTGACTAGCAATATGTGGACTTACTTCCGATATTATACTTGTGTTCTGATTTTAAATGAATGTAAATGATTGTTTTATATAACGGTTTTCATTAGCATTCACTCGGCATTTGCTGATATGATTTTTGCATGTTTTCTATCTCAGGTGCTTGAAGGTAATCCGGATGGAGATCAACTATGATGGCCCACACTTAATATTAAAAATGTTCATTCGATCTGTGTTTTGTAAACTTAATGACCTGTATAATTTGGGACCTGTTGTATACTTTTAAACCTTTTTATCGAATGAATGTTTGTTAAACCTTGTACAACCATTTTTATGTGTTGTCTATGATTGGAGTTATTGTGCTATCCCGTAACACTCTGAAAGACCCTTCCGCTGTACCGATACGAAAAATGAGAGTGTTACAGTTTGGTACCAGAGCTCTCGTTGTAGAGAACAAAAGATTTTAAAAAAAACCAAGGTTTTGAACAAAACTTTTCAAAATCTTTTGACGATGAACATTTAAGAAAATATTTGAAAAATCTTTTGACTATAACGGTGCCAGAGATCTCCGACGTTACCAACAAGCCCTATTGAGAAGATATATATTTTTATATATAAAATATAATTTATATATATGTATATATCGTGATTTCATTATGTAATTGTTTAACTAGTATGTTATCCTAATACGAGATAAATATATATAAATGCAGATTGTCATGGCTGACCCTAATATTCCTGTAGAAAACCATGCTATTCCCGAACCTAATATAGAAGATGATCCTTATTTAGACTTAGTAGATTTTGATATTGATGATGAGGAGGAACCATTTGAGGATCCCGAGCCCGAGTTAGGACTAGGAGATCAGATTGCCCCTCAGGAAGACTTAGTAGAGAATGAGATTGAGAATGTGGGTAATGGGAATGTAGATATTGAGAATGTGGGTAATGAGAATGTGGATATTGAGAATGTGGATATTGAGGATGTGGATATTGAGAATGCTGATATTGAGAATGAGGATGAGATTGGGTTAGATGAGTTAGATGATGAGATTGACGACGAGGATGTCAGGGAGGATGTAGGTATAGATGTTGAGGTTGATGACGATGAGGAAGCTGAGCTTATTTATCCGTATGATGTTCCAGAGGGCGAGCCTTTGCCCCCACCAGTTTATTTGTCTGATTCTAAGGATGAGTTACCTAGGGATGAAATGTCTGAATCGTCTGAATCTGATTCTGAATCAGAGGAGGATGAGGATGACGATGCACCTGACGGTACCGATGGTATTGATACTCGTAGACGTGAGATAGGAGAGTTGTCTAGTACTCGAGAGGCTACTCATATTGATGGTCTTGCACCATGGGCCTTGAGACATGATCTAGATGCTTCCCGTGTTAAGAGTTGTGTGACAGAGGTTGGATTAGGTGTTGTTCAGACTCAGGTTGCTTATTTGGAGTCGAAGGCTAAGATTGGCGAGAAAGAGCGAGAATTGCTTAGTTTGGATTTGAGTGATGTAGAGTGTGGATTGAATGAGGCATTTAGGAGGTTATCAGTGTTGGAAAGTGGTGAGTATGTTGCAATGAAGAGAAAGGTGAATTCTATGGAGATTCAGTTGAGTGTGGCTCGTGCGATGCGTGAGAAAGCTGAAAAGGAGTTGAATATATATGTGGGTTGGAACAGTAGATTTTATGCCGACATAGTTGAAAGAGGAGTAATCCGTAAGCGCCCAGCTGAAGATGTGTCTAGTGATCGTCCGGCGAAGATCCAGAAGACGATGGATGATGGACCATCTGGCGGTTCTCAGTAGACCAGTCTGTATTTAGTAGTGACCTTTATATCTTTTGTGTTTGTAGCTTTGACTGAACCGACTTGTTAGTAGTAGATTTGGCACGAATTTTGAGTGTATATAGTGTTAGAACTTTGATATGGATGTACTAAGACAATACTTTTGTTTCAGATCGAATGAAATATGTATCTTGTCTTGAATTCCATATTGTGCCTTATTTGTACCTTGATTATGAATTCGATCCATATTATATGAATCCTTTGTTGGATGAATGCTTAATACTTTGAAATTGTGAAATTATAGAACTATGCTGCCCAAGAAGGTTGTGACTGAGGATGATGTACGTAGGATTATTACGGAGCAAGTTACCGCATCTATGACTGAATTTATGGCAAATGCTAGAAATGAAGCTGGCGGTAGTGGAGCTGGCGGTAGTGGAGCTGGCGGTAGTGGAATTGGCGGTACTAATGTGAATGTGAATGCTAATAATGTGAATGCTAATGCTGGAGGAAATGTAGGAGGACTTGGAACTAATGCACCTGAAGTTGGTGGTTGTACTTACGTGACGTTCATGAAGTGTGGACCTCTACCTTTTAATGGAACTGAAGGTGCTGTAGGACTAAGCCAGTGGATTGAAAAGATTGAATCGGTGTTTAGGATTAGTAAGTGTAAGGAGGAAGATAAGGTGACTTTTGCTATGGCTACTCTTAAAGGTCGTGCGTTGACTTGGTGGAACGGGAGAATTGCTTTCATGGGTCTTGATGCTGCTAATGCTACTCCTTGGGCTGAAATTAAGAAGTGGATGACTTTGGAGTTTTGTCCTCGTAGTGCGATTATTAGGTTAGAGCAAGAGTTGATTCATCTAAGAATGAAAGGGGTGGAAATTGATAGTTACACGAATCGATTCCATGAGTTGGCCTTGCTATGTCCTCGATTGGTTGAACCCGAAGAGATCCGAATTGAGCAATATGTGAAAGGGTTGACCAGGAATATCCAGGGGGACGTGACATCATCTAAACCACTGACCATTGATGATGCTGTTCGAATGGCCTACCAACTCATTGGACAGATAATTCAGGATAAGGAAGATGAAGCCCGTGTAGGTGAGAAAAGAAAGGGAGACGGTGATCGTGTAGATAGAGGTGATAATAGGAAGAATTTCAATCGCCGTCAGAACAAGAGAAAGGGGAACGCAAATGCTCTTACCAACAATGCACCGCGCAACGATGATAGATGTCCTAAGTGTGGCAACAAGAGGCATCCTGGCGACTGCTGGAAGTGCCGAAATTGCGGAAAGCTTGGACACAAGGTTGAAAGGTGTAAGAAGGGAACCATTTGCTTCAACTGTAATGAAGAAGGTCATAGGAAATCGGAATGCCCCAAGTTGAAAGCGATTGTACCTGGAAGAAACCCCCAGGGTGGTATCTACCAACTTGGAACAATTGAGGTGAAGAAAGAGGATCCGAATGTCGTTACCGGTACGTTTTTACTCAACAATCATTATGCTGTTGCTTTATTCGATTCGGGTGCCGATAGGAGCTTTGTATCCACTAATTTTAGTGCCCTTATTGATATTGAACCTATTGAGATAAGTACCAGTTACGAGGTGGAATTGGCTGATGGTAAATTAGTGATAACTAATAAGCTATTAGAAGGATGCTCTCTAAATCTCTTGAACCATTCCTTTCCGATTGATTTGATGTTGATAGAATTAGGTAGTTTTGATATTATTATTGGTATGGATTGGTTGTCGTTGAATAATGCTACTATTTTATGTGGAGAGAAGAAAGTTAAGATTCCTCTTAGGAATAGGACGTTAGTAATTGATGGTAGTCGAGGTGAATCCCGTTTGAAAATCGTTTCATGTATTAAAGTCCAAAAGTACATCAGGAACGGTTGTGAGTTATTTTTAGCTCAAGTGACCGGGAATGAGTCTAGGGAGAAACGATTGGAAGATGTACCTATTATTTGTGAATTTCCTGAGGTATTTCCTAAAGATTTACCAGGACTTCCACCGATAAGGAAAGTAGAGTTTCGAATCGATTTAATTCCTGGTGCTGCACCGGTGGCACGTGCGCCTTACCGATTAGCCCCTTCTGAATTAAAGGAGTTATCTGAGCAACTTAAGGAGTTGTCTGATAAAGGTTTTATTCGACCGAGCTCGTCGCCTTGGGGAGCTCTAATCTTGTTCGTTAAGAAGAAGGATGGATCTTTTCGTATGTGCATTGATTATAGGGAACTGAATAAGTTGACAATTAAGAATCGATATCCTTTACCTAGGATTGATGATTTGTTTGATCAACTGCAAGGATCTAGTGTGTATTCTAAGATAGATTTGCGGTCAGGATATCACCAACTTCGCGTCCGTGAAGAAGATATTCCTATAACTGCATTTAGAACTCGTTATGGACACTATGAATTTCAAGTAATGCCATTTGGGTTAACTAACGCACCTGCGGTTTTCATGGATTTAATGAATCGAGTGTGCAAGCCCTACTTGGATAAATTTGTGATTGTGTTTATTGACGATATTCTAATCTATTCTAAGAATGAAGATGAACATAGAGAACATTTGAGGATTGTTTTGAAGTTGTTGAAGGATGAAAGGTTGTATGCTAAGTTTTCGAAGTGTGATTTCTGGTTAGATTCTGTGCAATTTCTTGGTCATGTGATTAACAGAGATGGAATTCATGTTGATCCTGCAAAGGTTGAAGCTATTAAGAATTGGTCTGCACCGACAACGCCAACGGAAGTGCGACAGTTCTTAGGATTGGCTGGCTATTATAGGCGATTCATTAAAGAATTTTCTTTGATAGCTAAACCCTTGACTAAGCTTACTCAGAAGAATAAACCTTTCGTTTGGGGAAGTGATGAAGATGGAGCATTTCAGACATTGAAGCAAAAATTATGTAGTGCGCCAATCTTGTCATTACCCGACGGGAGTGAAGATTTTGTAGTATATTGTGATGCATCTCTTAGAGGTTATGGAGCTGTTTTGATGCAAAGAGAGAAAGTGATAGCTTATGCTTCTAGGCAATTAAGGAAGAATGAGGAGAATTATACTACTCATGATCTTGAGTTAGGAGCTGTAGTCTTTGCTCTTAGGTTGTGGAGACATTATCTGTATGGCACCAAGTGTACGGTATTCACCGATCACAAAAGCCTACAGTATATTCTCGACCAAAAGGAATTGAACATGAGACAACGAAGATGGATAGAGTTGTTAAGTGATTATGACTGTGATATAAAATATCACCCAGGAAAAGCCAATGTTGTTGCTGATGCGTTGATAGGAAAGATAGAGAGCCTATCGGGGTGCGTTCTCTAGTCTTGACCGTGCACAATAATTTGCCTGAGCAAATTAGAAATGCGCAAATAGAAGCTTGTAAGAAGGAGAATTTCGTTAATGAAGGGTTCCGAGGAGAAGGAGATCCTTTAGAGGTTAGAGCTGATGGAGTGAAATGTTTAAGAGGTCGTATGTGGATACCTAAGTTTGGAGGATTAAGAGACTTGATTATGTTAGAATCCCATAAATCTAAGTATTCCATTCATCCGGGATCTGATAAGATGTACCATGATTTGAAGAAGTTGTACTGGTGGCCGAATATGAAAGCTGATATAGCTATGTATGTTCTTCAATGCTTGACTTGTGCTAGAGTTAAAGCCGAACATCAAAAGCCATCAGGACTACTTCAACAGCCAAAGATTCCTGAATGGAAGTGGGAGCGAATTACAATGGACTTTATCACCAAGCTTCCTAGAACATCATCTGGAAACAATTCGATTTGGGTTATTGTCGACAGACTGACCAAATCAGCACACTTCATTCCGGTTAAGGAGCAGTTCTCACTGGAGAAGCTGACTCGAATATACCTTGATAATGTTGTATGCAAGCATGGAGTGCCTGTATCGATCATTTCAGATCGAGATCCTAGATTCGCATCGAATTTTTGGAAATCTCTCCAAAGATCTTTGGGAACGAATCTCGACATGAGCACTGCTTATCACCCCCAGACTGATGGGCAGAGTGAAAGGACGATACAAACACTGGAAGATATGTTGAGAGCTTGTGTGTTAGACTTTGGTAAGAATTGGGATAAACATTTGTCGTTAGCAGAGTTTTCGTATAACAATAGTTACCATTCTAGTATTAAGGCTGCACCGTTTGAAGCTTTGTATGGTAGGAAGTGTAGATCTCCTGTATGTTGGAGTGAAGTTGGGGATACCCAGCTCACGGGACCGGAATTGATCCGGGAGACTACGGAGATGATAGTTCAGATTAAGAAGAGGTTGTTGACTGCCCGTAGTAGACAGAAAAGTTACGCGGATGTGCGGCGGAAGCCAATGGAGTTTGAAGTGGGTGACCGAGTAATGTTGAAAATATCGCCATGGAAAGGCGTTATAAGATTTGGAAAACGAGGAAAATTGAATCCCCGTTATATTGGACCCTTTAAGATTTTATCTAGAGTAGGTCCGGTGGCTTACAAACTAGAGTTACCCCCAGAACTTCATGGTGTTCACAACACATTCCATGTATCTAATCTGAAGAAATGTCTAGCAGTGAGTGATGAGAAAATTCCGTTAGGTAAGGTTCGAATAGATGGGAAGTTGCATTTTATCGAAGAGCCCATAGAAGTTATGGACCGTGAGGTAAAGCAACTGAAACAAAGTCGGATACCTATTGTCAAGATCCGATGGAATTCAAAGCATGGACCAGAGTATACTTGGGAACGAGAGGATGAAATGTGGAAGAAATATCCGCACCTCTTCGATTTCAATAAGAAACGGACATCCAAATGAAATGGATCACGAGGACGTTGATCCCTTTTAGGAGGAAAAGCTGTGACAAATCTAACATTTTCAGGTAGTGAAATATTTTCTCGTATAATATTTTGAAACTTATTTTTGTGTTGGTTGACGAACTCACAATTTACGGATTTAAATTTGGGCTTACGTGCATACTTTGGCGTCTTTTACGACTAAACCGGAAACCTTAGGATTACGTATTTACGTTTTTGAACTCCGTTTTTGTTGAGACAATTTTTATTGGATTCGTTTTGTGACGGTGATTCATAATTTATAAAAACGTTTTTCGTAAAACGACCCGAGGGCACGCATATCGAGAAAACTAGAATCGAGAAATACCCATAAACTAGTGAGATGGGACAAAACACTTTGCCCCACCCCACTAGCAATATGGGACGGCAACATTGACACCACCACACATAGGTGGCATCATGTTAGCTAACACATACCATGTGTAAGCCTTAGCTTACACATTAAGCCAACTCTTTTACCACTAAATAAAAACTAGCAACTTGTTTCATTCCTCTCATTTTCTTCCATGCAAACCACTCTAAAATCCTCTCAATCTCTCCCTCCTTGCCGTCCCAAATAAGCTAACAAACACCATCATTGATCTTTTCTAGCCACAAACCACATGTTTACTAGTCCTATTAAGGTGTTCTCTTGAAGCCTTGATCATTTGGTGGCCATATAAACAACTTTGGAGGTGATTTGCTTGTGTCCTAGGGCTGATTTTCCAACCTATGTTCTTGATATTTGATGGTCTTGGAGATACTTGTTGTGTTCATCAAGTTCTTGTCTTCCTAAAACAAGAAATCCACTTGGATTGGTAAAGAAGATCATCCTCTACATTTTTCTCTTATTATTTTGTAAAGAACAAATATATTTTCTTTTATTTTGTATATGTATATGATGTATATATGATGATAAAAATGTTGTGTGGGGATCAAGTGTTGATAAACATGCTTAAAAATGATGATAACCATAAGAAATGAAGCTAAAATCATGACTAATTAGTTGGCTGTATAAAAACAGTAGATAACTAAATGATGAACTGATAAAATTGCATGGTTTGATCTATTTACAGTAAGTAGATGATGTTATACACATGTGAGAGTTGTCCATGCAATGGAATCAAAATAATGAGTGAGATATGATCAAAACAAGTTAGGTGGTACAATCTGAATAAGCAGTTTTGTAGGGACTGTTAAGGCAACTTAGACTCAAAATGGGCAGTAGCTATAACTAAGTTATATGTAGCACATATTATGAAGAAGTTGTCATCCAAAAATGAGCTTCTAAGTCATTGTAGAACTCTAGATATGATAAAAATGGTGAATATGAAGTTAAAAATCAGATTTTGGAAATAATGTTTATTATTATTATATAAGCACTCACTTTATAATGTATAAAATGTAAAATATAAACCCACTAACTTATAGAACTTATTTATATAAATGTATAAAAGGTTAATTAAATGGGTAAATTATATAAATGGTGGTAAAAATAATATTTATAAATAATAAAAACTATAAACTTGATTTTTACGACTTTTTCGGCTATCGCCGTAAAATTAACATTTTTCATCAAATAAAACTTAGACGACCAAACCCGTCTAATGTAAAGTTTATAAAAGTTGTATACTGATGTATAAGTAACTAATACAAGTAAAAACCGATAAAACCCGAACTATAAGAATTACGGACATTTACGAGCTAACTAAACACATTGGACCAATAATTAGACTTAATAAGATAAATACTTGTAAAAAGAATTATTTGGGCTTAACCCATTTGGGCCCAACATGAAAAGTATATATACTGATCATATAGGTGTAAAATGGGTAAAAACAAGTAAAAGAACTTATAAAAGAATTAATGAACTTAAAATAGGTAAAATCGGTAAAACTAGCTAACTAGTAAGACGTTATCAAAACGTAAACACTAAAATGAGTAAACGAGGATTTATAAACCCACTTGATCATCATCATATGTACAAAATCATCATATGTATATTGTTATTTTGATAAAAGTCATTGGACCGAGTCTAAGACCGATTATTATTTATATAGGTTTCCGTGACCGAAGCACGCCCGTAGCCGATAATCCGCCTTTCATAACAACGTGAGTTCATAGCCTCGCACTCTTTTAAATGTTTTATAAAATGATTTGTAAACCCGCGAGGGAGATAACATGCTAGATTTTTATAAAAATAGAACACAAGTAGTCCCGATTGTATGCTTAATGATATGGACCCGAATGATGCTATGACCCTATATTCGAGACTAAAAGGATTATTAGTAGTTAGGTTATGTCACTTAAAGTCCCATTAGCATGAATTGTGAACTACCGGGATTTGGTAGACGCTTATGCATTTGATAGTACTATTTGGGGACGATCACCCCAGTTCGCGCCTTGACGGTTGATCCCCGTCGTACCACATTGATTGGTAAGCGAATTTATGTATGAGAAGATTCCATAGCGTGATTTTTGTGACGACACGCTAAATTAGATGGGCAAATTGTTTGTCGGGTTCGCGGCCCGCTGTTTTCACAGTAAGGTAACAATGTCATGCGGCTAATAATAATCCTATAATCTATTCAATCTATATAATCTAAATAAACGATATTATACGACGCTATTAACGATGAATATATTACCTATCATGGTAATATAGAGACTGCGGTCTCATGGACGGTTTCAGATGTATGCTTGATTTATATATTGCCTGACTAGCAATATGTGGACTTACTTCCGATATTATACTTGTGTTCTAATTTTAAATGAATGTAAATGATTGTTTTATATAACGGTTTTCATTAAACTCTATGAATTCACTCGGCATTCGCTGATATGATTTTTGCATGTTTTCTATCTCAGGTGCTTGAAGGTAATCCGGATGGAGATCAACTCTGATGGCCCACACTTAATATTAAAAATGTTCATTCGATCTGTGTTTTGTAAACTTAATGACCTGTATAATTTGGGACCTGTTGTATACTTTTAAACCTTTTTATCGAATGAATGTTTGTTAAACCTTGTACAACCATTTTTATGTGTTGTCTATGATTGGAGTTATTGTGCTATCCCGTAACACTCTGAAAGACCCTTCCGCTGTACCGATACGAAAAATGAGAGTGTTACACACGAGGTACGGATTTTCCGTCCTTCAGTAACGACTTCCTTCTATGCATGATTAGGATTCCCCGTCTACAGCCAAATGTTTTCCCTAGTATATGTTTAAGCTTATCAGTAATCATTTTTAATAACTAAATAAATTGCCTGAGCTTTATATACAAGCATGACCAGTTTATGTACTAGTTAATGAGGTACCTAAACCATGACACTAGAGGCACCAGTGTCATGACTCCTCTGCGAGGGAGTGATTTCTCGCAACGTCCCATTTATTTCAGCTTGGCCATTTATCAGTATTATCAACGGGGCGTATGGGTGCATCCGAGGCTATCAGTTTACAGTTATCAGGTGAATGTGGTGTGTGCTCTACATCGTTCACATTGGAGTTGATCCCTCCACCCAGCACATTATTTAGAGGTCACCCCTCTACAGCATGACGAGGTCACCCCTCCATTTATTCATGCAGCAGTTATTATAGCACATGACCTATATAAGCTCTTGGCAATTAAAATACAGTAAATGCATGTTTTCAGATTTAACAGATAACAGTTCAGCTTTATAATTTATAAATCAGACTTTTTAGATTATACACAGATTTCCGCTACAACTTTACTTATCAGTCTTACAGCTTTAGTATTTTATCATCTGCTTCATTTCAGTATTTCTTATCATGCTTTATATCTGTTCACTGGGCGTTATGCTTAGCCATAGTTCCTTTCAAGTTCCTACGGCAGGTACACTAGGACGATCTTAGGATTCTGAGAGCATGTGCATTTGGATGGAAGCTATCCAGACTTCTTACTTTATGCACTTCTTACTTTATGCACTTCTTACATTATTCTGCTTATTTGGACATTGTTTAGTCCTTTCCTTCAGTATTTACTTTTCATGTTTTGAGCTTACGTTTAGATTACCGATGTTTGATTATGGTATTCCCTTTATGGTCAGTTAATGTTTTAGGACATGTACCTTATGCTTTGATGACACGCCATAAATACACATAGCGGTCCACTTATCCAAGTAGGGTGTTACACGTATTCACTTCATCATTTTTGAGAATATTGAGATGGATTCTACTACAGAATATCGTGTGACGAACAACAACATCATGGTGGCGGGTAACAAAGAAAGACCACAAATGCTTGTGTCGGGTCGATATGATCAATGGCAATCCCGTTTTCTACGTGATCTTGACACAAAACCTAATGGTGATGCTTTAAGACAATGCATTTTCGATGGACCCTATAAATTCTCAAGGGTACAAGTTCTTGTAGTACCAGCCACAGATACAACTGACGAACAACCCGCATATGAACGTGATGAAAAGAGAAACGACCTCACACCATAGAACCGTGCTTGGTTTGATGTAGAGAAGGAAGCAATTTACTTCATTCTCAGTGGCATTGGAGATGATATTTATTCCATGGTTGATGCATGCCCTACTGCTAAAGAAATGTGGACGGCTATTGAAAGATAGCAACAAGGTAAATCACTTAACAAACAAGATGTGAAAACTAAGATGTTTTGTAACTTTGGCAAGTTTACTTCAAAGGATGGGGAATCAGTTGATTCATATTACTCCTGATTCTACAAAATGATGAATGACATGACCCAAAACAACTTGCAAGTTTCCACCATGCAAGTCAATGTCTAATTTATACAGCAGCTTCAACCAGAGTGGACACGGTTTGTCACCTTGGGGAAACAACAACAAAAGTTAGACGAAGTTTCATATCACACGCTCTTTGACATTTTGAAACAATTTCAGAATGAGGCAAACGAACTTCGAGCTGAACGGGTTGCAAAGGTTTTAAATCCACTTGCTGTGGTGTCTACAACTCAACATTACCCAGATTATCGTTCTCGTGCTCCAAAAACCTACTCTACTCAATCATCATCACCACGTTCATCCATTGTTTCTAAGTCACATGCTCCAACAAGATCACGAGGCAAAGAAGTTGCAAGAGCACCATCACCAACACTTGAGCAATCATCCGAAGAAGACAATGATGAAGAACAAGCTCAAAAGGATAAGGATTTCAAGCAACAAATGGCTTTCATTATGAAGCAATACAGGAAAATCTACAAACCCACCAACAACAACCTCCGAATATCATCAAACACGAGGAAAAACTATGCTGAAAGTCCTTCAAGGAATGAAACACGAAGGCGTGCTGAGAGTCTTCCAAAGTATGATCGACAACCCGCTAAGTATGATAATCAGAGGGTTGCTACTGTTGTTGGAAATAGGGAAACTCTTGGTACTCAAGTTGTGCAACAAAGTGGGATTCAGTGTTTTAACTGCCGAGGTTTTGGGCATTTGGCTAGGGAATGCCGGCAGCCAAAGAGGGTTAAATATTATGGTTATCATAAGGAAAAGATGTTTCTATGCAAGAAAATGGAAGTTGTGTAACACCCCCACAAATGCTATGCGCAGCGGAACTACAACATTGGGTGCTACACAGTATTCATTGCACACAAGATATATCAAACGACGCTAAAAAGACGCCAACTTAAAACTTGAAATTTAAAAATTGTTAGATGATACATGTCCACGGTTTTTCCAACCCCACTTGGTACAACAGAGTTTAGCGTTTTCGGTCCCCATGAATCTCAACCCAAAAATTTCAGTTTCACAACAATATAACATTAAAATTTAAAAGTGTTTAAGTAGAAATGGGAGGAAAAACAAGCAGACTCCAAGCCATACACACAACATCCATCCCATGCACGCTCCATCCTACACTTCAGCGGTTACCTGAAACACATGCCAAAATTTAGTCAACGAAAACGTTGAGTGGAATTCATAGGTTTTACAATTCATTTGAACGTATATAAAATAAAAACCATTTGTGATCATTTATAGACTTGTCGATCAAACAATCTATATTCAGGATACTGACAATTGTGTTTAAGCTCATGACACTAATCCGTTAACTCAATCACCCGCGTAATAATTACCGGCGTGATTCAGATGAAACCAGTGCCCCTTCTAAAGGCATCAGTTGCAATTATACCTTATTTCTCATACAAGATAATCTACCGCAGAACTTACTCAACGTACAGCTTCTCGGCTAGCATTGGGTCGTTAGCCCCGTAGTACTACAAATTGCATAAGCGGCTATTTCCCCCTACTCGAGGGCAGGACAATAGTTAATAATTCATGATTTTAGGGACTTTTGCAACTTGGTACTCAACACAATTTCTAAGGAAACATTCGGGTCTAACAATCATTCATGATATACGTTCCTTTTAAAAACTAGCATGCATTTCCCTCGCGGGTAAAACAATTTGAAATAAATATAAGCGAGGCTATAAATTCACACCTTATATCTTAAGTAGTCGGTAGTTCGAGAGATGATCACTGACGACGATACGGATGCCCGGGTAAATCAACACCTATCAACAAATAACGCGTAATGAGTAATCTCATTTTAAATACCTTACGGTACTGTATAAAATACATAAATAATAGTCACTTAGGACAATTATAACTCACGCCAAAACAAAACAACAAGCATCACTCATTTTATACCATTCGTTCTTATTATTTACGCTATCCATTTTTATCCATTTTCGCCGGTACTTACCGAAAGTACGGGCTGTTTTACTCTACTTAACCATTCTTATAAAATTTGACAAAATTCTCAAAAATCCTATAAGACCTGTAGATAACATGTTTTTAATCCCAATAAAAGTTTTTACTTTTACGACTCGTTACTCAACGCTTTTCAAAAACTACATTTTACGGGCTGAAATTGTACTTCGACCAACTTTGACCTCTTTGACCTATATGAAATTCACCTTTGACTTCTTTGACTCCTAAGTCAACTTATAGACTCATTTATACAGGTTTGTGACCAAAATTTGACCCTTGACCATTTACCAATTCATACTTGTGGTCCTCGGGATTTGACTAAAACTATACATAAATTCGGATTATGAAAGTTCTCGTCTCCCGGTACTCGATCTTTAAAACCTCATAACTTTTAGCTCGTTTTGAGTCACGGGCTCTACCTTATACCAAATTAAAGATAAGAAGACCCTCTATAACTACATTTAGTTTTCAAGACCTGTAGGAAAAATAATTTTTACGAAAAGGTCTCAAAGTTTCTGCCTAAATTTGACCATACCAAAAACATGCTTAAGCTCGATTCCAAACCTACTAATCACCACTAGGCATCATCCTAAGCTTCCCTAATCACAACCAAACACAAATTTCAGTCCTAACCCCTATTGATCAATCAACCTCATAATCTAAAATCAAAGAAAACAAACATGCAACCACTTAAACCTATTTAAAACATCACTAAACACAATACCAAACACAAGATAATGCTCAAAATTCATCAACCACCATGGCTCCCCAAACACCCCCTTGTGCCGTGGGGTTTGGGTGACCAAATCACCACAACCAAATTAATTTTGGTGGGTTTTGTTGGTGATTATACTCACACTAGGCATGAATTTAACATGCATCCACACAATTGACCTCAAAAACGAATTTGAATCATCTTGAAAATTTTTGGAAAATTTTTGTTAATGCATGTTTAATTAAACCATGGATTAACACTCACCAATGAATTCTAAGAGGTGGTCTAAGGTTAGTTTTTGTGAAAACTCAAGAAAAAAATGGTGGGTGGTGGTTCTTTGGGTTTGGCCGTCGGCCTAAAGACAAGAGAAAGAGAGAGTTTGATTTTGTTTTTGTTAAATGTTACTATGTGTTTGTGTTTATGCCTTTTTGTGGTATTGGGAGGGACCAAAGTGCAAATAAAGGTTTCTTTTGGCCTTAAGTTAAAAACGCCATTAAAACTTTGCGGGTTCGACTCACTAGTCAATTTTGAAAATTTTACGGGAGTCGGAAATCATCCCGAACACTCCAAAATATTTTTGGGATACTTTAAATGTACTCGGAAGGCTATAAAACTCACCCGACTCAACTTAACACGAACCGTAAGTAAAATTCTCGAAAAATTACATTATCGATAAATCGTCAATAATTATAGAAATTTGGGCATCCATCGGTATCGTAGTCGTTATCGGTTCTTCTTAAATCGTCAATCGTTAAATTACGACCGTAAACGTCGGTTTCAACTTAAACCGTCAAATATATAGCAAACGAAATTTCTTAAAAATTTCAAAAATATACGTAAAATAGGATTAATAAATGACGTTGGGCTCGGGATATCACATCCACAAGTGAGCCACAACTCAGGAGAGATGCTCATACTGAACAGCTCTTGAGACAATAACTTAGCATCATACGGCACTTTCACGGGTGTTACATCCTTCCCCCCTTAATGGAGCGACGTCCCGGCGCTCTCCGGTTCTTATACTCGCATTTTGTACTACTAGGAAGATAAAGTTACTTCTTCCTAAAGAGGTCTTCATGTTCTGTTCTGGACTTCGGTTCACATCTGGTGTTCCATCACACCTTCACCATGAGTATTATACCCTGCTTCAATCTCTTAACATCTCGAACCTTGATCTCCACTTCAATTTCTCAAACCCTTCCTTCGGTTATTGACACGTCTCTTCTCACAGCTTCTCGCGGTCAACAAGTGATTCTCAATCTACACCATCTCCTCCGGAGTCTCTCAAATCATTTCAGATCCATTCAACTGACTTTTTCCTACTTCATTTCATCCAACTCGCGGTCTATATTTTCATCAACATAATTCTTCAAATGTCGCAGCTTCCAAGCTAACATGGTAAATGTCGTCGTACAAAGGTACTACCATCGGCAATGGTCGATCTCAACAACTACCAAAATCAATCACACACGCTCGGAGCACGTCTTCCAACGTTCGAATCATCCTTTCACTTGGTTCGTTGTCTCATACAAACAATTATTCATAAATGAAAATCGCACGGGTCACACATAACCCCATCGAAAAACGTTCAAAATATAAGAGACGAAGTAATTTATACTAGTCGTACAAAATCACCTTATCGCAATATTACATACATACAACCCTAGTTCGTCAAAAACGAATTCATTGATACGGAAATCATCCCACGCATACATAACTCTCTCGAAAACGTCACAATCCAACCAAATACGAAATCCATTATGAAACACATACCACCAAATTACAACATGTTTGCAACATGTTTGCAACATAGCCAAACCATGCCAAACCAATCAGTTCAACCAGTTAACCCACGCTTGCTAATCAGCCAAGCCAAGATAAAACAAGAATATTGACATAATTCTCGGATGAGTCCAGTCAAAAGAAAATTGCAAGTTAAAGAAGGTTCAAGAGCTTGCTAGCTATGGATGCATATCCAAAAAGAAATAAAATACTTACATGTGTCATCGTGGGGTGCTCACACCCGGATCCATACCCAAAAGATACTACAAGAACACCATCCTACTTCCGTCCCAAACGTGGTCAAAGTCTTAATAAATATCATCGTTCATAAAAAAAAAAAAATACATTACATGGCACGTGTTATCCATGATCGGACTTCATTGGACAATGTCGTCTCAAGTTCTCACAACTTACGATCACTCGACCAGATTACTTACCACACAAATACATAAAAGGCAAGGGTTTACCACAAAAACATCAACTAGGGATATCTATCGTTTAACCATCGATAATCAAGGATGGTTGAGTCAAGCAAAGAGGATTCCTCACTTAAATAAACGAAAACGACAATGGAATTGTCTTCCAATTACTGACGCACAGTTTGTAAACTTCAACAATTTATCGTGTGTCATAAAACATATCAAAAGAACAAGAAAGAAAATATATAAGGTACGATACATTTGATGTAGGAGAAGTCTTCGTTATTTCCCTTAGAGTTATTCGAACTCTGATTTCCTCTACTTCGGCATTTTTCCATCTTTATTAAAAACTCTTCTCCCGGTGACGATACGAGCCCCTTTGGTATTACATCAACGCCCTAGCGATTCCGATGAAATTCGCACGTTACACACAACTCATAAAAACATTTTCCAAAATTACTCGGTCGCAGTGACTTACTAAGTCAACGCCAAACAGAAGAAAAGATTTCAACGAACACAAGAAAATTCAAGAATTTTCTTTAAAAATCAAAGAAAATACGATTACTTGCATAAGGACCCACCATTTTTAAAAACGTTCTCTTCCAAACATTTATCAAAAACACTACCGGTTTTTAAAGACAACCAATTTATTTGAAACTACATCGCCCTTCCAAAACTATGCATAACTAGCTAGATCATGCATACTTGAGGATCAAGCAACAACAACCAACAAAACAGGACTCTTCCCGAATTATGCCTAGTTAGCTAAGCTGTGCATAATTGAGGATCGAGTGACAACACAAACATTATTATTACATACCAAACACGACTATGGAAGTTTTCGACCTAATCTTCAAAATAATTAAACCATTTGAAATGAAATTTGAAATGGGAAAATATTGTTACCACCGGTTTAAGAAACACATCCAACATTTTTCGTTCACTTTGGAAACATACCTTTTGCTTTGCCTTTTTATGAGAAAATAAATAAATAATTAAATAAATAAATCGACACCATTTGCATTTAGTTCACCAAAATATTTGACACACTCATACCTATTTTCACAATAGACTATTCACAAAATAACGGTAAGGTGGTTCATGGTTAAAGATCATTGCAAGCACAACAAGTAATAAAATTAAGATCAATGAAATCGAACGAGGTAAACGAGCAATATATTTGCCAACGGAAATTAACTACATTAGAAATGAAAATACTTCAAATGTATGACAAAAGTCTCAGGATAATAACAGCGATCTACGAATATATGGAGTGAAAGTTGAATATCAACACAAGCGTCAAAAATAAAAAAAAAAAAAAATAAAACAACGATCATAATTCCCATCGTCTCGAGTTGCACACACATTCCACGAAGTGTATACGGGAAGAGAAGAATAATCACTTGGTTAAATAGAAACAATTTCACCAGAAAGATCGAGTTCTTTCACCTCTACAATTTGGTAAAGCGGCTTCGCCTCCTCGCTTGTTCAATATAAATAAACAACCACTCTAATGAAGATTTATAGCATCATACAAGTAAATACAGAATTTTTAGGTTCCATTAACCGAAAGAAGAAAGTTACGGCGTCCATGATCATGACAAAATACACCGGGTGACATACCCTCATCATCAAGTACTAGCGATGTAGCGACACAAAAATAAATATAATAATAATGGTTTCATACCATAGACAATATTAAAATGAACAATCACATGACGACTCATGTTTCGATACAGACTCACAAAATCAAAGAAGGGATGTCGGACGATCGAACCATCGTGACTCAAAACATTATATATACATCTTTATTAAATAATATTCAAGTAGGCGTGTGTTGTATAATCCAGTTGCGTATAATAATTAGTGTTACCTTGTACATTGTAAAACCGAACATTTACACATTTTCAATTTGGGTTACACCATTAAATAATTTATACCTTTCATTTCTCAATCTATACAAAGTTTTCATTTCTGGAAAAATTTCAATCTCTCGGAAATTATTAACATTAGTAGATGCGGTGACTCGGTTATCATAATTGACAAATCATTCGGTTTGAAAATCTCCATACTTGTGTCAAAACCTCATTAATGTTCATATCTTAAGTACCAAAAACATACGTAGTAAGAATTTCCCAAGTTTTACGTTTTTATTATTACGACTTATATTATCACATATATACACATATCCAACACGACTCAACCTAGTCCCATTAACTCTTAAAAATTCAACCTTTGACTTTTATTACACACATGTTTTCCCCAAAACTGTTTTGTTAAATCATATTCGCGTAATTCGACTCAAATGATAAAGAGGTTTCACGTGGTATTATCCCGGATACTTACTAATTTTAGTCGAGACTTAAATCTCAATAATAATAATATAATAAACAATCAAAATGCTTATCTCAATAATTTTAAAATATATAAAATTCAACTTTTAATCCTTAGCCCATTTTCAAATGATTTTAAAATTAACACATCTCGTCGCGGAATAAAACAAAAGATTTTTCAAACGATTTTAAACAAGCATCATCAAATTACACATATTGATTCTCTATAACGACAATTAAACAAACAAATGATTTCCAATGACGTTCCATCAATGTTTAAAATTTTATTTCAAGCATTATAATTTCATACTTAAAGTGTATATTCCGATTTTATCCCGGTTTATTTACTACAACGAGTGACGAGTTCTAGTTTACACCAATGCATACGTAAACATAACCTTATGTTTAAAATAAACCAATTTTTACAAAGTTTCTACCTCCAAAATATATGACCAATTTTTCTACTCTATATTACAAATTATGCCAAGAGTTTGCTACATTGACCCGAAAATTAATTCATACTAAATCCGAAGCTACATATACTCAATAGTCATCTCGCAAATTTTATTATAACTCATTTCTCGAACTAATTTAAACAAATTCTTAACAAGTCCATCACAATCTTTTAGTATCAAATTTTAATATATGAAAACAAGGATTTTACGAGTAATAATAGTTACTTATTACGATTTACCAACCAAGGTTGAAGGAAAACAATTTCACAATGTCCATTTATTCTCTACACGAATTTTACTTGTTACAAAACACATCATACGTCATTTTTATCCGAAAGTTTCATTCACCAAACATTAAATATATAAAACACTTTATGTTTAAATCATTCAATCAACAAAGTTCGATGCTTACTTAACTTGCACAAATGCCGGACCTCGTCATGTAAAATATTAACTTCAAAATAATGAATCAACAAAACAAAATGAAATAAATGGAACGAGAATACGTATGTCAACTAAATGTTGCTATCGGCCTCGGATGAGTCTCAAAATCGTACTCCACAAAGTTAACACAAAAACCAACCAAATTCCAAGTTATCGCGATTGATCACAACGCTAGTCTATTTTTAATACACATCTTTAAAATTCAAGTAGAATAGTAAACATCGATTTAATGGCAACACGCCTCAACCACGTTTCACAATATACACACATGATTCGCCGCCCCAATGTACGCATCGTCGATTATACTTCGTCTATGTTATAGTTACGTGAACTAACATATCAAACCCATTAGGAATAAAGGAAATAAAGTAATACGTAAGTAAATTACGTTTCAAAAGAAAATGTCCCAAAATGACACATCACGGTGCGATAACGACAATCGAGATCGACCTAGTCGATATAAAATATGTTACGAAGCATCATTTACGTATCTAGAGTATCAAACGAGGTTCATATTCGGTTATTCGAACAATAAATTAATTATCAAGATTGATAATTTGCGGTGAGGCCGAATTCTCAACAAAACCGCATTATAACTTGTACGATAATCACTCAAGGACCATTGCTTCACGTGCAATGCCTTTAAACACCATAGTATATACATACTTTTACATAAAAATCATTCCTACATACACGTAGGATTACAACGCGATGTTGCCATGTAATGCAATGTAGCCCGTTATGCCAATTACATGCAACATATACGATAATCTTTACAGGAATTTGCAAATTACGATGATAAGTACTCAACGTACAAAACAATATATCTCAATATATATCTCAAAGTATTTACTTACTAAATACTTAGGGAATTCATATCAATTTCGAGGGATACATCTAAAATATAAAGCAATGCTAAAGAATTCTTACCGGAGCCATGCAGGATAGTTGTGTGCTTGGATAATTTCTTACGACACCAAAAGTTATAGTTTAGGATTTTTCAAAACGACCTAGTTCTCTATAACTCATGGCTCTGATACCAATCTGTAACACCCCCACAAATGCTATGCGCAGCGGAACTACAACATTGGGTGCTACACAGTATTCATTGCACACAAGATATATCAAACGACGCTAAAAAGACGCCAACTTAAAACTTGAAATTTAAAAATTGTTAGATGATACATGTCCACGGTTTTTCCAACCCCACTTGGTACAACAGAGTTTAGCGTTTTCGGTCCCCATGAATCTCAACCCAAAAATTTTAGTTTCACAACAACATAACATTAAAATTTAAAAGTGTTTAAGTAGAAATGGGAGGAAAAACAAGCAGACTCCAAGCCATACACACAACATCCATCCCATGCACGCTCCATCCTACACTTCAGCGGTTACCTGAAACACATGCCAAAATTTGGTCAACGAAAACGTTGAGTGGAATTCATAGGTTTTACAATTCATTTGAACGTATATAAAATAAAAACCATTTGTGATCATTTATAGACTTGTCGATCAAACAATCTATATTCAGGATACTGACAATTGTGTTTAAGCTCATGACACTAATCCGTTAACTCAATCACCCGCGTAATAATTACTGGCGTGATTCAGATGAAACCAGTGCCCCTTCTAAAGGCATCAGTTGCAATTATACCTTATTTCTCATACAAGATAATCTACCGCAGAACTTACTCAACGTACAGCTTCTCGGCTAGCATTGGGTCGTTAGCCCCGTAGTACTACAAATTGCATAAGCGGCTATTTCCCCCTACTCGAGGGCAGGACAATAGTTAATAGTTCATGATTTTAGGGACTTTTGCAACTTGGTACTCAACACAATTTCTAAGGCAACATTCGGGTCTAACAATCATTCATGATATACGTTCCTTTTAAAAACTAGCATGCATTTCCCTCGCGGGTAAAACAATTTGAAATAAATATAAGCGAGGCTATAAATTCACACCTTATATCTTAAGTAGTCGGTAGTTCGAGAGATGATCACTGACGACGATACGGATGCCCGGGTAAATCAACACCTATCAACAAATAACGCGTAATGAGTAATCTCATTTTAAATACCTTACGGTACTGTATAAAATACATAAATAATAGTCACTTAGGACAATTATAACTCACGCCAAAACAAAACAACAAGCATCACTCATTTTATACCATTCGTTCTTATTATTTACGCTATCCATTTTTATCCATTTTCGCCGGTACTTACCGAAAGTACGGGCTGTTTTACTCTACTTAACCATTCTTATAAAATTTGACAAAATTCTCAAAAATCCTATAAGACCTGTAGATAACATGTTTTTAATCCCAATAAAAGTTTTTACTTTTACGACTCGTTACTCAACGCTTTTCAAAAACTACATTTTACGGGCTTAAATTGTACTTCGACCAACTTTGACCTCTTTGACCTATATGAAATTCACCTTTGACTTCTTTGACTCCTAAGTCAACTTATAGACTCATTTATACAGGTTTGTGACCAAAATTTGACCCTTGACCATTTACCAATTCATACTTGTGGTCCTCGGGATTTGACTAAAACTATACATAAATTCGGATTATGAAAGTTCTCGTCTCCCGGTACTCGATCTTTAAAACCTCATAACTTTTAGCTCGTTTTGAGTCACGGGCTCTACCTTATACCAAATTAAAGATAAGAAGACCCTCTATAACTACATTTAGTTTTCAAGACCTGTAGAAAAAATAATTTTTACGAAAAGGTCTCAAAGTTTCTGCCTAAATTTGACCATACCAAAAACATGCTTAAGCTCGATTCCAAACCTACTAATCACCACTAGGCATCATCCTAAGCTTCCCTAATCACAACCAAACACAAATTTCAGTCCTAACCCCTATTGATCAATCAACCTCATAATCTAAAATCAAAGAAAACAAACATGCAACCACTTAAACCTATTTAAAACATCACTAAACACAATACCAAACACAAGATAATGCTCAAAATTCATCAACCACCATGGCTCCCCAAACACCCCCTTGTGCCGTGGGGTTTGGGTGACCAAATCACCACAACCAAATTAATTTTGGTGGGTTTTGTTGGTGATTATACTCACACTAGGCATGAATTTAACATGCATCCACACAATTGACCTCAAAAACGAATTTGAATCATCTTGAAAATTTTTGGAAAATTTTTGTTAATGCATGTTTAATTAAACCATGGATTAACACTCACCAATGAATTCTAAGAGGTGGTCTAAGGTTAGTTTTTGTGAAAACTCAAGAAAAAAATGGTGGGTGGTGGTTCTTTGGGTTTGGCCGTCGGCCTAAGGACAAGAGAAAGAGAGAGTTTGATTTTGTTTTTGTTAAATGTTACTATGTGTTTGTGTTTATGCCTTTTTGTGGTATTGGGAGGGACCAAAGTGCAAATAAAGGTTTCTTTTGGCCTTAAGTTAAAAATGCCATAAAAACTTTGCGGGTTCGACTCACTAGTCAATTTTGAAAATTTTACGGGAGTCGGAAATCATCCCGAACACTCGAAAATATTTTTGGGATACTTTAAATGTACTCGGAAGGCTATAAAACTCACCCGACTCAACTTAACACGAACCGTAAGTAAAATTCTCGAAAAATTACATTATCGATAAATCGTCAATAATTATAGAAATTTGGGCATCCATCGGTATCGTAGTCGTTATCGGTTCTTCTTAAATCGTCAATCGTTAAATTACGACCGTAAACGTCGGTTTCAATTTAAACCGTCAAATATATAGCAAACGAAATTTCTTAAAAATTTCAAAAATATACGTAAAATAGGATTAATAAATGACGTTGGGCTCGGGATATCACATCCACAAGTGAGCCACAACTCAGGAGAGATGCTCATACTGAACAGCTCTTGAGACAATAACTTAGCATCATACGGCACTTTCACGGGTGTTACAAGTTGGGATCAAGTTATCAGTTGAGGAAGGATAAATGCTTGACGACACAGATGATGAACTCTCCGACCAAGAACTCGAGGCACATTATTCATACATGGCAAAGATTCATGAGGTCCTTAACGTCACTGAAGATGACAATGGTCCTATCTTTGATATCGAGCCAATTGATTAGGTAATCGAAATAATTCTCTTCATACTGGACTCCGGATGCACGAAGCACATGGCAGGGAATCTCAAGCTTCTAATTAACTTTGTGGAGAAGTTCCTGGATATGGTCCGATTTGGAAATGATCAATTTGCACCGATCCTAGGATATGGAGATTTGGTTCAAGGGAATATAACAATCAAAAGGGTATACCACGTTGAAGGGATCAATCATAATCTTTTCTCAGTCGATCAAATCTATGATGTAGATTTGGAAGTTGCTTTTAGAAAGAAGACATGTTTTGTTCGTGATTATGATGGGAATGACTTACTTACCGGTTCACGGGGTACTGATCTCTACATTATTTCACTTCAAGACTCCACTTCTTCAACTCCAATCTGTTTCATGGCTAAAGCTTCAACGGCTCAAGCTTGGTCATGGCATCAATGATTATCTCATCTCAACTTTGATACCATCAACTTGCTTTTCAAGAAAGATATTGTGAGAGGCCTTCCAAACTTGAAATTCATCAAAGATCATCTTTGTTCTTCTTGTTAGCTTTGTAAAGCTAAACGGAGTAGTTTCAAGACAAAGACTACACCAAGCTCTAAAGGACGGTTAGATCTTCTTCATATAGATTTGTGTGGCCCCATGCGTGTTCAAAGCATCAATGGGAAGAAATATGTTATGGTAATTGTCAATGACTAATCAAGGTACACGTGGACTCACTTCTTGAGGTATAAGGATGAAACACCGGAAGTTCTCATCAACTTCCTTAAACTGATACAACGTGGTCTTCAAGCTCAAGTAAAAGTGGTACGTACTGACAGAGGCAAAAATTCCTGAATTTTCAACTCTAAAGAATTATTTTGAAGCCGAAGGGATTGAACACGAAACATCTATTGCCAGAACACCTGAACAAAACGGCGTTGTTGAAAGATGAAACCATACTTTAGTTGAGGTTGCTCGAACATTATTATCTGCTTTAAAACTACCATTATTCTTTTCTGCCAAAGCCGTGTCAACCGCATGTTACACATAAAACCGTTCCTTAATTATCCCAAGACACGAAAAGACACCATATCACATAATTCATGATCGCAAACCTTCACTCAAACACCTTCATGTTTTTGGATGTACGTGTTACATAATTTGAGATGGTGAAAATCTAGAAAAGATGAAAGAGAAAGGTGATGCATGCATTCTAGTGGGATATGCTACTCTGTCTAAAGGATATAGAGTGTACAACAAGAGAACAAATTGGTAGTCGAGACTATCCATGTCAGATTCTATGAATTGCAAGAAATGACACTTGAACAAAGCAGTTTAAGTCCCCATCCACAAAGACAAAATACTTATGTGCACAACCGCACGGATGTCGGAACTTAAGACCACAACAATGAACCGTCAAGTTCAAAGCTGGTTCACCAAAATGTTCCTAGAGAAGATATGACAGTGGACACGACAATTGAAGAGTTGTAAATGTTATATGGACCAATTTTTGATGAATATTTCACGGGGGAGAAACATGTTGTGACAAAGTCTTCCGCTGTCACTCATGATAAGAATGATGATACCGATCATCGTCAACAAAAGGATATAACTTCAACACGGGTTGCTGCAGATTTACCTCCTCAGAGTATCACTTCAACAATCGATCCTACAACATCCACAACTTCTGTCATTGATCCAGAGAACACAAATCAAGCAGACGATGCATTATCTAATGATGACGATTTTCACAATCCATTCGGTACATCGGTACATGAAACTGGAGAGTCTTCTACTCGCCATGTTGATCCGTCAAATATGCATATGTTTTATCAACGACATCCGTCAACACATCATTGGACCCGAGATCATCCTTTGGTTCAAGTAATTGGAAACCCTTCACAACCTGTTCGTACAAGACGACAATTAGAAACCGATGGTGATGTTTGTATGTTCGCACTCGCCGTGAGTACAACTGAACCGAAAAAGATCAATGAAGCCATGGATGATCATGCTTGGATTGAGTCGATGACGGATGAACTTCAACAATTTGAAAGACTTAAGGTCTGGTAACTTGTTGACAGACCATACGATGTAACACCGTTAAATCTTCGATAGATCTGGAAAAACAAGATGGATGAAGAAAACACGATCATCAAAAACAAAGCTAGGCTAGTGGCTAAGGGGTATGGCCAGAAAGAGGGAATTGATTTTGAAAAATCATTTGCACCAGTAGCTCGTATGGAAGCGGTCAGGATTTTCCTTGCTTATGCTGCACATAAGGGATTCACTGTTTATCAAATGGATGTGAAGAAAACATTTCTTAACGGTCCTTTAAAGGAAGAAGTCTATGTCACGCAACCAGAAGGATTCGTTAATCCTCAGTATCCTGACAAGGTGTATCGTCTCCACAAGGCACTATATGGACTAAAGAAAGCTCCAAGGGCGTGGTACGACGAGCTCTCGAAATTTCTGGCATCCAAAGGTTTCTCAAAAGGTTCCATTGATTTAACTTTGTTCACTTATAAATATGGGAATGACATTTTGCTTGTGCAGATTTATGTTGATGACATTATTTTCGGGTCTACAAACCCAAAACTTTCAAAATGGTTTGAAAAAGTAATGCATAGCAAATTTGAAATGTCAATGATGGGCGAAATAAAATTCTTTCTAGGAATTCAAGTTCACCAATCCCCAAGTGGTATCTTTATCAACCAACTAAGTATGTTGGGAAGAAAATGTAGCCAGTCCACTTGAACGCTGACAAGAAGAAAACAAGCGTTGATAAGAAGAAAACAAACGTTGACAGATCAATCGTTGACAGGAAGAAGTCAAGCGTTGATAGGTTGAAGACAAGCACTGATAGAAAGATATGGTCTACGCGTGTTATGTTTCTAGTTTGTTTCTAGTAAAGATAGGATCAACATTGTATTTTCTATAATTATCTTTACCTAGAATAGTTGATACGTAGACTCTTGTACAAGGCTTCTTATGACTATAAAAGAAGACCTTTAGGTTATGTTTCATATAAGTTTTTCATACGTTAAACACTTTCATTGTAAGCAAGTTCGTTATTATCAATCAAGTGAAAGTTTGTTTTACAACTGGTTCTGTGTTCTTGTTTAAGTATTAATTCCGCATAATACTTGAATTGTTTTGTACACAAAAAAGTTTCTCTACGTGTATAACTTGATCTAATATCGTTTACACAAGCTAAATCGATCTAAGTTTGGGATCAACAAGTGGTATCAGAGCTTGTTGAGAAACTTTGATCTAAAAGAACACAAGAACCCTAAATCACTCAAAACCCTAATTTTCACAAAAACCCTAAAAACACCATGTCTACTCCAGAAGTAACCTCCTCCTCCTCAAACCACAACATCAAGATTCCTATGCTAGATCCAGACAATTTTGAGCTATGGAAGTTCAACTTTGAGCAATATCTGCAAATCCATGACTACACTCTCTGGGAGATTATTGAATATGGAAACACATTCAATAAAGCTCAAAAGATTGCAGATGCCATTGCTACAAGATCAGCTGTTCAAGGATGCTCTGAAGCAGATAAGAAAGAAAAACCTAAAGATGGTAGAGCTGTGTCTGTTGAGGACATAGCAAAGAGAAGGGTTGATATGAAAACCCTAAGCATTCTGAAACTCTCGTTGGGACAAGAAAATCAGCACAAATACAGAGGTTATGAGTCTGTAAAAGACCTTTGGGCAGCCCTTGAAGTTGCCTATGGTGGTAATGTTGATACTGTGGAAGAGAAAAGGAAGCAACTCTTACATGAGTATGCTGTTTTTAAGGCTCAACCTAATGAGAAGCTAAGTAGTGTTAGAAGCAGACTTCTTGACATTACAAGAAATCTGTCCTTCATGGGGACAATAATTGGTGATGTTGACATTATTGCCACTTTTCTTAAAAGCCTTGGTGATGCCTGGAAGATTGAGGTAAGATCTATAATTGCCAACAACACTCACAAAAGTTCTACTTTTGATGATGTTTACAACAAACTAAGGCTGTTGGAGAATGAAACTCTTTTGGAGCATGGAAGTAAGACTACCAATGGAAACATGGCCTTCTTCTCACATAGTGAAGGTTAGTTTGATCAGAAGGATTCATACATGCATCCAGTTACTGGATCAACCTGTGTCAACGCTGGATCATACCTTGTCAACGCCTCACATTCAAACGCTGACACATACAAAATTGACTCACCAAGAGTTAAACCTGCTGGTATGGATCTGGATACTATGTGTGTGCATTCATTCCTTAATTACCCAATGGTTTAGTGATTACTTATGAGGACCTTGAGCAAATAAGTAATGAGCACTTGGAAGAGATGGATATAGAGTGGAACATGGCTCTTGCAAGTATAAGAGCAAACAGATGGAATAGAAGATTCAAGAAGAAGATGACTTTTAATGCTAAGGACACTTCTAGATTTGATAAATCCAAGGTTGAGTGTTACAATTGTCATCGTATGGGGAACTTTATGAGAGAATGCAGATCTCCAAGAAGATCTGATGCTGGAAAACCCTCAATCTAAATTGTTAAGGCTCAGGATCCTAAGGCCATGGTGGCAATGCAAGAAATTGATTGTGTTGGATGGGACCGGAGCTATTTGGCTAAGGATGAGGAATAGGATAAAGCTTTGGTTGCTGAGATAAAAGAAGAAGAGCATGTTCAATATGCTCTCATGGCACACTCCTCATCTTCATCAGACAATGAGGTATATGATGATGCTTTTTGTAGTAAGGGTTGTCGTTTAAATACTAAAAGACTTAACAAAGAGGTTTTAAGATTGTTAGGATATGTGAGTATTGAGAGATGCAAGTTGTCTAACTATCAACTTGCTCTTACTCAAACTGAAAAGACTGTAGCTGAGTATAAGAAAATGGAGTTTGACCTAAAAGATAAAATAAATATCTTAAAACATGATTTAAATGCTAGTACTGATATTAGAAACATCATGGAAAGGGTCAATACTGAATTACAGGCTAAGTTAAATGAGGCTATCAAGAATAAGGATAATGTAGACCTTTAAATTGAGATTTGATAAGGCCTCACAAACCCTAGGAGAATGTGTTAGTAAACAAAGGGATTCTAGGGACATGACTGAGATTGGGATGAAAGAGTATTCTGGTGTTCCACCACCAGCTGGGGACTTCTATGGTGTCCAAAGAAAGGACTTATCTTGGACTGGTTTACCAGAACTCTAAGAAGCCAAGCGTTGCCAGCCGGTAATAGCCGAAGGCAAAAAAGGGGGAGAGGAATTTATTCCTCCACCAAGAGTCCTTACCCCAGTAGAAGAATATAGGCAAAAGTTTACTGATTTGGATGAATGGAAGAAATCCAACCCTACCTTGTTTGTCAAGGGTGGCATGCTTTGTGATAGCCCAAATGAGTCTACCCCTATCAAAGTAACAAACCCAATCACTGGCAAGACTGTTGACCTTCGCTCAAACGTTGTTAGAAAACCTAGCATTAAATATGCAGAAATGTATAGGAATACTAGGTCACCAAAAAGGCAAGTTAGTGATACCAATTGTGGAAACCTTCGTAATGGAACATGTTTCTTTTCTTCTAGACCTAGAGTTATGTCTAGAAAAGCCTGTTATACTTGTGGTAGCTTTTCACATTTAGCCTATAAGTGTGTCAACGCTTCCAAGGTCAACGCTGTCAAAAGGTCAAATGTAACACCCCCAAATTTACATAATTCAATACAGCGGAAGACTCATTGGTGTTACGGGATAGCACATTACTCACATCATAGACAACGCTTAAAAATCACGTCGTTTAATAATAAAGCATTTCCACTCATAAATATCAAATTTACATAGGTCCAAAGTCATTGTATTTCATACAAGTTTTACAAAGCATTTGAATGGAAATTGTTATTTAAGTGCTGGCCATGAATTCTTATTGTCTTCCCGAGAATTACCTTCAAGTACCTGAGACAAAACATGTTAAAAGAAAAGGGTCAGCGATATCGCCGAATGAATTCATAAAGTTTAATAAAACCATTCATATATCATCGGTACATAATTATTACCGAAACTCATTTTATACAAATCTTTATAATAGGCCAAAAATAGCCAAAGTCATTTTATACAAATCCTTATCAAAAATCACAATATAGGCATTTGCCTTCAAAATCATTATACGAGCCAATGTCAGAAAAACATCATACAATACGTTTTATAACGTTGTATAAAGTTAAATAAAAAACGTTATATGGATATGGTTATATAAAACCAAAACACGAACATAAAATCAATAATAAGACCCTGTATTGCTAGTCAGGCAATTCATTGTAATTCAGTGCGTATAGCAGTATTTCGTTATTTGGATTATTATAAGCCGCATGACATTGTTACCTTACTACAACAAACAACGGGTAGCTAGCCCGAAACTCAATTTGCCCATCTAAATTAGCATGTCGTCACAATAATCACGCTTGTGTAAATCTTCTCATACATAAATTCGCTTACCAATCAATGTGGCACGACGGGGATCAACCGTCAAGGCGCGAACTGGGGTGATCGTCCCCAAATAGTACTATTATATGCATAAGCGTCTACCAAATCCCGGTAGTTCACAATTCATGCTAATGGGACTTTTAGTGACATAACCAGAATTTAATAATCCATTTCATTTCATCTATCGGGTCATTTAAACATTCATCGGGTCATACAATCATTCGGGTCCAAATCAATAAACAGATAATCGGGACAACTAGTGTCCTTTTTTATAAAAACTAACATGTTATCTCCCTCGCGGGTTTATAAAACATTTCATAAAAACATTTAAAAGAGTGCGAGGCTATGAACTCACGTTGATGTGGGAAAGCGGGTTATCGGCAATTCGGATGTACGGTACGTGCTTCAATCACGAAAACCTAGACAAATAATACTCGTCTTAGACTTATGTCCAATGACTTCGTAAAAATAACAATTATGTATACATATGATGATTTTATATATATGATGATCAAGTGGGTTTATATATTCTCATTTACTTATTTTAGTGTTATGTGTTGGAAATTTTCAAGACTAGTTATACTAGTTCAACTTGTTTACATTTGAATCCCAATGGGCCTATTACAAGCCCAATATATTATATTAGCCCAATTATACTTTTATTATCAGTACTATATTTTTCATGTTGGGCCCAAGTGGGTTAAGCCCAATGAGTAAGTTTATAAGTGTTTAGCCCATTTAGTTCGCTAACTTAGCCCGTTAATGTCCGTATGTTATATACTTCGAGTTTTATCGGTTTTTACTTGTATTAAGTACTTATATATCAGTATATGACTTTTAAAAAGTTTACATTAGACGGGTCCGATCGTCTAAGTTTTAACTGACGAAAAACGTTCATTTTACGGTATTAGCTGAAAAGACGTAAAAATCATGTTTATAGTTTTTATAACTTATAAAACTTACCAAACTACCATTTTTATAAAATGTCCATTTATTTATCCTTATACATATTTATATAAATGTAATATATGTGTTAGTGGGTTTTAATTCACATTTTACACTATATTTATTTGAGTGCTTATATAATAATGTTAAACTTTAATTTCACAAAATCAGTCCTAAATTTTAAGTTTACTAAAATGGTCATATGTAGAGTTTTACATGGAGATAGAACCCCAAATTTTTATGACAGAAACTACATGATATTTGCTTCATTTTATTTCGGTATAGCTACTAATGAATCAAACTCTAAATATTTTAATAAATTCGTCCAAAACAGTGTAGTCAGATTTACACTCTAAACTTGTTTTGATCATATCTCACTCATTTTTATGATTCCATTGCATGACCAACTCTCGCATGTGTAAAAGACTCATAGCTTACTGTATATTAATTTATCCAAGCCATTTTACCAGTTTATCATAATATTCTTTACGGTTTTATAAAGCCTCCTAATTTAGCCATGATTTTAACCATTTTACATGTGGTTTTCCATCTTTTTACCCATGTTTATCAACACCAAATCCCAACATAATATGTTTATCATCATTCATCATCATATACATATACATAAATAAAGAAAATACACGATTACATAATCAAAATAACAAGAGGATGGGAAGAACAATCTTTATACCACCAAGATTAAGTAGTTTGATGGATCAAGACTTGGTTTTGGGTCACCAAATCTTATGAACTCTTGTATGAATTCTTCAAGATCACCAAGGGAGATGTTGGCCTTTGAAAATCAGCCCTACTTCATCTTGCAAACTTCTCTTTGGATGTTAAAATCACCATCAATCTATAGAGCCTCAAAAGGGCTTCATCATATGTGTGAATAACACATGATTTCATGGTTAAAATTGATCAAATGAGGATGTTTTTGATGGAGATGGGACGGCTAGGAGGAGTAGAGAGAGAGATTATAGTGGTTTGCATGTTGAGTTTGTGAGAAATGGTTTAACAAAAGTGGTTTGGTTGGTTTTGTTAAGAGTAGCTTACAAGTTAAGCTTGAATGGACAAGTGTCCATTTTACTTGTATAAAAATGACACCAAAGTTGTGTTGGTGGATAGTTTTGGCCGTCCCATGTTAGTGGGGTGGGGCAAAACTTGTTTTGTCTCATCCCACTAATTTACGTGTATTCCTCGATTCTATTTTTCTCGATTTGCGTGCCCTCGGGTCGTTTTACGAAAAATGTTTTTATAAATTATGAATGAATGGCACAAAACGAATCTAATAAAAATTGTCTCATCAAAAACGGAGTTCGAAAACGTAAATACATAATCCTAAGGTTTCCGGTTTAGTCGTAAAGGACGTTAAATCATAATCGTAAGTCCTAATCTCTTCTCGTAAATTTTTGAGTTTATGAACCATCTCAAAATTGAAATCCCAAATAATATTCACGGATAAATTTATTTCCTGAAATGTCGGATTGTCACCCAAAACGGTGTATGTAAACTTAAGCACGTAACGTAGAATCCTCCGGTTTAGACGTAGTCGATGCTACTTCAAGACGTAAATCCAAATTTCTTCCCAAAAATAAGTGAGTTCATAATATAACATTAAAATAATGTTTTCAAATAATACTTGAGAATAAAATATCAACCATAAATTGACGGATTGTCACATCAAACACTGTCAGACCCAAAACTTTTGTGGAGCAAAGTCCACAAGTTGTTAGACCAACCCCATTCTTCACTAAAGGGTCTAACACTCATGGACAAATACCTTTTCAGAAGACCAACACATGGTCTAATAGGCAATGGGTTCCTTTAGCAAACCCTAGGTTCAACGCTGATAAGGGTAATTTCAGCGCTGACAAGACCAAATCAAACGCTGACATAAACGCTACCAGACCAAATAATGGTAAATATTTGCAACCAAAGGGAAAGGGGTCTTGAGCTTCTTCTAGCTTGACATGGAGACCTAAGCAAGATCAAAATCCTAACTCTAATGGGATTTCTATGACCTATAACAGGTTTAATTATATTTCAAAGGTCATCACAAAACCAATTGGGGTTAACTGGGTGTTTCATCCAAAAAGGGATGAACAAGGGGTTGTTATGGGAACTAAGTCTGTTCTTGTTGAACAACCAGATGAATCCAAGTCTGCTCAGGCTAGGGTTCCTAAAGAAAACTAATTTGTTTTCTTTATGTGCAGGGCATTCAAAAACATGTAAATGATTATGGCTATTGGGATAGTGGATGCTCTAGGCACATGAATGAGAAGGAAGATTATCTCACAAACTTCACTCCCATTAAGGATGGTAATAAAGTTTACTTTGGAGGCGGATATGGAACTATCACAGGCAAAGGAACTCTTCTCACCAAAAACTTGCGTTTTGAAAACGTGTTTCTCGTAAAAGAACTTGATTATAATCTTTTTAGTGTATCACAAGTTTGTGATAACAAAAATAAGGTTCTTTTCACTGATACTGAATGCTTGGTATTGAGCAAGGATTTTAAAATGCCAGATGAGAAATTTATTGACTATAGAACACCTAGGCATAAGGACATTTATAATGTGAATCTTAATGGCATTAGGATGAATAATAAAATGTCATGTTTTTATGCTAAAGCTTCAGTTGATGAGAGTAATCTATAGCACAGGAGACTAGGGCACATTAACTTTAAAAATATAAACAGACTTGTGAGACATGGTTTGGTTGATGGTTTGCCTGAAAAGGCTTTCCACAATGACCACTCTTGTGTTGCATGCCTTAAAGGCAAACAACACAAGGTCTCATTTAAGTCTAAACAGGTGCACTCTAGTTCTAAACCACTTCACTTGCTGCATATGGACCTGTTTGGTCCAACTAATATAGAGAGTTTGAATGGTAAATCATACTGCTTTGTCACCACATATGACTTTTCTAGGTTTACTTGGACTTTCTTTTTAGCTATGAAAAGTGACACTAGTGATACTTTAATTAACTTTATTAACCAAATAGAGAAGAAATCTGGTAATGAAGTTAAAATACTTAGAAGTGATAATGGTGGTGAGTTTAGAAATAAATTGTTGGGTGGTTTTTTTGCCAAGAAAGGGATTACTAGACAGTTTAGTATTGCCAGAACCCCACAGCAAAATGGGGTTGCTGAGAGAAAGAATAGAACCCTAATTGAAGCAGCCAAGACTATGTTGGCTGATGCTCACTTTCCCATAGCTTTTTGGGCTGAGGCTGTGAATACAGCTTGTTATGTTCAGAATAGAGCATTGGTCAACAAGATACATAACAAAACACCTTATGAGTTACTTTGGGAAAGGAAACCTAATATTGGTTTTCTTAAACCTTTTGGTTGTCATGTAGTTGTGTTGGATACTAGTGATACCTTAGGTAAATTTAGTGCTAAAGGTGATGAAGGATACTTCATGGGTTATTTAGTCCAGAGCAAGGGATATAGGGTTTACCTTAAGAAGGAAAAACGTATACTTGAAAAAGTACATGTTAGGTTTTTAGAAAGTAAACCTAGTGATCCTAAAAGTGGTCCAAATTGGTTGTTTGACTTGGAACCTCTATCTAGGACTTTGAATTATATGCCTGTTACTAATCCAGACATTGTGAAGGTAACTTCAAATGTTGTGGAAGAACCAGTTATTGATGTTTCAGGTACACAGGTTAATGAAGAGGTTGGATCACAAGAAGACAAGTCATCTCCCATACTTGAGTATGTCACCATTCCCATATGGACAGATGCTTTTGCTGCTGCTGCTGTTGCTGGAAAGGAAAATGGTGGTCCCCAAGTATCACCAGTTAACAACATGCATGGTCCTTCAGGAGCTGACAAAGGAAAATCTGGTACTAACAGGACAAATTCATCCGTTGATGGCTCAAACGTTGAAAACACCATTTCAGGCGTTGATGGATCAAACGCTGACAATCTTGGTTCAGGCGTTGAAAACTCTTTTGAGCATATTTTCTCTTCCAATTTTGAACAAGTTGAACCTTCAAGCAGAAATGGAGAGGTTCAAACAGATATTGATGGAAGAGAGTCTGAAGAAGATATTGGTAACTTAGATGATGAGATTGAAGACAACAGACTTTTTGAGGGAGGAGTTCTTACTTCTACAATGAAGAATCACCCTCTTCTCAAATTATTGGAGATGTCATGTCTCTTGTTCAGACTAGAAGATCTCATCAGAATCTTGGAGGATTTATTTCCAATATACACAAGAAGGTTGATACCCCTCTTGTTCAAGCATGTTTGTTTGCCTATTTTCTGTCACAACAGGAACCCAAGAAGATTTTTGATGCTCTCAAAGAACCAAGTTGGGTGGAAGCAATGCAGGATGAGCTTCACCAATTTGCTATTCAGGTTGTTTGGGAGCTGGTTGATTGTCCCATATATGTCAGACTTATTAGTACAAGATGGGTTCTTAGAAACAAGAAAGATGAAAGAGGCATTGTGGTCGGAAACAAGGCACGTTTAGTGGCTCAAGGATATACACAAGAGGAAGGGATAGACTATGAGGAGGTCTTTGCACCAGTTGCAAGGATTGAGGCTATAAGGATATTCCTAGCCTATGCTTCCTGCATCGGCTTTACTGTCTATCAAATATATGTGAAGAGTGCTTTTATTTATTGCACAATTGTTGAGGAGGTATATGTTATGCAGCCTCCTGGTTTTTAAGATCTAGAGCATCCAGACAAGGTGTATAGAGTCAAGAAAGCTATGTATGGACTTCATCAAGCCCCAAGAGCATGGTATGGCACATTGTCCACCTATCTGGTGGAAAATGGATTCAAAAGGCGCACCATAGACTAGACCTTATTTACAAACAAGATTGGTAAAGATGTCTTACTTGTTCAGGTTTATGTGGATGATATCATCTTTGGCTCCACAAATCCAAAGATGAGTGAAGACTTTTCCAAGCTTATGACAGACAAATTCAAGATGAGTGCAATGGGGGAGATGAACTTCTTTCTAGGGTTACAAGTTCAGCAGAAAGAAGATGTGATAGGTGTGTAAACACCCATCCTTTTACCACTTAATCCTGGCTAAAATAAGACCAAAACACGTAATTAATATCATTTGTTTGGAATTATGCGTGGTTTTTGTGTTTATTGTGATTTCAGAGCTAACCGGATGAATATTAAAGAAAACATGGGATTGCACGGGTTTTATCAAGGAAAAAAGACTCAAGATAAAGTCTATTGTCCAAGACGTGCAAAAGATTTGAAGTCACTAGGCCTATTCGAAGATTTATCGAAGAAAAGGACTAAAGACGGAAGATTTTCATAAGTCGAAGAAACTCAAGTCTATTTAACGAAGAAATTAGGAGACGAGTTGGATTTAATCGACAACAAATCCCGAATCAGAATCGAAAACGTCAACTTTTCTGAAAAGACGAGAAGACAAGAAGAAAGGGAGAAAGCCCACTCACCAACCAACCACTAGGAGTATAAATAGACACTCCCTTCACACAATTAGGAGTTAGTTCATTTTTTTCTTTTCCCCAGTTCCTTTGGTTCGTGGTTTTCATCACAAACACCACTAGGGTGTTTGATGATTTTTCATTTTTCTTTTTCAATCTTGTAATCATTGATCATTAACCTTGTTACTCTTCCATTAATTAATCTATTCCATCTTTCTATTCATCTTGTTCTTCATCATTTTTATTGCAAGTTTCTAAGTTTCTTATTTGATTTTAGTTTGATCTTAAAAAGTTGTTGATTTAGTGTTTTTACTGTTGGGATTTATTACGTATGGTATGTTAATGATTATTGGTTAGTTTGGTAAAACCCTTTTAAGTTTTGGAGTTGATTGTGGATTAAACGATCTCCTTGTTCTTCGCTGTTTATCAGACCTGAGTTTCCCAGATTCCGAATAGGAATTTTGGGTTTACCTCTATTCGGAATATTTCAATTATTCCGAGTAGAGGTTGTTTTTCTCCTTTATTCGGAATTTCACAAACTTTCCGAATTGAGCCTTTATTCCGAATAGGGTTTCTCATTTTTCTTTTACTCGGAATATTTTCAATATTCCGCATGATAGCTCCTTCATTTCCTTATTCGGAATGTTTTTCCGAATAGACCATTTTTCCGATTAGAGTGATTTTTCCGCATAAGTAACTATTTTCCGAATAGCTTATTTTTCCGAATAGACTGGATTTTCCGCATGGTATAATCTTTCCGCATAGCCTTACTTTCCGCATAGGTGTTATCATTCCGCATAGCAATCTTTCCGAATAGCATTCTACTTTCCGCATAGCCTCACTTTCCGCATAGGTGTTATCTTTCCGCATAGGGAACTTTCCGAATGGCCATACTTTCCGCATAAGCCCAACATTCCGCATAGGGTATTTTACTGTAAGGGTATTTTTCCAAGTTTTGTTTGTTGCTAGTTTTAAGTTTACTTCATTACCATTTTATTCATTTATCTGTTTAGTAGAATAGAAAACCAAACCCACTTTTTGTCACCAAGAACAAATCATTCCACTTTTAACTGAGATCAATTCGAGAGGATTCCGAGAAATATTTTGAACCCCCCTAGCAAAATGCATGTATCAAATGGCGCCGCTGCCGGCTCCTCTCGTTAAGATCAAAAGTTTTTTGTAGAACTTGGATTTTGGGATCCGTTCCCCGTGAACGTTACTTTTTCCTAAAAACTTTCAAAAACACTAAAAAATATAAAATTTTCAAAAATCCTAAAAAGTAAAAAACTATAAAAACCAAAAATATTTTTGCTTTGTTTTTCTTTGTTCGTTCTTTTGCAGGTGTATGCGCACTCGATCCACGTCTTATCAAGAGCCCGAGCCTCTCGATATCTTAGACATGGCTGGTGTACAAAACAACAATAACATACCACCTCCGAACAACAATAATAACAACAACAACCCACCTTTCAACAACATGAACAATAACAACAACAATGAGCACCTTCCGGATAATCGCCCAATGATTGAACTGCTGCAGGCTCATGTTGATGGCAATACGGATCCAATTGTTATACCACCAATTGCCGCCAACAATTTCGAGCTCAAGTCAGGCTTTATCCAGATGGTCTCCGCTCAGCCATTCTTGGGACGAACCATTGATGATCCACACGACCACATCAAGAGATTTCTACAACTCACCAACACGGTCAAATTCAATGGGGTTCCGCAAGAGGTTATAAGGTTACAACTTTTTCCCTTTTCTTTAGAGGGACAAGCCCGGCATTGGCTTGCTAAGGAACCGCCACAGAGTATTCTCTCGTGGACGGATTTGGAAACAAAGTTTATCAATTACTTTTTTCCACCCTCTCGTACTACCGCTTTGCGGAATGAGATTATAAATTTTGAACAAAAGTACGATGAGTCATTCAGTGAATCTTGGGATCGTTTCAAAGATCTTTTAAGAAAATGCCCACAACATGGTTTTACCAAAGTACATCAAATTAATACTTTTTACAATGGTTTAAGCATGAGTGACCAAGATTCACTGAATAGTGCCTCAGGGGGTAATTTATTGGCTAAGACTTCCAATGCTGCTTGGGACATCATTGAGAACAAATCTCGTGTGCAAACCAAGAGCGTTAGGACCAATGTTGCTAGTGCTAGCACTAATGACAGCGACAAGCGATTAGACAAAATCACTACGCTTCTTGAATCGCTTGTCACCCACACCGTCAGCAACAACAACAGCAACAATGCTAAGAACGCACAAGTCAACGCTGTCAGCCAACCTTGTGAGATATGCGGTGGTCCCCACTCCTACACAACTTGTACCGCCACCCAAGATTACCCTGCTGAGAATGTGAATGCGGCATATGGCACCTACCAACAACCTGCTTATCAAGCAAAACCCCAAGGTGACCGTAACTTGCTTAGCTACCGCAACAACAACTATCTTTCACCACCTGGCTTTCCTCCTACCAACACAAACCAACAACAAAACCTTAACCGCCCTCCTCAACAACAAAAACAACCTCGACAACCATACATCCCACCTCACAAGCAGCAACAACCGCCTCAACGTAACAATCAAGTTTACCAACAACCTGCTTACCAACCAACTGCATACAATGCTCCTTCCAACCAAAACACCACTGCTTTACACCAAGAGGTCGCCACCTACATGAGAACCAATGATGTGATAGTGGGAAACCTCCAAGAGGAAGTGCGCAATTTGAAGGCAGATTTGGTAAAGCAAGGAAATGATTTGAGAGCCGATATGCGAAACACGTTGGATAGTCAGACGAATGATCTGAGGAACATGATGGCTAGTTTCTTCCAAAGTAGTCAACCCTCTTCTTCGGGTACTCTTCCGAGTAACACCGTTGCGAACCCAAGAGGGGAGATGAAAGCAATCACCACTCGAAGTGGTAAAGGTACCAAGGAACCCGAGCTTCCTATACCTCCACCGGTGGTTGTGACTAAGGAGAACGAGTCGCCTGCTCCTATTCCTCATCCTTCTCCTTCCCCAATTTCTCCACCTCTTCTTTCTACCCCTCCTCCACCCGTGGTTGTGAGTGACCCTATTCCCCTAAAGCCTTCCTCTTCTTCCAATATACCTTATCCTTCAAGGTTGAGGAAAGAGAAGCAAAAGAGCAAGGATGATATTCAGGTTTCTAACTTTCTTAAAATGTTTAAACAACTGAATTTCAATATCTCCTTCGCTGAGGCTCTCTGTAACACCCCGAGATTTATACAACTTAGTACAGCGGAAGACTAGTTGGTGTTACGGGATAGCACATTACTCACATCATAGACAACGCATAAAAATCGCGTCGTTTAATAATAAATCATTTCCATTCATAAACATCAAAGTTACATAGGTCCCAAGTCATTATATTTCATACAAAGTTTTACAAGTGTTTGAATGGAAAAATATTGTTTAAGTGCGGGCCATGAATTCTTGTTGTCTTCCCGAGAATTACCTTCAAGTACCTGAGATAAAACATGTTAAAAGAAAAGGTCAGCGATAACGCCGAGTGAATTCATAGAGTTTAATAAATTCCATCAATATAATATCAGTATAAAAGTATTACTGAAAATCATTTTGTACAAATCGTTTTGATAGGCCATGAAATAGCCAAAATCATTTTATACAAATCCTTATCGAAAATCATAATATAGGCATTTGCCTTAAAAATCATAATACGAGCCAATGTCGTAAAAACATCATACAATACGTCTTATGACGTTGTATAAAATCAAATAAAAACCGTTATATGAATATGGTTATGAAAACCAAAATACAAACATAATATCAATAGTATGACCCTGTATTGCTAGTCAGGCAATACATCGTAATTCGGAGCGTCTATTAGTATTTCAGTGATTTGGATTATTACAAGCCGCATGACATTGTTACCTTACTAAAACAAAACGGGTAGCTAACCCGATACCAATTTTGCCCATCTAAAGTAGCGTGTCGTCACAAAGGTCACGCTATTGGAAATCTTCTCATACATTAATTCGCTTACCAATCAATGTGGCACGACGGGGATCAACCGTCAAGGCGCGAACTGGGGTGATCGTCCCCAAATAGTACTATTAAATGCATAAGCGTCTACCAACTCCCGGTAGTTCACAATTCATGCTAATGGGACTTTTAGTGACATAACCTAACTTTAATAATCCATTTAATTTCATCTATCGGGTCCATTAATCATTTATCGGGTCATACAATCGGGTCATTCAATCATTCGGGTCCAAAATCAATAAACAAACAATCGGGACAAATGGTGTCCAAACTTTTATAAAAACTAACATGTTATCTCCCTCGCGGGTTTATAAAGCATTTATAAAACATTTAAAAGAGTGCGAGGCTATGAACTCACGTTGATGTGGGAAGGCGGGTTATCGGCAATTCGGACGTACGGTACGTGCTTCAATCACGGAAACCTAGACAAATAATACTCGGTCTTAGACTCGGTCCAATGACTTTTATCAAAATAACAATATACATATATATGATTATTGTACATATGATGATGATCAAGTGGGTTTATAAATCCTCATTTACTCATTTTAGCGTTTACGTTTTAGTATCGTCTTACTAGTTCACTAGTTTTACCGATTTTTCCTATTTTAAGTTCATTAAGTCTTTTATAAGTTCTTTTACTTGTTTCTACCCATTATATACTTATATGATCAGTATATATACTTTTCATGTTGGGCCCTATTGGGTTAAGCCCAAATAATTCTTTTTACAAGTATTTATCTTATTAAGTCCAATTATTAATCTAATAGGTTTATTTAGCTCGTAATTGTCCGTAATTCTTATAGTTCGGGTTTTATCGGTTTTTACTTGCCTTAGTTACTTATACATCAGTATATAACTTTTATAAACCTTACATTAGACGGGTTTGGTCGTCTAAGTTTTATTTGATGAAAAACGTTAATTTCACGGCGATAGCCGAAAAAGTCGTAAAAATCTAGTTTATAGTTTTTATTACTTATAAGTATTAATTTTACCACCATTTATATATTTTATCCATTTAATTAACCTTTTATACATTTATATAAATAAGTTTTACAAGTTAGTGGGTTTATACTTTACATTTTATAAATTATAAAGTGAGTGCTTATATAATAATAATAAACATTATTTCCAAAATCTGATTTTTAACTTCACATTCACCATTTTTATCATATCTAGAGTTCTACAATGACTTAGAAGCTCATTTTTAAATGACAACTTCTTCATAATATGTGCTAAATATAACTTAGTTATAGCTACTGCCCATTTTGAGTTTAAGTTGCCTTAACAGTCCCTATAAAACTGCTTATTCAGATTGTACCACCTAACTTGTTTTGATCATATCTCACTCATTATTTTGATTCCATTGCATGGCCAACTCTCACATGTGTATAACATCATCTACTTTACTGTAAATAGATCAAACCATGCATTTTTATCAGTTCTTCATTTAGTTATCTACTGTTTTTATACAGCCAACTATTTAGACATGATTTTAGCTTCATTTCTTATGGTTATCATCATTTTTAAGCATATTTATCAACACTTGATCCCCACACAACATTTTTATCATCATATATACATCATATACATATACAAAATGAAAGAAAATACATTTGTTCTTTACAAAATAATAAGAGAAAAATGTAGAGGATGATCTTCTTTACCAATCCAAGTGGATTTCTTGTTTTAGGAAGGCAAGAACTTGATGAACACAACAAGTATCTCCAAGACCATCAAATAGCAAGATCATATGTTGGAAAATCAGCCCTAGGACACAAGTAAATCACCTCCAAAGTTGGTTATATGGCCACCAAATGATCAAGGTTTCAAGGAAACACCTTAATAGGACTAGTAAACATGTGGTTTGTAGTTGGAAGAGATCAAAAATGGTGTTTATGGCTTGAGTTGGGACGGCACATAGATGAAGTTGAGAGAGTTTTGAGAGTGAAATGCATGGATGAAATGGTTAAGTGAAAACCATGTGTTGGTTTTTGTGTAGTTTGGTGGAAGGCTTAGCCTAAAGTGTAAGCTAAAGCTTACACTTGTTATAAACAAGTTATGACTTGTGCCACCTATGGTGGTGAGTCATTTTTAGCCGTCCCATATAAGCTAGTGGGATGGGGCAAGGTGTTTTGTCCCGTCTCACTAGTTTACGGGTATTTCTCGATTCTAGTTTTCTCGATTTGCGTGCCCTCGGGTCGTTTTACGAAAAACGTTTTTATAAATTATGAATCAACGTCACAAAACGAATCCAATAAAAATTGTTTCATCAAAAACGGAGTTCGAAAACGTAAATACGTAATCCTAAGGTTTCCGGTTTAGTCGTAAAAGACGTTAAAATAAAATCGTAAGTCCTAATCTCTTCTCGTAAATTTGTGAGTTTATGAACCAACACAAATTTAAAACTCCAAAATAATATTCTCAGATAAATTTATTTTCTGAAATGTCGGACTGTCACCAAAGACGGTGTATGTAAACGTAAGCACGTAACGTTGAATCCTCCGGTTTAGACGTAGTCGATGCTACTTCAAGACGTAAATCCAAACTTCTTCCCAAAAATAAGTGAGTTCATATTGTAATATTAAAATAATGTTTTCAAATAAATATTGAGAATAAATTATCAATCATAAATTGACGGATTGTTACAGCATTTACCCCTAAACAGGATCTTTGTCCTCAAAGATCATCTTACCTTACTACTCGCTTCTTATAGAGTTAAAGCCATGTGGGTATTTCCTCCACATTCGGTCTTTTCTCACAAGTGTAATCCATTATAATACGCGAGTTTCATCAAACATAATTACGGGAATAAGATCAGGCTAAATGTTGACTTACTTCTCTATCCATGATGTTCACGGGTTTCTGATGAATGCAACTTTTCGCCGATCTAAGCTCTACTAAGAATAATCAGATTTTCACTTGATAGATATTCCATCAAGTTCGATTTACGAAACATAATTCACGCAGTCTTTGAAGTCCTAGGGTAGATCCAGCTTATATGCCTTTCAAACCAATCTTTTACATCATCTCAATGGTCCCATATAACGGGGACTCATATCCCATGATTTGTCAGATCATGAACTTCATTTTTCAAAGTTTAAAATTTCGTGGCATAACTTCGCTACCCATTTGGCACTTCAAGATCTACATTTCATATCCACATAACCTCCTGCCCACCATCGGCAGTTAATAATCAAATCCTAATTTCAACAATCATTTCAGATCTCGCGGGTCGGGTATTTTGCAAGGATAGGTTCGCCATCATAGGAAACCTTAAGCCTAAAAGACATGTCCAACTCACAGTGGGTGTATGTCGGATGTCTTCATCTCAACTCCTGCTTAAAGAAGCTCTAATATAGATTCTAACAAGATTCGATCTCAATCCTAATACGATGATTATCAATGATAATCTCTCCAAAGGAAAACGATTATACGGTCTATTACCAAAGGTCAATCATTCAAACATAAAACAGCACTTATATTACCTTGTATCGTTACTTTACCTCGTCCCTTCGATTTGGGATGGTACATAGTACTCTCATCAAGGTTCGTTCTCAAGGATTTCTGAGCAAATCTCTAGAAATTCGTTGCGAAGCGAGGATCTTGATGTAGATGTTCGATACAGGCACATTATGTTTACATAACTCTTTTGCATTTATCATTAACGAGAATGATATTAGCAGATTTGGTCAGTCTGTCGACGATGACCCAAATCGAATTAAATTCAGATAATGACCTTTGCAATAGCTAGACGTTTACTAATGTATGAGGCGATGTCTGCCTTCATAATTCCCATTAGTATAACTTCTTCAGACAAAGATACTCTTAGTCAAAAATGACATATATATAATACTTATACTTACAAATTACAATATAACTATATCTCACAATTCTCCATATTTAGGCAATCACATGTGGTCTTTTATACATTTAACGCCATCGGCTTCTCAATTTTAATGGTTCACATAAGCCGTGAAACCTTTTTATTATCTATATTGTCCTTTTTACAATCATCGGCTATATTTTAAATTGTTTGGCAATTTATTTTGCACCTTCATTATTAAGGAACATGTCCTAACTGGTTCTTTATCTTTTCTACATAATGCGTCGGTATCTAAATTCACTTCTCATGATGTTATAATTATCATGTTCACAATTTACTCAGATATTCTTTCTATATTAAGTGTCAGTAATTACGTTCACTTTATCCTGATGAAATAAATATCATAACTTTATTTAGTCAAAATTCTTTCTTCATATTCTTTATGTTTCAGTTTCGTCTCAACTATCATTTTTATCCGTTTTTCTCAATCTGACGTTTTAAAGCGTCGATAATTATTATAATTAATTAAATAATTATTAGTTAATTTTTATGAAGCGTAAAAGTTTTAAATTTCTTAGTTCGACCAATTATAATAAAATGTTCAAAATAAATTTGATTTTAATTAACGAGATTTTTGCTGATTTATCGAAAATAATTAATAAGATTCGTAAATGTTCGAAAAACCTTTGTTTATACTTTGGTCAAAGTTTTCTTAGTTTAAAAAGTAAAAAGTGTCGTTTCAAATTTTCAGGTTATGGTATAAATGGTTTTCCTCAATCCTTTTTAAGTTATCTGGAGGTATACACAAACATTTACCCCTAAACAGAAGTTTAGTTAAATGGTTTGTGTATAAGGGAATAGTCCCTTATAAATCCTTTGTTAAAATATTCGTCAAAACATATTTCCATTTCTTTTTGATAAAATCCAAAGTCTTAAAAGGGCTCTTAATTTTTGAAGAGTCAATTTATATTCCATTATCCTTTTAATCCCATAGTCAAATCATGTAAAGTATTAAGTCTTTAATTACGTGTTAATTATTCCAGGTACAGGTTTTTATCGTTTAGCCAATTCAGGGCATTTTATAACTTAATTATTAACTCATTATTATTCTTATATACACACAATTGGTCCTTAATGATCTCAAGCATGAATTTATCAAATTACAGCCTACACACGTGATTCACCGAATTTATGAATGCTACATGTGCATTGGTCAATCCAAACGACATCACATGGAACTCATAATGTTCATTACAAGCACCGGATGTAGTGATTGGAATAGATAATCTCTTTCGCAGATGCGAAGTTGATGATAACCATGCTATGGATCAAATTTGCTAGAACCTTGTAAATGATCGAACAATTCTTCCATTTCGAGTTATGGATATCGTTTTCAATTGTCAATTTACTCAGTCACAGTAATCTATAAATATAAGGAAAGATAACACCATAGCTCTTCAGGATGACAGGCTTGGTATAATAAAATCTTTCTCCGACAACTCTCTCAGTTGTACGGTAATTCCTTAAATTCAGATGGTGCTGACGTACAGTGCACATGCCATAGGTGCAGCACCGGGAATATAATCAATACCAATTTCAACTTGCCTAAATGGCGAAAGTCTAGGTAATCCATCAACAAATACCTCCTAAAGTTTCAGATAAGATAAACATCTTTTAATAAACTCATATCAGGTTCTTTCTAGATTATAATATCTATAACTAGTTCACAACCATTCACGGTATAATTTCAAGTCGAATTACAGGATATGGTCATCCATCAAGAATTATTTAGATCACTTTTGATAATCAACATCTTATCATTTAGGGAATTCTACTCGAGTTCCCATCAATTAAGACAATATCGTCATGTCATAATCAATCAATCCATTCTACTGGCATTACCAACTTTCCAGTTTTATTGCCGTCGATAAGATGTGAACTTCTCAAAAGACTAATAATAATTCATAATCCTTCACAAATTTAGGGATATATGGAGACACAACTACTATTAAAAGAGCAAGGTCAACGCATAATCTACGCGATAAAATTTCAAATCAGATACAGACGAAAACATTTAACGAATATGAATATATCCCATGTTTTCATAATTTGAGTACGCATTCGAAAGCTCCTCGGATCGTTACCCAGGTCATTCAAATGAAATCAAATCAAAAGAAATGATAAGAACGTTAATACATCCAGTCGGGTATCAACACTCGGTAATCAGATACTTTTCCTAAGAATCTCACTACGGGAGAATTGGACAAGAAAGAATTGTCAATTGTCAAATAAGACAATTTCCACAGATGAGTAAATTCAACTCAGAAGAATAGATGCTACAGGCACATATGTAGGTGTCCCTAACATTATGTCCTTATTTTTCACTTCTTGCAGATCTCATTAAAATTTAATCTTTCACAATCTTCAAAGAAAATGTAGTGTTTATTCATTAGTTTTATAGTGACTACTAATCAGTCTTGCATAGTCCATTCCAAATTGTATGTAGGCGCGCAACTATATACAATTTCAAGATTAACGATGCAATACTCAGTTCGTCAAAATTTTATCATCAAAAACATTTTCATGCTTAATTCTTAAATAAGAATCAAAATAAATTCACAAAGATTTTCCTTGTTATGAAAACAATTAAGTTTTCCAAGGTGTTTTATAAACAACTTCATTTCGATAACAATCACTTATAAATCTTACTATGAATAATCCTTATAGTGATGAAAATTTAATTTTTCTCAAAGGATACCGTTTTATCATATAAAAACAATGAGTGATCTTGCAAAAGAGTGATGAAAGCTTGTTCACCAAGAACTAACTTCATTATGATAGGAAATGAGCTTAGCCAAAGAATCATGAGGTTCATGATCTCGATGGCACTCACGAAGAATGATTCACAACGTAACTCAAACCAAGATGAGTACTTGTTCAACGGTTGCATCACTAATGCGAACATTAGGATGAAGCAATAAAGATAGATAACATCGATACATGTAGAATTTAGCAATCAAAGGTAGTCTTTTCATTAATCACAAACAAGTCAAAATTGTACCGTAACACATTACGTGTCACTATGTCATACAATTCTCATAACTCATCCTACCAACTGATATCTCAGTTAAGTTAGGGATTATTTTTAAAAGATACCACAATGAATACTAATCTACAAGAGTCATTAGGTGTTCCTTATGTCCCGGAAGATCCATTGGTCTCAATTCAGAAGAAGATTTTCTTCAATTTATTTGTTGGACACTGGGCATCCTCATTAGTGGACAATGGCCTAGGAACAACCTTTAACACGAACTAACAATCAATTAAAACCTTATAATTCAATCACAAAACTTAACGACTTCCTCTTAACAATCTCATATTCCATACAAGTTAAATTTTACTTTATTAAAGTTTCAACCAATTTTATACTCAATTCGATATCCTACCTCATATTCCAATACTTACAACCTTATTCTTCGGCCTTGTAAAGGCAATACAATCTCAATATGAATCAACACTTAATTTCCAATCCTATTAGCTCTTACAACAACAATTATCAAATGAGTCATTAATATAAAACGACTTGATCATTCAACTAGACTTCTCGGAAAGGTATTAGTCGCATGAGGCTTTTGGGTAATGGTTCCAATAACAGCCTCAAGTGCAACATTCACCCTTTCGATTTCAATTTAAGAATTGGATGACAACGAATCATATGACATATTTCTAGGTGGTAATGTTTTGTCAAACTCCACTCTATAAGAAAAGATCGTCATGATATCGATATCAGTTTTAACCTTGCCAATTCTTCTTCAATATCACAATCAACTAATATCCACATTTCTACGAATATCAACCATTTGTTGGGATCATAAATATCCACAACTTGGTTTAGATCTAGGATAACTAGAATTCCTACGAGAATAGCTTCGATTAATTACTAGGGGAGTTAGGGTTTCTTGTGACAATCTACGTCGTATAAATACCTCGTATAAATATCAAAATAATCATCAAACAATCATGTAATAAAATTACATCATATATATAATCCAAGTTATATATATATTAAAATAACACTTCTCAGTCTTGGCCTTGTCGGTAACTCGGGAATTCTTCGGCACCGTTATAGTCAAAAGATTTTTTTATACATTTTTAGAAAAATGTTTATAGTTAAAAGATTTTGAAAAGTTTTATCCAAAACCTTGGTTTTAAAATCTTTCGTTCTCTATAACGAGAGCTCTGGTACCAAACTGTAACACCCCCAGATTTATACAACTTAGTACAGCGGAAGACTAGTTGGTGTTACGGGATAGCACATTACTCACATCATAGACAACGCATAAAAATCGCGTCGTTTAATAATAAATCATTTCCATTCATAAACATCAAAGTTACATAGGTCCCAAGTCATTATATTTCATACAAAGTTTTACAAGTGTTTGAATGGAAAAATATTGTTTAAGTGCGGGCCATGAATTCTTGTTGTCTTCCCGAGAATTACCTTCAAGTACCTGAGATAAAACATGTTAAAAGAAAAGGTCAGCGATAACGCCGAGTGAATTCATAGAGTTTAATAAATTCCATCAATATAATATCAGTATAAAAGTATTACTGAAAATCATTTTGTACAAATCGTTTTGATAGGCCATGAAATAGCCAAAATCATTTTATACAAATCCTTATCGAAAATCATAATATAGGCATTTGCCTTAAAAATCATAATACGAGCCAATGTCGTAAAAACATCATACAATACGTCTTATGACGTTGTATAAAATCAAATAAAAACCGTTATATGAATATGGTTATGAAAACCAAAATACAAACATAATATCAATAGTATGACCCTGTATTGCTAGTCAGGCAATACATCGTAATTCGGAGCGTCTATTAGTATTTCAGTGATTTGGATTATTACAAGCCGCATGACATTGTTACCTTACTAAAACAAAACGGGTAGCTAACCCGATACCAATTTTGCCCATCTAAAGTAGCGTGTCGTCACAAAGGTCACGCTATTGGAAATCTTCTCATACATTAATTCGCTTACCAATCAATGTGGCACGACGGGGATCAACCGTCAAGGCGCGAACTGGGGTGATCGTCCCCAAATAGTACTATTAAATGCATAAGCGTCTACCAACTCCCGGTAGTTCACAATTCATGCTAATGGGACTTTTAGTGACATAACCTAACTTTAATAATCCATTTAATTTCATCTATCGGGTCCATTAATCATTTATCGGGTCATACAATCGGGTCATTCAATCATTCGGGTCCAAAATCAATAAACAAACAATCGGGACAAATGGTGTCCAAACTTTTATAAAAACTAACATGTTATCTCCCTCGCGGGTTTATAAAGCATTTATAAAACATTTAAAAGAGTGCGAGGCTATGAACTCACGTTGATGTGGGAAGGCGGGTTATCGGCAATTCGGACGTACGGTACGTGCTTCAATCACGGAAACCTAGACAAATAATACTCGGTCTTAGACTCGGTCCAATGACTTTTATCAAAATAACAATATACATATATGATTATTGTACATATGATGATGATCAAGTGGGTTTATAAATCCTCATTTACTCATTTTAGCGTTTACGTTTTAGTATCGTCTTACTAGTTCACTAGTTTTACCGATTTTTCCTATTTTAAGTTCATTAAGTCTTTTATAAGTTCTTTTACTTGTTTCTACCCATTATATACTTATATGATCAGTATATATACTTTTCATGTTGGGCCCTATTGGGTTAAGCCCAAATAATTCTTTTTACAAGTATTTATCTTATTAAGTCCAATTATTAATCTAATAGGTTTATTTAGCTCGTAATTGTCCGTAATTCTTATAGTTCGGGTTTTATCGGTTTTTACTTGCCTTAGTTACTTATACATCAGTATATAACTTTTATAAACCTTACATTAGACGGGTTTGGTCGTCTAAGTTTTATTTGATGAAAAACGTTAATTTCACGGCGATAGCCGAAAAAGTCGTAAAAATCTAGTTTATAGTTTTTATTACTTATAAGTATTAATTTTACCACCATTTATATATTTTATCCATTTAATTAACCTTTTATACATTTATATAAATAAGTTTTACAAGTTAGTGGGTTTATACTTTACATTTTATAAATTATAAAGTGAGTGCTTATATAATAATAATAAACATTATTTCCAAAATCTGATTTTTAACTTCACATTCACCATTTTTATCATATCTAGAGTTCTACAATGACTTAGAAGCTCATTTTTAAATGACAACTTCTTCATAATATGTGCTAAATATAACTTAGTTATAGCTACTGCCCATTTTGAGTTTAAGTTGCCTTAACAGTCCCTATAAAACTGCTTATTCAGATTGTACCACCTAACTTGTTTTGATCATATCTCACTCATTATTTTGATTCCATTGCATGGCCAACTCTCACATGTGTATAACATCATCTACTTTACTGTAAATAGATCAAACCATGCATTTTTATCAGTTCTTCATTTAGTTATCTACTGTTTTTATACAGCCAACTATTTAGACATGATTTTAGCTTCATTTTTTATGGTTATCATCATTTTTAAGCATATTTATCAACACTTGATCCCCACACAACATTTTTATCATCATATATACATCATATACATATACAAAATGAAAGAAAATACATTTGTTCTTTACAAAATAATAAGAGAAAAATGTAGAGGATGATCTTCTTTACCAATCCAAGTGGATTTCTTGTTTTAGGAAGGCAAGAACTTGATGAACACAACAAGTATCTCCAAGACCATCAAATAGCAAGATCATATGTTGGAAAATCAGCCCTAGGACACAAGTAAATCACCTCCAAAGTTGGTTATATGGCCACCAAATGATCAAGGTTTCAAGGAAACACCTTAATAGGACTAGTAAACATGTGGTTTGTAGTTGGAAGAGATCAAAAATGGTGTTTATGGCTTGAGTTGGGACGGCACATAGATGAAGTTGAGAGAGTTTTGAGAGTGAAATGCATGGATGAAATGGTTAAGTGAAAACCATGTGTTGGTTTTTGTGTAGTTTGGTGGAAGGCTTAGCCTAAAGTGTAAGCTAAAGCTTACACTTGTTATAAACAAGTTATGACTTGTGCCACCTATGGTGGTGAGTCATTTTTAGCCGTCCCATATAAGCTAGTGGGATGGGGCAAGGTGTTTTGTCCCATCTCACTAGTTTACGGGTATTTCTCGATTCTAGTTTTCTCGATTTGCGTGCCCTCGGGTCGTTTTACGAAAAACGTTTTTATAAATTATGAATCAACGTCACAAAACGAATCCAATAAAAATTGTTTCATCAAAAACGGAGTTCGAAAACGTAAATACGTAATCCTAAGGTTTCCGGTTTAGTCGTAAAAGACGTTAAAATAAAATCGTAAGTCCTAATCTCTTCTCGTAAATTTGTGAGTTTATGAACCAACACAAATTTAAAACTCCAAAATAATATTCTCAGATAAATTTATTTTCTGAAATGTCGGACTGTCACCAAAGACGGTGTATGTAAACGTAAGCACGTAACGTTGAATCCTCCGGTTTAGACGTAGTCGATGCTACTTCAAGACGTAAATCCAAACTTCTTCCCAAAAATAAGTGAGTTCATATTGTAATATTAAAATAATGTTTTCAAATAAATATTGAGAATAAATTATCAATCATAAATTGACGGATTGTTACACTCTCGCTCACATGCCCAAGTATGCTAAAATGTTTAAAGACCTTCTGAGCGACAAGGAAAAGCTCCTCGACATTACCAACACCCAACTTAATGAGAACTGCTCTGCAGTGCTCTTAAGGAAATTGCCAACCAAGCTTGGTGATCCGGGTCGTTTTCTTATCCCTTGCAATTTCCCGGGAGTAGAGAATTGCATGGCCCTAGCCGATCTAGGTGCCAGTATTAATCTCATGCCTCTAAGTGTTTGGAAGCAATTATCTCTCCCAGAGCTAGTCCCCACTAAAATGACTTTAGAATTGGCCAACCGTACGGTTGCTTATCCAGTGGGGATAGCCGAAGATGTTATTGTAGGCGTCGACAAATTCACCTTCCCTGCTGATTTTGTTGTCGTCGACTACGAGATGGACCCTCGTGTACCACTGATTGTTGGTCGTCCATTCCTTAGGACCGGTCGCACTCTCATCGATGTTGAAGCCGGTGAGCTTATTATGAGAGTGGGTGACGATAAAGTAGTCTTCAACATGGGAAAGTTGTCCAAACAACCTTATTCATATGAGAGTGTTAATTGTATTGACGTTCTCGATGAGGCTTGTGAAGAACACTTTAATGATGCTTGCAAAAGTATTCCTACCTCTCTTCCACTGTTGAGACCGTGTCCTCTATTGATTCATCGTTGTCTCTATTTGGAGATAGTGATTTATTCTGGAACAATCTTGAAGCTACCATGGGAGATGCGAATTTAGCTACTAATGATTCTCCCACCGAGGGGGATGAAGACATGAGTTTCTTTGACAATCTTCTCACTGAAGACAATCCTTCGCCTCCATCTCCCACGGTTATTGCTATCGATGCCACGACTTTGAAAACGCCTCCCGTCGAAAATCCTCCGGATTTGGAACTTAAGGAGTTGCCACCTCATCTCGAGTACGTGTTCCTTGACGACAACAAGAAGTCGCCCGTCATTATTGCGAAGGATTTGAAAGATGAAGAGAAGACTCGTCTCGTTGCTGTGTTGAAGGATCATAAGAAGGCTATCGCTTGGAAGATTTCCGATATTCGTGGAATTGATCCTCACTTCTGCACACACAAAATTCTCATGGAGGACGACTTCAAGCCCACTATTCAAAGCCAACGAAGGGTGAATCCAAAAATACATGAAGTCATCAAAACAGAGGTTATCAAACTTCTTGATGCGGGTATGATTTACCCTATTTCGGATTCCCCGTGGGTTAGTCCAATCCATTGTGTGCCCAAGAAGGGCGGAATAACCGTTGTTCCCAATGAACACAACGAGTTGATTCCCACTCGTCTCGTTACTGGGTGGAGAGTTTGTATAGACTATCGCAAACTCAATGATGCCACGAGAAAAGATCATTTCCCTCTACCTTTCATGGACCAAATGCTTGAACGCTTAGCCGGTAATGAATATTACTGCTTTCTTGATGGTTTCTCGGGTTATTTTCAAATACCCATCGATCCCCAAGATCAAGAGAAGACAACATTCACTTGTCCCTATGGCACTTTCGCTTACAAAAGAATGCCTTTTGGCTTATGTAATGCGCCAGGGACTTTCCAAAGGTGTATGTTAGCTATCTTCCATGACATGGTTGAACAAACCATGGAAGTCTTCATGGATGATTTCTCGGTCTTCGGGGATTCCTTCTCTGCTTGCCTTGCCAATTTAGAACGTATGTTAAAGCGGTGCGAAGACACTCGCCTAGTTCTAAATTGGGAAAAATGCCATTTTATGGTAAAAGAAGGCGTCGTGCTTGGACATAAGATTTCGAAAGCCGGTCTTGAAGTCGACCGTGCTAAAGTCGATGTAATAGCTAAGTTGCCTCCACCTTCAACCGTGAAGGGTGTGAGAAGTTTCCTGGGTCATGCGGGCTTCTACCGTCGATTTATCAAAGACTTTTCTCAAATTGCTCGCCCGATGACCCACCTCTTGGAAAAAGATACTCCTTTTATCTTTTCCAAAGAGTGCCTTGACGCCTTTAACTCACTTAAGGATAAGCTAACTAAGGCACCCGTCTTGGTTACCCCTAATTGGGAGCTGCCCTTTGAGTTGATGTGCGATGCTAGCGATTTTGCTATTGGAGCGGTTCTTGGACAAAGAGTGAACAAACACTTCCAACCGATCCATTACGCTAGCAAGACAATGACAGGGGCACAATTGCATTATACGACAACCGAAAAAGAGCTTTTAGCTGTTGTCTATGCTTTTGAAAAATTCCGCCCCTATCTTGTCCTTTCCACCACCATTGTGTACACCGATCATTCCGCGCTGAAGTACTTGTTGACAAAGCAAGATTCCAAACCAAGACTTCTTCGCTGGGTTTTGCTGCTCCAGGAATTTAAAATCGACATCCGCGATAAAAAAGGAGCAGAAAACCTAGCCGCGGACCATCTTAGTAGACTTGAGGATCCATACCAAGGGGATCATCCGACCAAAGAAATCAATGATTCTTTTCCCTTGGAGACCTTAGTGTCTATAAACTCGAAGCCGAATGAAACCCCGTGGTTTGCGGACTTTGCAAACTATTTGGCGGGTGGAATTCTCAAGGAAGGGTTGACGTCCCAGCAAAAGAAGAAGTTCTTTACCGACATCAAGACTTACTTTTGGGACGACCCTTACCTATTCAAACAATGTGCTGATCTGATAATTCGCCGATGTGTTGATGGACCGGCAGCGTCGGACATCCTTGATGCTTGCCACAAAGGACCCACCGGTGGTCACTTTGGTCCCAACTACACCGCAAAGAAAGTGTTTGATTCGGGATTTTATTGGCCCTCCATATACCGTGACGCTCACGATATGGTCAAACGATGTGATGTTTGCCAAAAACAAGGCAAAATCACACATAAAGACGAGATGCCTCAGAATTTCATTCAAGAGTGTGAATTTTTTGATGTTTGGGGTATCGACTTTATGGGGCCATTCCCTTCATCTAAAGGAAACAAATACATCCTTGTAGCCGTTGACTACGTTTCAAAATGGGTAGAAGCCAAAGATTTGCCTACTAATGATGCAAGGGTGGTTTGTAACTTTTTGAAAGCTCTATTCGCTCGCTTCGGTGTGCCTCGCGCCATTATTAGTGATCGTGGGACTCATTTCTGCAATGACCAATTTGCTAGAGTCATGGCTAAGTACGGTGTCAATCATCGTCTTTCCACAGCCTACCACCCACAAACTAATGGCCAGGCTGAAATATCAAACGGAGGTCTTAAGCGAATTCTTGAAAGGACCGTGGGAGAGCATCGTGCCGCATGGGCTGATAAACTCGATGATGCTTTGTGGGCTTTCCGTACTGCTTACAAGACCCCGATCGGCTGTACGCCTTATCGTCTTGTATACGGGAAAGCGTGCCACCTCCCCATTGAGTTGGAGCACAAGGCTTATTGGGCCTTGAAGTGTGCCAATTTTGATATCAACAAAGCCGGTGACCTACGCAAGATCCAACTCAATGAGCTGAATGAACTTCGGAATGAGGCTTATGAAAATTCTTTGATCTATAAGGAAAGAACTAAGCTCATTCACGACTCCAAGATCAAAAACCGAGAGTTCCATGTTGGAGACAAAGTCTTACTTTTTAACTCTCGGTTGAAAATCTTTTCGGGCAAGCTCAAATCTCGTTGGTCCGGCCCATTCACCATTGCCCAAATTTTTCCATATGGTACTCTCGAGCTCGCTCAACCTAATGGACCAAATTTTAAGGTGAACGGCCAACGAGTGAAGTTATACTTTGGTGAGGACACCTCTCACGAGGTGATTCCATCCCTCACCACGTTCCCCATGAACTGAATTTGGGTCGAGTCAGGCTCGTGACTCGGTTATCAAAAACAAGCGCTCCTCGGGAGGCAGCCCGAGTATCTATCCCTTTAACCCCCTAAGTGTAGGGGAGGACCTATTTTGGTCGTTTGTGTTTGTGTGGTGATGTGCTTACAGGGATAAATGCAATCTTGGAAATCTTTGAAGAACCGTGCTCCCGTGTAATCCGAAATCCGGTTCTATCTCTCAACTATCGTGATTCAATTTTCTTCATACTCACATTTGAAATTGATCACTTTAGTCGTCTCTTCCTTAACTTGAGTTAACCAACGTGCACAATGTCATAAGTGTAGGGGAAACTTTTCCCACATGCTTAAACATTGAGGACAATGTTTATCTTAAGTGTAGGGGGGACTTCTATCGAAGTTTTAAGTGGACTTTTCCATGAAAATGCCTTCATTTAACCGGAAAATCCTATTTTTCAACATTTTTCAAATTTTTTTATTAACTTTGGCCATTTAGTCGTAATTTTTAAATTTTTATCGTTGCTTTCTCATGTATATATATCCCGCAATAAAGTCAAAAATATTAATAAAGTGGTGTAGCTAGTTTAGAAGTCTTTGACATATTAGGCCCGTTGCGTTTATTTTGACTCAACCCGAATAGACTTATCCAAGTTTATTCTAGCTAGTATCCTTAACCATGTAGACCTTAATTGGTTTATTAGGCTAAGTGTCCACGAGTCTCATTACTTGAGATTTTAAATTGTGGAGGACGAGAAATGATAGAGTCAATTATAAGTCGGTATTCTTGCGCAAGCTCACTTGGTGTAATTATTTGCCTATTCTCCCATCACTTGCTAATAATTTATCTGCAATAAGTAAGGTCTTACGATTTGAAAAGTTACTTAGCTTCTAGCCCAAGATCGTTTAAAAGTTGCTCGGTAATGATAAGAGTTCATAGCCAAGGCATAACTTATGAAGCGGGGCGCGAAGATTGGCGAGTCCGAAAAGGCCCTAACAAGGCATGAGGATTCAATTTTATTGCTGAAGATCCAAAGTGATGTGAAAAGCATTATTCCTAAAGTCAATATGAAGGATCAAGACTCACGACGAAAAGCAATCAACTCCCATAAAGATCATGGAGAAGTCTATCCGAAAAGACCCTAACAAGGTATGAGGATAAATAGATCCAAGTCCGAAAAGGAGGCGGATCGTTGTATCTCAAAATCCCAATTAGAGATGGAAGAAATAATCATGAAGTCGTGGTCAACAAAGCTGGAGTACCCCTCAAAAGTCTCCAAGTGAAGAAACTCTATTATGATGAGAAGACCATTATCTCAAGAACGTCTCTCGAAGATATGAAGTATGAAGTACATGCCAAATATCGGCCCGAGAAAGGTCTCAAATCGTGAACCAAGTTATGCCAAGATATGAACTTTTTGATATCCCGAGAAGCAGTTTTAAGAGATTTTGTCCTTTAGCTAACTATTGATCAAATCGTCCTACTTTGCTTTCAGCCTTAATAAACTATCGAAATAAGTCCAAAAATGCATCTTCATGATCATTCTAAGACAAAAATAAAATATAAGAGATACAATTAGGAATAAGGGAGTTTAAGCATTTAATTAAGCCATGTGTGTAAGTGTTTGATTTACTAACTTATAATAGCAATGATCTCGTTTTTAAGCTTAGTTTGGGGAACGTGAAACTTGAGGGTGATAAATCTTCGCAACACCAAAGCCCTAATGTAAGTCCTTGATTTCTTTACAAGTTGTTTCCTTCCTTTTGTTTATTTTAAAGTTTTTATTTCTCTCTTAGTAATTTGATTCTTATTTAGTAGTATTTGAATAAGGCCAAGGTTGATTAATTATGAAAAAAATGTAAAATTTGCTTTATCACTAAGCATTGCATGAGGGCATTGCAATGGTTAAGTGTAGGGGATTTGATAGGTGTGTAAACACCCATCCTTTTACCACTTAATTCTGGCTAAAATAAGACCAAAACACGTAATTAATATCATTTGTTTGGAATTATGCGTGGTTTTTGTGTTTATTGTGATTTCAGAGCTAACCGGATGAATATTAAAGAAAACATGGGATTGCACGGGTTTTATCAAGGAAAAAAGACTCAAGATAAAGTCTATTGTCCAAGACGTGCAAAAGATTTGAAGTCACTAGGCCTATTCGAAGATTTATCGAAGAAAAGGACTAAAGACGGAAGATTTTCATAAGTCGAAGAAACTCAAGTCTATTTAACGAAGAAATTAAAAGACGAGTTGGATTTAATCGACAACAAATCCCGAATCAGAATCGAAAACGTCAACTTTTCTGAAAAGACGAGAAGACAAGAAGAAAGGGAGAAAGCCCACTCACCAACCAACCACTAGGAGTATAAATAGACACTCCCTTCACACAATTAGGAGTTAGTTCATTTTTTTCTTTTCCCCAGTTCCTTTGGTTCGTGGTTTTCATCACAAACACCACTAGGGTGTTTGATGATTTTTCATTTTTCTTTTTCAATCTTGTAATCATTGATCATTAACCTTGTTACTCTTCCATTAATTAATCTATTCCATCTTTCTATTCATCTTGTTCTTCATCATTTTTATTGCAAGTTTCTAAGTTTCTTATTTGATTTTAGTTTGATCTTAAAAAGTTGTTGATTTAGTGTTTTTACTGTTGGGATTTATTACGTATGGTATGTTAATGATTATTGGTTAGTTTGGTAAAACCCTTTTAAGTTTTGGAGTTGATTGTGGATTAAACGATCTCCTTGTTCTTCGCTGTTTATTAGACCTGAGTTTCCCAGATTCCGAATAGGAATTTTGGGTTTACCTCTATTCAGAATATTTCAATTATTCCGAGTAGAGGTTGTTTTTCTCCTTTATTCGGAATTTCACAAACTTTCCGAATTGAGCCTTTATTCCGAATAGGGTTTCTCATTTTTCTTTTACTCGGAATATTTTCAATATTCCGCATGATAGCTCCTTCATTTCCTTATTCGGAATGTTTTTCCGAATAGACCATTTTTCCGATTAGAGTGATTTTTCCGCATAAGTAACTATTTTCCGAATAGCTTATTTTTCCGAATAGACTGGATTTTCCGCATGGTATAATCTTTCCGCATAGCCTTACTTTCCGCATAGGTGTTATCATTCCGCATAGCAATCTTTCCGAATAGCATTCTACTTTCCGCATAGCCTCACTTTCCGCATAGGTGTTATCTTTCCGCATAGGGAACTTTCCGAATGGCCATACTTTCCGCATAAGCCCAACATTCCGCATAGGGTATTTTACTGTAAGGGTATTTTTCCAAGTTTTGTTTGTTGCTAGTTTTAAGTTTACTTCATTACCATTTTATTCATTTATCTGTTTAGTAGAATAGAAAACCAAACCCACTTTTTGTCACCAAGAACAAATCATTCCACTTTTAACTGAGATCAATTCGAGAGGATTCCGAGAAATATAATTGAACCCATTGCAAAAGGTATGTATCAAGATGGTATCTTCATCTCTCAGGATAAATATGTGGCAGAAATCTTGAAGAAGTTTGGCTTTTCTCCACATGAGAAAAGGGCTAGTACTCCTATGGATAGAGAACACCCTTCGGGAAAAGTTGGAAATGGAAAAGATATGGATGTCAGGCAGAATAGATCAATGATTGGTTCATTGATGTATCTTACAGCCTCAAGACCTGACGTTATGTTTGTTGTGTGTGCATGTGTACGCCATCAAGTGACTCCCAAAGAGTGTCACCTTCATGCTGTCAAGATAATCTTTAGGTACCTTAGATGTTATCCAGACCTTGGATTATGGTATCCAAAAGATTCACCATTGGAGCTTATTGCATATTCAGACAGAGACTATGGTGGTGATAAATTTGATAGAAAATCCACAACTGGTGGATGTCAGTTTATTGGGAGTAGGTTGATATCTTGGCAATGCAAGAAACAAACAGTGGTGGCCAATTTTACAACTGAAGCAGAGTATGTTACAGCAACTGCTTGTTGTGGGCAAGTCTTATGGATTTAGAACCAGCTGTTGGATTATGGGTATAATTTCATGCATACCAAGATTTTTGTAGACAATAACAGTACTTTATGCATTATTAAAACAAAACACATAGAACTTAGACATCATTTTATAAGAGATTGTTTTGAAAAGGGTTTAATACAACCAGATAGGGTTGACACAGAAGAAAATGTGTCTGATTTATTAACTAAACTTTTTGATACTGGAAGGTTCCAATACTTGGTAACAAGTATTGGAATGATCAACCTCACTTAATATGTGTTTTGGGGTCTTTTGTAAAAGTATGTACAGGATATGCATTGTTATTGGTCTTTTTGAAAAGTTAGATTTTCCACTATATTTGTCTAACGCTGACACAGGTTATCTTAACGCTGATAAGTGTTATCGTGACGTTGTCAGCAACAATGTTAGTTTTGTGGTTTTTGATCTAAGTGTGTAGGCGTTGTTAGCATTGTACCATGGGATACAGTGTTGCTTATGGATCCTTGGAGAATCATTTGAGCATGTTATCATTTATGGATGATGGTTGGAATATTTATATTCCCTTCTTGACATAAATTTCTATATTCATGCATATTATTTGGCAACTTGTGTATCACAGTTTAAGGGGAGGTTTTAGGAACCTTTAGGACTTTTGGGTATTCTTATAATACTCTTATCATAATTCTAGATTGTGTCCACAGGTGAGTATGAGTTAGTTTACTAAATCATGAGGCACTGTAGCATGCAAAGTTGATATACTATGCTGCCAAGACATTTTTGGCCTAGAATTGGATGTGGTCTGTTGGGAGACTTGGGAAGGATTTATAATGGGTTTACCTGGGAGTTACAAGGAATTTTATGAGATAACTTAATTGTTAAGAATTTTGGTTAGCAAGGGACACTGGAGGACTGTTATGTCTATCTTGCATAAGCAAGTGTGCATAACTGGACAGTGCTTACCACCCTATAATAATTATCAATTTATAGGTTATCTTCACTAGGATAAATTACTTTGTTAAGGTCCTTTTTCATTTTTATTACTTTTATTTTTGGACGCTGACAAGTATTTTTCCAAGCGTTGTTATGACCAATTTAGACGCTGACATGGCTTTGGCAAACGTTGACAAGAATATAGCCGTTGGGCGTTGATGGGTTTTTTTTGACCGTTGACACTCATTGGGACCTACCCAGTTGTTATTTTTGACAAATTTTGGGGCCGTAATTTTGGGAGCAGATAACTTTTAATTAATACACAAGATAACTTATTTTCTTTTCAATATTTTCATCATTGTATTTTGCAAATAGTTGCCTAATTTTTGACCAGTCACATGTGCCTATCTCTCCTATATATTTGGCTCCTATTTTTAAACAGAGTACCTCATATTCTTGTTTAACAATTTTCTCCTATAATTCATCTTTCTAAATAATTCACAAACAACTTTGTTCAACAATGGCACCAAAGTTCAAACCCAGTGACTTGGTATTGGGATTCAGGAGTCAGCACAACATGATTGCTTATTTGGAGGCTGATGATACCTTGTTTCCACAATACACCCAGATGGTGGCGTATTTGAATGCATCTTCTATTAGGTATGCTCTTTCTCATGCTCCTCTCATCCCTGTCACTCATATTACACAGTTTTGGAATACTGTAAGTTCCTCAACAATTAATAATGTGACTACATTATCAGCTATTGTTCATGGGCGTACATGGGTGGTTACTGAAGCCTTGGTTTGCCAGGCTTTGCATCTTGATGATGCAGATGGTATAACCACCCTCCCCATTAATGAAATAAAACAAGGACTTCAGGCTTTGGGGTATCCTTTCCCTGATGAGGGCACTTTAAACAAATATCATAAACAAGAGTTTCCCCCCAGCCTGGAAGTGCCTCATACATGTCATCCTTCAATGTTTGAGTCCCAAATATACCGCACACAATGAAATTAATAGATCAATTGCTAGTGCAATTGTGTGCATTCCAAATGGGCAAAACATTAATTTTTCAAAACTGATTTTTGATGGCATGTGTAAAAACAAAGGGAGTAAGATGACTTTGGCTTATCCCAGATTTTTGCAAATGGTTTTTGATGTGCAAAATTACTACACAAGGGATCATGATGATTTTATGCGATCCCTGTGCAAAAGAAAGCTATTTTTAACAAGATGAACTCACCCCCTCACCGTGAATTACCCCTCACCCAAGTTATGCTTGATGTTATTGCAGCAACACAACCCCAACCAGACCCACAACCACAACTTGACCCAATACCAGAACCTTTGCCTTCACCTCAACACATGGAAATTGACCAAGAACCCTTCAACGCTGACACATTAAATGTTGGCGTTGACACAAGTAATCCAGAAGTTGACACCTTTCCTTCACAAACCCAAACACCCCTTAACCTTCAAACTACCTCCCAATCCACATCATCTTCTACCCCACCTGAATATAGGTTGCAAAAACGCCCAAGGACTACTGGAGTGTTCTCCTCTAGTGGTCCTAGCCATGTAGCAGAGAGAACCACCACCACAAGTGTGGTTGGTGCTATGGATGAGGCTGGGACTATTGGTACTGGCTTAGATGTAGGCCAAGACAGTCCTAACACCTTTAAGACCTCATCCATGCCCCATGCAGACTTGGTACAAACAGTCAGTACACAAGGCCTTGAACTCAAGCAATTGAGGGATAGGATTATCATTTTGGAGAATTCTAGCACTAGGCGTGGAGTGGAGGAATCTTCCAAAGGGGAGGATGAGCAGATTAATGTGAGTGATAAAGGCTCACATGATGGAGAATCTTTGGGTGTTGCTGAAGCCCTCACTGCATTGAAGAAGCAACCAGGTTTTGATACATCTCTGGTTACTCCTACAAATTTAAACTTGTCTTTTACAGCTATGTTGGAGCAATTTACAAGAGACGCTGAGACAAGTAATTTGGTCGTTGACAAGCAAAATTTGAACGCTGACAAACCAAGCGCTGACACGAGTAATTTGGGCGCTGACACAAGGAATTTGAGCGTTGACAGACCTGTAGATATGGTTGATGTATTCCAGTCATCAGCAATCATTAAAGAAGTGTCTTCACAAGTATTACCATCATCCTTACCCATCATTGATCCATTAGATAAGGGTAAAGGAATTATGGTAGAATTAGAAGTTCCAAAGGATATAGCACAGGTAGAGTTTGATTCAAGGTTGGCTGCACAACTCATGGAACAAGAAAGGAAGAAGGTTGGTGAATCACCATTTGTTGTCACTTCAGAGGAACAAGAAGGAAGTGATGAAGAAAGTTCAGATTCAAGTGTGATGATAATTGAACAACCAGAAAGACTTGAATATGGTGATGACTTGGCAAGAGAGAAGCTTAGAGAGTTAAAATTGCAAGTAGACTTTGATATGCCAGAAGTAGTTCCGATGTACCATGCTTGGGAGAATAGGATAATGGAGACTCCAGATTTGACTATTTCAGACCAAATTTTGGGATTGGAGATTCTTCTAAGAGTTCAAAGAGACTGCAAGGTTATTCTGAAACATAAGGCTAGCAATGTTTTCTCACTGCTGAAGAGGTATAGAATAGAACTTTATTACATGTTACTGAAATGTTATGGAACTGGATGGACCTTTAAGAAATTGCAGGGATTATCTTTTCAAGAATTGGAGTACAAGGCTTATCCTATTTGGGCAAAAGTGCAGGAAATGAACACTCTTAGACTTCTTTCAGATGAAAGGAAAGAAGAACTTGCAGAAGAGATGGAGATTCAGAAGGCAATGATTGTTCCAAGGCCTTTGAAGAAGGGAGTTCTACTTGAGTTTCCTAAATATCTAAATAAGGTGGTTCCCATTGAAGTTGTTCTTAGAAGGAGCATTAAGCTCTCACCCATGGAAGCTTCAGATATGGTACAAGTGTTAACTCTTGATGCCAGAAACCCTATCATTAGCTATAAAGAGGATGCAAGTGGGTTTTGGAAGATTGGCAGATATGGGAAAGAGGTACACACATTTACTACACTTATGTCTCTCTTTGCAAGTATGGATAGAGAAGACTTGGCAGACCTTTGGAGGTTGTTGATAACCAAGTATGAGACTGAAGCTCCTACTGCAGTCAATGGAATAAAACTTTGGTCAACATTCAAGAGAATGTGTGCACTAGAAGAAGAAGATCCTGTTTGGAAGGATCTTGAGGATGATATCAGTGGTCTTCAATGGCGTTTGTATTTTGCTGAGTATCTTCTTGTAGATGCTCAGTATCCCATGTCCAAAGAAGTTTTGGACAAGATGAAGACAACACAGCTGGAGATTGACTATTCAAGTGACATGGCCAAAGATTTGATTAGGCATGTTTCTTACCAATATGATCAGATTTGTAAGATTCCTCCTAGTTCTTAATTTTTATTCAGAAACTTGATTACTAGAGTAGATATCAAGTTTAGGGGAGGATTGTTGGGAATAAAATGTAGCCAGTCAACTTGAACGCTGACAAGAAGAAAACAAGCATTGAAAAGAAGAAAACAAACGTTGGCAGATCAAGCGTTGACAGGAAGAAGTCAAGCGTTGATAGGTTGAAGACAAGCACTGATAGAAAGATATGGTCTACGCGTGTTATGTTTCTAGTTTGTTTCTAGTAAAGATAGGATCAACATTGTATTTTCTATAATTATCTTTACCTAGAATAGTTGATACGTAGACTCTTGTACAAGGCTTCTTATGTCTATAATAGAAGACCTTTAGGTTATGTTTCATATAAGTTTTTCATACGTTAAACACTTTCATTGTAATCAAGTTCGTTATTATCAATCAAGTGAAAGTTTGTTTTACAACTGGTTGTGTGTGTTCTTGTTTAAGTATTAATTCCGCATAATACTTGAATTGTTTTATACACAACAAAGTTTCTCTACGTGTATAACTTGATCTAATCTCGTTTACACAAGCTAAATCGATCTAAGTTTGGGATCAACAAAGTATTGTCAAGAGATAATCAAAAAGCATGGAATGACTTCATGTGACCCCGTTGGGACACCATTATCAACCACATCGCTAGATGCTGACTTGGAGGGAAATGCCATAGATCAAACGAGATACCGTTCCATGATCGGCTCCCTCATGTACTTGACAGCAAGCAGACCCGATATTCACATGCTACGTGTAACACTCTTAAATTTTGTATCGGGTCAGCGGAAGGGTCAGTAGAGTGTTACGGGATAGCACAATAACTCAAATCATAGACAACGCATAAAAATGGCTGTAGAAGGTTTAGCATACATTCATTCCAATAAAATTTTTAAGTTTACACAAGGTCCCCCAGTTTCATAGTCATACAATTTACAAAACATAGATCGAATGAATATTTTTATTACGTGGGCCATCAGAGTCGATCTCCATCCAAGTTACCTTCAAGCACCTGAGATAAAACATGCGAAAATTATATCAGCGAATGCCGAGTGAATTCATAGAGTTTAATAAAACTGTTATACAAAACAGTTATAGAAAGCAGAACACAAGTATAATATCATAAGTGGGTCCTCGTATTGCTAGTCAGGCAATATATATAAATCAAGTAATACATCTTAAACCGTCCATGAGACCGTAGTCTTAATATTATCGTTAATTGCATTGCATTATATTGTATCGGATTGCATTGGATTATTACTAGCCGCATGACATTGCTACCTTACTATAACAAACAACGGGCCACGAACCCGGTAAACAATTTACCCATCTAAATTAGCGTGTCGTCACAAAAATCAAGCTATGTAAATCTTCTCATACATAAATTCGCTTACTAATGGGACTTTAAGTGACATACCCTAACCAATAATAATCCTTTTCATCTCAATCATTGGGTCATAATATCATTCGGGTCCATATCAATAAACATACCATCGGGACTACTTGTGTTCTATTTTTATCAAAACTAGCATGTTATCTCCCTCGCAGGTTTACAAAACATTTCATAAAACATTTAAAAGAGTGCGAGGCTATGAACTCACCTTGATTAGGAAAGGCGGGTTATCGGCGATGGTACGTGCTTCAATCATGGAAACCAAGACAAATAATACTCGGTCTTAGACTATCGTCAAATGACTTTATAAAAATAATGGTTATGTATATGTGATGATATTATAAGTATGACGATGATCAAGTGGGATTTTATCTCTTCATACAACATTATAGTTGTTATGCGTTATTTAAATTTAGACTAGTTACACTAGTTTTAACTTATTTACATATTAAGGCCCAAAAAGCCCATTAAAAGTCCAATACATTATATTAGTCCATTTATAATTTTAATACCAGGCCTATACTCATATTTTGGGCCCAAGTGGGTTAAGCCCATGAGTAAGTCCATTAGTGTTTAGCCAAACTAGTTTGGCCTAACGGTCCAATAAGGCTACTTTGACACATTATGGTCCATAAGTTATAAAGCTCGGGTTTATCGGTTTTACTTGTCAAATGTACATACATATCAGTATATGAGTTATAAAAATGTTACATTAGACGGGTCCGACCGTCTATGTTTTATTTGGCGAAAACGTTTAATCTTTCGGTTTTAGCCGAAAAAGACGTAAAACTTATATATAGTTTTATAACTTTAGAAAACATTTGAGTCTTTACTTTTATAAAAATGCCATACTTATTTATTTTAGTATACAACTCTTTTTATAATAATTATTATTTGTTAGTGGGTTTTATATATTATTTTATAATAATATTACTTGAGTGCTCTTATTATATTATATAGTTTTATTTACAAATCTGATTATCAAAGTCCATTCCACCATTTTTGGCATATCTTGAGTTCTAAAAGGGGATAAAAGCTCAAATTTGAACAGCATTATCTACATAATATGTGCTACAATTAACTCTATTATAGCTACTGCTCAATCATCCTTTAAATATTTCAAATAATTCGTCCAAAACATATTATACATATTTGTACCTCAATAGTATTTTGATCATATCTTGCTCATTTTAATGATTCCATTGAGTGGCCAACTCACCACATATGTAAAAATCGTATATATAACTATATATTTAATAATCCAAGACATTTTACCAAGTGATCATATTGATACTTACTGTTTTATACAGCCTATGAATCTAACCAAGATTTTAACATCTTTAGTTGTTGATTTTAGTCTTTTTAACCAAATCTATTAACACAAAATCCCCACATAATACTTTGATCATCATTCATCATCATATACATATACATTTATAAAGAAAATACATGATTACATTTACAAAACAACAAGATGATAGAAGAAATGATCTTGTTACCAACCAATATAGTGAAAGGTTAAGAACAAGACTTGGTTTTTGGTAACCAATCTTATGAAATATCAAGAAAATCTTCAAGATCACTAAGTATATGAAACACCTTGAGAAAATCAGCCCTAGAATCCTTTGAAAACTTCTTTTTAGTTGTTAGGATCACCTTAAATCACCATGTCTTCAATGGGTTTTCATCTTATGCAAGTTACACACAAGATTTATGGTAGAAATTTTGATCAATGGTGGTGTTTGATGATGGTTATGGGACGGTAAGGGGAGAGAGTAGAGAGAGATTTGAGTGAGTTTTATTGGTTTGCATGTAGTAAATGGTTTGGTTTAGCTAGTTTTATGTGTTAAGTGGTTTTGGTTATGCACTAAGGACATGTGTCCTTAGTGTGTATGAAAAGTTGACACCACTTTAGTGTGTTGGCTAAGTCATGGCCGCCCATAGTGGGTGTGAGACAAGTGTAAACTTGTTTCATCCCCACTAATTTACGGGTAATCCTTTATTCTAGTTTCCTCGATTTGCGTGCCCTCGGGTCGTTTTACGAAAAACGTTTTTATAAATTATGAATCTACGACACAAAACGAATCCAACGAGATTTTCTCATCACACACTGCTAAACATTTCTTCAGATTAGATACATGGAATGTGTTGTGAACACGATAAAGTTCTTGGGGTAACTCTAATTAGTAAACCACCGGACCTACTCTAGATAAAATCTTAAATGGTCCAATATAGCGGCGATTCAATTTCCCTCGCTTTCCAGATCTTATGACGCCTTTCGATGGCGATACTTTCAACATCACACGGTCACCCACTTCAAACTCCATCGGTTTTGCCGCACATCCGCATAACTTTTCCGTCTACTTCGGGCAGTCAATAGCCGTTTCTTAATCTGAACTATCATCTTCGTAGTCTCTAGGATCAATTCCGGTCCTGTGAGTTGGGTATCCCCAACTTCACTCCAACATACAGGAGATCTGTACTTTCTACCATACAAAGCTTCAAATAGTGCAACCTTAATTGTAACATCCCCAAATTACCACGCAGCGGAATACCACTTTGGGGCGCTACTCATAGCACATCATACACAATCATAGACAACGACCTCAAAAGAGACGTTAAAATAATATAAAACCTTGTCTAAAAGTTTTCCTATCCCAATATATAAAATCAGAGTAGCGTTTAGTCCCAAAAACCGTTACCAACACAACAATCATCAAAGACTTAAAAGTCATTTATTGAATTCAAAGGATGGAAAATAATATAAACTTTAGATAAGTAAGCACCAACTCTCTCCCTGCATGCTCCGCTGCTATCCATCTTGATTACCTGAAATACATGCTTAAAATCATCAACACAACGGTTGAGCAAGTCTATAGGTTTTGCAATTCATCATTTGAACACAAGAATTTTAATCATCTCAAGCTTGTCACACACACAGGTCATATATATATATATATATATATATATATATATATATATATATATATATATATATATATATATATATATATATATATATATATATATATATATATATATATATATATATATATATATATATATATATATATATATATATATATATATATATATATATATATATATATGTATATATGTATATATGTATATATGTATATATGTATATATGTATATATGTATATATGTATATATGTATATATGTATATATATATATATATATATATATATATATATATATATATATATATATATATATATCGATAAATGCCTTAAGCTCATGCAACTGAACGTTAACCAACACGTCAAACCGAGTCACTTACGGCGCCCCTACAACAGGTAATATTGTCATATACCAACGACCTCTTATACATTATATCCCTTTCAGGTGATCACAAGGATACATACCCTAGGATAAGGCTGTCAAACCAAATAGATCTATCAAATGTATTAGTGTTTACCTCGCAAGGTAATTAACAGTTCATTAAATTCAGGGACTTCATAAGACAATGTTACTTAGGCATTTATCATCATATCCGGGTCCAACATACCGAAAACAACTTGTTTTCATTTTATAAAACAGCATGTATTCCCCCTCGCGGGTTAAAAATTATTTACAAGATAATATAAAAGCGAGGCTATAGACTCACCTGATATAGCTATCACACATTTATCGAGGAATAAACATCCAATAGTCGATACAAGACTTCACGAGATATCAGTCGCTCGTTGCTCGAGAACGAGATGCCCAACGTTCGTCATATGACCGAACGAGACCTATAATGACGAGACGCGTCTTAGGTTCGAGACTATACATAAGTCATACATATATGTAAATAGTTCATTTTAGTAAGTTTGGACATTGTATAAGTTTTATAAAATTCTTCATAAGACTTTGATAACAATCTACCATGTATTATCCAATTATGACCTTGAAGCCCAATAAAGCCCATTAGTGACCCATTGCAAGTTATTATGACTCTAGTCCATTTCAATCTCAGTATTAAATGTTATAAATCTCAGGCCCAATAATGGCCTAATAGCCATTATAAGTGTATGTTTGGCTTTTGTGGCCCAAATCAACTTAATAAGCTTTTCGGGTTCTAAAATGCCTCCAAACAATGTCCACTTAATATCTCACGTTGGTCGGGTCTCGGTTCCCTAATTATCAGTATACAAAGAGTACAATTCCCGACAAGTGGGTCATACCACTTCGGGTTTTTATAAAAATCGACACTTTTACGTTAACTCAGTGTGGTTGAATTCTTACAATTTCCCGACACGCCTTCTAGATTAGATCGTTTCTCCTAAACCGTAAATAATCTTGATTAGTTCTTTTTACCAAATTAATTCTTAACTTATGTAGTTTACTTATTATAAGTTCAATTGCCCTTAATTTATATTTATCATTGCTCATTTACCCATTTTGTCACATAGAAACGTTGGCTGTTTTAGACAGCCGACTTTGTTTCTACCATTTTGGCCGCCATTTACAAACCGTAAAGAACTGGTGGACTATCCAATTGATTCTAGTTCTTCATAATTTTATCTACAACCCATAGTATTACATTTTTCAATGGTTTTGAGTTCTTATAAGACTTTTCAGTCCGTCTACACAGCATGTTCAGATTTTACACTATTTACTATTTCGGCCATATCTAATTCATCGGGTATCGTCACGAGACGAGCGACCCGGCCAAATCACCACAAAACAAAGGGCTAAATCCCTATATTTCTGTCCAAGGTCCAATACCTACTGATCTATCCAATATTCCACGTTTTGCTACTGGTCCAAATAAATAAGTTACATTCATGATAAAGGGCTTGTTTAAGTTACTTTCTATGATTGAAAATCCATATACAATGTCCATTAACACCCAATAAACTATTAAAATCTCATTTTCAATAAATAATTATATAAACATATTATACAAAGTAACTTTTACAAATGAAATTAAAAAATAAGGTGATAACAAAATCTCTTACAAGGATGATGATCAAAATAGCTTATAAAACCATTGTCATCAATCCAACCTCCAAGCATGTAATATACTTATTTATCCCAACATAATCACATGCAAGAATCATCTTAATTCAACCCCAAATCATCCTTATAGCTCCTTAGCTAAACCTTATTCAAGCTTGTTTTGATGGAGACCAAATATTAATGTTTGTAACAATCATACACATGTGATAAAATTATTTTAGCTAGAACTTGAATGAATTTGGTTTTGATGCATAATTTTGGACGGCAATGTTTAGTGAATATAAGGATGAGATTGAGATTTTCTAGTTACTATGATAAATTAGTGCTAGTTTAACCTTATATATGTTTCATGAGACAAAAACATGTGTCATCAACATGATATTTGATAACAATAACAAGGCACGTAGCACCTTGCTATCTCCGCTTCAAAGAGTGAGTGTGGGGTGAGATGTATATTAAATCTTGTCCTACGATTTTCAAAAGCGGGTATTATTGAAACCCGATATTTTAAAAGTTACACGATTAGAAAGTTACACGTTAAGCATGAAAAATAAACTTTCAATATAAAATAACAACATCGACATTTGGAGAACATTTATATTTCGATATATAAATGAGCAATAAGATTTAATAAATATTAACGCGTATATAAACAAACTACGCTTAATGGTTTAGCGTAAATTACAAAGAATACTCATAAAACGAAAAATTAAAATGACGAGAATAGAAAATATTTATATGTCATAACGGGGATATTTACGATCGATGAGTGACATAAATTTTCCAATAAATAATAATTGACACGTATTCGATACGCTAATGTCCTACACTCGCTGCTTTGCCTCCGAGAAATCAATATTATTCGTCAAAAGAACATGACAAATAAAAGTCGAGTAATAAATATTGGTCTGAATACTAGTAATAGTATTAGAACTCGGTCTAAATGTTGATTTTTATGTACGGGTTATTACATCATCTAACCCTTTAGGAAGCGACGTCCTGACGCTTAATTCGTCTCAGTAGTCTTCAGTCTAACAGTGAAGAGTGAAAAACAAGCAAGTCAGCGTCTAGGTTTCCATGGAAGGTCAAAAGATATTATATGGTACATGTTCTCCATGATCGAACGTCATTGGACAAAGCCGTCTCAAGTTCTCACAACTTACGATCATTCGACTGGATCACATACCATATAAGTACCTAAAAAGCAAAGGTCGAACATAAACATCGAATATAAATCTCCACTGTTGATCATCGAGAAAACCTTGAATGAACCCTTCGATAATAGCAAGTAAAATTATAAAATCTTCACGTCCACGATAAGTCGCCGTTGATAACTTGATCCTCAGTCAATCCACAATTACACGCTTAAATCCTGGTGACGCTTAAACAAGTCGCCTATTCTCAGAACGGTCAACGGTTCTTAACGATTAGCTTATAAAGCTCGCGATCATCGAGACACATTAGAAATGGTCCATCGAAATAAATCGCAACTCGAGAGAAGTCCAACGGGTTACTCATACATAGATGATAATCGACGATCATCATAATGACGACGGCACTGAACGATTCACAACAACAAAACACGATTCGAAGGAAGACGTACGCACACCAAACATCCACAAATCGAGCCAGACATACTTCGGCCCACTCATTTATAACTCCTTGTCTACATCAAAAGGCGCCCCCTCCATGTATACAAGAGTTTATAAATTTATGGTTCGGAAACTTATAACTTTCTTGTTCAAATGAAAAGGCGTCCCAATCCATTTCAACGAGATGATTATAAGTCATCCTACTCAAGTATTACTATCTCTCAACACGATAACATATCCAAATAGCATAGTAAATACAAGGTGTCAATAACCTTACATCATGATTAACGTATTCAAACGTCCCATTCCATTTGAATAAGGAAAACACAACAATAAAAGGTCTAGAGGTTTAAAATTTTCTTATTCAAATGTCCCAACCCATTTCAATAAGACAACCTTAAACGACTCATACTTGGGCGACTAAAAATATCTATATCTAAATGTCCCATTCCATTTAGATACAGGGTATTAAGTCACTCAACCGAATGACTACTATGAGCATATCATTGTTGTACCCAACTATATAGTTGGTTTGGACACATATATAATTTGGGTCCAACATTGGCATCCTCCTTTTCGCCAATAAAACGTAGTCATATAAAATCAAATCACACGTCGCATTACATAGAAGATGTCGCCTCGGGTAAATGATTCTTAAAAATCAGAAGAAGTTCTCAAAACACGAATATCACATCAATCAATTATGTTTCGAAACGAGATGTCCTAAAATGGCACATCACGATACGATGATAACAATCGAAATTAAACAAGTTGATATGTGATAGCTTATGAAAAAATATATACATACTCAAAGTATCAATTGAGTTTCATACTCGTATTTAGATAATACATAATCATCAAGATCGGTAATTTGCGATGAGGTTAAATCCGATACAAAACCGTATTATAAAATGTACGACAATCATTCAAAGACCATTGCTTCATGCACAATGCCTTTAAATACCACCGTATATTCATCCATATACATATTACCATTCCTACATACACATAGGTTCACATAATCACAATCAATCATAAAGTAATGCAAGAATAGCCTTACCGGAGCCATGCGGAATAGTTGCGTCCTTAAAACTTTTTAGAACACACCAAAGTTATAGTTTAGGTTTTTCAAAATCGACCTAGTTCTCTATAACTTGTGGATCTGATTACCATTTTGTAACACCCCCAAATTACCACGCAGCGGAATACCACTTTGGGGCGCTACTCATAGCACATCATACACAATCATAGACAACGACCTTAAAAGAGACATTAAAATAATATACAACCTTGTCTAAAAATTTTCCCATCCCAATATATAAAATCAGAGTAGCGTTTAGTCCCAAAAACCGTTACCAACACAACAATCATCAAAGATTTAAAAGTCATTTATTCAATTCAAAGGATGGAAAATAATATAAACTTTATACAAGTAAGCACCAACTCTCTCGCTTCATGCTCCGCTGCCATCCATCTTGATTACCTGAAATATATGCTTAAAATCATCAACACAACGGTTGAGCAAGTCTATAGGTTTTTCAATTCATCATTTGAACACAAGAAATTTAATCATCTCAAGCTTGTCGCACAGACAAGTCATATATATATATATATATATATATATCGATAAATGCCTTAAGCTCACGCAACTGAACGTTAACCAACACGTCAAACCGAGTCACTTACAGCGCCCCTACAACAGGTAATATTGTCATATACCAATGACCTCTTATACATTATATCCCTTTCAGGTGATCACAAGGACACATACCCTAGGATAAGGTTGTCAAACCAAATAGATATATCAAATGTATTAGCGTTTACCTCGCAAGGTAATTAACAGTTCATGAAATTCAGGGACTTCATAAGACAATGGTACTTAGGCATTTATCATCATATTCGGGTCCAGCATACCGAAAACAACTTGTGTTCATTTTATAAAACAACATGTATTCCCCCTCGCAGGTTAAAAATAATTTACAAGATAATATAAAAGCGAGGCTATAGACTCACCTGATATAGCTATCACACATTTATCGAGGAATAAACATCCAATAGTCGATACAAGACTTCACGAGATATCAGTCGCTCGTTGCTCAAGAACGAGATGCCCAACGTTCGTCATATGACCGAACGAGACCTATAATGACGAGACGCGTCTTAGGTTCGAGACTATACATAAGTCATACATATATGTAAATAGTTCATTTTAGTAAGTTTGGACATCGTATAAGTTTTATAAAACTTTTCATAAGACTTTGATAACAATCTACCATGTATTATCTAATTATGACCTTGAAGCCCAATAAAGCGCATTAGTGACCCATTGCAAGTTATTATGACTTTAGTCCATTTCAATCTCAATATTAAATGTTATAAATCTCTGGCCCAATAATGGCCTAATAGCCATTATAAGTGTATGTTTGGCTTTTGTGGCCCAAATCAACTTTATAAACTTTTCGGGTTCTAAAATGCCTCCAAACCATGTCCACTTAATATCTCATGTTGGTCGGGTCTCGGTTCCCTATTTATCAGTATACAAAGAGTACAATTCCCGACAAGTGGGTCATACCACTTCGGGTTTTTATAAAAATCGACGCGTTTTACGTTAATTCAGTATGGTTGAATTCTTACAATTTCCCGACACGCCTTCTAGATTAGATCTTTTCTCCTAAACCGTAAATAATCTTGATGAGTTCTTTTTACCAAAGTAATTCTTAACTTATGTAGTTTACTTATTATAATTTCAATTGCCCCTAATTTATATTTATCATTGCTCATTTACCCATTTTATCACATAGAAACGTTGGTTGTTTTAGACAGCCGACTTTGTTTCCACCATTTTGGCTGCCATTTACAAACCGTAAAGAACTGGTGGACTATCCAATTGATTCTAATTCTTCATAAATTTATCTACAACCCATACTTTTACCCTTTTCAATGGTTTTGAGTTCTTATAAGACTTTTCAGTCCGTCTACACAGCATGTTCAGATTTTACACTATTTATTGTTTCGGCCATATCTAATTCATCGGGTATCGTCACGAGACGAGCGACCCGGCCAAATCACCACAAAACAAAGGGCTAAATCCCTATATTTCTGTAACCTCTAAGATATGCATCACAAAATACTACAAAATCTTCACTTCCATCGGGTAGTGATAGAATTGGTGCACTACATAATTTTTGCTTCAGTATCTAAAATGCTCCATCTTCTTCACTTCCCCAAATGAAAGGTTTATTTTTCTGAGTTAGCTTGGTCAGGGGTTTAGCTACTAAAGAAAATTCTTTAATGAATCGTCTATAATAGCCAGCCAATCCTAAGAACTTTCGCACCTTCTTGGCGTTGTCGGTGCAGACCAATTCTTAATGGCTTCAACCTTTGTTGGATCAACATGAATTCCATCTTTGTTAATCACATGACCAATAAATTGCACATAGTCCAACCAAAAATCACATTTTGAAAACTTATCATACAACTTTTCATCCTTTAACAAATTCAAGATAATCCTTAAGTCTTCTCCATGTTCCTCTTTATTCTTAGAATAGATTAGAATATCATCAATAAACACGATCATAAATTTATCCAAATAGGGTTTGCACACTCGGTTCATTAGATCCATGAATACCGCAGGTGCGTTAGTTAGCCCAAATGGCATCACTTGAAATTCATAGTGTCCATAACGAGTTCTAAATGCAGTTATAGGAATATCTTCTTCACGGACGCGTAGTTGGTGATATCCAGACCGCAAATCTATCTTAAAATACACACTAGAGCCTTGTAGTTGATCAAATAAATCATCAATACTTGGTAAAGGATATAGATTTTTGATTGTCAACTTATTCAACTCACGGTAATTGATGCACATACGGAAAGATCCATCCTTCTTCTTAACGAACAAGACTGGAGCTCTCCAAGGTGACGAGCTCGGTCGAATAAAACCTTTATCAGACAACTCCTTGAGTTGTTCGGATAATTCCTTTAATTCAGAAGGTGCTAATCGGTAAGGCGCACGTGCCACCGGTACAGCACCAGGAATTAGATCGATTCGAAACTCGCCTTGCCTTATCGGCGGAAGTCCGGGTAAATCATTGGGAAATACCTCAGGAAATTCATAGATAATAGGTACATCTTCAATCGTTTCTTCTTAGACTTATTCTCGATCACTTGAGCTAAGAATAGCTCGCAACCGTTCATGATGTACTTTTGGAATTTAATACATGAAACGATTTTCAAACGGGATTCACCTCGATTACCATCAATTACTAACGTCCTATTCCTAAGAGGAATCTTAACCTTCTTTTCTCCACATAAAATTGTAGCATTATTCAACGATAACCAATCCATACCAATAATAATATCAAAACTACCTAGTTCTATCAACATCAAATCAATCGGAAAGGAATGGTTTAAGAGATTTAGAGAGCATCCTTTTAACAACTTATTAGTTTTTACCAATTTACCATCAGCCAATTCTACTTCGTAACTGGTATTTATCTCAACAGGTTCAATGTCAATAAGGAAACTAAGTTTAGTAGATACAAAGCTCCTATCAGCACCCGAATCAAATAAAGCAACAACATAATGATTGTTGAGTAAAAACGTACCAGTAACGACATTCGGATCCTCTTTCTTAACCTCAACCGTTCCAAGTTGATAAGCACCACCCTGGGGGTTTCTTCCAGGTCCAATCCTTTTCAACTTGGGGCAATCCGATTTCTTATGACCCTCTTCACAACAGTTGAAGCAAATGGCTCCCCTCTTACACTTTTCCACTTTGTGTCCTAGCTTTCCACAATTTCGGCACTTCCAACAGTCGCCAACATGCCTCTTATTACCACACTTAGGACACTTTTCATCATTGCGTGGTGTGTTGTTGGTAAGAGCATTTTCATTCCCCTTTCTTTGATTTTGACGGCGATTAAAATTCTGCCTATTATCACCTCGACCTCCACGATCACCTTCACCCTTTCTTTTCTCACCAGCATGTGCTTCATCCTCCTTGTCCTGGATTATTTGTCCAATGAGTTGGTAAGTCATTCGAACAGCATCATCAATGGTGAATGGTTTTGATGATGTCACATCCCCTCGGATATTCTTGGTCAACCCTTTAATGTATTGTTCAATTCGGATCTCTTCGGGTTCCACCAATCGAGGACACATCAAGGCCAACTCATGGAATTGGTTAGTGTAGCTATCAATGTCCACACCTGTCATTCTCAGATGAATCAACTCTTGTTCCAACCGTATAATCACACTACGGGGACAGAACTCAGAGTCATCCACTTTTTAATTTCAGCCCAAGGAGTAGTATTAGCAACATCAATGCCCATAAAATCAATTCTCCCATTCCACCAAGTCAACGCACGACCTCTAAAGTAGCCATAGCAAAAGTCACCTTATCCTCCTCCTTACACTTACTAATTTGAAACACCGACTCAATCTTCTTAATCCACTAGCTTAATCCTACAGCACCTTCAGTTCCATTAAAAGGGAGCGGTTCACACTTCATGAATGTCACATAAGTACAACCACCGACTTCAGGCTCATTAGGTCCAAGTCCTCCTATATTTCCTCCAGCATTAGCATTCACATTCACATTAGTACCACCAATTCTACTACCGCCAGCTCCACTACCGCCAGCTCCACTACCGCCAGCTCCATTTCTAGCATTTGCCATAAATTCAGTCATAGATGCGGCAACTTGTTCCGCAATGATCCTACGCACATCATCCTCAGTCACAGCTCTGTTGGGCGGCATGGTTCAATAATTGCACAATTTCAAAGTATATTAAGCATTCACCCAATGAGGGATTTATATAAGATGGATTGAATTCATAATCAAGATACAAATAAGGCACAATATGGAATTCAAGACAAAGATACATATTTCATTAGATTATAAACAACCACATCGTCTTAGTGAACATTCCACATCAAAATTTCTAGCACTATACAGGCCCAAAATTCGTGCCAGATCTACTAACCAATATGTCGGTTTAGTTAAAGTTTACAAAAGATACAAAAGATACTACTAAAGATAGACTGGTCTACTGAGAACTGCTAGAAGGTCCATCATCCATCGTCTTCGGTTTCTTCCTCGGACGATCACAAGACACATCTTCAGCTGGGCGCTTACGAATCACTCCTTTCTCGACCATCTCAGTATAAAACCTACTGTTCCAACCAACAGATATATTCAACTCTTTTTATGCCTTCTCACGCATTGCACGAGCCACACTCAACTGAATCTCCATCGTATTCACCTTTTTCTTCATCTCGGCATACTCACCACTTTCCAACACATACAATCTCCTAAACGCCTCATTCAAACCACACTCCACATCAGTCGAACCCAAATCAAGTAACTCCTGCTCTTTCTTACCAATCTTAATCTTCGACTCCAATAAAGCAACATTAGTCTGAACAACACCTAAACCAATCTCTGTCACACGACCTTGATCACGAGAAGCATCTAAATCACGTCTCAAGGCCCAAGGTGCAAGTCCATCAATATGAGCCTCTCGAACCCTCGACGACTCTCCTATCACATGCCTACGGGTAGCAATCCCATCAGTACCATCAGGTGCATCATCATCCTCATCATCCTCTGATTCAGACTCAGATTCATACGATTCAGACAATTCATCTCTAAGTAACTCGAACTCACAACGGACCAATCAACTAGAGGGGGTAAAAGCTCACCATCCTCTACATCGTAAGGGAAAATAAGCTCAGCCTGATCATCATCAACCTCGTCATCTATCCCTACCTCCTCCTCGACATCCTCGTCGTCATCCTCATTACCTACATTATCTATCCCAATCTCATCATCTTCCTCAATACCAACATTATCATTATCATTCTCTACAACATCAACCTGAGGGGTAATTTGATCTCCTAGTCCTATCTCGGGCTCAGATCCTCAAATGGTTCCTCCTCTTCATCATCCATATCTTCCACTACATTATAATCCACTAAGTCTAAGTAAGGGTTATCATCTACGTTAGGTTCGGGAATAACATGGTTCTCTATGGGAATATTAGGGTCAGTCATGACAATCTGCATTATAATATATCTCGTATTAGCATAAAAATAACTATTAAACAGTTACATACTGAATATATATATATATATATATAGATATATATATATATATATATATATATATATATATATATATATATATATATATATATATATATATATATATATATATATATATATATATATATATATATATATATATATATAAATTATATATATCAAAATATATATCTTCTCAATAAGGCTTGTTGGTAACATCGGAGATCTTTGGCACCGTTATAGTCAAAATATTTTTCAAACATTTTAAGAAAAATGTTTATAGTTAAAAGATTTTGAAATGTTTTATTCAAAACATTGGTTTTAAAAATCTTTCCTTCTCTATAACGAGAGCTCTGGTAACAAACTATAACACTCTCAAATTTCGTATCAGGTCAGCGGAAGGGTCAGTAGAGTGTTACCGGATAACACAATAACTCAAATCATAGACAACACATAAAATTGGTTGTACAAGGTTTAACATACATTCATTCGAATAAAAGTATTAAGTTTACACAAAGTCCCCCAGTTTCACTGTCATAAAGTTTACAAAACATAGATCGAATGAATATTTTTATTATGTGGGCCATCAGAGTCGATCTCCATCGAAGTTACCTTCAAGCACCTGAGATAAAACACGCGAAAACTATATTAGCGAATGCCGAGTGAATTCTTAGATTTTAATAAAACCGTTATACAAAACATTTATAGAAAGCAGAACACAAGTATAATATCAGAGGTGAGTCCTCGTATTACTAGTCAGGCAATATATATAAATCAAGTCATACATCTTAAACCGTCCATGAGACCGAAGTCTCAATATTATCTTTAATTGCATTGCATTATACTGTATCGGATTGCATTGGATTATTACTAGCCGCATGACATTGCTACCTTACTATGACAAACAACGGGCCGCGAACCCGAAAAACAATTTGCCCATTTAAATTATCGTTTCGTCACAAAAATCACGCTATGTAAATCTTCTCATGCATAAATTCGCTTACCAATCAATGTGGCACGACGTGGATCAACCGTCAAGACGCGAACTTGGGTGATCTTCCCCAAATAGTACTATTATATGCATAAGCGTATACCGAATCCCAGTAGTTCACAATTCATGCTAATGGGACTTTAAGGGACATAACCTAACCAATAATAATCCTTTTCGTCTCATTCATTGGGTCATCATATCATTCAGGTCAATATCAATAAGCATACCATCAGGACTACTTGTGTTCTATTTTTATCAAAACTAGGTTGTTATCTCCCTCGCGGGTTTACAAAATATTTCATAAACCATTTAAAAGACTGTGAGGCTATGAACTCACGTTGATTAGGAAAGGCAGGTTATTGGCGATGGTGCGTGCTTCAATCACGGAAACCTAGACAAATAATACTCGGTCTTAGACTATCGTCAAATGAATTTATAAAAATAATGGTTATGTATATGTGATGATATTATAAGTATGATGATGATCAAGTGGGATTTTATATCTTCATACAACATTATAGTTGTTATGTGTTACTCAAATTTAGACTAGTTACACTAGTTTTAACTTATTTACATATTAAGGCCCAATAACCCATTAAAAGTCCAATACATTATATTAGTCTATTTATACTTTTAATACCAGGCCTATGCTCATATGTTGGGCCCAAGTGGGTTAAGCCCATAAGTAAATCCATTAGTGTTTAGCCAAACTAGTTAGGCCTAACGGTCCAATAAGGGTACTTTGGTCCATTATGGTCCATAAGTTATAGAACTCGGGTTTATCGGTTTTTACTTGTCAAATGTACTTACATATCAGTATATGAGTTATAAAAATGTTACATTAGACGGGTCCGACCGTCTATGTTTTATTTGGCGAAAACGTTAATCTTTCGGTTTTAGCCGAAAAGACGTAAAACTTATATATAGTTCTATAACTTTAGAAAACATTTGAGTCTTTAATTTTATAAAAATGACATACTTATTTATTTTAGTATACAACTAATTTTATAATAATTATTATTAGTTAGTGGGTTTTATATATATATTTTATAATAATATTACTTGAGTGCTCTTATTATACTATATAGTTTTATTTACAAATCTGATTATCAAAGTCCATTCTACCATTTTTTTCCATTTCTTGAGTTATACAAGGAGATAGAAGCTCAAATTTGAACAGCATAAACTACATAATATGCGATACAATTAACTCTTTTTTAGCTACTGCTCAATCATCTTTTAAGTATTTCAAATAATTCGTCCAAAACAGACTATACAGATTTGTACCTCAATAATATTTTGATCATATCTTGCTCATTTTAATGATTCCATTGAGTGGCCAACTCACCACATATGTAACAATCATATATCTAACTGTATATTTAATAATCCAAACCATTTTACCAAGTGATCATATTGATACTTACTGTTTTATACAGCCTATGAATCTAACAAAGATTTTAACATCTTTACTTGTTGATGTTAGTCTTTTTAACCAAATCTATTAATAAAAAATCCCCACATAATACTTTGATCATCATTCATCATCATATACATATACATTTATAAAGAAAATACATGATTACATTTACAAAATAGCAAGATGATAGAAGAAATTATCTTGTTACCAACCAATATAGTGAAAGGTTAAGAACAAGACTTGGTTTTTGGTAACCAATCTTATGAAATATCAAGACCACCTTCAAGATCACCAAGTATATGAAACACCTTGAGAAAATCAGCCCTAGAATCCTTTGAAAACTTCTTTTTAGTTGTTAGGATCACCTCAAATCACCATGTCTTCAATGGATTTTCATCTTATGCAAGTTATACACAAGATTTATGGTAGAAATTTTGATCAATGGTGGTGTTTGATGATGGTTATGGGACGGCAAGGGGAGAGAGTAGAGAGAGATTTGAGTGAGTTTTCTTGGTTTGCATGTAGTAAATGGTTTGGTTAGCTAGTTTTATATGTTAAGTGGTTTTGGTTATGCACTAAGGACATGTGTCCTTAGTGTGTATAAAAAGTTGACACCACTTTGGTGTGTTGGCTAAGTCTTAGCCGCCCATAGTGGGGGTGAGACAAGTGTAAACTTGTTTCATCCCCACTAATTTATGGGTACTCCTCGATTCTAGTTTTCTTGATTTGCGTGTCCTCTGGTCGTTTTACGAAAAACGTTTTTATAAATTACGAATCTACGGCAGAAAACGAATTTAATAAAAATTGTCTCATCAAAACGGAGTTCAAAAACGTAAATACGTAAACCTAGGGTTTCCGGTTTAGTCGTAAAGGACGTTAAATTATGCATGTAAGCCCTATTTTCAACCCGTAAATTGTGAGTTCATAAACCAACATAAAAATAAGTTTCAAAATAATATACGAGAAAATAATTTACTACCTGAAAATGTCAGATTGTCACACTACGTGTTATTGTGCACGATATCAAGCACGACCCACTGAAAAGCACCTCAAGGAGGTTAAACGGATCTTTCGGTACCTCAAGAATACTGTGACAATCTAACATTTTCAGGTAGTGAAATATTTTCTCGTATAATATTTTGAAACTTATTTTTGTGTTGGTTGACGAACTAACAATTTACGGATTTAAATTTGGGCTTACGTGCATAATTTGGCGTCTTTTACGACTAAACCGGAAACCTTAGGATTACGTATTTACGTTTTTGAACTCCTTTTTTGATGAGACAATTTTTATTGGATTCGTTTTGTGACGTTGATTCATAATTTATAAAAACGTTTTTCGTAAAATGACCCGAGGGCACGCAAATCAAGAAAACTAGAATCGAGAAATACTTGTAAACTAGTGAGATGGGACAAAACACATTGTCCCACCCCACTAGCATGGTATGGACGGCCAAACATGACACCACACCATCAAGGTGGCATCATGTTAACTAAACTTACACAAGTGTAAGCCTTAGCTTACCCTTTAAGCTAACACATTCCACTTAACATCAAAACTAGCTACTTGTTTCATTATACCATTTACTTACATGCAAATTTCTCTCAAAATCCTCTCAACTCTCCTCCCTTTTCCGTCCCAAATAAGTCAACAAACACCCTCTTTGATCTCTTCTAGCCATAAACCACATGTTTACTAGTTCTATTAAGGTGTTCTCTTGAAGCCTTGATCATTTGGTGGCCATATCAACAACTTTGGAGGTGATTTGCTTGTGTCCTAGGGCTGATTTTCCAACCTATGTTCTTGATATTTGATGGTCTTGGAGATACTTGTTGTGTTCATCAAGTTCTTGTCTTCCTAAAACAAGAAATCCACTTGGATTGGTAAAGAAGATCATCCTCTCCATTTTTCTCTTGTTATTTTGTAAAGAACAAATGTATTTTCTTTCATTTTGTATATTTATATGATGTATATATGATGATAAAAATGTTGTGTGGGGATCAAGTGTTGATAAATATGTTTATAAATGATGATAACGATAAGAAATGAAGCTAAAATCTTGATTATTTAGTTAGCTGTATAAAAACAGTAGATAACTAAAATATGAACTGATAAAATTGCATGGTTTGATCCATTTACAGTAAGTAGATGATGTTATACACATGTGAGAGTTGGACATGCAATGGAATCAAAATAATGAGTGAGATATGATCAAAACAAGTTAGGTGGTATAATCTGAATAAGCAGTTTTGTAAGGACTGTTAAGGCAGGTTAAACTCAAAATGGGCAGTAGCTATAACTAAGTTAAATGTAGCACATATTATGAAGAACATGTAATCCAAAAATGAGCTTCTAATTCATTATAGAACTCTAGATATGTTAAAAATGGTGAACATGAAGTTAAAAATCAGATTTTTGGAAATAATGTTTATTATTATTATATAAGCACTCACATTATAATGTATAAAATGTAAAAATATAAACCCACTAACTTATAAAACTTATTTATATAAATGTATAAAAGGTTAATTAAATGGGTAAATTATATAAATGGTGGTAAAAATAATATTTATAAGTAATAAAAACTATAAACTTGATTTTTACGACTTTTTCGGCTATCGCCGTAAAATTAACGTTTTTCGCCAAATAAAACTTAAACGACCAAACCCGTCTAATGTAAAGTTTATAAAAGTCATATACTGATGTATAGATAACTAAGACAAGTAAAAACCGATAAAACCCGAACTATAAGAATTACGGACATTTACGAGCTAACTAAACATATTGGACTAATAATTGGACTTAATAAGATAAAAACTTGTAAAAAGAACTTATTGGGCTTAACCTATTTGGGCCCAACATGGAAAGTATATATACTGATAATATAGGTATAAAATGGGTAAAAACATGTTAAAGAACTTATAAAAGGCTTAATGGACTTAAAACGTGAAAATAGGTAAAACTAGCAAACTAGTAAAACGTTACCAAAACGTAAACACTAAATTGAGTAAACAAGGATGTATAAACCCACTTGAACATCATCATATGTACAAAATCATCATATGTATATTGTTATTTTGATAAAAGTCATTGGACCGAGTCTAAGACCGATTATTATTTATATAGGTTTCCGTGACCGAAGCACGCCCGTAGCCGATAATCCGCCTTTCATTAACAACGTGAGTTCATAGCCTCGCACTCTTTTTAATGTTTTTATAAAATGAATTGTAAACCCGCGAGGGAGATAACATGCTAGATTTTTATAAAAATAGAACACAAGTAGTCCCGATTGTATGCTTAATTATATGGACCCGAATGATGCTATGACCCTATATACGAGACTAAAAGGATTATTAGTAGTTAGGTTATGTCACTTAAAGTCCAATTAGCATGAATTGTGAACTACCGGGATTTGGTAGACGCTTATGAATTTGATAGTACTATTTGGGGACGATCATCCCAGTTCGCGCCTTGACGGTTGATCCCCGTCGTACCACATTGATTGGTAAGCGAATTTATGTATGAGAAGATTCCATAGCGTGATTTTTGTGACGACACGCTAACTTAGATGGGCAAACTGTTTGTCGGGTTCGCGGCCCGCTGTTTTCATAGTAAGGTAACAATGTCATGCGGCTAATAATAATCCTAATCCAAATAAAAATGTATCCTATATATGATAACGACGCTATTAACGATGAATATATTACCTATCATGGTAATATAGAGACTACGGTCTCATGGACGATTTAAGATGTATGCTTGATTTATATATTGCCTGACTAGCAATATGAGGACTTACTTCCGATATTATACTTGTGTTCTGATTTTAAATGATTGTAAATGATTGTTTTTATATAACGGTTTTTATTAAACTCTAAGAATTCACTCGGCATTCGCTGATATGATTTTTGCATGTTTTTATCTCAGGTGCTTGAAGGTAATCCGGATGGAGATCGACTCTGATGGCCCACATAATATTAAAAATGTTCATTCGATCTATGTTTTGTAAACTTAATGACCTGTATAATTTGGGACCTGTTGTACACTTTTAAAACTTTTTATCGAATGAATGTTTGTTAAACCTTGTACAACCGTTTTTACGTGTTGTCTATGATTGGAGTTATTGTGCTATCCCGTAACACTCTGAAATACCCTTCCGCTGTACCGATACGAAAAATGAGAGTGTTACAGTTTGTGACCAGAGCTCTCGTTGTAGAGAACAAAAGATTTTAAAAACCAAAGTTTTGAACAAAACTTTTCAAAATCTTTTGACAATGAACATTTAAGAAAATATTTGAAAAATCTTTTGACTATAACGGTGCCAGAGATCTCCGACGTTACCAACAAGCCCTATTGAGAAGATATATATTTTGATATATATAATATAATTTATATATATGTATATATCGTGATTTTATTTTGTAATTGTTTAACTAGTATGTTATCCTAATACGATATATATATATAAATGCAGATTGTCATGGCTGACCCTAATATTCCTGTATAAAACCATGCTATCCCCGAACCTAATATAGAAGATGATCCTTATTTAGACTTAGTAGATTATGATATCGATGATGAGGAGGAACCATTTGAGGATCCCGAGCCCGAGTTAGGACTAGGAGATTAGATTGCTAATACTCGGTTTTTACACCTAGTATGAAAGTTCGTTCCAAATCTTTTCGAATTGAAAACCGGTCTTAAGTGCGACTCAATTGTCTTTTGGTGAATCAATAGAATGGTTTGGTTTGTTTTAAACTATTTGCAAGTAATTAAAGTGTCGTTTAGTAAAAGTGGAAGAATAAAGATTAATATTAAAAGTGACGAATAAAAATAAATGCTCATAAACTTAAAGGTGACAATGGAAAAGTACTAACTCACTAAATAAAGCTAACACTTGGAAAATTACTAAAAGAAAGTAAGGTTAGAGTATCAAACAAGTGCAACAATCGGAATGGGCCCAAAATGAGTCCCGATCGGAATGTTTTCCGATCGGTTGATCGGAAAGTGGTGGGACAGCGATCGGAATAATGGATTAAGGCTGCTAATCGGAATGTTACACAAGAGCATCAATCGGAGTACGCAGAAACACTTCAATCGGAATGTCGAAAAGTGATACCGTCGGAATACTTGCAAAACAACCCAATCGGAAAACGGGGCAAATGCCTTACCGTCGGAATACTTGACCAATCGGAAAGGGGTTTTACCACCCTTTCCGAAAATAATGGGAATCAGTTAGGGGGCGCACCCGGTCGGAATACCCAATCGGAAAGGGGCTTTACCACCCTTTCCGAAAATTGTGGGATTTTGGGAAAGCTAGGAAATAAGCTAAGTTCAATAAGCTAATATCCAAAACTTATCAATCCGAATACTTAACCGAATCAAATAAGCACTTATCTCAACTTATTCAACTCGAAATTAAGCAACTTTTTAGATCAAACAATAAAAACATAAACTTTTTAATAAAACTTTTTAATAAGAAAAATAAGCTAATCATAAAAATAAGCCAATAAGCACAAAAGTCTTAAAGCTTAATCAAATGAAAACTTACAAGATGATCAAAAGATTAACTTTTTAGCACGACATCAATTTAGAACAACACGGATCTTATGATATACGCACCAAAATCAACCTTAAATCAAAGAAAAGTAGAATGAGATTAAGGATCTAAAGCTTAAAATAGAACTTGATTAATAAAAATAAGCAATACAAAGTGTTTAATCTTGAAAGATTAAAAGAAAAAGATGAACTAGTGAGAGAAAGTTTAAGACTTTCTCTCTCTAAAAACTAGAGAAAACAAAAAAAAGTGAAAATTAACTAAAAACTCTAACCCCCTTCCTAATGACTATTAGGAAGGTATTTATAGGGAAGGTGGAAGGAGTGCATGTGTTGCATCTTCTTTCTTGCTTTCTTCACGTTTTCTCGACTCGACTTTAATTCTTCGTCTTTGTCGTCTCGGGATTTGAACTTGTCTTTTAATTTTCTTCTTCTATTAGACTTAAGTTCTTCGACTTCGTTAAACTTCCGTCTTTTGACTTTTTCTTCGATAAATCTTCAGAATAGGCCTTGGACTTCCGTTCTTTTTGCACTCTTGATCTTTTGACTTCGTCTTTTCCCGTTTTCTTAAATAAAAGCCCGTGAAAGCCCGTGTTTTCTTCCTTTTTCATATTTTGGTCCTAAAACACAATAAAAACACAAACCACGCATAATTCCGACTTTTACGACATAAATCACACGTTTTGGTCTTGTTATTATTGGAAATAAGTGGTAAAAGGATAAGTGTTTTCACACTTATTAAATCCCCTACACTTGACCATTGCAATGTCCTCATGCAATGCATTAATTTTGAAGCACGGTTTACATTTTTCATCATAAATAACCCACCTTGGCCTTTATTATAAAGATAGAGATAAGTAAAGAAATTAAAAACTTACATTGGGTTTTGGCGGCCATGAACGTTTATCATCCTCAAGTTTCACGTTCCCCATACCAAGCTTAAAAACGAGATCATTGTTATTATAAGTTAGCAAACTATCATGAACTCATGTGGGCCAATTATTCACTTAGACTCCCTTATCCCTAGGTGTATCTCTTATATTTTATTTTTGTCTTGAATGATCACGAGGATGCATTGTTTGACTTATTTCGATAGTTATTTAGTCCGAAAATAAGGTGAACGATTTAATCAATAGTTAGCTAAAGGACCAAATCTTTTAAAACTGCTTCTCGGGATATCAAAAAGTTCATATCTTGGCATAACTTGGTTCGCGATTTGAGACCTTTCTCGGGCCGATATTTGGCAGCGACTTCATACTTCGAATCTTCGAGAGACGTTCTTGAAATTATGGTCTTCTCTTCATAATAGGAATTTCTTCACTTGACGTTTTTGAGAGATTCTTCATCTTTGGACCACGACTTCTTCATTTTTCTCCAATCTTTATTTTGGACTTTGATATACAACGATCCGCCTCCTTTTAGGACTTGGATCTATTTATCCTCATACCTTGTTAGGGTCTTTTCGGATAGATTTCTCCATGACTTTTGGGGAGTTCTGGCTTTTCATCGTGTGTCTCGATCCTTCATATTGATTTTTGATAAATGATTCTTCACATCACTTTTTGGATCTTTAGCAACAAAATGTAGCCCTCATGCCTTGTTAGGGCCTTTTCGGACTCGCCAATCTTCGCGCCCCGCTTCATAAGTTATGCCTTGGCTATGAACTCTCGTCATTACCGAGCAACTTTTAAACGATCTGGGGCTAGAAGCTAAGTAACCTTTTAAATCGTACAACCTTATTTATTAGCAGATTAATTTATTAACAAGCGGAGGGAGAATAGGCTCATAATTAACTCACATAAATTCACGAAAGAATACCGAACTTATAATTGACTCTATCATCTCTCGTTCTCCACAGTTTAAAATCTCAAGGAATGAGACTAGTGGATGCTTAGCCTATTAAATCAAAGTTTTGGGTTTTCGAGTCGCCTATAGGATCTTGCAATTTCTTAGACTTTTTCAAGTTTAGAAATCGCGTGTTAAAGTTCCCTTGATAAACGACTCTCTAGGATCAATTATAGGAACTTGCGAAAAGTTCTTGTTCTTAACCCGTGAGAGTTAAGACTTTCGCGTTTTATAGCTCCCTATATAAAAGCCTAGCAAAACTTGACTTAAACACGTTAAGGATACTAGCTAGAGTAAACTTAGGCAAGTAAACTCGGGTTGAGTCAAAATGTTCACGACTAAGAAAAATCTAAAACTACTTTATTAAAAATTTATTCTAGCAAAGGAAACATAACAAATGCAAATATAACTATACAACTAGGCCAAAATAGATTAAAAATTTTGAAAAATGTCGAAAAATCAAATTTTCTGGTTAAAATGAGGGCAAATTCATGGAAAAGACCACTTACTTCGATAGAAGTCCCCCCTACACTTGAGATAAACATTGTCCTCAATGTTTAAGCATGTGGGAGTAAACTCCCCTACACTTAGGACATTGTGCACTTTGTTTACATCTTGCTAAGGGAAGGACAACTAAAGTGAATTTAATGTGAACATATAGAATATGAAATATTGAATCACAAGAGTTTAGGATAGAACCGGGAAGATGGGAACACGGTATCACAGTTCGTCAAAAGTCATCAAGATGCTCTCTGAAGCTTTAATCCCTGCACAGCACAAGAAACAAGACAACAAACATATGCGGGGCTCCCCCTACACTTATTATGAAAGCATAAAAGGATAGAACACGGGTTGCCTCCCGAGAAGCGCTTGTTTTTGTTCACCGAGTCATGAGCCTGACTCGACCCAATTTTAGTTCATGGGAAACGTGGTGAGGGATGGAACCATCTCCTGAGAGATGTCCTCACCAAAGTACAGTTTCAAACGCTGGCCATTCACCTTGAAATTGGGACTATTCGGCTGAGAAAGCACAATGGTCCCATACGGAAAGACTTTGGCGACGGTGAATGGACTAGTCTAGCGGCTCTTCAACTTGCCAGAGAAGATCTTCAACCGAGAGTTAAAGAGTAAGACTTGATCACCAACGTGGAACTCTCGGTTCTTGATTTTAGCATCGTAGATCATCTTCGTCTTCTCCTTGTAGATCAGCGAGTTCTCATAAGCTTCATTCCTCAGTTCATTTAGCTCGTTGAGTTGAACCTTGCGATGATCACCGGCTTTGATGATGTCGAAGTTAGCCCACTTCAAGGCCCAGTGCGCCTTATGTTCCAGCTCGATGGGTAGGTGGCAAGCTTTCCCGTACACAAGACGATAGGGTGTACAACCGATCGGGGTCTTGTAAGCAGTACGGAAAGCCCACAGAGCATCATCTAACTTATCGGCCCACGCGGCACGATGCTCTCCCACAATACGCTCCAAAATTCTCATCAAGCCACGATTGGAAATTTCGGCTTGCCCATTGGTTTGGGGATGATAGGCGGTGGAAAGACGGTGATTGACACCATACTTTGCCATGACTCGTGCAAATTGATCGTTGCAAAAATGAGTCCCGCGGTCACTGATGATAGCACGAGGAACGCCAAATCGAGCGAAAAGCTGCTTCAAAAAGTTCACAACCACCCTCGCATCATTCGTAGGAAGAGCCTTAGCTTCAACCCATTTAGAGACATAGTCGACGGCGACGAGGATGTATTTGTTCCCTTTGGAGGATGGAAATGGCCCCATAAAGTCGATGCCCCATACATCAAAGATTTCACATTCCTGTATGAAATTTTGAGGCATCTCATCCTTATGTGTGATCTTGCCTTGACGTTGGCAAGCATCACAATGCTTAACCATTTCGTGAGCGTCACGATAAATGGTGGGCCAGTAGAATCCAGAATCAAACACTTTCTTAACGGTGTAGTTGGGACCAAAGTGACCACCGGTGGGTCCTTTGTGGCAAGCTTGGAGGATATCGAAAGCTGCCGGTCCATCAACACATCGACGAATAATCAGATCAGCACACTGTTTGAATAGATAAGGGTCATCCCAAAAGTAAGTCTTAACATCGTTCAAGAACTTCTTCTTTTGTTGGGATGTTAACCCTTGGATAAGAATACCACCCGCTAAGTAGTTTGCAATGTCCGCAAACCACGGGGTGCCATCAAGATTGAGATTTATAGACATTAAGGTCTCAAGGGGGAAAGAGTCATTAATCTCTTTGTTCGGATGATCCCCCTGATATGGATCTTCAAGTCTGCTCAAATGATCCGCGGCCAGGTTTTCGGCTCCCTTCTTGTCACGAATTTCAATGTTGAATTCTTGAAGGAGCAAACCCCAGCGAAGAAGTCTTGGCTTAGAATCGTTCTTAGTCATCAAGTACTTCAACGCGGAATGGTCCGTGTATACGATGGTGGTGGATAGAACAAGATAGGGGCGAAATTTCTCAAAAGCATAGACAACAGCTAAAAGCTCTTTTTCGGTTGTCGTATAATGCAATTGAGCCCCCGTCATTGTTTTGCTAGCATAGTGGATTGGTTGGAAGTGTTTATTCACTCTTTGGCCCAAAACCGCACCGATAGCAAAGTCGCTAGCATCGCACATCAATTCAAAAGGCAGCTCCCAATTAGGGGTAACCAAGACCGGTGCCTTAGTTAGCTTATCCTTGAGAAGATTGAAGGCTTCGAGACACTCTTTAGAAAAGATAAAAGGAGTATCTTTTTCCAAGAGGTGGGTCATCGGGCGAGCGATTTTAGAGAAATCTTGAATGAATCGACGATAGAAGCCCGCATGACCCAGAAAACTTCTCACACCCTTCACGGTTGAAGGTGGAGGTAATTTGGCTATGACATCAACTTTAGCACGGTAGACTTCAAGACCGGCTTTTGAGATTTTGTGTCCTAGCACAATGCCTTCTTTGACCATAAAATGGCATTTTTCCCAATTCAGAACAAGGCGAGTGTCTTCGCACCGCTTAAGCATACGTTCCAAATTGGCAAGGCAAGAAGAGAAGGAATCCCCGAAGACCGAGAAATCATCCATGAAGACTTCCATGGTTTGCTCAACCATGTCATGGAAGATAGCCAACATGCACCTTTGGAACGTCCCGGGGGCATTGCATAAGCCAAAAGGCATTCTTTTATAAGCAAAGGTGTCGTAGGGACAAGTGAATGTTGTCTTCTCTTGATCTTGGGGATCGATGGGTATTTGAAAATAACCCGAGAAACCATCCAGAAAGCAGTAATATTCATTACCCGCTAAACGTTCAAGCATTTGGTCCATAAAAGGTAGAGGGAAATGATCCTTTCTCGTGGCATCATTGAGTTTGCGGTAGTCTATACAAACTCTCCACCCAGTAACGAGACGGGTAGGAATTAACTCGTTGTTTGCATTGGGCACAACGGTGATTTCGAATTTCTTAGGCACACAATGGACTGGACTAACCCATGGTGAATCCGAAATAGGGTAAATCATACCCGCATCAAGAAGTTTGATAACCTCTTTTTTGATGACTTCATGTATTTTAGGATTCACCCTTCGTTGACTTTGAATTGTGGGCTTAAAGTCGTCCTCCATGAGAATTTTATGTGTGCAGAAGTGAGGATCAATTCCACGGATGTCAGAGATTTTCCAAGCGATAGCGCGTTTATGCTTCTTCAACAAAGCGACAAGTCGGGCTTTTTCGTCTTCCTTCAGGTCCTTAGCGATGATGACCGGTAGCTTCTCGTCGTCTTCCAGAAAAACGTACTCAAGATGAGGAGGTAGATCCTTAAGCTCGAGAGTAGGAGGATCCTAAATAGATGGTGAAACTGACGATGGATCATCATTAATCACCTCTTTAGGAGCAGGAGGAGACAACGGGTCCTCATTGAGAAGTCTCTCAATAGTACGAATATCTTCATCCCAATCGGTGGACAAATTATCATACTTAATATCGAGAGGACCCAAACTAGCTTCGAAATCATCCAAGTCACTTTCTCCAAAAGGAGTCAATGCTGGAGCAATTGAGGCAACGGTCTCAACATTGGGTAGAGAAGGAAGAGTACTTTTGCAAGCATCATGAAAATGTTCTTCACAAGCCTCATTGAGAACATCAATAGCATTAACACTCTCATATGAATAAGGTTGCTTAGAAATCTTACCCATGTTGAAGACAATTTTATCGTCACCAACTCTCATGATTATTTCGCCTGCGGCTACATCAATGAGAGTGCGACCGGTCCTCAGGAATGGACGTCCAACGATTAATGGAACACGAGGGTCCATCTCGTAGTCAACGACGACAAAATCCGCCGGGAAGGTGAATTTATCAACGCCAACAAAGACATCTTCGGCTATCCCCACTGGATAAGCAACCGTACGGTTGGCTAATTCCAAAGTCATTCGTGTGGGGACTAGCTCGGGGAGAGATAATTGCTTCCAAACACTTAAAGGCATTAAGTTTATACTGGCACCTAGATCGGCTAGGGCCATGCAATTCTCTACTCCCGGGAAGTTGCAAGGAATCAAGAAGCGACCCGGATCACCAAGTTTGGTGGGCAATTTCCTTAAGAGCACTGCGGAGCAGTTCTCATTATGTTGGGTCTGAGCAATGTCAAGAAGCTTTTCTTTATCACTTAGAAGATCTTTAAACATCTTAGCGTATTTGGGCATGTGAGCGAGAGCCTCGGCAAAGGAGATGTTAAAATACAATTGTTTAAACATTTTAAGAAAGTTTGAAACCTGAATATCGTCCTTGCTCTTTTGCTTTTCTTTCCTCAACCTTGAAGGATAAGGTATATTGGATGAAGAAGAAGACTTTAAGGGAATAGGATCACTCACAACCACGGGTGGTGGGGAAATGGGGATAGAAGGGGAAGGAGGTGGAGAAAGTTGCTCTTTTTCCTTGTTCACAATCACGGGTGGAGGTGTAGGAAGCTCGGGTTCCATATAACCTTTTCCACTACGAGTGGTGATTGCTTTCATCTCCCCTCTTGGATTCGCAACGGTATTACTCGGAAGAGTACCCGAAGAAGAGGGTTGATTACTTTGGATGAGCGAACCAATCATATCACGAAGGTGAAGAGCTTGATTGTTAAAAGAGTTTTGCATGTTGGCATTAATATCATTGCTGTGTTTGGCCATGTCATTCCTTAGCTCGGCTCGAATATCGCTCCCTTGTTTCACCATGTCATTCTTCAAGTTGACAAATTGACTCTGAAGATTCGTCACCATCTCACGATTAGTCTTCATGAACGTCTCGACGTCTTGGTTTACGGCCATCGGTTGATTGAGAGGTGGAGCTTGAGAATTTCCTTGAGTTGGGTATGGGTTTCTTTGGGATTGATATTGATTTTGAGCACGAGGTTGGGATTGGTTGTTTCAGTTGTAGCTTTGTTGTTGGTTTTGGTTTGAAGGAGGGAAACCAGGAGGAGCAAGATAATTGTTGGAACGATAACTTAGCAAGCCACGGTCTCCTTGAGGGCGAGCTTGATAGCTGCCCGTGGGATAAGTGCCGTAAGCTGCGTTAACGTTTTCAGAATAATTGCTTTGGGTAGAAGGACAATCATTATAAGAGTGAGGGCCACCACATGTGTCACAAGAAATAGCAACAGCTTTAACTTGTTGAAAGTGGTTTGTGGCCATGGCCATGAAATTCTTGTTCATTTCAGCGAGTTGTCGAGAAATTTCAGACATTTCAGGATTGGAGGTAGTAGAAGAAACATTGACTCTCGAGTTAGATCTTGAGGATGCGGATGAATCCCAATTCTTGTGGTGAGTAGTCATGTTTTCGATCAACTCTCGGCACTCCTCCGGTCTCCTTTTCATAAAAGTACCACCGACGGCGGCATTGATCGTGTCACGATCACGAAAGGTGAGACCATTGTAGAAGGTGTCAATGAGAGTGACGGGGAGCATATTGTGATTAGGACAGCGGTCGATCAAATCATTGTAGCGTTCCCAAGCATCGAAAAGCGATTCATCATTTTCTTGCATAAATCCACTGATTTGGTTACGAAGGCTAGTGACCATGGATGGGGGAAAGTAGCGCGATAAAAAGCGTTGAGTCATGTCGTTCCACGTATGAATAGAATTCTTAGGAAGACGGTCAAACCATTTTTCGGCATGGTGAGAAAGCGAGTGTGGAAATAGTTGAAGGCGAAGGTCATCCATAGAAACACCGGAGCACTTCATGCTTTGGGTCATGGTAATGAATTTGTCGAGGTGTTTGTTGGCATCATCATCCGGAATTCCACGAAATGGGTTCGTTTGCACTTGTTGTATCATGTGATGCTTCAACGAAAACTCCTGAGCCGTGACGTGCATAGGCGCAATCGGGCCTCCGCGTCCGTTCATGGTGGGTTGGCACAATTCCTCCATGGTTCGTAAATCAGGTAGATGGACATTGTTGTTGTTGTTGTTGTTATTATTCAAATTGTTTTGAGGTGGGTGATTATTGTTGTTATTAACACCAGCCATATCTAAATCTTCAAGAGTCTCGAGCTCAGAATAGTTGGAAGATCTAGTACGCATACACCTGCAGAAGAAAAATATACACAAGGAATATCTATATAATCTTTTTGGTTTTTATAGGTTTTTTAATGTTTTTGTATTTTTGAAGAGTTTTATATTGTTTATGGATTTTTGGAAATTTTTATAGCAATAAAAATAACGTTCAAAGAACGGATCCCAAAATTCAATGCGTCTCTCACTAGAAAACGTTTATCTTAACGAAAAGAGCCGGCAGTGGCGCCATTTAATACTCGGTTTTTACACCTAGTATGAAAGTTCGTTCCAAATCTTTTCGAATTGAAAACCGGTCTTAAGTGCGACTCAATTGTCTTTTGGTGAATCAATAGAATGGTTTGGTTTGTTTTAAACTATTTGCAAGTAATTAAAGTGTCGTTTAGTAAAAGTGGAAGAATAAAGATTAATATTAAAAGTGACGAATAAAAATAAATGCTCATAAACTTAAAGGTGACAATGGAAAAGTACTAACTCACTAAATAAAGCTAACACTTGGAAAATTACTAAAAGAAAGTAAGGTTAGAGTATCAAACAAGTGCAACAATCGGAATGGGCCCAAAATGAGTCCCGATCAGAATGTTTTCCGATCGGTTGATCGGAAAGTGGTGGGACAGCGATCGGAATAATGGATTAAGGCTACTAATCGGAATGTTACACAAGAGCATCAATCGGAGTACGCAGAAACACTTCAATCGGAATGTCGAAAAGTGATACCGTCGGAATACTTGCAAAACAACCCAATCGGAAAACGGGGCAAATGCCTTACCGTCAGAATACTTGACCAATCGGAAAGGGGTTTTACCACCCTTTCCGAAAATAATGGGAATCAGTTAGGGGGCGCACCCGGTCGGAATACCCAATCGGAAAGGGGCTTTACCACCCTTTCCGAAAATTGTGGGATTTTGGGAAAGCTAGGAAATAAGCTAAGTTCAATAAGCTAATATCCAAAACTTATCAATCCGAATACTTAACCGAATCAAATAAGCACTTATCTCAACTTATTCAACTCGAAATTAAGCAACTTTTTAGATCAAACAATAAAAACATAAACTTTTTAATAAAACTTTTTAATAAGAAAAATAAGCTAATCATAAAAATAAGCCAATAAGCACAAAAGTCTTAAAGCTTAATCAAATGAAAACTTACAAGATGATCAAAAGATTAACTTTTTAGCACGACATCAATTTAGAACAACACGGATCTTATGATATACGCACCAAAATCAACCTTAAATCAAAGAAAAGTAGAATGAGATTAAGGATCTAAAGCTTAAAATAGAACTTGATTAATAAAAATAAGCAATACAAAGTGTTTAATCTTGAAAGATTAAAAGAAAAAGATGAACTAGTGAGAGAAAGTTTAAGACTTTCTCTCTCTAAAGACTAGAGAAAACAAAAAAAAGTGAAAATTAACTAAAAACTCTAACCCCCTTCCTAATGACTATTAGGAAGGTATTTATAGGGAAGGTGGAAGGAGTGCATGTGTTGCATCTTCTTTCTTGCTTTCTTCACGTTTTCTCGACTCGACTTTAATTCTTCGTCTTTGTCGTCTCGGGATTTGAACTTGTCTTTTAATTTTCTTCTTCTATTAGACTTAAGTTCTTCGACTTCGTTAAACTTCCGTCTTTTGACTTTTTCTTCGATAAATCTTCAGAATAGGCCTTGGACTTCCGTTCTTTTTGCACTCTTGATCTTTTGACTTCGTCTTTTCCCGTTTTCTTCAATAAAAGCCCGTGAAAGCCCGTGTTTTCTTCCTTTTTCATATTTTGGTCCTAAAACATAATAAAAACACAAACCACGCATAATTCCGACTTTTACGACATAAATCACACGTTTTGGTCTTGTTATTATTGGAAATAAGTGGTAAAAGGATAAGTGTTTTCACACTTATTAATTGCCCCTCAGGTTGACTTAGTAGAGAATGAGATTGAGAATGTGGAGATTGAGAATGTGGATATTGAGAATGTAGAGATTGAGAATGTGGATATTGAGAATGTCGATATTGAAAACGATGATGAGATTGGGTTAGATAATTTAGGTGATGAGAATGACGACGAGGATGTCGAGGAGGATGTAGGTATAGACGTTGAGGTTGATGATGATGAGGAAGATGAGCTTATTTATCCGTATGATGTTCCAGAGGGCGAGCCTTTGCCCCCACCAGTTTGTTTGTCTGATTCTGAGGATGAGTTACCTAGGGATGAAATGTTTGAATCGTCTGAATCTGATTCTGAATCAGAGGAGGATGAGGATGACGATGCACCTAACAGTACTGATGGTATTGCTACTCGTAGACGTGAGATAGGAGAGTCGTCTAGTACTCGAGAGGCTACTCATATTGATGGTCTTGCACCATGGGCCTTGAGACGTGATCTAGATGCTTCCCGTGTTAAGAGTTGTATGACAGAGATTGGATTAGGTGTTGTTCAGACTCAGGTTGCTTATTTGGAGTCGAAGACAAAGGTTGGCGAGAAAGAGCGAAAATTGCTTAGTTTGGATTTGAGTGATGTAGAACGTGGTTTGAATGAAGCTTTTAGGAGGTTATCGGTGTTGGAAAGTGGTGAGTATGCTGCTATGAAGAGAAAGGTGAATTCTATGGAGATTCAGTTGAGTGTAGCTCGTGCGATACGTGAGAAAGCAGAAAAGGAGCTGAATATATCCGTGGGATGGAACAGTAGATTTTATGCTGATATGGTTAAAAGAGGAGTAATCCGTAAGCGCCCAGCTGAAGATGTGTCTAGTGATCGTCCGACGAAGATTTAGAAGGTGATGGATGATGGACCATCTGGCGGTTCTCAGTAGACCAGTCTGTATTTAGTAGTGACCTTTATATCTTTTGTGCTTTTGTAGCTTTGACTGAACCGACTTGTTAGTAGTAGACTTGGCACGAATTTTGAGTGTATATAGTGCTAGAACTTTGATATGGGATGTACTAAGACAATACTTTTGTTTCAGATCGAATGAAATATGTATCTTGTCTTGAATTCCATATTGTGCCTTATTTGTATCTTAATTATGAATTCGATCCATATTATATGAATCCTTTGTTGGATGAATGCTTAATACTTTGAAATTGTGAAATTATAGAACTATGCCGCCCAAGAAGGCTGTGACTGAGGATGATGTACGTAGGATTATTACGGAGCAAGTTACCGCATCTATGACTGAATTTATGGCAAATGCTAGAAATGAAGCTGGCGGTAGTGGAGCTGGCGGTAGTGGAGCTGGCGGTAGTGGAATTGGCGATACTAATGTGAATGTGAATGCTAATAATGTGAATGCTAATGCTGGAGGAAATGTAGGAGGACTTGGAACTAATGCACCGGAAGTTGGTGGCTGTACTTATGTGACGTTCATGAAGTGTGAACCTCTACCTTTTAATGGAGCTGAAGGTGCTGTAGGATTAAGCCAGTGGATTGAGAAGATTGAATCGGTGTTTAGGATTAGTAAGTGTAAGGAGGAAGATAAGGTGACTTTTGCTATGGCTACTCTTAAAGGTCGTGCGTTGACTTGGTGGATCGGGAGAATTGCTTTCATGGGTCTTGATGCTGCTAATGCTACTCCTTAGGCTGAAATTAAGAAGTGGATGACTTTAGAGTTTTGTCCTCATAGTGTGATTATTAGGTTAGAACAAGAGTTGATTCATCTGAGAATGAAAGGTGTGGACATTGATAGTTACACGAACCGATTCCATGAGTTGGCCTTGCTATGTCCTCGATTGGTTGAACCCGAAGAGATCCGAATTGAGCAATATGTGAAAGGGTTGACCAGGAATATCCGGGGGGACGTGACATCATCGAAACCACTGACCATTGATGATGTTGTTCGAATGGCTTACCAACTCATTGGACAGATAATTCAGGATAAGGAAGATGAAGCCCGTGTTGGTGAGAAAAGAAAGGGAGACGGTGAGCGTGTGGATAGAGGTGATAATAGGAAGAATTTCAATCGCCGTCAGAACAAGAGAAAGGGGAATGCAAATGCTCTTACCAACAATGCACCGCGCAACGATGATAGATGTCCTAAGTGTGGCAACAAGAGGCATGCTGGCGACTGCTGGAAGTGCCGAAATTGCGGAAAGCTTGGACACAAGGTTGAAAGGTGTAAGAAGGGAATCATTTGCTTCAACTGTAATGAAGAAGGTCATAGGAAATCGGAATGCCCCAAGTTGAAAGCGATTGTACCTGGAAGAAACCCCCAGGGTGGTATCTACCAACTTGGAACAATTGAGGTGAAGAAAGAGGATCTGAATGTCGTTACCTGTACGTTTTTACTCAACAATCATTATGTTGTTACGTTATTCGATTCGGGTGCCGATAGGAGCTTTGTATCCACTAAATTTAGTGCCCTTATTGATATTGAACCTGTTGAGATAAGTACCAGTTACGAGGTGGAATTGGCTGATGGTAAATTAGTGAAAACTAATAAGCCATTAGAAGGATGCTCTCTAAATCTCTTAAACCATTCCTTTCCGATTGATTTGATGTTGATAGAATTAGGTAGTTTTGATATTATTATTGGTATGGATTGGTTGTCGTTGAATAATGCTACAATTTTATGTGGAGAGAAGAAGGTTAAGATTCCTCTTAGGAATAGGACGTTAGTAATTGATGATAGTCGAGGTGAATCCCGTTTGAAAATTGTTTCATGTATTAAAGTCCAAAAGTACATCAGGAACGGTTGTGAGTTATTCTTAGCTCAAGTGACCGGGAATGAGTCTAGGGAGAAACGATTGGAAGATGTACCTATTATTTGTGAATTTCCTGAGGTATTTCCTAAAGATTTACCCGGACTTCCACCGATAAGGCAAGTAGAATTTCGAATCGATTTAATTCCTGGTGCTGCACCGGTGGCACGTGCGCCCTACCGATTAGCCCCTTCTGAATTAAAGGAGTTATCTGAGCAACTTAAGGAGTTGTCTGATAAAGGTTTTATTCGACCGAGCTCGTCGCCTTGGGGAGCTCCAGTCTTGTTCGTTAAGAAGAAGGATGGATCTTTTCGTATGTGCATTGATTATAGGGAACTGAATAAGTTGACAATTAAAAATCGATATCCTTTACCTAGGATTGATGTTTTGTTTGATCAACTGCAAGGATCTAGTGTGTATTCTAAGATAGATTTGCGGTCAGGATATCACCAACTTCGCGTCCGTGAAGAAGATATTCCTATAACTGCATTTAGAACTCGTTATGGACACTATGAATTTCAAGTAATGCCATTTGGGTTAACTAACGCACCTGCGGTTTTCATGGATTTAATGAATCGAGTGTGCAAGCCCTACTTGGATAAATTTGTGATTGTGTTTATTGACGATATTCTAATCTATTCTAAGAATGAAGATGAACATAGAGAACATTTGAGGATTGTTTTGAATTTGTTGAAGGATGAAAGGTTGTATGCTAAGTTTTCGAAATGTGATATCTGGTTAGATTCTGTGCAATTTCTTGGTCATGTGATTAACAAAGATGGAATTCATGTTGATCCTGCAAAGGTTGAAGCTATTAAGAATTGGTCTGCACCGACAACGCCAACGGAAGTGCGACAGTGCTAAGGATTGGCTGGCTATTATAGGCGATTCATTAAAGAATTTTCTTTGATAGCTAAACCCTTGACTAAGCTTACTCAGAAGAATAAACCTTTCGTTTGGGGAAGTGATGAAGATGGAGCATTTCAGACATTGAAGCAAAAATTATGTAGTGCGCCAATCTTATCATTACCCGACGGGAGTGAAGATTTTGTAGTGTATTGTGATGCATCTCTTAGAGGTTATGGAGCTGCAGAGAGAGAAAGTGGTAGCTTATGCTTCGAGGCAATTAAGGAAGAATGAGGAGAATTATACTACTCATGATCTTGAGTTAGGAGCTGTAGTCTTTGCTCTTAGGTTGTGGAGACATTATCTGTATGGCACCAAGTGTACGGTATTCACCGATCACAAAAGCCTAGAGTATATTCTCGACCAGAAGGAATTGAACATGAGGCAACGAAGATGGATAGAGTTGTTAAGTGATTATGATTGTGATATAAAATATCACCCAGGAAAAGCCAATGTTGTTGCTGATGCGTTAAGTAGGAAAGATAGAGAGCCTATCAGGGTGCGTTCTCTAGTCTTGACCGTGCACAATAATTTGCCTGAGCAAATTAGAAATGCGCAAATAGAAGCTTGTAAGAAGGAGAATTTTGTTAATGAAGGGTTCCGAGGAGAAGGAGATCCTTTAGAGGTTAGAGCTGATGGAGTGAAATGCTTAAGAGGTCGTATGTGGATACCTAAGTTTGGAGGCTTAAGAGATTTGATTATGTTAGAATCCCATAAATCTAAGTATTCCATTCATCCGGGATCTGATAAGATGTACCATGATTTGAAGAAGTTGTACTGGTGGCCGAATATGAAAGCTGACATAGCTATGTATGTTCTTCAATGCTTGACTTGTGCTAGAGTCAAAGCGGAACATCAAAAGCCATCAGGACTACTTCAACAACTAAAGATTCGTGAATGGAAGTGGGAGCGAATTACAATGGACTTTATCACCAAGCTTCCTAGAACATCATCTGGAAACAATTCGATTTGGGTTATTGTCGATAGACTGACCAAATCAGCACACTTCATTCCGGTTAAGGAGCAGTTCTCACTGGAGAAGCTGACTCGAATATACCTTGATAATGTTGTATGCAAATATGGAGGGCCTGTATCGATCATTTCAGATCGAGATCCTAGATTCGCATCGAATTTTTGGAAATCTCTCCAAAGATCTTTGGGAACGAATCTCGATATGAGCACTGCTTATCACCCCCAGACTGATGGGCAGAGTGAAAGGACGATACAAACACTGGAAGATATGTTGAGAGCTTGTGTGTTAGACTTTGGTAAGAATTGGGATAAACATTTGTCGTTAGCAGAGTTTTCGTATAACAATAGTTACCATTCTAGTATTAAGGCTGCACCGTTTGAAGCTTTGTATGGTAGGAAGTGTAGATCTCCTGTATGTTGGAGTGAAGTTGGGGATACCCAGCTCACGGGACCGGAATTGATCCGGGAGACTACGGAGATGATAGTTCAGATTAAGAAGAGGTTGTTGACTGCCCGTAGTAGATAGAAAAGTTACGCGGATGTGCGGTGGAAGCCAATGGAGTTTGAAGTGGGTGACCGAGTAATGTTGAAGGTATCGCCATGGAAAGGCGTTATAAGATTTAGAAAACGATGGAAATTGAATCTCTGTTATATTGGACCCTTTAAGATTTTATCTAAAGTAGGTCCGGTGGCTTACAAACTAGAGTTACCCCCAGAACTTGATGGTGTTCACAACACATTCCATGTATCTAATCTGAAGAAATGTCTAGCAGCGAGTGATGAGAAAATTCCGTTAGGTAAGGTTCGAATAGATGGGAAGTTGCATTTTATCGAAGAGCCCGTAGAAGTTATGGACCGTGAGGTAAAGCAACTGAAACAAAGTCGGATACCTATTGTCAAGATCCGATGGAATTCAAAGCATGGACCGGAGTATACTTAGGAACGAGAGGATGAAATGTGGAAGAAATATCCGCACCTCTTCGATTTCAATAAGAAACGGACATCCAAATGAAATGGATCACGAGGACGTTGATCCCTTTTAGGAGGAAAAGCTGTGACAATCTAACATTTTTAGGTAGTGAAATATTTTCTCGTATAATATTTTGAAACTTATTTTTGTGTTGGTTGACGAACTCACAATTTACGGATTTAAATTTGGGCTTACGTGCATAATTTGGCGTCTTTTACGACTAAACCGGAAACCTTAGGATTACGTATTTACGTTTTTGAACTCCGTTTTTGATGAGACAATTTTTGTTGGATTCGTTTTGTGACGTTGATTCATAATTTATAAAAAGGTTTTTCGTAAAACGACCCGAGGGCACGCAAATCGAGAAAACTAGAATCGAGAAATACCCGTAAACTAGTGAGATGGGACAAAACACATTGTCCCACCCCACTAGCATGGTATGGACGGCCAAACATGACACCACACCATCAAGGTGGCATCATGTTAGCTAAACTTACACAAGTGTAAGCCTTAGCTTACCCTTTAAGCTAACACATTCCACTTAACATCAAAACTAGCTACTTGTTTCATTATACCATTTACTTACATGCAAATTTCTCTCAAAATCCTCTCAACTCTCCTCCCTTTGCCGTCCCAAATAAGCCAACAAACACCCTCTTTGATCTCTTCTAGCTATAAACCACATGTTTACTAGTTCTATTAAGGTGTTCTCTTGAAGCCTTGATCATTTGGTGGCCATATCAACAACTTTGGAGGTGATTTGCTTGTGTCCTAGGGCTGATTTTCCAACCTATGTTCTTGATATTTGATGGTCTTGGAGATACTTGTTGTGTTCATCAAGTTCTTGTCTTCCTAAAACAAGAAATCCACTTGGATTGGTAAAGAAGATCATCCTCTCCATTTTTCTCTTGTTATTTTGTAAAGAACAAATGTATTTTCTTTCATTTTGTATATGTATATGATGTATATATGATGATAAAAATATTGTGTGGGGATCAAGTGTTGATAAATATGTTTAAAAATGATGATAACTATAAGAAATAAAGCTAAAATCTTGATTATTTAGTTGGTTGTATAAAAACAGTAGATAACTAAAAGATGAACTGATAAAATTGCATGGTTTGATCCATTTACAGTAAGTAGATGATGTTATACACATGTGAGAGTTGGCCATGCAATGGAATCAAAATAATGAGTGAGATATGATCAAAACAAGTTAGGTGGTATAATCTGAATAAACAGTTTTGTAAGGACTGTTAAGGCAGGTTAAACTCAAAATGGGCAGTAGCTATAACTAAGTTAAATGTAGCACATATTATGAAGAACATGTCATACAAAAATGAGCTTCTAATTCATTATATAACTCTAGATATGTTAAAAATGGTGAACATGAAGTTAAAAATCAGATTTTTGGAAATAATGTTTATTATTATTATAAGCACTCACATTATAATGTATAAAATGTAAAAATATAAACCCACTAACTTATAAAACTTATTTATATAAATGTATAAAAGGTTAATTAAATGGGTAAATTATATAAATGGTGGTAAAAATAATATTTATAAGTAATAAAAACTATAAACTTGATTTTTACGACTTTTTCGGCTATCGCCGTAAAATTAACGTTTTTCGCCATATAAAACTTAAACGACCAAACCCGTCTAATTAAAGTTTATAAAAGTCATATACTGATGTATAGATAACTAAGACAAGTAAAAACCGATAAAACCCGAACTATAAGAATTACGGACATTTACGAGCTAACTAAACATATTGGACTAATAATTGGACTTAATAAGATAAAAACTTGTAAAAAGAACTTATTGGGATTAACCCATTTGGGCCCAACATGGAAAGTATATATACTGATAATATAGGTATAAAATGGGAAAAAACAAGTTAAAGAACTTATAAAAGGCTTAATGGACTTAAAACGTGAAAATAGGTAAAACTAGCAAACTAGTAAAACGTTACCAAAACGTAAACACTAAATTGAGTAAACAAGGATGTATAAACCCACTTGATCATCATCATATGTACAAAATCATCATATGTATATTTTTATTTTGATAAAAGTCATTGGACCGAGTCTAAGACCGATTATTATTTATATAGGTTTCCGTGACCGAAGCACGCCCGTAGCCGATAATCCGCCTTTCATTACCAACGTGAGTTCATAGCCTCGCACTCTTTTAAATGTTTTATAAAATGAATTGTAAACCCGCGAGGGAGATAACATGCTAGATTTTTATAAAAATAGAACACAAGTAGTCCCGATTGTATGCTTAATGATATGAAGCCGAATGATGCTATGACCCTATATACGAGACTAAAAGGATTATTAGTAGTTAGGTTATGTCACTTAAAGTCCCATTAGCATGAATTGTGAACTACCGGGATTTGGTAGACGCTTATGCATTTGATAGTACTATTTGGGGACGATCACCCCAGTTCGCGCCTTGATGGTTGATCCCCGTCGTACCACATTGATTGGTAAGCGAATTTATGTATGAGAAGATTCCATAGCGTGATTTTTGTGACGACACACTAACTTAGATGGGCAAACTGTTTGTCGGGTTCGCGGCCCGCTGTTTTCATAGTAAGGTAACAATGTCATGCGGCTAATAATAATCCTAATCCAAATAAAAATGTATCCTATATATGATAACGACGCTATTAACGATGAATATATTACCTATCATGGTAATATAGAGACTACGGTCTCATGGACGGTTTAAGATGTATGCTTGATTTATATATTGCCTGACTAGCAATATGAGGACTTACTTCCGATATTATACTTGTGTTCTGATTTTAAATGATTGTAAATGATTGTTTTTATATAACGGTTTTTATTAAACTCTATGAATTCACTCGGCATTCGCTGATATGATTTTTGCATGTTTTTATCTAAGGTGCTTGAAGGTAATCCGGATGGAGATCAAATCTGATGGCCCACATAATATTAAAAATGTTCATTCGATCTATGTTTTGTAAACTTAATGACCTGTATAATTTGGGACCTGTTGTACACTTTTAAAACTTTTTATCGAATGAATGTTTGTTAAACCTTGTACAACCGTTTTTACCTGTTGTCTATGATTGGAGTTATTGTGCTATCCCGTAACACTCTGAAAGACCCTTCCGCTGTACCGATACGAAAAATGAGAGTTTTACAAATACCATTCATTTGGGACTCTGGTATCCAAGGGAAACAAGTTTCTTTCTAACGGCCTATTCCGTTTCTGATCATGCAGGGTGTCTTGATACACGAAAAATTACTTCTGGTGGTGCACAATTTCTAGGTCAAGATAAGCTCGTGGGATGGTCTTCCAAGAAGCAGGATTGCACGTCACTGTCATCAGCCGAAGCGGAGTATGTGTCTCTATCTGCGTGTTTTGCTCGAGTTCTTTGGATGAGAACACAACTCACGGATTATGGCTTCCACTTTGATAAAGTACCTATGTAGTGTGACTCAAAGTCGGCCATAGCCATCTCCTGTAATCCGGTACAACATTCCTGCACGAAGCACATCGATGTCAGATATCACTTCATAAAGGAACAAGTTGAAAGAGGTATCATTGAACTTGTTGGAACGGATTATCAATTAGCGGACTTGTTTACGAAAGCTCTGTCGAAAGATAGGTTTGAGTACCTCGTTAGGAAAATTGGTATGAGATGTTTGACTCCAGCAGACCTGGAGATTCTGGCAAAGGTGCCTGCTTGATTCATGTATTAAACATCTACTTGTACATATCTATGTAAAAGCAAAATATAAAAATATAAAACATATAAAAGCAAAACACCAAATTAAAAAAAAAAACCAAAAATATACTTCTCGACATGTCTTTCAGTATCGATAATATGGACGTGCCTATAAATGTCGCTCAATAACGACACAAGTGTGTACATAAAGCTCGAATGAAAGTTGTAAATATTTTTCAAAACATGTCATTTCTTCTTTTAATAAAGGAAAATGTATATTTTGGAAAAAGTTTTCAAACAACGGGTAGAGCAATCTATCTTGGGTTGAGCTTGTCACAAAACATCCAACGTTTTATGCTCAACACAATGGCTTGGAATTACTTTCAGATTGCAACCCGGTTCTATATTCACGGGGGAGTGTACGATTTTGTGCTCTTTAATAACTGAATTTTTATTAAGTTCTTTTGAATTGGTCTAATCTAATTGATCTCAGGTTTAACGTGCGACTCAATTGTTCTTGGTAAAAAGAAATAAAGAGTTGATTATCTATTTTGAATTAAAAATGAAAACTTTAAACATATAAACTAATAATGAAAGAAATTAAGCAACTTTAAAACTTGATAAAAAGTAAAATTGAAAATAAAATGAAGTAAAACACTTTAAAATAAAACTTGATAAAAATAGCGGGAAAAATGAAAATTTGAAAGCAAGTCAGAATGAAAAACAAAACTTAATTCGGAAAAATAAAAACTTTAACTAATTCAAAATCATACAGAAACATAATTCGGAATATCCTATAAAAAACTAATCCGGAATCCACTCATAAACCTAGTTCAGAATCCAGTATCTCACCTAGTTCGGAATGTGGATTAACCAAACAATTCGGAATTAACTTTTGCACACTAATTCGGAAAATGTGACTAGTATCTAGTGTGGAATAATGATTTCGAACTGAAGTTCGGAATGTGTGCTCATGTTTACAATCCGAAATACAAAACCAACACACAATCTGGAATGTAAAGGTATAAAATGCAACTCGAAATATGTAAAGAAAATATAATTCGGATTGTTCAAGTGTATACTAATTAGGAAAAATGCATAAACACCTAAGTCAGAATAATAGAAAAAAAGAACAGTTCGCAATAAGAGGGTTTCTTAATCCGAGTTACATAAAAATAAGCTAAAAGCAAATAAGCACTTTTCCAAAACTTAAACCAAACTAATTTTAGAAAAAGCTAAATAAACCACAAATGAAAACTTTAAAAACTCCAAATAAGCAAAATATTAAAATCAATTTTTAAAAGATTAAACTATCAAATCCACTTATTTAAAAATAAGAAAAACACAAATAAGCAATAAGCACAATAAGCTAAAACATCAAACACATCAAATCAATAAGAACAATCAAATAAGCACATAAGCATAAAGATGAAACAAACTACATGATTAATCAAACCAAAACAATAGATTTAAAAACAAGAAAGGTAGAATGAGAATGATTATAAAAAGCTTGAAATTAAGATGAAGATTAAAGATTCAAAACAAGATTAAGATGAAAGATTAATAAAACTTGAAAGAAAAGCTTAAGAACATAAAGTAAATCTAGAGAGAGAAAGTAATTACCCTACTCCTAAAACTTAATTAAACTAACTAATGATACAAAATGAAGGAATAAAAGACTATTTATAGGAGGAGGAGGAGTTGTTGTTGCTTCCTTCTTTCTCTTGTCTTCTCGTCTTTTAATTAATTCTTCTTTCTCGACTTTGTCTCGGGATTTGTCGAATGATAAAATGAACTTGTCTTATAATTTTCTTCTTTTATTAATCTTGGTTCTTCGACTTCGTTAAACTTCCGTCTTTAGACTTTTTCTTCGATAAATCTTCAGAATAGGCCTTTGACTTCCGTTCTTTTTGCAGTCTTGATCTTTTGACTTCGTCTTTTGTCTTTTTCTTCAATAAAATCCCGTGAAAGCCCGTGTTTTATTCCTTTTTCATATTTTGGTCCTAAAACACAACAAAAACACAAACCACGCATAATTAAGACTTTTACGACATTAAATACACGTTTTGGTCTTGTTTTTAATTGTTTTAAGTGGTAAAAGGATAAGTGTTTTCACACTTAGTAAATCCCCTACACTTGACCATTGCAATGCCCTCATGCAATGCATTAATTTCAAAACACGATTTACATTCTCTATCATAATTAACCCACCTTGGCCTTTATTAAATACTAGACACTAAGGAAACTAAAAAGATACAAAATTACAAAATGTTTGAAGGAAGAAACTTGTAAAGAAATCTAAGACTTACATTAGGGCTTTGGTGTCATGAATGTTTATCACCCTCAAGTTTCACGTTCCCCATACCAAGCTTAAAAACGAGATCATTGTTATTAGAAGTTAGTAAAGCAAACACTTACTCATGTGGCTCAATTATTCTCTTAGACCACCTTATTCCAAGGTGTATCTCTTATATTTTATTATTGTCTTGAATGATCACGAGGATGCATTTTTTACTTATTTCGATAATTTATTTAGACCGAAAATAAAGTAGGACGATTTAATCAATAGTTAGCTAAAGGATACAATATTTTAAAACCGCTTCTCGAAACATCATAAAGTTCATATCTTGGCATAACTCGTTTCACGATTTGAGACCTTTCTCGGATCGATATTTGGCATTGACTTCATCCTTCGAATCTTGAGAGACGTTCTTGAAATAATGGTCTTCTCTTCATAATAGGAATTTTTTCACTTGAAGTTTTTGAGAGACTCTTCAAACTTAGACCACGACTTCTTCATTTTTCTTCAATCTTTATTTGGGATTTTTAAATACAACGATCCGCCTACTTTTAGGACTTCTCCATAATCTTTAGGGGAGTATTTGCTTTTCGTCGTGTGTATCGATACTTCATATTGATTTTTGATAAATGATTCTTCACATCACTTTGGATCTTTAGCAACAAAATGTAGCCCTCATGACTTGTTAGGGCCTTTTCGAACTCGCCAATCTTCGCATCCCGCTTCAATAAGTTATGCCTTGGCTATGAACTCTAATTAATCTCGAGAAACTTTTAAACGATTTTGTGCTAGAATCTAAGTAACTTTTCAAATCGTAAGACCTTATTTATTGAAATTATTTATTTAACAAGCGATGGTAGAAAAAGCTTATAATTAACTCACATAAATTCATGAAAGATTACATAACTTATAATTGACTCTATCATCTCTCGTTCTCCATAATTTAAAATCTCAAGGAATGAGACTCGTGGATGCTTAGCCTAATAAACCAATTAAGGTCCATATGGTTAAGGATACTAGCTAGAGTAAACTCAAATAAGTAAACTCGGGTTGAGTCAAAATATTCCCGACGGGCCTAATATATCAAAGTCATCTAAACACATTAAAACAATTTTATTAAGGACAAAAAATAATAATAACAAAGGAAAATACTACTAGGCTAAAATAGATCAAAAATTTTGAAAAATGTTGAAAAATCAATTTCCCGGTTAAAATGAGGACATATTCATGGAAAAGCCCACTTAACTTCGATAGAAGTCCCCCCCACAATTAATATAAACATTGTCCTAAATGTTTAAGAACGTGGGAGTAAAGTCTCCTACACTTAGGACATTGTGCACGTTGTTTAAATCTTGCTAAGGAAGAGACAACTAAAGTGATTCCTATTTCAACATATATGGATATAAAATAGCGAATCAAAAGAGTTTTAGGATAGAACCGGGAAGACGGGTACATGGAATCACGGGTCATCAAAAGTCATAAAAAGTGGATCTTCTAAAGCTCTAATCCATGCACATCATAAGAAAGAAAACAACAAACATCTATTAGGGTCTCCCCTACACTTATTATAAAAAATAGATACAAAGGATAGAGCATCGGGTTACCTCCTGAGAAGTCCTTGTTTTTGTTCACCGAGTCACGAGCCTGACTCGACCTTGAGTACTAGGGTAAGAACCTTGAAGAACATCCACCAGGGTCAAATACATAGTTCTCGTCCAACAAGTAGCATAAACCGAAGGTGAAGAGCACAAGCCAAAGAAGAGTAGGCGAGGTTCTTTTAAGCAAAAGTTGAGCACGGTGGTAGAAGGTATGATAAGGTGAAAGCATCGCTCCATGTTTTGCAAAAGTCTCTCCTTTTATTTCATCAGATGGATACTGAGATGGCTTAAAAATTGTGATACCCGGATCGAACAGCTTTTCCTTTAGGGGAAATTAAGACTGATACTCAGTAGACCTTGAAGATTCACCCATAAACCGCACAATCTCATCCAAAGAAGGTGGAAAGAGAGGTGTCAAGACATAAGAACTACAGTTGTTTGTGTCACCCGGTTTCTTCTCCTTTGAAACGGGTTTCTTGACATCCGAAGGAGGGTAAAGACTATAATCAAAGTCCAAAGGAGGAGAATCATGCTCACTAGGAAAGTAAGTATTGAGAAAGGTGGCGAAATCTTCCTCAAATGAGTAATCCTCTAAAGTAGTAGCAAGCATTATTGGTGGAGAATCCTCATCAAAAATAGGAGCACAATCATTAGTAGAAGACACAACACTTGAAGAATCACTCGAAAGAGTGTCAACATCATCAAAGTCATCATAAGTCGGTATGCCTTCATAGTCGGAAGTAAGATCATCATAATCATTCAAATCGGAATTAGAATCATCATCATATTCATCATAGATTAGTGGAGTATCCAAATCAGAGAAAGAATCATTAGGATCTTCCACATGGTGTTGAAAAAGTGGATTATCATGTAAAGTCTCGAAAAGTGGATTGTCGTGTAACACAAAATCATCAAGCTTTGTACTTTCCATAGGAGTTGTAACAAGCTCGTCTTGAAGCACATCAATCATTTTCGCCGATTCTTTTCCGTTTTATTTTCTTGTAATCTTCCCCATCATAAAAACTTGTTGATCATTTCCGACCCTAAGAATTAGTTCACCTTCGGCAACATCGACTAAAGCTTTTCCAGTTCTCAAGAATGGTCATCCAAGTATTAAAGGAATACGAGGATCCATCTCATAATCAACAACAAGAAAGTGAACCGGAAAAGTGAAAGTACCAACTTTAACAAAAACATCTTCGACAATACCAACGGGGTAAGCGAGAGTTTGATTTGCTAGTTCAAGAGTCATCCGTGTTGGTGTAAGATCGGGTAATGATAACTTCTTCCAAACACTTAATGGCATTAAATTGATACTTTCCCCGAGATCGGCTAAGGCAGTAAATTGCGAGGTTTGAGAAAATGAACAAGGTAGTACAAAATGACCGGGATCTCCAAGATTTTCCAGAAGTTCTTTAAGGAGGACTGCAGAACAATTTTCATTTAATCATGTGTTAACAAACTCAGCCATCTCATAATCAACAACAAGAAAGTGAACCGGAAAAGTGAAAGTACCAACTTTAACAAAAACATCTTCGGCAATACCAACGGGGTAAGCGAGAGTTTGATTTGCTAGTTCAAAAGTCATCCGTGTTGGTGTAAGATCGGGTAATGATAACTTCTTCCAAACACTTAATGGCATTAAATTGATACTTTCCCCGAGATCGGCTAAGGCAGTAAATTGCGAGGTTTGAGAAAATGAACAAGGTAGTACAAAATGACCGGGATCTCCAAGATTTTCCAGAAGTTCTTTAAGGAGGACTGCAGAACAATTTTCATTTAATCGTGTGTTAACAAACTCAGCCATCTTCTCCTTCTTACTAAGCAACTCCTTGAATGCTTTGACAAATTTCGGAATTTGGACAAGTGCTTCAACAAGGCTAATGTTAAAGTTCATTTGGGAGATCATCTTCAAATAGGAAGTAACTTGAGAATCCCCCTTAGTGAGAAATTTTCACTTGTCTTATCGAGAAGGATAAGGGATATTTAGCTTAGGTGGTGTAGGTATAGAAGGTGCAGGTTGAGAGGGAGAAGGTTGAGAGGGAGAATGTGGGGATGGTGAAGGGTTTTTATTTGGTATTTCTTAAGTAAGAGGTGGAGACGGTAATGGAGAACTAGTACTAGGCGTGGTAGTAGAAGGGATAAATGGGGTGGAGGAGGTGTAGATGGAGTAACTAGGGGAGGGATAGAAGGTCCTACTATAGTTGCTCCACTGCGTGTAGTAATAGCACTCACATTAGCTCTAGGGTTTGTTTCGGTTGTAGAAGGAAGAGCACCTTGGGGACGAAGGGCTTGAAACATTTGAACGAATTTCCTATCCGTGGACTCTTGCATTTCTTTCATGGTTCGCTCATGATCGGTTAATTTTTGTAGAACCAAGTCCATTTGCGGATGAGGTAAATTGAACCCTTGTTGTTGAAAACCTTGGTTTGGGTATTGGTTGTATGGTGGAAAACCTTGAGGATTGAAACCTTGGTTTGGAAAGCCTTGGTTTTGGTTGTTTTGGTTGTTTTTGTCGAAAATTAGCTCGTGGTGGCCCTTTGTTGTTTTGGTTGGGTGGGTATGGTCTTTGTTGAACACCGGGTGAAGCCAAGTAATTTGTCAAGTAATAGGACAAGTGATTAACATCGACATTCGGCTTGAATGGAACCCTCTCCGTGTTTTTATAAGCGTACACTTCCACGTTAGATTGATCATAAGACTTATCACAATTAGCATAGGAGTGTGGCCCACAACAAGTTTCACAAGTTATATTAAGAGCATGGACATGTGTAGTGGGAGGGTTATCTCTTAAAGCAAGTTGTTTTACTACTGAAGTAAGTTCCTTGATTTGATTAGTCAACTCGCTCTCACTAGCACTAGCCATAGTAGCCCTAACACTCTTGGTTTGGACTTTGTATTTGTTTTCAATGATTGCCCAAGCCTCATTCATTGATTTAACAAGAATATTACCCCCCGAAGCACTATTTAGTGAATCTTGGTCATTCAAACTTAATCCATTATAAAAATTATTAATTTGATTCACTTTAGTAAAACCGTGTTGTGAACACTTTCTTAAAAGTTCCTTAAAACGATCCCAAGATGTAATACCCGTGAATGTGTCGTATGATGCTAAGTTATTGTCTCAAGAGCTGTTCAGTATGAGCATCTCTCTTCAGTTGCGACTCACTTGAGGATGTGATATCACGAGCCCAACGTCGTTTATTTAATCCTATTTTATGAATATTTTTGAAATTTTTAAGAAATTGCGTTTGCTATATATTTGACGGTTTAAGTTGAAACCAACGTTTACGGTCATAATTTAACATTTGACGATTTGAGAAGAACCGATGACGACTACGATACCGACGGATGCCCAAAATTTATCTTTTGTTATCGATTGATCCATATTTGAGTTTTTCAAAGTTTTTATTTTTATTACGTTTTAAGTCGAGTCGGAATCATATGAATATTCGTTTTCAAGTGTTCGGGGCGACCCCCGACTCCCGTAAATCTTCAAAATCAACTATAGTCATAATCCCGCTCCTTAAAAATGGATTTACCACTAAGGCCAAAAGAATGACAAAATTGCAAGAAAGGTCCTTTATAATTTTACAAAAGAAAGAGAGAGAGAAAAACACTCTCATTTTTCATTTCCAAAATTTTTCTTCTTTCTCCTTTTTCTCTCTTAGGTCGCCGGCCATGTACCACCATCACTACCACCACATCAATTTTTTTTGGGTTTTGGAAGAAACCAATCAAATACCACCTCTTAATTAATCTTTGTAAGTGTTCTTGTGTAATCAAATCACACATGCATTAACATAAATTTTTCAAGAATCAATGATTTTTCAAAAACATGTTTTAATCTAATTAAACTAGTGGGATATTTAATTAGTGTACAGGTAATGTTAATTAATCCATAAAACAAGATGGGGTTTATGTTCTTGGTGTTCTACAGCCCCCAAAACCCACGAAATGTGGGGGTGTTTGGTGGGTTCATAGTGTTTGATGAAATGTGTTATGGGTTTGTGTTTTTAGTGATGTTTTTAGTGTTTTTAAATGATTTAAACTTATTGCATGCATGATTTAGGATTAGGTTTTGATTAGGATTTGAGGTTCATAGTGTTCTAGGCTGATTAGAGTGAATGGGAATGGGTATAAGTTGTTAATATAGGTTTAGGTGATGATAGATCGGAATGGAAACAAGTGTTAGATTGATTTCGAAAGAGGAAAACTTAGGCAGATTGTTCAAGCTTTTTTTCGTGGGTTTAACTTTGTAAACAAGTCATAAGCATTGGATGTAGTTATAGAGCTTTGTCTTAGCTTCGTTTCGGTATAAAGTAGAGCTTACGACTACAAACGAGTCAAAAGTTATGTAATTTTGAAAATACGTGTACCGGGAGATGAGAACCAACACAATCCGAATTTGTGTTTGGTTTTGGGTCAAATCCCGGGGACCATAGGTAGAGTTTGGAAAATGATTGTAAGTTAATTTTTGGTTTCAAACCTGCATTTGTGAGTCTATTTTTAGACTTAGGTGTTGGATTGGTCAATGGTGTATTTTAAATGGGTCAAACAAGTCCAACATGGTCAAAGTGCAAAATCAGTCCTAAATGTGTACGTCTAGTAATGTGATGTGTAACGAGTCATAGAAGTGAAAACTTTTCATGGGATTAAATATGGGTTTTCTACAGGTCATGAGGCATTCTTTTGAATTTTCTTGAAATTTATATAGGTGCTTAAGTCATAGCAAACAGCCCGTACTTTTGGTAAGTACCGGCAAATTTATAAAATAGAAATCAACTTTAATTACATAGATAAATAGTATAAGTCTAGTAACAATTACTTGTTTGGTTTTGGCGTGAGTTTTCATAATCATTAAGTTTTTTTATATGCGTGTGTTTAGTACAATAATCTACGCGGAGTATTGATTTGGTTTTCGTACCTTAATTTTTAGGTCAAGTGTTAGATTTTCCCGGGCATCCACATCGTCGGTGATATTTCTCGTTACGTCTTCGCTAGAACCACTACTACTACGTAAGGTGAGTCTATAGCCTCGCTCTTTACCTATTTCAAACGTTTTTACCCGCGAGGGGGATGCATGCTATTTAATTGAAAAGAACATAAGTCATGAATGATTGTTGGACCCGAATGTTGCCTTGAATTATGTTAAGTACCTAGTTGTAAAAGTCCCTAAATTCGTGAACTATTAACTATTGTCTTGCCCTTGTGTGGGTTGGAGATAGCCGCTTATACAATTGATAGTACTAAGGGGTTGACGACCCTCTCCGAGACGAGAGTTAGTACGTTTAGTACCCTCTGCGGACGGATAACTTGTTATAAGAAATAAGGTATAATTACAGCTAATGCCTTTAGAAGGGGCACTGGTTTCACTTAAATCATGCCGGTAAATGTACGCGGGTGATTGAGTTAACGGATTAGTGTCACGAGCTTAAACACAATTATTAGCTATTGCTAAAGATAATATCCTTGAATAATAGATTGTGTATACGACAATGCTATTGAATGGTCATGATTGGTTTTAAATACTTATGTTCAACCTATGATTTGATAAACCTATAGATTCGCTCAACCTTTGTGTTGACGATTTTAAGCATGTGTTTCAGGTAACCAAGTTTGATAGTAGCGGAGCATGCGAGGATGGAAGTTCTTGTGGCTTGGCGGTCTACTTTGTTTTTCCTCCCTTTTTGCACTTAAATTTTTTATATTATGTCATGTGAACGAAAATGTACTTTTAGGTTGAGATTCAGTGGGGACCTAACGCAACTCTATTTTGTAATTATTTTGGGATTTGAAAACAGTATACTTTGTTGTTTTAAACAATGTTTAATTTATGTTTAAATTTCTACGTCTCTTTGAGTCGTTCGAAATAGCTTATGTGTGATGATAACTGCCTAGCACCCAAATGTTGTAGTTCCGCTGCGCATATGATTTGGGGGTGTTAGAGATTGGTATCAGAGCCATGAGTTATAGAGAACTAGGTCATTTTGAAAACCCTAAACTGTAACTTTTGGTGTCGTAAGAAATTGTCCAAGCACACAACTATCCTGCATGGCTCCGGTAAGATTTCTTTAGCATTGCTTTATATTTTAGATGTATCCCTCAAACTAATATGAATTCCCTAGTATTTAGTAAGTAAATACTAATATATATATTGAGATATATTGTTGTGTACGTGAGTACTTATCATCGTAATTTGCAAATTCTGGTAAGATTATCTTATATGTTGCATGTAATTGGCATACGGGCTACATTGCATTACATGGCAACACTGTCTTGTAATCCTACGTGTATGTAGGAATGATTGTATGTATAAGTATGTATATACTATGGTATTTTTAGGCATTGCACGTGAAGCAATGGTCCTTGCGTGATTGTCGTACATTTTACAATGCGGTTTTGTTGAGAATTCGGCCTTACCGCTAATTATCAATCTTGATAATTAATTTATTGATCGAATAACCGAGTGTGAACCTCGTTTGATACTCTAGATACGTAAATAATTATTCGTAACATATTGTATATCGACTAGATTGATCTCGATTATCGTTATCGCACCTTGATGTGTCATTTTGGGACATCTCCTTTTGGAACGTAAATTACTAACGTATTACTGTATTTCCTTTATCTTTATGGGTTTTACATATTGGTTCGTGTAACTATAACAAAGCCGAAGTATAATCAATGATTTGTACGTTTTAGCGGCGATTACGTGTGTATATTATGAAATGTAGTTGAGGCGCGTCATCATTTAATCGTTGTTTACCATTTTACTTGAATCTAAAAATGCATTTTAAAAATAGACTAGCGTTGTGATCAAGCGAGATAGCTTGAAGTTTGGATGTTTTGTGTTAATTTTATTTGAGTACGATGTCGAGACTCATCTGAGGCCGATAACAACACTTAGTTGACATACGTATTCTCGCTTCGTTTATTTCATTTTATTTTTGTTATTTCATTATTTTGAATTCGATGTAATACATGACGAGGTCCGGCATTTGTGCGAGTTAAATAAGAATTAAATTTTGTTAGTTAAATGATTTAAACATAAAGTGTTTTACATATTAAATAATTGGTGAATGAAACTTTTGGATAAAAATCGACCTATGATGTGTCTTGTAACCAGTAAAATATGTGTAGAGAATATATTACTCGTAAAATCCTTGTTTTCATATATTAATAATTTGATAATAAAAGCTTGTGATGGAACTGTCAAAATTTGTTTAATTTAATTTGAGAAAGGAGTTATTGGTAAAATTAACGATATGACTATCGAGTATATGTAGCTTTGGTCTTGATATGAATTAAATTTTTGGGTCATTATGGCAAACTTTTGGCGTATTTTGTAATATAAAACATGAGTAGAAAAATTGGTCATGTGTTTTGGAGCTAGAGACTTTGAAAAATTGGTATTATTTTAAACATAAGGTCAAGTTATAATTATGAATGCGTTGGTATAAACTGGAACTCGTCACTTGTTGTAGTGAATAAACTGGGATAAAACCGGAATGTACACATTAAGTGAGAAATAAAAATGCTTGAAATAAATTATAAAATGTTGGTGGAACGTCATTATATTCCGCTGCGAGATGTGTTAATGTTAAAAATCACTTGATAATGGGCTAATGATTAAAAGTTGAATTTTATATATCTTTGAATTATTGAAATAAGCATCTGAATTATTTATTATTTTATTATTATTATCGAGATTCAAGTGTCGACTAAAATCAGTAATTTATCCGAAATAATACTACGTGAAACCTCTTTAGCATCTGAGTCGAATTGCGCGAATATGATTTAACATATCAGTTGTAAGGAAAACATGTGTGTAATAAAAATTCAAGGTTAATTTTATGAGTCATCGGACTAATTTGAGTTGTGTTGGTTACATGTATATATGTGATAAGGTAAGCCGTAATAATAATAACGTAAAACTTTAAAAAATTCTTACTATTCACATTTTTGGTACTTAAGATATGAATATTATTGAGATTTTGACACAAATATGGATATTTTCAAAACTTATGATTTTACCAATTATAATGACCGAGTCACCGCATCTACTAATGTTAATAATTACCTAGAGATTGTAATTTTTCCAGAAATAAAAACTTCGTAAACATTGAGAAATGAAAGGTATAAATTCTTTAATGGTGTAACCCAAATTAAAAGTATGCAAATGACCGCTTTACAATATGCAAGGTAACACTAATTATAATACGTAACTGGATTATACACACACACGCCTACTTGTATAATATATTATAAAGATTTATATCTAATGTTTTGAGTCACGATGGTTCGCTCATACAACATCACTTCTTTGATTTCGCGAGTCTAAATCTGAACTTGGGTATTAATATGATTGTTTATTTTAATATTGTCTATGGTATGAAACCTTTATTATTATATTTATTTTTGAATTGCTACTTCGCTGGTACTTGATAATGAAGGTATGTCACCTGCTGTATTTTTGTCATGTTCATGGACGCCGTATTTTTTTCTTCTTTCGGTTAATCAAACCTAAAATTCTGTATTTGCTTGAATGATGCTACAAATCTTCATTAATGTGGTTATTTATTTATAATTGAACAAAAGCGAGGAGGCGAAGCCGCTATATCGAATTGTAGAGGTGAAAGAACTAGATCTTCCTGGTGAAATTGTTTCTATTCGACTGGTTGATTCTTCTCCTCTCCCCGTATACCCTTGGCGGAATGTGTGTGTAACTCGAGACGATGGGAATTATGATTGTTGTTCTATTTTTGAAGCTTGTGTTGATATTCAATTTTTACTCCATGTATTCGTAGATCGCTTTTGTTATCCCGAGACTTTTGTCATATATTCGAAGTATTTTCATTTCTAATGTAGTTAATTTTAGTTGGAAATTATATTGCTCGTTTACCTGGTTCGATCTCATTGATTTTTGATTTTATTACTTGTTGTGCTTGCAATGATCTTTAATCTTCAACCACCTTACCGTTATTTTGTAAATAGTCTATTTTGAAAATATGTATGAGTGTGTCAAATGGTTCGTTCAACCAAATGCGAATGGTGTCGATTTACTTATTTATTTATTTTCTCATAAAAAGGGAAAAGCAAAAGTATGTTTCCAAAGTGGACGAAAAATGTTTGATGTGTTTCTTAAAACGATAGTAACAATATTTTCCCATTACAAACTCCATTTCAAATGATTTAATTATTTTGAAGATTAGGTCGAAAACTTTCGTAGTCATATTTGGTATGAATAATAATGTTTGCTCGTCACTCGATCCTTAATTATGCACAGCTTAGCTAACTATGCATAATTCGGGAAGAGTCCTGTTTTGTTGATTGTCGTTGCTTGGTCCTCAAGTATGCATGATCTAGCTAATTATTCATAGTTTAGGAAGGGCAATGTAGTGTCAAATTAATAGGTCATCTTTAAAACCGATAGTCTTTTTGATAGATGTTTGGATGAGAACGTTTTTAAAATGGTGGATCCTTATGCAAGTAATCGTATTTTCTTTGATTCCTAAAGAATATTTTTGAGTTTTCTTGTATTCCTTGAAATATTTTCTTTTTGTTTGGTGTTGACATAGTAAGTCACCGTCACCGAGTAATTTTGGAAAAATGTTTTTATGTGTTGTGTGTAACGTGTGAATTTTATCGGAATCGCTAGGGTGTTGATGAAATACCAAAGGAGCTCATACCAACACTAAGAAGAAATTTTAACAAGAATAGAAGACTGCCGAAGTAGAGGAAATTTGAGTTCAAGTAACTCTGAGGGAAATGACGAAGACTTCTCCTACATCAAATGTACCGTACCTTAATTATTTTCTTTTCTTATTCTTTTGATATGTCAAATGACACGCGATAAACTGTTTAAGTTTACCAACTGCGCATCGGTAATTGGAAGACCATTCCAATTGTCGTCTTCGTTTATTCAAGTGAGGAGTCCTCTTTCCTTGACTCAATCTTATTTGATCATCGAAGGTTAAATGACAGATGGACATAGTTGATGTTTATGTGCTAAATCCTTGCTTTTATATTTTTATGTTGTATGTGATCTAGTCGAATGATCGAAAGTTGTGGGAACTTGAGACGACATTGTCCAATGACGTCCGATCATGGAGAACACGTGCCATGTAATATATTTTTTTGTTAGGAACGATGATGCTTATTGAGATTTTGACCACGGTTGGGACGAAAGTGAGATGGTGTTCTTGTAATATCTTTTGGGTATGGATCCGTGTGTGAGCACCCTACGATGACATATGTATATATGTATATTTTTTTTCTTTTTAACGATATGCATCCACGGCTAGCAAGCTCGTGAACCTTCTTTAACTTGCAATTTTCTTTTGACGGAACTCATCCGAAATCATGTCAAATATTTCTTATTTTATCATGGCTTGGCTGATTCGCAAGCATGGGTTAACTTGATTGAACTTATTTACTTGAAATGGTTTGGCTAGTTTGCAAACATGTCGTAATGTGGTTGTACGTGTTTCATACTGCTTTTATGTTTGATTGGATTACGATGTTTCGAGATTTATGTATAGGTCGAATGATTTCCGTATCGACGAATTCATTTTTGACGAACTAGTTTTGTATGTGCGTAATATTGCAATAAGGTGATTCTGTACGACTAGTATTGATTTCTTCGTCTTTTATTTTCTGAACGTTTTCGATAGGGTTATGTGCGACCCGTGCGATTTACTTGTGAGTAATTATTATTTTTATGAGACGATGAACCAAGTGAAAGGACGATTCGAAAGTTGGAAAACATGCTCCGAGCGTGTGTGATTGATTTTGATAGTTGTTGAGGTCGACACTTGCCGTTGGTAGTACCTTTGTACAATGACATTTACCATGTTAGCATTAAAGCTATAGCATTTGAAGAATATGTTGATGAAAATGTAGATCACCAGTTGGATAGAATGAAGTAGGAAAAGTCAGTTGAATGAACTTGAAATGATTCGAGAAGGTACGGAAGAGATGGTGTAGATTAAGAATCACTTGTTAACCGCGAGAAGCTATGAGAAGAGACGTGTTGATAACCGTAGGAAGAATTTTGGAGAAATTGAAGTGGAGATCATAGATCGAGAAGTGAAGAGATTAAAGCAAGGTATAATACTCAATGTGAAGGTGCAATGGAACTCGAGACGCGAACCGAAGTCCACATCAGAACATGAAGACCCCTTTAGGAAGAAGTACCCCCATCTTTATAGTAGTACGAAATGCGAGCATAAGAACCGGAGAGCGCCGGGACGTCGCTCCCTTGTGGAGGGGAGGATGTAATACACGTGAATGTGCCGTATGATGCTAAGTTATTGTCTCAAGAGCTGTTCTGTATGAGCATCTCTCTTCAGTTGTGACTCACTTGAGGATGTGATATCCTGAGCCCAACGTCGTTTATTTAATCCTATTTTATGAATATTTTTTAAATTTTTAAGAAATTTCGTTTGCTATATATTTGACGGTTTAAGTTGAAACCAACGTTTACGGTCATAATTTAACATTTGACGATTTAAGAAGAACCGATGACGACTACGATACCGACGGATGCCCAAAATTTATCTTTTGTTATCGATTGATCGATATTTGAGTTTTTCGAAGTTTTTATTTTTATTACGTTTTAAGTCGAGTCAGAATCATATGAATATTCGTTTTGTGTGCGTTTGAACCATTTAAAAGTAATTTCAAGTGTTCGAGGCGACCCCCGACTCCCGTAAATCTTCAAAATCAACTACTAGTCATAATCCCGCTCCTTAAAAATGGATTTGCCACTAAGGTCAAAAGAATGACAAAATTGCAAGAAAGGTCCTTTATAATTTTACAAAAGAAAGAGAGAGAGAAAAACACTCTCATTTTTCATTTCCAAAATTTTTCTTCTTTCTCCTTTTTCTCTCTTAGGCCGCCGGCCATGTACCACCATCACCACCACCACATCATTTTTTTTGGGTTATGGAAGAAACCAATCAAAGACCACCTCTTAATTAATCTTTGTAAGTGTTCTTGTGTAATGAAATCCCACATGCATTAACATAAATTTTTCAAGAATCAATGATTTTTCAAAAACATGTTTTAATCGAATTAAACTAGTGGGATGTTTAATTAGTGTATAGGTAATGTTAATTAATCCATAAAACAAGATGGGGTTTATGTTCTTGGTGTGCTACAGCCCCCAAAACCCACGAAATGTGGGGGTGTTTGGTGGGTTCATGGTGTTTGATGAAATGTGTTATGGGTTTGTGTTTTTAGTGATGTTTTTAGTGTTTTTAAATGATTTAAACTTATTGCATGCATGATTTAGGATTGGGTTTTGATTAGGATTTGAGGTTCATAGTGTTCTAGGCTGATTAGAGTGAATGGGAATGGGTATAAGTGGTTAATATAGGTTTAGGTGATGATATATTGGATTGGAAACAAGTGTTAGATTGATTTTAAAAGAGGAAAACTTAGGCAGATTGTTCAAGCTTGTTTTTCGTAGGTTTAACTTTGTAAACAGGTCATAAGCATAGGATGTAGTTATAGAGCTTTGTCTTAGCTTAGTTTCGGTATAAAGTAGAGCTTACGACTCCAAACGAGTCAAAAGTTATGTGATTTTGAAAATACCTGTACCGGGAGATGAGAACCAACACAATCCGAATTTGTGTTTGGTTTTGGGTCAAATCCCGGGGACCATAGATAGAGTTTGGAAAATGATTGAAAGTTAATTTTTGGTTTCAAACCTACATTTGTGAGTTTATTTTTATACTCAGGTGTTGGATTGGTCAATGGTGTATTTTAAATGGGTCAAGCAAGTCCAACATGGTCAAAGTGCAAAATCAGTCCTAAATGTGTACGACTAGTAATGTGATGTGTAACGAGTCATAGAAGTGAAAACTTTTCATGGGATTAAATATGGGTTTTCTACAGATCATGAGGCATTTTTGTGAATTTTCTTGAAATTTATATAGGTGCTTAAGTCATAGCAAACAGCCCGTACTTTTAGTAAGTACCGGCAAATTTATAAAATAGAAATCAACTTTAATTACATAGATAAATAGTATAAGTCTAGTAACAATTACTTGTTTGGTTTAGGCGTGAGTTTTCATAAGCATTAAGTGTTTTTATATGCGTGTGTTTAGTACAATAATGTACGCGGAGTATTGATTTGGTTTTCGTACCTTGAGTTTTAGGTCAAGTGTTAGATTTTCCCGGGCATCCACATCGTCGGTGATATTTCTCGTTACGTCTTCTCTAGAACCATTACTACTACGCAAGGTGAGTCTATAGCCTCGCTCTTTACCTATTTCAAACGTTTTTACCCGCGAGTGGGATGCATGCTATTTAAATGAAAAGAACATAAGTCAAGAATGATTGTTGAACCCGAATGTTGCCTTGAATTGTGTTAAGTACCTAGTTGTAAAAGTCCCTAAATTTGTGAACTATTAACTATTGTCTTGCCCTTGTGTGGGTTGGAGATAACCTCTTATACAATTGATAGTACTATGGGGTTGTCGACCCTATCCGAGACGAGAGCTAGTACGTTGAGTACCCTCTGCGGACGGATAACTTGTGATAAGAAATAAGGTATAATTACAACTAATGCCTTTAGAAGGGGCACTGGTTTCACTTAAATCATGCCGGTAAATGTACGCGGGTGATTGAGTTAACGGATTAGTGTCACGAGCTTAAACACAATTATTAGCTATTGCTAAAGATAATATATTTGAATAATAGATTGTGTATACGACAATGCTATTGAATGGTCATGATTGGTTTTAAATACTTATGTTCAACCTATAATTTGATAAACCTATAGGTTCGCTCAACCTTTGTGTTGACGATTTTAAGCATGTGTTTCAGGTAACCAAGATTGATAGCAGCGGAGCATGCGAGGATGGAAGTTGTTGTGGCTTGGCGGTCTACTTTGTTTTTCCTCCCTTTTTGCACTTAAAAATTTTATATTATGTCATGTGAACGAAAATTTACTTTTGGGTTGAGATTCAGTGGGGACATAACGCAAATCTGTTTTGTAATTCTTTTGGGATTTGGAAAACAGTAGACTTTGTTGTTTTAAACAATGTTTAATTTATGTGTAAATTTTTACGTCTCTTTGAGTCGTTCTAAATAGCTTATGTGTGATGATAACTGCCTAGCACCCAAATGTTGTAGTTCTGCTGCGCATATGATTTGGGGGTGTTAGAGAAGATTCACTAAACGTCTCACCGTACTTTTTTTAAAGTTAGTGATGTCATTCCGCAAAGCGGTAGTACGTGAGGGTGGAAATAAGTAATTAATGAATTTGGTTTCTAAGTCTGTAACACTCTCAAATTTCGTATCGGTACAGCGGAAGGGTCTTTTATAGTGTTACGGGATAGCACAATAACTCCAATCATAGACAACACATAAAAATGGTTGTACAAGGTTCAACATACATTCATTCGATAAAAAGTTTTAAAGTGTACAACAGGTCCCAAATTATACAGGTCATTAAGTTTACAAAACATAGATCGAATGAACATTTTTAATATTATGTGGGCCATCAGAGTCGATCTCCATCTGGATTACCTTCAAGCACCTGAGATAAAAACATGCAAAAATCATATCAGCGAATGCCGAGTGAATTCATAGAGTTTAATAAAACCGCTATATAAAACAATCGTTGAAATTAGAACACAAGTATAGTATCGGAAGTAAGTCCTCGTATTGATAGTCAGGCAATATATAAATCAAATCATACATCTTAAACCGTCCATGAGACCGTAGCCTCAATATTACCATTATAGGTAATATTATTATCGTTATTAGCATCGTTATCGTATTGTATTGAAATACATTTGGATTAATATTAGCCACATGACATTGTTACCTTACTATCACAATAACGGGCCGCGAACCCGACAAACAATTTGCCCATCTAAGTTAGCGTGTCGTCACAAAAATCACGCTATGTAAATCTTCTCATACATAAATTCGATTACCAATCAATGTGGTACGACGGGGATCAACCGTCAGGGCGCGAACTGGGGTGATCGTCCCCAAATAGTACTATCATATGCATAAGGGTCTACCAAATCCCGGTAGTTCACAATTCATGCTAATGCGACTTTGAGTGACATAACCTAACTACTAATAATCCTTTTTATCTCTTTTATTGGGTCATCGCATCATCCGAGTCCATATCATTAAGCATACCATCGGGACTACTTGTGTTCTATTTTTATTAAAAACTAGCATGTTATCTCCCTCGAGGGTTTACAAATCTTTTTATAAAACATTTAAAAGAGTGCGAGGCTATGAACTCACGTTGATAATGAAAGGCGGATTATCGGCTACGGACGTGCTTCGGCCACGGAAACCTATATAAATAATAATCGGTCTTAGACTTTTGTCCAATGACTTTATCAAAATAACAATATACATATGATGATTTTGTACATATGATGATGATCAAGTGGGTTTATATATTCTTATTTACTCATTTTAGTGTTTATGTATTGGTAACTTTTTACTAGTTTACTAGTTTTACCTATTTACATGTTTTAGGTCTAATAAGCCTATTATAAGTTCTTTAACTTGTTTTAATCCATTTTATACTTGTATTATCAGTATTTATACTTTACATGTTGGGCCCAAATGGGTTAAGCCCAATAAGTAATTTTTATAAGTGGTTAACTTATTTAGTTAAATTATTAGTCCAAATATGCTAACTTAGCTCGTTAATGTCCGTATGTCATATAGTTCATGTTTTATCGGTTTTTACTTGTATTAGGTACTTATATATCAGTATATGACTTTTAAAAACTTTACATTAGACGGGTTTGATCGTCTAAGTTTTAATTGGTGAAAAACGTTAATTTTACGGTAATAGCCGAAAAAGTCGCAAAAATTATGTTTATAGTTTTTATAACTTATAAGTCTTATTCAACTACTACCTCCGTCCCAATTTAATTGTCCTCATTTGACTTTTTGAAGTCCTACTTTTTCAAGTTTGATCTTTAATAATTTTGTTTGTGTTATATAATACTTGATGGAAATGATAATAAATAAAATACATTTAAAAACCAATCCATTCATATATTTTTCATCAAGTATTATATATCACAGAAAAAATTATTTAAGATTAAAATTGAAGAAGTAAGACTTCAAAAAGTCAAATGACGACAATAAAAGTGGGACGGAGGGAGTACCATTTTTATAAATTGTCCATTTATTTAACCTTATACATATTTATATAAATGAAATTTATAAGTTAGTGGGTCTTAATTCACATTTTATACTATATTAGTGTGAGTGCTTATATAATACTATTAAACATTAATTCTTCAAAATCTAATTTTTAGTTTCATCTTTACCATTTTTATCATATCTTGAGTTCTATAATGAGATAGAAGCTCATTTTTGGATGGCATATACTTCGTATTATGTGCTACAAATAAGTTAGTTAAAGCTACTGCTCATTCCATGTCTAACTATCCTTAACAGTCCCTACAAAACAGACTATTCAGATTGGCACACTTATCTTGTTTTGATTATATCTCACTCATTTTGATGATTCCATTGCATGGCCAACTCTCAAATGTGTATGACATCTAACACTTACTGTAAATGGATTCCACCATGCAATTTTATCAGTTTAAGACTTGGTTACTTACTGTTTTTATACAGCCAAAAATTTAAGCATGATTTTAGCCTTGTTTCTTATGGTTATTCATCTTTTTAATCATATTTATCAACACTTGATCCCCACACAATATTTTTATCATCATATATTCATCATATACATATACAATAAGAAAGAAAATACATTTTATCTTTACAAAAATAACAAGAGAAATGGAAAGGATGATCTTCTTTACCAACCAAGATTATATCTTGTTTTTGGATGACAACAACTTGATGAACACCAAATATATCTCCAAGATCATCAACCACCAAGATAGTTTGTTGAGAAATTAGCCCTAGGACACAAGCAAATCACCTCCTTTGTTGTTAATATGGCCACCAATCAATCAAGGCTTCAAGGTTTCTCCATAATATGAATAGATAACATAAGATTTGTGGCTAGAATTGATCAAATGGGGTGTTTGATGGTGGTTATCGGACGGAAATGGGAGGAGTGAGAGAGAGTTTGTAAGTTGTTTTGCATGTGTAAATGGAAGTAAATGGGAAAGGTTAGTGGTTTTATGGTTTTGGTGGGTGAAATAAGCTTCCATGTTAAGCTAAGCTTACATGTGTAAGCTAGTTAAGTGTAAGGATGCCACATTAAATGATGTGGTGTCCTCTTTGCCGTCGCTTTTAGTTAGTGGGGTGGGATAAACTTGTTTTGTCCCATCCAGCTAATTTACGGGTATTCCTCGATTCTTGTTTCCTCGATTTGCGTGCCCTCGGGTCGTTTTACGAAAAACGTTTTTATAAATTATGAATCAACGGCACAAAATGAATCTAATAAAAATTGTCTCATCAAAAATGGATTTCAAAAACGTAAATACGTAATCCTAAGGTTTCCGGTTTAGTCTTAAAGGACGCTAAATTATGCACGTAAGCCCAAATTCAAATCCGTAAATTGTGAGTTCATCAACCAACACAAAAATAAGTTTCAAAATATTATACAAGAAAATATTCACTACCTAAAAATGTTAGATTTTCACAGCTTTTCCTCCTAAAAGGGATCAACGTCCTCGTGAACCATTTCATTTTGATATCCGTTTCTAATTGAAATCAAAGAGGTGCGGATATTTCTTCCACATTTTATCCTCTCGTTCCCAAGTAAATTCCGGTCCATGCTTTGAATTCCATCGGATCTTGACAATAGGTATCCGACTTTGTTTCAGTTGCTTTACCTCACGATCCATAACCTCTACGGGTTCTTCGATAAAATGCAACTTCTCATCTATTCGAACCTTATCCAACGAAATTTTCTCATCACTCACTGCTATACATTTCTTCAGATTAGATACATGGCATGTGTTGTGAACACCATGAAGCTCTGGGGGTAACTCTAGTTTGTAAGCCACCGGACCTACTCTAGATAAAATCTTAAAGGGTCCAATATAGCGGGGATTCAATTTTCCTCGCTTTCCAAATCTTATAACGCCTTTCCATGACGATACTTTCAACATTACTCGGTCACCCACTTTAAACTCCATCGGCTTCCGCCGCACATCCGCGTAACTTTTCTGTCTACTACGGGCAGTCAACAACCTATTCTTAATCTGAACTATCATCTCCATAGTCTCCCAGATTAATTCCGGTCCTGTGAGCTGGGTATCCCCAACTTCACTCCAACATACATGAGATCTACACTTCCTACCATATAAAGCTTCAAATGGTGCAGCCTTAATACTAAAATGGTAACTATTGTTATACGAAAACTCTGCTAAAGGCAAATGTTTATCCCAATTCTTACCAAAATCTAACACACAATCTCTCAACATATCTTCTAGTGTTTGTATCGTTCTTTCACACTGCCCATCAGTCTGGGGGTGATAAGCAGTGCTCATGTCGAGATTCGTTCCCAAAGATCTTTGGAGAGATTTCCAAAAATTCGATGTGAATCTAGGATCTCGATCTGAAATGATCGATACAGACACTCCATGCTTGCATACAACATTCTCAAGGTAAATACGAGTCAACTTCTCCAGTGAGAACTGCTCTTTAACCAGAATGAAGTGTGCTGATTTGGTCAGTCTGTCGACAATAACCCAAATCGAGTTGTTTCCAGATGATGTTCTAGGAAGCTTGGTGATAAAGTCCATCGTAATTCGCTCCCACTTCCATTCAGGAATTTTTGGCTGTTGAAGTAGTCCTGATGGCTTTTGATGTTCCGCTTTGACTCTAGCACAAGTCAAGAATTGAAGAACATACATAGCTATATCAGCTTTCATATTCGGCCACCAGTACAACTTCTTCAAATCATGGTACATCTTATCAGATCCCGGATGAACGGAATACTTAGATTTATGGGATTCTAACATAATCAAGTCTCTTAAGCCTCCAAACTTAGGTATCCACATACGACCTCTTAAGCATTTCACTCCATCAGCTCTACCCTCTAAAGGATCTCCTTCTCCTCGGAACCCTTCGTTAATAAAATTTTCTTTCTTACAGGCTTCTATTTGCGCATTTCTAATTTGCTTAGGAAAATTATTTTGCACGGTCAAGACTAGAGAACGTACCCTGATAGGCTCTCTATCTTTCCTACTTAATGCATCAGCAACCACATTGGCTTTTCCTGGGTGATATTTTATATCACAATCATAATAACTTAACAACTCTATCCATCTTCGTTGCCTCATGTTCAATTCCTTCTGATCGAGAATATACTGTAGGCTTTTGTGATCGGTGAATACCGTACACTTGGTGCCATACAGATAATGTCTCCATAAGCTAAGAGAAAAGACTACAGCTCCTAACTCAAGATCATGAGTAGTATAATTCTCTTCATTCTTCCTTAAATGCCTAGAAGCATAAGCTATCACTTTTTCTCGCTGCATCAAAATAGCTCCATAGCCTCTAAGAGATGCATCACAATACACTATAAAATCTTCACTCCCGTCGGGTAATGATAAAATTGGCGTACTACATAATTTTTGCTTCAATGTTTGAAATGCTCCATCTTAATCACTTCCCCAAACGAAAGGTTTATTCTTCTGGGTAAGCTTAGTCAAGGGTTTAGCTATTAAAGAAAATTCTTTAATGAATCGCCTATAATAGCCAGCCAATCCTAAGAACTGTCGCACTTCCGTTGGCGTTGTCGGTGCAGATCAATTCTTAATAGCTTCAACCTTTGCAGGATCAACATGAATTCCATCCTTGTTAATCACATGACCAAGAAATTGCACAGAATCTAACCAAAAATCACATTTTGAAAACTTAGCATACAACCTTTCATCTTTTAACAAACTCAAAATAATCCTTAAATGTTCTCTATGTTCATCTTCATTCTTAGAATAGATTAGAATATCGTCAATAAACACAATCACAAATTTATCCAAGTAGGGCTTGCACACTTGATTCATTAAATCCATGAAAACCGCAGGTGCGTTAGTTAACCAAAATGGCATTACTTGAAATTCATAGTGTCCATAACGAGTTCTAAATGCAGTTATAGGAATATATTCTTCACGGACGCGAAGTTGGTGATATCCTGGCCGCAAATCTATCTTAGAATACACACTAGATCCTTGTAGTTGATCAAACAAATCATCAATCCTAGGTAAAGGATATCAATTTTTAATTGTCAACTTATTCAGTTCCCTATAATCAATGCACATACGGAAAGATCCATCCTTCTTCTTAACGAACAAGACTGGAGCTCGCCAAGGCGACGAGCTCGGTCTAATAAAACCTTTATCAGACAACTCCTTAAGTTGTTCAGATAACTCCTTTAATTCAGAAGGGTCTAATCGGTAAGGCGCACGTGCCACCGGTGCAGCTCCAGGAATTAAATCGATTCGAAACTCAACTTGCCTTATCGGTGGAAGTCCGGGTAAATCTTTAGGAAATACCTCAGGAAATTCACAAATAATAGGTACATCTTCCAATCGTTTCTCCCTAGACTCATTCCCCGTCACTTGAGCTAAGTATAACTCACAACCGTTCCTGATGTACTTTTGGACTTTAATACATGAAACGATTTTCAAACGGGAGTCACCTCGATTACCATCAATTGCTAACGTCCTATTCCTAATAGGAATCTTAACCTTCTTCTCTCCACATAATATAGTAGCATTATTCAACGACAACCAATCCATACCAATAATAATATCAAAACTACCTAATTCTATCAACATCAAATCAATCGGAAAGGAATAGTTCAAGAGATTTAGAGAGCATCCTTCTAATAGCTTATTAGTTTTCACTAATTTACCATCAGACAATTCCACCTCGTAACTGATATTTATCTCAACAGGTTCAATGTCAATAAGGGCACTAAATTTAGTGGATACAATGCTCCTATCAGCACCCGAATCAAATAAAGCAACAACATAATGATTGTTGAGTAAAAACGTACTGGTAACGACATTCGGATCCTCTTTCTTCAGCTCGATTGTTCCAAGTTGATAAACACCACCCTAGGGGTTTCTTCCAGGTACAATCGCTTTCAACTTGGGGCATTCCGATTTCTTATGACCTTCTTCATTACAGTTGAAGCAAATGGTTCCCTTCTTAAACCTTTCAAACTTGTGTCCAAGCTTTCCGCAATTTCGGCACTTCCAGCAGTCGCCAGCATGCCTCTTGTTTCCACACTTAGGACATCTATCATCGTTGCGCGATGTGTTGTTGGTAAGAGCATTTGCATTCCCCTTTCTCTGGTTCTGACGGCGATTGAAATTCTTCCTATTATCACCTCTATCTACACGATCACCATCACCCTTTCTTTTCTCACCAACACGGGCTTCATCTTCCCTATCCTGAATTATCTGTCCATTGAGTTGGTAAGCCATTCGAACAGCATCATCAATGGTCAGTGGTTTAGATGATGTCACGTCCCCCCGGATATTCTTGGTCAACCCTTTAATATATTGTTCAATTCGGATCTCTTCGGGTTCCACCAATCGAGGACATAGCAAGGCCAACTCATGGAATCGGTTTGTGTAACTATCAATGTCCACACCTTTCATTCTCAAATGAATCAACTCTTGTTCTAACCTAATAATCACACTACGAGGACAGAATTCCAAGGTCATCCAGTTCTTAATTTCAGCCCAAGGAGTAGCATTAGCAACATCAATACCCATGAAAGCAATTCTACCGTTCCACCAAGTCAACGCACGACCTTTAAGAGTAGCCATAGCAAAATTCACTTTATCTTCCTCCTTACACTTACTAATCCAAAACACCGACTCAATCTTCTCAATCCACTGGCTTAATCCTACAGCAGCTTCAGTTCCATTAAAAGGTAGAGGTTCACACTTCATGAACATCACATAAGTACAGCCACCAACTTCAGGTGCATTAGTTCCAAGTCCTCCTATATTTACTCCAGCATTAGCATTCACATTATTAGCATTCATATTCACATTAGTAACACCAATTCCACTACTGCCAGCTCCACTACCGCCAGCTCCACTACCGCCAGCTCCACTACCGCTAGCTCCACTATCGCCAGCTCCACTACCGCCAGCTTCATTTCTATCATTTGCCATAAATTCAGTCATAGATGCGGTAACTTGATCCGTAATAATCCTACATACATCATCCTCAGTCACAGCCTTCTTGGGCGGCATAGTTCTATAATTTCATAATTTAAAAGTATTAAGCATTCACCCAACAAAGGATTCATATAATATAGATTGAATTCATAATCAAGATACAAATACGACACAATATGGAATTAAAGACAAGATACATATTTCATTAGATTTGAAACGAAAGCATTGTCTTAATTACATCCCATATCAAAGTTTCTAGCACTATACATACTCAAAATTCGTGCCAGGTCTACTACTAACAAGTCGGTTCAGTCAAAGTTACAAAAGGTACAAAAGATACAAAGGTCACTACTAAACACGGACTGGTCTACTGAGAACCGCCAGATGGTCCATCATCCATCGTCTTCTGTATCTTTGTCGGACGATCACTAGACACATCTTTAGCTGGGCGCTTACGGATCACTCCTCTTTCAACCATGTCAGCATAAAATCTACTATTCCAACCCATAGATATATTCAACTCCTTCTTAGCTTTCTCACGCATCGCACGAGCTACATTCAACTGAATCTCCATAGAATTCACCTTTTTCTTAATAGCAGCAAACTCACCACTTTCTAACACAGATAACCTCCTAAAAGCCTCATTCAAACCACGCTCTACATCAGTCAAATCCAAACTAAGCAATTCCCGCTCTTTCTCACCAACCTTAGTCTTCAAATCCAAATAAGCAACATGAGTCTGAACAAGACCTAATCCAATCTCTGTCATACTACTCTGAGCACGGGAAGCATCTAAATCACGTCTCAAGGCCCATGGTGCAAGACCATCCATATGAGTAGCCTCTCTAACACTAAACGACTCTCCTATCACACGTCTACGAGTAGCAATACCATCAGTACCGTAAGGTGCATTATCATCCTCATCCTCCTATGATTCAAAATCAGATTCAGACGATTCAGACATTTCATCTCTAGGTAGCTCAACCTCAGAATCAGACAAATAAACTGGTGGGGGTAAGGGCTCGCCCTCTAGAACATCATAAGGGTAAATAAGCTCGGCTTCCTCATCATCATCAACCTCATCGTCTATACCTATATCCTCCTCGACATCCTCTTCGTCAATCTCATTATCTAAATTATCTATCCCAATCTCATCATCATCATCAACATCAACATTATCAATCTCATTCTCTACCATATCAACCTGAGGGGTAATCTGATCTCCTAGTCCTATCTCGGGCTCGGGATCCTCAAATGGTTCCTCCTCATCATCCATATCATAATCTACTAAGTCTAAATAAGGATCATCATCTATATTAGGTTAGGGAATAACATGGTTCTCTACAGGAATATTAGGGTCAGCCATGACAATCTGCATTTATATATATATCTCGTATTAGGATAACATACTTATTAAACAATTACATACTGAAATCACGATATATACATATATATAAATTAAAATATATATCAAAATATATATCTTCTCAATAGGGCTTGTTGGTAACGTCGGAGATCTTTGGCACCGTTATAGTCAAAAGATTTTTTAAATATTTTCTCAAATATTTATAGTTAAAAGATTTTGAAAAGTTTTGTTCAAAACCTTTGTTTTTAAAATCTTTCGTTCTTGATGAGACTGATTTTATACATAGTCTCATCTTCCAAATAGGGCTTAAAATGCATTAAATATCATCAAAATACCCATATATATGCTCGTGTTTGCTACTTGTGTATTTTAGGTACGGATATTGAGAAAATGACAAAAGATCACAAGAATCATTCAAAAATGAACACGGGAAACGAAGCCGCAAAATGAACCAAGCCCTATTGAAGACTTTCCCAAGATCAACCCTTGAGGATTTGAAGAATTATGAAGAAGGGTCCTCCAATATAGATGAATTGAAACTTATATCCTTGTATCCTCATAATTACAAGTTTGGTCCCTAAAGTTTGTCAAAATTACAAAAGGGCCCTCCACTTTGAAGATTTGGCAAATTTAGCCCCTTAACAAAGCTAGTTGTCAACCAATATCATCCACAAAGTCAAATACATCATAAAGTCCTTCAAAGTACAAGAAATGACAAGTTTGGTCCTTTGAAAATCTCAAAATTTACAAAAAGGACCCTCAACTTTCAACATTTGGCAAAAATGGTCCCTCAATCATCAAGACTTGGCAATTTCAGTCCTCCAAAATGTCAATTATACAAGTCTAGACCATTATCATTGAATAAAATACCAAATCAGTCCTTCAAGAATGCAAAAATGGCAAGAAATACCCCTGAAATCATTTTACAAAACTTTTTGGGGCAAAAGTGTGAAGTTTGAAACTTCAATAACAAAGGAAACGAGTTTTGGGCTATTTATTTACAAAGTGGCAAGAAGAAGAAAGAAAGGGGGTAATATTTGGCCAGACAAAGAAGTTACATAGGCCAGTGTCATGGTAACACGTGCCCCACTCACCTTAAACAACTAATTAGCACACCCCATTGTGCCATGTCACCTTCCACCCACAACAGATTATAACTAATCTGTTTATTTTATTAAACACGCGCTAAACACAAGTTTTAAATCCCAAAACAGATTAAAACACCCACTGATGAGATGGCATTTATACATGATCTCATCGTTCTTTTCGGGCTTTAAATGCATAAAAATGTCATAAAATACCATATATATGCTTGTGTTTGTTTACTTGTGTATTTTAGGTATGGATATCGTGAAAAAGACAAAAGATCACAAGATACAAGGAAAAACGAACACGAGAAACGAAGCCGTACAAAGAACCGGGCCCTAATCATGGAATTTTCATCAAAAACCCTTGAAGACTTGAAGACAATACAAGATTGATCCTCCAAGAATGAAGAAATGACAACTTAAAACCCTTATTAATAATTACAAGTTTGGTCCCTTAAGTTTGTCAAAATTGCAAAAAGGTCCTTCAACTTTGAAGAAATGGCAAGAATAATCCCTCAACAATTTCAAATTGCCATTTATGGTCCCTCATGAAGATTAAGATGCAAGGAAGACCTTTGAAGATCAAATAGTCCAAGATCAGCCCTTGAAGAATCACCAAATGGCAAAAATCATCCTTTGAAATCTTTTATCAAAGTTTTGTGCCAAAAATGCAAATTGATGAAACTTATTTACAAAGCAAAATTGGTTTTAGGGCTTAAAAACCTCAAATGCCAAAAATCTCAAGTTACAAGGGCTGAAGTTGCCAAGTAGAAACATTTAAACAAAAACCCCGCTTAACACTTTTATTTCCCCCATTTTCGGATCTAAATAGTTACTGTTCATCATTCTTACCACCCAGATTTCACCCCCACTTTAACTTGGGTAAAACTCAATTCCCTTGGCACACGTGTAATTCCCACACGCAGAAACCCTTCCCACGCACAAAATACCCAATCCCACCACTTGAGGACCCCACCCCCAATTCCCTCTCAGCCAATCACATCATACCTTAGTCCCCAAGGCACATGACGTGTCCAAAATGAACGCCCATGATGAATAGCTTACTCACAACGCACAAATAAACAGCCAGGATCAAAAAGGACAGCTCACCAACTCAAAACCGTCAAGGGCAACTTTGGGATTTTCTACGCATTAGGGTTTTATATTTTCCATTCTAGATTGTTCTATAGGTCTCTATATAAGGAGCTCACAGAATGTGTGAAGCCCTTGTTCCAGTTTCAAATCTCTCACTTGTAATTCCTTTTTAAAGAAATAAAAAGTTTGGTTTTTGAATAATTCAAGTATAATTCCTTTTTTATTGTTTTTAAAAGATTGTGTGTTGTGAGGGAGATTGATTCTGAGTTCCATGTTTGATTTGGTTAAGTGAATTTGTGTTTCAAAATTTGTTCAAGGTTTTGAAAATTTGAAAGTTTTTGGTATAATCTGCTACATTAAGGTTTTGGTGTTAGGAGTTGATTTGGTTTGGTGATTTAAGTGTTATCAAAACATTTTTAGAAGTTTGGAAAGAATTTGGAAGGATTTAAAAAAGGAAGAAAAAGTAAACAGAAAAATATATTATTGTATTTTGTTCTTGTTTTCTTTTTGATTGTCATAACAGGTTGTCAAGGGAGTTGTTGATTTAGTTCAGCTCCAACCCGTGTTGGATAGGAGGAGGATTTTCATCCTCTAGGTTCTTGGATGTAAGAACCTAAGGTAAACTCCTTTTACCTTTGCATAATATCAGAAAATGCAAGTGTATGTGCTTGGTTTGATTTGATGCTAGTTTGTTATAAGCTGTTGGATTTGTGCTTACTTGAGTTTAAATGCATGTTAATGCTATTTGGATCAGTTTTGCTTAGTTTTGTAAGGTTTTGGTTTGATAAAAATGATTTCAAGAATTTAAAAGAGTGTTTGGCAACACGTTTTAGCAGGGCACTTTGCTTTGATTTGTATTCAAAAACGTGTTAGCTAAGTTGTTTAGGGTTGAGTTAAGTTTGTTAGATAGTTGTTAGCAAGTTTAGACAATTTGGAAGCCTGTTTAAGTGATTTAGAAGGAAAAGAGTAGTCAAAACTGCATGCTCATCTTTCTGTCTGTTTTTCTTGCATTTTTTTTTATGTTTGATCTTTGAAAAACTGTGAGTGAATGTATGATTTAATGTTTGTTATTGCTTGAATGCTAATTGAAGAGTGTGTGTGCAAGATTTGGGAATCTAAAACTCACTTAGGTGCATACTATTAGCAAATATTCCACCAGATCTTGTGAAATTGTCACAGAGAACTAGCATAGCCTGTTTGCTTTTGTTTTGTGGAATTTGAGTGTGCTTAAGTGATTTAATCTTTGTGTTATTGACTCCTTGAGCTTCAATAAGCTCAAGGGTGCCCCAATTGTTCCAAAATACCATCAAACAAGCTCATTGCCAAGCTCCTCTTGGCATCAAAAGTGCACAAGAGTGCACTTGATTGGTTCATCAGAAACCTTGAAAGACCTGGCAACATTTTGATCTTCATTTGTGCTTAAATCCAGCTAAAAAAAGAAAGTGGAATTGGTTTATAAGCTTGCTGAGTGTCACAAATTGATTGGAAAAAGAAAAAAATAAAAAAAAATAAATAGCAAAAAAGTCCACTAGCCTGGCTTCGAACCCCTGACCTCTCGTTGGAGGGTTCAAGGCTCTTACCAGTGTGCTAGCATTTATCTTGTGTATAAACGTGAAAGGTTTAATACTTAAGGTCATTTTGGTTTCTAGCTTATTTAATAAGCCGTGGCTTATTTTTGCATTTTCCAGCTTATTTACTCTTCATTTTTGCTTATTTTGATTTTTACTAGGACCTTATTAAGTTTATAGATTTTTCTAGCTACTTATTATATTTTTCCCTTTATTAGTTTATTTATTAGAATTTAATTATTAGACGTTTTTTATTAATTCATTAAAAAAATACCAAAAAGATTTTTAATTTTTAGAAAAAATAGTTTTTAGCTTTTAAAATATATTTTTGAGGTTTACATCAAGTTTTGGTTTCAAAAACTTTAATTTTTAATTTTATAATATTTTAAGGTTTTTTATAAACTTTAAAGATTTTTATAAAATTATTAAAAAAGGTTTAGGAGCTTAGATTTGTGTTTTTCTCTTAATTATATTATTTAGGATTTTTAGAAAATTTTTAGAATTAATTTTAGAAACTTTTATTTTTTAGTATTATTTTAATAATATTTTATTATTAATTTTTCAAAATTTTATTTTTCTTTCTTTTTCATTTTTCCTAGGATCTTTGTCATTAATTAGGACTATTTCCATTTTTAGAATATTTTTATAACTTTTAGATTTATTTTTACAATTATTTTAAGTTTAATTAGGTTTTAATCATTTTTAATCATTTTTAGAGTTTTAAAAATAGTTTTAATAGGTTTTAATTTTTAGAATATTACTTTTTAGTCTTCTAATAATATAAGTTAAGTGATTATTCAATAAAATCATATTTTAGACATTTGAATTAGTTAAATTTAATTTTAGGGCTTTAATTAGCATTTAAAATTAATTATTTAATTAATAAAAGGTTTTAAAATATCTTTGTTGGATTTTTATCTTTATTTATATTATTTTAGACTTCTTTTTAGTCTTTTTCATTATTAATTTTGTTTTTGGTTTTAGATAATAATTTTTAATTTTTGTGGTTTTTCTACGGTTTTACGTTTTCGTCGTAGTTTAATTTTCACGTAACCGTCTTTCATCTTCTCATCCCCATTCTCTTAATATTAATCTCAAATAAATACAAATTAGAACACACACATATACCTCCTTGGGAAACGAATCTCTTCTCTCTTTTATTTGATTGTGGGTCATTTGTGCACGGTTTTCCTAAACCGTTGTACTTAATACTTTCCGCTATTTACGCTCTTTTCCTAAAGAGTAGTAAAACACTACAAATCATTTTGGCGCCGCTGCCGGGGAGGTGTGTTGTGCTTTAATTTGGAAAATTTTGTTTTTGATATTATCCATAATAGTATTTGTGTTAAGTGGAACTCCCTTAACACGTATTATCGGTTTTCTTGGTTTTTCTTTGTGAATATTATTAATATATTGTATTAAGTATCACAATCAAAATACAATATCTCCAAAAGTGTGAAAACACAACCTTAATTGGGATTTGATCTCCTAATTATTGTATTCGAATCTCAAACAAAAAGAAAAGGCAAAAATAGATAAATACTTTCGTGAAGCTCGATTTTGAAAGATACAAACTATAAGGTGGGTATAAGGCGGGTATTATAAAATATACCCTAAGGAAAAAGGCTTTTAAGTGCTTCGCGCCGCCTCGTTTCCCCGCTTGCTTGTGAGTATTTTGACATTGAAGGCTAATCGAGGGTTTTGCCGCCCAAAGTATTAATACGTATACTATATTTGCTTGGTTTTCTTTGTGATTAAACCCTCGTGAACAATTTGGTTTTCACCAAAGTTCTAAAGTCATTCGAAGGCGTTCACTCCACGTGATCGTTTTCATTCCTTTGAGGCTTCTTTAATCAAGAGTTTGATTCGAGGAGAGATTTTGTAGATTGTTGTCTACGAAGATACACCAAAATCCAAAAAAATTAAATATCATCAAAAACACAAAAAAAAAATTGAAAATCCACAAAACAACCAAAAAGAATCTTCTTTGCTCACCTCCCATTCTTCGGGTAGTTTATGATCACTCGTAATCAAGCTAAACGAGCTCGTAAACGTCTTCAAAAGCAAGCAAATCAAGGATCGTTGATTGTTGAAGAACCTCCAATTGTTGAACCTATTATAGAACAAGAAGTCGTAATGGCTAATCGTACTATGATGGAGTTACTACAAGCACCCACCGAGGGTTTTGGAGAGGCCATTGTTATTCCCGCCATCCTTGCGGAGAATTTCGAGATTAAGACGGGTTTAATGTCGATGCTACAAGCAAACAAGTTTCGAGGTCACGAGAAAGACAACCCGCATTACCATATTAGGAATTTCAACCGTCTCACCGCTACTAGCAAATTCAAAGATGTTCCGCATGACGCCATTAAGATGATGTTGTTTCCATATTCGTTGGATGGACCCGCAAAAATTTGGCTCGAGAAAGAACCACCAAATTCGATTTTGACATGGGCCGATCTCGTTTCTAAGTTTGTGAACAAGTTTTTTCCACCATCGAAAACAACACACTTAAAAAATGAGATTTCACGATTTGTGCAACGTAACAATGAAAGTTTTTCAATGGCATGGGAACGATTTAAAGAGATGTTACATGAATGTCCTCATCATGATTTTTCGGAATTGCATCAAATCGATACCTTTTATAATGGGCTTAATGATCATGAACGAGATTATTTGAATGCCGCCGCGGGTGGTAATTTTTTGTGCAAGACGACAAATGAGGCTTTACAAATCATTGAGAATCGATCTAAGGTTTATAGCCCTCGTAACACACCGAGTGTTGCCAATATGGGTTCATCATCGTCATCACAATCGTCTCGTAGCATTAACGCCTTACATGATGAAGCTAATGAGGAAAATCGGTTTTTTGATAGATTTGCTAATCTAATGTCCCATTGGAAGGCTCAAGAAGCTTCCAATTCTGCTTCGGTTAAAGCGGTTGCTAAGAGTTGTTTATCGTGTGGAGGAGCTCATGATCTTTCCGAGTGCATTACCGCGGATGGTAACACTTCAAGTGCTTATGTAGCAACGGGAACTTACAACCAAAACGGCCAAGGTTCCCGCCAAAATCAAGCTCCACCAAATCAAAATGTTAATAATTATCGAAACAACAACCAAGGTAATTACCAAGGCAACACACGCAATTACAACAAAGGGAATTATCAAAGTGGGAATGGACAAATCTCTAATCAAAATCAAAACCGTGATTTTCAAAACACTACACAAGGTTTTCAAAATGCTCACACGAAAAATTTGCAAGGAGAATTTTTAGATTATGCAAAAGCAAATGATGCTAAATTTGATAATATGCAACGTGAGATGATTAGCTTAAGGTCCGAGTTGAAAAACGAGCTTAAAAATGAACTTGCTAATGAACTTAAAACTCATGCAAACAAAATGGAAGGAAATGTCCAACGTCTTCAACAAAACCAACAAAAGATGGAATTAGGACAACATGAGATTAAGCAAGAGTTATTGAAAGCGGATGCTAGGCAATCAAAATTTGAGGACCGAATGGCTAAGATGTTTGAAGCTATCATGTGTAAACCCTCTTCTTCGGGTGGTCTTCCTAGTGATACCATTAACAACCCGAAGGGAGAAATGAAGGTTATTACTACACGAAGTGGTAAAACTTTCAAGGAACCAATCTCTCGTCCAAGTACTTCTACGGAGAAGGAAATCGAGAAAGAACCCGAGGTGATGGTCGAAAAGGAGCATATTACAATCCCACGAAGTACCGCTCATACCACACCTACGGTTACACCAATACCAATTGTGGAACCCGAGTTTCCAAGGCCGTCGCCTAATGACCAACCCACACCACCTTTACCTTACCCTTCGAGACGTAACAAAGAGAAAGCACAAGAAAGGAACAATTATCAATTTGAGCTATTTATGAAAATGTTTCGTGATCTACACTTTAACATAAGTTTTGCCGATGCTTTAATCATGATGCCTCGATTCGCCGCAAACTTCAAAAGTATGCTAAACAACAAAGAAAAGTTACAACAATCGTCTAGTTGTTCATCGGTTTTTCTAAGCCGCATACCACAAAAAGTCGGTGATCCCGGTAAATTTTTGATTCCGTGTGCTATTCAAGATATGGAGGAATGCTACGCCTTGGCCGATCTTGGTGCTAGTATTAATTTAATGCCTCTCGAGATTTTCAAATCGCTTTCACTTCCGGCTCTTACTCCTTCGAACATGTCCATCGAGATGGCCGATCATTCTACGATCATGGCATGTGGAGTAGCCGAGGACATTTTCGTTAAAGTCGGAAAGTTTTACTATCCCGTTGACTTTATCGTTGTAGACATTCCCATCGATCGAAAAGTTCCTCTCATTTTGGGTCGTTCATTTTTGGATACATCAAGAGCACTTATCGATGTTCATGCTCGTAAAATCACCCTTCGTTTCAATGAGGAAGAACTTGTCATCAATGCAACACAAAACTCCAATCTTTCTCATGTATATTCTATTGCAACTTTAAACCATGGTGACTCGACCAATGTCGTTTGCAAAGAATTTTCACCAAGAGTTTTAGGGAATGTCTCCAAAAACAATTTACCATTTCCTCCGCCGGTGGAGGTTATGAGTGCTAAGCCTACAAAGAAGAAACCATCAATACTTGAATCGAAAAATCCTTCACATTCATTCTTGAAAAGTGTTGATAAATTGCCGGTTTCTACGGAAGATCTTTCGGATGATGAATATGTTGGCCCCGATGGGGAGGTTTTCTTCATCGATAAACGTTTTGAGAACTTGCCACCACCAAAACCAAAACGGTTTCAAAATGTGAGAATTTTTAGTGTGACTAACATCGTCTTAGAAACACCGAATATTTTCGACATAATTAAAAAGGGTTTTCATAAGGAGAGTTCAAAAGATAACAAAGAAAAAGATCTTAAATGTGATTTAATTGATTTTTCTACAAATTTAACTCCGTCATCACCACGTAATTTGAGTACTACAAACTCGTCTACTCCTTTTGACGATGTTTTGTGTGGTTCTAGTATGGGGGAAGCCCCTTATGTTCCCTCATCCTTGTCCACCGAGGACGAGATATTCGATCCCGGAATTTCATGTAAAGGGAAATCTCGGTCTTCCACCGATGCAATAAATGGAAACTATATCTATTTGCTTGGTGCGAGTCTACCTCGAGTAGCTCAAACGTTTGTCTTACCAATTGTCTCACCCTTCTACTTCTCTTCTATTTTCTTCAAACTCTTTGAGTTTATGGCACGTGATGAAGTGGCGTTGATTTGCTTTTCCAATGGAAACGAGAACGCCATTTTCGACCCCGGTATTTTGCATCATATAAGGACTTAGTCCTTTATACCGGTTGCTTTTTGGGCCTTGTTTATCATGTAAGCCCCATCAAAAATTGACCACACCATGATTTCCCTAAATGTTCACATTTTGAGGGGATCGAGTCGAGCTCATGACTCGGTAATAAAAAACGAGGTGCCTCGTGGGGGAGATCCCATGCTTATCTTTATGCTTTATTATTCTCTAATAAGGGGACTTGTACCCTTCCAACTCGTTGTCTCGTGGTTGTTTGTGATTGTGTTATCTAGATCATCATCATCGTCTACGATTGAAGACTCTCGTGTTCGTTTACGTGAGCCTCCATCGTTCGTTTGAAGAAGTTTTTCACGAATCCATGACATATCCTTTATTGTTCTAACAATTATCTTTTAGTATAATTAATAAACGGCTTTAGATATATTGTTGATCACCCTTTCCATGCTAGATCCTAAGCATTCGATTCTTCGTCTCTAGTATTGAGGACAATGTTTACTTTTAGTATGGGGGGGTGAATAGGTACTTGCTTTGCTACGCCCTCACGTTTTCCAATTTTCAATGTTTTGTTTTGCTAATAAGGCTAAAAATGGCCAAATTTTAAAATTTTTCTTAGTTTTCATAAGTGTTTTTAAGACACGAATGTATATTTTCCGATGGGTAGAATAAGAGTTAATTTTTGACTTGATGGGCATTTGGAGCCATTTAAATTCCTTAACCCGCTCAGTTCAAGTTTTGCTAGACTTTTATATAGGGAGCTTTAAAACGCGAAAGTCTTAATTCATTCGGGTTAAGAACAAGAACTTTTCGCAAGTTCCTATAATTGATTCTAGAAAGTCACTTATCAAGGGAACTTTAAAACGCATTCTCTAAACTTGAAAAAGTCCAAGAAAGTGCAAGATCCTATAGGTGGCTTAAAAACCCAAAACTTTGATTTGATATAGTCTTAATGAAAGCTAATCCAAATTTGGCTTAATTTTGACTTGCATGGCTAAGTATTCACGAGTCTCTTTAATTAGAGGTCTTTATATAGTGAAGAACGAGAACTGATAGAGTTAGACAAGTGATCATGCTAAACGTAGAACATGAAAGTGTTCTTTCAAAAACTCATATGTTTTTAATTGTGGCTTTTTCTTCCCATAAGATCAATGCATTAGGAATAAATCATAATTGCAATAAGTAAGGTCGTACGATTTGAAAGGTTACTTAGCCTCTAGCGCAAGATCGTTTAAAAGTTGCTCGGGGTTGAATAGAGTTCATAGCCAAGGCATAACTTATTGAAGCGGGACGCGAAGATTGGCGATCATCCAAAAAGGCCCTAACAAGGCATGAGGAGCTCTATTTTTGCTAAAGATCCAAAGATGATGTGAAGTATCATTATTCCAAAATCAATATGAAGGATCGAGACACACGACGAGAAGCTATTACTCCCCTAAAGAATGGAGAAAGTCTATCCAAAAAGACCCTAACAAGGTATGAGGATAAATATATCCAAGTCCGAAAAGGAGGCGGATCGTTGTATATCAAAATCCAAAGTAAAGATTGAAGAAAAATGATGAAGTCGTGGTCCTATATGAAGAATCTCTCAAAAACGTCAAGTGAAGAAATTCCAAATATATGAAGAGAAGACCATAATTTCGAGAACGTCTTCCCAAGATTTGAAGTATGAAGTACATGCCAAATATCGGTCCGAGAAAGGTCTCAAATCGTGAAACGAGTTATGCCAAGATATGAACTTAAGGAGATACACGAGAAGCCGTTTTAAAAGATTTTGTCCTTCGGCTAACTATTGATCAAATCGTGCTACTTTGCTTTCGGACTAATAACTACTCAAATAAGTCAATATGAATCACTTGTGATCCATGACAAATAGATAAAAAATGCTAGTAACCCATTTCCTTTTATAATAACTAGGATTGCGGGGAGAAAAAGTATTACACAATTTGAACGTATGAGTAGTGTTAGCATTGTGACTTGTACCAACAATGATCTTGTTTTTGCACTTAGCATGGAATGTATGACAATCAAGGATGACGAAATTTACTCTAAGGGACATTAACTTGTTTCTATTCTTTGACCCTTAAAGTCACATTTTGGTGATGAAAATCATACATTATGTCTTTACACAATCTCGTAGTATGTTGCAAGTCTTTTACTTTTCAATAAAGGTTAATAAAATTGAACTTTGGTGATGCTTAGATACTTTATTCTAGCATTGCGTGAGGGCACGGCAATGGCTTAGTATGGGGGAGTGATGAGATGGCATTTATACATGATCTCATCGTTCTTTTCGGGCTTTAAATGCATAAAAATGTCATAAAATACCATATATATGCTTGTGTTTGTTTACTTGTGTATTTTAGGTATGGATATCGTGAAAAAGACAAAAGATCACAAGATACAAGGAAAAACGAACACGAGAAACGAAGCCGTACAAAGAACCGGGCCCTAATCATGGAATTTTCATCAAAAACCCTTGAAGACTTGAAGACAATACAAGATTGATCCTCCAAGAATGAAGAAATGACAACTTAAAACCCTTATTAATAATTACAAGTTTGGTCCCTTAAGTTTGTCAAAATTGCAAAAAGGTCCTTCAACTTTGAAGAAATGGCAAGAATAGTCCCTCAACAATTTCAAATTGCCATTTATGGTCCCTCATGAAGATTAAGATGCAAGGAAGACCTTTGAAGATCAAATAGTCCAAGATCAGCCCTTGAAGAATCACCAAATGGCAAAAATCATCCTTTGAAATCTTTTATCAAAGTTTTGTGCCAAAAATGCAAATTGGTGAAACTTATTTACAAAGCAAAATCGGTTTTAGGGCTTAAAAACCTCAAATGCCAAAAATCTCAAGTTACAAGGGCTGAAGTTGCCAAGTAGAAACATTTAAACAAAAACCCCGCTTAACACTTTTATTTCCCCCATTTTCGGATCTAAATAGTTACTGTTCATCATTCTTACCACCCAGATTTCACCCCCACTTTAACTTGGGTAAAACTTAATTCCCTTGGCACACGTGTAATTCCCACACGCAGAAACCCTTCCCACGCACAAAATACCCAATCCCACCACTTGAGGACCCCACCCCCAATTCCCTCTCAGCCAATCACATCATACCTTAGTCCCCAAGGCACATGACGTGTCCAAAATGAACGCCCATGATGAATAGCTTACTCACAACGCACAAATAAACAGCCAGGATCAAAAAGGACAGCTCACCAACTCAAAACCGTCAAGGGCAACTTTGGGATTTTCTACGCATTAGGGTTTTATATTTTCCATTCTAGATTGTTCTATAGGTCTCTATATAAGGAGCTCACAGAATGTGTGAAGCCCTTGTTCCAGTTTCAAATCTCTCACTTGTAATTCCTTTTTAAAGAAATAAAAAGTTTGGTTTTTGAATAATTCAAGTATAATTCCTTTTTATTGTTTTTAAAAGATTGTGTGTTGTGAGGGAGATTGATTCTGAGTTCCATGTTTGATTTGGTTAAGTGAATTTGTGTTTCAAAATTTGTTCAAGGTTTTGAAAATTTGAAAGTTTTTGGTATAATCTGCTACATTAAGGTTTTGGTGTTAGGAGTTGATTTGGTTTGGTGATTTAAGTGTTATCAAAACATTTTTAGAAGTTTGGAAAGAATTTGGAAGGATTTAAAAAAGGAAGAAAAAGTAAACAGAAAAATATATTATTGTATTTTGTTCTTGTTTTCTTTTTGATTGTCATAACAGGTTGTCAAGGGAGTTGTTGATTTAGTTCAGCTCCAACCCGTGTTGGATAGGAGGAGGATTTTCATCCTCTAGGTTCTTGGATGTAAGAACCTAAGGTAAACTCCTTTTACCTTTGCATAATATCAGAAAATGCAAGTGTATGTGCTTGGTTTGATTTGATGCTAGTTTGTTATAAGCTGTTGGATTTGTGCTTACTTGAGTTTAAATGCATGTTAATGCTATTTGGATCAGTTTTGCTTAGTTTTGTAAGGTTTTGGTTTGATAAAAACGATTTCAAGAATTTAAAAGAGTGTTTGGCAACACGTTTTAGCAGGGCACTTTGCTTTGATTTGTATTCAAAAACGTGTTAGCTAAGTTGTTTAGGGTTGAGTTAAGTTTGTTAGATAGTTGTTAGCAAGTTTAGACAATTTGGAAGCCTGTTTAAGTGATTTAGAAGGAAAAGAGTAGTCAAAACTGCATGCTCATCTTTCTGTCTGTTTTTCTTGCATTTTTTTTTATGTTTGATCTTTGAAAAACTGTGAGTGAATGTATGATTTAATGTTTGTTATTGCTTGAATGCTAATTGAAGAGTGTGTGTGCAAGATTTGGGAATCTAAAACTCACTTAGGTGCATACTATTATCAAATATTCCACCAGATCTTGTGAAATTGTCACAGAGAACTAGCATAGCCTGTTTGCTTTTGTTTTGTGGAATTTGAGTGTGCTTAAGTGATTTAATCTTTGTGTTATTGACTCCTTGAGCTTCAATAAGCTCAAGGGTGCCCCAATTGTTCCAAAATACCATCAAACAAGCTCATTGCCAAGCTCCTCTTGGCATCAAAAGTGCACAAGAGTGCACTTGATTGGTTCATCAGAAACCTTGAAAGACCTGGCAACATTTTGATCTTCATTTGTGCTTAAATCCAGCGAAAAAAAGAAAGTGGAATTGGTTTATAAGCTTGCTCAGTGTCACAAATTGATTGGAAAAAGAAAAAAATAAAAAAAAAATAAATAGCAAAAAAGTCCACTAGCCTGGCTTCGAACCCCTGACCTCTCGTTGGAGGGTTCAAGGCTCTTACCAGTGTGCTAGCATTTATCTTGTGTATAAACGTGAAAGGTTTAATACTTAAGGTCATTTTGGTTTCTAGCTTATTTAATAAGCCGTGGCTTATTTTTGCATTTTCCAGCTTATTTACTCTTCATTTTTGCTTATTTTGATTTTTACTAGGACCTTATTAAGTTTATAGATTTTTCTAGCTACTTATTATATTTTTCCCTTTATTAGTTTATTTATTAGAATTTAATTATTAGACGTTTTTTATTAATTCATTAAAAAAATACCAAAAAGATTTTTAATTTTTAGAAAAAATAGTTTTTAGCTTTTAAAATATATTTTTGAGGTTTACATCAAGTTTTGGTTTCAAAAACTTTAATTTTTAATTTTATAATATTTTAAGGTTTTTTATAAACTTTAAAGATTTTTATAAAATTATTAAAAAAGGTTTAGGAGCTTAGATTTGTGTTTTTCTCTTAATTATATTATTTAGGATTTTTAGAAAATTTTTAGAATTAATTTTAGAAACTTTTATTTTTTAGTATTATTTTAATAATATTTTATTATTAATTTTTCAAAATTTTATTTTTCTTTCTTTTTAATTTTTCCTAGGATCTTTGTCATTAATTAGGACTATTTCCATTTTTAGAATATTTTTATAACTTTTAGATTTATTTTTACAATTATTTTAAGTTTAATTAGGTTTTAATCATTTTTAATCATTTTTAGAGTTTTAAAAATAGTTTTAATAGGTTTTAATTTTTAGAATATTACTTTTTAGTCTTCTAATAATATAAGTTAAGTGATTATTCAATAAAATCATATTTTAGACATTTGAATTAGTTAAATTTAATTTTAGGGCTTTAATTAGCATTTAAAATTAATTATTTAATTAATAAAAGGTTTTAAAATATCTTTGTTGGATTTTTATCTTTATTTATATTATTTTAGACTTCTTTTTAGTCTTTTTCATTATTAATTTTGTTTTTGGTTTTAGATAATAATTTTTAATTTTTGTGGTTTTTCTACGGTTTTACGTTTTCGTCGTAGTTTAATTTTCACGTAACCGTCTTTCATCTTCTCATCCCCATTCTCTTAATATTAATCTCAAATAAATACAAATTAGAACACACACATATACCTCCTTGGGAAACGAATCTCTTCTCTCTTTTATTTGATTGTGGGTCATTTGTGCACGGTTTTCCTAAACCGTCGTACTTAATACTTTCCGCTATTTACGCTCTTTTCCTAAAGAGTAGTAAAACACTACAAATCATTTTGTGGTTCCGATGCCGGGAATCGAACCCGGGTCCCCTGGGTGAAAGCCAGATATCCTAACCGCTGGACGACATCGGAAAATTGGGTATTTGTGTTTAAGCCAAAATTAAACCACCAAAGCAACCAGATTAGTGATTAAGCTTGTCTTAATCATAACCCAACTCAAAAATCCCTTGCCACCTCACCACACATGTCACATGGGACATGCCCTGCTACAAAGAGGAAGAAGATGCCAAAATAGCCAGAAGAATCCAACGTCCCATAAGCAGCTTACATCCTAAGCTTACTTTGGACCCTTTGATCAAATTTCACCCCTGCCAACTCATGCAAAGGTCCAAGAAAACATCACATGAGTCCAAGGTTTTCAAGTTCTACAAGGGTATATTTGGGACTTCAAGCATTAGGGTTTTTAGTTCTTAGCTGTTCATTAGTCACTTGTAAGGCTATATAAAGCCATTTAGGTCATTACATTCCAGTTTGCTTTTGATTTTTTCCTTGTTCAAGTTTCTGTAAATCCCATTTCAAAGTTTAATGAAATTGAGTTTGAAACATTGAAGAAAAGTCATTGGCCAATCTTTGTTACTGCTTTCTATTGTTATATGCTTGTTAGTTTTAGAAGTAAAAACCTGTTTTCACTTGGAGGTTGCAAAAGTTTGCAATTTTCCTCATTCTTGATATTTTGCTAAGTCTTGTTCCAATCTTGGAAGTCTTGGGCTATAGGGCTGATCATAGCATCCTAACGGAGTTAGTTAAGGTGTGGTGAGGCTTATAACAAGGGGATAATCAAGTGTGGGGTAACAAGTTTGCATCAATCAAGATTTTCAAAGTTTCTGATTTTTATGTTATTGTGCTTTAACCTTGTTCAATCTTAGCAGGCTTGTTGTGGAAGCTTGTACTTGTTCTTGCTAGCACATAAGCTCAAAATTCGTGCGTGTGGATGTACATCCATGAGGTTTGCATACTGAATCTCAAAATCTGCTTAATTTGTGATTTTTGGTGATATTTGTATGAAACTTGTGTTCTTGTGAATTTTGTGGCTTAAATATGCTTGAATCTGTTTATCTTACTTGTTATAGTGTTAATTGATGCTTGGTTGGCCTGAAATCTCAGTTTGCCTTTGAAAAATTTGATTTGGAAAAGATAAAGGGGTGTTTGGGACTAACTGTTTATGCTTGTAACTTGTTATTGTGTTAAGGGAAGTTGTTGTTTATGCTTTGAATCTGATAAATACCTTGTTGAGAGTATTATGATGCAAGTTTTTGGGTTTGAACACTTGAATCAAACAATCTGCTATATAGACCTTGTTTCTGCTTGTTTTGACCTAGGATTTTGGGAACACTTAGTGTGTATGCATGCTTAGGGCTAAAAGTGGTTTAAACAAAGTTAATATAACCTGTTTGAAAGATTTGAGGTGTTGAATCTGGCTTAAGTGTAAAATACATCAGCAAAGTAGAAAAACTGCATGTGTTAGTGTTCATCTGTAACTTTCATTGCTTGAATCTTTCTTAATTCCTTGAACCATTGCATGAAACCTGTTTAGACTTGCTTATTGGAGTTTATAATAGCTTGTGTGTGCATTTGGTTGAATTTGGCTGGCTGATTATTGCTAAAACTGCTTATTTGTGCTCAACTGCTTATTGTTCATGTTTGTGCAATGTCTGATGATTAATTGATTAAACTGTATCAATTGGGTGTTAGTGATTGTGTTATTTTGATTGTGATTGACTCCTTTTGATCCAAAGATCATTTGGGTGCCTTTGTGAAATCTGAATCTCCAAAAAAGTCACTAAAGACAAAAAGTCAAACAAGTCAAGCAGTGGAAAAAGTTTCCACTGCTCAACATCCAAAACTAGCCCCTGCTAGTGCAATTTTGTCATCAGCTTATCAATAAGCTATTCTAGCTTATCCAGACTTGCAACAACTTATTTTTTGTGATAGGTGATCATTATTTGACCCATTTAAGTAGACTGGAGATTATTGGACTTTGACTTTGACTTTTTACTAGAAAACCAACTACTTTGACTTTTAACATAAGTGCTTATTTGACTTTCCAGCTTATTGAGTGTGCTTATCTGAAAACTTTTTGTTGATTTTGCTTAATTAAGTCATTTAAAAGCTTTTGGAACTTGAATCAGCACTTGGGGTGGCCTAGAACTCAAAAATGACTATTTTGTCGTTTTGTGTAGATTGCTTATTGCATTTTCAGGCTTATTCATTGGGCTTATTTCAAATTTCTTTTTGCAGAAGTCTTTGTTAGGTCAAAAGAAGCTTGTGTGTCAAATTTTAGCTTATGGCATCAGCTTATAGCTTAATGGGCTTAAAAACCCATTAAGAATAAGCTGCTTATTATAAGTTAGCTTATTTCACATTTTCAGCTTTTGGGCCTTTGGAAAAAGTTGTTTAAAATCAAATTTTGAGTCAACCTGTGCTTTTTGGGCTTATTTTGAACACTTTTTCTTATTGGGCCTTAATTTAGCCCAATAAGGGTCTGTTTTGGGTTTAGCCCATTTTCTAGGCCCAATAGGGGTATTTAGGTAATTTCACTTTCATTTCTGAGTTATTTAGGTTAAATTAAGCTAGTTTGCAAGTTTTTAGAATTTTTATAATTTTTGGATTTTTAATATTATTTTAATATTATTTTATTATTAAAAATTAAAAGTCTGATTTTCTAGGTTTTTAAAAAGTCATTATCTAATTAATTAAAAGGTTTTTGCAAGTTTTGATTTTTTGTAAACTCTTAGAATATTATTAGGGATTTTTTGGTAATTTTTAGGAATTTTAAGGTTAAAATTTTAATTTTGGTACTTTTTACGGTTTTACGTGTACGCCTTTTTAGACTTAATCCGTCTTCGTAACCATCATTCTCTTCTAATCCCTTTTCTATTTTTCTTTCTCAAATATAATCACAAATTAATCCATATCATTACACACATAACACACTAGCCTCCTTGAGAACGAACTCATTGTAGGGTCATTTACACACGGTTTTCCTAAATCGTCGTGCTTACTTGCCCTAATTACCTTCCTTTTCCTAAAGGGGTAATTTTACTCAACATCATTTTGGCGCCGCTGCCGGGGAGGCGTGTTGTGTTTTGATTTGGCATTGTTGTTTTTATACTAACCATAATTAGTATTTGTATTAGTAGCACTCTACTAATACGTATTATCGGTTTTCGGTTTTTGTGTGAATATTATTAATATATTGTATACGTAGAACAATAAATTCACAAGTACTCCAAATACGTGAGAAATCACAACCTTGACTTGGGAGGTCATTACCCAATCATTGTATTCGAATCTCAAACCAAAGAAAAAGGCAAAAATAGATAAATACTTTCGTGAAGCTTAATCTTGAAAATACAAACTATAAGGTGGGTATAAGGCGGATATTATAAAATATATCCTAAGGAAAAAGGCTCTTAAGTGCTTCGCGCCGCCTCGTTTCCCCGCTTGCTTGTGAGTATTTGATTGTGAGAGCTAATCGAGGGTTTTGCCGCCCAAAGTATTACTAAGTATTATATATTTTGTTGGTTTTCATTGATTAAACCCTCTTGAACGTTTTGGTGTTCCACCAACGTTCTAAAGTCATCGAAGGCATTCACTTCACGTGATCGTTTTCATTCCTTGAGGCTTCTTTAATCAAGAGATTTGATTAAGGAGGAGATTTGTAGATTTTTGTCTACTTAATACATTCACCAATTTCAAAAAAGGTTAATACAATCAAAAACCACAAAAAATTGAAAAATACAAAACACCAAAAAGAATCTTCTTTGCTCGTCCCCTCGTTGTACGTGACGTTTATGCTAACTCGAAATCAAGCAAGACGTGCACGTAAACGAAAGAACAAAACTCCCAGTCCCAACAATTCTAGTGAGGAGTCTCCTATTGACGAACCCATTGTAAGAGAAGCACCAACCATGGCGAATCGAACTATGATGGAGTTACTTCAAGCACCCACCGAGGGTTATGGAGAGGCTATTGTGATTCCCGCTATCCTTGCGGAGAATTTTGAGGTGAAAACGGGTTTGTTGTCGATGATCCAAAATAACAAATTCCGTGGTGATGAGAAGGACAATCCACACAACCATATCCGCCAATTCAATCGTCTTACCGCTACTTGCAAGTTTAAGGATGTCTCGAATGACTCGATTAAGATGATGCTTTTTCCGTATTCCTTAGCGGGGCCCGCTAAAATTTGGTTAGAGAAAGAGCCACCCAATTCTATATTGACGTGGAAGGATCTCGTTTCAAAATTTGTGACCCAATTTTTTCCGCCCTCTAAGACTACGCATTTGAAAAACGAGATTTCAAAGTTTTCACAAGAATTTAATGAAAGTTTTTCAACGGCTTGGAATAGGTTTAAGGAAATGTTACATGAATGTCCTCATCACGGTTTTTCCGATTTGCATCAAATTGACACGTTTTACAATGGACTTAATGATCATGAAAGGGATTATTTGAATGCCGCCGCGGGTGGTAATTTTTTGTGTAAAACGGTTGAGGAAGCTTTGGTGATAATTGAAAATAGATCTAAGATGTATAGTCCTCGTAGCACGTCTAGTGTTCGTAAGGCTTCGTCTTCGACTTCACCTTCTTTGTCTACTACCATCGATTCTTGCCAAATTGAGGCGAACTTGGAAAACAAGATTTTTGATAAGTTGAAAGGACTTTTGATTGAGTTTAAAGTTGGTGAACAAAGTGCTCCCGCTATGGCTAAAGCGGTTGAGGTTTCTTGCATGTATTGTGGTGGAGGTCATGATTTCTCCGAGTGCATTACCAATGGTGGTAACACTTCGAGTGCCTTCGCGGCCACGGGAAATTACAACCAAAACGGTCAAGTTTCCCGCTCTAATCAAATGACTCCACCGGGTTTTGGTTCAAATCAAAATGCTAACAACAATTATCGCAACAATCAAGTTGGTTTTAAAAACAATTACAACAAGGGAAACTATGGGAATCAAGGGGCTAATAATCAAGTTTCAAACAAAAATGATTTTCAAAATAACAATAAAAGTTTGCAAACATTGAAAGATCTTCCAAGTGAGTTTGTTTAATATGCTAGTGGGAATGATGCTAGGTTTGACAATATTCAAAGAGAAATCATTAGCCTAAGGTCCGAGTTTAAGAACGACTTGAAGAAAGAGTTGAAAAATGAGTTAGCTAATGAACTTAAAATCCACACCAACAAGATGGAAGGAAATGTCACTAGGTTGCAACAAAACCAACAAAATATGGAACAAGGGCAACATGAGATTAAACAAGAGATGATTAAGGCCGAGAAAAGGCAAACCGAGGCCGTATTGAGGCAATCTAATTTTGAAGATAAAATCTCGTCTATGTTTGAGGCAATAATGTGTAAACCGTCTTCGAGTGGTCTTCCTAGCAACACCATATCCAACCCTAAGGGTGAGATGAAAGTGATTACCACACGTAGTGGTAAGACACTTAAGGAACCGACTCCTCAACCAATTGCTCCTACGGAGGAAGCAATTGAGGAAGAACCCGAGGTGGTGGTCCAAAAGGAGCATGTCCCAATCCCACGAAGTACCGCTCATGCCACACCTACGGTTGACCCATTACCATCATTGTAACCCGAGATCCAAAGGCTATGCCTACTATGCCTCAACCCACACCACCTTTGCCCTATCCATCAAGACTTAGGAAGAAGAAACGTCAAGAGCGCGACAATTACCAATTTGAGCTTTTTATGAAAATGTTTCGTGATTTGCACCTTAATGTGAGTTTCGCTGATGCTTTGGTCATGATGCCTCGATTTGCCGCTAACTTTAAGAGTATGTTGAACAACAAGGAGAAATTGCACCAATTGTCTAGTTGTTCGTCGGTTTATCTTAATCGCATACCTCAAAAAGTCGGTGATCTCGGTAAATTTTTGATCCCTTGTGCAATCCAAGATATGGAAGAATGCTTCGCCTTGGCCGATCTTGGTGCTAGCATTAACTTGATGCCACTTGCAATCTTCAAGTCGCTCAATCTTCCTAATCTTACTCCTTCACTAATGTCTATAGAGTTGGCCGACCATTCCACGATTCCCGCATGTGGTTTGGCGGAAGACGTTTTTGTGAAAGTAGGGAAGTTCTACTATCCCGTAGACTTTATCATTGTTGATATCCCCACGGATCCTCAAGTTACTCTCATTTTAGGTCGTTCGTTTTTAGATACGTCTATGGCTTTGATTGATGTGCATGCTAGAAAGATCACCTTACGTTTCAACGACGAGGAACTTGTTATAAACGCAACTCAAAACTCTCAAATTTCTCATGTTTATTCCGTTGCAACCATAAACCTCGTTGATATGATTGACGTGGTTTGCGAGGAATTTTCACAAGAAGTTCTAGGTTTTGGTGATGAAGAAACTAGTGGCAATCCCACTATGTTAGATCCAATTCTTGATAATTCGACACCAACCTTCACTCCTTTTGAAGGTGGTGGTTTTACGTTGGAAGAATGCAATATTCCACGTACTTGTGACGAAGACCTCGACAACGATGAGGACTTCTCGATTATCAAGGATTTTCTTAACGATTTCCCATTTCCTCCACCCGAGGAGGTTATGAGTATCGAGCCCAAATCTTCACTTGAGGAACCACCTATCCTTGAGTTGAAAGATTTACCTCCTCACCTCGAATATGTCTATTTGGAGGAGGACGACAAGTTGCCGGTTATTATTACGAAGGATCTTTCGAATGATGAAAAAACCGCACTTGTCGATGTTCTAAAGGACCACAAGAGGGTAATTGCGTGGAAGTTATCCGACATTAAGGGAATCGATCCCAAGTTTTGTACCCAAAAAATCTTAATGGAGGAGGATTTCAAGCCCACAATCCAAAGTCAAAGGAGGGTGAACCCCAAAATTCACTACGTCATCAAAAAGGAGGTCCTTAAACTCCTTGACGCGGGAATGATTTACCCTATTTCCGATAGCCCTTGGGTGAGTCCTATTCATTGTGTCCCTAAAAAGAGAGGAATGACCGTTGTGCCAAACGATGCCAACGAGTTGATTCCCACTAGACTCGTGACCGGATGGAGAGTGTGCATTGACTATCGAAAGTTGAATAAAGCCACTCGAAAAGACCATTTTCCCTTGCCCTTCATGGACCAAATGTTGGAGCGTCTTGCGGGAAACGATTTCTATTGCTTTCTAGATGGTTTTTCCAGTTACTTCCAAATTCCCATCGACCCTCGTGATCAAGAAAAAACTACGTTTACGTGTCCATATGGAACGTTTGCCTATCGTAGAATGCCATTCGGACTTTGCAATGCACCGGGAACCTTTCAAAGGTGCATGATAGCTATTTTTCATGACATGAGCGAGAAGACGATGGAAGTCTTCATGGATGACTTTTCCGTGTTTGGTGATTCTTTCACTTCGTGTTTGTCGAACCTTGAGAGAATGTTAAAACGTTGTGAGGAAACCAACCTTGTGCTCAATTGGGAAAAATGTCATTTTATGGTTAGGAGTGGAATCGTCTTAGGGCACAAGATCTCGAAAGCGGGGATTGAGGTAGATCAAGCTAAGGTAGACGTCATCACCAAATTACCTCATCCCAAAACTGTTAAGGGAGTTAGGAGTTTCCTAGGCCACGCGGGCTTTTATCGTCGATTCATCAAGGTTTTTTCAAAGATTTCTCGACCCATTACACATCTTCTTGAAAAAGAGGCACGTTTTGTCTTTGACGAAGATTGTGTACGAGCCTTTGAAATCCTTAAGAGGAAACTTACCGAAGCTCCCATTCTTGTTGCTCCCAATTGGAACCTCCCCTTTGAACTAATGTGTGATGCTAGTGATTACGCTATTGGGGCCGTTTTGGGGCAACGTCATGATAAGCACTTCTTGCCTATTCACTATGCTAGCAAGACGATGACCGAGGCTCAACTAAAATACACTACAACAGAAAAGGAGTTCCTTGCCGTGGTGTATGCATTTGAGAAGTTCCGACCTTACCTCGTCTTAGCTAAATGCATAGTACGGACCATTCAGCTATTAAGTATCTCATGGCAAAGCAAGACGCTAAGCCTAGATTACTTCGTTGGATTCTCCTCCTTCAAGAATTTGATCACACCATCGTTGACAAAAAAGGAGCCGAGAATCTAGCGGCCGATCATCTTTCTCGTTTGGAAGATCCTCACCAAAGTGTTTACGAGCCCAAGGAAATCACCGAAACATTTCCGCTTGAAACACTTGGTGTAGTGAATTCTAAGCTTGATCCTTCCACCCCATGGTTTGCGGACTTTGAAAATTACCATGCGGGTAACTTCATCGTTAAGGGTATGACGACTTAAGAAAAAAGAAAATTCTTTCGTGACGTCAATTTCTACTTTTGGAACGACCCTTACTTGTTTTGCACTTGTGCGGATCAAATCATCCGACGTTGTGTATTTGGCACCGAAGCTTCTAACATCCTTTGAGCTTGCCATGAGGGACCCACGGGCGGTCACCACGGTGCTAATCTCACGGCTAAGAAGGTGTTTGATGCCGGCTTCTTTTGGCCTACTATTTACCGAGATGCACAAGATCTTGTGAAGTCGTGTGATGCATGCCAACGACAAGGAAAAGCCTCACAAAAAGATGAAATGCCACAAAATATCATCAAAGTGTGTGAGATCTTTGACGTTTGGGGTATAGACTTTATGGGGCCGTTCCCATCATCTCGTGGTAATAAGTACATCCTTGTTGCGGTTGACTACCTATCTAAGTGGGTGGAGGCCAAGGCCTTGCCCACCAATGATGCTCGTGTGGTAGTTAAGTTCTTGAAAAGCTTGTTTTCACGGTTTGGAACCCCTCGTGCGATCATAAGCGATCGTGGAACCCATTTTTGTAACGACCAATTCGAAAGAGTCTTAAGGATCTTGGAGAGTGGGCATAAGCGTTCTACGACTTATCATAAGCGATCATAAGCGTTCTACGACTTATCACCCACAAACGAGTGGGCAAGTCGAGGTTTCGAACCGATCTTTGAAGAGGATCTTGGAGAGATCCGTTGGGGAAAACTAACAATCATGGTCGGATAAGTTGGACGATGCTTTATGGGCCTTTAGGACCGCTCATAAGACACCCATTGGGTGCACTCCCTATAAGCTTGTGTATGGAAAGAATTGTCATTTACCTATCGAGTTAGAACACAAGGCTTATTGGGCCCTAAAGCATTGTAATGATGATATGGAGACCGTGGGAAAACACCGGAAAATGCAATTGAATGAATTAGATGAATTGAGGGATATTGCTTATGAAAATTCATTGATTTACAAAGAAAAAACTAAAAAGTTGCATGATTCTAAAATTAAAAACCGGGTTTTTAACATTGGGGATCAAGTTTTGCTTTTTAATTCAAGATTAAAAATCTTTTCCGGTAAGTTGAAATCCCGTTGGTCCGGTCCATTCACCGTGACTCAAGTGTTTCCGTATGGGACCATCGAGCTAGCTCAAGATGATGGTCCTAACTTCAAGGTGAATAGACATAGGTTGCAGCACTACTTTGGCGGGGAAGTTCCATCCTTGAACTACCTCGACCAAGTCACCTTCCCCAATGATAATTAGTATTAAGGGGATCGAGTCGAGCTCATGACTCGGTAATCAAAAACGAGGAGCCTCGTGGGGGAGTCCCATGCTTATCCTATGTACATATTATCGCTTTCTAATGTAGTTAACGTATGGGGATTTGTGCCCTTCCAACCTTTGTTCCGTGGTTGTTTGTGAATTGTGAACTTTAGATGATCATGATCTTCACGATTGGAGCCTCTCGTGTTCGTTTTATGGGAGCACTCGATCGTTTGCTTTGAAGACTTTCTCAATATCCATGATATATCCTTGATTGTTCTAACCTTAGGTTTTTAGCACACTTCATAAACGGCTATTAATTTATTGGTTGCACCCTTTCCATGCTAGATTAGGCATTCGACTACGTCTCTAGTATGGGGGTGTTTACACCCCTAGACTCGAAACATTGAGGACAATGTTTAACTTTAGTATGGGGGGGGGGTGAATAGATACTTGGCTTGCCAAACCTTCACGCTTTCCAAAGTTTATCTTTTTGTTTATCATTTTATTGCAAAATAAGGCTAAAAATGGCCAAATTTTAAATTTTTTCTCATGTTTTATAAGTGTTTGAAGACACGAATGTAGGTTTTCCGATGGCGAGAATAAGAGTAATTTTTTACTCGACCGTGCGTGTTGAGCACTTAGCTTTGATTCCTTAATTACACATTAGGCTAAGTCTCTTAAATGAGGACGAGAAATGATAGGGTTAATTATAAGTTACTATGCTAAACGTAGAGTACTCGTATTCTTTCAAAAATTCATGTGTTCTCATTGTTTGCTTATTCTCCCTTCGCATGTAAATATTTTTTGCTTAATAAATATTGACTTAGCGGTTTAGTTAGGATTGTTGGGTTTCTAGTCTTTTCTAGTAGCTTCCGTGTAATTAAATTGGGAAGACATTAAGGTATCGCCAGCGTTACGGTTTTGAAGTATTGGCACCCCAATAATCGAAAGCTTCACCCAATAATAAGATTAAAAGTGCTCACCTAAATCAAGCAAACAATTTGAAGCCCCACAAGGCCGAAAAATCTATGCAAAATTGAAAGTGAATCAAGCCTTAATCTTCGAAGCTTTAAAGATCCAAAATTCGCCTTTGCGTGAGGATATACGTCTTTGGCTAATAAAACCACCGATGAGGCGGATAATAAAAGGCAAGGCAAGACCAAAGTCATAATAAAAGCTTCATGGCGAAGTTGAATAAAAGATGGAGGTAAACCAAAGATAATAAGGCCCTTCCGTTAGGGGGCATATAAAAGTCTTGGTAATAAGTCATGTTCAAAACCGTTATAAAACCCTGTTTATCAATTCTTCTTGTCAACTTAATTTTTTAACATCGTTGTCTATTGGGAGGGGTTATTGATTTGATGGTCTTAGTTACACCGTTAGGACTCTATTTTTAGACCTAAATCTCTATTATCGCATAAGTCAACAATGTATCCTCGTGAAGCATTTAAGACAATATAAAATATAAGAGATACAACTTAGGAATAATGGGAGGATAAGTACGTGATTAGGGCATATGAGTAGTGTTAGCATTACTAACTTATAATGACAATGATCTCGTTGCACGCTTGGCATGGAATCGGGGTGAAAATCGAGGACGATGAAATTATTTCTAACGAAGCATTCACGTGTTCTTATTCTATGAACCTAAACGTCCCATTTTGCGATAAAAATCATACATTATGTCTAAAACACAAGTAGAAGTAGCAATAGTAGTAGGGTAGCTAGTTTATCGTTCAATAAAGTGAATAAAAATGAATTTTGGAGATGCTATGATACTTTATTCTAGCATTGCGTGAGGGCACGACAATGGTTTAGTATGGGGGAGTGATGAGACTCCTTTTATACATTGTCTCATCTTACAAATAGGGCTTAAAATGCATTAAATATCATCAAAATACCCATATATATGCTTGTGTTTGATACTTGTGTATTTTAGGTACGGATATTGAGAAAATGACAAAAGATCACAAGAATCATTCAAAAACGAACACGGGAAACGAAGCCGCAAAATGAACCAAGCCCTATTGAAGACTTTCCCAAGATCAACCCTTGAGGATTTGAAGAATTATGAAGAAGGTTCCTCCAATATAGAAGAATTGACACTATATACCCTTGTATCCTCATAATTACAAGTTTGGTCCCTAAAGTTTGTCAAAATTACAAAAAGGGCCCTCCACTTTGAAGATTTGGCAAATTTAGCCCCTCAACAAAGCTAAATTATCAACCAATATCATCCACAAAGTCAAATACATCATGAAGTCCTTCAAAGTACAAGAAATGACAAGTTTGGTCCTTTGAAAATCTCAAAATTTACAAAAAGGACCCTCAACTTTCAACATTTGGCAAAAATGGTCCCTCAATCATCAAGACTTGGCAATTTCAGTCCTCCAAAATGTCAATTATACAAGTCTAGACCATTATCATTGGAGAAAATACCAAATCAGTCCTTCAAGAATGCAAAAATGGAAAGAAATACGCCTGAAATCATTTTACAAAACTTTTTGGGGCAAAAGTGTGAAGTTTGAAACTTCAATAACAAAGGAAACGAGTTTTAGGCTATTTATTTACAAAGTGGCAAGAATAAGAAAGAAAGGGGGTAATATTTGACCAGACAAAGAAGTTACATAGGCCAGTGTCATGGTGACACGTGCCCCACTCACCCTAAACAACCAATCAGCACACCCCATTGTGCCATGTCACCTTCCACCCACAACAGATTATAACTAATCTGTTTAATTTATTAAACACGCGCTAAACACAAATTTTAAATCCCAAAACAGATTAAAACACCCACTATTCACAGATGAACACAAATTGGGTATTTATGTTTAAGCCAAAATTAAACCACCAAAGCATCCAGATTAGTGATTAAGCTTGTCTTAATCATAACCCAACTCAAAAATCCCTTGCCACCTCACCACACATGTCACATGGGACATGCCCTGCTACAAAGAGGAAGAAGATGCCAAAATAGCCAGAAGAATCCAACGTCCCACAAGCAGCTTACATCCTAAGCTTACTTTGGACCCTTTGATCAAATTTCACCCCTGCCAACTCATGCAAACGTCCAAGAAAACATCACATGAGTCCAAGGTTTTCAAATTCTACAAGGGTATATTTGGGACTTCAAGCATTAGGGTTTTTAGTTCTTAGTTGTTCCTTAGTCACTTGTAAGGCTATATAAAGCCATTTAGGTCATTACATTCCAGTTTGCTTTTGATTTTTTCCTTGTTCAAGTTTCTGTAAATCCCATTTCAAAGTTTAATGAAATTGAGTTTGAAACATTGAAGAAAAGTCATTGGCCAATCTTTGTTACTGCTTTCTATTGTGATATGCTTGTTAGTTTTAGAAGTAAAAACCTGTTTTCACTTGGAGGTTGCAAAAGTTTGCAATTTTCCTCATTCTTGATATTTTGCTAAGTCTTGTTCCAATCTTGGAATTCTTGGGCTATAGGGCTGATCATAGCATCCTAACTGAGTTAGTTAAGGTGTGGTGAGGCTTATAACTTGGGGATAATCAAGTGTGGGGTAACAAGTTTGCATCAATCAAGATTTTCAAAGTTTCGGATTTTTATGTTATTGTGCTTTAACCTTGTTCAATCTTAGCAGGCTTGTTGTGGAAGCTTGTGCTTGTTCTTCCTAGCACATAAGCTCAAAATTCGTGGGTGTGGATGTACATCCATGAGGTTTGCATACTCAATCTCAAAATCTGTTTAATTTGTGATTTTTGGTGATATTTGTATGAAACTTGTGTTCTTGTGAATTTTGTGGCTTAAATTTGCTTGAATCTATTTATCTTACTTGTTTTAGTGTTAATTGATGCTTGGTTGGCCTGAAATCTCACTTTGCCTTTGAAAAATTTGATTTGGAAAAGATAAAGGGGTGTTTGGGACTAACTGTTTATGCTTGTAACTTGTTATTGTGTTAAGGGAAGTTGTTGTTTATGCTTTGAATCTGATAAATACCTTGTTGAGAGTATTATGATGCAAGTTTTTGGGTTTGAACACTTGAATCAAACAATCTGCTATATAGACCTTGTTTCTACTTGTTTTGACCTAGGATTTTGGGAACACTTAGTATGTATGCATGCTTAGGGATAAAAGTGGTTTAAACAAAGTTAATATAACCTGTTTGAAAGATTTGAGGTGTTGAATCTGGCTTAAGTGTCAAATACATCAGCAAAGTAGAAAAACTGCATGTGTTAGTGTTCATCAGTAACTTTCATTGCTTGAATCTTGCTTAATTCCTTGAACCATTGCATGAAACCTGTTTAGACTTGCTTATTGGAGGTTATAATAGCTTGTGTGTGCATTTGGTTGAATTTGGCTGGTTGATTAATGCTAAAACTGCTTATTTGTGCTCAACTGCTTATTGTTCATGTCTGTGCAATGTCTGATGATTAATTGATTAAACTGTATCAATTGGGTGTTAGTGATTGTGTTATTTTGATTGTGATTGACTCCTTTTGATCCAAAGATCATTTGGGTGCCTTTGTGAAATCTGAATCTCCAAAAAAGTCACTAAAGACAAAAAGTCAAACAAGTCAAGCAGTGGAAAAAGTTTCCGCTGCTCAACATCCAAAACTAGCCCCTGCTAGTGCAATTTTGTCATCAGCTTATTAATAAGCTATTCTAGCTTATCCAGACTTGCAACAACTTATTTTTTGTGATAGGTCTTCATTATTTGACCCATTTAAGTAGACTGGAGCTTATTGGACTTTGACTTTAACTTTTTACTAGAAAACCAACTACTTTGACTTTTAACATATGTGCTTATTTGACTTTCCAGCTTATTGAGTGTGCTTATCTGAAAACTCTTTGTTGATTTTGCTTAATTAAGTCATTTAAAAGCTTTTGGAACTTGAATCAGCACTTGGGGTGGCCTAGAACTCAAAAACGACTATTTTGTCGTTTTGTGTAGATTGCTTATTGCACTTTCAGGCTTATTCCTTGGGCTTATTTCAAATGTCTTTTTGTAGAAGTCTTTGTTAGGTCAAAAGAAGCTTGTGTGTCAAATTTTAGCTTATGGCATCAGCTTATAGCTTAATGGGCTTAAAAGCCCATTAAGAATAAGCTGCTTATTATAAGTTAGCTTATTTCACATTTTCAGATTTTGGGCCTTTGGAAAAAGTTGTTTAAAATCAAATTTTGAGTCAAGCTGTGCTTTTTGGGCTTATTTTGAACACTTTTTCTTATTGGGCCTTAATTTAGCCCAATAAGGGTCTGTTTTGGGTTTAGCCCATTTTCTAGGCCCAATAGGGGTATTTAGGTAATTTCACTTTCATTTCTGAGTTATTTAGGTTAAATTAAGCTAGTTTGCAAGTTTTTATAATTTTTTATAATTTTTGGATTTTTAATATTATTTTAATATTATTTTATTATTAAAAATTAAAAGTCTGATTTTCTAGGTTTTTATATTTTTCCTAGGTTCTAAACACTTAATTAGGATTTTTGCAACTTTCCAAATATTTTTTAGGTCTTTTAATTATTTTCTATAATTAATTTAAGTTTTAATTGATTTTAGGAGTTTTTAATTGTTTAAAAATAGTTTTAATTGGTTTTAAAATTTTGAAAAATAGTTTTTAGCTTAATTAGAGTATTTTTGAGGTTTACAAATTTTAAAATCTTGTTTAGGGCTTTTTAATAATTAAATTTGATTTTTAGGGCTTTAATTAGCATTAAAAAGTCATTATCTAATTAATTAAAAGGTTTTTGCAAGTTTTGATTTTTTGTAAACTCTTATAATATTATTTGGGATTTTTTGTAATTTTTAGGAATTTTAAGGTTAAAATTTTAATTTTGGTACTTTTTACGGTTTTACGTGTACGCCTTTTTAGACTTAATCCGTCTTCGTAACCGTCATTCTCTTCTAATCCCTTTTCTATTTTTCTTTCTCAAATATAATCACAAATTAATCCATATCATTACACACATAACACACTAGCCTCCTTGAGAACGAACTCATTGTAGGGTCATTTACACACGGTTTTCCTAAATCGTCGTGCTTACTTGCCCTATTTACCTTCCTTTTCCTAAAGGGGTAATTTTACTCAACATCAGTTCTCTATAACGAGGGCTCTGGTACCAAACTGTAACACTCTCAAATTTCGTATCGGTACAGCGAAAGGGTCTTTTAGAGTTTTACGGGATAGCACAATAACTCCAATCATAGACAACACATAAAAATGGTTGTACAAGGTTCAACATACATTCATTCGATAAAAAGTTTTAAAGTGTATAACAGGTCCCAAATTATACAGGTCATTAAGTTTACAAAACATAGATCGAATGAACATTTTTATTATTATGTGGGCCATCAGATTCGATCTCCATCCGGATTACCTTCAAGCGCCTGAGATAAAAACATGCAAAAATCATATCAGCGAATGCCGAGTGAATTCATAGAGTTTAATAAAAACGTTATATAAAACAATCGTTGAAATCAGAACACAAGTATAGTATCGGAAGTAAGTCCTCGTATTGCTAGTCAGGCAATATATAAATCAAAGCATACATCTTAAACCGTCCATGAAACCGTAGCCTTAATATTACCATTATAGGTAATATTATTATCGTTATTAGCATCATTATCGTATTGTATTGAAATACATTTGGATTATTATTAGCCGCATGACATTGTTACCTTACTATCACAATAACGGGCCGCGAACCCGACAAACAATTTGCCCATCTAAGTTAGCGTGTCGTCACAAAAATCACGCTATGTAAATCTTCTCATACATAAATTCGCTTACCAATCAATGTGGTACGACGGGGATCAACCGTCAAGGCGCGAACTGGGGTGATCGTCCCCAAATAGTACTATCATATGCATAAGCGTCTACCAAATCCCGGTAGTTCATAATTCATGCTAATGGGACTTTGAGTGACATAACCTAACTACTAATAATCCTTTTTATCTCTTTTATTGGGTCATCGCATCATTCGGGTCCATATCATTAAGCATACCATCGGGACTACTTGTGTTCTATTTTTATTAAAAACTAGCATGTTATCTCCCTCGCGGGTTTACAAATTATTTTATAAAACATTTAAAAGAGTGCGAGGCTATGAACTCACGTTGATAATGAAAGGCGGATTATCGGCTGCGGGCGTGCTTCGGTCAAGGAAACCTATATAAATAATAATCGGTCTTAGACTTTTGTCCAATGACTTTATCAAAATAACAATATACATATGATGATTTTTTACATATGATGATGATCAAGTGGGTTTATATATTCTTATTTACTCATTTTAGTGTTTATGTATTGGTAACTTTTTACTAGTTTACTAGTTTTACCTATTTACATGTTTTATGTCTAATAAGCCTATTATAAGTTATTTAACTTGTTTTAATCCATTTTATACTTGTATTATCAGTATTTATACTTTAAATGTTGGGCCCAAATGGGTTAAGCCCAATATGTAATTTTTATAAGTGTTTAACTTATTTAGTTAAATTATTAGTCCAAATATGCTAACTTAGCTCGTTAATGTCCGTATGTCATATAGTTCGGGTTTTATCGGTTTTTACTTGTATTAGGTACTTATATATCAATATATGACTTTTAAAAACTTTACATTAGACGGGTTTGATCGTCTAAGTTTTAATTGGCGAAAAACGTTAATTTTACGGTAATAGCCGAAAAAGTCGTAAAAATCATGTTTATAGTTTTTATAACTTATAAGTCTTATTCAACTACCATTTTTATAAAGTGTCCATTTATTTAACCTTATACATATTTATATAAATGAAATTTATAAGTTAGTGGGTTTTAATTTACATTTTATACTATATTAGTGTGAGTGCATATATAATACTATTAAACATTAATACTTCAAAATCTGATTTTTAGTTTCATCTTTACCATTTTTATCATATGTTGAGTTATATAATGAGATAGAAGCTCATTTTTGGATGGCATAAACTTCATATTATGTGCTACAAATAAGTTAGTTATAGCTACTGCTCATTCTGTGTCTAACTATCCTTAACAGTCCCTACAAAACAGACTATTCAGATTGGCAGACTCATCTTGTTTTGATCATATCTCACTCATTTTGATGATGCCATTGCATGGCCAACTCTCACATGTGTATGAAATCTAACACTTACTGTAAATGGATTCCAATATGCAATTGTACCAGTTTAAGACTTGGTTACTTACTGTTTTTATACAGCCAACAATTTAAGCATGATTTTAGCCTTGTTTCTTATGGTTATTCATCTTTTTAATCATATTTATCAACACTTGATCCCCACACAATATTTTTATCATCATATATTCATCATATACATATACAATAAGAAAGAAAATACATTTGATCTTTACAAAAATAACAAGAGAAATGGAAAGGATGATCTTCTTTACCAACCAAGATTATATCTTGTTTTTGGATGACAACAACTTGATGAACACCAAATATATCTCCAAGATCATCAACCACCAAGATAGTTTGTTGAGAAATTAGCCCTAGGACACAAGCAAATCACCTCCTTTGTTGTTAATATGGCCACCAATCAATCAAGGCTTCAAGGTTTCTCTATAATATGAATAGATAACGTAAGATTTGTGGTTAGAATTGATCAAATGGGGTGTTTGATGGTGGTTATGGGACGACAATGGGAGGAGTGGGAGATAGTTTGTAAGTTGTTTTGCATGTGTAAATGGAAGTAAATGGGAAATGTTAGTGGTTTTATAGTTTTGGTGGGTGAAATAAGCTTCCATGTTAAGCTAAGCTTACATGTGTAAGCTAGTTAAGTGTAAGGATGCCACATCAAATGATGTGGTGTCCTCTTTGCCGTCCCTTTTAGTTAGTGGGGTGGGATAAACTTGTTTTGTCCCATCCCGCTAATTTACGGGTATTCCTCGATTCTAGTTTCCTCGATTTGCGTGCCCTCGGGTCGTTTTACGAAAAACGTTTTTATAAATTATGAATCAACGGCAGAAAACGAATCTAATAAAAATTGTCTCATCAAAAACGGAGTTCAAAAACGTAAATACGTAATCTTAAGGTTTCCGGTTTAGTCCTAAAGGACGCTAAATTATGCACGTAAGCCCAAATTTAAATCCGTAAATTGTGAGATCATCAATCAACACAAAAATAAGTTTCAAAATATTATACGAGAAAATAATTCACTACCTGAAAAGGTTAGATTGTCACAAATTCCGCCCATGTTGTAATATTTTGGGGTGGTTCCTTATCAAGCCAAGTCCGGGCTTGTCTCTCGAGAGAGAAAGGAAAGAGGAGCAAACGAATTGCCTCTTGTGAGACCCCATTGTATTTCACAGTATTGGTTAAGTGGACAAAACTTTTGATGTGATCGTGTGGATCATCATGAGTGCGTCCCAAGAAAGGTGTTGCGGAAACCATTTGAATAAAACCGGTCTTGATCTCGAAGTTATTTGCATCAGTAGCCGGCACCACAATCACATCTTCATTTCCTTCAATGTGTGATTGCAAGAGCTCGATAATTGGAAGGTTATCCATTGTGTTAACAACAGGAGGCTCGATGATAGCGGCTTGAATGGATTTCCTTCTTCGTGAACGGGTACGCATACACCTACAAAAGAAAAATATAACAAAGAAATAGAAGAAAAATAATGGTTAATGTAAAAACAAAATATTTTTGGTGCAAAACTTTTTGAAAAAGAAATGTTTTTTATGATTTTTTTAAATGTTTTTGTATTTTTGAAATTTTTGATTTTTTTGGATTTTTGAAAATTTTTAGAAAATTTAAGCAAGAAAAATAACGTTCAAAAGTGAATGGATCCCAAAATACAACGCGTCTCTCACAAAAAACCGTTAATCTTTACGAAATGAGCCGGCAGCGACGCCATTTTAATAACTGAATATTTATTAAGTTCTTTTGAATTGGTCTAATCGAATTGATCTCAGGTTTAACGTGCGACTCAGTTGTTCTTGGTAAAAAGAAAGAAAGAGTTGATTATCTATTTTGAATTAAAAATTAAAACTTTAAAGATAAAAACTAATAACGAAAGAAATTAAGCAACTTTAAAACTTGATAAAAGTAAAATTGAAAATAAAATGAAGTAAAACACTTTAAAAATAAAACTTCATAAAAATGGCGGGAAAAATGAAAATTTGAAAACAAGTCAGAATTAAAAACAAAACTTAATTCGGAAAACAAAAACTTTAAATAATTCGGAAACATACACAAACATAATTCGAAATATCCTATTAAAAACTAATCCGGAATCCACTCATAAACCTAGTTCGAAATCCACTATCTAACCTAGTTCGGAATGTGGATTAACCAAAAAATTCGGAATAAACTTTTGCACACTAATTCGAAAAATGTGACTCGTATCTAGTTCGGAATAATGATTCCGAACTGAAGTTCGGAATGTGTGCTCATGTTTACAATCCGGAATACAAAACCAACACACAATCCAGAATGTAAAGGTATAAAATGCAACTCGGAATATGTAAAGAAAATATAATTCGGAATGTTCAAGTGTATACTAATTCGGAAAAATACATAAACACCTAAGTCGGAATAATAGAAAAAAGAACAGTTCGCAATAAGAGGGTTTCTTAATCCGAATTACATAAAAATAAGCTAAAAGCAAATAAGCACTTTACCAAGACTTAAACCAAACTAAATTTAGAAAAAGCTAAATAAACCACAAATGAAAACTCTAAAAACTCCAAATAAGCAAAATAAGCAAAATATTAAAATCAATTTTTAAAATATTAAGCTATCAAATCCACTTAATTAAAAATAAGACAAACACAAATAAGCAATAAGCACAATAAGCTAAAACATCAAACACATCAAATCAATAAGAACAATCAAATAAGCACATAAGCATAAAGGAGAAACAAACTACATGATTAATCAAACCAAAACAATATATTTAAAAACAAGAAAGGTAGAATGAGAATGATTATAAAAAGCTTGAAATTAAGATGAAGATTAAAGATTCAAATACAAGATTAAGATGAAAGATTAATAAAACTTGAAAGAAAATCTTAAGAACATAAAGTAAATCTAGAGAGAGAAAGTAATTACCCTATTCCTAAAACTTAATTAAACTAACTAATGATACAAAATGAAGGAATAAAAGACTATTTATAGGAGGAGGAGGAGTTGTTGTTACTTTCTTCTTTCTCTTGTCTTCTCGTCTTTCTCCAGTTTGTCTCAGGATTTGTCGAATGATAAAATGAACTTGTCTTATAATTTTCTTCTTTTATTAGACTTGGTTCTTCGACTTCATTAAACTTCCGTCTTTAGACTTTTTCTTCGATAAATCTTCAGAATAGGCCTTTGACTTCCGTTCTTTTTGCAGTCTTGATCTTTTGACTTCGTCTTTTGTCTTTTTCTTCAATAAAAGCCCGTGAAAGCCCGTGTTTTATTCGTTTTTCATATTTTGGTCCTAAAACACAACAAAAAACAAACCACGCATAATTTTGACTTTTACGACATTAAAAATATGTTTTGGTCTTGTTTTTAATTGTTTTAAGTGGTAAAAGGATAAGTGTTTTCACACATATTACTCTTACCCTCAGCAAAAGAAGAGAAATCTTCTTACACTTGAGTGGATTTTTAAAGACATTCAAAGTCTATGAACTCAAGTTTATGCTTTTGAAAATCCATTTCTTCAAAAAAAAAGGAATTTTGAGAATTTTTCAAAAAGCGTTGAACACAATTTTTTCAAGAATTTTTCAATGATTATTCAAAATATTTCAAAAATTGTGTGTTCAACAACTCCTACCTTCAAAAAGAGAAATGTGGATCACATCCTCACAATGTCAATTCAATTGGATCAATTTTTGAGGGGGAGCTTTCCGAATAATTCATGCTAGTAAGACACAATTTTCTCCTGAAGATTTTCAAGACTATTTTTCAAAACATATTTTAATCAAATTTTGTATCTCTAATAGCAAAAGAGTTTATATATTAGAGATAGGGGAGAAAATGTGATTAAAATGTGATCTTATATAAGAGTCAAGCACTTTAACTTTTACCTACATGTGCAAAACACTTTCGATTATCGATGCACATGTGAAGGGGGAGCATTTCTGAAACGACAAAACTATCAAGGTGTTAAATATTTTTCAAACACCTTGTTAGACTTTTTGAACTGGTTTTTATAGAAACTAGAAGGGGGGTTGTAGGTCCACGGTTTCTTATGATTTTACAAGTGTTGTTATTCTAAATAGAGAGGGAGAGAGATGAAGAACTAGAGAGAGAAAGTTAAAGAGAGAAAGGAGAGAGTGAGAGAAAGAAAGAATGATTAATTGAAATGGGATTGAACAACTACCCTTCCTAACATGCTAGGAAGGGTATATATATCCCACCCTACATGTGGGCTTTATGGGTTATACTAACATAACGAGATCACGAGCCAAATCTACGTATATATCGTTGGAGTGACCGATCCTTTCTAAATACGTAAAAATGTATTTCCAACAATCTCCCCCTAAGGGAGGTCACTCTAAGTTACAATGTCCTAAATAGTCTATAGCTCATGATCTATGCTAACAAAGATGTGACCGAGACTTTCTTTGGAAAAACGTATTTCCAACAATCTCCCCCTAAGGCAGGTCACACAATTTTACAAAATCTTAAACCTAACATACTATGCTTGAGTCTTCGATCTTGTTCTTGTGAATATGCTGATGAGATCTTTGACTTTAGTCTTGAACATGTTTCCTTGCCTTGACCTTGTGCATTCATCACTTGTGAAGTTTGCCTCCTCGTGACTTCATGTTCCTCATACTTATACTTTTATAAATTCTTGTAGGCTTCAGAGTTTGATACAGCAGAAGACTTGACTTTAAGACTTTCTTGCATTTGTTGAAGTATTAAGTGCATACAGTATAAGCACGAGTTGATGACTTCTTCTGGATTTTACACCGCAATGCTACCTTCTTGTTACGCTCCATAAGACAATTAGCAACAAAACATATACACGGATGAAATGGATTAGAACATTTCATTCTAATTCGGTAGTATTTTACCTCCATTCGGTGAAGACCGTTGGACGATATAAAATATCGTACTTATGGCAGCTAGTTTCAATTAAGAACCTCCTTGACAAGAATTCGCGGGTAAACCCGTTCTCTTTACTCGACCGTCCAAAGCTGACTGCGAACATAAAGAGTGAATCATTTGAATAATATTATCCGCATGATTTGAAGCCGTCAAATTCGATTCCTGGAACAAGTTTGATTCATTAAAGAATCGCACCATCGTTGCTTTCCAGTTGTCACGAGCTTGATTCGTATTGAATCTTACAAGTTACCTACCAAGTGCTGTTTGAGGTTAACACTACAAGGATTTCCACTCATCATTATGAACACTATAGAGTGTCACTCTGAGTGTTCTGGCAAGATCACTAAGATATTGCATAGAGGCCTGGAACGTGTTTAAGTTCAGTTAAGAATTAAACCACTGTTGCTTTCCAGTTATCACAAGCTTGATTCATAATGAATCGCACAAGTCACCTACCATGAGCTTTTTGATATTCGCTCAAGAAGGATTTCCATCTTCATTGTAAATACTTTTGTATTAATCGGATGTTTAGGCAAGATCATGAAGATTTTACGTAGGACTCTTAAGATCTTTCTTACTTTTCATAGTGTGTGAAGAAGCAAGGAATTATAAAAATGTGTCCTAATGAGATATTTGATGATCTCAAATGGCTCTAGACTCGATCGTGCATTTTGGATTTTAAGTGATCGGAGGCTGGAGAGGAGTGTGATATTGAGTATTTGCATGTTCGTTTATTCTCGACTCAAGACAAATTGAAAGGCCTACTAATATCGAGCTTTAAATTGTTTTTGGTTGTTAAAGGTTATTTGGATTCTATGTCTAATTCAAACAAACACGTAGAAAAATGAAAATATTAAAGCTACGTATCCGTAAAACAAAGTGCAAGTACCAATTATTATTCACAAAGTAGAAGAACTTAATGCATGAAAAGTAAAATTGCTTGAAATGTAAAGTAAATGCAAGTATAAGGATTGAAAGTGTAAAATCAAGAACTATAAGGACCAAAAATGAAAAGTGTAACAAACTAGTCAAACCAACTTAACAAAATTTCAAACTGTCTAACTAAAAGTGTAACAAATGGAATTTCAGGGACTAACTTTTGCAAATCCTAAAAAGTATGAAAGATTAGCACTGATTACAAACTCTAGTAAACACCAAGGACCATTATGCAATTTAAACAAGAACTTTTCCAAAAACGGGCTATATGACTTGAATAAGCTTGAATGAGCTTATTACTGAACCAAATTCAATCTAATTATTTTCAAACTGCTTAAAACTAAAAATAAGCTACTTTTGCAAAAGGATTTTGATTAAAAGCTGTTAAATCTCTTGATAGCTTATTTCAATAAGCCAACAATAAGCTCAAATGTAATCTAGACATCCACAAAACGATTTTATTGCACAAACTGATTAATCAAGCTTCAAGAAGCTTGGAATGTCTTTTTTTAAAAATGATCGACAGAATAAGCTAGATTCTCCAATAAGCCAAAAACAGCTTATTTGACCAAAGTTTGACCAAAAACTCAAAAAGCTGAAAATCTCAGGAATTACTCAAGACATGTTTGTAAGTTGATTTGTGAAAGAAAATCAATGAATTTATGAAGTAGGTAATGAGATCTAGCAAAACAGTATGAGATTTATAACATGGAATGCAATTCGCTAATAAGCTGGTTAATAAGCTAAGAACTCTCTCAAGATCTTAAACTGTAGAATTTCCAATTAAGCACTGAAAGCTAGGATGATAAGCTACAAATGTAAACAAGTTTCAGGCAAAATTATCAAGTAACAAGAAAATGCTAATGGATCAAAGTTCACTAGTTTTCACTGATGAACTTTCAGTAAGCTTGACCCAAAGTTTTTCAAGGCCAATTGCATTTTTGACTTCACTTTTGACTTCAAAACTTTACCAAAATCTTTACACTAATGGACTTAGTGTAAATGAACATTTTATAACAAGTTTTAAAAACTGATTTACCAAAAATCATCCAAAACCAAACACTACTTTAAAATATGTAATTGAACTTTTACAAAGACTTATTGAGCACAAGTGAATGACTGATTAAGAGGCTTATCAAACTTTGTTCTAGTGATGAATTGAAATGGTTTTAGACCAAAAACAAGCTAGTTTACTGGTCAAAACTCAAAATGATTACTAATGAGCAATTACTGATGAAAAACCAAATTTAACTAAGTGAAACTGAATTCAAAGCTGTTACACTACAAATAAACTATCAATCTAACACAATTAAGCTACAAGTAATCTAAACACTCAATCAGTTTAGAAAATAGAAGCTACACTATGAATTAAGCATGCAGATACATTTTAGGGGAACAAAAACAATGAATTTAGCACTTTTAGCCTTGAAGCCACCACTGAAGGAGTAGAGAGGCGCTGAGCCTTCTAAAACCACTAAACCACCAATTATCAACCAGCAGTTACCATCATCATCATCTAATACTGCTATGATCAGCTACCCTGCTACAAAAGTCTCAACTGGACTGCAAATGAACTTCAAATGGAAACTAAACTAGATACAAGTCTTCACAACATCAACAAACTTCCATTGATCATGGAAGATCAACAGAAACAACCCAGTATCACAGGAAGAATGATTATGAAGGAATAAGAATGAGATTTGATTAAAACTGAATTTTGAGTTTTATTAATGGAAGGAAATTATGTTACAAGTTGTTGCTAACTAACTAACTGACTCTTAGGTGTTTGTCAAGCACCTAAGAGTAGTTACTAACTGAAATGAATGACTGGGAATGAAAGAAAAAAGTAAAGTATGTGTTTCTCACACCTACAAACTACAAATACAAATGAGCTATCCATGTCCTATTTATAGAGTGAGGATGAAGGTTTGTAGGGGATGATGACGTGTTGAAGCCACTCCCTGATCTCCACGTGTCTTCAATCTCTTAATTGCATAATCCAGCTCAAGAACATATTTGGGGGTTTTTGATTCAATTAATTTCAGCTTAATTGGATGTAATGAGTGAATTTGTCTCTTGAGATGAAGCAAATTTCATGTTTATTACTTTGCTTGATATGAATTGTAGCGAATTCTTGGTCCTGGGCTCGTTATACTTTGAAGATGATACGTGGAAATATATGATTGGCCCTCAGCATTTCAAACAGATCGTTATCCAAAATGGATATAAGTATTATTGCATGGCCTGATATTATTGGTGGAAATTAGTTAAGTGCGTTTCACTTTTTAGATATTCGTTCATATATGCTGGTGGCTGAAAGTGGGGGTATGTGGCAATCCGGATCAAGACCAAAACTTGTATGAAAATTGACAATTTCAACCCCTTGACTTGGCAAAATCTTCATTTAAGCTCCAATCTTTATTTCTTTGGCATAATTGATCCTTTAAACTTCAAACTTGTTCATAAAGCATCCTCTGACTCTTTGACTTGAGTGTTGACCAGATTTGACATTAATCTTGACTTTTCCAAAATTTTCACTTTAGTCATTCATCTTTTGAATGTTGTCAAGATAGGTCCTTTGTCTTCTCATGGCTTGTCATTATTGATCTTTCTCTTGTCTTTTCTTCATCTTTTGGCTTGATTTCACTTGTTTGCTTCAAATTTGTATCCTTTTTAACTAAACAAGCACAAACACAAAACATACCACATAATACTTCTTTTATGTATAAAAGTTAGGTATTTCTATATGTTTTAGGGTGATTTGTTGACTTATTGATATGAGATCTCACTCATATCAAATCCCCTACACTTGATCATTTCCATGACCTCATGCAATGTTATATTTTAAAGCACCAATTTACACTTTTCTCATAATTAACCCACCTTGGCCAATATGAAATGTTGTTACACTACTCTACACTATATGATGCAATGATTTTGATTTACACAATGCAATGCAAAGGAAAACAATTCTATTTATATATTTTTGGATTTTATTGAAATGGTTTTGATGAAAATAACTCATAAAGAAATCAATGACTTAGATTAGGGCTTTTGGTACCATGAACACTTATCACCCTCAAGTTTCACTTTCCCCATACCAAGCTTAAAAACAAGATCATTGTTATCCACAAGTGAAAGTGCGTCAACTTATTCATATTGATTAAGTGTGTTACTCTCATACCCCCACTTATTATGCCTCTAAGACCGGTTATTATTTGAGCAAATTTCTTGGGAGAAAATTTGTCATTATTTAAAACGTGAAATATAAGAAATGTAAAATCTCAAAATAAGGAAGCACGGTTTTAATCCTAAGTAATCCTCTCATGCATTACTCGAAAAACCGCCCACAAATTATATAAGTCTGACTCAAGAGTAATAAGTCATTCGCCTTATGTGTAAAATCCTTATGTCATGCATTAATAAGTAGTTACACACTCGCTAAAGAAATAAAAATAAAACTCACGCAATAATTTATATCCTCTGCCTTTTTGAGACTTCGGATCTTCAATCCCGCAACCCGTCAAGGTAATATTGGATTGGAGAAACTATCAAATCCCCGCAACTCTTGTGAGAGTAATATTGGAATTCAATAGTCACTATAATTAACACTTCACTGCCCCTCTTGAGAGTCTTGTATAATTATTTTTTTCTCTTTTTTTCTAGCCACTCATTTTTTTAATAAGCCGCTCTTATTTTTCTTTATTCCTCACAAAGAAAGTTGAAAAGAATAAAAGGAAAAACACCCGCTAAGTATTAATCATGACATAAGTCTAGTACACAGAAAACGTTCTAACTTAGAATCTTAAGACGTACTTATACCAACCATGAAGGATTAGTAAAAAATGCATAAGAGACTACAAACTGATTACAGCCGTTCTTGATTATTTATTAACATATATACATGCGTTGACAAGAAAGTAAAAGTTACGAAAGGGGATATTAAAGCCACAATTAATGAATATGAGGTTTATCTAGCCCTTTACACTTATTTCAAACTCTATCATCTCTTGTTCTCCACAGTTTAAAATCTTAAATAATGAGGCTAGTGGATGCTTAGCCTAATAAACCAATAAAGGTCTACATGGCTAAGGCTACTAGCTAGAGAATGCTTGGATAAGCAAACTCGGGTGGAGTCAAAGTATCCATGACGGGCCTAATATGTCAAAGATATCTAAACTTGTTAAACCATATCCTTTATTATATTTTTTTCTTTTTATATATTTTTGATGAAAAATAAAAGAAGAATATATACAATGCAAATGTGTTATGCAAATAAAAAATGATTAATGCAAAAATTATGAATGCATATTTTTTGTGGACAAAGTAGATCAAAAAGTTGAAAAATGTTTGAAAAATTAATTTCCAATTTATCATGAAGGTCAATGACAAAGTTCTAGGTAAGGTCAATTCGACAGAAGACCCCCCTACACTTAAGATAAAGATTGTCCTCAATGTTTAAGAGTATTGGAGTAAACTCCCCTATACTTAGGACATTGATAACTTTGCTTAACCCAAGCTAAGGAAAGATCAACTATAGTGAATTCATTTTTAAGCACAATGTGGTCATGAAAAATCACAATAGTAACGAAGTGAACCGGATACAAGGGCCTCCTCCATAAGCTCCAATGCACGTGATGAGAGAGAGCAACCCTACAAACAACATGAAGATAAAAGGAAGGTCTCCCCCTACACTTATCCTCAACTCTATACCCTTATTTCTATCCTACCACACTCTAATTCTAAAAGCTCTAAACCTAGTTATTCAAGCTTGATTTATAGAGTCTATAGCTCGACTCTTGCCACAATGAATTAATTCATGGGAAAAATAGGGATCTCTTGGACCATTTCCACGGAAATGTCCTCCCCAAATAGTGTTTAACACGGTGACCATTCACTTTGAAATTTGGTCCATTGGGTTTTGACAACTCAATAGTTCCATATGGAAATACTTGAGCAATAGTGAATAGACCGGACCATCTTGACATAAGCTTTCCCGCAAAGAGTTTCAACCTTGAGTTAAAGAGGAGAACCGACTCTCCAACTTTGAACTCACGGTTCTTGATACTAATATCATGTAATTGCTTAGTCTTTTCCTTGTAAAGCAATGAGTTCTCATAAGCATTAGCTCTCAATTCATCCATTTCATTGAGTTGGTCCTTTATATGTGAACCAGCTTGGTTTAAATCAAGGTTTGCCCACTTGAGAGCCCATGAAGCCTTATGCTCTAACTCGAATGGGAGGTGGCATGCTTTTCCATAGACAAGCCTATATGGAGTACAAACAATTGGTGTCTTAAAAGCCGTCCTAAAAGCCCACAAAGCATCATCAAGCTTATCCGACCAAGAAGCTCGATGCTCTCCCACCGTTCTTTCCAAAATTCTATTTATACCACCATTTGTGACCTTGGTTTGCTCATTGGTTTGAGGGTCATACACGGTAGAAATTCTATGGTTAACACCATAGTTCTTCATGTCTCTTGTAAATTGATCATTACAAAAACGAGTCCCACGATCACTTAAGATAGTCCGAGGTACACCAAATCTAGCAAATATTTGCTTCAAGAATTTCACTACAAATCGAGCATCATTAGTAGGCAAGGCTTTGGCCTCAAACCACTTAGAAACATAGTCCACGACTACGAGTATGTACTTATTTCCCTTAGATGATGGAAAAGGTCCCATGAAATCTATTCCCCATACATCAAAAATCTCACACTCTTGTATCATATTTTGTGGCATCTCATCTCGTTGATTATTTTTTCCTTGTCTTTGACATACATCACAAAATTTCACCATCTCTTGAGCATCTTTGTATATTAAAGGCCAATAGTAACCCGAATCAAAGACTTTCTTGGCGATGTAGTTGGGCCCAAGATGACCACCCATGGGTCCCTTATGACAAGCTTCTAAGATCTTAAATGCCTCGGGTCTATCTACACACCGTCTAATGATTTTGTCCGCACATTGCCTAAAGAGGTAAGGTTCATCCCAAAAGTAGTATTTAACTTCCTTAAGAAACTTCTTCTTTTGTTGTGAAGTGAGAACCTCTATTAGCACATTCCCCACAAGATAGTTTGGAATATCTGCAAACCAAGGGGTGGCATCCTCTTGAGAAGAGATAGACATTAGCTCCTCTAATGGAAAGGATTCATTAATTTCCTTATGAGGCAATTCACCTTAAAAAGGATGCTCAAGTCTACTCAAGTGATCCGCCGCTAAATTCTCGGCTCCTTTCTTATCACGAATCTCAATAGAATACTTCTTGTAGCAATAAAACCCATCTCAAAAGTCTAGGCTTAGCATCTTGCTTTCTCATGAGGTACTTGAGTGCGGAATGATCCATATGCACTATGGTCTTGGAGAGCACACGATAGGGTCTAAATTTCTCAAAGGCATAGACTATAGTAAGAAACTCTTTTTTCGTGGTGGTATAGTGAAGTTGAGCACCCGTCATGGTTTTACTAGCATAGTGTATAGGTTGAAAATGCTTATTTACTCTTTGTCCTAACATGGCCCCCACGGCATAATCACTAGCGTCAAACATGAGCTCAAAAGGCAATTCCCAATTTGGAGAAACCAAAACGGGAGCCTTAGTCAACTTTTCCTTAAGTATCTCAAAAGAGTCTAAACACTCTTGGGTGAAAATGAAAGGAGCCTCTTTTTCCAAGAGGTGGGTCATCGGTCTTGTAATCTTAGAGAAATCTTGTATAAAACGTCTATAGAATCCCGCATGACCCAAAAAACTTCTAACTCCTTTCACCGTGGTAGGTAGGGAAAGCTTAGCAATGACATCAATTTTAGCATGATCCACTTCTAAACCATTATTGGATATCTTATGTCCCAATACTATCCCTTCTTTGACCATGAAATGGCACTTCTCCCAATTAAGAACAAGACCTGTTTCTTCACACCTCTTAAGCATACGTTCTAAATGGGAGAGTGAAGAAGTGAATGAATCTCTAAAAACCGAGAAATCATCCATGAAAACTTCCATAGTGTGCTCAATCATGTCGTGAAAGATTGCCATCATACACCTTTGGAATGTCCCTAGTGCATTGCACAAGCCAAAAGGCATTCTCTTGTAAGCAAATGTACCATAGGGACAAGTGAATGTGGTCTTTTCTTGATCCTTTGGATCTATGGGTATTTGGAAATAACACGAGAATCCATCTAGAAAGAAATAGTACTCATTTCCCGCCAAGCGTTCAAGCATTTGGTCCATAAAAGGCAATGGGAAATGATCTTTCCTAGTAGCATCATTGAGCTTCCTATAATCAATACAAACTCTCCAACCCGTGACAAGTCTAGTAGGAATAAGATCATTGTTCTCATTAGGCACTACGGTGATTCCACCCTTCTTAGGAACACAATGTACCAGGCTAACCTATAGAGAGTCGGAAATGGGGTAAATCATACCCGCATCAAGGAGTTTGATAACTTCCTTTTTAATGACCTCATGGATTTTTGGGTTAACCCTTCTTTGGCTTTGAACGGCGGGTTTATAATCATCCTCCATAAGGATTTTGTGTGTACAAAAATTGGGATCAATTCCCCTTATGTCGGATATTTTCCATGCTATGGCTTTCTTATGTTTCTTAAGGACTTCTACAAGTTTTTTCTTCTCATCATCTTTCAAGTCTTTTGCTATGATCACGGGTAATTGGTCTTTTCCCACTAAGAAAGCATATTCTAGGTGTGATGGAAGATCCTTATGTTCAAGGGAAGGTGGACTCTCTATGGAAGGTTTCACTATGGATGGATCATCTATGGTAACTTCTTGTGGAATAGGTGAAGGAATGGGATCCTCATTGAGCCACTTTTAGATAGTGAGAATGTCTTCTTCCCAATTAATGGGAGAATCATCATTACCAAGGAAGTTGGACTCAAATTCCTCCAAGAGGAAATCACTCTCTCCAAAAGGTGTTAAGGAGGGAGCAATTGAGGCAACGGTCTCTACATGAGGCAAGTATTCACTATCATTCTTACAAGCTTCATGAAAATGCTCTCCACACATAATACAAGATATTTTCTCGTATGAAAAAGATTCATTAAACCAGTCTTTTCGAATTGATTACCGTTAATCGTGCGACCCAGTCGTTCTTGGTGGAAAAATAAAGTGGTGTGATTATCTATTTTAAACTAAAGTAAAATGAAAATGTAGATGTAAATGAAATTGTAAAAGCAAATGTAAATGTCGTTAAGTAAAAGTGGAAGCTTAAAAATTTTAACTAAAATTAGAACTTGAAAATATTTGACGAAAAATTAAACTTAAAAAGTAGATTTTGAAAACTTAATAAAAATGAAAACTTTAAAATAAATATAAGATAAAAAGAATTAGAAATAATACTTGAGAAAACAGCGGGAAAATAAAGTTCGAAAAATAAAACAATAAACAAAAACATAAGTCTGAAAACAGGAAATTCTGACCTAATTCGGAATAAACATTAATAACCTAATTAGGAATACCAATCCTGAACGTAGTTAGGAATACCAATCCTGAACGTAGTTAGGAATACCAATCCTGAACGTAGTTAGGAATACCAATCCCGAACGTAGTTATGAATACCAATCCTGAACGTAGTTAGGAATACCAATCCTGAACGTAGTTAGGGAAAATGAAAACTGCACCTAGTTAGGGAAAATGAAAACTGCACCTAGTTAGGAATACCAATCCTGAACGTAGTTAGGAATACCAATCCTGAACGTAGTTAGGAATACCAATCCTGAACGTAGTTAGAGAAAATAGGGTTTTAAAGATTATTCGAACTATAATAAAAATAAACAAAATGAAAATTAAGCTAAAACTAAATAAGCACTTATCTAAAAGTTTAACCAAAACAAGTTTAAGAAAAAGTAAATAAGCCAAAATTTAAAAACTTTTAAAAATACTAAATAATAAAAATATTTAAAAAACAACTTTTTTATAAAAATAAACTAATAAACACTTAATTAAAAATAAAAAAATCAACACAATAAGCACTCAAACACTATAAGCTATAAAAATCAAACACTAAAAGATCAATAAGCACAATCAAACACAAACATCAATCAATCAAAGAACACGATTAACAAACTACATGATTATCAAAATTAAACAATATTAAAAAGATTAAGAAAGGTAGAATGAGAATGATTAATTCAAAAGCTTAAAATTAAGATGATTAAAGATTCAAATTACAAGAATAATAAAAAGGCTTGAAAAACATTTAGAAAAGCTAGAGAGAGAAAGTATATTAATCTACTCCTAATTACCTTACAATATTAAAACTATCTAAAATTATCTAACCCCCTCCTAATGACATATTAGGAGGGTATTTATAGGAGGAGTACATGTCATGATGCTTTCTTCTCTCTTTCTTCTTGTCTCGACTCGATTTAAATTCTTTGTCTTTCTCTACGTCGTCTCGGGATTTGACGATATAAATTTAACTCGTCTTATAATTTTTCTTCTTTAATTAGACTTGGTTCTTCGACTTCATTAAACTTCCGTCTTTAGACTTTTTCTTTGATAAATCTTCAGAATAGGCCTTGGACTTTCGTTCTTTTTGCACTCTTGATCTTTTGACTTCGTCTTTTCTCGTTTTCTTCGATAAAAGCCCTGAAAGCCCGGGTTTTCTTCCTTTTTTCACATTTTGGTCCTAAATCACAACAAAAACACAAACCACGCATAATTCCGACATTTACGACATAAAATACACGTTTTGGCTTGGTTATTATTATAGTTAAGTGGTAAAAGGATGGGTGTTTTCACACCTATCAAATCCCCTACACTTGACCATTGCAATGCCCTCATGCAATGCATTAGTTACAAAGCAAGTTTTACATTTTCCATCATAATCAATCCACCTTTGCCTTTATTAAACACAAGACATAGAAAATTGTAAAATATTTAAAAGAAGAAAACAAGTAAAGAGATAAAAGACTTACTTTAGGGTTTTGGAAATGTCATGAATGTTTATCATCCTCAAGTTTCACGTTCCCCATACCAAGCTTAAAAACGAGATCATTGTTATTATAAGTTAGCAAACTATCACAAACTCATGTGGGCCAATTATTTACTTAGAATCCCTTATTCCTAGGTGTATCTCTTATATTTTATTGTTGTCTTGAATGATCATTGTTGACTTATTTCGATAGTTATTTAGGCTGAAAATAAAGTAGGACGATTTAATCAATAGTTGGCTAAAGGAAAAAATCTTTTAAAACTGCTTCTCGGGACCTCATAAAGTCCATATCTTGGCATAACTCGCTTCACGATTTGAGACCTTTCTCGGATCGATATTTGGCATTGACTTCATACTTCAAATCTTGAGAGACGTTCATGAAATAATGGTCTTCTCTTCATAATAGGAATTTCTTCACTTGAACTTTTTGAGAGATTCTTCATATTTGGATCACGACTTCTTAATTTTTCTCCGATCTTTATTTCAGAATTTGATATACAACGATCCGCCTCCTTTTAGGACTTGGATCTATTTATCCTCATAACTTGTTAGGGCCTTTTTGGATAGACTTCTCCATGATCTTTACGGGAGTATTGATTTTCGTCGTGTGTCTCGATCTTTCATATTGATTTTAAAGTTCCCTTGATAAACGACTTTCTAGGATCAATTATAGGAACTTGCGAAAAGTTCTTTTTCTTAACCCGTAAGAGTTAAGACTTTCGCGTTTTAAAGTTCCCTATATAAAAGCCTAGCAAAACTTGACATAAACACGTTAAGGATACTAGCTATAGTCAACTTAGATAAGTAAACTCGGGTTGAGTCAAAAGATTCACAACGTTTAAAAATTAAAACCACATTATTAAAATTTATTCTAGCAATGAAATAAAGTAACTATAACAAAGGAAAAACTACAAGGCCAAAACAGATCAAAATTTTTGAAAAATGTCGAAAAATCAATTTTTCGGTTAAAATGAGGACATGTACAAGGAAAAGCCCACTTAACTTCGATAGAAGTCCCCCTACACTTAATATAAACATTGTCCTCAATGTTTAAGCATGTGTAAGTAAACTTCCCTACACTTAGGACATTGTGTACGTTATTTAAATCTTGCTTAGGAAGAGACAACTAAAGTGATTCCTATTTCAACATTGAAGAATATAAAATAGTGAATTAAAAGAGTTTAGGATAGAATCGGCAAGACGGGAACACGGAATCACGGGTCGTCAAAAGTCATCAAGAATGGATCTTTGACAGCTCGAATCCCTGGACATGATAAGAAAGAAAGCAACAAACACATACTAGGGTCTCCCCCTACACTTATTATAAAAACAAAAGAAAAAGGATAGATACTCGGGTTGCCTCCCGGTAAGCGCTTGTTTTTGTTAACCGAGTCGTGAGCCTGACTCGACCTTGATTAGCATAGTAAGAAGCTTGAAGAACATCCATCGGGATCAAATACATGGTTTTCATCCATCAAGTAGCACAAGCTTAAGGCAAACAAGGCAAGCCAAAGGAGAGTAGGCAAGGTTCCCTTAAGCAGTTGTTGAGCACGGTGGTAGAAAGTGTGCTGAAGTGCAAGCATATCTCCATAAGTTCCAAAAATATTTCCTTTTATTTCATCAGATGGATATTGAGATGGCTTAAAAATTGCAATACCGGGATCAAACACCTTTTCATTTAAGCGAAAATAACACCCAAACTCAATAGAATTTGAAGAAGATCCGCTCATAAATTGCACAATCTCATCCTCAGAAGGTGGATAGAGAGGTGTCAAAACATAAGTACTACGGATGGTGGTGTCTTCTGGTTTCTTCTCCTTTGGAACGGGTTTCTTCATATCCGAAGGAGGATAAAGACCATAATCAAAGTCCAAAGGAGGAGAATCATTCTCATTGGGGAAGTATGTATTAAGGAAAGTGGCAAAATCTTCCTCAAATGAGTAATTATCCAAAGTATCAAGAGTGTTTGGTGGAGGATCTTCATCAAAACTAGGAGCAAGGTCATCATGTGAAGAATAACTCGAGAGAGTATCAACATCATCAAAATCATCATAAGTTGGAATGTCTTTATACTCTGAAACAAAATTATCATAATCATCCCCATCGGAACTAGAATCATCATCATAGTCATCATAGATCGGTGGAGAATCATAAATTGGTGGGGATCCAAATTGGAGAGAGAATAATAAAAATCATCCACATTGTCTTGGAAAAATGGATTATCATAGGAAGACTCGAAAAGAGGATTAAACATATACAACAAAGTTGTGACAATCCGTCAATTTATGGTCGATATTTTATTCTCAAGTATTATTTAAAAACATTATTTTACTGTTATATTATGAACTCACTTTTTTGGGAAGAAATTTGGGTTTACGTCTTGAAGTAGCATCGACTACGTCTAAACTGGAGGACACTACGTTACGTGCTTACGTTTACATACACCGTTTTGGTTACAGTCTGACATTTCAGGAAATAAATTTATCCGTGAATATTATTTTGGGATTTTAAATTTGTGTTGGTTCATAAACTCACAAATTTACGAGAAGAGATTAGGACCTTACGTGAATAATTTAACGTCCTTTACGACTAAACAAGAAACCTTAGGATTACGTACTTACGTTTTTGAACTCCGTTTTTGATGAGACAATTTTTATTAGATTCGTTTTGTGTCGTTGATTCATAATTTATAAAAACATTTTTCGTAAAATGACCCGAGGACACGCAAATCGAGGAAACTATAATCGAGGAGTACCCGTAAATTAGTGGGATGGGACAAGTTTACACTTGCCCACCCCACTATATGGGATGGCTAGACACATGACACCAACACCCTTAGGTGTCAAAACTTCCTAAACAAGCTCATACACATGCAATCCCATTAAAACTCTCTTCTTTCCCTCTACTCTATTCCGTCCTAAATCATCAACAAACACCCCTATTTGATCAATTTTAACCATAAAATCTTGTGTTATTCACACATATGATGAAGAACTCTTGAAGCTTTATTGATTGGTGGTCATTTTAACATCCAAAGAGGAGATTTGTTTGTGTCATAGGGCTGATTTCCCACAAGGAGTTTATAAAGATTGGTGGACTTGAATTTGATATTGGTTTATAACAACTTTTGCCATCAAAATCCAAGCCTTGATCATAACCTACACAATCTTTGTGGTATAGAGATTGTTCTTCCTATCCTTTTGTTATTTTAATAATGTAATCTTGTATTTTCTTTATTTATGTATATGTATATGATGATGAATGATGATAAAAATATTGTGTGGGGATCATGTGTTGATAAACTTAGATAAAAAGATTGAAAACTATATGTAAAAATGGTGAAATCATGCTTAAAATAGTTGTCTTTATAAAAACAGTAAAGAACTTTAGGTTAAACTTATAAAATGGTATAGTTAAATCAATATACAGTAAATATTAGGACTTGTACACATGTGAGAGTTGGACATGCAATGGAATCATTATAATGAGTGAGATATGATCAAAACAAAATTGAAGTGCAAATCTGCATAGACTGTTTTGGACGAATTTATTAAAATACTTCGAGGCCGATTCATCAGTAGCTATACGAGAGTTAAATGAAGAAAATATCATGTAGTTTTTGCTATAAAAATTTGGGGTTCCATTTCCTTATAGAACTCTAGATATGGTTATTTTAGTAGACTGAATATTAATAATCAGATTTGTAAAAATAAAAAGTATATAATATAAGCACTCAAATAATGTTATTATAAAATATATATATATATATATATATATATATATATATATATATATATATATATATATATATATATATATATATATATATATATATATATATATATATATATATATATATATATATATATATATATATATATATATATATATATATATATATATATATATATATATATATATATATATATATATATATATATATATATATATATATATATATATATATATATATATATATATATATAAACCCACTAACTACTAATAATATTTATAAATAAGTTATGTACTATGATACTTAAATGTGACATGTTATAAAAATTACAAATTTGATGAGTTTTATAAGTTATAAAACTATAAACATAAGTTTTACGTCTTTTCGGCTAAAACCGTAAAACTAACGTTTTCGTCAATTAAAACTTAGACGGTCGGACCCGTCTAATGTAGAGTTTTTGAAACTCATATACTGATATATACGTACATATTACAAGAAAAAAACCGATAAAACCCGAGCTTTATAACTTATGAATATTAACGGGCCAAAATAGCCTTATTTGGACTATTAACCCGACAAGTTTGGCTAAACAATAACGGACTTACATATTGGGCTTAACCCACTTGGGCCTAACAAGTTAGTATAGGACTGATGCTAAAAGTATAAGATGGACTACTATAAGGTAATGGGCCTATAATGGGCTTATTGGGCCTTGACAAGTAAAGAAGTTAAACTAGTGAAACTAGTATGAAAAATTTACAAACACATGACACTATAATTAGTAAATAAAGGTGTACAATCCCACTTGATCATCATCATATTTATAAAAAAACATCATATATATACATAGTTATTGTTTTTATAAAGTCATTGGACAAAAGTCTAAGACGAGTATTATTTGTCTAGGTTTCCGTGATTGAAGCACGTACCGTACATCCAAATCGCCGATAACCGCCTTCCCACATCAACGTGAGTTCATAGCCTCGCACTCTTTTAAATGTTTTTATGAAATGTTTTATAAACCCGCGAGGGAGATAACATGTTAGTTTTGATAAAATAGGACACCATTTGTCCCGATTGTTTGTTTATTGATTTGGACCCGAATGATTGTATGACCCGATGAATGATTATATGACCCGATGTATGAATTAAAATGGATTATTAAAGTTAGGTTATGTCACTAAAAGTCCCATTAGCATGAATTGTGAACTACCGGGATTTGATAGACGCTTATGCATATAATAGTACTATTTGGGAACGATCACCCTAGTTCGCGCCTTGACGGTTGATCCCCGTCGTGCCAGATTGATTGGTAGGCGAATTTATGTATGAGAAGATTTCTATAGCGTGATTTTTGTGACGACACGCTAACTTAGATGGGAAAATTGTGTTTCGGGTTAGCTACCCACTGTTTGTTGTAGTAAGGTAACATTGTCATGCGGCTTATAATAATCCAAATAACGAAAATACTGCTATACGCATTGAATTAAAATATATTGCCTGACTAACAATACGGGGTTTTGTTATTGATATTATGTTCATGTTTTGGTTTTACATAACCATATTCATATAACAGTTTTTATTTAACTATATACAACGTTATAAAACGTATTGTATGATGTTTTTACGACATTGGTTCGTATAATGGTTTTGAAGGCAAAATCCTATATTATGATTTTGACAAGGATTTGTATAAAATGTTTTTGGCCTATTTTAGGGCCTACGACAAGGAATTGTATAAACTGATTTTCATTAACAATTTTATTCCGGTGATATATTAATGGATTTCATTAAACTCTATGAATTCACTCGGCGTTTTCGCTGACCTTTCTTTTAACATGTTTTATCTCAGGTACTTGAAGGTAATTCTCGGGAAGACAACAAGAATTCATGGTCAGCACTTAAAGAACAATTTCCATTCAAATGTTTGTAAAAATTGTATGAAATATTATGACTTGGGACCTATGTAAATTTGATATTTATGAATGGAAATGCTTAATTATTAAACGACGCGATTTTTAAGCGTTGTCTATGATGTGAGTAATGTGCTATCCCGTAACACCAACGCCTCTTCCGCTGTATTGAATTGTTAATATTTGGGGGTGTTACAGTCTGGTACCAGAGCTCTCGTTATAGAGAACGAAAGATTTTTAAAAACCAAGGTTTTGAATAAAACATTTCAAAATCTTTTAACTACAAATATTTTTCACAAAATGTCTAAAAATCTTTTGACTATAACGGTGCCGAAGAAATCCTGAGTTACCGACAAGGCCAGACTGAGAAGTGTTATTTTAATATATATATAACTTGGATTATATATATATATATATATATATATATATATATATATATATATATATATATATATATATATATATATATATATATATATATATATATATATATATATATATATATATATATATATATATATATGATGTGATTTGATTATAAGATTGTTTGATGATTATTTTAATATTTATACGAGGTATTTATACGACGTAGATTGTCACAAGAAACCCTAACTCCCCTAGCAAATCAATCGAAGCTAATCCCGTAGTAATTCTAGCTATTCTAGATCTAAACCAATTTGTGGATATTTATGATCCCAACAAAATGGTTGATATTTGTAGAAATGTTGATATTAGTTGATTGTGAAATTAAATAAGAATTGGCAAGATTAAATCTGATATCGATGGCATGACGATCTTTCTTTATAAGAGTGGAGTTTGACAAAACCTTACCACCTAGAAAGATGTCATCCGATTCGGTGTCACCTAATTCTTAAATTTGAAATTAAAAGGGTGAATGTTGCACTTGAGGCTGTCATTGGAACCATTACCCAAAAGCCTCATGCCACTTGTACCTTTCCGAGAAGTCTAATTAAATGTGTGAGTCATTTCATACTAGTGACTTATTTGATAACTATTGTTGTAAGAAGCTATAGGACTGAAAATTGAGTGTTGTTCATATCGAGCTTTTATTGCCCTTTCGAGGTCTAAGAATAAAGTTGAAAGTATTGGAGAATGAGGTAGGATGTTGCATTGAGTATGATTTGGATGAAACTTGAATGAAATAAAATTTAACCTGTATGGAATATGAAATTGTTAGGAGGAATTCGTTAAGTTCTGTGATTGAATTAAAAGGTTATAATTGATTGTTGATTCGTGTTAAGTGTTGTTCCTAGGCCATTGTCCAATGATGAGGATGCCCAATGTCCAAGAAATAAATTGAATAGATCTTCTTCTTAATTGGGACCGATGGATCTTCCGGGACAGGTAGAACCCCTAATGACTCTTGTAGATTAGTATTCATTGTGGTATCTTTTAAAAATCCCTAACTTAACTGAGACATCATTTGGTAGGATGAGTTCATGGAATTGTATGACATAGTGACACGTAATGTGTTACGGTACAATTTTGACTTGTTTGTTATTAATGAAAAGACTACCTTTGATTGCTAAATTTTACATGTATCGATGTTATCTATCTTTTCTTGATTATTCCTAATGTTCGCATTAGTGATGCAACCATTGAACACGTACTCATCTCGATTTGAGTTACGTCGTGGATTATTCTCTTTGTATTCCTGAGTGCCATCGAGGTCATGAACCTCATGATTATTTGGCTAAAGCTCATTTCCTATCATATTGTTGTTAGTTCTTGGTGAACAACTTTTCATCACTCTTTTGTAGATCACTCATTGTTTTTATAAGTTAAAACAATATCCCTTGATAAAGATTGAATTTTCATCACCGTAAGGACTATTTAAAGTGAGATTTATGAGTAATCGTTATCGAAATAAGGTTGTTTATGAAACACATTGGAAAACTTAATTGTTTCCATAACAAAGAACATCATTGTAAATTCATTTGATTTTTATTTCCTAATTAAGCATGAATATATATATATTTTAAACATGATGACAAAGTTTTGACGAACTGAGTATTGCATCGTTAATCTTAAAATTGTATATAGTTGCGCGCCTACATACAATTTGGAAAGGACCATGCAAGGCTGATTAGTAGTCACCATAAAATTGATTAATAAACACTATATTTTCTTTAAAGTTATGAAAGATTACATTTTATGAGATCTGCAAGAAGTGCAATTTAGGGACATATTGTTAGAGACATCTACATATGTGCTCGTACCATTTATTCATCTGAATTGAATTTACTCATGTAACACTCTCAATTTTCGTATCGGTACAGCAAAAGGGTCTTTTAGATTGTTACGGGATAGCACAATAACTCCAATCATAGACAACACATAAAAATGGTTGTACAAGGTTCAACATACATTCATTCGATAAAAAGTTTTAAAGTGTACAACAGGTCCCAAATTATACAGGTTATTAAGTTTACAAAACATAGATCGAATGAACATTTTTATTATTATGTGGGCCATCAGAGTCGATCTCCATCTGGATTACCTTCAAGCACCTGAGATAAAAACATGCAAAAATCATATCAGCGAATGCCGAGTGAATTCATAGAGTTTAATAAAATCGTTATAAAACAATCGTTGAAATCAGAACACAAGTAAAATATCAGAAGTAAGTTCTCGTATTGCTAGTCAGGCAATATATATATCAAAGCATACATCTTAAACCGTCCATGAGACCGTAGCCTCAATATTACCATTATAGGTAATATTATTATCGTTATTCATATCGTTATCGTATTGTATTGAAATACATTTTTTGGATTATTATTAGCCGCATTACATTGTTACCTTACTATCACAACAACGGGCCGCGAACCCGACAAACAATTTGCCCATCTAAGTTAGCATGTCGTCACAAAAGTCACGCTATGTAAATCTTCTAATACATAAATTCGCTTACCAATCAATGTGGTACGACAGGGATCAACCGTCAAGGCGCGAACTGGGGTGATCGTCCCCAAATAGTACTATCATATGCATAAGCGTCTACCAAATCCCGGTAGTTCACAATTCATGTTAATGGGACTTTGAGTGACATAACCTAACTACTAATAATCTTTTTTTTTATCTTTTATTGGGTCATCGCATCATTCGGGTCCATATCATTAAGCCTACCATCGGGACCACTTGTGTTCTATTTTTATCAAAAGCTAGCATGTTATCTCCCTCGCGGGTTTACAAATTATTTTATAAAACATTTAAAAGAGTGCGAGGCTATGAACTCACGTTGATAATGAAAGGCGGATTATCGGCTATGGGCGTGCTTCGGTCACGGAAACCTATATAAATAATAATCGGTCTTAGACTTTTGTCTAATGACTTTCTCAAAATAACAAATATACATATGATGATTTTGTACATATGACGATGATCAAGTGGGTTTATATATTCTTATTTACTCATTTTAGTGTTTATGTATTTCTAACTTTTTACTAGTTTACTAGTTTTACCTATCTACATGTTTTAGGTCTAATATGCCTATTATAAGTTCTTTAACTTGTATTAGTCCATTTTATACTTTTATGATCATTATTTATAATTTACATGTTGGGCCCAAATGGGTTATGCCCAATAAGTAATTTTTATAAGTGTTTAACTTATTTAGTTAAATTATTAGTCCAAATATGCTACTTGGCTCGTTAATGTCCGTATGTCATATAGTTCGGGTTTTATCGGTTTTTACTTGTATTAGGTACTTATATATATCTGTATATGACTTTTAAAAACATTACATTAGACGGGTTTGATCGTCTAAGTTTTAATTGGCGAAAAACGTTAATTTTACGGTAATAGCCGAAAAAGTCGTAAAATCATGTTTATAGTTTTTATAGCTTATAAATCTTATTCAACTACCATTTTTATAAAGTGTCGATTTATTTAACCTTATACATATTTATATAAATGAAATTTGTAAGTTAGTGGGTTTTAATTGCACATTTTATACTATATTATTTGAGTGCTTATATAATAGTATTAAACATTAATTCTTCAAAATCTGATTTTTAGTTTTTTCTTCACCATTTTTATCATATCTAGAGTTCTATAATGAGATAGAAGCTCATTTTTGGATGGAATAAACTTCATATTATGTGATACAAATAAGTTTGTCATACCTACTTCTCGTTCAATGTCTAACTATCCTTAACAGTCCCTAAAAAACAGACTATTCAGATTAGCACACTCATCTTGTTTTGATCATATCTCACTCATGTTGATGATTCCATTGCATGGCCAACTCTCACATGTGTATGAAATCTTAGACTTAATGTAAATGGATTCCACCATGCAATCTTATCAGTTTAAGACTTGGTTACATACTGTTTTTATACAGCCAACAATTTAAGCATGATTTTAGCCTTGTTTGTTATGGTTCTTCATCTTTTTAAGCATATTTATCAACACTTGATCCCCACACAAAATTTTTATCATCATATATTCATCATATACATATACAACAAGAAAGAAAATACATTTGATCTTTACAAAAATAACAAGAGAAATGGAAAGGATGATCTTCTTTACCAACCAAGATTATATCTTGTTTTTGGAAGACAACAACTTGATGAACACCAAATATATCTCCAAGATCATCAATCACCAAGATAGTTTGTTGAGAAATTAGCCCTAGGACACAAGCAAATCACCTCCTTTGTTGTTAAAATGGACACTAATCAATCAAGGCTTCAAGGTTTCTCCATAATATGGCTAGATAACATGTAACTTGTGGCTAGAAAAGATCAAATGATGGTGTAGGATGGTGAAGTGGGATGGCGAGGGTGAGAGAGAGAGTATGTGTGAGTTGTTTGCATGTATGAATGTAAGTAAATGGGAATAGTTAGTGGTTTTGTGGGATGAGTAGCTTCAAAATGAAGCTAAGCTTACAAGTGTACGTAAACTTAGTGTAAGGATGCCACATCAAAGATGTGGTGTCCCTAGTTTGGGCCGTCCCTTTTAGTGGGGTGGGATAAATTAGTTTTGTCCCATCCCGCTAATTTACGGGTATTCCTCGATTTTAGTTTCCTTGATTTGCGTGCCCTCGGATCGTTTTACGAAAAACGGTTTTATAAATTATGAATCAACGGCACAAAACGAATCTAATAAAAATTGTCTCATAAAAAATGGAGTTCAAAAACGTAAATACGTAATCCTAAGATTTCCGGTTAAGTCGTAAAGGACGCTAAATAATGCACGTAAGCCCAAATTTAAATCCGTAAATTGTGAGTTCATCAACCAATACAAAAATAAGTTTCAAAATATTATACGAGAAAATAATTCACTACCTGAAAATATTAGATTGTCACAGCTTTTCCTCCTAAAAGGGATCAACGTCCTCGTGATCCATTTCATTTTGATGTCCGTTTCTTATTGAAATCGAAGAGGTGCGGATATTTCTTCCACATTTCATCCTCTCGTTCCCAAGTATATTCTGGTCCATGCTTTGAATTCCATCGGATCTTGACAATAGGTATCCGACTTTGTTTCAGTTGCTTTACCTCACGATCCATAACCTCTACGGGATCTTCAATAAAATGCAACTTCCCATCTAATCGAACCTTATCTAACGAAATTTTCTCATCACTCACTGCTAGACATTTCTTCAGATTAGATACATGGAATGTGTTGTGAACACCATGAAGTTCTTGGGGTAACTCTAGATTGTAAGACACCGGACCTACTCTAGATAAAATCTTAAAGGGTCCAATATAGTGGGGATTCAATTTCCCTCGTTTTCTAAATCTTATAACGCCTTTCCATGGCGATACTTTCAACATTACTCGGTCACCCACTTCAAACTCCATCGGTTTCCGCCGCACATCCGCGTAACTTTTCTGTCTACTACGGGCAGTCAACAACCTATTCTTAATCTGAACTATCATCTCCGTAGTCTCCCGGATCAATTCCGGTCCCGTGAGCTGGGTATCCCCAACTTCACTCCAACATACAGGAGATCTACACTTCCTACCATACAAATCTTCAAACGGTGCAGCCTTAATACTAGAATGGTAACTATTGTTATACGAAAACTCTGCTAAAGGCAAATGTTTATCCCAATTCTTACCAAAATCTAACACACAAGCTCTCAACATATCTTCTAGTGTTTGTATCGTCCTTTCACTCTGCCCATCAGTCTGGGGGTGATAAGCAGTTCTCATGTAGAGATTCGTTCCCAAAGATCTTTGGAGAGATTTCCAAAAATTCGATGCGAATCTAGGATCTCGATCTGAAATGATCGATACAGGCACTCCATGCTTGCATACAACATTATCAAGGTATATACGAGTCAGCTTCTCCAGTGAGAACTGCTCTTTAACCGGAATGAAGTTTGCTGATTTGGTCAGTCTGTCGACAATAACCCAAATCAGGTTGTTTCTAGATGATGTTCTAGGAAGCTTGGTGATAAAGTCAATCGTAATTCGCTCCCACTTCCATTCAGGAATCTTTTGTTGTTGAAGTAGTCCTGATGGCTTTTGATGTTCAGCTTTGACTCTAGCACAAGTCAAGCATTGAAGAACATACATAGAAATATCAGCTTTCATATTCGACCACCAGTACAACTTCTTCAAATCATGGTACATCTTATCAGATCCCGGATGAATGGAATACTTAGATTTATGGGATTCTAACATAATCAAATCTATTAAGCCTCCAAACTTAGGTATCCACATACGACCTCTTAAGCATTTCACTCCATCAGCTCTAACCTCTAAAGGACTCCTTCTCCTCGGAACCCTTCATTAACAAAATTTTCTTTCTTACAGGCTTCTATTTGCGCATTTCTAATTTGCTCAGGCAAATTATTGTGCACGGTCAAGACTAGAGAACGTACCCTGATAGGCTCTCTATCTTTCCTACTTAATGCATCGGCAACCACATTGGCTTTTCCTGGGTGATATTTTATATCACAATCATAATCACTTAACAACTCTATCCATCTTCGTTGCCTCATGTTTAATTCCTTCTGATCGAGAATATACTGTAGGCTTTTGTGATAGGTGAATACCGTACACTTGATTCCATACAAATAATGTCTCCACAACCTAAGAGCAAAGACTACAGCTCCTAACTCAAGATCATGAGTAGTATAATTCTCCTCATTCTTCCTTAATTGTCTAGAAGCATAAGCTATCACTTTTTCTCGCTGCATCAAAACAGCTCCATAGCCTCTAAGAGATGCATCACAATATACTACAAAATCTTCACTCCCGTCGGGTAATGATAGAATTGGCGCACTACATAATTTTTGCTTCAATGTCTAAAATGCTCCATCCTCATCACTTTTCCAAACGAAAGGTTTATTCTTCTGGGTAAGCTTAGTCAAGGGTTTAGCTATTAAAGAAAATTCTTTAATGAATCGCCTATAATAGCCAGCCAATCCTAAGAACTGTCGCACTTCCGTCGGTGTTGTCGGTGCAGACCAATTCTTAGTGGCTTCAACCTTTGCAGGATCAACATGAATTCCATCCTTGTTAATCACATGACCAAGAAATTGCATAGTATCTAACCAAAAATCACATTCGAAAACTTAGCATACAACCTTTCATCCTTTAACAAATTCAAAATAATCCATAAATGTTCTCTATGTTCATCTTCATTCTTAGAATAGATTAGAATATCGTCAATAAACACATCATAAATTTATCCAAGTAGGGCTTGCACACTCGATTCATTAAATCCATGAAAACCGCAGGTGCGTTAGTTAACCCAAATGGCATTACTTGAAATTCATAGTGTCCATAACGAGTTCTAAATGCAGTTATAGGAATATCTTCTTCACGGACGCGAAGTTGGTGATATCTAGACCGCAAATCTATCTTAGAATACACACTAGATCCTTGTAGTTGATCAAACAAATCATCAATCCTTGGTAAAGGATATCGATTTTTAATTGTCAACTTATTCAGTTCCCTATAATCAATGCACATACGAAAAGATCCATCCTTCTTCTTAACGAACAAGACTGGAGCTCCCCAAGGCGACGAGCTCGGTCGAATAAATCCTTTATCAGACAACTCCTTAAGTTGTTCAAATAACTCCTTTAATTCAGAAGGGGCTAATCGGTATGGCGCACGTGCCACCGGTGCATCACCAGGAATTAAATCGATTCGAAACTCTACTTGCCTTATCGGTGGAAGTCCGGGTAAATCTTTAGGAAATACCTCAGGAAATTCACAAATAATATGTACATCTTCCAATCGTTTCTCCCTAGACTCATTCCCGGTCACTTGAGCTAAGAATAACTCACAACCGTTCCTGATGTACTTTTGGACTTTAATACATGAAACGATTTTCAAACGGGATTCACCTCGATTACCATCAATTGCTAACGTCCTATTCCTAAGAGGAATCTTAACCTTCTTCTCTCCACATAAAATAGTAGCATTATTCAACGACAACCAATCCATACCAATAATAATATTAAAACTACCTAATTCTATCAACATTAAATCAATCGGAAAGGAATAGTTCAAGAGATTTAGAGAGCATCCTTCTAATAGCTTCCTAGTTTTCACTAATTTACCATCAGCTAGTTCCACCTCGTAACTGGTATTTATCTCAACAGGTTCAATGTCAATAAGGGCACTAAATTTAGTGGATACAAAGCTTCTATCAGCACCCGAATCAAATAAAGCAACAACATAATGATTGTTGAGTAAAAACGTACTAGTAACGACATTCAGATCCTCTTTCTTCACCTCAATTGTTCCAAGTTGATAGACACCACCCTAGGGTTTCTTCCAGGTACAATCGCTTTCAACTTGGGGCATTCTGATTTCCTATGACCTTCTTCATTACAGTTGAAGCAAATGGTTCCCTTCTTACACCTTTTAACCTTGTGACCAAGCTTTTTTGCAATTTCGGCACTTCTAGCAGTCGCCAGCATGCCTCTTGTTGCCACACTTAGGACATCTATCATCGTTGCGCGGTATGTTGTTGGTTAGAGCATTTGCATTCCCCTTTCTCTGGTTCTGACGGCGATTGAAATTCTTCCTATTATCACCTCTATATACACCATCACCGTCTCCCTTTCTTTTCTCACCAACACGGGCTTCATCTTCCCTATCCTGAATTATCTGTCCAATGAGTTGGTAAGCCATTCGAACAACATCATCAATGTTTAGTGGTTTCGATGATGTCACGTCCCCCAGGATATTCTTGGTCAACCCTTTGATATATTGTTCAATTCGGATCTCTTCGGGTTCCACCAATCGAGGACATAGCAAGGCCAACTCATGGAATCGGTTTGTGTAACAATCAATGTCCACACCTTTCATTCTCAGATGAATCAACTCTTGTTCTAACCTAATGATCAAACTACGGGGAAAGAATTCCGAAGTCATCCACTTCTTAATTTCAGCCCAAGGAGTAGCATTAGCAACATCAATACCCATGAAAGCAATTCTCCCATTCCACCAAGTCAACGCATGACCTTTAAGAGTAGCCATAACAAAAGTCACTTTATCTTCCTCCTTACACTTACTAATCTGAAACACCGACTCAATCTTCTCAATCCACTGGCTTAATCCTACAGCACCTTCAGTTCCATTAAAAGGTAGAGGTTCACACTTCATGAACGTCACATAAGTACAGCCACCAACTTCAGGTGCATTAGTTCCAAGTCCTCCTATATTTCCTCCAGCATTAGCATTCACATCATTAGTATTCAAATTCACATTAGTACCACTAATTCCACTACCGTCAGCTCCACTACCGCCAGCTCCACTACCGCCAGCTCCACTACCGCCAGCTCCACTACAGCCAACTTCATTTCTAGCATTTGCCATAAATTCAGTCATAGATGCGGTAACTTGCTCCGTAATAATCCTACGTACATCATCCTCAGTCACAGCTTTCTTGGGCGGCATAGTTCTATAATTTCACAATTTCAAAGTATTAAGCATTCACCAATCGAGGGATTCATATAATATGGATTGAATTCATAATCAAGATACAAATAAGGCACAATATGGAATTCTAGACAAGATACATATTTCATTGGATTTGAAACAAAAGCATTGTCTTAATTACATCCCATATCAAAGTTCTAGCACTATACATACTCGAAATTCGTGCCAGGTCTACTACTAACAAGTCGGTTCAGTCAAAGTTACAAAAGGTACAAAAGATACAAAGGTCACTACTAAACACCGACTGTTCTACTGAGAACCGCCAGATGGTCCATCATCCATCATCTTTTATATCTTTGTCGGACGATCACTAGACACATCTTCAGTTGGGCGCTTACGGATCACTCCTCTTTCAACCATGTCAGCATAAAATCTACTATTCCAACCCACAGATATATTCAACTCCTTCTCAGCTTTCTCACGCATCGCACGAGCTACAGTCAACTGAATCTTCATAGAATTCACCTTTTTCTTCATAGTAGCAAACTCACCACTTTCTAACACCGATAACCTCCTAAAAGCCTCATTTAAACTACGCTCTACATCAGTCAAATCCAAACTCAGCAATTCTCGCGCTTTCTCACCAACCTTAGTCTTCGACTCCAAATAAGCAACATGAGTCTGAATAACACCTAATCCAATCTCTGTCATACTACTCTTAACACGGGAAGCATCTAAATCACGTCTCAAGGCCCATGGTGCAAGACCATCCATATGAGTAGCCTCTCGAACACTAGACAACTCTCCTATCACACGTCTACGAGTAGCAATACCATCAGTACCGTTAGGTGCATTATCATCCTCATCCTCCTCTGATTCAGAATCAGATTCAGACGATTCAGACATTTCATCCCTAGGTAGCTCAACCTCAGAATCAGACAAATAAACTGGTGGGGGTAAGGGCTCGCCCTCTGGAACATCATAAGGGTAAATAAGCTCGGCTTCCTCATCATCATCAACCTCATCGTCTATACCTATATCCTCCTCGACATCCTCGTCGTCAATCTCATCATCTATATTATCTATCCCAATCTCATCATCATCATTCTCAATATCAACATTATCAATCTCATTCTATACCATATCAACCTGAGGGGCAATCTGATCTCCTAGTCCTATCTCGGGCCCGGGATCCTCAAATGGTTCCTCCTCATCATCCATATCATAATCTACTAAGTCTAAATAAGGATCATCATCTACATTAGGTTCGGGAATACCATGGTTCTCTACAGGAATATTAGGGTCAGCCATGACAATCTGCATTTATATATATATCTCGTATTAGGATAACATACTTATTAAACAATTACATACTGAAATCACGATATATACATATATATAAATTAAAGGGAAAATTTCATATATATCCCTCTTTTGACTCTAAATTTCATATATGTCCAACCTTACTTCAACATTTCATATATATCCCTCATTTTAATCCAAACTTTCATATATATCCAATCTTACTTAAAAATTTCATATATATCCAATTTAAAACTTGAAATTTCATATATGTCCAAATACCTAATTTATATATAACAAAAAATTTAAAAGACATATCAATGATCATTTAAACCTAAAATAACCATTATATTCGCGTTTCTCTACCTAATAATATGCACATCTAATCACCAAAACAACGACAAATCATTAAGATTACATAAAAAAATATAACTAACCTTGCAATAGACAATAACCCAATTTGATAAGAATACTGATTGTTGGGTTATTATCTATTGCAAGCTTAGTTACATTTGTTTTTATAGAATCTTAATGATTTTCAGTTATTTTGGTGATTAGATGTACATATTATTAGGTAGAGAAACGCGGATATAATGGTTATTTTAGGTTTAAATGATAATTGATATGTATTTTTAATTTTTTGTTATATATAAATTAGGTATTTGGACATATATGAAATTTCAAGTTTTAAATGGGATATATATGAAATTTTTAAGTAAGGTTGGATATATATGAAATTTTGCATTAAAATGAGGGATATATATGAAATTTTTAAGTAAGGTTGGATATATATGAAATTTAGAGTTAAAAGAGGGATATATGAAATTTTCCCTAAATTAAATTATATATATCAAAATATATATCTTCTCAATAAGGCTTGTTGGTAACGTCGGAGATCTTTGGCACCGTTATAGTCAAAAGAGTTTTCAAATATTTTCTCAAATGTTGAAAAGTTTTGTTCAAAACCTTGGTTTTTTTTTTAAATCTTTTGTTCTCTATAACGAGAGCTCTGGTACCAAACTGTAACACTCTCAATTTTCGTATCGGTACAGCGGAAGGGTCTTTTAGAGTGTTACGGGATAGCATAATAACTCCAATCATAGACAACACATAAAAATGGTTGTACAAGGTTCAACTTACATTCATTCGATAAAAAGTTTTAAAGTGTACAATAGGTCCCAAATTATACAAGTCATTAAGTTTACAAAACATAGATCGAATGAACATTTTTATTATTATGTGGGACATCAGAGTCGATCTCCATCCGGATTACCTTCAAGCACCTGAGATAAAAACATGCAAAAATCATATAAGCGAATGCCGAGTGAATTCATAGAGTTTAATAAAACCGTTATATAAAACAATCGTTGAAATCAGAACACAAGTAAAATATCAGAAGTAAGTCCTCGTATTGCTAGTCAGGCAATATATATATCAAAGCATACATCTTAAACCGTCCATGAGACCGTAGCCTCAATATTACCATTATAGGTAATATTATTATCGTTATTCATATCGTTATCGTATTGTATTGAAATACATTTTTTGGATTATTATTAGCCGCATGACATTGTTACCTTACTATCACAACAACGGGCCGCGAACCCGACAAACAATTTGCCCATCTAAGTTAGTGTGTCGTCACAAAAATCACGCTATGTAAATCTTCTCATACATAAATTCGCTTACCATTCAATGTGGTACGACGGGGATCAACCGTCAAGGCGCGAACTGGGGTGATCGTTCCCAAATAGTACTATCATATGCATAAGCGTCTACCAAATCCCGGTAGTACACAATTCATGCTAATGCGACTTTGAGTGACATAACCTAACTACTAATAATCCTTTTTTATCTTTTATTGGGTCATCGCATCATTCGGGTCCATATCATTAAGCATACGATTGGGACTACTTGTGTTCTATTTTTATCAAAAGCTAGCATGTTAAACCCCTCACGGGTTTACAAATCATTTTATAAAACATTTAAAAGAGTGCGAGGCTATGAACTCACGTTGATAATGAAAGGCGGATTATCGGCTACGGGCGTGCTTCGGTCACAGAAACCTATATAAATAATAATCGGTCTTAGAATTTTGTCCAATGACTTTATCAAAATAACAAATATACATATGATGATTTTGTACATATGATGATGATCAAGTGGGTTTATATATTCTTATTTACTCATTTTAGTGTTTACGTATTTGTAACTTTTTACTAGTTTACTAGTTTTACCTATCTACATGTTTTAGGTCTAATATGCCTATTATAAGTTCTTTAACTTGTATTAGTCCATTTTATACTTGTATTATCAGTATTTATACTTTACATGTTGGGCCCAAATGGGTTAAGCCCAATAAGTAATTTTTATAAGTGTTTAACTTATTTAGTTAAATTATTAGTCCAAATATGCTACTTAGCTCGTTAATGTCCGTATGTCATATAGTTCGGGTTTTATCGGTTTTTACTTGTATTAGGTACTTATATATCAGTATATGACTTTTAAAAACTTTACATTAGACGGGTTTTATCGTCTAAGTTTTAATTGGCGAAAAACGTTAATTTTACGTTAATAGCCGAAAAAGTCGTAAAAATCATGTTTATAGTTTTTATACCTTATAAATCTTATTCAACTACCATTTTTATAAAGTGTCCATTTATTTAACCTTATACATATTTATATAAATGAAATTTATAAGTTAGTGGGTTTTAATTTCACATTTTATACTATATTATTTGAGTGCTTATATAATAGTATTAAACATTAATTCTTCAAAATCTGATTTTTAGTTTCATCTTCACCATATTCATCATATCTAGAGTTCTATAATGAGATAGAAGCTCATTTTTAGATGGTATAAACTTCATATTATGTGCTACAAATAAGTTAGTTATAGCTACTGCTCATTACATGTCTAACTATCCTTAACAGTCCCTACAAAACAGACTATTCAGATTAGCACACTCATCTTGTTTTGATCATATCTCACTCATTTTGATGATTCCATTGCATGGCAAACTCTCACATGTGTATGACATATTATACTTACTGTAAATGTATTCCACCATGCAATTTTATCAGTTTAAGACTTGGTTACTTACTGTTTTTGTACAGCCAACAAATTAAGCATGATTTTAGCCTTGTTTCTTATGGTTCTTCATCTTTTTAAGCATATTTATCAACACTTGATCCCCACACAATATTTTTATCATCATATATTCATCATATACATATAAAAAAAGAAAGAAAATACATTTGATCTTTACAAAAATAACAAGAGAAATGGAAAGGATGATCTTCTTTACCAACCAAGATTATATCTTGTTTTTTGAAGACAACAACTTGATGAACACCAAATATATCTCCAAGATCATCAATCACCAAGATAGTTTGTTGAGAAGTTAGCCCTAGGACAAAAGCAAATCACCTCCTTTGTTGTTAAACTGGCCACCAATCAATCAAGGCTTCAAGGTTTCTCCATAAATGGCTAGATAACATGTAACTTGTGGCTAGAAAAGATCAAATGATTGTGTAGGATGGTGAAGTGGGACGGCAAGGGTGAGAGAGAGAGTATGTGTGAGTTGTTTGCATGTATGAATGAAAGTAAATGGGAATGGTTAGTGGTTTTGTGGGATGAGTAGCTTCAAAATGAAGCTAAGCTTACAAGTGTAAGTAAACTTAGTGTAAGGATGCCACATCAAAGATGTGGTGTCCCTAGTTTGGGCCGTCCCTTTTAGTGGGGTGGGATAAATTAGTTTTGTCCCATCCCGCTAATTTACGGGTATTCCTCGATTCTAGTTTCCTCGATTTGCGTGCCCTCGGGTCGTTTTACGAAAAACGTTTTTATAAATTATGAATCAATGGCACAAAACGAATCTAATAAAATTTGTCTCATAAAAAATGGAGTTCAAAAACGTAAATACGTAATCCTAAGGTTTCCGGATTAGTCGTAAAGGACGCTAAATTATGCATGTAAGCCCAAATTTAAATCCGTAAATTGTGAGTTCATCAATCAATACAAAAATAAGTTTCAAAATATTATACGAGAAAATAATTCACTACCTGAAAATGTTAGATTGTCACAACTCATCTGTGGATATTGTCTTATTTGAAAATTGACAACTCTTTCTTGTCCAATTCTCTCGTAGTGAGATTCTTTGGAGAAGTGTTTGATTACCGAGTGTTGATACCCGACTGGATGTATCAACGTTCCTATCATTTCCTTTGATTAGATTTCATTTGAATGACCTGGGTAGATCTGAGGAGCTTTCGAATGCGTACTCAAATCATGAAAACATGGGATGTATTCATATTCGTTAATGTTTTCGTCTATATCTGATTTGAAATTCTCTCGCGTAGATTATGCGTTGACATTACTCTTTCGATGTTAGTTATGTCTCCCAATATCTTTGAATTTGTGAAGGATTATGAGTTATTATTAGTCTTTTGAGAAGTTCACTTCTTATCAACGATAATGAAACTAGAAAGTTGATAGTGCCATTAGAATGGATTGATTGATTATGACATGACAACATTGTCTTAATTGATGGGAACTCGAGTAGAACTCCCCTAAAAGATAAGATGTTGATTATCAAAAGTGATCTAAATAATTCTTGATGGATGACCATATCCTGCAATTAGATTTGAAATTATACCATGAATGGTTATGAACTAGTCATAGATAATATAATTTAGAAAGAACTTAAAGTAAATGTATAAAAAGATATTCATGTTATTTGAAACATTAGGAAGTATTTGCTGGTGAATTACCTAGACTTTCGCCATTAAGGCAAATTGAATTTGGTATTGATTATTTTCATGATGCTGCACCCGTGCGTGTGCACTGTACTTCAGCACCATCTGAATCGAAAGTGTTACTGTACAATTGAGAGAGTTATCAGAGAAAGCTTTTATTCTACCAAGCTCGTCATTATGAAGAGCTATGGTGTTATTATTCCTTATATTTGTTGAGTTACCGTGAACTAGGTAAATTGATGATCAAGATATATATCCACTACCCAAGATGATAGATTTGTTCGATCATTTACAAGGTTCTAGAGTATATTCAAAAATTTGATCCACGACATGGTTATTATCGACTTCGCGTCCGCGAAAAAGATTATTTTCACTACATCCAGAACTTGTAATGAACATTAAGAGTTTCACGTGATGTGGTTTGGATTGATGAATACACATGTAGCATCCATAAATTTGGTGAATCACGTGTGTAGGCTTTAATTTGATAAATTCATGTTTATGATCATTAAGGACCATCTGTTTGTTTATAAGAATAAGAAGGAGTTAGTAATTACTTATAAACTGCCCAGAATTGTCCGAACAATGAAAACCTATACCTTGAGTATTTAACATGAGATTTAAGGCTTAATCCTTTACATTATTTGACCGTATGATTAATAAGATAATGGAATCTATATTGACTTTTCAAAAATTAGAGCCATTTAATACTTTGGGTTTTACCAAAAAGAAAGTGCAAATATGTTTTGATAAATATTTTATCAAAGGATTTTTATGAAATCATTCCCTTATACCCAAATCATTTAACTAAACTCTTGTTTAGGGGTAAATGTTCGTGTATACCTCAAGACAACCTAAGAGGTATTGAGGAAACCGTTTAAACTAAGACTTGGAATTTGAAACGACAATTTTTGCTTCCCAACTAAGAAAATTTTGACCAAAATGTAAACAAAGATTTTTCGAACATTTACGAATCTTATTAATTATTTTCGATAAATCAACAAAAATCGTGTTAATCAAATTCAAATTTATTTTGAACATTTTTATATAATTGGTCGAACTAAGAAATTTGAAACTTTTACGTTTACGTTTCATAAAAATTGAATATTTATTATTTAATTACTTGTAATGTTTATCGATGCTTTAGACGTCGGATTGAGCAAAACTTATAAAAATAATAGTTGAGACGAAACTAAAACTTAGAAAATATGAAGAAAGAATTTCTGAATGAATTGTGGACATGATAATTATTTCATCCGGAAAGGTGAATGTAAATACTAACGCATTATGTAAAAAGGATAAAGAATCAATTAGGATTTGTTCCTTAGTAATGACTGTGCAAAAGAATTTGCCAAAACAATTTAAATATAGCTGATGCTTATAAAAAGGATAATATAGATAATAAAAGGGGTTCACGGCTAATGTGAACCATTAGAAATGAGAGCCGATGGCATTAAATGTTTTAAAGGCTACTTGTGGTTGCCTAAATATGGAGATTTTGAGATTTAGTCATATTGGAATATCATAAGATTAAGTATTCTATTCATGCCAATTCTGATTTAATGTATCTTTATCTGAAGAAGTTGTACTAATAGCAATTTATGAAGGCATACATCGCCTCATACATTAGTAAACGTCTAACTATTCCAAAGGTCATCATCTGAATTTGATTCGATTTGGGTCATTGTCGACAGACTGACCAAATCTACTAATATCATTCTCGTTAATGATAAATTCTGGATGAAGAAATTGACTCTTTGTATTTAAAGGAGTTGTGTAAACATAGTGTGTCTGTATCGATCATCTCTATCAAGATCCTCGCTTCGCATAGAAATTCTAGAGATTTGCTAAAAAATCATTGGGAACGAACCTTGATGAGAGTATTGTTTACCACCCCAATCGAAGGGACGAGGTAAAGTAACGATACAAAACACTAGAAGTGTTGTTTTATGCTTGAATGATTGACCTTTGGTAATAAACCGTAAAATCGCTTTCCTTTGGAGAGATTATCATTGATAATTATCGTATTAGGATCGAGATCGAATCTTGTGAGGATCTAAATATAAGAGCATATGTAAGCAGGAGTTGGGATGAAGACACCCGACATACACCCATTGTGAGTTGGACATGTCTTTTAGGTTTAAGGTTGCCTATGATGACAAACCTAACCTTACAAAATACCCGACCCGCGAGACCTGAAATTATTGTTGATATTAGGATCTGATTATTGACTGTCGGTAGTGGGCAGGAGGTTATGTGAATATGAAATGTAGATCTTGAAGTGCAGAATGGGTAGCGAAGTTATGCCAAAAATTTTAACCTTAGAAAAATGAATTGATGATCTGAAGAATCATGGGAAATAATTCCCCGTTGTATGGGACCATTGAGATGATGTAAAAAGTTGGTTTGAAAGGCATATAAGCTGGATCTACCCTAGGACTTCAAGGGTTGCGTGAATTATGTTTCGTATAACGAACTTTATAAAATGTCTATCAAGCGAAAATCAGATTGTTTCCTAGTAAAGTTTAGATCGGCGAAAAGTTGCATTCATCAAAAACTCGTGAACATCATGGATAGAGAAAGTAAGTCAACATAGAGCCTGATCTTATTCCCGTAGTTATGTTTGATAAAACTCACGTATTGTAATGAATTACACTTGTGAGAAAAGACAGAATGTGGAGGAAATACCCACATGGCTCTAACTCTATAAGAAGCGAGTAGTAAGATAAATCGATCTTTGATGACAAAGATCTTGTTTAGGGGTAAATGCTGTGACACTTCGTCAATTTATGGTCGATATTTTATTCTCAAGTACTATTTAAAAACATTATTTTAATGTTATATTATGAACTCACTTATTTTTGGGAAGAAATTTGGGTTTACGTCTTGAAGTAACATCGACTACGTCTAAACCGGAGGACACTACGTTACGTGCTTAAGTTTACATACATCGTTTTGGTGACAGTCCGACATTTCAGAAAATAAATTTATCCGTGAATATTATTTTGGGATTTTAAATTTGTGTTGGTTCATAAACTCACAAATTTACGAGAAGAGATTAGGACTTACGTGAATAATTTAACGTCCTTTACGACTAAACCGGAAACCTTAGAATTACGTATTTACGTTTTTGAACTCCGTTTTTGATGAGACCATTTTTATTAGATTTGTTTTGTGCCGTTGATTCATAATTTATAAAAACGTTTTTCGTAAAACGACCCGAGGACACGCAAATCAAGGAAACTAGAATCGAGGCGTACCCGTAAATTAGTGGGATGGGACAAGTTTACACTTGCCCACCCCACTATATGGGACGGCTAGGCACATGACACCAACACCCTTATGTGTCAAAACATCCTAAACAAGCTAATATACTTGTTATGTAAAGTTACAAAACCATTTTTCCTAAATCATTCACTCATTCTTACACATGCAATACCACTAAAACTCTCTCTTTCCCTCTCCTCTCTTCCGTCCCAAATCATCAACAAACACCCCTCTTTGATCAATTTAAACCATAAAATCTTGTGTTATTCACACATATGATGAAGAACTCTTGATGCTTTATTGATTGGTGGTCATTTTAACATCCAAAGAGGAGATTTCTTGGTGTCATAGGGCTGATTTCCCACAAGGAGTTTATAAATATTGGTGGACAAACTTATCAAAAGTATCATAAATATTACACTCTCGTTCTTGTTTAGTTAACGAGGTGCCTTGCATTAGAACACGAATTCTATCCCATAACTCTTTGGCAACTTTATGTTTGCTGACGAGTTTGTATACATTTGGAGGAAGGGCTTGGAGAATGATGTTTGTGGCATACTTATCACATTTGTCTTGAATTTTCATATCTCCGGTCAATTCACCCGTTGTGCGAGGACGAGTAACTGTACCTTCCGTCACAGTACCATAATCTAATGGTCCATTGAGCACCAATGCCCAAATCATATGTCCATTCTCTTTGTTCAACATGTAAAGTTCCATTCGGAAAGTCCAATCCTCGTACATAGTCTTCTCCAACATTGGTGGACGATTATCCGTACCCGAGAGGATGGACTTATCCGTAAGAGATGTGCACTCCATTTCGATAAGTGAAGATTTACAAACGTTGATCGAACAATGAGAGAAAGTAAATGTGTTTGTTGTTGTGAGTTGAAGTCGAGAAACAATGTTGAAATCCCCTAAAATATGTTCTCGATGACCAAAAAAATTCCAAGACAAACAAAAACACACGAATTCGAAATTTTTAAGGAATAATTTTTTGATCGTCGGGATATTGATCGGAATATCCTGTCGGAATAATCTATCGGAATACCACTGTCGGAATAAACTATCGGAATACCACTGTCGGAATTATCTATCAGAATACCCCTGTCGGAATAATCAACCGAAATAACCAATCGGAAAACTTGTCGGAATATAACTATCGGAATACTGATACAGGGCTTTTGCCCGTATAAAAATTAAAGTTCGTTGTGTTGGTCTAATCGAATTGAAAAATGGATTAACTATGCGACTCAGTTGTCTTTTGGTGGAAACAAAGGTTGTGTCGTTGTAGTATATTAAAAAGTGCAAAACTTTAACGTAAATTACGGTAAACAAAAACTAAGTCTACTTAAACGTAAATGGTGGAAAGTTAAAAACGTTGAAAAGTAAATTGATTAAATGACTTGAAATTAAATGGCGGGTAATTAAAACGTGACGAAAATTAAAATCTGACAAAATATTAAAATGTAAAGTTAAAAGTTAAACAAGACAAAATAGAAAACAATCCTACCGTCGGAATACATTCCGATCGGAATACAATCGGAATGTATACTTACCTTCCTGATCGAAATATGATCGGAATGTGGCCTCGTCGGAATAACGACCCTTGGTATGATCGGAATGTGGTAGGAATCCCCTTGGTCGGAATGCTGTCACCACAAGACCTAAACGGAATACCCAACAAACACCTCTGATCGGAATACCAATTAACACCCAAGATCGGAATATGCAATCGGAATCCTAGTAGGAATATCAAAACCCTTTACCGACCAAGCAAATAAAGCACTGGTCGGAATATAAAACCTTATTCCGATTGGTTAGATCGGAATACAGTAAATAAAAACGTAAATAAGCACAACTAATAAGCTACTACTCAAATAAGCACTAGACTAAAAACCTAGGCAAACACCTATAAGAAAAAGCTAATAAGCTAAAATTTAAAGACTTTTGAAAACACTAAATGAAAAAGATATATGAAAACAAATTTTTAAATAAAAATAACTTTTATAAAAACTAAAGAAATTTAAAGATAAACACAAATAAGCTATAAAAATCAATAATCCAAAACAATCAAAAGCATAAAAACATAACCTTTAATCAAATAAGCAACACAAAAAGCATATAAACCATAAGATTAAAGCATAAAAAGAAAGGTAGAATGAGAGATAAACAATAAAAAGTAAAGATTCAATTATATAAAAGTAAACTTACTTGGAAATTAAAGTGAAAGACAAGGTAATAAAAGTGCAATAAGATAAATGTGCAAGTAAATAAAATGGAAGAACTAATTGTCACTATTAGCCAACAAGAGTAAAATGAATGATCCTAATCTATTTATAGGGGAGGATTAGGAGGTGCTTAGGAAGCTTCCTCCCCTCTTTCATATTTCTTTAATTGCATGCTTAAGTCCTTCCTCTGCTTAATCTTCTTAAATCTTGGACTTTAATGACTTTGTCTCGGGATTTCTTTGAACTCGTCTTGTAATTCTTCAATAAATTAGACTTGAGTTCTTCGGCTTTAAGTAAACTTCCGTCTTTTGACTTTTTCTTCGATAAATCTTCAGAATTGGTCTTGGACTTCCGTTCTTTTTGCACTCTTGACATCTTGGCTTCGTCTTTCGTCTTTTTCTTCGATAAAAGCCCGTGAATGCCCGTGTTTTCTCCACTTTTCACCTTTTCGTCCTAAATCACAACAAAAACACAAACCACGCATAATTCCGACATAAATGACATAAAATACACGTTTTGGCTCGGTTATTATTGTAATTAAGTGGTAAAAAGGATGGGTGTTTACACACCTATCAAATCCTCTACACTTGACCATTGCAATGTCCTCATGCAATGCATTAGTTACAAAGCACGTTTACATTTTTCATCATAATCAATCCACGTTGGACTTTATTAAAGAGATAAAAAATAACAAACCAAGTAAAGAAATCAAAAGTATACCTTAGGGTTTTGAAAATGTCATGAATGATCATCATCCTCAAGTCTTCACTTTCTCCAAACAAAGCTTAAAAACGAGATCATTGTTATTATAAGTTAGCAAACTAACACGAACTCATGTGGGCCAATTATTCACTTAGACTCCCTTATTCCTAGGTGTATCTCTTATATTTTATTGTGTCTTGAATGATCACGAGGATGCATTGTTGACTTATTTCGATAGTTATTTAGGTTGAAAATAAAGTGGGACGATTTAATAAATAGTTAGCTAAAGGACAAAATCTTTTAAAATTGCTTCTCGGGACCTCATAAAGTTCATCTCTTGACATAACTCGCTTCGCGATTTGAGACCTTTCTCGGACCGATATTTGGCAGCAACTTCATACTTCAAACCTTGAGAGACGTTCATGAAATAATGGTATTCTCTTCATAATAGGAATTTCTTCACTTGAAGTTTTGAGAGATTCTTCATATTAGGACCATGACTTCTTCATTTTTCTCCAATCTTTATTTTGGACTTTGATATACAACGATCCGCCTCCTTTTTGTACTTGGCTTTATTTATCCTCATACCTTGCTAGGGCCTTTTTGGATAGACTTCTCCATGACTTTTGGGGAGTATTTGCTTCTCGCCGTGTGTCTCGATCCTTCATATTGATTTATGATAAATGATTCTTCACATCACTTGGGATCTTTAGCAACAAAATATAGCCCTCATGCCTTGTTAGGACCTTTTTGGACTCGCCAATCTTCGCATCCCGCTTCAATAAGTTATGCCTTGGCTATGAACTCTAATCCATACCGAGCAACTTTTAAACGATCTTGGGCTAGAAGCTAAGTAACTTTTCAAATCGTACAACCTTATTTATTGCAGATAACTTTATTAGCAAGCGAAGGGAGAATAGGCTTATAATTAACTCACATAAATTCACGAAAGAATACCAAACTTATAATTGGCTCCATCATCCCTTGTTCTCCACAGTTTAAAATCTCAAGGAATGAAACTCGTGGATGCTTAGCCTATTAAATCAAAGTTTTGGGTTTTCGAGTCGTCTATAGGATCTTGCAAACTCTTAGACTTTAGAAATCGCATTTTAAAGTTCCCTTGATAAACGACTCTCTAGGATCAATTACAGGAACTTGCGAAAAGTTCTTGTTCTTAACCCGTGAGAGTTAAGACTTTCGCGTTTTATAGCTCCCTAAATAAAAGCCTAGCAAAACTTGACTTAAACATGTTAAGGATACTAGCTAGAGTAAACTTAGATAAGTAAACTCGGGTTGATTCAAGAGATTCACAACGTTTGAAAATTAAAACCACTTTATTAAAGATTTATTCTAGCAAGGAAAGAAAATAACTATACAAAGGGAAAAACTAATAGGCCAAAATAGATCAAAAATTTTGAAAAATGTCGAAAAATTGATTTTCCGGTTAAAATGAGGGCAAATACAAGGAAAAGGCCACTTAACTTCGATAGAAGTCCCCCCTACACTTAATATAAACATTGTCCTCAATGTTTAAGCATGTGGGAGTAAACTCCCCTACACTTAGGACATTGTGCACTTTGTTTAAATCTCGCTAAGGAAAAAACAACTAAAGAGATTCCTATTTTAATATTGGAAAATATAAAATAGTGAATCGAAAAGAGTTTAGGATAGAACCGGGAAGACGGAAACACGGAATAATTGGTCGTCAAAAATCATCAAGAGTAGATCATTGAGCGCTCGAATCCCTGAATAGAAGAAGAGAGGAAATAGCAAACACCAACGGGTCTCCCCTACACTTAGGATAAAGAAAGCTAAAAGATACATGGGTTGCCTCCCAAGAAGCGCTTGATTTTTGTTAACCGAGTCGTGAGCCTGACTCGACCTTGATTATCATAGGAAGAAGAATGAAACATATCTACCGGGATCAAAGACATTGTTTTCGTCCATCAAATAGCAGAAGCTTAAGGCGAAAAAGGCAAGCGAAAGAAGAGTAGGCAAGGTTCCCTTAAGCAAAGACGGAGCACGGTGGAAGCAAGGTTGAAGTGGTGCAAGCATGTCTTCAAAATTTCCAAAGATTTTTCCTTTTATTTCATCAGACGGATACTGAGATGGCTAAAGAATATCGATACCGGGGTCGAACACCTTTTCCTTTAGGGGAAAATAGCACTCGGGCTCAGCAGAATTTGAAGAAGATCCGCGAAGAAAATGCACAACCTCGTCCTCAGAAGGTGGACAAAGAGGTGTTAAATCATATGTGTTGCGGATGTTGGTGTCGATCGGTTGCTTCTCCTTTGAAATAATTTTCTTCAAATCCAAAGTAGGATCAAGAAGATAATCTTCAAAGTCTAAAGGAGGTGCATCACTCTCATGAGGGAAGTATGTATTGAGAAATGTAGAGAAGTCTTCCTCAAATCAGTAATCATCTAAAGTAGGATCAAGTGATGGCGGAGGATCTTCATCATGTGAAGAATCACTCGAAAGAGTATCGGCCTCATCAAAATCATCATAAATGGGCATGTCGGGATACTCGGAGGTAAAATCATCATAATCATCCGAATCTGAGCTAGAATCATCATCATAAGCATCAAAGATCGGTGGAGAATCATAAATGGGTGAAGGTTCCAAATTGGAGAGAGAATCATCCACATCATCTTCAAAAAGTGGATTATCAATGCAAGACTCGAATAGAGGATTGTTGTAGATGACAAAATCATTGAGCACATTAATCATATTCGCAGATTCTCGTCCATAGGATTTGCTTGTAAGCTTCCCCATTTTGAACACTTGTGCATCATCCCCGACTCTTAAGATTAACTCACCTTCGGCAACATCAACTAGAGCTCGTCCGGTTTTCAAGAATGGTCGACCAAGTATTAAAGGAATACGAGGGGTCCATTTCATAATCAACAACGACAAAGTCGATCGGGAAAGTAAATGTGACAACTTTAATGAACACATCTTCGGCAATACCAACGGGGTAAGCGAGAGTGCGATTTGCAAGCTCAAGAGTCATCTTTGTTGGAGTAAGGTCGGGTAATGATAGTGTTTTCCAAACACTTAATGGCATGAGATTTATACTTGCCCCGAGATCAGCTAGGGCAGTGAATTCTTCGGTTTTGTTAAAAATTCAAGGCAACACAAAATGACCAGGATCTCCAAGTTTTTTTGGAAGTTCTTTAAGAATAACTGCATAACAGTTTTCATTTAAGCGTGTGTTGGCAAGCTCAATCAGCTTCTCCTTCTTGTTAATCAATTCCTTGAATGCTTTGACAAATTTCGGCATGTGGACAAGGGCTTCAACAAGGCTAATGTTAAAATTCATTTGAGAGATCATCTTCAAATAAGTCGACACTTGAGTTTCATTCTTAGTGAGCAAGTTAGGCTTGTCCAAGCGAGAAGGATATAGGATGTTGGGTTTGTAGGTGGAAGGTGTAGTTGGTGAAGGTTGAGATGTTGAAGGGTGAGATGTTGAAGGGTTCCTCTTTGGTACATCGTCCTGACGAGGCGGAGACGGTAATGGTGTACTAATACTAGGTGTAGGAGGTGTTGGAAATACGTTTTTACGTATTTAGAAAGGATCGTCACTCCAATGATATTGGGCTCGTGATCCAATATAGCCCATATAGCCCACATGTAGGGTGGGCTATATAAACCCCCCTCCTAGCATGTTAGGAGGGATTGTTGTTGAACACATTTTGACAATTCCATCTTTCTTTCAACTCTCTCCTTTCTCTCTCTTCTTTCTCTCTCTAAGTTCTTCCCATTTCCCATCCATCTCAATAGGTAAATCAAACAATGTCTAATCCTTAGAAAAATAAGATCCTACAATTGGTATCAAGAGCATGGTTGATTCTTCGGATTAGCACATTTTATCTGTTGATTTGGTGGTAATTTTTTTTCTTTTACAATATTTCTTTCCTTCGTCTATTTTTCTTAAAAATTGTATCCATTTTCAAATTTTAATCCATTTTTTTTATATATTTTTCAGTTTTTTCTTTCTGTTTATCCAACTTCATTTTTAAATTTGAAGATATTTTATCACTTTAATTTTCCTATTTTTAATCCTTTTTTAGTAGTTGTTTACGGTTTTCTGTTTTTGTCCTTTTTTTCTGTTTTTTCTTTTTTCTCAAAGTTTAAGTATCAGAAAAGGGTTTATATATTCAGATGGCTATTCCGATACATTTCTTTTTCGTCCTATTCCGATAGAAAGTTTCATTATTCCGTATTCCGATCGTATCGTCCCAGGTTTGTCCATATCCATCGCAATAACCATTAGGTTCTACTTTGCGATCACGTTTTTCGATACCTTATTCCGACGTGGATTCCGATCGTACTTTCAATCGAGGATTGCGAAGGTTTTTAAGGGACATTGAGACGAAACTCTTCCGAATTTTTTATTGAGACATTCCGATGGTAAGTTTTTTGAAGTATTACGATGGAAACTTTTAAATATTGCGATAGGACCCTGTTGATATTACGATAGATCAAAAAGTATTGCGATGGGAAGGTATTTGGATATTGCAAAAACTTGGACTAGACTCTAACCCTCTCGACACACCAACACCAGGACTCACACCTCTCGTCTAAACAAAACATACTCTACCACTAACCAAAACACCCTCGTTCAAAACTCACACTCTCGTTCAAAACCCACAAACTCGACTTTTTTTAACTCGACTCTTCCTAATCTCACAAATACTCTCTCGACAACACATGACTCGAAAATCAAACCTCACTCTCTCTTTTAACAAACACACCCTCACGCTCGAGAACTGAACTGATCCATTCTCGACCTAAACAAAATCACTCTCTCATCTAAAACAAACACCCTTTTCGTCTCAACCCACCCTCCCTCGACCTACAGACTCTACCCAAATCAACATACACACGACTGACTCGATATCATAACTCACCCACAACTTCAAGACACACCCATGATTTGACTCAAACTCGTACAATTCAAGATCTCACTTTTATTTAAAAGACTAATCAATCCAAAACAAGAAAATAAAATAGAAAAACCTACCCGCGACCAATTCATGATCTTGAAGCCAAAACTCTAATAAACTATTTTTATTAACCGTGGATTTGATTCGTGGGTTATATCAGTCCAAAGGGAAGGATTTATTGTGTTTGTGTATTTGCTTCGTTGTGGGATAATCTGATAGGAGACGAGATAGATGAGATAGATGATTTGATAGGAGGCTGTATTTTTTTTTATTTGATAGGAGACGGACGGAGTTTACAAAGGAGAAAGAATAGGTTGTGTTTATTAATATGCGTTGAAACCAAGTTTTTATTTATTTGATAGGAGACGGACGGAGTTTACAAAGGAGAAAGAGTAGGTTGTGTTTATTTATATGCGTAGAAACCAAGGAGACCTCAATTGCCACGTTTGAGAAACATGACTTAAATGGTGACACGTTTTTCTTTTCAAGCCCATATTTGGAGTGCATATTATATAGTCCATATTTGAGAAACATATTTGGTGACACGTTGAATTCACAATTTATTGTGTGGTGACTTTTGATATAAGATTTCTTAGTAATTTGATCCTTCAAATTTCGTGGGTCTAAAATTTAATTGGGTTAAATAAAAGTTACATTTAGAAATTTTTTTTATATAAATTTTTTTATATTAAATTTTTATTTTTTTATTTAATTTTTATTTTTTTTAAAATGGGTTAAAAAATAATGGCGCCACAGTTAACATTTGAAATTTGGTTGGATTCGAGTCATAAATTATTCAAGACGATTTTATTTTTTGATACAAGTCAACTAGACCTCTTAGTCTCGGGTTTATTTTATCTACATTTGAGCCGACAAAAAATCATTGAGCCAAGAAAAGAGTTACATAATCAATCAAGGATTTTCCAAGAACTTTTACGATTTCTTTGTTGGTTTCTAAATTCCCGTGAATTCAACTTTTCCGTTTATTCACGAATCATAAAATCCCGAATTCAACCACAATCATTGATCATAATCATCAATGACATTGGTCATCGATATTCAATGGATTTTTTGAATTCGACTTTTCAAGAGGGAGAATTGCAAAACGATACTAGAAGCAGTCACAAAAGAATGGATTCAAGAGGAAAGCAGGAAGCAAACAGTCAATCAGGAAATTATGTAGAGCCGTCATGTGTCACAAATCTTCGTCTACTTTAATCTGAATTGAATGAGACAATTAACAATCCTGATAAGTGCCCTATGCCTGCTTCTTTACCCAATTCTGCTTCTAGGATTAAAGAGCTCGAAACGATCGTCGCTCAACTATCAAAAGATCTCGAGGATGCCAAAATTGAATTTTCAAAGAAAACGGAGAAATTTGAAACATATTTTGAAAAACTTGAAAAGTCAAACGTTGTTCTTGAACGAAAATTGGATCAAACTGTTCTAGATTCTAAAGCTGAAAAGGATAATTTTTTGAAACAAATTAAGTTGCTTGAATCTAAATTGGCATCCTAAGATCACTTGCTCAAAGAGAATGAGACTTTAATGGCTCAAGTACAGTAAAAGGTTTTTGCTATAGCTGCTTTGAGAAATGAATTAAGGAAAACTAAAGGAACTAGTGTGGACACTAAGCTTGAAAAACCATCAATCTTGGGGAAACCGCCTACAAATCAGTTCATTCGACAACCGACTGCATTTCGATCCGAGCGATCACAATCCTCGAGACCGCGGTTTGCCTCCCAAGTTGATATGGTTTATCTTTCTAGAGCAGTCACTCCACCAACTAGGGCCAATGTGACTGAAACAGCTTTAGCAAGACCTAATCACAGGATTGCCTCTAGTTTCTCTAAAAACACCAAGACCACGTCTAGAACTAGTTAAAATGACGTTCACCATAAATCTGGTCTAAGGGAAGCTATTCAAAAGACACAAGTAAGAGATAAGACTTTCAAACCTAGACAGATGCCTTCTAGACTACCCAACACTGCTAAACGTAGCATGTCAAATCCTAGGAGCATCAATCAATCATCCAGGAATTATAAATCTTACTCGGACATTAAATATGCTACTTGTAAAACATGTAGAAAATGTGTCTTTACGGCAAATCATTCTTGTATCAAGAAACTACTTAATGAGGTGAACTCCCGTGCTAGACTTAAATCCTAGTGGATTGCTAAAATCAAACCCGTTGGTAAAATGTGGCGCCCCACTGGTAGAACTTTCACCCTTGTAGAAAACGAGTGCCCTTTAACTAGGATAATCTCAGATTCTACTAAGACTACTAGGGATGAAATTGAAAAGGATGATACGTCACTTAAGCCTGAACTTAAGGTTTTCTATCAAAGGAAACGTTTGCCAACTAAGACAAGTGATTCATCTCCTCAGGTCACCTCTGGCACAAGTAAGGCCAACTATGAACCCCCACTTGCTTCTAAGATAGATATCGCTAACCCATATCCAAGCATGCAATTTCTTAATGAAAATGCAGGTACCAAAGAGGATGTTCCAAAAGAACGAAGCGGTCCAATCATTGTATACCATTCAATTAAGGACACTCTCAGAGTTTGGTTGCTAAAGAAGCTGATATCTAAGAAACAAGTGTCTTAGGGGATTTCCAGTTAAGCTTACAATGCATAAGGACTTATAGTCACATCACAGACTATAACTCGATCTTCAAAGAAAGGAAAGTTTATCGCCGATGGTAAACTTATCCTAACAACGAGAAATTCATTTTTCTCGGGCATGAGCTTATATTAAAACATTCCAAGTTTTTAAGCTCATGCACTATGGCTCCTCGTTAAATGACAGACGATTACCCGGACTTCAGAGACACGGAAGTTTATCTACACAACGATAACTTACCCTCTTAACAAGAAATTAAGTTTTCTTGGACACGAGCTTATCCTAAAACGATTCAAAAGTTTTAAACTCGTGTATAAGGCTCTTCATTAAATATCAGATGATGACCCGTTCTTCAAATAAAGGAAAGTTTATCACCGATGATAAATTTATCCTCACAACGAGAAAGTAATTTTTCTCGGGCATGAGCTTATATTAAAAACATTCCAAGTTTTTAAGCTCATGCAGAATGGCGTATAATTATATTTCAGATTATGCCCCAAAATTCTATTTTAGGAAAGCTTATCTTTAAAGATAGCTTATCCTCGTAACGGGAAATTAAATTTTCTCGGTCATGAGCTTGTATTAAGACATTACAAGTTTTAAACTCAGAAAGGAAAGTGTATCTTTTAAATAAGAGAACTTTTCCTCATAACGAGAAATTCATCTTTCTCGGTAATGAGCTTTACGTTAAAACATTCAAAGTTTTTCAAGCTCATGAAAACGACTTCTAAGTAAATGTCAACTTAGGACTCGTTCTTCAGTTAAAAGGAAAGTTTATCGCCGATGATAAACTTATCCTTAACAACGGGAAGTTTACAACTTCTCGGACTTGAGCTCGTTTTGTAAGATATTCAACATCTTAAGCTCAAGTAATTGGTTTTCAAAACTTTGAACACAATTATTCGAGAATTTCTCAAAAGGTTTTTCTAAATCTTTAAAAATTGTGTGTTCAAAAATGTTTTGATAAAAAGAGCATGTCTTCTGGAATCGATAATATTCACGATACTAGAAATGTCATTCAATAATGACACGGGGTTATAAACAAAGTTCGAGCAGAAGTTCAAATGTTTTAAAACATGCTCAAAATGGTTTGCTATTATTTCAGATAGTAACCCGTTTTTCATACTCAAGTCAAGCATTTCACCGGAAAGCTTCGACTCAACAACGGGAATTAATTTTCTCGGGCATGGTTTACTTTATAACCATGTAAGGGATTGTGTTTACATAGTAACACAATCTAACACGAATATATGTACGTGTCAGTGCATTTATTTGTTAAAACAAGAGAAATCTTGTTTTTATGAAGTTATCATCTCCACCAACCGTAGCAATTTACAATTGATATTTACATACTCGACGATGCGACTACTCAAGCGACTACGGCTCTTTCAATAGAACACGGGTAAACAATTGAGGGGGAGAAATTGTCCAGCATTCAGAATCCTTGATGCTGAGAGTGCCAAGTTCACATATTGGTGTCAAGACAACGATATCAATCATACACATGGAGTCAAGAGATAACTTCAGACGTGACGAGGTGACTAACATTCGTGAACAAGAACCATGTGAATCTTTCATATGATGTTCTCCATCATTCAGGTCCTACCTCGTAAATTGCTAATCTTGTGAATTCATTATCATATATGATCTTTGCACGTGATAAATACCTTACACTTGTGTTTAAAAGGTATTTTATTTACATTTCAAGTACACCCTCATTAATTTGAGGGGGAGCTTGTGTAATTCATGAAGATAATTGGACTTGCATTTTTTTCTTCCCAAATTTTCTTAAAATACTATTAAATCAATTGATATTAAAAACATTGATTGGGTTAATATTTTTAATATGGGGGAGAAAATGTGATTTAATATGGGAAATGATTAATAAAAAATGGTTTCACTTAACGTGCTAGCTCATCCCGACATGTGCGAAATGTTTTCGGATATCGTGGCATATGTTAAGGGGGAGCAAAATGGATTTGCACTTCAAAATGGATTTCATGGTGACATACACTTACCCAAAACATTTCTATTCACGACGGTGAAGATTGTGGTGACATAAGGATGGTAGGATAGGTTAAAGTCTAATGATTCCTCTAGAACCGGAGGTATCTTCCCAAGGACATCCCATAGCTAGAAATAGTAGTCCTTAGGAAAGATAGAGAAAGATTGTGAACGTAGCTGAATGCCGACCAAGTACTTAAGTTAGCACTGGAACAATCACAACAAGGTGCTAGTGATGACGTATTGGTAAGCATTGAAGAGGTTGAAGAATGAAAAAGAATTGTAAAGATAAAGGGTGTAAAGAAAGAAGCCCTCCTTACAAATTAGGTAGAAACCGGGTTAATACATATGCTATTGAGATCATTTTTAATGATTCTTGATATTAAAGATAGACATCATGGACCCAGTGATGCAATGCACAACCCATCCAAGCTAACTCAGATATCTCTCAAAAGATATTTGTTTTAATCACACGGAGACAACGCATTATCTATTGATTTATTCACTCCGAATAAATTGGTATTGAAATGGTGGCACTCCTCTCCAGCCTCCGATCACTAAAATCCAAAATGCACGATCGAGTCTAGAGCCATTTGAGATCATCAAATATCTCATTAGGACACACTTTCATATTTCCTTGCTTCTTCACACACTGTGAAAAAGTAAGAAAGATCTTAAGAGTCCTACACAAAATCTTCATGATCTTGCTTGAACATCCGAGTAATACAAAAGTATTTACAATGAAGATGAACATCCTTCTTGAGCGAATATCAAAAAGCTCATGGTAGGTGACTTGTGCGATTCTTTATGAATTAAACTTGTGATAACTAGAAAGCAACAGAGGTTTAATTCTTAAATGAATTTAAACACGTTCCAGGCCTCTACGCAATATCTTAGTGATCTTGCCAGAACACTCAGAGTGATACCTTAGTGTTCACAGTGATGAGTGGAAATCCTTCTAGTGTTAACCTCAAACAGCACTTGGTAGGTAACTTGCAAGATTCTATACGAATCAAGCTCGTGACAACTGGAAAGCAACGATGGTGCGGTTCTTAATTGAATTTCACTTGTTCCAGGAACATGAATTGACGGCTTCAAATCATGCGGATATTATTATAAAAATGATTCACTCTTTACGTTCGCAGACAGCTTTGGACGGTCGAGTAAAGAGAACGGGTTTACCCGCGAAATCTTTTCAAGGAGGTTCTTTATTGAAACTACCTGCCACAAGTACGATATTTAATATCGTCCAACGGTCTTCACCGGCCGGAGGTAAAATGCTACCGAATTAGAATGAAATGTTCAAGGCCATTTCATCCGTGTATATGGTTTGTTGCTAACTGTCTTATGCAGCGTAACAAAAAGGTGGCATTGCAGTGTACAATCCAGAAGAAGTCGTCACCACATGCTTATACTGCATACACTCAGTACTTCAACGAATTCAAGAAAGTCTGAAGGTCAAGTCTTCCGCTGTATCAAACTCTGAAGCTTTCAAGAATTATAAAGGTATAAGTATGTGGAACATGAAGTCACAAAGAGGCGAATATTACAAGTGATGAATGCACAAGATCAAGGCAAGGAAACATGCTCAAGGGTGAAGTCAAAGATCACATCAAGCATATTCACAAGAACAAGATCGAAGACTCAAGCATAGCATGCTAGGTTTAAGATTTTGTAAAATGGTGTGACCTCCCTTTGGGGGAGATTGTTGGAAATACGTTTTTCCAAGGAAAGTCTCGGTCACATCATTATTAGCATAGATCACGAGCTATAGACTATTTAGGACATTGTAACTTGGAGTGACCTCCCTTTGGGGGAGATTGTTGGAAATACGTTTTTACGTATTTAGAAAGGATCGGTCACTCCAATGATATTGGACTCGTGATCCAATATAGCCCATATAGCCCACATGTAGAGTGGGCTATATAAACCCCCCTCCTAGCATGTTAGGAGGGGTTGTTGTTGAACACATTTTGACAATTCCATCTTTCTTTCAACTCTCTCCTTTCTCTCTCTTCTTTCTCTCTCTAAGTTCTTCCCATTTCCCATCCATCTCAATTGGTAAATCAAACAATGTCTAATCCTTAGAAAAATAAGATCCTACAGGAGGAGTAAGGATAAATGATGGTGGAGGAGGGGTAGATGATGGGGGCGGGATAGGTGGTCCTACTATGGTAACTCCACTACGGGTAGTAATAGCACTCACATTCGCTCGCGGATTGGTGATGGTGTTTGAAGGTAGAGAACTCGAAGAAGAAGGTTGAGTTGTGCGCAAGAAACTAGCCAACATATTCTTTATATCATTCGTTTGATTTCTGAAGGAGGATTGGATATTATCTCGAAGCTCGGATCTAATGTCATTTCCTTGCTTGGTAATATCTCCTTTCAATTTGATAATTTGGCTCTGCAGATTCTTGATTTGCTCACCTTGGGTTCTCATTATGGCTTCAACATCCGGGTTAATGGGTGGGGTTTGTTGAGCGGGTGAGTGATAAGGATTAGAAGCTCTAGGTGTGATTTGGTTGCTTCTATTGTAGTTGTTGGCGGGGTTTTGGTTTTCAGGAGAAAAACCGGGTGAAAGGTAGTTGTTGGACCGGTAACTCAGCAAATTTCTATCCCCTTGAGGTCGAGCTTGGTAATTTTCCGGTGAATAATTACCATAAGCTGCATACACATTTTCCGGATTTCCTTGTGTAGAAGGACAATCAGTGTATGAGTGTGGACCGCCGCATGTTTCACAAGAAGGTGCAACCGCTTTAACTTGTTGCTGGTTTGTAGCGAGAAGCAAGATATTTTTGTTCATTTCAGTCATCATGCGGGTGAATTCAGTCATATCAGGGCTTGCTGAAGTAGAAGAAACATTGACTCTCTGGTTGTTCCTTGAAGAAGCGGAGGAATCCCAGTTTTTGTGATGAGTAGTCATGTTTCAATAAGCTCTATACACTCCTCGGGTCTCCTTTTCATAAATGTGCCACCGGCGGCTGCATTAATCGTATCACGATCACGAAAAGTCAAACCGTTGTAGAAAGTATCAATTAAGGTCACAGGGAGCATGTTGTGGTTTGGACATCTATCGATCAATACATTATATCTTTCCCAAGCATTAAAGAGAGATTCATCGGGGTCTTGCATGAAACCGCAGATTTGATTGCGAAGGCTCGTGACCATGGATGGTGGAAAGTAGCGCGACAAAAAGCATTGAGTCATGTCATCCCAAGTATGAATTGAATTCTTCGGGAGACAATCAAACCATTTCTCGGCGTGGTGTGATAAAGTATGTGGAAAGAATTGTAGGCGGAGAACATCCACTGTGGCACCGGGCAACTTCATGCTTTGAGTGATTGTAATGAAATTGTCGAGGTGTTTGTTGGCATCATCATCAGGCATTCCGGCGAATGGATTAGTTTGCACTTGCTGAATAATGTGGTGCTTCAACGAAAACTACGGAGCCGTGACTTTCATCGGTGCAATCGGTCCTCCTCGTCCAAACATGGTAGGTTGACAAAGCTCCTCCATTGTCCGAAGATCGGGCTGTGGAAGAACATTGTTGTTGTTATTATTGAGGTGCGGTGGATTATTATTGTTGTTAACACCTGCCATAGCTAAATCTTCTCGAGTCTCGGGCTCTTGATAATGAAAAGATCTAGTACGCATACTGTTGGAAACTCACTTTATGTGACGACATTTAAGAATTCCCATTAGTTATCATAGTCACACACGCTTAGACTAGACTAGGTTCGATGTATAGTTTAAGGTGCGTGTGTGACTATATATACCCCTCCTTAGCTTCCAAGGAGGGGTGTTGCTTGTGTCACTTTTCTAGTTTTAATACATTTTCTTCATTTTCACACATTCAACCTCTCTTCTCTCTCAACTCAACAATGGCTTCTATCATCTATCACCCTACTAGACCACCGGATCCTAAATAGCAATTCTACATTTGGCATCAGAGCCTTGGTTCATTCCTTGGATCATGTCTTTTGCTTCGATTTTGGTGGTCTTAAAATTTTTTCTTGGGTTCGAATATATCATTGTTGTCACGTATTGTTCTTATTTGGTCCAAAATATGTCCAAATTTGTCACGTCTTGTTATTCTTGTCCACAGTTTCATTGTCTCCAATCTGTCCAAATGTCTCCGTTTTATTTAATGGTGTTTGGTGGTTCTCTTTTTCTCTCTATTTTTCTATTATTTTAATGCATCAGTTGGTCAAACCCCTGTTGCGACGCTTCATTGCGATGGAAACATTCTGACGGCTTCTTTTTTGGATTTATTCCGATGGGGTTTTTTTTTGACACATTACGATGGGTTCGACTAACTCATTGCGATGGGACCCATTCCGATGGGACTCATTGCGATGGTGGTTTGACTCATCGCAATGGTAAGTTAAGTCGTCATGCTGCCCAAATTTTTTAGATGACTTTACGATGGTGTAGCACATTGCGATGGGTTTTGGGTTGACTAATTGCGATGAAACACTCAAACTTGTGTATTGCGATGGAAAAACATCATTACGATGAGTGCTTGGTTTTGGTGAAAATCATTTCGATGGGAGTTTAAATATCATATCAGATTTGGACTCATGTTTCTCAAAAACCATCAGTTAATAAATTACACAAAACCAGTAACCCAAAACCAATCTTTTATCATTATTAAAACCAGTATCAATCAACTGACTCATGGACTCACAAACCTATCCGAGACATAAACTGTAAGAACAGTCCAACCTTTTATCACCTCAACACCATATCTAACCTAACCCCATCGTCTCCTAACCCATCTAACATCAAAAAGACTCGAACATCAAACATAAATATTGATCTCATGATTTTTTCGTCGTGCATGTGTAGATTTGTTAATATCTAACACGAAATCGAAAATATATCATCACCGATCTGTAATTTATTTACGAAATTATATAATGATTCATAACAAGTTTGTCATAATCTTTATTTTTTTTCGATTTATTCAACAAAACTGACATGCATCTTAAATCTGTCCTTAATCTTCGAAAATAAAGAAGATTTATAACAAGTTTGTTATAATCTGTCTTTTATTCCATTTTTATCAAAAACCGGACCTACCTGAGATCTTAATAGATCTTGAAGCCACGTTGCACTTCACCTTCCTTACGAATATGGTTTGCAGCAATTCGAGCAGTATGAGATATATGCTATCTCATTGATTTATGGAAGTGGTTTCATCGGTTGAGATGTATACGATGGATGGAGTTGAGATTAAGGTGATTGAGGAGATGAGATTCGATGATTATGGTGGACGGAGGTTACTATGGAGGTGAGGAGATATGTTAGGTGAGAGGCGGATTAAACGAGGTGAGTGTATTTAGGGTTTGTTAACTGTGAGTGGATTTAGGGGTTAGAGTGTGTTATAACCAAAGTGATGGACCGAGTTATGAAAAATTCATGGGCCATGGACTCTTGTTTATTCAAATATGGGCCATGAAAAAATGTTGGGAATTGAGCCGTGTAATACACACAAATTTTTAGAAAAACAATGAATGGACCGGGTATTATTTTTGTGTGTATTAAGTTATCAAATTCACTTAGTAATATATACACACAAATTTTAAATAAATTTTTGTGTGTATTAAGTTTACTTCGATCATCATCGGGTCGAGACAACAAGTGACGTGATAAAGACGAGACAACGTGACAGAATTTATTTGAGACGAGACCAAGAAAAAAAAATGGGCGATTTTTTAGTGACTACAGATTTTTTTTTGGATCGGGTATTAATTATGTGAAGACGGAGACGAATTTCTTCGAAGGCGTGTACTTATTTTATCCTTGTACAGATAACTTGCTCGTGCTTAATCTCAGAATGAAGACTTGTTTATCTGGTTTCCGGGTTCGGGGTGGATGGTTGATGACTCGGCTAACTATCACTTAATGGGGTTACTTTGTTGTACTCAGTGTCACGCGCTTAGTCGACGTGGATAATTTCAAGAGGTGTTGTGCTTATAGACTTCTTCAGTGATGCATTGAGTACTTAGAGATTTCTCCACCGTTCGTCATTCAACAATAGTGCAAGCTTAAGTCACAAGATCGAAGGATTTTTATTCAGCTTCATGTTTGATATATCTGGTTCATTCTATCAGTGGTCAATTCAAATTGCCTTCAAGTGGGTTGGTAAAGATGACCATGGAGAGTTTATGAGTAGAGATTTTCGATCAACAGCTAATTCTCACCGAATATAATTAAGCTTATTTATTATTCTCTCGAGACTTTCAGGTTCATGTGCTTATGATTTATTGATGGTTCCGAGTTTCGAAACCATCAAGGGGAAGAAGAAGACACATTGAACGCACAACGAGTACACGTGATGAACTTCATACCTTCTTTTGATTTGAAGACATTCTGGGATGACATTTGTCATAGCCGTAGAGAAAATCAGTGTTTTAACTCGTGGCGTTATCAATATCTAAACGGTACACTACTGATTCGATGTTTAATTGTTTGGTTGTTGCAATTATTCATCATCATTATCCTATATGCATTCCCGGGACATAATTGACTCTGGTGCATCTCCGGAAGAAGATATGTGCATTTCTGGGACTTAATTGACTCTGGTGTTACGATGTCAACTTCATGAATGGGATAAAGTGTCCACTTCAGTATTTGAGCTTCATTATGGGGATTGATTTACTTTCTTCAACTATGTGGGGGAAGAAATGTCTTGATTCTTTCTGGTATGCATAACTTGAACTCTCAGGGGGAAGAAAAATTCAGAAGAATTATTCAAGCGTGAGAAGAGAAGTTGTTGATCTACTTGGTGTGCCCCAAACTTTCAATCCCTCTTAGCAACATTATCATGTTATATGATGGGATTTGCTAGTTAGATTCCGCTGTGCGCTTAATCATTCTAAGCTTTATTTAAAGCTTTGAAGTTGCTTACGAGGATTGTCGATTTAGAGGGAAGCTATTTAAAAGCTTCTACATCAAGTTTATGTCGCATGAATTAGGGAAAGCTAATTCAGAAGCTTCTCCTTAACCAGAAGTGTATGGGTTACTTAGCTCGTGCCGTTACAGTATTTCTTCAACAAGTTACTTTAAAGATGAGTCGTTTTGAAGACGAAGGCCTCAGAAGAATTCATCAGCATTGGACGCTTCATGAAAGCTCTAGTTCTTAATCATTTTGTACTTGTTAGGAAGAATATTGTAAGGAATTCTACACGTCGTCCCATGGGGGAAGATTGTTGGAAACTCACTTTATGTGACGACGTTTAAGAATTCCCATTAGTTATCATAGTCACACACGCTTAGACTAGACTTGGTTTGATGTATAGTTTAAGGTGCGTGTGTGACTATATATACCCCTCCTTAGCTTCCAAGGAGGGGTGTTGCTTGTGTCACTTTTCTAGTTTTAATACATTTTCTTCATTTTCACACATTCAACCTCTCTTCTCTCTCAACTCAACAATGGCTTCTATCATCTATCACCCTACTAGACCACCGGATCCTAAATAGCAATTCTACACATACACCTACAAAGGCAAAAGAAAACAATACCAAATGCAAAGACAATATATATACACAATAAAAATAAAATCTTTTTGTATTTTTGAAAATTTTAATTTTTATGTGTTTTTTAACAATTTTTTAATTTTTATGGTTTTTTGAATTTTTTAAGCAAGAAAATAACGCTCACAAGTGAACGGATCCCAAAAAGCAACGCGTCTCTCACAGAAAACCGTTAATCTTTACGAAAAGAGCCGGCAGCGGTGCCATTTGATACAGGGCTTTTGCCCGTATAAAAATTAAAGTTCGTTGTGTTGGTCTAATCGAATTGAAAAATGGATTAACTATGCGACTCAGTCGTCTTTTGGTGGAAACAAAGGTTGTGTCGTTGTAGTATATTAAAAAGTGCAAAACTTTAACGTAAATTACGGTAAACAAAAACTAAGTCTACTTAAACGTAAATGGTGCAAAGTTAAAAACGTTTAAAAGTAAATTGATTAAATGACTTGAAATTAAATGGAGGGTAATTAAAACGTGACGAAAATTAAAATCTGACAAAATATTAAAATGTAAACTTAAAAATTAAACAAGACAAAATAGAAAACAATCCTACCGTCGGAATACATTCCGATCGGAATACAATCGGAATGTATACTTACCTTCCTGATCGGAATATGATAGGAATGTGGCCTCGTCGGAATAACGACCCTTGGTATGATCGGAATGTGGTAGGAATCCCCTTGGTCGGAATTCTGTCACCACAAGACCTAATCGGAATACCCAACAAACACCTCTGATCGGAATACCAATTAACACCCAAGATCGGAATATGCAATCGGAATCCTAGTAGGAATATCAAAACCCTTTTCCGACCAAGAAAATGAAGCACTGGTCGGAATATAAAACCCTATTCCGATTGGTTAGATCGGAATACAGTAAATAAAAACGTAAATAAGCACAACTAATAAGCTACTACTCAAATAAGCACTAGACTAAAAACCTAGGCAAACACGTATAAGAAAAAGCTAATAAGCTAAAATTTAAAGACTTTTGAAAACACTAAATGTAAAAGATATACGAAATCAAACTTTTATATAAAAATAACTTTTATAAAAACTTAAGAAATTTAAAGATAAACACAAATAAGCTATAAAAATCAATAATCCAAAACAATCAAAAGCATAAAAACATAACCTTTAATCAAATAAGCAACACAAAAAGCATATAAACCATAAGATTAAAGCATAAAAAGAAAGGTAGAATGAGAGATAAACAATAAAAAGTAAAGATTCAATTATATAAAAGTAAACTTAGTTGGAAATTAAAGTGCAAGACAAGGTAATAAAAGTGTAATAAGGTAAATGTGCAAGTAAATAAAATGGAAGAACTAATTGTCACTATTAGTCAACAAGAGTAAAATTAAATGATCCTAATCTATTTATAGGGGAGGATTAGGAGGTGCTTAGGAAGCTTCCTCCCCTCTTTCATATTTCTTTAATTGCATGCTTAAGTCCTTCCTCTTCTTAATCTTCTTAAATCTTGGACTTTAATGACTTTGTCTCGGGATTTCTTTGAACTCGTCTTGTAATTCTTCAATAAATTAGACTTGAGTTCTTCGGCTTTAAGTAAACTTCCTTCTTTTGAATTTTTCTTCAATAAATCTTCAGAATTGGTCTTGGACTTCCGTTCTTTTTGCACACTTGACATCTTGACTCCGTCTTTCGTCTTTTTCTTTGATAAAAGCCCGTGAATGCCCGTGTTTTCTCCACTTTTCACCTTTTCGTCCTAAATCACAACAAAAACACAAACCACGCATAATTCCGACATAAATGACATAAAATACACGTTTTGGCTCGGTTATTATTGTAATTAAGTGGTAAAAAGGATGGGTGTTTACACACCTATCAAATACCATCGGAATGACCTGTCAGAATACCAGTATCGGAATAACCGTCGGAATGACTTGTCGGAATACCAGTATCGGAAAACCCGTCGGAATAACGATCGGAATATGAAAACCCTTTTTCGATGGGAGCTGTCGGAATACCTAAACCCTTTTCCGATGGTTTCTGTCGGAATATTACCCACTTTTCTCGGACAAAACTCAACCAATTCGAGATTTTAAGCCAAAAAATGATCAAAACACCCAAAAATTTTGTGTTTTTAGCCAAAGTAAATATACCATATCTCTACCACAACTATGTAGAAGATTTGTATCAAGAAAAAACCATAAAAAACACAAAAAAAATTTGGTTCGTATGAAATGGATCAAAATAGGCACAAAAAAATCAAGAATACAAACACATAAACAATACAATTATCCCATGCTCTTGATACCATTTGTAAGATATTGTAAATCTTATTTATGTTTTAGAGAGAGAAAGAGATAGAAATATGGTAAGAACACACACACACATTGAGAGAGAAAGTATGAAAACACACTTTTACTATGTGTAAAGTTATGTGAACCAACACCCTCTCTAACTAAGGAGAGGGTTTATATACCAAGCCTAAAAGATAGGATTGGGCTGGCCATACAAGCATGGACCGGGCTTTTCCTTGTTTGATATATATATAAAGATATTTAGACTACGAGCTACTACTTAATATATTGTCGGAGTGACCGAATCTTCCTAAATACGAAAAAACGTATTTCCAACAAATGTCCATACTGAAAGGACGGAAAATCCGTACCTTGTGTCCAGTGAACGAAGAAGACTAACGAAAGAGATTCCTACTTTGATCTCACTAACGCTACATAGATAATATACGTGTATAAGTATTCTGATTACTGAGTACGTAACTGGTTCTATATCATGTTTTAGCTTGTTTTATATGTTCATGTCTTGTTTTACTGATTTTATCGTTATGTTGTGTTTATCATGTATTATGGATATTCTGATTAAGTATTACTTGTATTTCTTGTATTATTATAATTGTTGTGTAATAATAAGTAACTTTCTAAAAATAGCAGGTTTCCTAAAATAGAAAGTTTCCAAAAACAGAAAGTTTCATAAAATAGAAAGTTTCCAAAAATAGATTTACTGCTTAAAGTAGATAAGTTTCTAAAAATAGAAAGTTTCCGTAAATAGATTAGCGGCTTAAAATAAATAAGTTTCTAAAAATAGGAAGTTTCCATAAATAGAATTAAGCTGGATTATTAAGCTAATAAGATAAGCTTAAGTTTTTACTGATTAATATTCTAAGTTATGTGATTAATAGTATAGTTTATAGATTAATGCATGTAAATTAAATAGACTATATGTTATAAGATTTAATTAAATATAGCATGATTTAATTAAATAAAAGTGTAAATAATACTTAGGTTAAAACGTGTATTAATACTTATTATTAATATAACCTAAGTCATGGAAATTAATTAATTATATGTCATGTTTTAATAATTAATTAATTACTATAGTCTAAATTAAATCATAAAATACTTTGGTTAAAATCATGTACTAATAATAATAATTAACCTAAGCCATTTCTAAATTAAATTAATTATATAGCATGTTAAATTAATTTAATTAATCTTGTAAATAAATAAACTTGGAAAAATAATTAACTTGTAAAATTAAGTCGTGAACCGAACCCGTGTTTTAAATCTAGACATGTCGTGATCCGGACCGTGTTTACCCTTGAACCGGACCAAACCAAACACCCCTTAGCAGTGACTACCCGGCCTAGCCGGTTGCCACTGCTTGTACAACTTCACCACCGGCTGCAGCCGGTGGTCCCCCTGGTCTGCCTCGTGTTCCCACCGAAAGAACAAAACAGCCACCGGTCTAGGACCGATGGTGTTGATGCGCTACCGAGACCCACAAAGGCCACAAGGCTGCCCCGACGTGCGTTGGGGTCCTTGTGTCCCCTGCTATCGAACCACATAGCCCACACCGAGACCATGAGGTCTCGGTGGTGGTGTGATAACCAAGCCAAGAGATTGGTTGCTCTCGGTGGTGCTTCGGCTAAACAAACCCCACCAAAACCAATTCCTTTTTGATGATTTCTTAAATAGTTTTACTTGTTATTCATGTTTTTAAGATTTAATTAATCATGTGTTCATGATCTCCATAAAAGAAATAAAAGAAAAGGTTTTAAGATATTACCGAATACGTGAATGAAATGAGATAAAGAACACGAACACATCACCCGAAAATCAATACTCAAAATCAATCAACCCCACCTTTGGTGTGTCCTTAGGCCGACGGCAAGAGAGAGGACAAAGGGAGGCTAGGGTTTTTAATTATTTTGTAAAATCTTGATAAATGAAAAGTCTGTGATTAGTTTTTCCCTTAACTAAACTTTAAATGGGCACGGGCACTCCCTTTCTCTTTGTGTCCGCGGCCAACATAGCCCAAAGGGGGTTTCCCGGGCTTTGGTCATGTCTAATAATTTACGTGCTCGTTCGTTAGCATTTTCGTGTTAGTTCGTAATTAATTATTCGTGTTACAATAATACTTGTACGTAATTGATATTTATCGTATAATAATAAATATAAATGTTGTTACATGTTCGTGATTTAATGTTCATGATTTTATGTTCATGATTATAATTATTACTGTTAATAATTATTGTGTACTAACACGTATTTAATACTTATCGTGTAATAACACGTACGTAATTTCTGTAATTAATACTCGTGCCACGTGTTCATGCTATAAAAGGAAAGTTTTAATATTTACGTACATTTATTAAGTGTACTGTTCATGGTAAAAGCATGCGGGTATTACAACTCTTCCCTCTAAAAAGAATAATTCGTCCCCAAATTATAGATAAAATAACTGAAAGAAGAACATACCCGAACCAAAACTGGAAAGGTATGCAAGACAAAAGGACATGAAGTTGACATGCTAGAAGGAACGTGGTGTAACACCTGGTAATTTTCCTACCTTGTAAAATGACTATTTTACCCTTTGACTTTTTATTTAGTCAACTATGTGATTTAACTGTGTTGGAACCGGGAAGTTATCCTGCGTTTTCTGAAAAACTATTTGATGACGAGTAATGGCTTGACACTATGCTTAGTCATTATTCTGAACACTTTCTATGAATCTAACCAAAATGCTGAGACGGTCAATGAATTGACGATAATCCATGAGATTATTCTTTATTTGTGAATTATGTGCTTAACTGTTTAGTTTTTAACAGTGTGATCGTATTTTCATGAACATCGTATTTAAATATTTCTGTATATGTTTATATGCCTGTATTTTAGCATTTTTGCTATTTATAGTAATAAGTCGTACTTTCTGTGAATATTTAATTAACGTGTCGCGTTTTCGTATTTTACGTCGTTTTTACGTTTAACCGTCGTTAGCGTGCATAAAATACTTTATAAATTATAAAATATCAGTTTTCGTCGAAAAATCATAAATTTAATATAATTCGTCAAATTTTAAGTTTTACGTAATTTTAAACTTAACTATATACTTTCCGACATTTACCTAAAACTAATTAACCCTTTTACCTTAAACCTTCTAACTAGTTACCATAGTAAAATTTTTTAATTATTTACCCATGTGGGACCCCCTCCCCCCCCCCCCCCCCCATAACCGGCCAAACAACACCTCCACATGGAGGAAAACCATTTTTGTCTTCACTTTGCCATATTTAGCTTTACTTACACATCCTACATGTTTTTAACCTTTTACCACAAGTATACTTCACATTATTTTCACTTAATCATTTCACTAAAAAAACACACATCTCTCATTCTCTCTCAAAAACACACGGCACAAACACAAACCAAATCCACCATTGTTGAGTTCTTGAAGCTCCATTTTAAGAACATTTAGCACAAAACAAATACATCCTAGGGTTTATACAAGCATAAAGAAGAATGGGTTTTCTTGGTTTGTTGATTTGAGAAGTTTTTGGTTGAAGTTTGTAGAAGTTGGGTTCTTGTTGATTTTTAGTTGATTAGAACGTAGATCGGGTTATCGTGGTTACGTAGAATCGTTACTCAAGGTTATTTCTTTAACCTTTTTCGACTCTTTCTTTTTCATGCATAATCTTTGAAGATCTATGCATGCATGTTACTCATCAACTATTTTCTTGAAATAAAAAGATAAAAATTATTTTTGGTCATAATATATTTTAGATCTATAAAAATTATGCGTGGATCTATTAGATCCATGCATGAAAATGTTTTAATTGAAAGACTTGTAAAATATAAAAATGTATATTTTTAGATTTATGGACTTGAAGATAAATCTTGTATTTTTAGTATGTTTATGAATAATTGAAGGGAACTAGTAGTGTTACTACTAGTGGGTACGCTTGAAAATGGTCGAAAACGAGTTTTTACGAAAAGTATATATTCTGTCCAATTTTTATAAGAGGCATAGAGGGTCGTAAAATTTGTTTTGACACTAGTTTACTACGATATTATGTAAATATAAGTTATTACCTTCGTTTCGATATATTATGGGCTAAAAACGGAGTTAAAATGAGTAAGATATGGTCGTTTAAATTTCGTTGTCGGACAACTTAGTTTTTGTGAAAAACACTATAATGTACTTGCTGTCTAGATTTTTAAAGTGGTCGAAACGACGTTTTCGAGTTAAACCGAGTTGTTTTAAGCATCGAAATAGGTACTAAATGTTATGTATAAATGTTAGACTCGTTTTGTGAAAGGATATAAGCGTGAAATGTGAATACTTGGTTCATTGTTAGAAGTTTGAGCGCTAAAAGTGGAAATTGGTATTATTGCGGGGAAAATGACTTGTTGAAATATTTGTAATTGAGAAGTGTTGAAATTAGGGATAAAATTACGCCGAAAGGCTGCCAAATTTTTTATAGAAATTGTGTCGGAAAATTTATTAAGATAAATTTGGGTAAATTAAAATTTACGCCGAAAGGCTGTCGAAATTTCATCGAGTCAAAAATAAATATATTTGTCTATGTATATATATACTATAATGCTTATAACGACGTACTATTTACAAGTCACGATTTTAACTACAAAACAATATTATATATATGATTGATGAGTAACGTACGTGACAAACTATTGTCACTTATTTTCTAGCGTCTAAACTATAGTATTATATTTAGGTTGTTGCTAGAGTTGCTCGCTGCTATTTGATCATACTTGTGCGGTTTGAATAATTGCTTGAGGTGAGTCTATAGATCCCTATTAAACTGTTTTATATGTTTAATGTTTTGGGATGTGATAAATGCTTTCGTTGCTTGCTTCTGAATGCAAGTAAAACTAGATTTTTGTGAACGTTTTGTGAACATTGTTTATGAGATAGATTAAGTTGCTTTAGTCGTAGTCCCCACTATCGTGAATTGTTAATTACTCTGCTGGAGTAAGCTCTTATGATATGGATAGATCTATTGAGGGTTGACAACCTCCACTCGGGCATCCTGACGCCGGACGAGTGTATACCATTTGTGTGAACGGAGTTATCTTGGCTAGGTACTCTATTGGGGCAAAATTTATGTATACAATCTATTGTATGCACTGGATCATTAGTTTCGATGTCACGAGCTTAGCTACCATTAATATTGTGAACACCCAATTTATCCTACACTTGGCACTATACCTCCTATAGTTCCATGTGTACATAAAATGAAACCTGAAATCGAATTACTATGAATTTTTACTTGAAACCTATATTCTCACCAACTTTATGTTGACCCAATTTAGCATTTATCTCAGGGAATTGATGATGATTTGTATCTGTTGTGTGAAGTACTTGGAGTGCGCATGCATTTCATGGCTATCTTCGGACATTTATCTACATATGCTTTTGAACTGTTATCTCGTTGATGTTTAAAACTTTTATATTCCGCTACGCTACCTTTTGAAACTGAGACCTTTTGTACTTTGATGATTTTATTAAATTCAACGAGGTGTTTTTATAAAACGTCTCATTTAGAGTCGTTCTCTTGTACCTTGAACTTTGATACAATGACGTAACAGCCCCCGAGCTTCACCGCTTCCGCATATCACATTTTAGGGGTGTTACAGATTTGGTATCAGGGCCTTGGTTATAGAGAACTAGGTTTGCATCTTAGTCCTAGACTATAACCGATGTGGCTACTTGTTACTCTGTATACATATGTGTACTACGTAATGTATTACGTAAGATAACACTATAAGTAATATGTAATATATATTATGTAATACATAATATGTATTATATACATATGCATTTCGCTGATTTGCATACTTTAATTTCCATACATGATTATTTCATGCATACCCTACAACTGCTCTAACGCGTGAATGGGTGGCAGGATAGGTCATCACATACTATCACGTATCATTTCGATTACATCTATGGCTGATTTTATTCCAATAACCATTTTCGGTGTTATCTTTGGTATTTAATCGAAACTCTTATTTTATGACTATGTACTTGATATTTTGATTATGAATGGGAATTTAACTTTATGACTTTGATCAGTGACTATCCTTTCTATGTTTTTTGTATTGTTAAATTCTGCATTTTATTTTAGCATAAGAAATAAATAACGTGTATATTCGTGCTTGAACCATAATTGCATTGATGTCTTAACGCAACGAAATAATGGTGAACACACGTAACGGAATGACTGACGAACAATTGGAAAAACTAATTACACAACGAGTGACCGCTGCATTGACGAACATTCAAGCAAACAACAACGTGAAGCAAGCACCGCCGAACGATGTTGACAATCCACCGCCTAAGTTGTGTTCTTACAAGGAATTTAGGAGTTGTGACCCCTTGCATTTTAATGGTACTTAAGGAGCTATTGGATTAGCTCGTTGGGTTGAAAAGATGGAATCTGTGTTCCGTGTCAGTGGATGTACTGTTGAAAACCGAGTGACTTATTCTACTTGTACTTTAGCTGCTGGAGCATTGACATGGTGGAACACCCATGTGTAGACTGTTGGAGCCGAGGAGGCGTATGGAATGAGTTGGGAGGAACTTAAGAAGTTGTTGACTAAGGAATAATGTCCTCGTAACGAAATTTAGAAAATGGAAGTTGAACTGTGGAACCTCACTGTGATTTGGTGCGCACACTAGGAGGTTCCAAGAGTTGTGTTTGCTATGTCCTGGAATGGTTCCAGATGAAGAAAAGAAGGTTGAGCGCTATATCTGGGGTTTACCTGGTAGAGTTCAAGGTAATGTGACATCGTCTGGACCGACAAAAGTTAGTGATGCTATAAGGATGGCTCACAGTCTGATGGATCAAGTTGTTCGAGCAAATGTTGGAAATACCGCGGACAACAAGTAAAAATGGGGGAATAGCCAAAGGAACAATGTCACACCCCACCATGACGGAATATGGGGCGCGACGTATGGATATCATCACAACAATAGCGTGTCAATAGAGATAACTAAATGAATTGAAATATCATAAATGATGACACAATGTCATGACAATATCGCAAACAATGCAGGTGTCTAGGTAAGTAGGTAGCAGGTCTACCTCTTACCAAAGACATACAATTAACAAATAACAAACATATAGGTGTCTACAAAGTATCACTTATTCAAACATAAGTAAAGACTAAGAGGAAAGGGGGTTCCTCCAATGCAATCCTAAGCCTCCCAGCTAGCCACTCCTATTCTCACGCTTAACCACATTATCACCTGAAAGAGACACTAAAACATGTCAACATAAAGTTGGTGAGAGTCATAGGTTTAGACTCCAACCCCAAATCAGTTATAAGTTGTTAATAATAACCATTAACAAGATAACATATGGACAATGTGCTACAATTACGCATTAACAACTAGCATTCAAGATTAACCAATCAACACAAATTCAAGGCTCTAAGCCTTACCAATAACCACAATTCCAAGGCTCCAAGCCTTACCAATAACCATGGTACCATAGGCGCCCATACACCTATGAACCAATCCCAAGGCCCCACCTTGTCAACATCCCCTTGGTACCAAGTCAAACCACAATAATTGAGACGGTACGTGTCCCCTGATCCAAATCATAAACACAATCAAGAATCACATAGCAGTTAATCACATAAGTGTACACACAAGTCCATCAAAAACAAGAAAAACATTCACATCATTCTTTAAAAAACCATACAGTGTCTCTTCCATCCCATCTGGAAGTCAAATCATTTATAGCTCATAAAAACATGGGACTATGAAACTCACCAGAACAAGCTTCTCCAAGTACCCGCACTCAAGCAAAATTTAAAAATACAAACGTATACAATCAAGACATGAACCACATACCAAAATGGCTCATCAATCAATGATGGATATCTAACCTTGTCCTACAACTTAATCTCATTTATATGCCATATGCATCTCATGACACCCCTCTATAAAGCCCTTAACTTAGTTTAGTTCATAACTCGCCCCGTTTACATTTAACCCAAAACAGTCCCGTTTTTCATACCTTAAACTATGGGTCGAACACCCCTTTAACCAAATCAAATTCCTCTGTAAAAGAAACCCTATGCCCTTACATGTGTTATCTAACTCTACCCTTTGGCCGTAACCTTGAAGACACTGTTAAGGCCTCCATATATATATATATATATATATATATATATATATATATATATATATATATATATATATATATATATATATATATATATATATATATATATATATATATATATATATATATACTTTTACCAATCGAGAACTTACTAATTTTGAACATATGAAAAGTTTGTTATGATCAGAGGGTCTTACCCTATCCCATTTGTTTAGACCTCATCCAGATCTTTTATTTAATATATAATCTAAGTCTCATACTCGTTTGAAGGTTCCAATATAACCCTAAGTACCCCAAACAATTCAAAACATAAAAAGAAAACAGGCCGATCCAAAAAATGTTTTGACACCCGACTGATGTAACCCGTTTTTGAGCTACTTCCACACCTCCAATTTAGTTCTCGTTTCTTGTATTTGAAAGCCAACTCAATTACCTTTCCAGTGACATAAGATTCGAAAATTAAAAGTTTGTAAAACTCTAGATATGATCAAAACAATGACCCAAAAATTCTGGCCAATTTTTAAAAACGAATTTAACATAATTAACCAAATTAATTACCCTCATCATGTTTAATCATTAACCCTAATTAGTCTAATCATGTCTATATCATTTTGATAAAATTAAATTACTATTTTCTAATAAAAACTAACCTAGATCCATCATATAATGATTAAGAAAGAATTAAAAACAATTTAATTAAAAGGGTTTGAAGAGTTTACCTTAGATTTTTGGAAAACAAGATTTTTGATGAAGAACCCTAATTTTTTTCCATGGATTTCGAATCACTCATGATCTCCAAGGATTTTATGATGTGTTTTTATTAATAAAAAGTTTTTGTATATTTTCCTAATAAGTCCTTGGCCCAATACAAAAGCCCGGTTCCCCTTTTTCCCTTTTTCCCTTTTCTTTTTCTTTCTTGCATCCCAAAACCGACTATACCCCTTTAATTTCTTTTTTTTATTTTTATTATTAATAATTGTATTAATAATATTACCTTAATTTTCCTTAATTTATTTCATCTCTTAAAGCGTCCAAAACCTCAAAACCGTAAAACTAGTCAAATTTACGCGTAACCGTAAAAGACGTAAAAATATACAGTTTTATAACAACTCTTGAAATATGAAATAAAATAATTAACTACGTCCTAAATGACTTAAAACCATCCCAAAAAATACTCCCGTGACTAGATACCTCTTCCGAGACCCCTAAATGCAAAACCCTAAACCGTAAAAATACGATTTTCTATAATAAATATACGTATACGTAAAACCACTAGATAACACCATCTCATTTCATAGTCACTACCATGTTGGCTCATAAACATGAAATAACCGTTCCTCGATTTACTTATGAGTACCATATACCCATAAACGATATCCAAACCTCACTCCAAACACACAAAATAAACACATAAGCACATAAAAGCACATATTTGCACCCACCTTAAACTATAGTCTAAGTGACAAACCCCAAAAACCATGGTTGTCACATCACTCCCTCCTAATAGAAATCTCGTCCCGAGATTTACTCCTTAGGATCAAACACACAAACAACAAATCACATGAGGATAATTGTTCTAAATGAACTCCTCTCATTTCCATGTGTACTTTAGTTCAAGTCTCAAAATACCACATATAAAAACCAACAATATTTAAATTCATTCCTAAACTCTTGACCTCACAGCTAATAAATCTCACAAATGACCCTTTGATAAAACAAAGACTCTTATTAACACAAATCCCGAATAACCGAACATGCAAATATGCATTCTCAAACAACATTTACCAATCTTAATACATGAAATATATCATGTATACCACTCAATTCTCCAAGGTAATTCTATACTCATAAGCTACTGGTCTGATCTTTCCAAAGATCATAAATGGACCTACAAAACTGTACATCAACTTTTCCATTTTACCAAAACATACCACCCGTTACTATGGGTGAAACTTCCTACATAACTTTGTCACTAAACTTTAGTGGTTTCATCCTTTTCAACATAGCATATCTTGTTGCTCTCATCCTTTCCCACAAACACCATTTCCACATTAGTAGTCTCTTTCACAGATTTTAGTCCACCATAAGGAAAACTCACCCTATCCTTCCATATAGTGCCTCAAATGGCATTCATCGACTTCTAGTATGATAATTATCAGTATATGAAAACTCAGACATCGCTAACGATTTTCCCACATCCCTCTAAATCAGTCACCCAATCTCTCAACACGACTCTTATACTTGTAGCAATTTCTCTCTTCGTCCATCCTTTTCCAAGTAGCTGGATATACTCATATCCAATCATGTTCATCAACTCCCTTTAGTCCATACCACCAAACTACTTAAAAATTCCAATTTCCTTACACAAGTGACCTATGACGGTGTTTCACATATTCATTAGTTCATCATAACAAGGCTCTTCTAATCCAAATTAGCTTACGATCTATACATATCACCAAAAGGACAGTTATCTCAGTTAGTCTATCAACTGCCATCCAGTTCCATGCTACAACTACTTCCATTAAATTTGGATAGCTCATTAGTAGCACCTATACACTTCCTTCTCACTTTTCTCCATGAAAGATGTTTTTTGATACTCAACACTTTCTTTATACTTACACAATGTCTTACCTCCATGGTCATAGTGCTCCTCATCTTGTCTCAGTTAGTCCAAGCCCTTCGTCCCTCATGACACATCACATCTATAACCCCTCATCCATTCGAATATCGATACTAAGCCTTCCAATCAAACAGTATAGGTCAGTGCCATTTCCTTTCCACACTACAGCAATATTAGCAGGCTTAGCGCCTTAGTCTACTCATCAGGCTACACCAAAAATTTACCTTCGGTTCCTATATCGACCTATTTCATTTATGATCCGCATCTATCCAGACTTCCTTCTTTTTCCTTAGCTCATGGCATACATCACGATGCTATGCTTCCCGTCTTTCAAGTCATCTGATGAGACTGTATTTATACATAGTCTCATCGTCCAAATCGGGCTTAAAACGCTTAAAATATCATCAAATTACCCAAAATTGTGCTTGTATTTGTTTATTGTGTATTTCAGGTACGGATATCATGAATTCACCAAAAGATTACAAGAATCAAGCAAAAACGAACACGGGAAACGAAGCCGCACAAAGAACCGGACCCGAATCATGATTTTCCTATCAAGTCCTTGAAGTTTGAAGATTTGGCAAGAATGGTCCCTCAACTTTTGAAGACTTGTCACTTTTGACCCTTGTAAATCTCTATTATTACAAGATTAGTCCTTAAGTTTCAAGAAAATACCATTTATGCCCTTGAAGAATGCATTAAATGCATAAAATACCCTTGTGAATGTGTTTTATAAACTTTGGTGCCAAAAATGACAAGTTCAGCAAAGTTATTTACAAAGGAATTGTTGATTGGGCTGTGTAAACTTATTTTGAAGACATTTTGGAAGTCTGGGGGCTAAACATGGACAAAACAAACCCAAACCCACTTAAAACCCAACCAAACCCGACCCTACCCTATCCAAACCCGACCAAGCCCAAACCCAAGCCCAAGTCAACCCTCCAGTCAACAAATACCCACTAACCCCAACTTTTTTAAACGTGTTTAATAATAATTAAAAGGGGCGGTAAACACTTACTATTCACTATCTCCCCTAATTTACCCAGATTATGAACACATAAACCCTAATTTGGGTTTTGGCTAATCACTTGATAATTGAACCCAAGTCCTTCCAGAACATCAATTTATCACATCCTAAATAAATCCCACTCACCCAAACAGCAACCCGTGACCTCCAGTGGGGCCCCCGACCTCCCCTGCTTCTCCATTTTTGGCAAACTCAGCATCTTTCAGCCCTCCAACGGTTTGGATGCAATTCCTTGCTCCCAAAGGAGTTTTTGGACGACTCAAGATCATTTTTACAACTGGCATCCAACAAACATCCACATGTGACCATGAAGACTTGAATTTCGGATTTTGACCAAGGGCAACTTAGGAAAATCAGTTAGCTAGGGTTTATTTGATTCTAGTATGTTCTGTTTAGCTGTATAAATAGGGTGCATGTACCCTATTATTGTTTGTTCCAGTTTTTGTAATATTTAAAATTATTAATGATAATGAAACTTTTAAATTTTGCACAATTCTGAGTTCCAAAGTAGACTAGAGATTATCTATGCAATTTAGTTAAGTTTCAAGAGGAATTTTTAGTTTTCAAAGAAGCATTTTTCAAACTTTCATTTTTTAATATTCTTGAAGAGAGGTTTATAGTTTGCAAACGGATTTTGTGATGAAGTGATAGTGGATTTATAAAATTCGTTTCAATTTATATAGCTTTCTCTTTTTAGTCAAAAAGGTTTCAAGTTTGTGTAGTATCAAAGATTTTCTAGAAAATCAGTTTTTCCATCATTTACTTTATTCTCTTTAACCTATAAGCTATAAGCTATCTTAATCAATAAGCTAGCTTGATAGCTTATTGGCTTTGTGACAGGAACCTTTTCTGTTTTCTTTTTGGCAGGTCAACAAAGCTACAAAGCTTTCAAGAAGCTTGAAGATATTTAAAGTGCGTTTGGGACTGCTGTGGTCCCCACACTTTCTTTCTCTACATCAACAACTTACAACAAGCTTGCATAAGCCCTCCATAAGCTCAAAACAGATGTTTAAGAAAGGCATCAGCCCCAATAGTAAGGCTTGAACCTCTTTTTCATTTTTTTTGAACTTTTTGTGAACATTTATGTGATTTTGTGTATGTGCTTGTTTGATGTGTTAGGATGTGCTTAGTTATGTTTAATAGGTATGTGTATGCATGATTAGATCTTTCAAACTTAGTTTAACCATGTTTGCTAAGGTTTTGATTTGTTAAATCTGTTTTTTAGAATTTAAGGGTGTGTTTGGATAGGTGTTTTAGCCTGAAATTAGTGATAATCTATTGGCCAAAACCTGTTATACATGCTTCTTATGTGAGTATTTTTAGTTGGTGTTAACTACTTCCTAGTTTGGTAAGCTTTCAAAGCAAGTGCATGCTCTTATTCTTGGTAAACTAGCATAAATCTGTTAGTGACTTTTTCTGCCTATTTTTTAGCTTTAATCTGCCTACAAATTTGCAAGACTGTTAGATATAGGAGCACTTAGGACTTGTTTTCAGTTTGGTGTGATTAGGTTGAGAGTTGTGCAAGTTTTCAAGCTTCAAAACTCACTCAAAGTGCACCTAGTATCCAACTGCCCCCCAACAGCCCCCTTATTTTACATCAGCAACTGTTCATCCCCATTTTTGTGTTTTTCTTGTACTGTACTTGTGTGTTTTTTTGATTTTAATTGACTCCCTACACTCCACTGAGTGTAGGGGTGCCTTATTGTCCAAAAGAAACCAACTCAAGCAAAAGTTCTAGGTCAAAACATCACCAGACCTTGAAATTTCATTAACAGTGGGAACTCCTTTCCCACTGCCGTTGTATTTGTTGCCACTGTTTGCACAAAAAGACAGAAACAAGGAAAGGTCACTATCACAATCTTATTTTTTTGTCTTTAGTGAGGTTAATTAGGAATTAGGGTTTCATTTTTGTTGCATTATTTTTCTTTTTTAATTCTTAATTTTTCAATATAATTTATTTTTATTCTACTGTTCATTTTATATTTTTTAGAGTATTTAGCATTTTTAATTACTTTTTAATTAATCTATTTTTGTCTTTTAGTGGTAAAAAGTGTTATTTTTCAGATTTAAAATTTTTCCTAGATTTAGAAAATTAGTTTAAGATTTTTGGTTTTAAAATTACTTACTGTTCACTTTTTAATTATTTTTTATAATTAATTTAAGTTAATTAGGGTTTAATTATTAAATAGTTTTGTCTTTTAGTGCAAATTTTTACATTTTTCAAACTTTTTCAATTTTCTACTGTTCTATAGGATGATTTAAGATTTTTAAAATTGTTAGATTAATTTTGGCTTTATTTTATTATTTTCTAGGATTATTTTAATTTAAAAATAGTTTTTAGTGATTAAAAAATAGAAAAATAGTTTTTAAAATTCAAGAAAAATAGTTTTTAGTATTTAAATAATATAAGTTAGTTATTAGTTCAATAAATTAATATTTTGAGCATTTTGTTAATTATATTTAATTTTTGGGCTTTAATTAGCATTAAAAATTGAATATTTAATTAATAAAAGGGTTTAAAATATATTTGTTGGATTTTTATTCTTATTTATATTATTTAAGACTTAGTTTAATCATTTAATTAATTTTTAGGTTTTAATTTTAATTTCGTCACGTTTTACGTATTTACGTTCGCGTTTTACGTTAATTCGTCGTAGTTTAAACATAGTCGTAGCTCGTCTTTTATTTTTCTCTCTCAAAACCAAAAACGTCACTAATCCAAACATTGTTATTTTACATAATTGGCACACATAATACACACCTCCTTCGAGAACGAACCCGCATTTATTCGGTTTCGCGTTTTTCCTAAAGCGTGTAACTTAATATTTGCCACTCATACGCGTTTTTCCTAAAACGTGTACGAAAAACCTACATCAATTTTTGGCGCCGCTGCCGGGGAGGTGTTTAGTGTGCCATTATTATTAGTATCGTGTTTGTGTGAGTAGTGCGTTTTTATTTTTCATTTTTGGAAAGCGTACATAAACGTACATACTCATTTTTGTTATTTTTCATTACTATATTATACTATCCAAATAAATCGTGTTTAATTTTCCTAAGCTAAACACAAATCAATCTTTACTATATTGTAGATATATTGGTATTCGTTTTTCTTGTGAATATATTATTACTATATTGTACTACGTAAGAACAATAAATATACAAGTACTCCAAAAGCGTGAAAACGCAACCTTGACTCGGGATTTCATCACTCGATCATTGTATTCGAATCTAAAGCAAAAGTTTAAAGGCAAAATAGATAAATACTTTCGTGAGGCTTAATTTCAATTAACACAAACTATAAGGTGGGTATAAGGCGGTTGTATTTCACGACCTAAAGGAAAAAGGCTCTTAAGTGCTTCGCGTCGCCTCGTTTCCTCCGCTTGCTTGTGCGTGTTTTGAGAAAGAGGGCTAATCGAGGGTTTGCCGCCCAAGTATTATCTACGTATATTATATTTGCTTGTGTTTTCAAGATTAAACCCTCTTGAACGTTTTGGTGTTCCACCAACGTTCTAAAGTCATCGATAACGTTCACTCCACGTGAACGTTTTCATTCTTTGAGGCTCCTTTAATCGAGAAAGTCGATTCGAGGGGAGATTTGTAGATTTGTGTCTACGTAATACATTCAAAAATCCAAAAAAAATTAAAAAATCAATCAAAAACCAAAAAAAAAAAAAATTTAAAAAATCAAAAAAGCCGCAAAAAGAATCTTCTTTGCTACCACCCATTCTACGTTTAGTGCATGCGCACTCGATCGAAGGACTATTCCAATTCTAGTGAAGCTTCGAATCGACGCAATCGTAATCGAAGGAATCGACGACGTAGACGAGAATTAGAAACCGACGTTCCTAATATCGTTGTTGAAGAAACCGTAGAGGAGATGGCCGATAATCGTTCGATGATGGAATTGCTCCAAGCACCCACCGAGGGTTATGGAGACGCGATCGTAATTCCCGCTATCGAGGCGGAGAATTTTGAGATCAAGAGCGGAATGCTTTCGTTGATCCAAGCTACGAAGTTTCGAGGTCGTGAAGCCGATAATCCTCACGACCATATTCGGAATTTTGATCGTCTTTTGGCCACGAGCAAGTTTAAGAACGTCGACACCGATGTCGTCAAGCTTATGCTTTTTCCGTACTCGCTCGATGGTGCCGCCAAGGATTGGTACGAGAAAGAGCCACCTAATTCCATCACTACGTGGAAGGATCTCGTTTCCAAGTTCGTTAATTATTTTTTCCCACCGTCTAAGACGACGTTTTTCAAGAATGAGATTACGAAATTTGAACAAAAATCGAATGAATCTTTTAGAGACGCGTGGGATCGTTTTAAGGAATTGCTTAGGCAATGTCCTCACCATGGTTTTTCCGAGTTGCACCAAATCGATACGTTTTACAACGGTCTTAATTTTCACGAACAAGACTCGTTGAATTCCGCCGCCGGTGGCAACTTTTTGTGTAAGACTCCGAGAGAAGCTTTGATAATTATCGAGAACCGATCCAAGGTTTACCAACTCCGCAATGCACCGAGTGTTGCCAATGTCGCCAATGTTAGTAGTTCTAATCGCGACATTGAGAGAGTTGATGCGAAAGTCGACAAGCTTACGAATGTGTTCACGTCTTATCTCATTGAGATGCAAAAGAAAGACTCTCCCGCTACGGTGAAAGAGGTTGAGGTTTCGTGTACGTTTTGTGGTGGACCTCATAATTATTACGAGTGTGCGGCTACGGATGGCCAAACGTCAAATGTGAGTGCGTTAAACAACAATTTTTCAAATCAAAATAACGCCGGTCCATCACAACAAGGAAATTATAACCAAGGCAACAATTTTAATCAAAACCGAAACAATTTTCAAGGAAATAATCAACAAGGAAATTTTTCGAATCAAAATCAAGGAGGTTATAATCAAGGTCGTAATATAACTTGGCAAAATCGAGATAACAATCAAGGAAATAATTTTTCAAGTGGGAATCAAAACAATTTTCAAAGAAGTAATCAAAACCAAGGGAACTTTAATTCTAATCAAAATAGTTCGTCAAACGATTTTCAAAACTACATGAAAACGAATGAGGCTAATATGAGACGATTAGAGGGAGAAATTGGTACTTTGAAAAACGACTTTACAAATACTTTGAAATTGCAAAACACGAAGATTGAGCAAGGGTAAATTGACATAAAAAAGATGTTTTCGGCTATAATGAACAAAGCCTCGGGTTCGTCATCAAGTTCGTTACCTAGTGACACCGTTGCTAATCCGAAAGAACAATGTAAAGCCGCCTCGTCTCGTGAGAAAGGTCGTGTGATTACCCCTAACCTTGAAGGATTCCGTGTTGTTTATCCCTCTCAACCCTCGACTTCTAAGACGTCTTCTTGTTCTAAAGTCGATGGGGTGAACGTGGCGACCAAGGAAAAGAGTGCACACCCTCGTGTACCTCAAATTCCATCCACGGTTCAAAAAGAGAGCTTTGTCGACCTTACGAAAGTAACCCTTGAAGAAACTTGTGCTTCGATCCTTCTTAAAAAACCCAAAAGGCGTATGCCGAGAAAGGAAAAGGATCCGGGCCAATTTCTATTACCTTGTGATTTTTCCTAGATTGAGGGATGTTTAGCCCTTGCCGATTTAGGTGCTAGCATCAATCTTATGCCTCATTCTCTTTGGAAATTGATGAGATTGCCTTCGCTTACCCCCACGAACATGACAATCGAGCTTGCAAATTGTACACCTTTAATACCAATTAGAATAGCCGAGGATGTCTATGTTAGGATTGGAAAGTTTGTTTTTCCCGCGGATTTCGTTATATCCGATTACGAGTGTGACCCTAAATGTCCCATTATTTTAGGGCGACCATTCTTATCGACGGCTAGAACCGTAATCGACGTTCACGAGGGGAGACTTACTATGAGATATGGGGATGAGAAAATAGACTTTTTCGCTAGGAAATCCCAAGGATTTTATGAGAATGAAAAAACCGAGGTTTCAAAACCTAATGATTCAAATTCTAATGATTTCAAAATGTTTACTTTAGCGGAAAGAATGAAGCTTGATGCATGTTTTGAAAGAATTAAGAAAAACGGTTTTAAAGATGATGATTTTAATGACAAAGAATACGTGTACCTAATTCAAAAGGGTATGTGTAAATTTATGGATGAAAACTCACTTTGGGATGTTTTTAGCGAAACAAGTGAAACACCAATTCCGAAGGGTGACGTTAATGCCATCACAACAATGACCAAAATGGATTCGTCTTCACCACCTTCGAAGGACCACGTCTTTGAGGCTTCAACTTCTAACTCCATCGAAGTGCCTCCTTTGCCTAGCCCAACACCCGTTGAGGCTAAAGGGTTTATCGACATCGATCCTCTCGTTTTAGAAAAGTCACCTAAGCATAGCCCTAGTGCTTGTAAGTCCATGGTTGTGAGTGCTCACATCGACTCTTTCTTTGACGATGACGATGGCTATTTTGCCGAGCTTGATCACGTACTTAGACATCCACATGCTATTTTTGATTCTCCTAAGAAGAAACATGAGAAGTACGATGATTATGAGTTTGATCCCGAGATTGAGGAAATCATTGAACGAGAGCTAGCTCTTATGCCTTCACTTCCACCTACGAGTGAGGTCGATCTTTCCAAAATCGAGGATGAACTTAATGAGTTGGAACGTCTTATTTTCGACGACGAACCAACTCATGTGACCACCAAAAATCCCATTCTCGAGGAGTTACCTTATCAACACTCCTCATTTGAGAATGACGTTTACCACATTCGTGAGGATCTAACTTATCAACGATCCCCACAAAAGAATGATGGTTTCGTGCTTGATCGTGATCTTTTCGAGAGAGTTTCTAAGATACTCAAGGAGGGGAATGACAAACCTTGGTTTGACAAGCCTATCTTTGATGAAGAAATCGATGAGATCGACGTTCATGAGGATGACGAGTATGTAGACCCCGAGGGGGCGGTGTTCTTTATTGACAAACGTTTTGAGAACTTATATAATCCGCCACACCCTCCCACCAATGACTTAAATGTGAGGATTCTTAGCGCGACTAATTTTGAATTTGACACGCCAAATATTTTCGACATCATCAAATCGGGTTTTCATAAAGAGTTTTTAAACGATGAAAAAGGAAAAGATTTTAAAAATGTTTTAAAAGATTTTTCTACATGTTTAACTCCGTCATCACCGCGTTTCATGAGTACTACCACCTCGTCTACTCCTTTTGACGACGGTTGGTGTGGATTTAGTGTGGGGGGAGCCCCAAATGTTCCCTCCCATTTCTCCACCGAGGACGAGATTTACGATCCAGGAATTGCTTGTAAAGGGAAATCTCGGTCTTCCACCGATGCAATAAATGGAAATCTTATCTATTTACTTGGTGTGAGTCTACCTCGAGTAGCTCATTATGTTGCCTTACCCATTGCCCCACCTTTCTACTTCTTATCTCTTTTCTTCTACCCCTTTGGGGTTTCGGCTTCGGTTGAAGTAGCGTTGTTTCGTCTTTCATCCGAAAACGAAGACGCTATCTTTGACCCCGATATACGTATATCGGTTTTTAAAGTACTCCACGTACTTTTGGGCCTTGTTTATCATGTAAGCCCCACCAAAAATGACCAAACCAAGATTATCCCTAAATGATCACATTTATGGGGATTCGAGTCGAGCTTTTGACTCGGTTATCAAAAACAAGGTGCCTCGTGGGGGATTCTCATGCTTATCCTTGTACATATTATCGCTTTCTTAGTTTAATGTAACGAGGGGACTTGTGCTCTTCTAACCTTTGTTTCGTGGTTGTTTGTGATTGTGATTCATTAGGTTCATCGTCATCATTGAAGCCTCTCGTGTTCGTTTCACGGATCACTCGAGCTTCGATCGTTGCCTTTGGAGATTCCGATATCCGATGATATCCTTTTATGTTCTAACGTTTATCTTATTAGCATAATTCATAAACGGCTTTTAGGTTATTCGTTTTACCCTTTCCATGCTTGAGATTAAGCATTCGACTTCGTCTCTAGTATGGGGGTGTTTACACCCCTAGACTCGAAACATTGAGGACAATGTTTAGTTTTAGTATGGGGGGTGAGTAGATACTTCACCTTGCTTACGTCAACACGCTTTCCAATATTCATCTTTGTGTTATAGTTTTGTTGCAAATAAGGCTAAAAATGGCCAAATTTTAAAATTTTTCTTGTTTTTCATAAGTGTTTAAGACACGAATGTAGGTTTTCCGATGGTGAGAACGAGAGTAATTTTTGACTCGACCGTGCGTGTTGAGCACTTAGCTTCGATTCCTTAACTTTTTAGGCTAAGTCTCTTAAATGAGGACGAGAAATGATAGAGTTATTTATAAGTCTCGTAATCGTCACGATCTTATGTGTAGTAATTATTAGCTTATTCTCCCAACGCTTTTGCATAAATAATTGTTAATAAATATTGATTTGGCGGTTTAGTCACTATTGTTGGGTTTCTAATTTGTTTTGGTAGCTTCCATGTAATTAAATTGGGAAAACATTAAGGTATCGCCAGCGTCACGGTTTTGTAGTATTGGCACCCGAATAATCGAAAGCTTCACCTAATAATAAGATTTCAAGTGCTCACCTAAATTAAGCAAAAATTTGAAGCTCACAAGGCCGAAAAATCTATGCCCAAATTGAAAGTGAATCAAGCCTTAATCTTTGAAGCTTTAAAGATCCAAAATTCGCTTTAGCGTGAGGATATACGTCTTTGGCTAATAAAACCACCGATGAGGCGGATAATAAAAGGCAAGGCAAGACCGAAGTCATAATAAAAGCTTCATGGCGAAGTTGAATAAAAGATGGAGGTAAACCAAAGATAATAAGGCCCTTCCGTTAGGGGGCGTATAAAAGTCTTGGTAATAAGTCTCATGTTCAAAACCGTTATAAAACCGTGTTTATCGATCCTTCTTGTTGACTTAATTTTTTAACATCGTTGTCTATTGGGGTGAATTATTGATTTGATGATTTTGGTTACACCGTTAAGTTTCTATTTTTAGACTTAATCTCTATTCACGCATAAGTCAATGATGTATCCTCGTGATCATTAAGACATAATAAAATATAAGAGATACCAAGTAGGAATAAGGGAGTTTAGGTTCATAATTAACACTCATGAGATGTGTTCGTGTTGCTAACTTATAAAAACAATGATCTCGTTACACGCTTAGCATGGAATTGGGTGAAAATCGAGGACGACGAAATTATTTCTAACGAAGCATTCACGTGTTCTTGTTCTATGACCCCAAAAGTCACGTTCTCGTGATGAAAACAATACATTATGTCTAAAACACGTGTAGTAGTTCAAAATTATGTCTTGAATAAATGTCATCATAAAATGAATTTTGAAAGTGCTATGATACTTAATTCTAGCATTGCGTGGGGACACGGCAATGGTTTAGTATGGGGGAGTGATGAGACTGTATTTATACATAGTCTCATCGTCCAAATCGGGCTTAAAACGCTTAAAATATCATCAAATTACCCAAAATTGTGCTTGTATTTGTTTATTGTGTATTTCAGGTACGGATATCGTGAATTCACCAAAAGATTACAAGAATCAAGCAAAAACGAACATGGGAAACGAAGCCGCACAAAGAACCGGACCCGAATCATGATTTTCCTATCAAGTCCTTGAAGTTTGAAGATTTGGCAAGAATGGTCCCTCAACTTTTGAAGACTTGTCACTTTTGACCCTTGTAAATCTCTATTATTACAAGATTGGTCCTTAAGTTTCAAGAAAATACCATTTATGCCCTTGAAGAATGCATTAAATGCATAAAATACCCTTGTGAATGTGTTTTATAAACTTTGGTGCCAAAAATGACAAGTTCAGCAAAGTTATTTACAAAGGAATTGTTGATTGGGCTGTGTAAACTTATTTTGAAGACATTTTGGAAGTCTGGGGGCTAAACATGGACAAAACAAACCCAAACCCACTTAAAACCCAACCAAACCCGACCCTACCCTATCCAAACCCGACCAAGCCCAAACCCAAGCCCAAGTCAACCCTCCAGTCAACAAATACCCACTAACCCCAACTTTTTTAAACGTGTTTAATAATAATTAAAAGGGGCGGTAAACACTTACTATTCACTATCTCCCCTAATTTACCCAGATTATGAACACATAAACCCTAATTTGGGTTTTGGCTAATCACTTGATAATTGAACCCAAGTCCTTCCAGAACATCAATTTATCACATCCTAAATAAATCCCACTCACCCAAACAGCAACCCGTGACCTCCAGTGGGGCCCCCGACCTCCCCTGCTTCTCCATTTTTGGTAAACTCAGCATCTTTCAGCCCTCCAACGGTTTGGATGCAATTCCTTGCTCCCAAAGGAGTTTTTGGACGACTCAAGATCATTTTTACAACTGGCATCCAACAAACATCCACATGTGACCAAGAAGACTTGAATTTCGGATTTTGACCAAGGGCAACTTAGTAAAATCAGTTAGCTAGGGTTTATTTGATTCTAGTATGTTCTGTTTAGCTGTATAAATAGGGTGCATGTACCCTATTATTGTTTGTTCCAGTTTTTGTAATATTTAAAATTATTAATGATAATGAAACTTTTAAATTTTGCACAATTCTGAGTTCCAAAGTAGACTAGAGATTATCTATGCAATTTAGTTAAGTTTCAAGAGGAATTTTTAGTTTTCAAAGAAGCATTTTTCAAACTTTCATTTTTTAATATTCTTGAAGAGAGGTTTATAGTTTGCAAACGGATTTTGTGATGAAGTGATAGTGGATTTATAAAATTCGTTTCAATTTATATAGCTTTCTCTTTTTAGTCAAAAAGGTTTCAAGTTTGTGTAGTATCAAAGATTTTCTAGAAAATCAGTTTTTCCATCATTTACTTTATTCTCTTTAACCTATAAGCTATAAGCTAGCTTAATCAATAAGCTAGCTTGATAGCTTATTGGCTTTGTGACAGGAACCTTTTCTGTTTTCTTTTTGGCAGGTCAACAAAGCTACAAAGCTTTCAAGAAGCTTGAAGATATTTAAAGTGTGTTTGGGACTGCTGTGGTCCCCACACTTTCTTTCTCTACATCAACAGCTTACAACAAGCTTGCATAAGCCCTCCATAAGCTCAAAACAGATGTTTAAGAAAGGCATCAGCCCCAATAGTAAGGCTTGAACCTCTTTTTCATTTTTTTTGAACTTTTTGTGAACATTTATGTGATTTTGTGTATGTGCTTGTTTGATGTGTTAGGATCTGCTTAGTTATGTTTAATAGGTATGTGTATGCATGATTAGATCTTTCAAACTTAGTTTAACCATGTTTGCTAAGGTTTTGATTTGTTAAATCTGTTTTTTAGAATTTAAGGGTGTGTTTGGATAGGTGTTTTAGCCTGAAATTAGTGATAATCTATTGGCCAAAACCTGTTATACATGCTTCTTATGTGAGTATTTTTAGTTGGTGTTAACTACTTCCTAGTTTGGTAAGCTTTCAAAGCAAGTGCATGCTCTTATTCTTGGTAAACTAGCATAAATCTGTTAGTGACTTTTTCTGCCTATTTTTTAGCTTTAATCTGCCTACAAATTTGCAAGACTGTTAGATATAGGAGCACTTAGGACTTGTTTTCAGTTTGGTGTGATTAGGTTGAGAGTTGTGCAAGTTTTCAAGCTTCAAAACTCACTCAAAGTGCACCTAGTATCCAACTGCCCCCTTATTTTACATCAGCAACTGTTCATCCCCATTTTTGTGTTTTTCTTGTACTGTACTTGTGTGTTTTTTTTATTTTAATTGACTCCCTACACTCCACTGAGTGTAGGGGTGCCTTATTGTCCAAAAGAAACCAACTCAAGCAAAAGTTCTAGGTCAAAACATCACCAGACCTTGAATTTTCATTAATAGTGGGAACTCCTTTCCCACTGCCTTTGTATTTGTTGCCACTGTTTGCACAAAAAGACAGAAACAAGGAAAGGTCACTATCACAATCTCATTTTTTTGTCTTTAGTGAGGTTAATTAGGAATTAGGGTTTCATTTTTGTTGCATTATTTTTCTTTTTTAATTCTTAATTTTTCAGTATAATATATTTTTATTCTACTGTTCATTTTATATTTTTTAGAGTATTTAGCATTTTTAATTACTTTTTAATTAATCTGTTTTTGTCTTTTAGTGGTAAAAAGTGTTATTTTTCAGATTTAAAATTTTTCCTAGATTTAGAAAATTAGTTTAAGATTTTTGGTTTTAAAATTAGTTACTGTTCACTTTTTAATTATTTTTTATAATTAATTTAAGTTAATTAGGGTTTAATTATTAAATAGTTTTGTCTTTTAGTGCAAATTTTTACATTTTTCAAACTTTTTCAATTTTCTACTGTTCTATAAGATGATTTAAGATTTTTAAAATTGTTAGATTAATTTTGGCTTTATTTTATTATTTTCTAGGATTATTTTAATTTAAAAATAGCTTTTTAGTGATTAAAAAATAGAAAAATAGTTTTTAAAATTCAAGAAAAATAGTTTTTAGTCTTTAAATAATATAAGTTAGTTATTAGTTCAATAAATTAATATTTTGAGAATTTTGTTAATTATATTTAATTTTTGGGCTTTAATTAGCATTAAAAATTTGAATATTTAATTAATAAAAGGTTTTAAAATATATTTGTTGGATTTTTATTCTTATTTATATTATTTAAGACTTAGTTTAATCATTTAATTAATTTTTAGGTTTTAATTTTAATTTCGTCACGTTTTACGTATTTACGTTCACGTTTTACGTTAATTCGTCGTAGTTTAAACATAGTCGTAGCTCGTCTTTTATTTTTCTCTCTCAAAACCAAAAACGTCACTAATCCAAACATTGTTATTTTACATAATTGGAACACATAATACACACCTCCTTCAAGAATGAACCCGCATTTATTCGGTTTCGCGTTTTTCCTAAAGCGTGTAACTTAATATTTGCCACTCATACGCGTTTTTCCTAAAACGTGTACGAAAAACCTACATCATCATCTATACGTCAAAATTATCCAAGTAGCTTCACTTGTTTTCCTCGCGACCAGTTCTCCTACTCCATCCTAATAGGGACAGACTAGAGTTTTATGTGATCCCATGTGGATCACACTCTCATCTTATACCCATATTAGTTTCCATTTGTCTAAACTAAGCCATATTTTAAATTCTTATTCAAATCTCATACTTCTATTTTGATTGCACCCAACATGAGGTACTTTCAATCATCATCTTCTAGGTATACTTGGTCCTCTCCTCCATGGTTCTACCTAATTCCTACACTATCCCATCCAACCGAAATTCCATACTTCATTCATCAAATCTATGGAAATAGTGAGTGCATTGGATAATGCATAATTGTCTCTTCTAAAGATCTTTCATAACACCTTCACAAAACCGACTCTCTAATCACTTCTCCACGAACTTATTCAGGTCAGCTTCACTACTCATCCCTCAATATTGATTGCCAAAAAATTCTATCTGTGTAGTCACTCGACTCCCCTTGTTATTTCAACGAGTTCTTAATCCCCCATGTTATGTATTCACTTCATCACGATCCACTGGTTCAGCTCTTTGTAGCTCCACTCCGGTACTCGATCTGTCGTTCTTCGTCACGAACTATATGAAGATTCCCATCATAGTGCTTGTCACCTTTCCAGTCCTTGCAACTTCTTTGACTCCTTCGAAATCTCTTGCATCCTTCTAGAAGCCGACACGTATTCCTTTCACTCCTTGCTTCACGATGTAGCTCTTGACGCACTCCTTCTCGTCTCTATGATGTTACCTAGGAACTTCACACTACCGAGTAGCTTCTAACTTCAACTCATCTACCACAATATTTCTAAAGGTATTTCAACCCCTCAATAGCTCACTCTTCCTTACTTGTTGTACTTCACCATTAATCAGCCTCCTACTAATCATTCTTTCACATCCATGTTTTCCTTCACGTGTCTACTACTACCTTGCCTCCATAACTATACCAATTCCCTTGCGTATTATTTGCCCCATCTTTCCATTAGAAGAAACTTTTTACTCTACCCTCACATCCGCTAGTACTTTCATTAATCTCCTAATGGTACCTCAACTAACTTCTCATAGCATGACATCTCGTTCCTACGACTAGTCAACTAACTTTACTTACTCCCTTATTCCCATAACCAATCTAAGTTTCAAAACTCCACAAATATTAATCATTTCTTCAACACAACCTATAAACCAAAATACATCTCTCCATTCTAATATCTAACCATAAGTAATACTACCCAAACTCTATTCTCTCATCCTAACGTTTCCACAACCGCATAACTAAATCAACCATGACGTGTACCAAAAGAATTCCAAACGGTCGCGTCCCATAATAAATATAGGGTAAACCGAAATATTAACCATAATGGACCCTAGCCAAAACAACTGAAAACCAACGAATGTAATCTGAAAGATTCAATGGAGTGTGCCAACAACGAAAAATTAGACTCGTCACGATTAGTATTACCAAATTTCAATATCTTAGAAAATTTTAAATTTTCATCTCAATTAGTTACTTCACATTAGGACCATATTTTAACACCAATAAATGAAATCATAGTCATATTTTACCATCTTCGTTACTATCAAAGGGCATAACTCAGTTAGTGTACTATAACTCACTTTATATATCATCTCCATTAACAATAAACTCATCTTTTATCTTAATTATTTTATCAAAGGTATCCACTAGTTAGTATAGTATAACGTTATTCTAACCATTATCTTGTTTACTCACATTAAACTCATTTCACTTGTTATTATGAAACCAATACGTGTTTATAAAATATGGTGTTTTTATTCACTTTATTCTATATTATAAATATTTTATATAATCCATTTAGGCTTGTTATAACGAACTATTACACGTTTACAAGGTGTGGTGTTATTATTATCATTATTATAATAAAATATTCCTTTTTACTATTTTCGTCTATGTAAATACTTCTAAAATTTTAACTCTAGTTTTAAGAAAATTATCGTAAAGTTTCTTTACCCTTTATATGTACTATCACATGTTACCTAGAAAACTAATCCATTCATTTTCAATATATTTTTTAACTTATTACCAATAAACTTAAAGAAAAGATATGTAAGTCAGGATATCATACCGTACACTTACAAAGTATTTTCAAAAGCATTTTCCTTTAATTAGCTAGACTCCTTTGCAAGAAATTTGGTAGTTCTCATCAATTCAAATACATACCCAAATGTAGACACACTTCAAAACATTCAAAAAGTCGTTGGAACTCCATCAAACTCCAACACTAATAAACTATTTAAACACGAGAGAACACTAGGTACGTTCAAGTTTTAATAACTATTGAACGACCGTATATCATAACAAAAAACATCTACTAGTATATATACCTCCGCATATATATATACCTATTAAATCTCCCAAAACATACTTGTTATCATACATGTCAAGTCAATCGATAGCGTCATACACTCGTTTTTCTATACTAGTAATCACCATCTCACCATCTCACCATGCCACAACAAGGCATAAAACCCATCACCAAAACCAACCCATATCATGTGACCCCATAATCACACAACACAACTATAACCCAAAACATATAACACAAAAACCATAGCCATATTGATACAAGTGATTTGCAATGGGTTCTAGATTAATCTCGGAATCTCCTCGAATTGATCACAGCTCAAAGTGGAATGATTTGTTCTTGGTTAATAAAAAGGTGTTGGTTTGTTTATCTATTTTAAACTAATAGCAAATAAATGTAAGTGGCGTTGAGTAAATTATAAGCTTTGAAAGATTAAACTAAATTGACGAGTTAAAATAAAAGATTGAAAACGTAAAGAGAAGATTAGAAGAATACTTTGAAAAGTTAACTAAATTAAAAATTAAAACTTTATAAAACTTTAAAACTTAGTGCATCGGAATATAAGAAATGCAAAGCTGTCAGAATGTTACAATCATCACCATCGGAATACAATTAAATTGATCCATCGGAATGTTTCAAGTGAAGGTCCATCGGAATGTTTCAAGTGAAGGTCCATCGGAATATGGTCTATCGCAAAGTGCATCTATCGGAATGAGCCAGATCGGAAAGTCAGATCGGAATGATGTAAACTAAAAATGGGCAGAGTTTCGATTCAAAAAGGACCTTAAATCCCGTCGGAATGTGCGATCGCAATAAGCGATCACAATCCAGATCGGAATAAGGGAGAATTGCCAACCGATCGCAAAGTAAAACCCTCTTGGGTTATTGCGATCTAAACTCAATACCGTCGGAATATACAAAACCCCAAGATTGCGATGAAGTGCAAAACCAATCCGAAAATGGTGAAAAGCTGAAATTTCAATAAGAACATACAATAAACTATCTTAACAGGGACTTAAGCTTCTTCAAAAAGATTAAATTGGACAACTTTTGAAGACGAGAAATCATAAACTTTATAAACAAAACTTTTGAATGACTAAACCTTTTTAATAATCCGAAAAGTAAAAAGCTAAAGCATGAAGTAAGCTAATAAGCATAAAGAGCTTATAGCCTAAACCAATTAAAAGCTTAAAAAGTGGTAAAAAGATTGATCTTTTGACTACTTGAACATGAAACGAAACCAAACCGTGAGGATTGTAGCTTTCGGATTAAAGGCAAAATGAAACCAAGAAAAGTAGGAAGAGATTAAAGAACACAAACTTAAACTTAAACTTTTAATTAAGAAACTTAAAATACAAAGATTCATGAAAAGCTTAAAATTTGAAAGATGAAAACAAGGAAAAATTTAGTGAGAGAAAGTTGGGAACTTTCTCTCTCTAAAACTAGAGAAATGAAAACTAAAAACTAAAACAAAGACTAACTAGCTCCCAATTTGTGAAGTAAGGTCCTATATATAGGCATGTGGTGGTGGGCTTGTGAATGGGCTTTGGTTTGGGCTTCGTTTCTTCTTTAGTCTTTAGTCTTAACGTCTCTTTTAAATAAACGTTTCCGACTTTGGATCTTTAGAAGTGTCGGTGAATAATTCCAACTCGTCTTATAATCTTTTGCTTAATAGACTCGAGTTCTTCGACATATAAGAATCTTCCATCCTTGGCCTTATTCTTCGTTAACTCTTCAAATAGGCACAATGACTTCAAATCTTTTGCATCTCTTGGACAATAGACTTCGTCTTGAGTCTTTTTCTTCGATAAAACCCGTGCAATCCCATGTTTTCTTCAATATTCATTTGGTTGACTCTGAAAACACAATAAAAACAAAAACCACGCATAATTCCAAACAGATGATATTAAATACGTGTTTTGGTCTTGTTTTAGCCAGAAATAAGTGGTAAAAGGATGGGTGTTTTCACACCTATCAAATCCCCTACACTTAACCATTGCCATGCCCTCATGCAATGCTTACTGATAAAGCACATTTACACTTATCTCATAATCAATCAACCTTGGCCTTATTAAAATACTACTAAACAAAAATTAAAGTACTAAGAGAAATTAAAACTTTAAAGTAATCAAAAGGATAGAAAACCATTTTCACTTAAAAATAGCTATATGGAAATAACTTGCAAAGAGATCAAGGACTTACATTAGGGCTTCGGTGCTGCGAAGATTCATCACCCTCAAGTTTCACGTTCCCCAAACTAAGCTTAAAAACGAGATCATTGTTATTATAAGTTAGCAAATCAAACACTTACACACATGGCTTAATTAAATACTTAAACTCCCTTATTCCTAGGTGTATCACTTATATTTTATTTTTGTCTTAGAATGATCATGAAGATGCATTTTTGGACTTATTTCGATAGTTTATTTAGGCTGAAAGCAAAGTAGGACGATTTGATCAATAGTTAGCTAAAGGACAAAATCTCTTAAAACTTCTTCTCGGGATATCAAAAAGTTAATATCTTGGCATAACTTGGTTCACGATTTGATACCTTTCTCGGGCCGATATTTGGCATGTACTTCATACTTCATATCTTGAGAGACGTTCTTGAGATAATGGTCTTCTCATCGTTAATAGAGTTTCTTCACTTGGAGACTTTTGAGGGGTACTCCAACTTTGTTGACCACGACTTCATGATTATTTCTTCAATCTCTAATTGGATCTATTTATCCTCATACCTTGTTAGGATCTTTTCGGATAGACTTCTCCATGATCTTTATGGGAGTTGATTGCTTTTCGTCGTGAGTCTTGATCCTTCATATTGTTTTTGGGAATAATGCTTTTCACATCACTTTGGATCTTCAACAATAAAATGGAATCCTCATGCCTTTTTAGGGCCTTTTCGGACTCGCCAATCTTCGCGCCCCGCTTCATAAGTTATGCCTTGGCTATGAACTATTATCATTACCGAGCAACTTTTAAACGATCTTGGGCTAGAAGCTAAGTAACTTTTCAAATCGTACGACCTTACTTATTGCAGATAAATTATTAGCAAGTGATGGGAGAATAGGCAAATAATTACACCAAGTGGGCTTGTGCAAGAATACCGACTTATAATTGACTCTATCATTTCTCGTTCTCCACAATTTAAAATCTCAAGTAATGAGACTCGTGGATACTTATCCTAATAAACCAATTAAGGTTTACATGGTTAAGGATACTAGCTAGAATAAACTTGGATAAGTCTATTCGGGTTGAGTCAAAATAATCGCAACGGGCCTAATATGTCAAAGATTTCAAAACTAGCTACACCACTTTATTAATATTTTTGACTTTATTGTGGAATATATACATATTAATGCAACGATAAAAATTTAAAAATTACGAATATATGGCCAAAGTTAATTAAAAATTTGAAAAATGTTGAAAAAGATGATTTTCTGGTTAAATGAAGGCATTTTCATGGAAAAGTCCACTTAAAACTTCGATAGAAGTCCCCCCTACACTTAAGATAAAGATTGTCCCCAATGTTTAAGTGATAGGTGTGTAAACACCCATCTTTTCTACCACTTAATTACAATAATAACCGGACCAAAACGTGTATTTTATGTCTTTTATGTCGGAATTATGCGTGGTTTGTGTTTTTGTTGTGATTTAGGATGACAAGGTGAAAAGTGGAGAAAACACGGACATTCACGGGCATTTACGGACTTTTATTGAAGAAAAGGATGAAAGACGAAGTCAAGAAGTCAAGAGTGCAAAAAAAGAACGGAAGTCCACGACCAATTCTGAAGATTTATCGAAGAAAAAGTCAAAAGACGGAAGTTTATCAAAAGCCGAAGAATTCAAGTCTATTTTATTGAAGAATTTAAAGACGAGTTCGAAGAAATCCCGAAGCCAAAAGTCCCTTAAGTCCAAGTTTAAAGAAGACTAGAAGAAAAGGACTAATGACGCAATTAATGAAGATTAAATGAAGGAGGGACTTAATCCCGCAATTAACAAAAAATGAAGGAGGGGAGGAAGCTTCCGTAATCCTCCCCTATAAATAGTTTAGATTGTTAAGCATTTGTTTTTGTTGGATAGCTTGACAAACTATCTCTTCCATTTTTAATTAACTTGCACCTTTAATTACTTGTCCAATTTAATTACCTTGTCTTGCACTTAATTACCATTTAATTTCAAGTAAGTTTTTCTTTTAATTCTTGTTAAGCTTTATCTTTACCTTGTTAATCTCATTCTACCTTTCTTTAATCTTTGTGTTGATTTGTTTATGTTCAAGTTCTTTATTTTTGTTGATTTGATTAAAGTGGTTTTGATTATCTTGTTTAGTTTATTTGTTTTGGATTGATTGTTTATGCTTTATATTTGTTTATTTACTTGTTTGATTTAATCTTTTTGTTGATTTGGTTTAGTCTTTGTTAGATCCGTGCTTTGTTTCCTTTTCCTTGTTCTTCGGTATATGGTTACTGTCTTTCCCAGGATTCGAGCCCAGCTGATATTCCGAATAGAGGTGTTGCCAATTTGTGTTTTATTCGGAATATTTAGTATTCCGAGTAAGGGTTTAGAAGAGTGTGCTATTCGGAATATCCACTATTCCGAATAGAGAAGATTTTCCGAATAGGAAATCTTTCCGAATTACCTGCATTATTTTGAATAGGGTGACTTTTCTGAATTGGCATATTATTCCGCATAGGAAGTTATTCCGAATAGGGATAACTTTCCGAATAGACTGGATTTTCCGAATAGGCCTAATATTCCGAGTAGGACTTTATTCCGAATAGGGGCAGATATTCCGAGTAAGGCATTATTCCGAATAGGAGGTGATATTCCGAATAGGGGCTAGATTCCGCATAAGGAACTATTCCGAATAAATACCTTTTTCCGCATTGTGACAGTATTCCGAATAGGGTTTATTCCAAATAGGGACTTATCATTTTCAGTTTCTGTAATTTTAGTTTTTATTTTAAGCTTTATTTTTCCCACCTTTTCCTTAATTGCACTTTAAGTTTATTGGCCTTAGTTTAAGTTTTAGTTTTAGTTGCGTTTTAAGTTTGCCTTAGTTAGATTTAAGTTTGTGTTATTTACTTTATTGCCCTTTAATTTTAGTCAAGCTTTTAATTACTTGCACCATTTATTTAATTAGATTTAGATTTACTTTAATTGCACTTTTACTTTAATTGTTCTGCACCTTTTATTTTAAAAACTACAACGACACATCTTTGTTTCACCAAAGTTCAACTGAGTCACACATTAAACGTAAGTTTTTCAATTCGATTAGACTGGAACAACGAATATTTTTAACCTGAGTAAAATCGAGTTATCAAATGGCGCCGTTGCCGGCTCTTTTCGTAAAGATCAACAGTTTTCTGTGAGAGACACGTTGCTTTTTGGGATCCGTTCACTTGTGAACGTTATTTTTCTTGCATAAAAAATTCAAAAATCATAAAAATTAAAAATTTCAAAAATCCAAAAAGATTTTATTTTTATTGTGTATATATATTGTCTTTGTGTTTGGTTTTGTTTTCTTGTGCATTTTCAGGTGTATGCGTACTAGATCTTCTAATTATCAAGAGCCCGAGCCTCAAGAAGATTTAAGTATGGCAGGTGTTAACAACAACAACATTCCACCGAACCTGAATAATAATAATAACAACAATGCTCTTCCACAGCCCGATCTTCGGACCATGGAGGAACTTTGTCAACCAACAATGTTTGGACGAGGAGGACCGATTGCGCCGATGCAAATCAACGCTCCTGAGTTTTCGTTGAAGCACCACATGATTCAGCAAGTACAAACAAACCCATTTAGAGGGTTGCCTGATGATGATGCCAACAAACACCTCGACAAGTTCATTACAATCACCCAAAGCATGAAGTTGGCTGGTGCCACAATGGATGAGCTTCGCCTACAACTCTTTCCACACACTCTATTACATCATGCCAAGAAATGGTTTGATCGTCTCCCGAAGAATTCTATTCACACATGGAATGACATGACTCAACGCTTTTTGTCGTGCTACTTTCCACCATCCATGGTCACAAGCCTTCGCAATCAGATCAGCGGTTTCATGCAAGACCCTGATGAATCTCTTTTTGACGCTTGGGAGAGATATAATGTCTTGATCGATAGATGTCCAAACCACAATATGCTTCCCGTCACTTTGATAGATACTTTCTACAACGGATTGACTTTTCGAGATCGTGATACGATCAATGCAGCCGCCGGTGGCACATTCATGAAAAGGAGACCCGAGGAGTGTAGAGAGTTAATTGAAAACATGACTACTCATCATAAGAACTGGGATTCCACTGCTTCTTCTAGAAACAACACGAGAGTCAATGTTTCTTCTACCTCAGCAAACCCTGAGATGACCGAACTCACCCGCATGATGGCTGAAATGAGCAAAAGTATTACGCTTCTCGCTTCAAACCAACAACAACAACAAGTTAAAGCGGTTGCTAATCCTTGTGAAACATGTGGCGGTCCTCACTCATACACCGATTGTCCTTCGACACAAGGAAATCCGGAAAATGTGTATGCAGCTTACGGTAATTATTCATCGGAAAATTACCAAGCTAGACAACAAGGGGATAGAAATCTGCTGAGCTACCGTTCCAACAACTACCTTTCACCTGGTTTTTCTCCTCAAAACCAAAATCCCGCCAACAACTACAATAGAAGCAACCAAATCCCACCTCGTGCTTCTAACCCTTATCAACCACCCACCCAACAACACCCACCCATTAATCCCGATGTTGACACCATCATGAGAACTCAAGGTGAGCAAATCAAGAATCTACAAAGCCAAATAATCAATTTGAAAGGAGATATCTTGAAGCAAGGAAATGACATCAGAACCGAGGTTCGTGATAATCTTCAATCTTCCTTCATCACTCAAACAACTGAATTAAAGAATCTGTTGGCTAGTTTCTTGCCCGAAGCTCAACCTTCTTCTTCTTCGGGTTCTCTACCTTCAAACACCGTCACTAATCCGCGAGCTAATGTGAGTGCTATAACTACACGTAGTGGAATTACCATTGTCAATCCACCTGATTCACCACCATCATCTACACCTCCTCCACCACCATATATCCCTACTCCTCTTACACTTAGTGATAGTACACCATTACCGTCTCCGCCTCGTCATGACGATGTATCTCGGAAGGACCCTTCAACATCACAACCTTCACCAACTACACCTTCACCTAACCCTTATCAACCTAGAATCCCATACCCTTCTCGCACAGGCAAGACCAATGATCTAACCAAGAATGACTGCCAAGTATCAAAATATGTGGATATGCTATCTAAAATGACCATCAACATTAGCCTTGTTGAAGCACTTTGCCACATGCCGAAATTTGTCAAAGCATTCAAGGAATTGCTTAGCAAGAAGGAGAAGCTGATTGAACTCGCCAACACACGCTTAAATGAAAACTGCTCTGCAGTTCTTCTTAGAGAACTTCCGGAAAAACTTGGAGATCCCGGTCGTTTTGTGTTGCCTTGCGTGTTCAACAAAACTGAAGAATTTACTGCCCTTGCTGATCTCGGGGCTAGTATTAATTTGATGCCACTGAGTGTTTGGAAAACACTATCATTGCCCGATCTCATTCCTACAAAGATGACTCTCGAACTTGCAAATCGCACTCTCGCTTACCCCGTTGGTATAGCCGAAGATGTGTTTATCAAAGTTGGCACATTTACTTTTCCGGTCGATTTTGTCGTAGTTGATTATGAAATGGACCCCCGTATTCCTTTAATACTTGGTCGGCCATTCTCGAGAACCGGACGTGCTTTAATAGATGTGGCCGAAGGTGAGTTAATCCTACGAGTCGGGGATGATTCTAAAGTTTTTAAAATGGGGAAGCTTACAGGAAAATCCTTTGGAGGCCGAGAATCAGTGAATATGATAAATGTGCTCGATGACTTTACCATCTACGATAATCCTTTATTCGAGTCTTCCACTGATAATCCACTCTTTGAAGATGATGTGGATGATTCTCTCCCTACTTTGGACGCTTCTCCCATTTATGATTCTCAACCGGTCTTCGATGCTTATGATGATGATTCTAGCTCAGACTCGGATGATTTTGATTGTACTTCTGAGTATCCCGAGCTACCCACTTTCGATGATTTCGATGAGGCTGATACTCTCTCGAGCGATTCTTCACTTAATGAAGATCCTCCATCACTCGATCCTACTTTGGACGATTACTCATTTGAGGAAGATTTCTCTGAATTTCTCAACACATACTTCCCTCATGAGAATGATGCACCTCCTTTGGACTTTGAAGATTATCGTTTTGATCCTACTTTGGATTTGAAGAGCATTTTGTCATAGGAGAAGAAACCGGTCGACACCAAAAATCCGTTGCACTTATGATTTAACACCTCTTTGTCTTCCTTCTGAGGACGAGGTTGTGCTTCTTTGCGGATCTTCTTCACACTCGGCTGAGCTGGAGTGCTATTTTCCCCTGAAGGAAAAGGTGTTCGATCCCGGTATTGAAGTCTTTAAGCCATCTCAGTATCCACCTGATGAATTAAAAGGAAAAATCTTTGGAAATTTTGAATACATGCTTGCACCACTTCCTACTTGCTTCCACCGTGCTCCATCGCTGCTTAAGGGAACCTTGCCACTTCTTATTTGGCTTGCCTTGTTCGCCTTAAGCTTTTGCTTATTGATGGACGAAAACTATGTCTTTGATCCTGGTGGATATGTTTCATGCTTCTTCCGTTGATGATCAAGGTCGAGTCAGGCTCACAACTCGGTTAACAAAAACCAAGCGCTTCTTGGGAGGCAACCCATGCATCTATCTTTTCGCTTTCTTTACCATAAGTGTAGGGGGGACCCTTTGGTTTGTTTTCCTCTCCTCACTTCTTAATCAGGGATTCGAGCTTCAATGATCCACTCTTGATGATTCTTGACGACCCGTGATTCCATTTTCTAATTCTTCCCGGTTCTATCCTAAACTCTTTTCGATTCACTATTTTATATTTTCTCAATATTAAAATAGGAATCTCTTTAGTTGTCTTTTCCTTAGCGAGATTTAAACAACGTGCACAATGTCCTAAGTGTAGGGGAGTTTACTCCCACATGCTTAAACATTGAGGACAATGTTTATATTAAGTGTAGGGGGGACTTCTATCGAAGTTAAGTGGTCTTTTCCTTGTATTTGTCCTCATTTTAACTGGAAAATCAATTTTTCGACATTTTTCAAAATTTTTGATCTATTTTGGGCCTATTAGTTGTTATCTTTGTATAGTTATTTTCTTCCTTTGCTAGAATAAATATTTGAATAAGTGGTTTTAGTTTTCAAGCGTTGTGAATCATTTGACTCAACCCGAGTTTACTCTAGCTAGTATCCTTAACGTGTTTAAGTCAAGTTTTGCTAGGCTTTTATATAGGGAGCTATAAAACGCGAAAGTCTTAACTCTCACGGGTTAAGAACAAGAACTTTTCGCAAGTTCCTATAATTGATCCTAGAGAGTCGTTTATCAAGGGAACTTTAAGATGCGATTTCTAAACTTGAAAGAGTATAAGAATTTGCAAGATCCTATAGGCGACTCGAAAACCCAAAACTTTGATTTAATAGGCTAAGTATCCACGAGTCTCATTACTTGAGATTTTAAACTGTGGAGAACGAGAGATGATAGAGCCAATTATAAGTCGGTATTCTTTCGTGAATTTATGTGAGTTAATTATGAGCCTATTCTCCCATCGCTTGTAATAAATTTATCTGCTAATAAATAAGGTTGTACGATTTAAAAAGTTACTTAACTTCTAGCCCCAGATCGTTTAAAAGTTGCTCGGTAATGACGAGAGTTCATAGCCAAGGCATAACTTATGAAGCGGGGCGCGAAGATTGGCGAGTCCGAAAAGGCCCTAACAAGGCATGAGGGCTATGTTTTGTTGCTAAAGATCCAAAAGTGATGTGACGAATCATTTATCGAAAATCAATATGAAGGATCGAGACACACGACGAAAAGCAAAAACTCCCAAAAAGTCATGGAGAAGTGTATCCGAAAAGACCCTAACAAGGTATGAGGATAAATAGATCCAAGTCAATAAAGGAGGCGGATCGTTGTATATCAAAATCCAAAATAAAGATTGGAGAAAAATGAAGAAGTCGTGGTCCATATATGAAGAATCTCTCAAAAATTCCAAGTGAAGAACTTCCAATTATGAAGAGAAGACCATTATTTCATGAACGTCTCTCAAAGATTTGAAGTATGAAGTCGCTGCCAAATATCGGCCCGAGAAAGGTCTCAAATCGCGAACCAAGTTATGCCAAGATATGAACTTTTTGATATCCCGAGAACCAGTTTTAAAAGATTTGGTCCTTTAGCTAACTATTGATTAAATCGTGCACTTTATTTTCAGACTTAATAATTATCGAAATAAGTCAAACAATGCATCTTCGTGATCATTCAAGACAAATAATAAAATATAAGAGATACCCATAGGAATAAGGGAGTCTAAGTGAATAATTGGCCCACATGAGTTCGTGTTAGTTTACTAACTTATAATAACAATGATCTCGTTTTTAAGCTTGGTTTTGAGAAAGTGAAAACTTGAGGATGATGATTATTCATGACATTTCCAAAACCCAAGGTATGCTTTTGATTTCTTTATTTTGTATGATTTTAATTTTCTATCTCTTTAATAAAGGCCAACGTGGATTAATTATGATGAAAAGTGTAATCTTGCTTTGTAACTAATGCATTGCATGAGGACATTGCAATGGTCAAGTGTAGGGGATTTGATAGGTGTGTAAACACCCATCTTTTCTACCACTTAATTACAATAATAACCGGACCAAAACGTGTATTTTATGTCTTTTATGTCGGAATTATGCGTGGTTTGTGTTTTTGTTGTGATTTAGGATGACAAGGTGAAAAGTGGAGAAAACACGGACATTCACGGGCATTTACGGACTTTTATTGAAGAAAAGGATGAAAGACGAAGTCAAGAAGTCAAGAGTGCAAAAAAAGAACGGAAGTCCACGACCAATTCTGAAGATTTATCGAAGAAAAAGTCAAAAGACGGAAGTTTATCAAAAGCCGAAGAATTCAAGTCTATTTTATTGAAGAATTTAAAGATGAGTTCGAAGAAATCCCGAAGCCAAAAGTCCCTTAAGTCCAAGTTTAAAGAAGACTAGAAGAAAAGGACTAATGACGCAATTAATGAAGATTAAATGAAGGAGGGACTTAATCCCGCAATTAACAAAAAATGAAGGAGGGGAGGAAGCTTCCTTAATCCTCCCCTATAAATAGTTTAGATTGTTAAGCATTTGTTTTTGTTGGATATCTTGACAAACTATCTCTTCCATTTTTAATTACCTTGCACCTTTAATTACTTGTCCAATTTAATTACCTTGTCTTGCACTTAATTACCATTTAATTTCAAGTAAGTTTTTCTTTTAATTCTTGTTAAGCTTTATCTTTACCTTGTTAATCTCATTCTACCTTTCTTTAATCTTTGTGTTGATTTGTTTATGTTCAAGTTCTTTATTTTTGTTGATTTGATTAAAGTGGTTTTGATTATCTTGTTTAGTTTATTTGTTTTGGATTGATTGTTTATGCTTTATATTTGTTTATTTACTTGTTTGATTTAATCTTTTTGTTGATTTGGTTTAGTCTTTGTTAGATCCGTGCTTTGTTTCCTTTTCCTTGTTCTTCGGTATATGGTTACTGTCTTTCCCAGGATTCGAGCCCAGCTGATATTCCGAATAGAGGTGTTGCCAATTTGTGTTTTATTCGGAATATTTAGTATTCCGAGTAAGGGTTTAGAAGAGTGTTCTATTCGTAATATCCACTATTCCGAATAGAGAAGATTTTCCGAATAGGAAATCTTTCCGAATTACCTGCATTATTCCGAATAGGGTGACTTTTCCGAATTGGCATATTATTCCGCATAGGAAGTTATTCCGAATAGGGATAACTTTCCGAATAGACTGGATTTTCCGAATAGGCCTAATATTCTGAGTAGGACTTTATTCCGAATAGGGGCAGATATTCCGAGTAAGGCATTATTCCGAATAGGAGGTGATATTCCGAATAGGGGCTAGATTCCGCATAAGGAACTATTCCGAATAAATACCTTTTTCCGTATAGTGACAGTATTCCGAATAGGGTTTATTCCGAATAGGGACTTATCATTTTCAGTTTCTGTAATTTTAGTTTTTATTTTAAGCTTTATTTTTCCCACCTTTTCCTTAATTGCACTTTAAGTTTATTGGCCTTAGTTTAAGTTTTAGTTTTAGTTGCGTTTTAAGTTTGCCTTAGTTAGATTTAAGTTTGCGTTATTTACTTTATTGCCCTTTAATTTTAGTCAAGCTTTTAATTACTTGCACCATTTATTTAATTAGATTTAGATTTACTTTAATTGCACTTTTACTTTAATTGTTCTGCACCTTTTATTTTAAAAACTACAACGACACATCTTTGTTTCACCAAAGTTCAACTGAGTCACACATTAAACGTAAGTTTTTCAATTCGATTAGACTGGAACAACGAATATTTTTAACCTGAGTAAAATCGAGTTATCATTAAGCATGTGGGAAAAGTCTCCCCTACACTTATGACATTGTGCACGTTGGTTAAATCAAGATAAGGAAAGGACGACTAAAGTGATCAATTTCAAATGTGAGTATGAAGAAAATTGAATCACAAAAGTTGAGAGATAGAACTGGATTTCGGATAACACGGGAGCACGGTTCTTCAAAGGTTCCAAAAGTGCATTCATCCCTGTAATCACATCACCACACAAATACAAACACCTATATAGGTCCCCCTACACTTAGGAGGTTAAAACAGAAAAGGATGGATACTCGGGTTGCCTCCCGAGGAGCGCTTGTTTTTTATAACCGAGTCACGAGCCTGACTCGACCCAAAATTAGTTCATGGGGAACGTGGTGAGGGATGGAATCATCGCCTGAGAGATGTCCTCACCAAAGTACAACTTCACTCGTTGGCCATTCACCTTAAAATTAGGTCCATTAGGTTGAGCGAGCTCGAGAGTACCATATGGAAAAATTTGGGCAATGGTGAATGGGCCGGACCAACGAGATTTCAGCTTGCCCGAAAAGATTTTCAACCGAGAGTTAAAGAGTAAAACTTTGTCTCCAACTTGGAACTCTCGGTTTTTTAATCTTAGAGTCGTGAATGAGCTTAGTTTTCTCTTTATAGATCAAAGAATTTTCATAAGCCTCATTCCGGAGTTCATTCAGCTCATTGAGTTGGATCTTGCGTAGGTCACCGGCTTTGTTGATATCGAAATTAGCCCACTTCAAGGCCCAATAAGCCTTGTGCTCCAACTCAATGGGGAGGTGGCATGCTTTCCCGTACACGAGACGATATGGTGTACAACCAATCAGAGTCTTGTATGCGGTACGAAAAGCCCACAAAGCATCGTCAAGTTTATCAGCCCATAAGGCACGATGCTCTCCCACGGTTCTTTTGAGAATTCGCTTTAATCCTCGGTTGGATATTTCAGCCTGGCCATTAGTTTATGGGTGGTAGGCGGTGGAAAGACGATGATTGAAACCATACTTAGCCATGACTCTTGCGAATTGATCATTGCAAAAATGAGTCCCGCGATCACTAATAATGGCACGAGGCACATCGAATCTAGCGAATAGCGACTTCAAAAAGTTACAAACCACCCTTGCGTCATTAGTAGGTAAAGCTTTGGCTTCAACCCACTTTGAAACGTAGTCAACGGCTACAAGGATGTATTTGTTTCCTTTAGATGAAGGGAATGGCCCCATAAAGTCGATACCCCAAACATCAAAAATTTCACATTCCTGTATGAAATTTTGAGGCATCTCATCTTTATGTGTGATCTTGCCTTGTTTTTGGCAAGCATCACATCGTTTAACCATCTCGTGAGCGTCACGGTAAATGGTGGGCCAATAAAATCCTGAGTCAAACACTTTTTTGGCGGTGTAGTTGGGACCAAAGTGACCACCGGTGGGTCCTTTGTGGCAAGCGTCAAGGATTTCTAAAGCTGCCGGTCCATCAACACATCGGCGAATGATCAAATCAGCACATTGTTTGAATAGATACGGGTCATCCCAAAAGTAAGTTTTAATGTCGTTAAAGAACTTCTTCTTTTTCTGGGATGTTAACCCGTCAACGAGAATTCCTCCTGCCAAGTAGTTTGCAATGTCCGCAAACCAACGGGGTTTCATTAGCAGTCGAGTTGATAGACATTAAGGTCTCCATGAGAAAAGAATCATTGATTTCTTTGTTCGGATGATCACCTTGGTAAGGATCCTCAAGTCTACTGAGATGATCCGCGGCTGGGTTTTCAGCTCCTTTTTTATCGCGAATTTCGATTTTAAATTCTTGGAGTAGCAAAACCCAGCGAAGAAGTCTTGGTTTGGAATCTTGTTTAGTTAACAAGTACTTAAACGAGGAATGATCGGTGTAAACGATTGTGGTGGAAAGGACAAGATCGGGGCGGAACTTTCAAAGGCATAGACAACAGCTAAAAGCTCTTTTTCGGTTGTCGTATAATGCAATTGAGCCCCCGTCATTGTCTTGCTAGCGCAATGGATTGGTTGGAAGTGTTTATTCACTCTTTGGCGCAAAACCGCTCCAATAGCAAAGTCGCTAGCATCGCACATCAACTCAAAGGGAAGCTCCCAATTAGGGGTAACCAAGACGGGTGCCTTAGTTAGATTATCCTTAAGCAAGTTGAAGGCTTCAAGGCACTCTTTGGAAAAGATAAAAGGAGTGTCTTTTTCCAAGAGGTGGGTCATCGGGCGAGCGATTTGAGAAAAATCTTTGATGAATCGACGGTAGAAGCCCGCATGACCAAGGAAACTTCTCACACCCTTCACGGTTGAAGGTGGAGGCAACTTAGCGATAACATCGACTTTAGCACGGTCTACTTCGAGACCGGCTTTGGAGATCTTGTGTCCTAGCACGATGCCTTCTTTTACCATGAAATGGAATTTTTCCCAATTAAGAACAAGGCGAGTGTCTTCACACCGCTTAAGCATTCGTTCTAAATTGGCAAGGCAAGCAGAGAAAGAATCGCCATAGACCGAGAAATCATCCATGAATACTTCCATAGTGTCTTCCACCATGTCATGGAATATAACCATCATACATCTTTTGAACGTCCCAGGAGCATTACATAAACCAAAAGGCATGCGTTTGTAAGCAAATGTTCCATAGGGACAAGTGAATGTGGTCTTTTCTTGGTCTTTGGGATCGATGGGAATTTGAAAATACCCAGAGAAACCGTCTAAGAAGCAGTAATAGTCATTACCAGCTAGACGCTCGAGCATTTGATCCATGAAAGGAAGAGGAAAATGGTCTTTTCTCGTGTCATCATTGAGCTTGCGATAATCAATACAAACTCTCCACCCAGTGACGAGATGAGTAGGAATCAACTCGTTGTGTTCATTGGAAACAACGGTTATTCCGCCCTTCTTGGGCACACAATGGACGGGACTTACCCAAGGCGAATCCGAGATAGGGTAAATCAAGCCGGCATCAAGAAGTTTGATAACCTCTTGTTTGATGACGTCGTGAATGCGAGGATTAACCCTTCTTTGGCTCTGGATTGCGGGTTTAAATTCATCTTCCATGAGAATCTTGTGAGTACAAAAGTTCGGATCAATTCCGCGGATATCGGAAATTTTCCAAGCGATTGCCTTCTTATGATCTTTAAGCACGGCGATGAAGCGAGATTTCTCTTCTTCTTTCAAGTCCTTAGCAATGATGACAGGCGACTTCTTGTTTTCTTCAAGGAACACGTACTCGAGATGGGGCGGCAACTCCTTAAGTTCTAAATCCAGAGGATTTTCGATGGGAGGCGTTTTCAAAGTCGGAGCATCGATAGCAATAACCGTGGGAGATGGTGGAGAAAGATTGTCTTCTTTAAGAAGGATCTCAATAAGGCGGAGATCTTCATCCCAATTGGTGGTAGAATCGTCATTAGCTAAGTTCACATCTCCCATGGTGGCTTCCAAATCTTTCCAAAGGAAATCACTTTCTCCAAATAGAGATAGTGATGAGTCAATAGAGGAAACGGTCTCAACATTGGGAAGAGAGGTAGGAATACTTTTGCAAGCATCTTTGAAGTGTTCTTCACAAGCCTCATCAAGAATGTCAATACAATTAACACTCTCGTTGGAATAAGGTTGTTTAGACAACTTTCCCATGTTGAAGACAATTTTATCGTCACCCACTCTCATGATAAGCTCACTAGCTTCGACATCGATGAGAGTGCGACCGGTCCTCAAGAATGGACGACCAACGATCAATGGCACACGAGGGTCCATCTCGTAGTCAACAATGACAAAATCGGCAGGAAAAGTGAATTTGTCGACTCCTACAAAGACGTCTTCGGCTATCCCCACTTGATAAGCAACCGTACGGTTAGCTAATTCCAAAGTCATTTTGGTGGGGACTAGCTCAGGGAGAGATAATTGCTTCCAAACTCTTAGAGGCATAAGATTAATACTGGCACCTAGATCGGCTAGGGCCATGCAATTCTCTACTCCCGGGAAGTTACAAGGGATTAAGAAACGACCCGGATCACCAAGCTTGGTTGGCAATTTCCTTAAGAGCACTACAGAGCAATTCTCATTAAGTTGGGTGTTAGCAATATCAAGAAGCTTCTCCTTGTCGCTAAGAAGATCTTTGAACATTTTCGCGTACTTAGGCATGTGAGCGAGAGCCTCAGCGAAGGAGATGTTGAAATTCAATTGTTTAAACATTTTAAGAAAGTTCGAAACCTGAATATCATCGTTGCTTTTGAGCTTCTCTTTCCTCAACCTAGAGGGATAAGGTATATCAGAAGAAGAGGAAGGCTTTGGGAGAATAGGATCACTCACATCCTTGGGTGGAGGAGGGGTAGAAGTAAGAGGTGGAGAAATTGGGGAAGTAGAAGGATGAGGAATAGGAGCAGGTGACTCGTTTTCCTTAGTCACAGTCACCGGTGGAGGTATAGGAAGCTCGGGTTCCTTGGTACCTTTGCCACTGCAAGTGGTGATTGCTTTCATCTCCCCTCTTGGATTCGCAACGGTGTTACTCGAAAGAGTACCCGAATAAGAGGGTTTATTACCTTGGAAGAAACTAGCAATCATGTTCTTTAAGTCATTCGTTTGACTATCCAAAGTGTTTCTCATATCAGCTCTCAGATCGTTCCCTTGTTTCACCAGGTCTGCTTTCAAGTTGCGCACTTCCTGTTGGATATTGTCCACGATCACATCGTTAGTCCTCATGTAGGTTCCAATGTCTTGGTGTAATGCGGTGGGTTGGTTGGGAGGAGCATTGTATGCCGGTGGTTGATAAGTAGGTTGCTGGTAACCTTGGTTGTTTCTTTGAGGTGGATGTTGTTGTTTGTGAGGTGGTATGTATGGTCCACGAGGTTGTTGTTGTTGTTGAGGAGGGCGGTTGAGGTTTTGTTGTTGGTTTGGGTTGTTAGAAGTAAAACCGGGTGGTGATAGATAGTTGTTGGAACGATAGCTAAGCAAGTTGCGGTCACCTTGAGGACGACCTTGATAAGCGGGTTGAGGATAGGTACTGTATGCTGCATTCACATTCTCAGAAGGGTAGTCTTGGGCGGCGGTACAAGTGATGTAAGAGTGAGGACCCCCGCATATTTCACATGGTTGGCTTATAGCATTGACTTGAGCGTTTTGAGCATTGATGCTGTTGGTGTTGCTAGCGGTTTGGGTAGCAAGCGATTCAAGAAGCGCAGTGATTTTGTCAATTCGCTTGTCGCTGTCACTAGTACTAGCACTAGCGACATTGGTCCGAACACTCTTGGTTTGCACACGAGACTTATTTTCAATAATATCCCAAGCGGCATTAGAAATCTTAGCCAAAATATTACCCCCCGAGGCACTGTTTAGTGAATCTTGGTCATTCATGCTTAAACCATTATAAAAAGTGTTAATTTGGTGCACTTTGGTAAAACCATGTTGTGGGCATTTTCTCAAAAGGTCTTTGAAACGGTCCCAAGATTCACTAAAAGACTCATCGTACTGTTGTTCAAAATTAATGATTTCATTCCGCAAAGCGGTAGTACGAGATGGTGGGAAAAAGTAGTTGATAAACTTGGTCTCCAAATCCGTCCACGTAAGAATACTTTGTGGCGGTTCCTTAACAAGCCAATGCCGGGCTTGTCCCTCTAAAGAAAAGGGAAAAAGTTGTAAACGGATTACCTCTTGTGGAACACCATTGAATTTGACCGTATTAGTGAGTTGCAAGAATCTCTTGATGTGGTCATGTGGATCATCAATGGTACGCCCCAAGAATGGTTGAGCAGAGACCATCTGGATAAAGCCGGATTTGAGCTCAAAGTTGTTGGCTGCAATCGCGGGTATAACAATTGGATCATCGTTACCATCTACATGTGCTTGCAGAAGTTCAATCATCGGGCGATTATCCGGTAGAGGCTCATTGTTGTTGTTATTATTGTTGTTGAAAGGTGGATTGTTATTGTTATTATTATTGTTTTGAGGTGGGTTATTGTTGTTGTTTTGTACACCGGCCATGTCTAAGTCTTCGAGAGGCTCGGGCTCTTGATAAGACGTTGATCGTGTACGCATGCACCTGCAAAAGAACTAACAAAGCAAGAAATATTTTTGGTTTTTATGTTTTGTTTTTTTTTGTATTTTTGAAAATTTTATATTTTTTAGGATTTTTGAAATTTTTTATGAAAAAGTAACGTTCACGGTGAACGGATCCCCAAAATCCAAGTTCTCACAAAAAATGGTAATCTTAACGAGAAGAGCCGGCAGCGGCGCCATTTGATACAAGTGATTTGCAATGGGTTCTAGATGAATCTCGGAATCTCCTCGAATTGATCACAACTCAAAGTGGAATGATTTGTTCTTGGTTAATAAAAAGGTGTTGGTTTGTTTATCTCTTTTAAACTAATAGCAAATAAATGTAAGTGGCGTTGAGTAAATTATAAGCTTTGAAAGATTAAACTAAATTGACGAGTTAAAAATAAAAGCTTGAAAACGTAAAGAGAAGATTAGAAGAATACTTTGAAAACTTAACTAAATCAAAACTTAAAACTTTATAAAACTTTAAAACTTAGTGCATCGGAATATAAGAAATGCAAAGCTGTCGGAATGTCACAATCATCACCATCGGAATACAATTAAATTGATCCATTGGAATGTTTCAAGTGAAGGTCCATCGGAATGTTTCAAGTGAAGGTCCATCGGAATATGGTCTATCGCAAAGTGCATCTATCGGAATGAGCCAGATCGGAAAGTCAGATCGGAATGATGTAAACTAAAAATGGGCAGAGTTTCGATTCAAAAAGGACCTTAAATCCCGTCAGAATGTGCGATCGCAATAAGCAATCGCAATCCAGATCGGAATAAGGGAGAATTGCCAACCGATCGCAAAGTAAACTCAATACTGCGGAATATACAAAACCCCAAGATTGCGATGAAGTGCAAAACCAATCCGAAAATGGTGAAAAGCTGAAATATCAATAAGAACATACAATAAGCTATCTTAACAGGGACTTAAACTTCTTCAAAAAGATTAAATTGGACAACTTTTGAAGACGAGAAATCATAAACTTTATAAACAAAACTTTTGAATGACTAAACCTTTTTAATAATCTGAAAAGTAAAAAGCTAAAGAATGAAGTAAGCTAATAAGTATAAAGAGCTTATAGCCTAAACCAATTAAAAGCTTAAAAAGTGGTAAAAAGATTGATCTTTTGACTACTTGAACATGAAACGAAACCAAACCGTGAGGATTGTAGCTTTCGGATTAAAGGCAAAATGAAACCAAGAAAAGTAGGAAGAGATTAAAGAAAACAAACTTAAACTTAAACTTTTAATTAAGAAACTTAAAATACAAAGATTCATGAAAAGCTTAAAATTTGAAAGATGAAAACAAGGAAAAATTTAGTGAGAGAAAGTTGGGAACTTTCTCTCTCTAAAACTAGAGAAATGAAAACTAAAAACTAAAACAAAGACTAACTAGCTCCCAATTTGTGAAGTAAGGTCCTATATATAGGCGTGTGGTGGTGGGCTTGTGAATGGGCTTTGGTTTGGGCTTCGTTTCTTCTTTAGTCTTTAGTCTTAACGTCTCTTTTAAATAAACGTTTCCGACTTTGGATCATTAGAAGTGTCGGTGAATAATTCCAACTCGTCTTATAATCTTTTGTTTAATAGACTCGAGTTCTTCGACATATAAGAATCTTCCATCCTTGGCCTTATTCTTCGTTAACTCTTCAAATAGGCACAATGACTTCAAATCTTTTGCATCTCTTGGACAATAGACTTCGTCTTGAGTCTTTTTCTTCGATAAAACCCGTGCAATCCCATGTTTTCTTCAATATTCATCCGGTTGACTCTGAAAACACAATAAATACAAAAACCACGCATAATTCCAAACAAATGATATTAAATACGTGTTTTGGTCTTGTTTTAGCCAGAAATAAGTGGTAAAAGGATGGGTGTTTTCACACCTATCACATATCACAGGAAACCATTACATAACCCGTATTGTAGAAATACCCAAAATACAGATCTCATCATATACAAGCATGTATGATCGGAATGAGGGGTGTTGGCTTTCCGACCACGCCCAGTTGCATTATTCCGATTGATGAGATTTCAAACATTCCGATTGCGCTTAATCAGTTATTCCGATTGGGAGTCTTAGAGGTTATTCCGATTGGTCCTATTTTTGGTATATTCCGATTGTGTCCCCATCCCATATTCCGATCAACCGATCGGAATACATTCCGATCGGGGGGTTCTTCTAGCTTGTTTTGGTTTACTCCGATCTTACTTTCTTATAGTACTTTTTTATTAAGTTTTTATTTTGAGAAATTTTCTAAGTGTTGGTTTTATTAAATGTTTAAGCATTTTTCTAATCTTATCTTTATGTTTAGCTACCTTTTATTTTACTCGTCATTTAAAATTAATCTTAATTCTTCCATTTACTCAACGACACTTTAATTTCTTGCTATTAGTTAAAAATAAACAAACCAATCCATTCTCTTGATTCACCAAAAGACGATTGAGTCGCACTTAAGACCGGTTTTCAATTCGAAAAGACTTGGGACTAACATTATTTTATACAAGTATTAAAACCAAGTATTATTCTAAAATCCCCTACACTTAACCATTGCAATGTCCTCATGTAATGCATTAGTTACAAAGCACGTTTTACACTTTCCATCATAATCAACCTACCTTGGCCTTTATTAAACAACTAAGGAAAATAAAAAAGATAGAAAATAACAAGATGCAACAAGGAAGAAACTTGTAAAGCAATCTAAGACTTACATTAGGGCTTGTGTGTCATGAATGTTCATCACCCTCAAGTTTCACGTTCCCCATGCCAAGCTTAAAAACAAGATCATTGTTAGTACAAGTTAGCATAACAAACATTTACTCATGTGGCTCAATTAATCACTTAAACTCCCTTATTCCTACGAGTATATCTTATATTTTATTGATGTCTTGAATGATCACGAGGATGCATTGTTGACTTATTTCGATAATTTATTTAGGCTGAAAGCAAAGTAGGACGATTTGATCAATAGTTAGCTAAAGGACAAAATCTCTTAAAACTGCTTCTCGGGATATCAAAAAGTTCATATCTTGGCATAACTTGGTTCATGATTTGAGACCTTTCTCGGGCCGATATTTGGCATGTACTTCATACTTCATATCTTCGAGAGACGTTTTTGAGATAATGGTCTTCTCTTCGTTATAGAGTTTCTTCACTTGGAGACTTTTGAGGGGTACTCCAGCTTTGTAGACCACGACTTCATGATTATTTCTTCAATCTCTAATTGGGATTTTGAGATACAACGATCCGCCTCCTTTTCGGACTTGGATCTATTTATCCTCATACCTTGTTAGGGTCTTTTCGGATAGACTTCTCCATGATCTTTATGGGAGTTGATTGCTTTTCGTCGTGAGTCTTGATCCTTCATATTGATTTTGGGAATAATGCTTTTCACATCACTTTGGATCTTCAGCAATAAAATGGAATCCTCATGCCTTGTTAGGGCCTTTTCGGATACGCCAATCTTCGGGCCCCGCTTCATAAGTTATGCCTTGGCTATGAACTCTTATCATTACCGAGCAACTTTTAAACGATCTTGGGCTAGAAGCTAAGTAACTTTTCAAGTCGTACGACCTTACTTATTGCATTTATTTATTTACAAGCGAGGGGAGAAAAAGATCATAATTAACTCACATAAGTTAATGAAAGAATACCAAACTTGTAACCAACTCTATCATTTCTCGTTCTCCATAATTTAAAATCTCAAGGAATGAGACTTGTGGATGCTTAGCCCAATAAACCAATTAAGGTCTACACGGTTAAGGATACTAGCTAGAGTGAACTTGGATAAGTAAACTCGGGTTGAGTCAAAAAATTCACAACGGGCCTAATATATCTAAGATAACTAAACTTGTTAAAACCATTTTATTAAAATAAGAGAAAAATAGCAAAAATAAAGGGAACTACAACTAGGCCAAACTAGATTAAAAATTTTGAAAAATGTCGAAAAATCGATTTTCCAGTTAAAATGAGGACAAATACAAGGAAAAGGCCACTTAACTTCGATAGAAGTCCCCCCTACACTTAATATAAACATTGTCCTCAATGTTTAAGCATGTGGGAGTAAACTCCCCTACACTTAGGACATTGTGCACTTTGTTTAAATCTTGCTAAGGAAGAGACAACTAAAGAGATTCCTATTTTAATATTGAGAAATATAAAATAGTGAATCGAAAAGAGTTTAGGATAGAACCGGGAAGAAGGGAACACGGAATCACGGTTCGTCAAAAGTCATCAAGAGTGTGTCTTTGAAGCTCTAATCCCTGCACATGATAAGAAAGAGAACAAGAAACACCAACGGGGCTCCCCTACACTTATGGTGAAAACAGGAAAGATAGATAGATAATTGGGTTGCCTCCTAAAAAGCGCTTGTTTATATTAACCGAGTCACGAGCCTGACTCGTCCCCGAATTAAATGGTCCATGGGGAAGCCTCGTATGTAATACCGGGATCAAAGACCTTGTCCTCGTTCCCGGAGGACATCAATAAAGGAGAGGCAGGAGGATAAGTCTTGAATGGTAAAAAGGTCCTCTCAATACCAGAAAAGCAAGTGAAGTCCAGATTGACGGGAGGTGGGGTGGGTAAGGGAATCACATTGTCATCCTCCAAAGACAATGGAGGCAGACCAATTGGCAAAGTCGTAGAAGTATCAATCATAGAATGGTCCATGTCACCTCCCGGGTCAAAGCATTTATCCTCGTGATCGTAGAGAAGGAGTGTAGAAACTCGTTTGAGAAGACCACGATCAAGTACGAAACCATCATTCATTTGTGGGGATTGTTGATAAGTTAAATCCTCACGAATGTGGTAAACATAATTCTCATAAGACGAGTGTTGATTAGGTAACTCCTCGAGAATAGGATATTTGGGCATGTGAGTTGGTTCGTCATTATTATGAAACATAAGACGTTCCAACTCATCAAGTTCGGCATCGATGTTGGAAAAGTCGACCTCGCTTGTAGGTGGAAGCGGAGGCAAAAGAGCTAGCTCTCGGTCGATAATTTCCGCAATCTCGGGCTCGAAGACGAAATCATCATACTCACCACATGTTGAACTCTTGTTGGGAAAATCAATTAGCGCTTGTGGATTTGTGATTATGTGATCAATGACTGTCAAATCGACCTCGTCCTTAAGCTCCGCAAAAGTCGGCACATCACACAGATTTTCCGGAATACCTGCGGGCTCACTTGGGATGACGACAATTTCCTCGACACGAGACTTTAGGAATTTGTCCGATTCAGTTGCCGAGATAACGTCAATATGCTCATCCTCCATGATGAGAGAGCCAACGGGCTCCTCGGGTGTGATAGCAATAGACGAAGGAGGAAGGGAAGAAGTCTTACTTTGCTTTAGAAATTCCTCCTCGTCGAAAATAACCTCAATATCGTCATCGCTCTCCTCATTACCTAAAGGGCCAATAATAAGCTCAGGGATATGAGTACTCGTCTGATCTCGCTGCTGTAAAAATGACTCCATATAAGTTTGCAGCGTGTGTAAAAGCTCTTTGCTTTGTTCTTGAAAAGCTGCAGCAAGATCGTTTCTTTGTTCTTGAAGGGCTGTAGCAAGATCGTCAATTGGTTCTTGGTAACTCATCCCGTGACGAGGCTGATGATCAATTGGGTATTGCAGGGGTTGGGCAAAACTGGAAAGGGTATAATTATAGTAATTGTGATCCCCCGTAGGACAGTGAAAACTTTCGTGAGGACCCCCACAGTTGTTGCAAAACGGGTGAGGAAAAAGACTGGGTGCGTCTTGTGGATAGCTATTTTCAATGTCATAATTGTACCCCGGTTCTTGCCCGTGAACATACGGGTATCGAACCAGGCACGAAACATGCCAATGAGAATCGCTTCCACAATAGATGCACGGGGGAACATGATGTGGGTTCAAAAAGAATGAATTAGTCGAGTTGCACAAGGGACAAAATCCGAATTGGGTGTTGTCGATATCGTTTCCGCACCGCTCACATGTACACCATTGACAAGAGTCGTTCCCGTACAATCGTCTCCCACACCCGACGCAATGGACATAAAAATCCATGGAGAAAGATAGATAAGCAAGAAGAATATTTTTGGTGCAAAACTTTGAAAAAGAAATGCTTTTTAAGAATTTTCAAATGTTTTTGGGTTTTTTTTTTTTTTTTTTTTTTGAAAATTTTTGACTCGAAAAAATAACGTTCACAAGTGAACGGATCCCAAAAGCCAACGCGTCTCTCACAAAAAACCGTAGATCCTCACGAAAAGAGCCGGCAGCGGCGCCATTTTAATGTAAAGATTTTACTAGTTGAAAGTTCGTTTTCTCGGTGTCTAATCGAATTGATTTCCGGTTAATTGTGTGAGATTAGTTGTTCTTGGTGAAACAAATATTTTTGGATTTGGTAAAATAAATGTGCAAGACTTAATAACAAAGGACGGGAAATTAAAACTAAAACTAGTTGAAACGTAAACGGTGCAATATTTAAAACGTTAAAAGTAAATGACGTGAAATTAAATGACGTAAAATTAAAACTAAAATCAACTCTAATCGGAAAGTGCAAATAATGAAGTTGATAGGAATGCTGATAGGAATGCTGATTGGAATGCTAATAGGAATGCTAATTGGAATGTTGATTGGAATGCTGATTGGAATGTTGATTGGAATGCTGATTGGAATGTTGATTGGAATGCTGATTGGAATGTTGATTGGAATGCTGATTGGAGTGCTGATTGGAATGTTGATTGGAATGCTATTGGAATGTTGATTGGAATGCTGATTGGAATGTTGATTGGAATGCTGATTGGAATGTTGATTGGAATGTTGATTGGAATGCTGATTGGAATGTTGATTGGAATGCTGATTGGAATGTTGATTGGAATGCTGATTGGAATGTTGATTGGAATGCTGATTGGAATGTTGATTGGAATGCTGATTTGAATGCTGATTGGAATGTTGATTGGAATGCTGATTGGAATGTTGATTGGAATGCTGATTGGAATGTTGATTGGAATGCTGATTGGAATGTTGATTGGAATGTTGATTGGAATGCTGATTGGAATGTTGATTGGAATGCTGATTGGATTGTTGATTGGAATGTAAAACCCTTTTCCAATCAAGGTGATTGGAATACGTGATTGGAAAGGGGTTTACCCTTTCTGATCTAACTTTTTGATCCGAAAATTAAGCAAAAGCAATAAGCTATGGTTAATAAGCTCAAACTAAAACTTGCACGAATCTAAATCGAAATTGACTTAATAAGCATGAATAACAACTTATCAAACTAAAAATAAGCAAACTTTCAAATCAAACTTTTAAAAAGATGAACTTTTTAAGAAACCTTTAAATCAAATAAGCATTAAGATGAAAATAAGATCAAAGATGAACATGAATCAAAGATAAGCAAGATAAGAAAGGTAGAAGAAGATGATTAAAAATAAGAACTTGATTAAAAGAAAAGATTCAAAAATTAAAAGACTTACTTGAATTAAAAGTGCATAACATGAAATTGAAAGTAATTAACAGGAAATAAAAATGGTGGAAGTGGTGGTTTGTCAAACCACCCAACAACATGAAAATGAACTAGTCCTAATCTATTTATAGGGGTGATTAGGGAGGAGCTTAGGAAGCTTCCTCCCTCTTTCCTCTTTGCCTTAATTGCACACTTAAGTCCTTTTCTTCTTAATCTTTTGTTAATCTTGGACTTTGTCTTGGGATTTCTTTAACTCGTCTTGATTTTTCTTTATAAATAAGACTCGAGTTCTTCGGCTTTTTAGTAAACTTCCATCCTTTGACTTTTTCTTTGATAAATCTTCAGAATTGGTCTTGGACTTCCGTTCTTTTTCCACTCTTGATCTTTCAACTTCCTCTTTCGTCTTTTTCTTCGATAAAAGCCCTTGAATGCCGTGTTTTCTCCACTTTTCACTTTTTCGTCCTAAATCACAACAAAAACACAAACCACGCATAATTCCGACATAAATGACATAAAATACACGTTTTGGCTCGGTTATTATTGTAATTAAGTGGTAAAAAGGATGGGTGTTTTCACACCTATCAATGTACTAACCCGTTTTTCATGCAACCATACTTGGAAGTCCATCGGTGTTGTGCCACGTATATAATTACGTAGGCCTACATAATTAAGTATGTCCCCTTTCACCCATGTACTCCCTCCTATGACGACACTTATAAGAAATTATTACTACACGGAACACATATATCTACCACATATATACCACATAAAATACACTCTATATATATACCGTATAGGTAAAATAAGATCATCTCATACGTCAACCCTAACGTCATTCATAACTCGAGGCTCAATCGCCAAATCAAATCATTAACAATAAAATATCCAACATTAAATAAATGACCGTAACCGTTCAGGCGGAAATTCGAATCTACTAATAGTCGCAGACTCAACCTCGGTACTATCCTAATATTACCTAGCGCACCTCTTCTTCTACGCGACATGGGTAACACTAAATAGATTCCTACACTTCCGGTTCATACGTCGCATAAATAGAAAATAAATGAATGTACTTACATATATTATATCTCAATAAGTAAGTATGAAAGTAAATAAATATCCAAAACAAAATTAACACTTAAGCATTCCATATACTATAATGCACACATACCCCTATGACACCTACATGCATGGACCCTTAAGCTATAGACTAGGCAACCTAATTCTCTATAAACCAGGCTCTGATACCATTCAGTCACACCCCACCATGACAGAATATGGGGCGCGACGTATGGGTATCATCACAACAATAGCGTGTTTATAGAGATAACTAAATGAATTGAAATATCATAAATGATGACACAATGTCATGAAGATATCACAAACAATGCAGGCGTCTTGGTAAGTAGGTAATAGGTCTACCTCTTACCAAAGACATACAATTAACAAATAACAAACATATAGGTGTCTACAAAGTATTACTTATTCAAACATAAGTAAAGACTAAGAGGAAAGGTGTTTCCTCCAATGCAATCCTAAGCCTCCCAGCTAGCCACTCTTATTCTCACGCTTAACCACATTATCACCTGATAGAGACACTAAAACATGTCAACATAAAGTTGGTGAGAGTCAAAGGTTTAGACTCCAACCCCAAATCAGTTATAAGTTGTGAATAACAACCATTAACAAAATAACATATGGACAATGTGCTACAATTATGCATTAACAACTAGCATTCAAGATTAACCAATCACCACAAATTCAAGGCTCCAAGCCTTACAAATAACCACAATTCCAAGGATCCAAGCCTTACCAATAACCATGGTCCCATAGGCGCCCATACACATATGAACTAATTCCAAGGCCCCGCCTAGCCAACATCACCTTGGTACCAAGTCAAACCACAATAACTGAGACGGTACGTGTCCCCAGATCCAAATCATAAACACAATCAAGAATCACATAGCAGTTAATCACATAAGTGTACACACAAGTCCATCACAAACCAGAAAAACATTCACAACAATCTTTACAAAACCATACAGTGTCTCTTTCATCCCATCTGGAAGTCAAATCATTTATAGCTCATAAAAACATGGGACTATGAAACTCACCTAAACAAGCATCTCCAAGTACCCGCACTCTAGCAAAATCTAAACATACAAATGTATACGGCTCATCAATCTATGATGGATATATAACCTTGTCCTACAACTTAACCTAATTTATATTCCATATGCATCTCATGACACCCCTCAATAAAGCCCTTAACTTAGTTTAGTTCATAACTCGCCCCGTTAACATTTAACCCAAAACAGTCCCGTTTTTCATACCTTAAACTATGGGTCGAACACCCCCTTAACCAAATCAAATTCCTCTGTGAAAGAAACCCTATGCCCTTACATGTTGTAGGTAACTTTACCCTTTGGCCGCAACCTTGAAGACACTGTTAAAGCCTCCATATATATATATATATATATATATATATATATATATATATATATATATATATATATATATATATATATATATATATATATATATATACTTTTACTTATCCAGAATTTACTGATTTTAAACATATGAAAAGTTTGTTATGATCAGAGGGTCTTACCCTAAACCATTTGTTTAGACCTCCTCCAAATCTTTTATTTAATATATAATCTAAGTCTCATGCTTGTTTGAAGGTTCCAATATAACCCTAAATACCCCAAACAATTCAAAAAATAAAAAGAAAACATGCCGATCCAAAAACTGTTTTGACACCCTACTGATGTAACCTGTTTTTGACCCACTTCCATACCTCCAATTTAGTTCTCGTTTCTTGCATTTGAAAGCCACCTCAATTACCTTTCCAGGGACATAAGATTCGAAAATTAAAAGTTTTTAAACTCTAGATATGATCAAAACAATCACCCAAAAATTCTTCCCAGTTTTTAAATATGAATTTAACATAATTAACCAAATTAATTACCCTCATCATGTTTAATCATTAACCCTAGTTATTCTAATCATGTCTATATCATTGTGATAACATTAAATTACAGATTTTTTAATAAACACTAACCTAGATCCATCAAATAATGATTAAGAAAGAATTAAAAACCATTTAATAAAAAGGGTTTGAAGAGTTTAACTTAGATTTTTGGAAAACAAGATTTTTGATGAAGAACCCTATTTTTTCCATGGATTTCGAATCATTCATGATCTGCAGGGATTTTATGATGTGTTTTTATTAATAAAAAGTTTTTGTATATTTTCCTAACAAGTCCTTGACCCAATACAAAAGCCCGGTTCCCCTTTTTCCCTTTATTCCCTTTTCTTTTTCTTTCTTGCATCCCAAAACCGACTATACCCCTTTAATTTCGTTTTTGTTTTCTTTTTATTATCAATAATTTTATTAATAATATTACCTTAATTTTCCTTAATTTATTACAGCTCTTAAAGCCTCCAAAATCTCAAAACCGTAAAACTAGTCAAATTTACTCGTATACCGTAAAAGACGTAAAAATATACAGTTTTATAAAAACTCTTGAAATATGAAATAAACTAATTAACTAAGTCCTAAATGACTTAAAACCATCCCAAAAAATACTCCCGTGACTAGATACCTCTTCCGAGACCCCTAAATGCAAAACCATAAACTGTAAAAATACGATTTTCTATAATACATATACGTATACGTAAAACCACTAGATAACACCATCTCATTTCATAGTCACTACCATGTGGGCTCATGAACATGAAATAACTGTTCCTCGATTTACTTATGAGTACCATATACCCATAAACGATATCCAAACCTCACTCCAAACACACAAAATAAACACATAAGCACATAAAAGCACATATTTGCACAAAACACCTTAAACTATAGTCTATGTGACGAACCCCAAAAACCATGGTTGTCACAAACAACCATGGGAACTATCCGAATAAGAGGCAAGAAACCGTGAAGGCTTACACTGCTGGTACTAGGGAAAAGGGAGTATACAATGGGACGTTACCTTTGTGCAACCGATGTAAGTGTCACCATAATGGACAATGTAATGTGCAATGTCACAACTGCAAGAAAACTGGACACATTGCTAAAGACTGTAAGTCACCACCCAACCCGAAAGCCAACATCACGTGTTTTGAATGACAGCAAAAGGAACACTACATCAATGAGTGCCAAAAGAAAAAGAATAAGGACCAAGGAAAGATTGTTAAGGCTGGGGAAGCTCGTGGAAGGGTATATGTGATAGGGGGAGGAGAAGCGCAACAAAACCCCGACGTCGTGACGGGTACGTTTCTTCTCAATGGTCGTTATGCTTCTATGTTATTTGATACTGGAGCCGATAGGAGTTTTGTGTCGACTGTTTTTAGTGTTTTACTTGATGTGACCCCTTCTCCCTTAGACACTAAGTACACTATTGAGTTAGCTAATGGAAAGTTGATAGAAGTCGACACTAAACTTCGCGGATGCACTTTAAATCTTCTAGGTCATCCTTTCGTAATAGACCTTATGCCTGTTGAGTTAGGGTGTTTTGACTTGATTATCAGAATAGATTGGTAGACGAGATATCATGCTACCATTGTATGTGATGAAAAGGTCGTTCGCTTACCATTTGGCGATGAAGTTTTAGAGGTACAAGGGAAACAAGTAACATAATAGGGAAGTCACGACTGAACATTATCTCGCGTGTCAAGGCTCAGAAGTTGTCGTCAGAAGGTTTCCACGTATTTTTTAGCCTGTGTGACTGATGTAGTGGTTTTACTACTCTTTAGGAAAAGAGAGCAAAAGTGGCAAGTATTAAGTGTCGGTTTAGGAAAACCAAGCACTAATGACCAATTAAGTTCAAGTTCGTTTCCCAAGGAGGCTAGTGTGTTATGTGTGTAATGATATGGATTAATTTGTGATTATATTTGAGAAAGAAAAATAGAAAAGGGATTTAGAAGAGAATGACGGTTATGAAGACGGATTAAACTAAGTCGAAAAAGGTATACACGTAAAGTCGTGGAAAAGTACCAAAATTAAAATTTTACCCTAACAATTCCTAAAAATTACCAAAAATCCACAATAATATTCTAAGAGTTTACAAAAAATCAAAACTTGCAAAAACCTTTTAATTAATTAGATAATGACTTTTTAATGCTAATTAAAGCCCTAAAAAATCAAAATTAATTATTAAAAATCCCTAAACAAGATTTTAAAGTTTGTAAACCTCAAAAATACTCTAACTAAGCTAAAAACTATTTTGCAAAATTTTAAAATCAATAAAAACTATTTTTAAGGAATTAAAAACTACTAAAATCAATTAAAACTTAAATTAATTCTAGAAAATAATTAAAAGACTCTAAAAATATTTGGAAAGTTGCAAAAATCCTAATTAAGTGTTTAGAACCTAGGAAAAATGTAAAACTTAGAAAATCAGACTTTTTAATTTTTAATAATAAAATAATATTAAAATAATATTAAAAATCCAAAAATCATAAAAAATTATAAAAACTTGCAAACTAGCTTAATTTAACCTAAATAACTCAGAAATGAAAGTGAAATTACCTAAATACCCCTACTGGGCCTAGAAAATGGGCTAAACCCAAAATAGTACACTATTGGGCCAAATTTGGGCCCAATAACAAAAATTGTTCAAAATAAGCCCAAAAAAGCACAGGTTGACTCAAAATTTGATTTTAAACAACTTTTTCCAAAGCCCCAAAAGCTTAAAATGTGAAACAAGCTAACTTATAATAAGCAGCTTATTCTTAATGGGCTTTTGAGCCCATTAAGCTATAAGCTGATGCCATAAGCTAAAATTTGACACACAAGCTTCTTTTGACCTAACAAAGACTTCTGCAAAAAGAAATTTGAAATAAGCCCAAGGAATAAGCCTGAAAATGCAAAAAGCAATCTACAAAAAACGACAAAATAGTCGTTTTTGAGTTCTAGGCCACCCAAGTGCTGATTCAAGTTCCAAAAGCTTTTAAATGACTTAATTAAGCAAAATCAACAAAGAGTTTTCAAATAAGCACAATCAATAAGCTGGAAAATCAAATAAGCACTTATGTTAAAAGTTAAAGTAGTTGGTTTTCTAGTAAAAAGTCGAAGTCAAAGTCCAATAAGCTCCAGTCTACTAAAATGGGTCAAATAATGAAGACCTATTACAAAAAATAAGTTGTTGCAAGTCTGGATAAGCTAGAATAGCTTATTGATAAGCTGATGAAAAAATTGCACTAGCAGGGGCTAGTTTTGGATGTTGAGCAGTGGAAACTTTTTCCACTGCTTGACTTGTTTGACTTTTTGTCTTTAGTGACTTTTTTGGAGATTCAGATTACACAAAGGCACCCAAATGATCTTTGGATCAAAAGGAGTCAATCATAATCAAAATAACACAATCACTAACACCCAATTGATACAGTTTAATCAATTAATCATCAGACATTGCACAGACATGAACAATAAGCAGTTAAGCCCTTATGAGCAGTTTTAGCACAAATCAGCCAGCCAAATTCAACCAAATGCACACACAAGCTATTATAAACTCCAATAAGCAAGTCTAAACAGGTTTCATTCAATGGTTCAAAGAATTAAGCAAGATTCAAGCAATGAAAGTTACTGATGAACACTAACACATGCAGTTTTCTACTTTTGCTGATGTAATTGACACTTAAGCCAGATTTAACACCTCAAATCTTTCAAACAGGTTATATTAAATTTGTTTAAACCACTTTTATCCCTAAGCATGCATACACACTAAGTGTTCCCAAAATCCTAGGTCAAAACAAGTAGAAACAAGGTCTATATAGCAGATTGTTTGATTCAAGTGTTCAAACCCAAAAACTTGTAGTAAAATACTCTCAACAAGGTATTTATCAGATACAAAGCATAAACAACAACTTCCCTTAACACAATAACAAGTTACAAGCATAAACAGTTAGTCCCAAACACCCCTTTATCTTTTCCAAATCAAATTTTTCAAAGGCAAAGTGAGATTTCAGGCCAACCAAGCATCAATTAACACTAAAACAAGTAAGATAAACAGATTCAAGCAGATTTAAGCCACAAAATTCCTAAGAACACAAGTTTCATACAAATATCTCCAAAAATCAAGTTTTAAGCAGATTTTGAGATTGAGTATGCAAACCTCATGGATGTACATCCACACCCACGAATTTTGAGCTTATGTGCTAGCAAGAACAAGCACAAGCTTCCACAATAAGCCTGCTAAGATTGAACAAGGTTAAAGCACAATATCATAAAAATCAGAAACTTTGAAAATCTTGATTGAGGTGTCCATGTTTAAGGTTGGGATGTGATTAGCAGACCTTTAATCTTAATTCTGGAGGTGATGGATGCTTAATTCTTGTTTAGTCAATAATCCCCAAATTGTGTGAAGAACACCAAGAAAAAGGTTTTAATCCGTTTGCATTTTTAAATAAGTGTTTAGCGCCCTTAATTAAATATTTAATTAAGGGTTTGTTAATTCAGTTGTGGGTGGATAGCTGAGGTAGACAAAGGGTGGAAGGGGATTGGTGGGTTTTGGTGAGTGGGGCACGTGTCACCCCCTCACTGGTCTAGGTAAGAATCCTGTCTGCCCCTTTTGGTCCCTTAACTCTTTTCTTCTAGCCTTTTCACTTGAAAACTCTATCAACGCCCAAACTTAGCTTATCAACTTTTGCACACTTTGCATTTTTGGCCCAAAAACTTTTACAAAGTAATTCAGGGGTAATTCTTGCCATTTTTGAATTCTTCAAGGGCTAAATTGGTATTTTGATGATGGATAATGGTCTTGACTTGTATAATTGATGTTTTGTAGGACTGAAATTTCCAAGTCATGTTTGATGAGGGACCATTTTTGCCAAATGTTGAAAGTTGAGGGTCCTTTTTATAATTTTGGAATTTTCAAAGGACCAAACTTGTAATTTCTTGTACTTTGAAGGACTTCATGATGTATTTGACTTTGTGGATGATATTGGTTGACAATTTAGCTTTGTTGAGGGGCTAAACTTGCCAAATCTTCAAAGTGGAGGGCCATTTTTGTAATTTTGACAAACTTTAGGGACCAATCTTGTAATTATGAGGATACAAGGGTATAAAGTGTCAATTTTTCCATATTGGAGGACCCTTCTTCATAATTCTTCAAATCATCAAGGGTTGATCTTGGGAAAGTCTTCATTAGGGCTTGGTTCATTGTGCGGCTTCGTTTCCCGTGTTCGTTTTTGCATGATTCTTGTGATCTCTTGTCATTTTCTCAATATCCATACCTAAAATACACAAGCAACAAACACAAGCATATATATGGGTATTTTCATGATATTTAATGCATTTTAAGCCCTATTTGAAAGATGAGACTATGTATAAAAGCAGTCTCATCACTCCTCCATACTAAACCATTGCCATGCCCTCACGCAATGCTAGAATAAAGTAACGTAGCATCTCCAAAATTCATTTTTATACACTTTATTGAACGATAAACTAGCTACACTACCACTATTTCTACTACTACTTGCGTTTTAGACATAATGTATGATTTTCATCGCAAAATGGGACGTTTAGGTTCATAGAATAAGAACACGTGAATGCTTCGTTAGAAATAATTTCATCGTCCTCGATTTTCACTCCAGTTCCATGCCAAGCGTGTAACGAGATCATTGTCATTATAAGTTAGTAATGCTAACACTACTCATATGCCCTAATCACGTACTTATCCTCCAATTATTCATAAGTCGTATCTCTTATATTTTATTTTGTCTTGAATGTTTCGCAAGGATACATTGTTTGACTTATGCGATAATAGAGATTTAGGTCTAAAAATAGAGTCCTAACGGTGTAACTAAGACCATCAAATCAATAACCCCTCCTAATAGACAACGATGTTAAAAAATTAAGTCGACAAGAAGAATCGATAAACACAGTTTTATAACGGTTTTGAACATGAGACTTATTACCAAGACTTTTATACGCCCCCTAACGGAAGGGCCTTATTATCTTTGGTTTACCTCCATCTTTTATTCAACTTCGCCATGAAGCTTTTATTATGACTTCGGTCTTGCCTTGCCTTTTATTATCCGCCTCATCGGTGGTTTTATTAGCCAAAGACGTATATCCTCACGCTAAGGCGGATTTTGGATCTTTAAAGCTTCGAATATTAAGGCTTGATTCACTTTCAATTTTGCATAGATTTTAGGCCTTGTGGGGCTTCAAATTGTTTGCTAGATTTAGGTGAGCACTTGAAATCTTATTATTGGGTGAAGCTTTCGATTATTCGGGTGTCAATACTTCAAAACCGTGACGCTGGCGATACCTTAATGTCTCCCCAATTTAATTACACGGAAGCTACTAGAAAAGACTAGAAACCCAACAATCCTAACTAAACCGCTAAGTCAATATTTATTAAGAAAAAAATATTTACATGCGAAGGGAGAATAAGAAAACAACGAGAACACATGAGTTTTTGAAAGAATACGAGTACTCTACGTTTAGCATAGTAACTTATAATTAACCCTATCATTTCTCGTCCTCATTTAAGAGACTTAGCCTAATGTGTAGTTAAGGAACCAAAGCTAAGTGCTCAACATGCACGGTCGAGTCAAAAATTACTCTTATTCTCGCCATCGGAAAATCTACATTCGTGTCTTCAAACACTTATAAAACATGAGAAAAATTTTAAAATTTGGCCATTTTTAGCCTTATTTTGCAACAAAAACGATAAACAAAAAGATAAACTTTGGAAAGCGCGAAGGTTTGGCAAGGCAAGTATCTATTCACCCCCCATACTAAAGTTAAACATTGTCCTCAATGTTTCGAGTCTAGGGGTGCATACACCCCCATACTAGAGACGTAGTCGAATGCCTAATCTAGCATGAAAAGGGTGTAACCAATAAATTAATAGCCGTTTATGAAGTGTGCTAATAACCTAAGGTTAGAACAATCAAAAGGATATATCATGGATATTGAGAAAGTCTTCAAAACAAACGATCGAGTGCTCCCATAAAACGAACACGAGAGGCTCCAATCGTGAAGATTATGATCATCTAAAGTCCACAATTCACAAACAAACACGGAACAAAGGTTGGAAGGGCACAAATCCCCACACGTTAACTACATTAGAAAGCGATAATATATACATAGGATAAGCATGGGACTCCCCCACGAGGCTCCTCGTTTTTGATTACCGAGTCATGAGCTCGACTCGATCCCCTCAATACTAGTTATCATTGGGGAAGGTGACTTGGTCGAGATAGTTCAAGGATGGAACTTCCCCGCCAAAGTAGTGCTTTAACCTATGTCCATTCACCTTGAAGTTAGGACCATCATCTTGAGCTAGCTCGATGGTCCCATACGGAAACACTTGAGTCACGGTGAATGGACCGGACCAACGGGATTTCAACTTACCGGAAAAGATTTTCAAGCTAGAATTAAAAAGCAAAACTTGATCCCCAATGTTAAAAACCCGGTTTATAATTTTAGAATCATGCAACTTTTTAGTTTTTTCTTTTTAAATCAATGAATTTTCATAAGCCATGCCCCTCAATTCATCTAATTCATTCAATTTCATTTTCCAATGTTTTCCCGCGGTCTCCATATCATCATTACAATGCTTTAGGGCCCAATAAGCCTTGTGTTCTAACTCGATAGGCAAATGAAAATTCTTTCCATACACAAGCTTATAGGGAGTGCACCCAATGGGTGTCTTATGAGCGGTCCTAAAGGCCCATAAAGCATCGTCTAACTTATCCGACCATAATTGTCGGTTTTCCCCAACGGACCTCTCCAAGATCATCTTCAACGCTCGGTTTGAAACCTCGACTTGCCCACTCGTTTGTGGGTGATAAGCCGTAGAAAGCCGATGTGTAACCCCATATTTCCTTAGGACCCTTTCGAATTGGTCGTTACAAAAATGGGTTCCACGATCGCTTATGATAGCACGAGGGGTTCCAAACCGAGAAAATAAGTTTTTCAAAAACTTGACTACCACACGAGCATCATTGGTGGGCAAGGCCTTGGCCTCCACCCACTTAGATAGGTAGTCAACCGCAACAAGGATGTACTTATTACCACGAGATGATGGGAACGGCCCCATAAAGTCTATACCCCAAACGTCAAAGATCTCACACACTTGGATGATATTTTGTGGCATTTCATGTTTTTGTGAGGCTTTCCCTTGTCGTTGGCATGAATCACATGACTTCACAAGATCTTGTGCATCTCGATAAATAGTAGGCCAAAAGAAGCCGGCATCAAACACCTTTTTAGCCGTGAGATTAGCACCGTGGTGACCACCCGTGGGTCCCTCATGGCAAGCTCTAAGGATGTTAGAAGCTTCGGTGCCAAATACACAACGTCGGATGATTTGATCCGCACAATTTCGAAACAAGTAAGGGTTGTTCCAAAAGTAGAACTTGACGTCACGAAAGAATTTTCGTTTTTCTTGAGTCGTCATACCCTTAACGATGAAGTTACCCGCATGGTAATTTGCAAAGTCCGCAAACCATAGGGTGGAAGGATCAAGCTTAGAATTCACTACACCAAGTGTCTCGAGCGGAAATGTTTCGGTGATTTCCTTGGGCTCGTAAACACTTTGGTGAGGATCTTCCAAACGATAAAGATGATCGACCGCTAGATTCTCGGCTCCTTTTTTGTCAACGATGGTGTGATCAAATTCTTGAAGGAGGAGAATCCAACGAAGTAATCAAGGCTTAGCATCTTGCTTTGCCATGAGATACTTGATAGCCGAATGGTCCGTATACACTATGCATTTAGCTAAGACGAGGTAAGGTCGGAACTTCTCAAATGCATACACCACGGCAAGGAACTCCTTTTCCGTTGTAGTGTATTTTAGTTGAGCCTCGGTCATTGTATTGCTAGCATAGTGAATAGGCAAGAAGTGCTTTTCATGACGTTGCCCCAAAACGGCCCCAATAGCATAATCACTAGCATCACACATGAGCTCAAAGGGGAGGTTCCAATTGGGAGCAACAAGAATGGGAGCTTCGGTAAGTTTCCTCTTAAGGATCTCAAAGGCTCGTACACAATCTTCGTCAAAGACAAAACGTGCCTCTTTTTCAAGAAGATGTGTAATGGGTCGAGAAATCTTTGAAAAATCCTTGATAAATCGACAATAAAAGCTCGCGTGGCCTAGGAAACTCCTAACTCCCTTAACAGTTTTAGGATGAGGTAATTTGGCGATGACGTCTACCTTAGCTTGATCTACCTCAATCCCCGCTTTCGAGACCTTGTGCCCTAAGACGATTCCACTTCTAACCATAAAATGACACTTTTCCCAATTGAGCACAAGGTTGGTTTCCTCACAACGTTTCAACATTATCTCAAGGTTCGACAAACACGAAGTGAAAGAATCACCAAACACGGAAAAGTCATCCATGAAGACTTCCATCGTCTTCTCGATCATGTCATGAAAAATAGCCATCATGCACCTTTGAAAGGTTCCCGGTGCATTGCAAAGTCCGAATGGCATTCTACGATAGGCAAACGTTCCATATGGACATGTAAACGTAGTTTTTTCTTGATCACGAGGATCGATGGGAATTTGGAAGTAACCGGAAAAACCATCTAAAAAGCAATAGAAATCGTTTCCCGCAAGAGGCTCCAACATTTGGTCCATGAAGGGCAAGGGAAAATGGTCTTTTCGAGTGGCTTCATTCAACTTTCGATAGTCAATGCACACTCTCCATCCGGTCACGTGTCTAGTGGGAATCAACTCGTTGGCATCGTTTGGCACAACGGTAATCCCTCCCTTTTTAGGGACACAATGAATAGGACTCACCCAAGGGCTATCGGAAATTGGGTAAATCATTCCCGCGTCAAGGAGTTTAAGGACCTCCTTTTTGATGACGTCGTGAATTTTGGGGTTCACCCTCCTTTTACTTTGGATTGTGGGCTTGAAATCCTCCTCCATTAATATTTTGTGGGTACAAAACTTGGGATCGATTCCCTTAATGTCGCATAACTTCCACGCAATTGCCCTCTTGTGGTCCTTTAGAACATCGACAAGTGCGATTTTTTCATCATTCGAAAGTTCCTTCGCAATAATAACCGGCAACTTGTCGTCCTCCTCCAAATAGACATATTCGAGATGAGGAGGTAAATCTTTCAACTCAAGGATAGGTGGTTCCTCAAGTGAAGATTTGGGCTCGATACTCATAACCTCCTCGGGTGGAGGTAATGGGAAATCGTTAAGAAAATCCTTAATAATCGAGAAGTCCTCATCGTTGTTGAGGTCTTCATCACAAGTACGTGGACATCGAATTCTTCCAACGTAAAACCACCACCTTCAAATGGAGTGAAGGTTGGTGTCGAATTATCAAGAATTGGATCCAACATAGTGGGATTGCCACTAGTTTCTTCTTCACCAAAACCTAGAACTTCTTGTGAAAATTCCTCGCAAACCACGTCAATCATATCAACGAGGTTTATGGTTGCAACGGAATAAACATGAGAAATTTGAGAGTTTTGAGTTGCGTTTATAACAAGTTCCTCGTCGTTGAAACGTAAGGTGATCTTTCTTGCATGAACATCGATCAAAGCCATACACGTATCTAAAAACGAACGACCTAAAATGAGAGGAACTTGAGGATCCGTGGGGATGTCAACAACAATAAAGTCTACGGGATATTAGAACTTCCCCACTTTCACAAAAACGTCTTCCACCAAACCACATGCGGGAATTGTGGAATGGTCGGCCAACTCGATAGACATTAGTGAAGGAGTAAGATTAGGAAGATTGAGCGACTTGAAGATTGCAAGTGGCATCAAGTTAATGCTAGCACCAAGATCGGCCAAGGCGAAGCATTCTTCCATATCTTAGAATGCACAAGGGATCAAAAATTTACCGGGATCACTGACTTTTTGAGGTATGCGATTAAGATAAACCGACGAACAACTAGACAATTGGTGCAATTTCTCCTTGTTGTTCAACATACTCTTAAAGTTAGCGGCAAAACGAGGCATCATGACCAAAGCATCGGCGAAACTCACATTAAAGTGCAAATCATGAAACATTTTCATAAAAAGCTCAAATTGATAATTGTCGCGCTCTTGACGTTTCTCCTTCCTAAGTCTCGATGGATACGGCAAAGGTGGTATGGGTTGAGGCATAATAGGCATAGCCTTTGGAATCTCGGGTTCCAATGATGGTAATGGGTCAACCGTAGGTGTGGCATGAGCGGTACTTCGTGGGATTGGGACATGCTCCTTTTGTACCACCACCTCGAGTTCTTCCTCAATTGCTTCCTCCGTAGGAGCAATTGGTTAAGGAGTCGGTTCCTTAAGTGTCTTACCACTATGTGTGGTAATCACTTTCATCTCACCCTTAGGGTTGGATATGGTGTTGCTAGGAAGACCACTTGAAGACGGTTTACACATTATTGCCTCAAACATAGATGAGATTTTATCTTCAAAATTAGATTGCCTCAATACGGCTTCGGTTTGCCTTTTCTCGGCCTGAATCATCTCTTGTTTAATCTCATGTTGCCCTTGTTCCATTTTTTGTTGGTTTTGTTGCAACCTAGTGACATTTCCTTCCATCTTGTTGGTATGGATTTTAAGTTCATTAGCTAACTCATTTTTCAACTCTTTCTTCAAGTCGTTCTTAAACTCGGATCTTAGGCTAATGATTTCTCTTTGAATATTGTCAAACCTAGCATCATTCCCACTAGCATATTCAACAAACTCACTTGGAAGATCTTTCAATGTTTGCAAACTTTTGTTGTTATTTTGAAAATCATTTTTGTTTGAAACTTGATTATTAGCCCCTTGATTCCCATAGTTTCCCTTGTTGTAATTGTTTTTGAAACCAACTTGATTGTTGCGATAGTTGTTGTTAGCATTTTGATTTGAACCAAAACCCGGTGGAGTCATTTGATTAGAGCGGGAAACTTGACCGTTTTGGTTGTAATTTCCCGTGGCCGCGAAGGCACTCGAAGTGTTACCACCGTTGGTAATGCACTCAGAGAAATCATGACCTCCATCACAATACATGCAAGAAACCTCAACCGCTTTAGTCGTAGCGGGAGCACTTTGTTCACCAACTTTAAACTCAATCAAAAGTCCTTTCAACTTATCAAAAATCTTGTTTTCCAAGTTCGCCTCAATTTGGCAAGCATCGATGGTAGTAGACAAAGAAGGTGAAGCCGAAGACAAAGCCTTACAAACACTAGACGTGCTACGAGGACTATACACCTTAGATCTATTTTCAATTATCACCAAAGCTTCCTCAACCGTTTTACACAAAAAATTACCACCCGCGGCGGCATTCAAATAATCCCTTTCATGATCATTAAGTCCATTGTAAAACGTGTCAATTTGATGCAAATCGGAAAAACCGTGACGAGGACATTCATGTAACATTTCCTTAAACCTATTCCAAGCCGTTGAAAAACTTTCATTAAATTCTTGTGAAAACTTTGAAATCTCGTTTTTCAAATGCGTAGTCTTAGAGGGCGGAAAAAATTGGTTCACAAACTTAGAAACGAGATCCTTCCACGTAAATATAGAATTGGGTGGCTCTTTCTCTAACCAAATTTTAGCGGGCCCCGCTAAGGAATACAGAAAAAGCATCATCTTAATTGAGCCATTCGAGACATCCTTAAACTTGCAAGTAGCGGTAAGACGATTGAATTGGTGGATATAGTTGTGTGGATTGTCCTTCTCATCACCACGGAATTTGTTGTTTTCGATCATCGACAACAAACCCGTTTTCACCTCAAAATTCTCCGCAAGGATAGCGGGAATCACAATAGCCTCTCCATAACCCTCGGTGGGTGCTTGAAGTAACTCCATCATAGTTCGATTCGCCATGGTTGGTGCTTCTCTTACAATGGGTTCGTCAATAGGAGACTCCTCACTAGAATTGTTTGGAGTGGGAGTTTTGTTATTTCGTTTACGTGCACGTCTTGCTTGATTTCGAGTTAGCATAAATGTCACGTACAACGAGGGGACGAGCAAAGAAGATTCTTTTTAGTGTTTTGTATTTTTCAATTTTATTTGTGGTTTTTTTATTGTATTAACCTTTTTGGAAATTGGTGAATGTATTAAGTAGACAAAAATCTACAAATCTCCTCCTTAATCAAATCTCTTGATTAAAGAAGCCTCAAGGAATGAAAACGATCAGGTGAAGTGAACGCCTTCGATGACTTTAGAACGTTGGTGGAACACCAAAACGTTCAAGAGGGTTTAATCAATGAAAACCAAGAAAATATATATGATACTTAGTAATACTTTGGGCGGCAAAACCCTCGATTAGCTCTCACAATCAAATACTCACAAGCAAGCGGGGAAACGAGGCAGCGCAAGCATTTAAGAGTCTTTTTCCTTAGGATATATTTTATAATATCCGCCTTATACCCACCTTATAGTTTGTATTTTCAAGATTAAGCTTCACGAAAGTATTTATCTATTTTTGCCTTTTTCTTTGGTTTGAGATTCGAATATAATGATTGGGTAATGACCTCCCAAGTCAAGGTTGTGATTTCTCACGTATTTGGAGTACTTGTGAATTTATTGTTCTACGTATACAATATATTAATAATATTCACACAAAAACCGAAAACCGATAATACGTATTAGTAGAGTGCTACTAATACAAATACTAATTATGGATAGTATATAAAAACAACAATTTCAATCAAAACACAACACGCCTCCCCGGCAGCGGCGCCAAAATGATGTAGTGGTTTTACTACTCTTTAGGAAAAGAGAGCAAAAGTGGCAAGTATTAAGTGTCGGTTTAGGAAAACCAAGCACTAATGACCAATTAAGTTCAAGTTCGTTTCCCAAGGAGGCTAGTGTGTTATGTGTGTAATGGTATGGATTAATTTGTGATTATATTTGAGAAAGAAAAATAGAAAAGGGATATAGAAGAGAATGACGGTTATGAAGACGGATTAAACTAAGTCGAAAAAGGTATACACGTAAAGTCGTGAAAAGTACAAAAATTAAAATTTTACCCTAAAAATTCCTAAAAATAACCAAAAATCCACAATAATATTCTAAGAGTTTACAAAAAAACAAAACTTGCAAAAACCTTTTAATTAATTAGATAATGACTTTTTAATGCTAATTAAAGACCTAAAAATCAAAATTAATTATTAAAAAGCCCTAAACAAGATTTTAAAGTTTGTAAACCTCAAAAATACTCTAATTAAGCTAAAAACTATTTTACAAAATATTAAAATCAATAAAAACTATTTTTAAGCAATTAAAAACTACTAAAATCAATTAAAACTTAAATTAATTCTAGAAAATAATTAAAAGTCTCTAAAAATATTTGGAAAGTTGCAAAAATCCTAATTAAGTGTTTAGAACCTAGAAAAAATGTAAAAACTTAGAAAATCAGACTTTTAATTTTTAATAATAAAATAATATTAAAAATCCAAAAATCATAAAAAAATTCTAAAAACTTGCAAACTAGCTTAATTTAACCTAAATAACTCAGAAATGAAAGTGAAATTACCTAAATACCCCTATTGGGCCTAGAAAATGGGATAAACCCAAAACAGTACACTATTGGGCCAAATTTGGGCCCAATAACAAAAAATGTTCAAAATAAGCCCAAAAAGCACAGGTTGACTCAAAATTTGATTTTAAACAACTTTTTCCAAAGGCCCAAAAGCTTAAAATGTGAAATAAACTAACTTATAGTAAGCAGCTTATTCTTAATGGGCTTTTGAGCCCATTAAGCTATAAGCTGATGCCATAAGCTAAAATTTGACACACAAGCTTCTTTTGACCTAACAAAGACTTCTACAAAAAGAAATTTGAAATAAGCCCAAGGAATAAGTCTGAAAATGCAATAAGCAATCTACACAAAACGACAAAATAGTCGTTTTTGAGTTCTATGCCACCCCAATTGCTGATTCAAGTTCCAAAAGCTTTTAAATGACTTAATTAAGCAAAATCAACAAAGAGTTTTCAAATAAGCACACTCAATAAGTTGGAAAATCAAATAAGCACTTATGTTAAAAGTCAAAGTAGTTGGTTTTCTAGTAAAAAGTTAAAGTCAAAGTCCAATAAGCTCCAGTCTACTAAAATGGGTCAAATAATGAAGACCTATTACAAAAAATAAGTTGTTGCAAGTCTGGATAAGCTAGAATAGCTTATTGATAAGCTGATGACAAAATTGCACTAGCAGGGGCTAGTTTTAGATGTTGAGCAGTGGAAACTTTTTCCACTGCTTGACTTGTTTGACTTTTTGTCTTTAGTGACTTTTTTGGAGATTCAGATTACACAAAGGCACCCAAATGATCTTTGGATCAAAAGGAGTCAATCACAATCAAAATAACACAATCACTAACACCCAATTGATATAGTTTAATCAATTAATCATCAGACATGAACAATAAGCAGTTAAGCACTTATGAGCAGTTTTAGCACAAATCAGCCAGCCAAATTCAACCAAATGCACACACAAGCTATTATAAACTCCAATAAGCAAGTCTAAACAGGAATGGTTCAAAGAATTAAGCAAGATTCAAGCAATGAAAGTTACTGATGAACGCTAACACATGCAGTTTTCTTCTTTTGCTGATGTATTTGACACTTAAGCCAGATTTAACACCTCAAATCTTTCAAACAGGTTATATTAACTTTGTTTAAACCACTTTTATCCCTAAGCATGCATACACACTAAGTGTTCCCAAAATCCTAGGTCAAAACAAGCAGAAACAAGGTCTATATAGCAGATTGTTTGATTCAAGTGTTCAAACCCAAAAACTTGCAGTAAAATACTCTCAACAAGGTATTTATTAGATACAAAGCATAAACAACAACTTCCCTTAACACAATAACAAGTTACAAGCATAAACAGTTAGTCCCAAACACCCCTTTATCTTTTCCAAATCAAATGTTTCAAAGGCAAAGTGAGATTTCAGGCCAACCAAGCATCAATTAACACTAAAACAAGTAAGATAAACAGATTCAAGCAGATTTAAGCCACAAAATTGCTAAGAACACAAGTTTCATACAAATATCTCCAAAAATCAAGTTTTAAGCAGATTTTGAGATTGAGTATGCAAACCTCATGGATGTACATCCACACCCATGAATTTTGAGCTTATGTGCTAGCAAGAACAAGCACAAGCTTCCACAATAAGCCTGCTAAGATTGAACAAGGTTAAAGCACAATATCATAAAAATCAGAAACTTTGAAAATCTTGATTGATGCAAACTTGTTACCCCACACTTGATTATCCCCAAGTTATAAGCCTCACCACACCTTAACCAACTCAGTTAGGATGCTATGATCAGCCCTATAGCCCAAGAATTCCAAGATTGGAACAAGACTTAGCAAAATATCAAGAATTAGGAAAATTGCAAACTTTTGCAACCTCCAAGTGAAAACAGGTTTTTACTTCTAAAACTAACAAGCATATAACAATAGAAAGCAGTAACAAAGATTGGCCAATGACTTTTCTTCAATGTTTCAAACTCAATTTCATTAAACTTTGAAATGGGATTTACAGAAACTTGAATAAGGAAAAATTAAAAGCATGAATGAAATGAGGCCCTATGGCTTTATATATAGCCTTACAATCTATCTAGAAAGCTGATGAATAAGTAAAACCCAAGTGTTGAACTTCCAAAATTGCCCTTGTGTAGTTTGAATGTCTTGGAGAATCATGTGACGGATTCTTGTTGTGTAGTGATAGCTGGCATCAAAAAGGTGATCCAAAGGCTTCTATCAAGCTTAGAATGTAAGCTGAATTCTCCAACGTTGGATTGCTGCCATCTTTTTGGCAGTATGCATGGGTGTGGAGCAGGGGAGTCACAAGGAGACAAATTGGGTGATGAGGTGTCCATGTTTAAGGTTGGGATGTGATTAGCAGACCTTTAATCTTAATTCTGGAGGTGATGGACGCTTAATTCTTGTTTAGTCAATAATCCCCAAATTGTGTGAAGAACACCACGAACAAGGTTTTAATCCGTTTGCATTTTTAAATAAGTGTTTAGCGCCCTTAATTAAATATTTAATTAATGGTTTGTTAATTCAGTTGTGGGTGGATAGCTGAGGTGGACAAAGGGTGGAAGGGGATTGGTGGGTTTTGGTGAGTGGGGCACGTGTCACCCCCTCACTGGTCTAGGTAAGAATCCTGTCTGCCCCTTTTGGTCCCTTAACTCTTTTCTTCTTGCCTTTTCACTTGAATACTCTATCAACTCCTAAACTTAGCTTATCAACTTTTGCACACTTTGCATTTTTGGCCCAAAAACTTTTACAAAGTAATTCAGGGGTAATTCTTTCCATTTTTGAATTCTTCAAGGGCTAAATTGGTATTTTGATGATGGATAATGGTCTTGACTTGTATAATTGATGTTTTGGAGGACTGAAATTGCCAAGTCATGTTTTATGAGGGACCATTTTTGCCAAATGTTGAAAGTTGAGGGTCCTTTTTGTAATTTTGGAATTTTCAAAGGACCAAACTTGTAATTTCTTGTACCTTGAAGGACTTTATGATGTATTTGACTTTGTGGATGATATTGGTTGACAATTTAGCTTTGTTGAGGGGCTAAACTTGCCAAATCTTCAAAGTAGAGGTCCCTTTTTGTAATTTTGACAAACTTTAGGGACCAATCTTGTAATTATGAGGATACAAGGGTATAAAGAGTCAATTCTTCCATATTAGAGGACCCTTCTTCATAATTCTTCAAATCATCAAGGGTTGATCTTAGGAAAGTCTTCATTAGGGCTTGGTTCATTGTGCGGCTTCGTTTCCCGTGTTCGTTTTTGCATGATTCTTGTGATCTCTTGTCATTTTCTCAATATCCATATCTAAAATACACAAGCAAAAAACACACGCATATATATGGGTATTTTGATGATATTTAATGCATTTTAAGCCCTATTTGGAAGATGAGTCTATGTATAAAAGTAGTCTCATCAGTGACTGAAAAGCAGACGGAAGAAAAACGGTTGGAAGATGTACCTATTGTACGGGATTTTCCGGAAGTCTTTCATGAAGATTTGCCTGGATTACCGCCGGCCAGACAAGTTGAATTCCAGATCGATTTAATACCAGGAGCTGAACTTGTTGCTCGAGCGCCTTACCGTTTAGCACCGTCGTAATTGCAAGAACTAGGGACGCAACTACAAGAGTTGACTGAAAAAGGATTCATAAGACCGAGTTCTTCACCTTGGGGAGCTCCAGTCTTGTTTGTAAAGAAGAAGGATGGAAGTTTTCGGATGTCTATCGACTATCGTGAGTTGAACAAACTTACCATCAAGAACTGTTACCCGTTACCTAGGATAGATGATCTGTTTGATCAGTTGCAAGGATCGAGCGTTTACTCGAAGATTGACCCTAGGTCTGGTTATCATCAATTAAGAGTCCGTGAGGAAGATGTTGCAAAGACTGCTTTTAGGACTAGTTATGGACACTATGAGTTCCAAGTGATGCCATTCGGTTTGACAAACGCACCTGCTGTGTTTATGGATCTCATGAACCAGATGTGTAAACCGTATTTGGATAAGTTTGTCATTGTGTTCATCGATGACATACTGATTTACTCAAGGAATGAGAAAGAACATGAGGAACATCTTAAGATAATATTCAAATTGCTTAAGAAGAAGGAATTGTACGCTAAGTTCTCGAAGTGTGATTTTTGGTTGCCAAGAGTACAATTTCTAGGTCACGTTATTGATAGCAAGGGGATTCATGTTGATCCCGCCAAGATTGAATAAATTAGGGAGTGGACTACTCCTATGACACCGACTGAAATTCGCCAATTCTTAGGATTCTCGAAGATCGCGAAACCACTGACGAAGTTTACTCAAAAGAAGGTGAAATACGAATGGGGAGATAAAGAGGAAATAGCATTCCAGAAGTTGAAACAAATGTTGTGTAGCGCGCCTATTCTATTGTTACCAGAAGGATCGGAGGACTTTGTGGTCTACTGTGATGCATCAACAAAAGGATTGGGAGCTGTGTTGATGCAAAGGAAGAAAGTTATCGCCTACGCGTCTCGACAATTGAAAACGCATGAGAAAAACTACACTACGCACGACTTGGAGCTAGGAGCGGTGGTATTTTCCATGAAATTGTGGAGACACTACTTATATGGAACTAAGTGTGTCGTCTATACCGATCACAAGAGTTTACAACATATTATTGACCAGAAGGAACTGAACATGAGACAACGTCGATGGATCGAGTTGCTCAGCAATTATGACTTTGAAATTCGCTACCATCTTGGAAAGGCCAATGTAGAGGCAGATGCGCTAAGTAGAAAGGAACAATTGATGACACGTACAGTTAGATCGTTAGCTATGATTATCAATCCGAAGTTACCTGTGCAAATTCGTGAAGCACAAACCGAAGCCCTTAAGCCTGAACATGTTGAAGCTGAGAAATTAGGAGGAATGGTTACTAAGAAATTGGAGACTAGCACTAATGGAACGCTATGTCTGAATGGTAGAAGTTGGTTACCACGGTTTGGAGGACTAAGGGACGTGATTATGCACGAGTCGCATAAATCTAAGTATTCGATTCACCCAGGATCTGAGAAAATGTATCAGGATATGAATAAGCTATATTGGTGGCCAAATATGAAAGCTGAAATCGCTATGTATGTAGGGAAGTGTCTGACTTGCGCTAGAGTGAAAACAGAACACCAAAAGCCATCTGGATTGTTGGTTCAACCTATAATTCCTATGTGGAAGTGGGAAAACATAACCATGGATTTCATAACTAAGATACATAAAAACACAAACGGATACGACACAATTTGGGTAATTGTGGATCGACTTACGAAATCTGCACACTTTTTGGCTATGAAGGAAGATGATTCAATGGATAAGCTTACGAGACTTTACCTGAAGGAAGTAGTCGCAAAACATGGAATACCGATCTCGATAATTTCTGATAGAGACGGTAGATTTACTTCAGAGTTCTGGAAATCACTTCATAAAGCGTTGGGTACGCAATTGGACATGAGTACTGCTTATTACCCGCTGACTGACGGACAGAGTGAGAGAACTATTCAAACGCTGGAGGACATGTTGCGTGCTTGACTTTAGAAAGCAATAGGATATACATTTACCTCTAGTGGAATTCTCTTACAACAACAGTTATCATACCAGTATTAAGGTTGCACCGTTTGAAGCGTTGTATGGTCGTAAATGTCGCTCGTCTGTGTGTTGGAGTGAGGTTGGGGATAGTCAACTCACTGGCCCTGAACTCATTCGTGAAACAACTGAGAAGATTGTTCAAATAAAGAGACGAATTCAAGTAGCCCGTGATCGTCAAAAGTGTTACGCTGAAGTTCGACGTAAGCCTCTCGAATTTCAAGTGGGAGACAAAGTGATGCTAAAAGTATCGCCTTGGAAAGGTGTGGTACGTTTTGGCAAGCGAGGAAAGCTGAACCCCCGTTATATTGGACCTTTCAAAATTCTGGCAAAGGTTGGAACCGTAGCCTATCGTCTCGAACTACCGCAAGCGTTGAGCCGTGTGCACAACACTTTCCATGTATCGAACTTGAAAAAGTGCCTTTCTGATGAGACACTCGTTATACCGTTGGAGGAACTCCGAATCGACGACAAGATGCAATTTGTCGAGGAAGATGTTGAAATCATGGAACGTGAGGTTAAACGATAGAAGTAGACTCGTATTCCGATCATCAAGGTGAGGTGGAATTCTAAACGTGGACCTGAATTCACTTGGGAGCGTGAGGATCAATTTCACAATAAATATCCGCAACTCTTTGACAACTCTAGAGCCCATGACACTCCTAAGCTTTGAGGACAAAGCTTCTCTATCAAGGGGATGATGTAACACCTGGTAATTTTCCTACCTTGTAAAATGACAATTTTACTCTTTGACTTTTTATTTAGTCAACTATGTGATTTAACTGAGTTGGAACTGGGAAGTTATCCCGCGTTTTCTGAAAAACTGTTTGATGACGAGTAATGACTTGACACTGTGCTCAGTCATTATTCTGAACACTTTTTGTGAATCTGACCAAAATGCTGAGACGATCAATGAATTGACGATAATCCATGAGATTATTCGTTATCTGTGAATTATGTTCTTAACTGTTTAGTTTTTAACAGTGTGATCGTATTTTCATGAACAGCGTATTTAAATATTTCTGTATATGTTTATATGCCTGTATTTTAGCATTTTTGCTATTTATAGTAATAAGTCGTACTTTCTTTGAATATTTAATTAACGTATCGCGTTTTCGTATTTTACGTTGTTTTTACGTTTAACCGTCATTAGCGTGCATAAAATACTTTATAAATTATAAAATATCAGTTTTCGTCGAAAAATCATAAATTTAATATATTTCGTCCAATTTTAAGTTTTATGTAATTTTAAACTTAACTATATACTTTCCGACATTTACCTAAAACTAATTAACCTATTTACCTTAAACCTTCTAACTAGTTACCATAGTAAAATTTTTGAATTATTTACCCATGTGGGACCCCCCCCCCCCCCCCATAACCGGCCAAACAACACCTCCACATGGAGGAAAACCAATTTTTTCTTCACTTTGCCATATTTAGCTTAACTTACACATCCTACATGTTTTAAACCTTATACCACAAGTATACTTCACATTATTTTCACTTAATCATTTCACTAAAAAAAAACACACATCTCTCCTTCTCTCTCAAAAACACACGGCACAAACACAAACCAAATCCACCATTGTTGAGTTCTTGAAGCTCCATTTTAAGAACATTTAGCACAAAACAAATACATCCTAGGGTTTATACAAGCATAAAGAAGAATGGGTTTTCTTGGTTTGTTGATTTTAGAAGTTTTTGGTTGAAGTTTGTAGAAGTTGGGTTCTTGTTGATTTTTAGTTGATTAGAACGTAGATCGGGTTATCGTGGTTACGTAGAATCGTTACTCAAGGTTATTTCTTTAACCTTTTTCGACTCTTTCTTTTTCATGCATAATCTTTGAAGATCTATGCTTACATGTTACTCATCAACTATTTTCTTCAAATAAAAAGATAAAAATTATTTTTTTTCATAATATATTTTAGATCTAATAAAATTATGTGTGGATCAATTATATCCATGCATGAAAATGTTTTAATTGAAAGACTTGTAAAATATAAAAATGTATATTTTTAGATTTATGGACTTGATGATAAATCTTGTATTTTGAGTATGTTTATGAATAATTGAAGGGAACTAGTAGTGTTACTACTAGTGTGTACGCTTGAAAATGGTCGAAAACGAGTTTTTACGAAAAGTATATATTCTGTCTGATTTTTATAAGAGGCATAAAGGGTCGTAAAATTTGTTTTGACACTAGTTTACTACGATATTATGAAAATATAAGTTATTACCTTCGTTTTGATATATTATGGGCTAAAAACGGAGTTAAAATGAGTAAGATATGGTCGTTTAAATTTCGTTGTCAGAAAACTTAAGTTTTGTGAAAAACACTATAATGTACTTGCTGTCTAAATTTTTAAAGTGGTCGAAACGACGTTTTCGAGTTAAACCGAGTTGTTTTAAGGGTCGAAATGGGTACTAAATGTTATGTATAAATGTTGGACTCGTTTTGTGAAAGGATATAAGCGTGAAATGTGAATACTTGGTTCATTGTTAAAAGTTTGAGCGTTAAAAGTGGAAATTGGTATTATTGCGGGGAAAATGACTTGTTGAAATATTTGTGATTGAGAAGTGTTGAAATTAGGAATATTAGGACGAGATTTGGGTACTTACCAAAATTGGCAAATTTTAAAATGACGCCGAAAGGCTGCCAAATTTTTTATAGAAATTGTGTCGGAAAATTTATTAAGATAAATTTGGGTAAATTAAAATTTACGCCGAAAGGCTGTCGAAATTTTGTCGAGTCAAAAATAAATATTTTTTTCTAAGTATATATATATATATACTATAATGTTTATAACGATGTACTATCTACAAGTCACGATTTTAACTACAAAACAATATGATATATATAATTGATGAGTAACGTACGTGACGAAATATTGTGACTTATTTGCTAGCGCCTAAACTATAGTATTATATTTAGGTTGTTGCTAGAGTTGCTCGCTACTATTTGATCATACTTGTGCGGTTTGAATCGTTGCTTGAGGTGAGTCTATAGATCCCTATTAAACTGTTTTACATGTTTAATGTTTTGGGATGTGATAAATGCTTTCGATGCTTGCTTCTGAATGCAAGTAAAACTAGATTTCTGTGAATGTTTTGTGAACACTGTTTATGAGATAGCTTAAGTTGCTTTAGCCGTAGTCCCCACTATCGTGAATCGTTAATTACTCTGCTGGAGTAAGCTCTTATGATATGGATAGATCTATTGAGGGTTGACAACCTCCACTCGGACATCCTGACGCCGGACGAGTGTATACCATTTGTGTGAACGGAGTTATCTTGGCTAGGTTCTCTATGGGGAAAAAATTTATATATACAATCTATTTTATGCACTGGATCATTAGTTTCGATGTCACGAGCTTAGCTATCATAAATATTATGAACACCGAATTTATCCTACACATGGCACTATACCTCCTATAGTTGCATGTGTACATGAAATGAAACCTGAAATCGAATTACTATGAATTTTTACTTGAATCCTATATTCTCACCAACTTTATGTTGACCCAATTTAGCATTTATCTCAGGTCATTGATGATGATTTGTATCTGCTGTGTGATGTACTTGGAGTCCGCATGCATTTCATGGCTATCTTCGGACATTTATTTACTTATGCTTTTGAACTGGTATCTCGTTGATGTTTAAAACTTTTATATTCCGCTACGCTACCTTTTGAAACTGAGACCTTTTGTACTTTGATGCTTTTATTAAATTCAACGAGGTATTTTTATAAAACGTCTCATATAGAGTCGTTCTCTTGTACCTTGAACTATGATACAATGATGTAACAGCCCCCGAGCTTCACCGCTTCCGCATATCACATTTTAGGGGTGTTACAGATTTGTTATCAGAGCCTTGGTTATAGAGAACTAGGTTTGCATCTTAGGCCTAGACTATAACCGATGTGACAACTTGTTACTCTGTATACATATGTGTACTACGTAATGTATTACGTAAGATAACACTATAAGTAATATGTAATATATATTATGTAATACGTAATATGTATTATATACATATGCATTTCGCTGATTTGTGTACTTTAATTTCCATACATGATTATTTCATTCATGCCCTACAACTGCTCTAACGCGTGAATGGGTGGCAAGATAGGTCATCATATACTATCACGTATCATTTCGATTACATCTATAGTCTGATTTTATTCCAATTACCATTTTCGGTGTTATCTTTAGTATTTAATCGAAACTCTTATTTTATGACTATGTACTTGATACTTTGATTATGAATGGGAATTTAACTTTAAGACTTTGATCAGTGACTATCCTTTCTATGTTTGTTGTATTGTTAAATTTTGCATTTTATTTTATCATAAGAAATATATAACGTGTATATTCGTGCTTGAAGCTTAATTGCATTGTTGTCTTAATACAGAGACACAATGGTGAACACACGTAACGGAATGACTGACGAACAATTGGAAGAACTAATTACACAACGAGTGACCGCTGCATTGACGAACATTCAAGCTAACAACAACGTGAACCAAGCACCGCCGAACGATGTTGACAATCGACCGCCTAAGCCGTGTACTTACAAGGACTTTTGGAGTTGTGGCCCCTTGAATTTTAATGGTACTGAAGGAGCTGTTGGATTAGCTCGTTGGGTTGAAATGATGGAATCTATGTTCCGTGTCAGAGGATGTACTGTTGAATACCGAGTGACTTATTCTACTTGTACTTTAGCTGTTGGAGCGTTGACATGGTGGAACACCCATGTGTAGACTGTTGGAGCCGAGGAGGCGTATGAAATGAGTTGGGAGGAACTTAAGAAGTTGTTGACTAAGGAATATTGTCCTCGTAACGAAATTCAGAAAATGGAAGTTGAACTGTGGAACCTGACTATGATTTTGTGTGTACACTAGGAGGTTCCAAGACTTGTGTTTTCTATGTCCTAGAATGGTTTCGGATGAAGAAAAGAAGGTTGAGGGCTACATTTGGGGTTTACCTGGTAGAGTTCAAGGGAATGTGACATCGTCTGTTCCGACAAAAGTTAGTGATGCTATAAGGATGGCTCACAGTCTGATGGATCAAGTTGTTCGAGCAAATGTTGGAAATGCCGCGGAAAACAAGAGAAAATGGGGGAATAGCCAATGGAGCAACCATGGGAACTATCCGAATAAGAGGCAAGAAACCATGAAGGCGTACACTGCTGGTACTGGGGAAAAGGGAGTATACAATGGGACGTTACCTTTGTGCAACCGATGTAAGCGTCACCATAATGGACAATGTAATGTGCAATGTCACAACTGCAAGAAAACTGGACACATTGCTAGAGACTGTAAGTCACCACCCAACCCGAAAGCCAACATCACTTGTTTTGAATGTCAGCAAAAGGGACACTACCGCAATGAGTGCCCAAAGAAAAAGAAAACGGACCAAGGAAATATTGCTAAGGCTGGGGAAGCTCGTGAAAGGGTCTATGTGATAGGGGGAGGAGAAGCGCAACAAAACCCCGACGTCGTGACGGGTACGTTTCTTCTCAATTGTCATTATGCTTCTATTTTATTTGATACTGGAGCCGATAGGAGTTTTGTGTCGACTGTTTTTAGTGTTTTACTTGATGTGACCCCTTCGCCCTTAGACACTAATTACGCTATTGAGTTAGCTAATGGAAAGTTGAAAGAAGCCGACACTATACTTCACGGAAGCACTTTAAATCTTCTAGGTCATCCTTTCGTAATAAACCTTATGCCTGTTGAGTTAGGGAGTTTTGACGTGATTAGCGGAATGGATTGGTTGACGAGATATCATGCTACCATTGTATGTGATGAGAAGATCGTTCGCTTACCATTTGGCGATGAAGTTTTGGAGGTACAAGGGGAAACAAGTAACAGAATAGGGAAGTCACGACTGAACATTATCTCGCGTGTCAAGGCTTAGAATTGTTGTTGGAAGGTTGCCACGTATTTTTTAGCCTGTGTGACTGAAAAGCAGACGGAAGAAAAACGGTTGGAAAATGTACCTATTGTACGGGATTTTCCGGAAGTCTTTCCTGAAGATTTGCCTAGATTACCGCCGGCCAGACAAGTTGAATTTCAGATCGCTTTAATACCGGAGTTGCACCTGTTGCTCGCGCGCCTTACCGTTTAGCACCATCGGAAATGCAAGAACTAGCGATGCAACTACAAGAGTTGTCTGATAAAGGATTCATAAGACCGATTTCTTCACCTTGGGGAGCTCCAGTCTTATTTGTAAAGAAGAAGGATGGAAGTTTTCGGATTTGTATCGACTATCGTGAGTTGAACAAACTTACCATCAAGAACCGTTACCCGTTACCTAGGATAGATGATCTGTTTGATCAGTTGCAAGGATCGAGCATTTACTCGAAGATTGACCTTAGGTCTGGTTATCATCAATTGAGAATCCGTGAGGAAGATGTTGCAAAGACTGCTTTTAGGACTAGGTATGGACACTATGAGTTCCAAGTGATGCCATTCGGTTTGACAAACGCACCTGCTGTGTTTATGGACCTTATGAACCGGGTGTGTAAACCGTATTTGGATAAGTTTGTCATTGTGTTCATTGATGACATATTGATTTACTCAAGGAATGAGAAAGAATATGAGGAACATCTTAAGATAACATTGGAATTGCTTAAGAAGGAGGAATTGTAGGCTAAGTTATCGAAGTGTGATTTTTGGTTGCCAAGAGTATAATTTCTAGGTCACGTTATTGATAGCAAGGGGATTCATGTTGATCCCGCCAAGATTGAATCAATTAGGGAGTGGACTGCTCCTATGACACCGACAGAAATTCACCAATTCTTAGGACTCGTCGGATATTACCGAAGGTTCATCGAGGGATTCTCGAAGATCGTGAAACCATTGACGAAGTTGACTCAAAAGAAGGTGAAATACGAATGGGGAGATAAAGAGGAATTAGCATTCCAGAAATTGAAACAAATGTTATGTAGCGCGCATATTCTATCGTTACCAGAAGGATCAGATGACTTTGTGGTCTACTATGATGCATCAGCAAAAGGATCGGGAGCTGTGTTGATGCAAAGGAAGAAATTTATCGCCTACACGTCTTGACAATTGAAAACGCATGAGTAAAACTACACTCCGCACGACTTAAATCTAGGAGCGGTGGTATTTGCCTTTAAACTGTGGCGACACTACTTGTATGGAACCAAGTGTGTCGTCTATACCGATCACAAGAGTTTGCAACATATTCTTGACCAAAAGGAACTGAACATGAGACAACATCGATGGATCGAGTTTCTCAGCGATTATGACTGTGAAATTCGCTACCATCCTGGAAAGGCCAACGTAGTGGCGGATGCGCTAAGTAGAAAGGAACAATTGATGACACGTAGAGTTAGATCGTTAGCTATGGTTATCAATCCGAACTTACCTGTGCAAATTCGTGAAGCACAAATCGAAGCCCTTAAGCCTGAACATGTTGAAACTGAGAAATTAGGAGGAATGGTTACTAAGAAATTGGAGACTAGCACTAATGGAACGCTAAGTCAGAATGGTAGAAGTTGGTAACCACGGTTTGGAGGACTAAGGGACATTATGCACGAGTCGCATAAATCTAAGTATTCGATTCACCCAGGATCTGACAAAATGTATCAGGATATGAAGAAGCTATATTGGTGGACAAATATGAAAGCTGAAATCGCTACGTATGTAGGGAAGTGTCTGACTTGCGCTAGAGTGAAAACAGAACACCAAAAGCCATGTGGATTGTTGGTTCAACCTATAATTCCTATGTGGAAGTGGGAAAACATAACCATGGATTTCATAACTAACCTACCTAAAACGACAAACAGATACGACACACTTTGGGTAATTGTGGATCGACTTACGAAATCTGCACACTTTTTGGCTATGAAGGAAGATGATTCAATGGATAATCTTACGAGACTTTACCTGAAGGAAGTAGTCGCAAAACATGAAATACCGATCTCGATAATTTCCGATAGAGACGGTAGATTTACTTCAGAGTTCTGGAAATCACTTCAGAAAGCGTTGGGTTCACAATTGGACATGAGTACTGCTTATCACCCGCAGACTGACGGACAGAGTGAGAGAACTATTCAAACGCTGGAGGACATGTTGCGTGCTTGCGTGTTTGACTTTGGAAAGTAATGGAATAAACATTTAACTTTAGTGGAATTCTCTTACAACAACAGTTATCATACCAGTATTAAGGTTTCACCGTTTGAAGTGTTGTATGGTCGTAAATGTCGCTCGCCTGTGTGTTGGAGTGAGGTTGAGGATAGTCAAGTCACTGGCCCTGAACTCATTCGTGAAACAACTGAGAAGATTGTTCAAATCAAGAGCCGAATTCAAGCAGCCCGTGATCGTCAAAAGAGTTACGCTGACGTTCGACGTAAGCCTCTCGAATTTCAAGTGGGAGACAAAGTGATTCTAAAAGTATCGCCTTGGAAAGGTGTGGTACGTTTTGGCAAGCGAGGAAAGCTGAACCCCCGTTATATTGGGCCTTTCAAAATTCTAGCAAAGGTTGGAACCGTAGCCTATCGTCTCGAACTACCGCAAGCGTTGAGTCTTGCGCACAACACTTTCCATGTATCGAACTTGAAAAAGTGCCTTTCTGATTAGACACTCGTTATATCGTTGAAGGAACTCCGAATCGACGACAAGATGCAATTTGTCGAGGAACCTGTTGAAATAATGGACCGTGAGGTTAAACGATTGAAGCAGAGTCGTATTCCGATCATCAAGGTGAGGTGGAAATCTAAACGTGGACCTGAATTCACTTGGGAGCGTGAGGATCAATTTTGCAAGAAATATCCGCAACTCTTTGACAACTCTAGAGCCCATGACACTCCTAAGCTTTGAGGACAAAGCTTCTCTATCAAGGGGATGATGTAACACCTGGTAATTTTCCTACCTTGTAAAATGACTATTTTACCCTTTGACTTTTTATTTAGTCAACTATGTGATTTAACTGTGTTGGAACCGGGAGGTTATCCCGCGTTTTCTGAAAAACAGTAAGATGACGAGTAATGACTTGACACTGTGCTCAGTCATTATTCTGAACACTTTCTGTGAATCTGACCAAAATGCTGAGACGGTCAATGAATTGACGATAATCCATGAGATTATTCGTTATCTGTGAATTATATGCTTAACTGTTTAGTTTTTAACAGTGTGATCGTATTTTCATGAACAGCGTATTTAAATATTTCTGTATATGTTTATATGCCTGTATTTTAGCATTTTTGCTATTTATAGTAATAAGTCGTACTTCCTGTGAATATTTTATTAACGTATCGCATTTTCGTATTTTACGTCGTTTTTACGTTTAACATATATTTCGTCAAATTTTAATATATTTCGTCAAATTTTAAGTTTTACGTAATTTTAAACTTAACTATATACTTTTCGACATTTACCTAAAACTAATTAACCTTTTTACCTTAAACCTTGTAACTAGTTACCATAGTAAAAATTTTGAATTATTTACCCATGTGGGACCCCCCATAACCGGCCAAACAACACCTCCACATGGAGGAAAACCATTTTTTTCTTCACTTTGCCATATTTAGCTTAACTTACACATGCTACATATTTTTAACCTTATACCACAAGTATACTTCACATTATTTTCACTTAATCAGTTCACTAAAAAAAAACACACATCTCTCCTTCTCTCTAAAAAACACACGGCACAAACACAAACCAAATCAACCATTGTTGAGTTCTTGAAGCTCCATTTTAATAACATTTAGCACAAAACAAATACATCCTAGGGTTTATACAAGCATAAAGAAGAATGTGTTTTCTTGGTTTGTTGATTTTAGATGTTTTTGGTTGAAGTTTGTAGAAGTTGGGTTCTTGTTGATTTTTAGTTGATTAGAACGTAGATCGGGTTATCGGGGTTACGTAGAATCGTTACTCAAGGTTATTTCTTGAACCTTTTTCGACTCTTTCTTTTTCATGCATAATCTTTGAAGATCTATGCGTACATGTTACTCATCAACTATTCGACTTGAAGATAAATCTTGTATTTTGAGTATGTTTATGAATAATTGAAGGGAACTAGTAGTGTTAATACTAGTGGGTACACTTGAAAATGGTCGAAAACGAGTTTTTACGAAAAGTATATCCTCTGTTCTATTTTTATAAGAGGCTAGAGGGTCTTAAAATTTGTTTTGACAGTAGTTTACTACGATATTATGAAAATATAAGTTATTACCTTCGTTTCGATATATTATGGGCTAAATACGGAATTAAAATGAGTAAGATATGGTCGTTTAAATTTCGTTGTCGGAAAACTTAATTTTTGTGAAAAAAACATTATAATGTACTTGCTGTCTCGATTTTTAAAGTGGTCGAAACGTTTTCGAGTTAAACGGAGTTGTTTTAAGTGTCGAAATGGGTACTAAATGTTATGTATAAATGTTGGACTCGTTTTGTGAAAGGATATAAGCGTGAAATGTTAATACTTGGTTCATTGTTAAGAGTTTGAGCGTTAAAAGTGGAAATTGGTATTATTGCGGGGAAAATGACTTGTTGAAATATGTTTGATTGAGAAGTGTTGAAATTAGGGATATTAGGACAAGATTTGGGTACTTACTAAAAATGGTAAATTTTAAAATGACGCCGAAAGGCTGACAAATTTTTTATAGAAATTGTGTCGAAAAATTTATTAAGATAAATTTGGGTAAATTAAAATTTACGCCGAAAGGCTGTCGAAATTTTGTCGAGTCAAAAATAAATATTTTTGTCTAAGTATATATATATACTATAATGCTTATAACGATGTACTATCTACAAGTCACGATTTTAACTACAAAATAATATTATATATATAATTGATGAGTAACGTACGTGACGAACTATTGTGACTTATTTGCTAGCGCCTAAACTATAGTATTATATTTAGGTTGTTGCTAGAGTTGCTCGCTGCTATTTGATCATACTTGTGCGGTTTGAAACGTTGCTTGAGGTGAGTCTGTAGATCCCTATTAAACTGTTTTATATGTTTAATGTTTTGGGATGTGATAAATGCTTTCGATGCTGGCTTCTGAATGCAAGTAAAACTAGATTTCCGTGAACGTTTTGTGAACACTGTTTAAGAGATAGCTTAATTTGCTTTAGCCGTAGTCCCCACTATCGTGAATTGTTAATTACTCTGCTGGAGTAAGCTCTTATGATATGGATAGATCTATTGCTTTAGCCGTAGTCCCCACTAACGCCGGACGAGTGTATACCATTTGTGTGAACGGAGTTATCTTGGCTAGGTACTCTATTGGGGCAAAATTTATGTATACAGTCGATCGTATGCACTGGATCATTAGTTTCGATGTCACGAGCTTAGCTATCATAAATATTGTGAACACCCAATTTATCCTACACTTGGCACTATACCTCCTATAGTTGCATGTGTACATGAAATGAAACCTGAAATCGAATTACTATGAGTTTTACTTGAAACCTATATTCTCATTAATTTTATGTTGACCCAATTTAGCATTTATCTCAGGTAATTGATGATGATTTGTATCTGCTGTGTGAAGTACTTGGAGTCCGCATGTATTTCATGGCTATCTTCGGACATTTATCTACTTATGCTTTTGAACTGTTATCTCGTTAATGTTTAAAACTTTTATATTCTGCTACACTACCTTTTGAAACTGAGACCTTTTGTACTTTGATGCTTGTATTAAATTCAACGAGGTATTTTTATAAAACGTCTCATTTAGAGTCGTTCTCTTGTACCTTTGACTATGATACAATGACGTAATAGCCCCCGAGCTTCATCGCTTCCGCATATCACATTTTGAGGGTGTTACACGTGGAAAGTGATATGGCTAGAGAGGACATGGAACGTGACGTGACTGAAGAACATCACTAAATTATGGAAGAATGAGAGGATAAAATCCGGATGGACTCGTCTGTTTCCAAGTGGCTTCCCTCTCGGAACGGTTCCTTCACAAGATCTTGACACAATGATAAATCTTGGTCCTCCTAACCTTGACTTGAAAACACGAAGAGTTCATGGTTATCAACGTAAGATAGATCCCCTGAAGTTGATCGAGTGAATAAGAATTAACGTGTAAGGGTAACTGAACCTTTATAATGCGAAATATCCCAACTTACTGATAATAGTACTGTCTTAGCTATGATACGCGAGACATACTGAAACGTATTACGTGAAAAATTGTGAACGTGATACGTGAACAATTTTGAACGTGGTACGTGGAGATATGGTGAGTGTAATATGGGCAAACCTATCGTGATCAATGATACGTGTAACATATCGTGAACGTGATATGGGAACCGTGGAATGAACATGACATGTGCAACATATCGTGAACATGGAATACAGTGGTGGTAATGCCAAACGCTATAAGGTGAAACGCGGAATGTGACGTGAAGCGTCTGTATGAGGATAGAGAGTTATACTAAACTTGAGTTTGGTCTCTCAAGTTCTTGCAAAACTTCCCAGAACAAAAATGAACGTAAAATCGTAAGCCAGGATATGATCATGAACGTGAATAGTGTCATGAACGTGAATAGTGTCATGAACGTCAGTGTGAAAGCAAGTCGTAATATTGGAACAAGAACGTGAACATAAATAAGGAGCACAAATGCGAACCTTGGTTTGACCCGATAGCAGACGGATTACCAAGTGATCGGATGAGCCTTGGCTGGAACATGTCTGATCAGTCTGTTGGTTCTGAAATCCTTGTGGATGTAAGGATTCTGTGAACTTGATCAAACTGTTGGCAATAACCCAGATAACATCATGCTTCTTCTGAGTTTCCTTTAATCTGGTAACCAAAATCCATGGAGATCTTGTCCCATTTCTGTTCACAATTTTTGATGATAGAAAAAAAACATCCTAGTTTATTGGTGTTCTATTTTAACCTGTTGGTATGTCAGGTACTTAGATATGAACGCAACTATATCTCGCTTCGTAGAAACTTGTTACATAGAAGTTTACGAAACTATGAGTCTCCGAAATTAGAATTCTCTTAGCGTAGGATTTTCTGGAACATCTAATGTAGTGTAGGGTTCTCACCTTTACTCATAAGCTGAGTCATGGTAAGATTAACCTTGCGAATCCATGTGATTCAGCGTGTCACTGTAGTCAACAAGAATTTATATTGGAAAATTTTCAAGGTGAAATTTCTCATGTCATAGAATTTGCAACATAGTGTAAATATGGTTTTCCTGCTCTTCTATAGACTTAGAGAAAATCAGGTTGTCCTCGATGAAAACACTGATGAATTTGTTTATGTGTTCATGGAAACTCAATTTATTAAGTCCTTAATGCTGCTGGAGCATTTATAAGACTAATACAAAATCATGAATCTAGCATTACCGAGACGTGTACGAATAGTAGTCACGGAAATGTCCTGCTCTTTCACTCATCACTGTTGGTAGCATGATCATGAATCCAATCTTAGAAAAGTGTATGACACCTTTAAGTCGATTGGACATGTTGTCAATACGTGGAGGAGAATAACGGTTATGAATGGTGATTTGTTTTAAATCAACGGTAGTCGACACATAATCTCATGTTACCGTCCTTCTCCTTTAAGGTTCTTCTGGAATGTATGGGAAGATTTTAGAATAATCCTCTGGTTATGCGTAAAAGGAACTTCATTGGTCATGTCATAACTGACAGCTAGAAAATTTTAGTAGTCATGGCTAACAAAGCACGTGCTTGGAAAGCATAGATAATTTATACAGATTTTCCTGATGGAAAAACATGGTGAATGTATTCAGGAGCCTGAACATTACTGTACAAAATCATGAATCGCAGCAGGGTGTGCTGCTTGTAGTCCATGATTAGGATTAAATTCAACTCGCATCAGTCCGAGGTAATGTGTTCGCAGCTTGGATCTCATCCTTAGGCTGAAGGAAAACCTGCGTATACATGGGGGATACAAATGGCATCCTTTATGTCATGAATATATGAAATATGGGTGCATGAAATGAAATTGTTATCGAGAAAACGTGACAGATCTCACTAATACGCCGGTGATGGTACTGAAATTCTTGTGGCCTAATAAATACACGGCACAACAAAATGGATATACCCTTTGGAGGGTACCCTGAAATTCTTAGGGATGTTCTAGAATTGGACGTGAGTCATGTGTCTTGACTCGTGTTGTAACACCCCATTCTGGTAAATGGAATGTCACGCGTGATTGTGGCGTGTCATGAAAGCATACAAGGATAAATGTATTAAACATCACATGACCATAAAGGAAATACCGAAAACAAACATCGGTACCCCAAAGTAAAGCTCATCACACACAAACATAAGTACTGTAAATGAAAAGGACTAAACAATCTCCAAAGAAATGAGTATCAAAAGTATGACGGAATGCATAAAGTACTGAAGGCTAGGAAGCTTCCAATCCATATGCACGTACGCTTAAAGTCTATGAGCGTCCCTGAGTACCTGCCGTTTTGGGAAAATGAAAGGAAAACGGCTGAGCATAATGCTCAGTGCACAGATATACAAACATAGAATGAACAACATAAGCATAAACAACATATAGCAGCAGAAATGTCTAAGTCATGGAAAACCTGGTATAAGTTAGTAAAACTGGTTTTATAGTTTGAAAAGCCTTATGTTTATCTTAAAAAACTGTTTAACATGTTTACCATTAGCCAATATTGTTGGGAATCTAAGTTTGTTAGATTCCCTGTATCATAGATTTAAACACAAATTATGTTGTTAGATAGTCACTTGACTGTGCCTAGGAGGCAGTCAAGTATCGCAAGACTCACAGAGATCTATGTCTCTATGTGCAACCTCAAAGGAGTCGATGTCAGAGACATTGTCAAGGAAGTCGAAGATTACTTGAAGAGATACTCATTGGCTGTGATGGATAACAACCAAGATGTCTCAGGGACTCTGAGGGGTTAAGGGTTAACAGGGGTGGCAATACCCTGTTAACACTCAACACACTTTGGACATGCCATTTGTGTGTACGAGACTATAAATAAAAGGGAAACTGTTTCAAGATCTGTTTCCTTAAAGCATTATGGCAGACTACCAAGAATAGAAGAGCATCTTGTGGCAGATGTCTGAAAAGTGAATGTCTTGTGTATTCACCATCATCTAGTACTTAGGTCAACCTCGTATCACTATAAATAGGATGTGTAGCCCAGCATTAATGTTCAACACTTTGAGAATATTCACACATTAATGCTTAGAACTTATTGAATCAAACAGCTGTGTTTCTATTCATAAGTTAGGTTATTTAGTTGTTCAAAGTGTTCACAACACATTGTCATCAAACCGTGTTATCCATAACACTTGTAATTCTTTATTATAAAATAATAAGTATTACGTTTGAAAAGTATTTCCTTGTGTTGATTAGTTAAGTTTAGTGTTTCTAGCATTGATTAGGGACTTTCAATTGGTATCAGAGCGGTGTTTGATATTAAAACCTTCAAGAAACATTGTTCTAAGTTTTATAATCAAGATCTACCATGCCGGAAACAACCAATCCACCACCATCGTCTTCTAGGAACAACAACAATGCACCACCAACTTCACCTAGACTCACTCCTCCAACTCCTAATGAAGATGATCTACCTCAACTTCTTGACTCAAGAGGCGGATCACATGTCACCAGCGTACCAATCTTTGATGAAGAATATTTTGCTAGTTGGAAGAGTCAATTCCTCGTGTATCTGGATGGACTTGAACCATTTCATCTTGAAATTCTTGAAAATGGTCCTTATGTTCCCATGGCGCTTACCTCTACTAATGATAACCCTCTTCCCAAACCTCTCAAACAATGGACTCCAGCTGATAGGAAATTGGCAAACCAAGATAAACGTCTCAAAAGCATCATCATATCCTGTCTTTCCAAAAACATCATGAAGTCTGTCATTCAGTGTCCCACAGCAAAACAAATGTGGACAGACCTCATGTTTGGTCATTAAGGACCCTCTGAAACCATAGAAACCAAGATTCAGGCACTCAGACTTCAGTTCAATGCTTTCAAGGAACTTGAAGGTGAAAAGGTTCAACAAACATATACAAGGCTGAAGATTCTTCTCAATGACCTTGCTATGAATGATGTCACCATTGGTCAAGCTGAGATTAATGCCACATTTGTCAACAGCCTTCCAAGAAAATGGCTGAGTATGAATCAGACTCAGAGAGCCAATAACTCAATCAAGAATGACACCTTAGCTCAGCTTTATGGAAATTACAATTATGAAGAAGGGCTGATTGATACTATATACAAATCAGAGACAGAAAGATTTGTAGTTCAAGGAGCAACTTCCAAAGCCTTGATCTCTACCCCACACCCTCATGACAGTGTCTCTGATGTTGAAGAAGACAGCGCAGCAGCCAAGAGTTCTTGACAGACCTTAATGCTGAGTTTCATGAAAGATCCCTGCTAGCCAATCAAAGAAGATTCTTCAAAAGATCAGGGAGAATAGGATCAGCTAGTAAACAAACCGACAGATCAAAATAAACTTGCTTTGCTTGTGGAAAGCTTGGACACTTCCAAAAAGACTGTCCTTCCACCAAGACATCCACAACATAACAACTCATCTCACCAATTCAACCCATCAGACAATAAGAAGAAGGATTACAAGAACAAGTACAAAACGCTTAAAGCTGAGTTAGAACAGATGAATTAGAAGCTTGTAGCTCTGTCTAAGAAGAAAGGAGGTGATAAAAAGACAGAGAAAGGGTTGGTAGCTGAAGCATATGATTGGAATGATGAGCCGCTGACTTCAGATGAGGAATATACTACTAGAGTCAGGGCTTTCATGGCTATAGCTGAGGATGAACCAGCTGTTGGGAAAGGTGATGCAAGATCAGGACAATGGGTTGACATCACAATGAAAAAGGTACACATGCTTTTATCTATGTCTGATAGTGATGAACACAAACATGTCTTTGATTACACCATTGTTGATTTGCACTTTGTTGAGGAACAAAGAAAGAACCTGCTTGATAAGTTTCACTCTTTTAAAAATGAACTGTTGAATGCTAAATCTGAATGTGAAACTCTCAAACGGGTTAATTTAGAAAAAATATCCCTTCAAAATGAAGTCAGTAGGTTAAACTTGAAGAATAGTGCTTTAAATGATCAAGTATCTGAATTAAACAAGTTTATTGAAAAATGGTTGTGCTGTAGGTTCACTATAGATCAATTGCTTAATGATGAACTGCCTGCTGATATTAAAAGGGATGTCTCTTCTAAGAAAAATAATCTGAAAATTCTCACCAAACCCAAAGAGATTGTTTTTTAATCTACAGAGACAATTCATATGTCTGATCCCATTTTGACTAATGAACCTGTCTCTGAAGATGTGGTTGAATTCCACCTTTACCTAAACTCTCAGGAGTTGAACCCAGTAGTTCCTCTAGAGGAGCTAAGGGTGAACTTAAAATAGATGTGAGAAACCACCAACTAAAATATTTTCTATACCTGCAAAACAATCTGTTAAGAAAGTTGCATTTAAGCATGTCTCAACAAAATCTGTGAACAAAGTTGATTCCTCAACTGAAGAACGCCTGTTGTCGTTAATGAAAGTAGTAAAACTCTTAAAACAACACATTAAGCCTTCCGCTGAATGCTCTACTTCTCGTGAACCTAAGTCTGTTCTAGGTGAACCCAAGGGAGAATGGTTAGTCAAACCTTATTGTAATATCTATAAAAACTCTCATCACGTGACCTTAGACCATGATAGAAAAATGGCTGTTAAGAGAGCTCAGACACCTTCTAGGGAAAGACAATAGGGTTCTAAGAGACAACTTGGGAACTACAGACCTTATCCTCCCTGTAAAATATGTGGATTCACAGACCATCACTCAGATGAGTGTGGTGACTTCCCAGGTTGTGATATCTGTGGAAGTTTCACCCATGAGACAGCTAATTGTTCTTCCCATTGCCAAAAGTTCTACAGGAACTCAAGAGTTGCTAATCAGCAATTCAGGGAACCCACTGGAAAGTGGGTTCACCATAGGAACTAACTTGTTTCTATGTATCTGTGCAGATTCATCTTAAGGAATCGGTATGGTATCTAGACAGTGGCTGTTCTAGACACATGACAAGGATTCAACAATACCTGCATAGATACTCAAGGGAGTCAGGTCCTAAAGTGGTGTTTGGGGATAATTCTTCAGGCGACACAGAGGGATATGGCTCAGTGAACTGCAATGGGATAACTTTTTCATGGATTGCATATGTGAATGGTCTTAAACACAATCTCATTAGCATTAGCCAATTGTGTGATGCTGACTACAAGGTTTTGTTTACTAAAACTCAGGGAACCATATTCAACAAGAACATTGATGTAGTGCTTATTGAACCAAGAAGGAGAGATGTTTATGTCATCAACATGGCTGTTTGCTCTGAAGACAGCTCCAATTGTTTTCTAGCTAAAGCCTCTGAAAGTGTCAATTGGTTGTGGCACAAAAGACTGTCTCATCTAAACTTCAAGAACATCAACAAGATAGCCACACAAAACTTGGTTGCTGGTCTACCTTCAGTGATGTTTTCTAAAGACAAGACTTGTTCTGCTTGTGTCCAGGGAAAGCATCACAGGTCTTCTTTCAAGACCAGGTAATCATTTTCTATTGACAAGTGCTTACATCTCCTTCACATGGATTTGTTTGGGCCTGTCAAACCTCAGACCATTAATCACAACAAATACACCTTGGTCATAGTTGATGAGTTTTCAAGACATACATGGGTTTTCTTCCTTAGAAGGAAAAGTGATGCAGTTGATACCATCATTTCCTTCATCAGACAGGTTGAAAATTTGAATGATGTTAGAGTCAAAGCTCTAAGAAGTGATAATGGTACTGAATTAAAGAATCTTCAACTTGAATCTTTTTGTCATGAAAAGGGAATATCATAAAACTTCTCTTCAGCTGGCACCCCGGAACAAAATGGTGTGGCTGAATGAAGAAACAGGAATTTGATTGAAGCAGCCAGACCTATGTTAAATGGTGCAGCTTTACCAAAGCAATTTTGGGGAGAAGCTGTTCACACTGCCTGCTATACCCCAAATAGATCAATCATTGTCAAAAGACATGGTAAAACTTCCTATGAAGTTTTAAGAAACAGAGCTCCAGATGTCAGCTATTTTCATGTTTTTGGATGCCTTGTGTTCATTTATAACTACAGGGAAAAACTTGGAAAATTTGATGAAAAAGATGATGATGGTTTCTTCTTGGGATACTCTCCAACAGCCAAAGCCTAAGAGTATTCAACATCAGAAGACAAGAAGTAGAAGAAACCTTTCATGTCAGATTCAATGAAGATGATGATGTCATACAGAGAACTGGAACAGAGGGTGATGAAATTGATTTAAATGAAAATGTGTCATTCTCAAGTGATGAATTCTCATAACCAAGACCTGCCTGTCATCGCCATCATCACTCCAACACTCTCACTCCTTATGTTCCTTCTTTTGACCCTCTGTCTACACACAACATTGGAGTTCCTACCTCTCAGGAACTTGATGAAGAAGAACCACAGCCTTCTTGTAGTCCTTCTTCCTCAACTGCTATTGATGACTCACCAATTCTTCAAACCCCTGAAGAATCTCCTGCTGATAATGAACTTGTACCCCTTGATATGACTGAAGTAGACATAGACACTAAAGTCATGTTTAAAGAAAGCCCACCTAGTCAGCAGGATGAAACTCAAATAGTACCAGATATACCCACAATTGTCCCTGTCCATGATTCCCCAGCTCCTCAAACCAAGTGGTCAAGAGATCAACACATTCTTCTTGTCAACATCATTGGGGAACCTAATGTAGGGGTTACTACTAGACAACAAATTCATGACTCGGAGTCTGCCTCATCCAACGAATGTCTCTTTGCTGAATTTCTCTCTCAAGTTGAACCTAAGAGAGTAGCTGAGGCTCTTGTAGAAGATGGGTGGGTAGCTGCTATGCAAGAAGAAATCAATCAGTTCAAAAGGAACAAGGTATGGACACTAGTGCCAGCTCCACCTGGTAAGAACATCACATGCACTAGATGGATCTATAGAAATAAGATGGTTGAAATTGGAAACATTATCAGAAACACGGCCAGGCTGGTGGCACAGGGGTATACACAGACTGAGGGAATTGATTGTTATGAAACATTTTCTCCTGTGGCAAGACTTGAAGCCATCAGAATCTTCCTTGCTTATGCTACTTATATGAACTTCACTGTGTATCAGATGGATGTTAAGAGTGCCTTCCTCAATGGAGATTTGGCTGAGGAAGTATATGTTGAACAACCTAAAGGATTCGAGAACAGCGAGTTTCCCAATCATGTGTACAAATTATACAAAGCCATGTATGGGCTGAAACAAGCTCCAAGAGCATGGTATGAAACTCTTTCTAATTTCTCAACTGAAAACAAATTTGTTAGGGTTTCTATTGATAAAACACTATTTACCTTCAAGGATAAGAGTGATTTCATCATTGTGTAGATTTATGTGGATGATATCATCTCTGGGTCAAAAAATGTTAATCTTAGTAAACGTTTTGCTAAATTAATGACCAAGAAATATGAGATGAGTATGATGGGTGAATTAACTTACTTTTTGGGTTTTCAAATTAAACAATGTCCTAAGGGAATTTCAATTTGTCAAGAAAAGTATATTAAAGATTTACTTAAAAAATATGACTTAGCTGATTGTGCATCAGTGAAATGCCCCATGCTTCCACCCAACAACTTGGGTCCTGATGAGTCAGGGGTCTCTGTTAATGAGACATTATACATAGGCATGATTGAGTCACTCATGTATTTAACAGCTAGTCGTCCTGATATCCAATTCTCCACATGTCTCTGTGCAAGGTACCAATCTAACCCAAAAGAATCCCATCTAGTGGTTGTTAAGAAAATTTTCAGGTATCTCAAAGGAACACCCTCCCTAGGTCTATGGTATCCCAAGGAATCAGGATTTGATCTCAAGGCCTATTCAGATTCAGACTATGCTGGATGCTGTTTTGACAGGAAAAGCACCTCAGGTAGCTGTCAAATCCTAGGAGGAAAATTGGTTGGATGGAGTGCTAAGAAGCAAAACTCTGTGGCCATGTCATCAGCTGAAGCAGAATATGTCGCTGCTACCAGCTGTTGTGCTCAGGTGCTCTGGATGAAAAGTCAATTGGCTGACTATGAGATCTTATATGATAAAGTGCCAATCTTTTGTGACAACACCAGCGCCATTGCCATCTCCAACAACCCTGTTCTTCACACTCGTACCAAACACATTGATATCAGGTATCATTTTATCAGGGATCACATAATGAAGGGAGATATTGAGTTGCACTTTGTTCCCATAGAGCTGCAACTAGCTGATATTTTCACAAAGCCTTTGGTTGAACCTTCGTTCAACAAGATAGTTGCTGAGCAAGGGATGCTCAATATCTCAAAGCCTGTGGCTTGATAATAAATGTGTTCATTAAATGTCTGATTCAATATTAAATGTTTTTCACATGTAACTAGGTAGTTACTTTCCAAGTAAATGCTAAAAAACATTCTGATAACTCGATTTTACTCTGGTTAAAAAGATTTGTTCGTTCTAGTGTTCTAATCGAATTGATCTAGGTTCTCTATGTGACTCAGTTTTATTTTGGTGAAAACAAATATTTTTGGTTGTTTTTAAATTTAAATGTGCAAAGACTTAAAAGTAAATGTCGTTGAAAGTAAAGTGGCGTTAAAATAAAGTGCGAGGAAAATAAATCTAAGTCTATTTAAAAAGTAAATGTGCTATGCAATATTTAAAAACGTGACGGAAAGTAAATTAATTTAAATGACTAAAAATTAAAGCGTGACGGAAATTAAAGTTAGACAAGTATTAAAAACATAAACTAAGAATTAAACAAGATAAAACGTAAAACCACCCCAATCGGAATATATTCCGATCAGCCTTACCCTGACCTGATCGGAATGTTGCGTCGGAATACCAATCGGAATTGCTGTCACTAGTCCCAATCGGAATACCACAAACTTTCCTCAGATCGGAATAATGAAACCTACCTTGATCGGAATGTTGGAGTGGACTTGGTCGGAATGCCGATCGGAACCCACGATCGGAATAGTTGTCACCTATTGATCGGAATAATCCAATAAACACCTCAATCGGAATATAGTATAGAACACCGATCGGAATACTTGTCACTAGCACACAATCGGAATACCCAACTAATCCTGATCGGAATACCAAGAAACACCCCCAATCGGAATGTAAAACCCTTTTCAGATTTGAACCAATCGGAATACGGGGAAATGTACCAAAAATAAGCTTAACAATTAAGCTAAAATCCTAAATAAGCTCTAGACGAAATCCAAAGGTAAACCGTGTAAAAATAAGCTATAAAACTGAAAGTTAGAAACTTTTAAGACACGAAAAAGATCAACTTTAAGAAAAACAACTTCTTATATAAAAATAACTTTTGTAAAAACTATATAAACTTGAAAATAAATCAAATAAGCTATGAAAACAAGAGATTTAAAACAATCAAAAGCATAAAAATGAAATCTTTAAACAAGTTAACAAGATTAAAACGTGTGAATCAAAGAAAGGTAGAAGAAGATTAACAAGATAAAGTAAAGGTGCAAGTAATTAAAAGAAACACTTACTTGAAATTAAAGGTAATTAAAGGTGCAAAACATGTATTTAAATGTGCAAGTAATTAAAGGTGCATAAATGAAAGTGGAAGAATGGTTTGTCAAGCCACCAACAAAAACGAAAAATTAACAATCCTAATTTATATATAGGGGAGGATTAGGAAGCTTCCTCCCCTCCTTCATTTCTTGTTAATTGCGGGATTAAGTCCCTCCTTCATTTAATCTTCATTAATTGCGTCATTAGTCCTTTTCTTCTAATCTTTCTTTTAAATTTGGACTTTAAGGACTTGTGGCTCGGGATATCTTTTGAACTCGTCTTTAATTTCTTCAATAAAATAGACTTGAGTTTCTCGGCTTTTGATAAACTTCCGTCTTTTGACTTTTTCTTCGATAAATCTTCAGAATTGGTCTTGGACTTCCGTTCTCTTTCCACTTTTGACTTCTCGACTCCGTCTTTCATCTTTTTATTCAATAAAAGCCGTGAATGCCCGTGAATTCCCGTGTTTTCTCCACTTTTCACAATTTCGTCCTAAATTACAACAAAAATACAAACCGCGCATAATTCCGACAAAAGACATAAAATACACGTTTTGGTCCGGTTATTATTGTAATTAAGTGGTAGAAAAGATGGGTGTTTTCACACCTATCACATTCTCAATATTTAATCATTTATTTTCCGAATAACGAGGAGACAAATAGTTTTTGAAAGGTCAAGGGACCCACATGTGCAGTCATTTTCCCACTTTGCATTAAATGCGGTTGAATAACTGTTTTCACATTTGAATATGTATATTGTCTCACGTCTCTCCTCACCTACCACTATTCTCATTTCACAAATATCACTCTCTCTCTAAGATTTCTCTCTCTAAACCCATCCTCCATTTTCGCTCTTCTTCAACCTTGAATCCATGGCATACCCAGTTCCCAAGGCAGCAAACGTCAACTTTGAACTTAACGAAAGCATTCTTGCATCGAACAACTCCATTAGACGGCTCAAGGCTCCAAATAAATCCTACTCAGATCTGGTAAACTTCATGAAAAATTGTGATGCAAGTGAAGCATTCACAAAATCCACAACCACCTTCTACCAAGAATACCTTAGGGAATTCTGGTACTCTGCTGAAGTCGTTGATGACACCATTACCTTTAGCCTCTCATGCAACGAACACCCCTTTTCCTTCTCTCTAAAAGACTTTTCTAGTGTGGCTGGGTTAAGACATGGAGATGAATGCCTGAAGGTGATTGACAAAAAGGCTGTTAAGGACGCCCTTGCCACACTTAAACCCTCTCATGATGTAAACCCTGCTCTTACGCCCGCTAAGGTTCTCTCCAAGTCTCATTTGAAGATCAATTATTTTTCCCCTATGTGGCGTGTCCTCTTCACCCACATAGTCAAATCCCTAGGAGGAATGCAGGGATCCCAAGATCAAATGTCCTTCTACCACCAATCTATTGCGTATGGGTTGATCTGGGGAACAGATGTTGATGTAGGAAGTATTCTTTTCTCCAACCTAGTAGAACAACTGAAGAGACATAACCAGGTCAGGGAGAAGAACATATGCTACGTTCGCTTTTATCTCAGATCTTCGAAAGCCTGTTGGGTGACAGCTATCACAACTCTGCACTCACTTCTCTGAAGCCCTATCTCATCACTGGTGCCATTTACAAGGAAATTGGAGCTGAAGATGTCCCTGTCACCTCTCACACGATGAACATAGCAAACAAACAACCATCTGCTGAGAAGTCCTTGCTCCCTTCCTCTGAGAAGGTGAATACCTCTGGTGTGTTTGGCAAGTCTACGTCTTTGACCTCTGGGCAGCACACCACGACGTCCAAGGAAACAACTGGCCAACAGCCAAAGAAGAAGAAAAACCCATCTTCTTCCCACACCAAAACTGTTGCAAAGGCCAGGGGAAAGAAGAATGTGAACCTCGAAATCTCCTCTGTTCCAGAGACTCCTGTAGAATCAGAGACTTCAGCTGACCAACAACAAGGGTCTAGTGTCTCGATGTCAGCCAAGACAACAGGGAACCAGCCGAATTCTGCTATATCGCACAGGTAATCAGTGTAAATTTTTAGAGGTCCACAAGCAGCCACTCTCAAATGTCTGTAGGTGAGAGTGGTGAAGTTAGGGTAATCCTCGACCCATAGAAGTCAGTATATGCACTTAGAACTCTTTAATACTTCTGTACATCCTGTCTATGCACCAGGGAATGATTCATTTGTGTTTATAAAGCACCCCGATGACCCTGCACCCTCTAGACAATATTCAGGCAAACAACAACCTGAATACATATATGTCTCGACCTTGACCAGATGTACCTCATACAGCCTCTTCGTATCCTAAGAAAAAGAATCCCAAAAGTTTTACTTTTAGGGGAGATGACTAATCATCCTCAGCTCTTCTAGGGACAGCATAATAAGACGATCTTAACCCATATCTTTTTCACCTTAGAAGAATCCCAAAGGATTTATCCTTTTCAGGGGGAGCTGAATCATCACCCTCAGCTTTCCTAGGGACAGCGTTACAGGCGATCATCAGCCACATATGTTTCATCCTTAAAAGAGTCCCAAAGGTTTCTTAACCTTTTGGGGGGGCTGAATAATCACCCTCAGCCTTCCTAGGGGCAGCGAATGGCGATCCTTAACAACATATGTTTCACAATCAAAAGAGTCCCAAAGGTTTGAACCTTTTGGGGGGGTTGAATAATCACACACAGATTTCCTAGGGGAAACGAATGGCGATCATTAACCTTATACTTTTCACCCTTAAAAGAATCCCAAGGATTTATCCTTTTGAGTGGCTGAGTAATCACCCTCAGCCTCTCTGGGACAGCGAAATGGCGACCATTCCCCTTCCTTATTTCCCTGTTACTAATCTGAAACAATTTATAGGCTGATATTGTACAACCAAATACAGAATCCCTGGAGCAACCAGGAAAAGAAGTTGATACAATCATTCAGGATCAACCAAATGAAGAGGAGCCCCTGCTTGATATTGAAGATGAAGTGCTCTCATTAGTTGATGATTTCTCTGAACCTGAATCGATGCCTGAGGACGAGATACTCCATGAGGGGATGTTTGAGAATGAGGAAGATGAAGAAGAAGATGACCAAAAATCTCTGTCTCCTCCGAAGGAAATAGTTGTGTTTTAACCAGCTGTTGATAGCACTCCTTCTCCCAAAGAAGCAGTAGCAACTCCCACTTCTGCTACCTCAGCCACTACAGTCTTCCAAAGACCTGCTTATGATCAGACAGCTGAGTTCCTTATGTTTGATCATCCTGCCCAAACCAACTTTGATATTTTGCCAAGGGAGGATGATTATACAAAACAAAGCCTGAACATCTACAATCTTCAACCTGTACATCATCAATCCGATATGGAGCGCCTGTCAAGAAAGATGGATGTTATCAAATCTAAGATGCATAATTTCACTGTCACCTTTCGAGGGATCATCAATCAGGCGGTTAGGGATGCAGTCACTGAACCCATCAAGGATGGTGCAAGAAAAGGAGTGTCCCAAGGACATAGTCATTTGTCCACAAGAATCAAGGATGCCATTGTCACAGAGGTCCCTGCTCTTTTTAATGCTCATGAGTTAACAATGCATTGAGAGTTTGAAGCTGTTCGTAGCAGGCAATATCGTCACACAAAATTTGTCATTGATCGTGTTCATCGCAACACAAATGGAAAATGCAGCCTCCTGTTGAAGATTTCCAGAGCTTCAAGGACCAGGAAACGTGATATGGCTGCCTATGTTGAACATATTGCAAGGCACTTTCAGGCACGTTCATCCAAACGTCTGAAGAGACAGGCTGAACGTGAGGGGGAGAAGGAAAAGGTACTTAACCTTGAATCTGCCAAATAGGGCTCAACCTATGCTGATAACACTATTTCTTCACATGTCCCCCTCCAAGTCATCACACCAGTGATCATAATCGATGATGAGGGTGAAAGTAAGGGGGAGCAACAGAATAATGATGGAGTTGTGATATGAACAAAAACTCATATCAATTAATCAACAAATCACCCTAAAACACAAGGAAAATACCTAACTTTTGTGCTATAAAGCAGAATTATGTGGTATGTTTTGTGTTTGTGTATAAATATGTAAGAAGGATACATTTTCAAGCAAACAAGAAGAAATCAAGCTTATTTGGATGAAAAAGACAAAGAAGGATCAAAGATGACAAGACTTTGAAGATAAGGGACCTATCTTGACAACACTCCAAAGTTGAAGGACTCAAAGTGTAAATTTGCTAAAGTCAAGATAAAAGTCAAACATGGTCAACTCTTCAGTCAACTAAGTCAAAGGGTCAAACTTAATAAGAATGCAAGTGGAAGGACCAATTATGCCAAAGTAATGAAGTGCTAAGCTTTAATTTTGAATCTGCCAAAGTACAAGGGCTAAAGTTGCCATTTTTCAAAGTGAAATAAGGACTTAATCCGTGTGAATGGTTGAGAACCAATGAGAATGCAAGGATGTGTAGACACGGATTGCCAGCTATTGTGGACACATCACCAGCTCATTAAAGCGCCGCAAAGCAACAGTACACCCCACTTACTTAATTTCTAACCAATCAGAGAGCGCCAGCCAATAATCAATATATCCAAAAATGTATTATGATCCATGTGATTAAATTCCACCCAACCAAATACTGCCACGTATCACCTTCTTTCCCAAATGAACCCATGAACGATTTTAAGTTCTACTGCATCTCATGAGAAACTTCAAACATGAAAAGTGTGTATATTTGAAAGACGAATTCATCCCACATGCTCAATTAACCTGGAAATCATTCAAGAAGAAAATCCCAATTCCAAATTCATAACGGCTAGTAGCAATTGGCAGATTGAGGACACTTGGCAGCAATCAATTGGATGGGACACGTCATCAGCTTCAACTACTTCTCATAATTTTTCTATAAATAGGGAATGTTACCCTCATTTGTCATTGTAGCTTAAGTGTGAAATTTTTACACACTTACTTTTTCTCTCTCTCAATCTTAGCTTGTAGTTGTTAGCATAACGACCTCAAGAGTCTGACAAGCTCTTGAGTTAGTTATAGTAGTTGTAACTACCTTACATGAATTTGTAACAAACTTTCACCTTGAATCAATAAAATTTCCTTCTTTTTCCTTAAATCTCCTATTCATTACTTGCATATTGTTACTCCAGTGTTGATATGAGCTACTTGTGATCACCATTGATCATAATTAGTTCTTGTTGAAGACTTTTTGCTGCTTACACTTGTTTTGTTCATCCAATAGTTGCTTTAGTTTATTTTGAAGAAAAATTGTACAAAAATGGTGATGATGATGATTGTAGCAGTTGATTAGTGGTTAATAGTGTTAAGGTGGTGGTTTAACACTATCTAGGAGGCTCAGCGCCTACCTACCCCATCAGTGGAGGCTTATGCTTAAAGGTTCTATAACTTCTGATTTTGGTTCCTCTAAACAGCAAATGCATGTTCAATTCTAGCTTAATCCTACTTGCTGATATGATCAAATGTGTTTAGCTTGTTTTTGAACTGATTTTTATGTTTGGATAGCTTATTGTTAGTTAGATACTTGTCTACTAGCTTAATCTTGTTACTGATTTCATTATATCAGTTATTTTAGCTTGCTTAATGCATTTTGAGTCTTAGCCTGTTTTACTGCATGTTATTGGTTCCATTTCACTTCATTTTGGTTATTAAGTTTAGCTAGATATCAGATTTACATCAGTTCAACCAATTGCTCAAATTTCTTTCACAAAAAGTTGTTCAAGTTTAGAAACTAGTGTTTGGCTAAGCTGTCAAATTGGAGTTCAAGTTTTGTTAAGTGGTTAGTTTTGTGCATTTACATTCCTTCAGTCATAGTAAACAGGTTTTGGTAGTTTTAAAGTCAAATAGCAAGTCAAAAAAGCAATTGGCTATTAAAAAGTATGGGTCAGTTTTAGCTTTAAAAAGTTCATAAAAAGTAGCTGATTTCAATTGCTTGCCATTTACTCATTTCTTGATGAAATTTCTTCAAACCAGCTCACACTTGTCTTTTAACATCTGAATATTAAGTGCTTAAAAGGAAATAATACAGTTTAATATTTCAAGTGAGAAATAAGCATTTCCATAAGCTGTTAAGCAAATGAGAGTTTTTGTAACAAAAGTCCAATCTGATTTCTCATTCCAGTAATTACACTTCATAAACCTTCCCATTTTATTTCATATTCATGTTTAGATAGTGTTCTTGAGTAGATCGGGAAGTTTTCAAATTTTTCAAGAATTTTGTCAACTTTGGTCAAATAAGCTAGTTTTAGCTTATTTTCATTTTCCCGATTCATTACTTGATCATTTTTCGTTTTAAAAGACATTCCAGACACTCAATGGACTGATAAACAAGATTCAGCTTAAAAATCAGTTTGTGCAAGTTTGGCTTATTAGATACTTATTTGTGGCTTATCAATATTGGCTTATTTGAGTTTTACTTAATGTCAAGCTTATTCCTTTTACAAGCCTAGGTAAATTTGAGTTTTAAGCAGTATGAAATTGGTTTGAGCTTATTTGGTTCGTTGTAGATCTTAAACGAGCTTATACATTCAACTAGCCCGTTTTTGTTAAAATTCTCACTTTAATTGCACTTTAGTCCTCAAGGTTTGTAACTGTTTGAATAGTTGGCTAATATTCCAAGTATTTAGGGTTTTCATTGTTTTAGTCCTTAATTTTCCTAAACTTGTCAAATTCAGTTAGTTAGTTTTATAATTAGTTACAATTTAGTTAGTAGTTTGTTAAAGTATGCATAGTTAGTCCTCATAGTTTCTGATTTTACATTTCAAGCATCATACATTCAAGCATTTAAATTTTTAGCACTTTAATTCCATAGATTTACATTTTTGTCCTTAATTGAATAAAATTTGGTATTTGCTAATTGTTTTACGGATACGTAGTTAATATTTTGCACATTTTACTTGATTGCTCAATTAGACATAGAAAATCCAAATAACCCTATCAACTAAAAACGATTATAAACCCGATTTTGTTAGGACTTTCAATTGGTTAAGAATCGAGAAAACGAACTTCAATATACAATTTCAAATGGCGCCGCTGCCGGTTCTTTGAATTTACGAGAGACTATCGATTGACGGTTTTGATTGGCTTTTGGGATCCGTTCACCTAGTGAACATTATTTTTACGTATCATAAATAAAAAAGAATAAAAAAATCAAAAATATAAAAATATAAAAACTAAAAAATAACAAAAACAATTCTTTTCCTAAAGATTGACCAAACAAATTAAAAAATCCAAAAAGCAACCTTTTTCCTTAGAGATTACACCAAAAAATATATATTATTGGATTCCCTCGGTTTTTATGTACATATAGTATTTTCTCTAAAAACCCCATAAATAAAAAAATATTTTCTATATATTATTATAAGTAAATACGTATACGTAGAAGAACAACCAATACACCTATTCTCCATAAGTATTGCAAAGGCAATACACTGTGTTGAGTGGCGTTCCGGTCCTTGACACGTGTATCGATCAAACTCAATAAAGCAAGAATAGATAAATACTTCCAATAAGCAATAATTTGAAGAATACAAACTACAAAGTGAATAGAAAGGCGATGTGCTATAAAATGCCATCTAAGGGTCAATAGGAACTTAAGTGTTTCGCGCCACCTAACCCCCCGTTCACTAGTGAGTATTCTAAGAAGGAAGGCTTCATTGGGGGTCTTGCACCCAAGTAGTACATACGTATATTATACTTTCTTATGGATATTTCATATTGAAACTCGAAGAGGGTAATCCTTTTCTCTTCAAAGTCGCACGAGAGCTTCTCTCTCATTCCTCGTATTGAGTTGCATGCTCACTCGCGGGCGTGCACAAATACGGATTGGTGTAAAACCCCTTCCTTCGAAAAGGAAGAAAAAGAGAAAGAGTAGGTACACCTCGGTCCATCAAGCCGATCCCGAGAATCGTGCTTTGATCCATCCACAACAAGAAGCCATGGCCGGAGTTGATACTCGACCTTTGATGGAGCACTTGCAATCTAATTTGCAAGGATATGCCAATGCTATTAAGATACCCGATATTCCCGCAAACACATTTGAGCTAAAAACATCCATGATTAACTTGGTTTCAAATACACCATTTTATGGGAACAAGAATGATAATCCACATGATCACCTTAAGAATTTTCTTGCTTTTTGCGACACCATTAAGTACAATGGAGTTCCCCATGATGCCATTAAGTTGATATTAGTGCAATTTTCACTAGAGGGTCCGGCTAAGCATTGGTTAGATACACAACCACCCGAGAGCAATACCACATGGGATGGTTTCACTAAGAAGTTTTTTAACAAGTTCTTTCCCCCATATAAGACCACGGCTTTGAGGATCTTAATTATAGGCTTTCAACAAAAACCTAGTCAAACATTTAGTGATGCTTGGGAGGAGTATAGAGAGTTATTGAGGAGATTCCCTAACCATGGATTGGATGAAGTTAACCAAATCAATACTTTCTACAATGGCCTTAAACCTCATCACCAAGACTCACTCAATGCTTCCGCGGGAGGAAATATTCTTCTTAAATCCATTCAAGAGGCTGGGGATATTATTGAGACCAAAGCAATGGTGCAAACTAACACACAATTTGATGAAAGGGTACATGTCATTCATGAAGGAGGTTCTAAACCATTAGAGACTCAACTCATTTCATGCATTCAAGAATTGACTCAAGCTCAAAAGGAAAGTCAAACAATCATGCAAAACACTCAAAAGATGCAACAAACCATGATGAATGACTTTATGAAACTTTTATTGAACAATTCCACAAATGATGTGCATGCTATTACTCTTTCATGTGAGACTTGTGGAGGTCCCCATTCTTATCAACAATGTGATAAGGTGCAAGGTTATCAAGGGGAGTGTTATGATTATCAAGAGGAAAATCATGAACATTTCAAGCCAAACAACCTTTCTTACAAGTCTCAAAATTACCTTGCACCACCGGGATTCCCACCCCAACCACCCACCCAACCTCAACCAAATCCTCCTCAATTGTTACAAAGGAGTCAAGGTCCAAGACCACAATACCAAGGGAACAACTATAAAGCACCCAACACCTTTCACAATCAAGGAAATAACTTTTATCCACCAAATCAAGGATTTAATGCACCACCTCCACCCTATCCAAACCAAGGTTTTTATCAAGGGAATGTGCAACCTAACCCCATGGATTTGATTCTTCAAAAGCTTACTTAATATGAGAGACAAATGAAAGAGGCTCAAGAGGAAAAGAACAAGAAATTTTTCTCTTCTTCACAACCAAATTATGTACAATCAAAGACCACAAAGAGCTTTACCATCTAACACACAAACAAACCCAAGGGCAAATGTCAATGATATTACAACAAGAAGTGGAAAAAAAAGGATCCTTCACCTCCCACACCTCCTATTGTTAAACCCACTTTTATTCCTACATGTGATAAGCCTTCTACATCTACTTCACCACCTCCAAATCCTCCTACTCCATCAACCACAACTTCTCAACCTATTCCCACTTCTCTTTTACCTTCCACAACTCCCAATGAAGAAGCTAACAAAGACAAATCTTCCACTACAACACCTACACCTAAACCAAATCCTCCTTACCCTTCAAGATTGAAAAAGAACAAGTTAAAGAACAAGGATGATATACAAGTCTCAAATTTCTTAAGGATGTTCAAGCAACTCAACATAAACATCTCCTTTGCGGAAGCTCTTGCTTACATGTCAAAATTTGCTAAGATGTTCAAGGATTTACTCTCCAACAAGGAAAAATTGGTTGATTTGCCCAACACATCCCTTAATGAAAATTTTTCCGCCGTGTTACTTAAAACCTTGCCAACTAAACTTGGAGATCCGGGGCGCTTTTTGATACCTTATAATTTTCCCGGGGGTGGAAAATTGCATGGCTTTGGCGGATCTAGGGCAAGCATAAACCTCATGCCTTTATCGGTTTGGGAAAAACTCTCTTTTCCCGAGCTCACTCCCACTAGGATGACACTTGAGTTAGCCAACCGTACTATAGCATACCCCGTAGGTATCGCGGAGGATGTGTTTGTAGGTGTGGATAAGTTTACCTTTCCATCCGACTTTGTAGTGGTTGATTATGACATAGACCCTATAGTTCCTTTGATTGTTGGTAGACCGTTTTTGAGAACGGGTCGTACTTTAATAGATGTGGCGGATGGAGAACTAATTATGAGAGTTGAGGATGAGAAAGTGGTGTTTAAGCTAGGGAAAGTTTGTGATAGGAAAGAGATTACGGAGTCTAAACCTTGTGAGACCATTAACATAGTTGATGTGCTAGATGAGGTGTGTGATGAGCATTTTCATGACGCTTGTAAGAGTAATAGTGAGGATATGCCCCATGTTGAAACCGTGGCCTCAATTGCTCCCTCCTTAACACCTTTTGGAGAGAGTGATTTCCTCTTGGAGGAATTTGAGTCCAACTTTCTTGGTAATGATGATTCTCGCATCAATTGGGAAAAAGATATTCTCACTATCCAAAAGTTGCTCAATGAGGACCCCATTCCTTCACCCATTCCACAAGAAGTAACCAATGATGATCCATCCATAGTTAAACCTTCCATAGAGAGTCCACCTCCACTTGAACTTAAGGACCTTCCATCCCACTTAGAGTATGCTTTCTCAGAGGGAAAAGACCAATTACCTATGATCATTGCTAAAGAGTTGAAAGAAGATGAGAAAGAGAAACTCATAAAAGTCCTTAAGAAACATAAGCAAGCCTTAGCATGGAAAATATCCGACATAATGGGAATTGATCCACATTTTCGTACCCACAAAATCCATATGGAGGATGATTACAAACCCGCCATTCAAAGCCAAAGAAGGGTTAACCCTAAAATCCATGAGGTCATTAAAAAGGAAGTTATCAAACTCCTTGATGCGGGCATGATTTACCCTATTTCCGACTCTCCATGGGTTAGCCCGGTTCATTGTGTTCCAAAAAAGGGTGGAATCACCGTAGTACCCAATGAGAACAATGAGCTTATTCCTACGAGACTTGTTACCGGTTGGAGAGTTTGTATTGATTATAGGAAGCTCAATGAGGCTAATAGGAAAGATCACTTCACATTACCTTTTATGGACCAAATGCTTGAACGCTTAGCGGGAAATGAGTACTATTGCTTTCTTGATGGATTTTCTGGCTATTTTCAAATACCCATTGACCCTAAGGATCAAGAAAAGACCACATTCACTTGTCCCTATGGTACATTTTCTTACAAGATAATGCCTTTTGGCTTGTGTAATGCACCGGGGACATTTCAAAGGTGTATGTTGGCAATTTTCCATGATATGATTGAGCAAACTATGGAGGTTTTCATGTATGACTTCTCCGTCTTTGGAGATTCATTTACCTCTTGTCTCACCAATTTAAAACGAATGATTAAGCGGTGTAAGGAAACCTGTTTAGTTCTTAATTGGGAGAAATGTCATTTTATGGTGAAAGAGGGAAATGTTTCGGGACACAAGATATCCAATAAGGGATCAGAAGTGGATCGAGCTAAAATTGATGTGATTGCTAAGCTTCCCCCACCCACTACGGTTAAAGGTGTAAGGATTTTCTTAGGTCATGCGGGGTTTTATAGACGCTTCATACAAGATTTTTCTAAGATAGCAAGACCGATAACCCACATCTTGGAAAAAGAGGCTCCTTTCATTTTCAACCAAGAGTGTTTGGATTCGTTTGAGACTCTTAAGGAGAAATTAACTAAGGCTCCTGTTTTGGTTTCTCCAAATTGGGAATTACCTTTTGAGCTTATGTGTGATGCTAGTGATTATGTAGTGGGGGCCGTGTTAGGACAAAGAGTGAATAAGCATTTTCAACCTATACACTATGCTAGTAAAACCATGACCGGTGCACAACTTCACTATACTACCACGGAAAAAGAGTTGCTTGCTATAGTTTATGCTTTTGAGAAATTTAGACCATACCTCGTGCTATCCAAAACCATAGTGTATACGGATCATTCCGCTCTCAAGTATCTCATGACAAAGCAAGATGCTAAGCCTAGGCTTTTGAGATGGGTTTTATTGCTTCAAGAGTTTAAGATAGAGATTCGAGATAAAAAAGGAGCCGAGAATTTAGCGGCGGATCACTTGAGTAGACTTGAGCATCCTTTTCAAGGAGATTTTCCTAATAAAGAAATCAATTAATCCTTTCCATTAGAGGAGCTCATGTCTATCTCTTCTGAAGAGGATGCCATCCCTTGGTTTGCGGATATTGCAAACTATCTTGTGGGGAATGTGCTTATAGAGGGTCTTACTTCCCAACAAAAGAAGAAATTTCTAAAGGAAGTGAAGTATTACTTTTGGGATGATCCTTACCTCTTTAGGCAATGTGCGGACCAAATCATTAGACGGTGTGTAGATGGGCACGAGGCATTTAAGATTTTAGAAGCTTGTCATAAGGGACCTACGGGTGGACATTTTGGGCCCAACTATACCGCCAAGAAAGTCTTTGATTCAGGTTACTATTGGCCTTCTATTTACAAAGATTCCCAAGAGATGGTCAAATTTTGTGATGAATGTCAAAGACAAGGAAAAATTACACAACGTGATGAGATGCCACAAAATTTCATTCAAGAGTGTGAGATTTTTGATGCATGGGGCATAGATTTTATGGGACCTTTTCCATCTTCCAAGGGAAATAAATATATACTCGTAGCGGTGGACTATGTGTCAAAATGGATTGAGGCCAAAGCCTTACCTACTAATGATGCTAGAGTTGTTGTGAAATTTTTAAAGCAATTGTTTGCTAGATTTGGTGTACCTCGGGCCATCATAAGTGATCGTGGTAGCACTTTTGTAATGATCAATTCACAAGATTTATGAAGAAATATGGAGTTAATCATAGACTTCCTATCGTGTATCACCCTCAAACCAATGGTCAAACCGAGGTCAAAAATCGTGGTTTAAATAGGATTTTGGAGAGAACAGTGGGAGAACATCGAGCTTCTTGGTCAGAAACTTGATGATGCTTTGTGGGATTTTAGGACGGCTTTTAAGACACCAATTGGTTGTACTCCTTATAGGCTTGTCTATGGAAAAGCATGCCACCTCCTATTCGAGTTAGAACACAAGGCTTCTTGGGCTCTCAAATGGGCTAACTTTGATTTAAACCAAGCTGGTTCACATAGAAAGGATCAACTTAATGAAATGGATGAAATGAGAGCCAATGCCTATGAGAACTCTTTTCTTTATAAGGAGAAGACTAAGAAATTGCATGATGCCAAAATCAAGAACCGTGAGTTTAAAGTTGGAGAGTCGGTTCTCCTCTTTAGCTTAAGGCTGAAACTTTTTGCGGGCAAGCTTAAGTCGAGATGGTCCGGTCCATTCACTATTGCTCAAGTATTTCCATATGGAACTATTGAGTTATCACAACCCGATGGTCCCAATTTTAAAGTGAATGGTCACCGTGTGAAGCACTATTTTGGGGAGGACATTTCCGTTGAAATGGTCCAAGAGATCCCCATTTTCCCCATGAATTAATTCATTGTGGGATGAGTCGAGCTAGAGACTCCTTATATCAAGCTTGAATAACTAGGTTTAGAAGTTTTTAGATCTAGAGTGTTGTAGGTTAGAAATAAGCATAGCAAATTGATGAGAAGTGTTGGGGAGACCTTCTTTTGTCTTCATGATGTTTGTAGGGTTGCTCACTCATCACGTGCTTTGGAACTTATGGAGGAGGCCCTTGTATCTGGTTCACTTCGTTACTATTGTGATCTTTCATAGACACCTTGTGCTTTAAAAATGAATTCACTATAGTTGATCTTTCCTTAACTTAGGTTAAGCAAAGTCTATTCATTGTCATAAGTGTGGGGGAAGTTTTATACTTCCATGCTCTTAAACATTGAGGACAATGTTTAGCTTAAGTGTAGGGGGTTCTTCTATCGAAGTGACCTTACTTAGAACTTGTCATTGACTTTCATGATAACTTGGAAAATTAATTTTTCAAACATTTTTCAAATTTTTGATCTACTTTGGCCACCAAAAATATGCATTCATAATTTTTACATCAATCATTTTTTATTTTCATAACACATTTGTATTATATATATTCTTATTTTATTTTTCATTAAAAATATATAAAAAGGAAAAAATATAATAAGGGCATGGTTTAACAAATTTAGACTTCTTTGACATATTAGGCCCGCCATGGATACTTTGACTCAACCCGAGTTTGCTTATCTAAACTTACTCTAGCTAGTATCATTAACCATGTAGTCCTTCATTGGTCTATTAGGCTAAGCATCCACTAATGTCATTTTTTGAGATTTTAAATTTGTGGAGAATGGGAAATGATAGAGTTGAAGCAAGTATAAAAGAGCTAGATAAACTTCATGAAAATTACTTGTGGCTAAACCCTTCTCTTTCTTTGCTCTAATTTCTTCGCATGTATATATGTTAATAAATAATCAAGAACGGTTTTAATCGGTTTGTAGTCTCTTATGCATTTTTGTCTAATCATTCATGGTTGGTATAAGTACGTCTTAAAATTCTAAGTTAGAACGTTTTACGTGTACTAGACTTATGTCATGCTTAATATTTAGCGGGTGTTTTTCCTTTTATTCTTTTCAATTTTCTTTGTGATAAATAAAGAAAAATAAGAGCGGCTTAAAAAAAATGAGTGGCTAGAAAAAAAAAGAAAAGAAAAAAAAATTATTATACAAGACTACCAAGAGGGGCAGTGAAGTGTTAAGTATAGTAACTATTAGATTCCAATATTACCTTGACGGGTTGTGGGGATTTAATAGTTTCTCCAATCCAATATTACCCTGACGGGTTGCGGGATTGAAGATCCAAAGTCTCAAAAAGGCGAAGGATGTAAATTATTGCGTGAGGTTTATTTTTCTTTCCTTAGCGAGTGTGTAGCTACTTATTAATGCATGACATGAGGATTTTACACATAAGGCGAATGACTTATTACTCTTGAAGCGGACTTATATTAATTGTGAGCGGTTTTTCAAGTAATAGATGAGAGGATTACTTAGGATTAAAATTGTTCTTCCTTAATTTTGGATTTTACATTTTTTATATTTCACGCTTCAAATAATGACAAATTTGCCTTCAAGCAATTTGCTCAAATAATAACCGGTTCCACATTTAATTGTCATGAATAAGTTGATGAACCTTTTTACATGTGAATGCAATGATCCCATTAAGCTTGGTATGGGGAAAGTGAAACTTGAGGGTGATAAGTGTCCATAGTACCAAAGCCCTAATTTAAGTCATTGACTTTTTTATGAGTTTTTACATCAAATCCATTTCAAGAAAAATCCAAAATGATATAAATAGAATTGTTTCTTTTGCATTGCATTATTCAAAATCAAAATCATGCATCATGTAGAGTAGCATAGTGTAATAGCATTCCATATTGGCCAAGGTGGGTTTATTATGAGGAAAATGTAAATTTGTGCTTTAAAATATAGCATTGCATGAGGTCATGGCAATGTTCAAGTGTAGGGGATTTGATATGAGAAAAAACTCATATCAATTAATCAACAATCACCCTAAAACACAAGGAAAATACCTAACTTTTGTGCTATAAAGCGGAATTATGTGGTATGTTTTGTGTTTGTGTATAAATAGGTAAGAAGGATACATTTTCAAGAAAACAAGAAGAAATCAAGCTTATTTGGATGAAAAAGACAAAGAAGGATCAAAGATGACAAGACTTTGAAGATAAGGGACCTATCTTTACAACAATCCAAAGTTGAAGGACTCAAAGTGTAAATTTGCTAAAGTCAAGATAAAAGTCAAACATGGTCAACTCTTCAGGCAACTAAGTTAAAGGGTCAAACTTAACAAGAATGCAAGTGGAAGGACCAATTATGCCAAAGGAATGAAGTGCTAAGCTTTAATTTTGAATCTGCCAAAGTACAAGGGCTAAAGTTGCCATTTTTCAAAGTGAAATAAGGACTTAATCCGTGTGAATGGTTGAGAACCAATGAGAATGCAAGGATGTGTAGACATGGATTGCCAGCTATTGTGGACACATCACCAGCTCATTAAAGCGCCACAAAGCAACAATACACCCCACTTACTTAATTTCTAACCAATCAGAGAACGCCAGCCAATAATCAATATATCCGAAAATGGATTATGATCCGTGTGATTAAATTTCACCCAACCAAATACTGCCACGTATCACCTTCTTCCCCAAATGAACCCATGAACGATTTTAAGTTCTACTGTATCTCATGAGAAACTTCAAACATGAAAAGTGTGTATTTTTGAAAGACGAATTCATCCCACATGCTCAATTAACCTTGAAATCATTCAAGAAGAAAATCCTAATTCCAAATTCATAACGGCTAGTAGCAATTGACAGATTGAGGACACTTGGCAGCAATCAATTGGATAGGACACGTCATCAGCTTCAACTACTTCTCATAATTTGTCTATAAATAGGGAATGTTACCCTCATTTGTCATTGTATCTTAAGTGTGAAATTTTCACACACTTACTTTTTCTCTCTCTCAATCTTAGCTTGTAGTTCTTAGCATAACGATCTCAAGAGTCTGACAAGCTCTTGAGTTAGTTATAGTAGTTGTAACTACCTTACCTGAATTTGTAAAAAACTTTCACCTTCAACCAATAAAATTTCCTTCTTTTTCTTAAATCTCATATTCATTCCTTGCATATTGTTACTCCAGTGTTGATATGAGCTACTTGTGATCACCATTGATCATAATTAGTTCTTGTTGAAGACTTGTTGCTGCTTACACTTGTTCTGTTCATCCAGTAGCTGTTTTAGTTGATTTTGAAGCAGAATTGTACAAAAATGGTGATGATGATGATTGTAGCAGTTGATTAGTGGTTAATAGTGTTAAGGTGGTGGTTTAACACTATCTAGGAGGCTCAGCGCCTAACTACTCCATCAGTGGAGGCTTATGCTTAAAGGTTCTATAACTTCTGATTTTGGTTCCTCTAAACAACGAATGCATGTTAAATTCTAGCTTAATCCTACTTGCTGATATGATCAAATGTGTTTAGCTTGTTTTTTAACCGATTTTGATGTTTGGATAGCTTATTGTTAGTTAGATACTTGTCTAATAGCTTAATCTTGTTACTGAATTCATTATATCAGTCATTTTAGCTTGCTTAATACATTTTGAGTCTTAGCCTGTTTTACTGCATGTTATTGGTTCCATTTCACTTCATTTTGGTTATTAAGTTTAGCTAGATATCAGATTTACATCAGTTCAACCAATTGCTCAAATTTCTTTCATAAAAAGTTGTTCAAGTTCAGAAACTAGTGTTTGGTTAAGCTGTCAAATTGGAGTTCAAGTTTTGTTAAATGGGTAGTTTTTGTGCATTTACATTCCTTCAGTCATAGTAAACAGGTTTTGGTAGTTTCAAAGTCAAATAGCAAGTCAAAAAGGCAATTGGCTATTAAAAAGTATGGGTCAGTTTTAGCTTTAAAAAGTTCATAAAAAGTAGTTGATTTCAATTGCTTGACATTTACTCATTTCTTGATGAAATTTCTTCAAACCAGCTCACACTTGTCTTTTAACATCTGAATATTAAGTGCTTAAAAGGAAATAATACAGTTTAACATTTCAAGTGAGAAATAAGCATTTTCTTAAGTTGTTAAGCAAATGAGAGTTTCTGTAACAAAAGTCCAATCTGATTTCTGATTCCAGTAATTCCACTTCATAAACCTTCCCATTTTATTTCATATTCATGTTTAGATAGTGTTCTTGAGTAGATCTGGAAGTTTTCAAATTTTTCAAAAATTTGGTCAACTTTTGTCAAATAAGCTAGTTTTAGCTTATTTTCATTTTCCTGATTCATTACTTGATCATTTTTCGTTTTAAAAGACATTCCAGACTCTCAATGGACTGATAAACAAGATTCAGCTTAAAAATCAGTTTGTGCAAGTCTGGCTTATTAGATAGCTTATTTGTGGCTTATTAATATTGGCTTATTTGAGTTTTACTTAATGTCAAGCTTATTCCTTTTACAAGCTTAGGTAAATTTGAGTTTTAAGTAGTTTGAAATTGGTTTGAGCTTATTTGGTTCATTGTAGAGCTTAAACGAGCTTATACATTCAACTAGCCCGTTTTTGTTAAAATTCTCACTATAATTGCTCTTTGGTCCTCAAGGTTTGTAACTGTTTGAATAGTTGACTAATATTCCAAGTATTTAGGGTGTTCATTGTTTTAGTCCTTAATTTTCCTAAACTTGTCAAATTCAGTTAGTTAGTTTTATAATTAGTTACAATTTAGTTAGTAGTTTGTTAAAGTTTGCATAGTTAGTCCTCATAGTTTCTGATTTTACATTTCAAGCATCATTGTTTCAAGCATTTACATTTTTAGCACTTTAATTCCATAGATTTACATTTTTGTCCTTAATTGAATAAAATTTGGTATTTGCTAATTGTTTTACGGATACGTAGTTAATATTTTGCACATTTTTACTTGATTCCTCAATTAGACATAGAAAATCCAAATAACCCTATCAACCAAAAACGATTATAAACCCGATTTTGTTAGGACTTTCAGTTGGTTAAGAATCGAGAAAACGAACTTCAATATATAATTTCAAGTTGATTCATCAAAGTCCCTGACTTTGGTTAACACCAGCGAGTCAATGGATGATGGTGAACCAGCTGCCAAGAAGCTAAAGTTCACTGTTAGCTCCCTACCCAAGGCAATACAAACCCAAGCTCAGTCAGCGTTCATCAAAAGAGCTGAAGAGTTGAAAAACATGATTGTTGAATCCTCTGTCTTGAAGAAAGGAAAGGAAATAGTTTTGGTTGACACAGAAACCAAACTAAAGAAAATAGCTACGATTCTAGAGACAGGAGGATCAACCACATACCTTTCCCAATTTTCAACCTTCACACCTCCTAATCAGAATCCTCTAACACCTGATGAGATTGAGAAACATGCTGTTGAATTCAAGAGGCTAAATGAAATCAAGAAAGCCAAGGAGCTTAATGAGGAAACTCTAAGATGACTCCTCCTAAAAGGGAGAAACAAAGATAAAGGTTGAGGGAAATGGAAGCAAAACGCATAGAGGCACTAAGAAAGATAAAAGATGATTATGATGCCTGCATCAACAACAGGTATGCACCTGGAAAGATAACCAAGTTCAAATACACAATTCACAAGTCCACCAATACACCACAAATGATTTTGTGGAGAGATAACCAACAGGGTAATATGGATGTCTTTGAGGAATTCAGGTTAAAGAAACTTGGGTTATCTGAATGGTTTGAACTTGAAGCCTTGGCTGCTAAAAGAACTTGTAACACCCCCAAATTTATACAACTCAATACAGCGGAAGACTAGTTGGTGTTACGGGATAACACATTACTCACATCATAGACAACGCATAAAAATCACGTCGTTTATTAATAAAGCATTTCCATTAATAAATATCAAAGTTACATCGGTCCCAAGTCATTACATTTCATACAATTTTTACAAAGTATTTGAATGGAAAATATGGTTTAGGTGCGGGCCATGAATTCTTGTCGTCTTCCCGAGAATTACCTTCAAGTACTTGAGATAAAACATGTTAAAGAAAAGGGTAAGCGATAACGCCGAGTGAATTCATAGAGTTTAATAAAATCCATCAATATAATATCAGTATAAAATTATTACTGAAAATCATCTTGTACAAATCATTTTAATAGGCCATAAAATAGCCAAAGTCATTTTATACAAATCTTTATCGAAAATCGTAATATAGGCATTTGCCTTAAAAATCATTATACGAATCATTGTCGTTAAAAACACCATACAATACGTTTTGCAACGTTGTATAGATTAAATAAAACCATTATATGAATATGATTATAAAAGCCTTAAAAATCATTATACGAGCCAATGTCGTAAAAACGTCATACGATACGTCTTACGACGTTGTATGAAAATAAAAACCGTTATATGAGTATGGTTATGAAAACCAAAACACAAATATAATATCAATAGTATGACCCTGTATTGCTAGTCAGGCAATACATTGTAATTCGAAGCGTCTAATAGTATTTCGTTAGTTTTTGGATTATTATAAGCTGCATGACATTGTTACCTTACTAAACCAACAACGGGTAGCTAACCCGATACCAATTTTGCCCATCTAAAGTAACGTGTCTTCACAAAGGTCACGCTATGGAAATCTTCTCATACATAAATTCGCTTACCAATCAATGTGGCACGACGGGGATCAACCGTCAAGGCGCGAACTGGGGTGATCGTCCCCAAATAGTAGTATTAAATGCATAAGCGTCTACCAAATCCCGGTAGTTCACAATTCATGCTAATGGGACTTTTAGTGACATAACCTAACTTTAATAATCCATTTAATTTCATCTATCGGGTCCTTTAATCATTTATCGGGTCATACAATCGGGTCATTCAATCATTCGGGTCCAAAATCAATAAACAAACAATCGGGACAAATGGTGTCCTAAGTTTATAAAAACTAACATGTTATCTCCCTCGCGGGTTTATAAAGCATTTATAAAACATTTAAAAGAGTGCGAGGCTATGAACTCACGTTGATATGGGAAAGCGGGTTATCGGCAACTCGGACGTACGGTACGTGCTTCAATCACGGAAACCTGGACAAATAATACTCGGTCTTAGACGTTTGTCCAATGAATTTATAAAAATATCAATTATGTATACATATGATGATTATATACATATGATGATCAAGTGGGTTTACATATTCTCGTTTACTCATTCTAGTGTTATATGTCGATAACTTTTATACTAGTTTACTAGTTTTACCTATTTACGTGTTTTAAGCCCAATAAACTTATTATGAGTTCTTTAACTCTTATTAATCCATTTTATACTTATATGATCAGTGTTTACACCTTACAAGTTGGGTCCAAAAGGGTTAAGCCCAATAAGTTCTTTTTACAAGTTTTTATCTTATTTAGTCCAATTATTAGTCCAATATGCTTAATTAGCTCGTAAATGTCCGTATTTCTTATAGTTCGGGTTTTATCGGTTTTTACTTGTTATACATGTCTATATATCAGTATATAAGTTTTATAAAGTTTTCATTAGACGGGTCCAACCATCTAAGTTTTATTTAACAAAAACGTTAATTTTACGGTATTAGCCGAAAAAGTAGTAAAAACAATGTTTATAGTTTTATAACTTATAAGCATTATTTCACTACCATTTATATAAGTTATTCATTCATTTACCTTTTTACATATTTATATAAATAAGTTTTATAAGTTAGTGGGTTTTCATTTATATTTTATACTATTAAATTTTGAGTGCTTATATAATAGTATTATTCATTAATTTCCAAAAATCTGATTTTTATCTTCACTTTCACCAAAACTGCCATATCTTGAGTTCTATATGGAGATAGAAGCTCAATTTTTATCACATAAACTACATGAAATGTGCTACATTTAACTCTTCTATAGCTACTGTTGAATCATCTTCTAAATATTTTCTAAAAATCGTCCAAAATAGTAACCTCAGATTTATACCCTAAACTTGTTTTGATCATATCTCACTCATTATTTTGATTCCATTGCATGGCCAACTCTCACATGTGTACAAGACCCATAGCTTACTGTAAATCCATTCTAATTCATCATTTTATTAGTTTACCATATGGTTCTTTACTGTTTTATACAGCCATCAAATTTAACCAAGATTTTAACCTTGTTCTTTATAGTTTTTCACCTTTTTAATCATGTTTATCAACAACAAATCCCCACATAACATTTTTATCATCATATAATCATCATATACATATACAATAGGAAATAAAATACATGTTTACATAATCAAAATAACAAGAAGATGAGGAGGACAATCTTTATACCACGATGATGATGTAGGTTGTGATCAAAACATGGATTTTGATGGAGAAACTTGTGCTTAGCCAACACCATCTTCAAGACCATCAATCTTTATGATCACCATGTGGAAAATCAGCCCCAAGACACCATGAATACTCCTCCTTGGATGTTATAAGCACCACCAATCAATAGGGTTTCAAAAGAGCTTCACCTTATGTGTAAATAACATAAGATTCCATGGTAAATTTTTGATCAAAATGGTGTTTTAGGGTGAGATAGGGACGGCTCAAAGAGAGAGTAGAGAGGAAATTTGGGTGGTTTGCATGTAGGAAATGAGATGAGTGGTAATTTGCTAATGGTTTTGTGTAAGCCTTAGCTTACATTGTAAGCAAAGGACATGTGTCTATCTAGTTAAGTAAAAATTACACCAAATGTGGTGTGTTGTACATTGTTGCCGTCCCATGTAAGCTAGTGGGGTGGGAAAATGTATTTTGTCCCATCTCACTAGTTTACGGGTATTCCTCGATTCTAGTTTTCTCGATTTGCGTGCCCTCGGGTCGTTTTACGAAAAATGTTTTTATAAATTATGAATCACCGTCACAAAACGAATCCAATAAAAATTGTCTCATCAAAAACGGAGTTCGAAAACGTAAATACGTAATCCTAAGGTTTCCGGTTTAGTCGTAAAGGACGTTAAAATAAAATCGTAAGTCCTAATCTCTTCTCGTAAATTTGTGAGTTTATGAACCAACACAAATTTAAAACTCCAAAATAATATTCACGGATAAATTTATTTTCTGAAATGTCAGACTGTCACCAAAGACGGTGTATGTAAACGTAAGCACGTAACGTTGAATCCTCCGGTTTAGGCGTAGTCGATGCTACTTCAAGACGTAAATCTAAATTTCTTCCCAAAAATAAGTGAGTTCATATTGTAACATTAAAATAATATTTTCAAATAATATTTGAGAATAAAATATCAATCATAAATTGACGGATTGTCACAGCATTTACCCCTAAACAGGATCTTTGTCCTCAAAGATCATCTTACCTTACTACTCGCTTCTTATAGAGTTAAAGCCATGTGGGTATTTCCTCCACATTCGGTCTTTTCTCACAAGTGCAATTACAATACGCGAGTTTCATCAAACATAACTACGGGAATAAGATCAGGCTTAATGTTGACTTACTTTCTCTATCCATGATGTTCACAGGTTTTTGTTGAATGCAACTTTTCGCCGATCTAAGCTCTACTAAGAAACAATCAGATTCTCACTTGATAGATATTCCATCAAGTTGGATTTACGAAACATAATTTACGCAGTCCTTGAAGTCCTAGGGTAGATCCAGCTTATATGCCTTTCAATCCCAACTTTTACGTCATCTCAATGGTCCCATACAACGGGGACTTATATCCCATGATTTGTCAGATCATGAATTCATTTTTCCAAGGTTAAAAATTGTGGCATAACTTCGCTACCCATTTGGCACTTCAAGATCTATATTTTATATTCACATAACCTCCTGCCCACTATCGGCAGTTAATAATCAAATCCTAATTTCAACAATCATTTCAGATCTCGCGGGTCGGGTATTTTGCAAGGATAGGTTCGCCATCATAGGAAACCTTAAACCCAAGAGACATGTCCAACTCACAATGGGTGTATGTCGGATGTCTTTATCTCAACTCTTGCTTACAGATGCTCTAAGATTTAGATCCTAACAAGATTCGATCTCAATCCTAATATGATGATTATCAATGATAATCCTTTCAAAGGAAAACGATTATACAGTCTATTACCAAAGGTCAATCATTCAAACATAAAACAGTGCTTATAGTATTTTGTATCGTTACTTTACCTCGTCCCTTCGATTGGGGTGGTACATAGTACTCTCATCAAGGTTCGTTCTCAATGACTTTTGAGCAAATTTCTAGAAAGTCGATGCGAAGCGAGGATCTTGATATATAGATGATCGATACAAGCACACTATGTTTACATAACTCTTTTGCATTTATCATTAACGGGAATGATATTAGCAGATTTGGTCAGTTTGTCGACGATGACCCAAATCGAGTCAAATTAAGATGATGACCTTTGCAATAGCTAGACGTTTACTAATGTATGGGGCGATGTTTGCCTTCATAATTTTCCATTAGTACAACTTCTTCAGACAAAGATACTTTTCGTCAAAAATGACATACATATAATGCTTATATTTACAAATTCCAACATAACTATATCTTACAATCTTCTATATTTATGCAACCACAAGTGGCCTTTTAAAACATTTAACGCTATCGGCTTCTCAATTCTAATTGTTCACATTAGCCGTGAAACCCTTCACTATTTATATTATCCTTTTTACAAACACTGTTTATTTTTATATCGTTCGGCAATTTATATTGCACCTTCATTATTAAGAAATTTATCTTAATTGAATCTTTATACTTTCTGTATAATATGTCGGTATCTATATTCACCTCTCATGATGATATAATTATCATGTTCACAATTCACTCAAATATTCTTTCTATATTATGCGTTAGTAATTACGTTCACTTTCCTGATGAAATAAATATCATAACCGTATTCATTCAAAATTCTTTCTTCATATCTTCTATGTTCTAGTGTCGTCTTTATTATCATTTTTATCCGTTTTACTCAATCCGACGTTTTAAAGCGTCGATAGTTATTATAATTAATTAAATAATAATTATTAAATTTTTATGAAGCGTAAACGTTAAAAGTTTAAATTTCTTAGTACGACCAATTATAAAAATGTTCAAAATAAATTTAAATTTAATTAACAAGATTTTTGTTGATTTATCGAAAATATTTAATAAGATTTCGTAAATGTTCGAAAAATCTTTGTTTATACTTTGGTCAAAGTTTTCTTAGTTGAAAAGTAAAAATTTTCGTTTCAAATTCCAAGTTAAGGTTTAAATGGTTTCCTCAATCCTTCTTAGTTGTCTTAAGGTATACACAAACATTTACCCCTAAACAGAAGTTTAGTTAAATGGTTTGTGTATAAGGGAATAGTCCCTTATAAATCCTTTGTTAAAATATTCGTCAAAACATATTTCCATTTCTTTTTGATAAAATACAAAGTCTTAAAAGGGCTCTTAATTTTTGAAGAGTCTATATGCATAAATCTTACCATTATTAATCCAACGGGCATTTTATGTAAAGGATTAAGTTTTTAATCACATATCATTTATTCAAGGTTCAGGTTTTCATTGTTTGGCCAGTTCAGGGCAATCTATAAATAATTATTAGCTCATTCTTATTCTTATAAACAAACATATAGTCCTTAATGATCATGAGCATGAATTTATCAAATTACAGCCTACACATGTGATTCATCATATTTATGAATACTACATGTGCATTGTCAATCCAAACGACATCACGTGAAACTCATAATGTTCATTACAAGTACCGGATGTAGTGATTGGAATACATAATCTTTTTCGCAGATGCGAAGTTGATGATAACCATGTTATGGATCAAATTTGCTAGAACCTTGTAAATGATCGAACAATTCTTCCATTTCGAGTTATGGATATCGTTTTCGATTGTCAACTTACTCAGTCACAGTAATCTATAAATATAAGGAAAGATAACACCATAGCTCTTCATGATGACAGGCTTGGTATAATAAAATCTTTCTCCGACAACTTTCTCAGTTGTACGGTATTTCCTTTAATTTAGATGGTGCTGACGTACAGTGCACAAGCCACAAGTGCAGCACCGGAAACATAATCAATACCAATTTCAACTTGCCTTAATGGCGAAAGTCTAGGTAATTCATCAACAAATACTTCCTAAAGTTTCAGATAACCGAAACATCTTTTAATAAATTCATATTAGGTTCTTTCTAGATTATAATATCTATGACTAATTCACAACCAATCACAATATAATCTCAAGTCTAAATGCAGGATATGGTCATCCATCAAGAATTATTTAAATCACTTTTGATAATCAACATCTTATCATTTAGGGGGATTCTATTCGAGTTCCCATCAATTAAGACAATGTCGCTATGTCATAATCAATCAATCCATTCTACTGGAATTATCAACTTTCCAGTTTCATTATCGTTGATAAGATGTGAACTTCTCAAAAGACTGATAATAACTCATAATCCTTTACAAATTCAAGGATACATGGAGACACAACTACCATTAAAAGAGTAAGGTCAACGCATAATCTATGCGAGAGAATTTCAAATCAGATACAGATGAAAACATCTAACGAATATAAATATATCCCATGTTTTCATTAATTTGAATACGCATTCAAAAGCTCCTCAGATCGTTACCCAGGTCATTCAAATGAAATCAAATCATAAGTATGATAGGAACGTCGATACATCCAATCGGGTATCAACACTCGGTAATCAGATACTTTTCCTAAGAATCTCACTACGGGAGAATTGGACAAGAACGAATATCAATTTGTCAAATAAGACAAATTCCACAGATGAGTAAATTCAACTCAGAAGAATAGATGCTACAGGCACATATGTAGGTGTCCCTACTAATATGTCCCTATTTTGCACTTCTTGCAGATCTCATAAATTTTAATCTTTCACAATCTTCAAAGAAAATTTAGCGTTTATTAATCAGTTTTATGGTGACTACTAATCAGCCTTGCATGGTCCATTCCAAATTGTATGTAGGCGCGCAACTATATACAATTTCAAGACTAACGATGCAATACTCAGTTCGTCCAAATTTTATCATCATGTTTATAATAAAAACATTTTCATACTTAATTCTTAAATAAGAATCAAAAATAAATTTACAAAGATTTTCTTTGTTACGAAAACAGTTAAGTTTTCCAAGGTACTTTACAAACAACCTCATTTTGATAACAATCAGTTATAAATCTCACTATGAATAATAATTATAGTGATGAAAATTCAATTTTTCTCAAAGGATACCGTTTCAACTTTATAAACAAGGTGTGATCTGCAAAAGAGTGATGAAAGCTTGTTCGCCAAGAATTAACTACGATATGATAGAAAATGAGCTTAGCCAATTAATCATGAGGTTCATGACCTCGATGGCACTCAGGAATACACAGGGAGTAATCCACAACGTAACTCAATTCGAGATGAGTACTTGTTCAATGATTGCATCACTAATGCGAGCATTAGGAAGAAGCAAGAAAAGATATATAACATCGATACATGCAGAATTTAGCAATCAAAGGTAGTCTTTTTATTAATCACAAACAAGTCAAAATTGTACCGTAACACATTATGTGTCACTATGTCATACAATTCTCAGAACTCATTCTACCAACTGATATCTCAGTTAAGTTAGGGATTCTTAAAAGATACCACAATGAATACTAATCTACAAGAGTCATTAGGTGTTCCACATGTCCCAGAAGATCCATCGGTCTCAATTCAGAAGAAGATTTCTTCAATTTATTTATTGGACACTGGGCATCCTCGTTAGTGGACAATGGCCTAGGAACAACCTTTAACACAAACTAACAATCGTTTAAAACCTTATAATTCAATCACATAACTTAACGACTTCCTCTTATCAATCTCATATTCCCTATAGGTTAAGTTTTACTTTATTCAAGTTTCAACCAAATTTTATACTCAATTCGATATCCTACCTCATTTTCCAATACTTTCAATCTTATTCTTACACCTTAAAAGGGCAATAAAAGCTCGATATGATCAACACTTTAATTTCCAATCCTATATCTCTTACAACAACAATTATCAAATGAGTCACTAATATTAAATGACTCGATCAGTCAATTAGACTTCTCGGAAAGGTATTAGTGGCATGAGGCTTTTGGGTAATGGTTCCAATGACAGCCTCAAGTGCAACATTCACCCTTTCGATTTCAATTTAAGAATTGGATGACAACGAATCATATGACATCTTTCCAGGTGATAACATTTTGTCAAACTCCACTCTATAAGGAAAGATCGTCATGACATCGATATCAGATTTAATCTCGCCAATCCTTTTTCAATATCGCAATCAACTAATATCTACATTTCTACGAATATCAACCATTTGTTGGGATCATAAAGATCCACAACTTGGTTTAGATCTAGGATAGCTAGAATTCCTACGAGAATAGCTTCGATTAATTTACTAAGGGATTTAGGGTTTCTTGTGACAATCGACGTCGTATAAATACCTCGTATAAATATTAAAATAATAATCAAACAATCATGTAATCAAATTACATCATATATATATAATCCAAGTTATATATATATTAAAATAACACTTCTCAGTCTGGCCTTGTCGGTAACTCGGGAATTCTTCGGCACCGTTATAGTCAAAAGATTTTTAGACATTTTTAGAAAAATGTTTATAGTTAAAAGATTTTGAAATGTTTTATTCAAAACCTTGGTTTTAAAAATATTTCGTTCTCTATAACGAGAGCTCTGATACCAAACTGTAACACCCCCAAATTTATACAACTCAATACAGCGGAAGACTAGTTGGTGTTACGGGATAGCACATTACTCACATCATAGACAACGCATAAAAATCGCGTCGTTAATTAATAAAGCATTTCCATTCATAAATATCAAAGTTACATCGGTCCCAAGTCATTACATTTCATACAATTTTTACAAAGTATTTGAATGGAAAATATGGTTTAGGTGCGGGCCATGAATTCTTGTCGTCTTCCCGAGAATTACCTTCAAGTACCTGAGATAAAACATGTTAAAGAAAAGGGTCAGCGATAACGCCGAGTGAATTCATAGAGTTTAATAAAATCCATCAATATAATATCAGTATAAAATTATTACTGAAAATCATCTTGTACAAATCATTTTAATAGGCCATAAAATAGCCAAAGTCATTTTATACAAATCTTTATCGAAAATCGTAATATAGGCATTTGCCTTAAAAATCATTATACGAATCATTGTCGTTAAAAACACCATACAATACGTTTTGCAACGTTGTATAGATTAAATAAAACCATTATGAATATGGTTATAAAAGCCTTAAAAATCATTATACGAGCCAATGTCGTAAAAACGTCATACAATACGTCTTACGACGTTGTATGAAAATAAAAACCGTTATATGAGTATGGTTATGAAAACCAAAACACAAATATAATATCAATAGTATGACCCTGTATTGCTAGTCAGGCAATACATCGTAATTCGAAGCGTCTAATAGTATTTCGTTAGTTTTTGGATTATTATAAGCCGCATGACATTGTTACCTTACTAAACCAACAACGGGTAGCTAACCCGATACCAATTTTATCCATCTAAAGTAGCGTGTCTTCACAAAGGTCACGCTATGAAAATCTTCTCATACATAAATTCGCTTACCAATCACTGTGGCACGACGGGGATCAACCGTCAAGGCGCGAACTGGGGTGATCGTCCCCAAATAGTACTATTAAATGCATAAGTGTCTACCAAATCCCGGTAGTTCACAATTCATGCTAATGGGACTTTTAGTGACATAACCTAACTTTAATAATCCATTTAATTTCATCTATCGGCTCCTTTAATCATTTATCGGGTCATACAATCGGGTCATTCAATCATTCGGGTCCAAAATCAATAAACAAACAATCGGGACAAATGGTGTCCTAAGTTTATAAAAACTAACATGTTATCTCCCTCGCGGGTTTATAAAGCATTTATAAAACATTTAAAAGAGTGCGAGGCTATGAACTCACGTTGATATGGGAAAGCGGGTTATCGGCAACTCGGAAGTACGGTACGTGCTTCAATCACGGAAACCTAGACAAATAATACTCGGTCTTAGACGTTTGTCCAATGACTTTATAAAAATATCAATTATGTATACATATGATGATTATATACATATGATGATCAAGTGGGTTTACATATTCTCGTTTACTCATTCTAGTGTTATATGTCGATAACTTTTATACTAGTTTACTAGTTTTACCTATTTACGTGTTTTAAGCCCAATAAACTTATTATGAGTTCTTTAACTCTTATTAATCCATTTTATACTAATATGATCAGTGTTTACACCTTACAAGTTGGGTCCAAATGGGTTAAGCCCAATAAGTTCTTTTTACAAGTTTTTATCTTATTTAGTCCAATTATTAGTCCAATATGCTTAATTAGCTCGTAAATATCCGTATTTCTTATAGTTCGGGTTTTATCGGTTTTTACATGTTATAAATGTCTATATATCAGTATATAAGTTTTATAAAGTTTTCATTAGACGGGTCCAACCATCTAAGTTTTATTTAACAAAAACGTTAATTTTACGGTATTAGCCGAAAAAGTCGTAAAAACAATGTTTATAGTTTTATAACTTATAAGTATTATTTCACTACCATTTATATAAGTTATTCATTCATTTACCTTTTTACATATTTATATAAATAAGTTTTATAAGTTAGTGGGTTTTCATTTATATTTTATACTATTAAATTTTGAGTGCTTATATAATAGTATTATTCTTTAATTTCCAAAAATCTGATTTTTATCTTCACTTTCATCAAAACTGCCATATCTTGAGTTCTATATGGAGATAGAAGCTCAAATTTTTATCACATAAACTAAATGATATGTGCTACATTTAACTCTGCTGTAGCTACAGTTAAATCATCTTCTAAATAGTTTCTAAAAATCATCCAAAACAGTAACCTCAGATTTATACCCTAAACTTGTTTTGATCATATCTCACTCATTATTTTGATTCCATTGCATGGCCAACTCTCACATGTGTACAAGACCCATAGCTTACTGTAAATCCATTCTACTTCATCATTTTATCAGTTTACCATATGGTTCTTTACTGTTTTATACAGCCATCAAATTTAACCAAGATTTTAACCTTGTTCTTTATAGTTTTTCACCTTTTTAATCATGTTTATCAACAACAAATCCTCACATAACCTTTTTATCATCATATAATTATCATATACATATACAATAGGAAATAAAATACATGTTTACATAATCAAAATAACAAGAAGATGAGGAGGACAATCTTTATACCACCATGATGATGTAGGTTGTGATCAAAACATGAATTTTGATGGAGAAACTTGTGCTTAGCCAACACCATCTTCAAGACCATCAATCTTTATGATCACCTTGTAGAAAATAAGCCCCAAGACACCATGAATACTCCTCCTTGGATGTTATAAGCACCACCAATCAATAGGGTTTCAAAAGAGCTTCACCTTATGTGTAAATAATATAAGATTCCATGGTAAATTTTTGATCGAAATGGTGTTTTAGGGTGAGATAGGGAAGGCTCAAAGAGAGAGTAGAGAGGAAATTTGGGTGGTTTGCATGTAGGAAATGAGATGAGTGGTAAGTTGCTAATGGTTTTGTGTAAGCCTTAGCTTACATTGTAAGCAAAGGACATGTGTCTATCTAGTTAAGTAAAAATGACACCAAATGTGGTGTGTTGTACATTGTTGCCGTCCCATGTAAGCTAGTGGGGTGGGACAATGTATTTTGTCCCATCTCACTAGTTTACGGGTATTCCTCGATTCTAGTTTTCTCGATTTGCGTGCCCTAGGGTCGTTTTACGAAAAACGTTTTTATAAATTATGAATCACCGTCTCAAAACGAATCTAATAAAAATTGTCTCATCAAAAACGGAGTTCGAAAACGTAAATACGTAATCCTAAGGTTTCTGGTTTAGTCGTAAAGGACGTTAAAATAAAATCGTAAGTCCTAATCTCTTCTCGTAAATTTGTGAGTTTATGAAGCAACACAAATTTAAAACTCCAAAATAATATTCACGGATAAATTTATTTATAGAAATGTCGGACTGTCACCAAAGACGGTGTATGTAAACGTAAGCACGTAACGTTGAATCCTCCGGTTTAGGCGTAGTCGATGCTACTTCAAGACGTAAATCCAAATTTCTTCCCAAAAATAAGTGAGTTCATATTGTAACATTAAAATAATATTTTCAAATAATATTTGAGAATAAAATATCAATCATAAATTGACGGATTGTCACAGAACTGGTCAGACTAATTTCATTCTTCTTAAGACCCTTAAGGCTAAGTTCACCTGGATTAAAGAAACAGCAGCCAAGATCAAAATAGATCCCCCACCACAGCTGTTTGAACAAGAACCCCCAAATTCTGGCTAGAAAAGAAGAAGGGTGACTCAACTTGTTAAGGAAACCTTCGTCACAGATGATGTTCAAGTGGATAGAATGCATAGGGATTTGATACTACCAAATGAAATCGTTGGTCCTGTTGATGGTCAGACCTACACATAGCCTGAAAGAGGTATGGCCTTCATGAACAGAGCTTGCCAGTATGCATGCCAAAGAGAAGATGAGCTTGGCTTAGCATCAACAATTCAATTGCTTTGTCTCAAAAAGGGGCTCAAGATTAAGTCAGAGTATTCCAAGGTTTTTGCACAAGCTTTGCAGACAGAATTGGATACTAGAACAGACATAGCTGAAGCTGAAGAAAAGATCAAAAATGATGACTATTGAAGAATTTAATAGCTCAATTTTACCTTCACATTTTATTTAACTTTTGTATTGTACTTGCAATTTTCTTTAAGTATGAATAAAATCATGAGGTATGTTTGTTTAGATCTGTTATGAGTAAGAAGAAGCTGTTATCTCACTTACCTTAACTTAGATAGATCTAGCTATATTTATGTTTAAATAGGGGAAGATTATTGGGAATCTAAGTTTTTTAGATTCCCGGTATCATAGATTTAAACACAAATTAAGCTGTTAGATAGTCACTTGCCTGTGCCTAGGAGGCAGGCAAGTATCGCAAGACTCACAGAGATCTATGTCTCTGTGAGCAACCTCAGAGGAGTCCATGTCAGAGACATTGTTAAGGAAGTCGAAGATTACTTGAAGACATACTCATTGGCTGTGATGGATAACAACCAAGATGTATCAGGGACTCTAAGGGGTTGAGGGTTAACTGGGGTGGCAATACCCTGTTAACCCTCAGCACACTATGGACATGCCATTTGTGTGTACGAGACTATGAAGAAAAGGGAAACTGTTTCAAGATCTGTTTCCTTAAAGCATTATGGCAGACTACCTAGAATAGAAGAGAATCTTGTGACAGATGTCTGAAAAGTGAATGTCTTGTGTAGTCACCATCATCTAGTACTTAGGTCAACCTCGTATCACTATAAATAGGATGTGTAGCCCATCTGTGACTGTATTCATAAGTTAGGTTATTTAGTTGTTCAAAGTGTGCACAACACATTGTCATCAAACAGTGTTATCCATGATTGTAGTAAATTACGTCTTTTAGGAAACAGAGCGTAAATAGGGAAGTATTAACAAATGTTAATGACCCTTATGACGTGAAAGTTCGTTTCCCAAGGAGGTATATGTGTGCGAGTAATTCGTAATTGGTTTGAGATTAATATTGGTTAGAAGGGGATGAGAAAAGAGGATGACGAAGACGTGAAATTAATTACTACTACGACTTAAGGAAAAACCGTAAAATAAGCTAAAATAAAAATTAATTCTAAAAATTACCAAAAATTCACCAAAAATCCACCAAAAATCAAAATAAATAAGCTAAGAGTTTACCAATGATCAAAACTTTTTCAAACCTTTTAATTAATTAAATATTCAATTTTTAAATGCTAATTAAAGCCCTAACAATCAAATTAATTATCAAAAAGCCCAAAAAAAGATTTTTCAATTGGTAAACCTTTAAAATGACCTAAAAAGATTAAAAACTATTTTTAGAAATTTTAAACTAAGAAAAACTATTTAAAATGATTTAAAAACTATTAAAACTTAAAATAATTATAAAAATTAATCTAAAGATGATAAAATTAATGTAAAAGTATCAAAATTCCTATTTTAATGTATTTAAGCTAAGAAAAATGTAAAAAGTGCAAAAATGTGAAATTTGAAAAATAATAATAAAATAATATTAAAATAATATTAAAAATCCAAAAATTATAAAAAAATCTAAAAATTTGCAAACTAGTTTATTTTAACCTAAATAAACAGAAAATGAAAGTGAAATGACCAGAATACCCCTATTGGACCCTCAAATGGGCCAAAACCAAAAACAGTCAACACTAATGGGCTTTTTAGCCCAAAAAGTCAAACTTGGCCCAATTGACTTGGAAAAGCGCAATCTAACTCAAAATTTAATTCTAAACACAAAACTCTGAAGGCTCAAAAGCTGAAAGTGACTTATCACGGCTTATTAATAAAACAGCTTATCCTTATTGGGCGAATAAGCCCATTAAGCAATAAGCCAATGCCATAAGCTCTAATTTGACACACAACCTTCTTTTGGGATGCTAAAGAGATCTGTAAAAAGAAATTTTGAAAAAGCACACTCAATAAGCCAGAAATAAGCAAAGTACAAATCCACAAAACGACAAAATAGTCGGGTTTGAGATTTAGGGAACCTCAGGACTTGATTTAACTTGCAAAATGTCACAAATGAACTCAATAAGCCAAATCAATCAACAAAATTCCAATAAGCAAAACCAATAAGCCAGAATAAGCCAATAAGCACTTATGAAAAAGTCAATTACATTGGTTTTCTAGTCAGACCCTAAAGTTAACACACCAAATGCTCCAGTATGAACAAATGGGTTAAATAATGAGCACCTATAACAAAATCCAAGTTGTTGCTGGTTAAAATAAGCTATTATAGCTTAATGATAAGCTGAAACCCAAAATACACTAGCAGTGGCTAGCAGCAGGGGAAAGGAATTCCCACTGCTTTGACTATTTGACCAAGCTTTTTAGAGAGATCCAGTTGGATTCAAATGGAAACAAGGGAACCCTTGTGATCAGTGAATCACAAGGAGTCTATAGCAACAAAGAAATCACAAATTGGTTCACACAATAAGCCCAGATTAATCAAACAGTCCACAGATCTAGCACAGACATGGAAAATAAGCTGTTATGCACAAATAAGCAGATATAGCATGAATAAGCCAGCCAAATTCAACAAGATACATACACAAGCTATATAAACTATGATTAAGCATAAACAAACTTAAATCAGCCACTAAATCAAAGTAAGGAACAAGATCAAAGCAGATTATAGTTACTGATATGAACTACAAGAAGTCATGCACACTTTGCTGATCTAATTGACCACACATCCAATTTCAAGCATCCAAATCTCTTTCCCTGGTGTTATTAACTAGGTTTAATCACTTGTTAGCCCTAGTCTATGATTAGATCTAGGTGTCCCTTAAACCACAGCCAATTTTATCAAGTAAACAAGATTTTATATCCCTTTTTAGGATCTAGGTGTTTCAAACCACAAAACCTGCAAATAAGTGTTACTTAGCACCTATGAGATATGTTTAAAGCAACACAAAGCATCCACTAAAAAACACACAAATCCAAATCAAGCTGTTGTGCCAAACAACCCTTAATCTACCATATTTCAAAGCAACTTTTGATTTTCTCTAATAACCTACTGATTTTATGAATAAAAAACACTTCCTAGGTAACAACTAACAGAATCAAACACTAAAATCACCACTTCAAACACAAGAACTCAAAATCAAAGCACCAAATTCAAAACAGGCAGTAACATGAAATTTTTAGAGGAAACTTAATCAAGGAGTTATACCTGCTCTCCACAACATCCTAGGAGGGCCAGCTATGCTCCTTGGACCCTGTTCAACAACTAGAACAAGACCGAGGTTCTTCAAGAAGGAAGATCAAATCCTGATGATGTTCAAAGTAGAAGAAGGATTTGATTATGAAATTTCTTCAACACAAATAAGCAAACAACTCAACCAAGAGCTCATAACTCTTCTCAGGCTTGGTATAAACAAGCTTGAAGGAGCTTAAGGCTGTTGGCTAAGGGTTAGTAAAAGTATATAACCAAAATAGGAACTAGGATTTCAAGGATTTTGAACCTTGAAAACCTTCAAACAAAGACGTGCCTTAACCACAAGATTAAGGTAGGTCTTAATGATCAAATGGAACTCAGATTAAGGCTATTATAACACCAACTTTTAATAAACACAAAAGAGAATTCAGAAATTTTATGAAATTCAAATTTTATTTAACTTAAAAAGGAATTACAAAGATTGATTGCCAAAATATGGAACAAAGGGACTCTCACAGGTTGAGGTCTCCTTTTATAGGCAAATGGATACAAAGCACTGTTCATAAACCCTAGAACTGAAATTCCTAAATTATCCTTGAGAATCTTCTAGGCTTGTTACCAGCTTGCATTGGTGAATCAAGGAAGTTTATTTAGTACTTGGTGAGAAAGGAGAATCTTTGGTTCGTTGATCTTGCCATGTCATGATCAAATGCCAGGTGTCGTCATGACAGTGGGAGTGGGGGTATCTTTCTGGTAGTGGGGTGTTGATGCAAAAGTTGGGTGATCCTTGCTAGACCCGAATTAGGCTTAATTCGGGTTGGCTGGGCTCCGGCTCCTGCACCAAGTGAACTATTTGGTTGGGATCCTGCACACTAAACAACACGCGTTAGGCTTACCGTGGGAATGTTTCCCACGATTAGACTCCGACGTGAGAGTAAGTAATCGGTTAGGGTTTTATATAAGTTGAGAGTATAGAGCGTAATACCTTTGTGGAACCCTTAGGGGTTCCTTTTATAGGAAGTGAAACCCTAGTGGGCTGCCACTGATACTTCCACCCCAAGGAAAGGATAAGCACCAGAATTAGAATGACTGTTATCTTCTAATTATGGTGAGTGAATATCCTCTTCTTTGGGGTAAATCCTATTCCTAGACAGAATACGATTCTGTCTAACCCTGTATCGGCCGTGCCGGGCCGTGGGCCGCACACGTGCGTGCGGTTACTGTTCATCCAAGCCCATAAGCTTAAATAACATTTATTCCCACCCATCTGTGATGGGCCGGATACGGGTAGTACCCGTGGGCCGGGTTCCTGACCCGGCTGGGGACTATACGTTATCATGTCCCCCCAGTCTAGTTGTTACAGCCGTAGGCGTAACCTCTAGACTATCAAGATGCTCTCCGGACATACCAAGAAAGACCTAGGGAATGAAAAATACTAAAAATTTTGCTATGGCCGCACGTGGCTGCCTGTCTGAGGTATATCATTCTAATAACACCCCAGCCGCACGTAGCGGCAGAGATAAATTAAATGTAGCATTGAATATGGTCTTACGTAAGACCGCATATCCCGACGCAAGAATAAATGCATTAATGATAGTCAACTGGTCAGCCACACTTCTACAAAAGTGCACCATTAATGCCCACCATTGAGCCACGTAAAACTGCCAAGAAGTGACCCGTGGGCCCCTTCTGATTTTGCAGAAGTGTCAGAAATCCCATCCGTTGGATAGGCGTAGTGACCTATACGTGTCGAACATCCACGCTACCTCGGAAACCGAGACAACCCTATATAAGAGTTGGTGTGTATGTTTGTTACACACACAATTCATCCTTCCTTCCGCCCTTTTTATTTTCAAGCTTCAACCTCCAAAACTTTGCCTTTGATTCCACAGATTTCCTCCGCCGCAGGTTAGATCATCACGCATTTCAAAACCTTTTTATAAAACATGGTAAAGGACAACCCACTTATCACGGATGTCCTTAACGTGTTGTCGGCGGAAAAATACATCGAATTTTTGTCGAAGTATTACATTCCCGAAAGCGTACACCCCACCTATCCAGGTGAAGGTGAGGCGATTAGGGATGCACCGGCGGGGAAAATAGGCGTGTACACGCGCCTATTTGATTCGGCCAACTACCGTATCCCCCTGTCCAAATTTTTGGTAGATCTGCTATTGTATTATGACTTCCACATAACCCAGCTTCACTGCATAGGGGCGTGTAAAATCAACCAGTTTGAAATTACATGCCATACCTGCGGAGTAACTCCAACCGTGAACCTTTTTAGGGCTTTTTACTTCCCCCAGCTAGTAAATGGGTGGCTATCTTTTAAAAAGCGACCCAGGAACGTCCCCATGACGTATAGGAAGCCTTTAGACTCCCTTAAGAACTGGTATGACCATTACTTCTTTGTTGATAAGAAGGTATTCCCTACTCCTTTCGTACTCAAAACCAAAGCACCCAAAGACTTTCCGCCCAAAGCCAAAGACTATAGTAGCAAAGACATAAAAATACTAGATACCCACCGCACAGAATTCCATAGGGGGTTGCCGGAACACTTTATGTGCTTAGTAGGAATAAGCCGCCGCTACTTTGGGAGAGATGACTTATATCCGTGCTTCCTAACGAAACAAGGAGAGGTTAGGTTTACTTATACCTTGTAAATGTGAAATGTCATGCGTATTTGTAGAACCGTACTAACCCGTATACTTATAAATGTCCGCAGAAATGAACCTACACGGATTAATACGCCAGGGCGACCGAATGAAGGTGCCCGAAGGGTTCCGCCCTCTGAAGGAGAATGAGCTCCCCCTGCTGGAGGCGACCGCTGACCGCACCATTCCACTCGAAGAGACGTCCGAGCCCAGATCAGATGAAGGGGAGCCCATCATTGAGAAATCCTAATAAGTGTGTAAACACTTATCCTTTTGCCACTAAAATCAAGGAAAAACAAGACCGAATCATGTGTTTATTATCATAAATGTCGGAATTACGCGTGGTTTTGTGTTTTTGTGTCCAAATAGGTACAAATGATCAAAAGGAAAGAAAACGCGGGATATCACGGTCAAATGTCGAAGAAAAGTCAAGAAAGAATCGAAGACAAGATTAAAAGAGTGCCAACATCACGAAAACCGGCTAAGTCCACTTGAGTTTGAAGAAATGATCAAGAAAGTCGGAATCAAGCTCGTTTTAATGGAATTATTCATTTTTTGAAGATAATCGAGCCAAGTGGGTCCCACAATGGATCTATTGGGCTTAAAAGCCCAATAGCTAGATCAAGTAATTTGGTGAAGCCCAAATAGCCCAATGTTGTTTAAACAGAAAGAGTAATATGCATTTGGGCCAAGCCCATTTCAAAAGAACAAATAAATGGATGACGAATTGGGTCAAAAGCCCATGATAAAACAAACAAATGGAATAAAGTGAGTTTGCTTGGTCAAACTTAGCCCTTTCAACCAGTCAACTCACCAAACGAAATATTTTTTACCCAGCCTCCCACGTGTCCCTATTTACTCTACCCACCCAACACATAAAACAAAACAAATAATATATCCCTTCCCATACACACTTCGATACAAACGAAGTGAAAACTCTCTCCACACCAGTCTTCTTCCCCAAAAAACTCGCACCTCTTTCAAAACCCTAAATTTTTACTCACCAAAAATTAACCAATCAAAAAGGGGCTTTTACCCTCAATGGGTAATTAACACGCTAACAAATAAAACCCCCAAGAAAATCACATCATCCACTCACTGATCAATCCGACGTGGCCTAAATCTCCACCTTTGATTGGAGGAAACACTCCTCCATATCCAATCCAACCAATTACATCATGCCACCTCACCTTGCAACAAACACAAGAAGCACACATCCTGACACGAGGGCAATCTGTGGCTACAAGGGCAGTTTTCAACCGTAGGATCAAGAAGTTTGAAGAAAGAGAAGATAAATGAAGAAATCAACGGATCAAAATGGATGCTTACAAGAGAAGCTAAGATTAGGGTTTGTTGGGGTTCCGCTATAAAAAACCTCATCTATCATGTAAACATGTGCCTTTTCTTTATTTTTATATTGTCAGTAAAATAAATTAATAGGTTTAATTTTGTAATTTCTTCTCTTCCAGTATTTGTAATTTAAATTAAAAATTAATGAAAAGTTTTATTTAAAGTATTATTGTCTCTTTTTAATTCTCGTCTATTTAATTTTTATATTTAATCTGCTTGGAACTTTTCGTCAGTTCATTATTAATGATATAAAAAAAAGATAAAGAAATAGATATCAATATTTCCCCTACTGGGAAATATTAAAAAAATTAGTGTTACTGTTTCGAGACGAAGGAGATTAGGTTGTTGATGATTCGGTAAATCGAAGGTGGTGTTTGTTTGATTCGTTACGGTCCATTAGGGGGTACAGCGCCCTTCCTACTTCTCAAAGGACTCCTCCAATTGGTTTGAATCTTCTTTTAATTTTATGTTTATTTAAGTTTTATGATCATCTGCTTAATCTGAGATAGTTTGGATTTACTTAGTTGTGTATCTGTGAGTTTGTTTGTTGATGTAACTTGGTGGATTATTTTAGATTTGTTATTTGTTTATTGGATCAGTAGTTGGATTTGCTTAATATTTAGTTTGTTATAGATTTAAACTGCTTATTTTAGATTACTTAGAATTTAGTTTATTTGATTAGAGCTTAAACGGTTTAGCTTATTTGGACTTGTGATTGATAACCTTTTATTTAGTTTGAGTTGATTGGATCTGCTTACTTGTCTTGGGTAAGATATAGCTTTTGTTAACTGCTTATTTGGTTTTCAGCTTTATTAGTTTCAACTTATTTTTTTATTTAAGTGTTGCTTATTGTAACTGCTTATGTTATGTGGCTTGTTTAGTTCGCGTGTTTATTGGATCTGCTTATTAGTGTCTAAGGTTTGGTTTCGTAGTAGCTTATATAAGTTTATTTTAGGTGCTACTTGATTAGTTTCCCATTTGTTTTCAGCCTTATTTATTTCAGCTTATTTGATATTTAGTCATTGCTTATTTAGATTTTCAACTTATATGTCTTTTTCTTGTTATCTTATTGGGTTTCTACTTATTTGAGTTCAGCTTATTGTCTTTTTGGTTCATTTTGCTTATTGTTTTATAGCATAATCCTCAGACTCAATTAGTCTGAGGGTTTCACTGTCCAAATAAAAAGTGTATAAAAATATTTGCAAATTTCCGTCACTGCTCAGATTCAAACCCTGGACCTCCTGTCCAGGGGCCAAACGACATAACCACTTGTGCTAGACATCTGTTTGTTTAAAGTCTCTCGCAGTTTCATTAATATAGCGTGATTTAAGGGTGGGCAGTTTTTAATAAATTAGTTTAAATCAATTTAAAGTTTAGTTATTATTTAATATTTACTTTAATCAGTTTTAAAAATAAATATAAAAAGAAAAAAAATAGTTTTAATTTTTAATTACTTTTATAAATTCTAAATTAGATTTTTTTTACTTTTATTAATAAATAATTTTATTTCATTAATAGCTCGAATTTTTGTTTAAATTCATTTTTAAAATTTTAGTTAATATAAATTATATTTATTTTAAAAGTTTTAGTTTAAAAATTAAGTTAGTAGATTTTAATTAAAAAGTACTAGTTTAAAATTAATTAGTTTAAATAGACTTAATTAAAGGTTTTTAGGTTTTATTAATTAGTTAAGTTTTATTTTCAAATTAATAGTTTAAATAGTCAATTAAAATAGTTTCTTTTAATTAGTAGATTTAAGTTAGTTTAAAATACCTCCAAAAATAGATTTTACCAAAAACAAGTTAAGTCAAAACGTTAAACCGGAAATCAAATTCGAGTCGAATCGAGGAAAAACGAACATTCATTGCATTAAAAAGGACTAAAAATCCTAGTTTCAAAATGGCGCCGCTGCCGCTTCGCTCGTACGATTGACGATTTTTTGGTGAAGACGTTTGGATTTTGGGATCCGTTCATCCTTTGTACGTTACGTTTCTTGCAACAAAAAAAATCAAAAATCTAAAAAAATCAAAAACATTAGAATACTAAAAATTAAAAAATCACAAAAGCAATTTCTTTCCTAAGAATTGCAACAAAAAAAAAATTAAAAAAATACAAAAGTAATACTTTTTCCTAAAAGTATTACACCAAAAATATTACGTATTAGTGTTAATTTTTATTTCGATTTCTTTCGATTTTTCTTGTGAATATATATTTTTCTAAAAAATACAAAAAGATTTTTCATTTTATTATATTATATTACGTATCACAATAAAATTACCTACTTTTCAAATAAGCCTTAGTTGGGATTTCATCAGCTAACTATTGTAGTCGCATCCATAACGAGAAAAAAGGGCAAAATAGATAAATACTAGTAAGACGTTTGAACTCGACATATACAAACTATAAGGTGGGTATAAGGCGACGCGCTATAAAAGGCCGTCTAAGGAAAAAGGTTTTTAAGTGCTTTGTGCCACCTCGTTTCCCCGCTTGCTTGTGCGTATATTGAGAGGGACGACCGATTATTGGTTTGCCAACTCAAGTAGTATTTACATATATATTTTTGTAGATTTTTCATATTGCTCATCGAGAGGGAAAATCCTTTTCCTCTCAAAGTCGACCGAGGTCACCTACCTCATTCCAAAGTTTTAATTGTATGCGCACTCGCGCGCATACATACATACCGATTGGTGTACCAAATACTTCTAATTCTTCTAAAAAGAAGAAGAAGAAAAAAAAAAAGACCGTCATTAAAGCCGATCTCGAGAATCGAGCTTTCGACAATACGATGGCAACGGATAATCGACCAATGATTGAGATTCTACAATCTCACGTTGAAGGAAACGATGACGCAATTGTGGTGCCAAATATTGGAGCTAATCATTTCGAACTTAAATCGGGTTTTATTCAAATGGTTTCCGCTACACCATTTTTAGGTCGTACTAATGATGACCCACACGCTCATATCAAAAGTTTCATCCAATTAGCTAATACCGTCAAATACAATGGGGTGCCCCAAGAGGCCGTTTGCCTCCAACTTTTTCCTTTTTCCCTCGAGGGACAAGCCCGGATTTGGCTTGATAAGGAACCACCCCAAAGTATTACCATATGGATCGACTTAGAGACCAAGTTCATTAACTACTTTTTCCCACCATCACGGACCACCTCCTTAAGGAATGAAATAATCAACTTTGAACAACAATATGGGGAAAAATTTTGTGAGTCTTGGGATCGATTTAAAGATATTTTGAGAAAATGTCCACAACACGGTTTTACTAAAGTTCATCAAATCAACACGTTTTATAATGGTTTAACTCTAAACGACCAAGACTCACTTAATAGTGCCGCGGGGGGCAATATTCTTGTGAAAACAATGAACGAGGCTTGGGCCATTATTGAGAACAAGGCAAAAGTGCAAACCAAGAGTGTTAGGGCTAATATGGCAAGTGCTAGTACGAGTAATAATGAGGTGAATGATCAAATTAATAAACTTACTTCACTTGTTGAAAAACTCGCTCTAAGAACCGACGCCCTCACTACACATGTGCATGCCGTGAAAGAAAAAGTGAGACGTGTGAGACTTGTGGTGGACTGCATTCATACTTTAATTGTGACAAGGTTTACAATGATCAACAAGAAGTTTATGCTTATAATAACAATGAAATTGATCAGATTCAATTCAAACCAAATGTTGATGTTAACCATTTGTCTTACAAGTCTAATAACTATTTGGCTCCCCCGGGTTTTGTAGCACCACAAAGACCACCCCCACCCGCCCAAAATAGGAACCAAGGTCCTCAACGGGCTAATTTTCAAGGAAATACTAATCAACGGGGTTTTAATCAAAATCAAGGGAATTTTCAAGGGCAAAACCAAGGGTTAAATAATCAAGGATATAATAACCAAAGTTTTCAAAATCAAGGATTTGATCAAGGTTCTAATCAATATCCAAACCAAGGTTTTCCTAATCAAGGTTATAATCAAATTAACATGCATATTCCTCAAATGGACTTGGTTTTACAAAAATTATCCGACCATGAACGAATGATGAGAGAGATGCAAGAATCGACCGATAAGAAGTTTTTGACTATGATTCAAACCTTTCGTCCCCAAGGTACCCTTCCCTCGAACACCGTGACCAATCCCAGGGCTAATGTTAATGCTATCACTACTAGGAGCGGTAAGACCACCGTTGAACCTTCCCCACCTAACCAAGGACCCGAGATACCTTCTTCTTCGACACAACCTCCTTCTTCTTCCACTTGTGACATACCTCCCGTTATGCATTCGTCTACACCTTATGTTCCACCGATACCCAAATTTTCTACCACACCTTTGGTTCCAAAACCGGTTCCTTCACCTTCTATTTCTACTCCTCCTCCTCCACCTCCAAAGGATGTGAGTGAGAAATCCACTCTAAAGCCTTCATCTCAACCCAATATACCTTATCCCTCAAGGTTGCGGAAAGAGAAAATGAAGAATAAGGATGATATTCAAGTTTCGAACTTCCTAAAAATGTTCAAACAATTGAATTTTAATATCACCTTTTCCGAGGCGCTCGCTCACATGCCTAAGTACGCTAAGATGTTTAAGGATCTTTTAAGTGATAAGGAAAATTTGCTTGATATTGCCAATACCCAATTGAATGAGAATTGTTCATCGGTTCTTTTGAGAAAATTACCCGTTAAGTTAGGAGATCCCGGTCGATTCCTTATTCCTTGTAATTTTCCGGGTGTTGAGAATTGTATGGCCTTGGCGGATCTCGGAGCGAGTATAAATCTTATGCCATTGTCCGTGTGGAAACAATTATATTTACCCGAGCTAGTCCCCACTCGTATGACATTGGAATTAGCTAACCGTATGGTTGCTTTTCCGGTGGGGATAGCCGATGATGTTTTTGTAGGAGTCGACAAATTCACTTTTCCCGCCGATTTCGTCGTCGTCGACTATGAAATTGATCCCCGTGTTCCCTTAATTGTGGGACGACCTTTCTTGAGAACCGGGTGTACATTAATTGATGTAGCCGCAGGTGAACTTATCATGAGGGTCGGGGATGACAAAATTGTCTTTAACATGGGTAAACTTTCCAAACTTCCCGATGAGCCCGAATCCGTGAATTTCATTGATGTGCTCGATGAAGCATGCGAAGAACATTTTAATGAGGCTTGTAAGAGCGGGATTTCTCCTTTACCTCATGTTGAGACCATAGCTTCTATTGCTCCTTCATTAACTCCATTTGGAGAAAGTGACTTAGATGATTTTGAAGCTAGCTTGGGTACTCTCGAGATTAACTATGATAATTCTCCCACCAATTGGGATGAAGACATTCGTACTATTGAGAGACTTCTCAATGAGGACAATATTTCTCCACCTACTCCTAAAGAAGTTACAAACGATGATCCTACTTTGACCAAGCCTTCCATTGACAATCCGCCGGATTTAGAGCTTAAGGATTTACCGTCTCATATAGAGTACGTTTTCTTAGAGGAGGATAATAAGTTGCCCGTCATTATTGCTAAGGACTTAAAAGAAGATGAAAAATACCGACTTATCGATGTGCTTAAGAATCATAAGAAAGAAATTGCTTGGAAAATCTCCGACATTCGCGGAATTGATCCTAATTTTTGTACTCATAAAATTCTCATGGAAGATGACTTTAAACCCCCAATCCAAAATCAAAGAAGGGTTAATCCAAAAATTCATGAAGTCATTAAGAAAGAAGTTATCAAACTTCTAGATGCCGGAATGATTTACCCTATCTCGGATTCGCCATGGGTTAGTCCCGTCCATTGTGTGCCTAAGAAAGGCGGAATCACCGTTGTTCCCAACGAAAACAACGAGTTGATTCCTACTCGACTTGTAACGGGTTGGCGAGTTTGCATCGATTATCGTAAGCTCAATGATGCCACTCGTAAGGATAATTTCCCTCTTCCTTTCGTGGATCAAATGCTCGAGCGTTTAGCGGGTAATGATTTCTATTGTTTCTTAGATGGTTTTTTTGGATATTTTCAAATCCCTATCGATCCAAAAGACCAAGAGAAAACCACATTCACTTGTCCCTATGGAACATTTGCTTACAAAAGAATGCCTTTCGGCTTATGCAATGCTCCCGGGACTTTCCAAAGGTGTATGATGGCGATATTTCATGACATGGTTGAAGAAACTATGGAAGTCTTAATGGACGATTTCTCGGTCTATGGTGATTCTTTCTCTTCTTGCCTTGCTAATTTAGAACGTATGCTCCAACAGTGTGAAGACACTCGTCTCGTTCTTAATTGGGAAAAATGCCATTTCATGGTAAAAGAAGGCATCGTCCTTGGTCATAAAATTTCCAAAGCCGGTATCAAAGTCGACCGTGCTAAAGTTGACGTCATTGCTAAGTTACCTCCGCCTACCACCGTCAAAGGAGTTAGAAGTTTTTTAGGCCATGCGGGATTTTATCGACGTTTCATCCAAGATTTATCGAAAATAGCTCGTCCAATGACTCATCTCTTCGAAAAGGATGCTCCTTTCATCTTCTCTCAAGAATGTCTCGACTCTTTCGAACTTCTTAAAGGTAAATTAACTAAGGCACCGGTCTTAGTCTCTCCAAATTGAGAGTTACCTTTCGAGCTCATGTGCGATGCTAGTGATTTCGCGGTACGAGCGGTTTTAGGTCAACGAGTTAACAAACATTTCCAACCCATTCATTATGCTAGTAAGACAATGACGGGGTCTCAATTGCATTATACCACTACCGAAAAAGAGCTTTTAGCTGTAGTGTATGCTTTTGAGAAATTCCGCCCCTATCTTGTGTTTTCCACCACCATCGTTTACACCGACCATTCCGCTTTGAAATACTGGTTTACCAAGCAAGATGCTAAACCGAGACTCCTTCGTTGGGTTTTGCTCCTACAAGAATTTAAAATCGAAATTCGTGATAAAAAAGGAGCGGAAAACCTAGCCGCGGATCACCTTAGTAGACTTGAGGACCCTTATCAAGGGGAATCTCCAAATCAAGAGATTAATGAATCCTTTCCCCTTGAGACCTTAATGTCTATTAATTCCAATCTTGATGATACCCCATGGTTTGCCGACATTGCAAACTATTTGGCGGGTGGTGTTCTTATCGAAGGGTTAACGTCCCAACAAAAGAAAAAATTCTTCAAGGACGTTAAAACGTACTATTGGGACGACCCTTATCTTTTCAAGCAATGTGCGGATTTAATCATTCGTAGATGTGTTGATGGGCCGGCGGCTTTACAAATCCTTGAAGCTTGCCATAAAGGACCTACCGGTGGTCACTTTGGTCCTAATTACACCGCTAAAAAATTTTCGACTTCGGATTCTATTGGCCCTCCATTTATCATGATGCACATGAAATGGTTAAACATTGTGATGCTTGCCAAAGGCAAGGCAAGATCACACATAAATATGAGATGCCTCAAAATTTCATCCAAGAATGTGAAATCTTTGACGTATGGGGCATCGACTTTATGGGGCCGTTTCCATCATCGAAAGGAAACAAGTACATCCTCGTAGCCGTTGACTACGTATCAAAATGGGTTGAAGCAAAGGCTTTACCTACTAACGATGCGAGGGTGGTTGTTAACTTCTTGAAACAATTTTTTGCTCGATTCGGTGTACCTCGTGCTATTATTAGTGATCGCGGGACTCATTTTTGCAATGATCAATTCGCACGAGTCATGGCTAAGTATGGTGTAAATCACCGACTTTCCACCGCGTATCATCCTCAAACTAATGGACAAGCCGAGGTTTCTAACCGTGGTCTTAAGAGAATCTTAGAGCGAACCGTGGGAGAGAATCGTGCCTCATGGGCCGATAAATTAGATGATGCTTTGTGGGCTTTCCGTACCGCTTATAAGACACCTATAGGTTGTACCCCTTATCGCCTTGTGTACGGAAAGGCGTGCCACCTCCCCATTGAGTTGGAGCATAAGGCTTATTGGGCCTTGAAATGGGCTAATTTTGATCTTAACAAAGCCGATGATCATAGGAAAATCCAACTCAATGAACTTAGGAATGAGGCTTATGAAAATTCATTAATCTACAAAGAGAAGATTAAGCTCATTATGATTCCAAGATTAAAAACCGAGAGTTCTATGTTGGTGATCAAGTTTACTATTTAACTCTTGGTTGAAAATCTTTTCGGGTAAACTTAAGAGCCGTTGGTCCGGTCCATTCACCGTGGCCCAAGTCTTCCCTTATGGCACCATTGAGTTATCCCAACCAAATGGGCCCAATTTTAAGGTGAATGGCCAACGGGTTAAGTTGTACTATGGAGAGGACATCTCTCACCAGATGATTCTATCCCTCTCCACATTTCCCTTGAATTAATTCGGGAAATCGAGTCGAGCTAGAGACTCGTGATAAATAAATCAAGCATCGTATCACTAGGTTAGATTTTTACCTTTACCATCCTTTCCACCCTTTTTCACCTTCATCCATGTCCACCAATAAGTGTAGGGGGAGCCAAGTAGGTTGTTTGTGTGTTGTGATTGTGTGTAGGGACATATGCTTTGATGATCCACTTTTGGTACTTTTGAATCGACCCGTGATCCCGTGTTCCCGTGTACCCGGTTCTATCAAAACTATTGTGATTCATACTTGTATATAAATAAAACGAATAAATGTAATCACTTTAGTTGTCCCTTCCTTAGCTCGATTTTAAACAACGTACTCAATGTCATAAGTGTAGGGGAGTTTATTCTCCCACATGCTTAAACATTGAGGACAATGTTTATATTAAGTGTAGGGGGGACGTCTATCGAATTTTAGTGGGCTTTTCCTTGAATTTGACACCATTTTAACCGGAAAATTTAAAATTTTTTTCAACGTTTTTCAAATTTTTGATCTATTTTGCCTAGTAGTATTTTTATTTATTTTCTTTCTATTATCGCATCGTAATAATTTCCATTTCAAGAATAAAGTCAAAAATGAAATAAATAAATAAAATGGTTCTAACAAGTTTAGATGTCTTTGATATATTAGGCCCGTCGTGAATATTTTGACTCAACCCGAGTTTACTTATCCAAGTTTACTCTAGCTAGTATCCTTATCCATATGGACCTTAATTGGTTTATTAGGCTAAGCATCCACGAGTCTCATTCCTTGAGATTTTAAATTGTGGAGAACGAGAGATGATAGAGTTAATTATAAGTTTGGTATTCTTTCATTAAATTATGTGAGTTAGTTATGAGCTTTTTCTCCCATCACTTGTTAATAAATATATTTGCAATAAATAAGGTTGTACAATTTAAAAGGTTACTTAGCTTCTAGCACAAGATCGTTTAAAAGTTGCTCGGTATTAATTAGAGTTCATATCCAAGGCATAACTTATTGAAACGGGACGCGAAGATTGGCTTATCCAAAAAGGCCCTAACAAGGCATGAGGATACCCGAGTCCAAAAAGGCCCTCACAAGGCATGAGGATTCACTTTTTGCTAAAGATCCTAAGATGATGTGAAGATCATTAATCCAAATCAATATGAAGGATCAAGACACACGACGAGAAGCAATTACTCCCCTAAAGATCATGGAGAAGTCTATCCAAAAAGACCCTAACAAGGTATGAGGATAAATAGATCCAAGTTCGAAAAGGAGGCGGATCGTTGTATATCAAAATCCTAAATAAAGAAGAGGATAAATGAAGAAGTCGTGGTCAACGTTTGAAGCATCTTTCACTCCTTATGAAGATGTATACCAAAATGAAGAGAAGACAATAATTTCAAGATCGTCTCTCTAGATTTGAAGTTTGAAGTGCAAGCCAAATATTGGTCCGAGAAAGGTCTCAAATCGTGAAACGAGTTATGCCATGATATGAACTTTTTGAGATTTCGAGAAGCAGTTTTAAAATATTTTGTCCTTTAGCTAACTATTGATTAAATCGTCCCACTTTATTTTCGGCCTTAATAAATTATCGAAATAAGTAAAAAATGCATCCTCGTGATCATTCAAGACAAAAATAAAATACAAGAGATACACCGTAGGAATAAGGGTGTCTAAGTGATTAACTAAACCACATGAGCAAGTGTTTGTTGTGCTAACTTGTAATAACAATGATCTCGTTTTTGAGCTTGGTATGGGGAACGTGAAACTTGAGGGTGATTAATATTCATGACACCAAAGCCCTAATCTAAGTCTTAGATTTCTTTACGAGTTTCTTCCATCTAATAATTTCCAAGTTAATAAATGATTATAACTTTTGTCTCTTTATTAAGTTCTTATCTTGTCATCGTAATAGTAGTGGTAATAGTAATAAAGGCCAAGATAGGTTAATAATGAGAAAAATGTAACGTATGCTTTAAAACTATGCATTGCATGGGGTCATTGCAATGGTCAAGTGTAGGGGATTTAATAAGTGTGTAAACACTTATCCTTTTGCCACTAAAATCAAGGAAAAACAAGACCGAATCATGTGTTTATTATCATAAATGTCGGAATTACGCGTGGTTTTGTGTTTTTGTGTCCAAATAGGTACAAATGATCAAAAGGAAAGAAAACGCGGGATATCACGGTCAAATGTCGAAGAAAAGTCAAGAAAGAATCGAAGACAAGATTAAAAGACCAAAAAGTGTGCCAACATCACGAAAACCGGCTAAGTCCACTTGAGTTTGAAGAAATGATCAAGAAAGTCGGAATCAAGCTCGTTTTAATGGAATTATTCATTTTTTGAAGATAATCGAGCCAAGTGGGTCCCACAATGGATCTATTGGGCTTAAAAGCCCAATAGCTAGATCAAGTAATTTGGTGAAGCCCAAATAGCCCAATGTTGTTTAAACGGAAAGAGTAATATGCATTTGGGCCAAGCCCATTTCAAAAGAACAAATAAATGGATGACGAATTGGGTCAAAAGCCCATGATAAAACAAACGAATGGAATAAAGTGAGTTTGCTTGGTCAAACTTAGCCCTTTCAACCAGTCAACTCACCAAACGAAATATTTTTACCCAGTCTCCCACGTGTCCCTATTTACTCTACCCACCCAACACATAAAACAAAACAAATAATTTATCCCTTCCCATACACACTTCGATACAAACGAAGTGAAAACTCTCTCCACACCAGTCTTCTTCCCCAAAAAACTCGCACCTCTTTCAAAACCCTACATTTTTACTCACCAAAAATTAACCAATCAAAAAAGGGGCTTTTACCCTCAATGGGTAATTAACACCCAAACAAATAAAACCCCCAAGAAAATCGCATCATCCACTCACTGATCAATCCGACATGGCCTAAATCTCCACCTTTGATTGGAGGAAACACTCCTCCATATCTAATCCAACCAATTACATCATGCCACCTCACCTTGCAACAAACACAAGAAGCACACATCCTGACACGAGGGCAATCCGTGGCTACAAGGGCAGTTTTCAACCGTAGGATCAAGAAGTTTGAAGAAAGAGAAGATATATGAAGAAATCAACGGATCAAAATGGATGCTTACAAGAGAAGCTAAGATTAGGGTTTGTTGGGGTTCCCCTATAAAAACCCCCATCTATCATGTAAACATGTGCCTTTTCTTTATTTTTTTATTGTAAGTAAAATAGATTAATAGGTTTAATTTTGTAATTTCTTCTCTTCTACTATTTGTAATTTAAATTAAAAATTAATGAAAAGTTTTATTTAAAGTATTATTGTCTCTTTTTAATTCTCGTCTATTTAATTTTTATATTTAATCTGCTTGGAACTTTTCGTCAGTTCATTATTAATGATATAAAAAAAAGATAAACAAATTGATATCAATATTTCCCCTACTGGGAAATATTAAAAAATTAGTGTTACTGTTTCGAGACGAAGGAGATTAGGTTGTTGATGATTCGGTAAATCGAAGTTGGTGTTTGTTTGATTCGTTACGGTTCATTAGGGGGTACAACGCCCTTCCTACTTCTCAAAAGACTCCTCCAATTGGTTTGAATCTTCTTTTAATTTTATGTTTATTTAAGTTTTATGATCATTTGCTTAATCTGAGATAGTTTGGATTTGCTTAGTTGTGTATCTGTGAGTTTGTTTGTTGATGTAACTTGGTGGATTATTTTAGATTTGTTATTTTTTTATTGGATCAGTAGTTGGATTTGCTTAATATTTAGTTTGTTATAGATTTAAACTGCTTATTTTAGATTACTTAGAATTTAGTTTATTTGATTAGAGCTTAAACGGTTTAGCTTATTTGGACTTGTGATTGATAAGCTTTTATTTAGTTTGAGTTGATTGGATCTGCTTACTTGTCTTGGGTAAGATATAGCTTTTGTTAACAACTTATTTGGTTTTCAGCTTTATTAGTTTCAGCTTATTTTTTTGTTTAAGTGCTGCTTATTGTAACTGCTTATGTTATGTGGCTTGTTTAGTTCGCGTGTTTATTGGATCTGCTTATTAGTGTCTAAGGTTTGGTTTCGTAGTAGCTTATATAAGTTTATTTTAGGTGCTACTTGATTATTTCCCATTTGTTTTCAGCCTTATTTATTTCAGCTTATTTGATATTTAGTTATTGCTTATTTAGATTTTCAGCTTATATGTCTTTTTCTTGTTAGGTTATTGGGTTTCTGCTTATTTGAGTTCAGCTTATTGTCTTTTTGGTTCATTTTGCTTATTGTTTTACTGCATAATCCTCAGACTCAATTAGTCTGAGGGTTTCACTGTCCAAATAAAAAGTGTATAAAAATATTTGCAAATTTCCGTCACTGCTCAGATTCGAACCCTGGACCTCCTGTCCAGGGGCCAAACGACATAACCACTTGTGCTAGACATCTGTTTGTTTAAAGTCTCTCTCAGTTTCATTAATATAGCGTGATTTAAGGGTGGGCAGTTTTTAATAAATTAGTTTAAATCAATTTAAAGTTTAGTTATTATTTAATATTTACTTTAATCAGTTTTAAAAATAAATATAAAAAGAAAAAAAAATAGTTTTAATTTTTAATTACTTTTATAAATTCTAAATTAGATTTCTTTTTACTTTTATTAATAAATAATTTTATTTCATTAATAGCTCGAATTTTTGTTTAAATTCATTTTTAAAATTTTAGTTAATATAAATTAGATTTATTTTAAAAGTTTTAATTTAAAAATTAAGTTAGTAGATTTTAATTAAAAAGTACTAGTTTAAAATTAATTAGTTTAAATAGACTTAATTAAAAGTTTTTAGGTTTTATTAATTAGTTAAGTTTTATTTTCAAATTAATAGTTGAAATAGTCAATTAAAATAGTTTCTTTTAATTAGTAGATTTAAGTTAGTTTAAAATACCTCCAAAAATAGATTTTACCAAAAACAAGTTAAGTAAAAACATTTAACCGGAAATCAAATTCGAGTCGAATCGAGGAAAAACGAACATTCATTGCATTAAAAAGGACTAAAAATCCTAGTTTCAAATCCCCATTGGACTTCCATAATGAAGATGGTGGAGAACTACTGTTGGAGGGGACCGTGACCCACCAGGAAGATGAAAATGATTTCCTCAACGAAGACACCACTCAAGCTTCCAGGTCCGCCCCGCTCACATCTAGGAAGAGAAAGACTAGCAGGAGGGTGGAAAAGAAGATAGGGGATGAGGCCGGGGCCTCGAATTCTCCCCCAAAGAAACTGAGGAAGGTCCATCCGCAGTACCAGGAGGGAAGTGGTACTGCGACTGCTCATGCCGACTCTACCCCGCACATGGGAGAGCCAGTCTGGCGAGCTACCCCCGTGAGTGCCGTAGCTCCTACCGGCCCAGAACCTGCAATTGGTACCATGTAAGTGCCCTTCGAATATTAGTCGAGTCACCATACTTGTGAAATATATTATGCCTAAACAAAATTTGCAATGTCAATAACAGGGCGAATCCGTCGGTCGTAGCCCAAGAGGAAGAAGTGGAGAGGAATCCATCCCCCGCCCCATCAAACAGACCCCCATCCCCTGCTGCGGCACACGCCCAGGAACCACTCCGCGAAGGGCCAGAAAATAGTCTACGCCTAGCATGGAACCTTTCGAGTTTAACAAGGTTGGAGGCGGAATCTGAGTGTTCAGAATTCATCGAGCACATCACCCTCCAGCCCTTGCACAAGACTTAGATGAGATGGATCATGAATCCCTTCTAGAGCAGTTTGATGTGTCGTCCGTGCATCAAGTGACGGTGGGTGCCGCACTAAGACACCGTCTAATCAAGGCCCTGGCGAATGTGAAGCGGGCAGACAAAAGGATAGCTCGTCGAGAGGCAATGGTCATGAAGAATGAGAAGACCATGGCGTCCTTGCAAGCAGCGCTGGTGACAGTCGAGGCTATAGTAAAAGAGCAAGCTCATCACGCCGACAGCCGAGAGAAACGCATTGCCGAGCTCGTAGCCCTTGTAGCCGCATCGAATGAGAAGGTATGCTTTCGAAAATTTTATACATATACTCTTGCCTGGATTTTTATTCGACCCATGAAAAAGAATATATTATCCTTGTGATAACTCAAAGTTCTATATGCAGGTATCTGCGGCCGAAGCTTCCACCAAGGCCGTGACCGTACAAGCCTTCAACATCGCCCAAGAGCGCGATGCGCTGAAGGATGAGCTAACACAGGTGCGGGCCAATTTGGAAGAGAAAACTGCAATGGCGGAGGAGGAGCTGAGCAAGATGGCCACAAGTTGTAATGAAAAACAGTGTCCCCCCTTGCTATCCGCCATATCTGGACACAGGTGGATGATTGGGCAAGGAATGCGCCTCGCCGTAAGCAAGGCCATGGAAGCTCCACACCTACTGCAAGCATTCGCCGGGGTCGTATCGGATGGAATCGACCATGGTAGACATGAGGGTTTGGTCAAGGATGCAGAACTGATAGGTAAGAACGAAGACATCATGCGGCATCCCTACCATAATCCCTCAGCGGCGGACAATATGACCGCATCGATAAATGCTTTGGCGGAAATCTAGCACCCTCTCCTGGATGAGCTTGAGGCACTTAAGGACGCTCCGAACGGGGTGATAATGTCCAAGCTTACTGCGGATCCCATCCCTTTGACCTTGCCCACTTATGACTCCGTATCAAAAATGATGAAAGGTGAAAAGCTACTTGCGGAGGCATTGGATGCGACTGCGGTCAAGGCACAAGATGGGAAGGATGCTCACGGGGAGGCCCTCCGTGCTCTGATTGAAGAAGGAAAGAAAGACATAGGGGAATTCCTACCCCCCTTGTAATTTATCAGTTGTAAACATTTGTGATTTATATTCGTCCGTGCATGTACACGGCTAAGACATGTGTGAAAAACTGTCCTTTGTATGTAAGTCCGTCAAGAACACGAGGATTTTGTTATTTATTTGGAAACTTGTGTATTTTTATTTTGTTAAATACCGTATACCGATATTGCATGACATGTCACGTCTTACACAAAAGGAAAAAATACAATCAAGCCTATAATTTACTAGACATGCGACGTGCGTCTTTATTATGCAAAGCACTACGTGAGTACGGCATACGGAAACTTATCACAACGTCTTGTGAGTAAGGTGTCTAGTAAGGATACATGATCTGCGCCGCTGGGGTTGCATCCCTCTTATACGGCAAGTTGAATTAGTAGGTTCACTTAATCCTCTTACCCCGCCTGGAGGCGTATAGTACATGTACGGTGATTTGAATGAATGCATATGAATGAAACATGACATATTATAATAATAACTAGAATTCATATGACTAACAAAAATCTAAAAAATAATTTTCTCAAAACAAGCCGTGGAGCTAGCTAGGCACCACAACATTTTATTAGAACGTTTACATTTTTTGTTTGAACAAGAATTATAATTCCTAAAAAACAAAAAAGGAACCTAAACAAAACATAAGAAGCAAAACAGATAGAGCGCATGGATCTTCATTAAAGCCACATATAGCGAAGTACCCATGCGGAAGCCGTAGCTTTCAAAGATAGAACCTTTTGAGATTGGATATATTCCACGTGCGTTCCAGGTCGCGGCCATCCATGTCACATAACTTGTACGCGCCTCGTCCCAAGGCTTCCGTGACCTCATACGGTCCTTCCCACTTAGGGCCCAACATTCCTGTATTCTCCGCTCGACTTGCTTCGTTAGCACGATAGACATAATCTCCCAGTCGAAAAGAAACACCTTTAACCTTGGCGTCATAATACGCCTTCATTTTAGCCTTGGACTTAGCCACATTAATGGCTGCTATCTCCCTTTTTTCTTCCAACAGATCCAGGTTGATTCGCAGCTGCTCGTCGTTCGTAACGACATTAACCTCCGTCGTGCGGATGGTAGGCATTCCTATTTCTGCTGGTATAACAGCTTCAGTGCCGTAGGCCAATGCAAATGGAGTATCTCCGTTGGCTGTTTTGATCATAGTCCTATGCGCCCATAGGACATGTGGTAACTCATCCACCCATTTGGAACTTCGTTCATCCAGACGTGCCTTGATGCCATTTCCCAAGATTCTATTTGCTCGTTGCACAAGGCCATTTGTCTGCGGATGCTTAACAGACGCGAAGCGCCGTTTGATATTTAATGATGCACACCAATCCTTGAATGGATTATCCGCGAACTGTTTACCGTTGTCCGAAATGATTTCTCCTCGCAAGCCAAAAGGGCACACAATGTTCTCCCAAACAAACTTTTTAACTTGTTTTCCTGTGATGGATTTGACTGCCTTGGCCTCTATCCATCGTGTGAAGTAGTCCATTGCGACAATCAAGAACTTAACTCCCCCCGCAGCTACAGTAAATGGTCCTGCGATGTCAATTCCCCACTTATAGAATGGCCATGGGGATGTAATAGGTGTAAGCTCCTGCTGCAGATGTCGCGGCACTGGTCTATGCACTTGGTAATCACTACACTTATGAATCATGTCGCGCGCGTCCCTGTGCATGGTAGGCCAATAGTATCCTGTTCGTAAGGCTCGAGCTACCACGGATCGTGGATCTGCGTGCATGCCGCATAACCCTTCATGTATTTCACTGATTACGTAAGCGGCCTGACACGGTCCAACACACCGCAACCATGGCTGCAAGAAAGAGCGCTTATACAGGATACCTTCTCGAAGTTCGAAGCGCTGTGACTTCCTTCTGATGCGCCGCGCCGCTTTTTCATCGTCCGGAAGGGTTTCACTAGTCAAGTAGTTGATGATCGGGGTCATCCATGTAGGTCCATCCTCTTCAACTATAGTAGCGACCTCCCTTCTGTTATGGATTTCTCCTTGAGTATTTCCACCAAGACTTGCTTGGACAAGTGGGCGAAGCTTGTGGATGCGATCTTGCTAAGAGCGTCCGCCTTCTTGTTCTCACCTCTTGGCACCTGCTTGATGGAAAACTTGTTGAAAGCCGCGATGAGTGACTTGACCTTCTCCAAGTATCGGACCATGTTGTCCTCCTTAGCGACATATCCACCTAGAATGTGGTTCACGACAAGCCGTGAGTCCACGTAGGCCTTAAGGTTGCGGACTCCCATTCTAGCGGCGATTTTTAAACCCGCAATTAATGCTTCATATTCCGCTTCGTTGTTGGTGGCCGTGAACTCAAAACGGAGGGCGTACGTAAACTCTATTCCTTCCGGATTTGTGAGAATGAGACCAGCTCCGGACCCATCCGTACACGAAGATCCGTCTGTAAATAACACTCATGGTTCTGTTGGAGTCTCGTCTTTTTTAACGATTGGCCCTTCCTCATCCGGCTTCTCTATCAAGAAATCTACCAAGATCTGGCCTTTAACAGCCGTCCTTGGCCTATAAGATATATTGTGCTCCCCTAATAGGATACTCCATTTTTGCAGCCTTCCTGCTACATCCGGTCTAGAGATGACTTGCTTTATTGGTTGGTCAGTAATGACTACGATTGGGTGCGCTTGAAAGTATCGGCGCAACCGCTTTGTAGCAAACACAAGTGCCAAAACCAATTTTTCCATAGAGGAGTAATTCAACTCCGACCCTTGTAGTGTTCTACTTATGAAGTAGACCGGAGTTTGTACCGCATCCCTATCTGTCATGAGTACCGCACTTATTGCTTCGTGAGTGGCTGAGAGATACATAATGAGTTCCTCCTTTGGTCGGGGAGCTACCAGCATAGGGAGAGATGCAAGATGCTGCTTGAGTTGGCCAAAAGCTTCCCCGACCTCCTTCGTCCACCGGAAGTCCCCCTTCCTAATGCACTTCTTGAGTGTCTTAAATAGGGGTAATGACTTCTCTGCGGAGTTGGATAGGAACCTATTTAGCCCGGCCAGCTTCCCATTTAAGGATTGCACCTCCTTCCATGTCTGAGGGGATGGCAGCTGTATTACGGCGTCCGTTTTCTCTAGGCAAGGTTTGATACCATTTGGATCAATCATATATCCAAGTAACATTCCCTCCGTTGCACCAAACGTGCATTTCTTTGGATTCAGCTTCATGTTAATCCTCCTCAGTGTGTCGAATTTCTCTTGGACATCCCGAAGAAGTGCATCCTCCGTATGACTTTTTATGACTAAGTCATCCACATAGACTTCCAGGTTGCAGCTATCTGTGATTCAAAAGCTTTGTCCACAAGCCGCTGGTATGTAGCACCGGCATTCTTTAGTCCAAACGACATTTTCGTATAGCAATATACGCCCTTACTCGTATGGAACGCCGTTTTTTCTGCGTCCTCCTCCGCCATCTGGATCTGGTGATATCCTTTATATGCATCTAAGAAGCACTTAAAGGGATATCCACACAGGGATTCCACCTTCCAATCAATCTCCGGTAACGGGTAACAATCTTGTGGACAGGCTTTGTTCAGATCCGTGAAATCCACACACATGCGCCAACTCCCGTCATGGTTTTTTACCATGACTGGATTGGATAACCACTCGTGGTAGTATACCTCGCGCATGATACCTACGTCCACTAGTTTCCGTACTTTCTCCAATATCACTCGGCTACGCTCAGGCGCCTGGCCGCGCTTCTTTTGCTTGATGGGTTGGTACCCCTGGCGGATCTGGAGCTTATGTTTTGCTATCGCGCGTGGCACACCTGTCATATGCTTTGGCTCCGATGCGAATATATATCTAGGTTTGCACTTAAAAGAGAGCACATGGCCCTTTTACCGCTATCCGAGAGCGCCCCCTTATGGATATCTCCTGTTCCGGGTAGTCAAGATGGATTACCACCTTCCAATTGGGAGGTGGTGATCCATCCTTGGGTGGGACAGGTGGAGCCGGTGTTGTCACGGTATGACACTCAGATGCTGGTATGATTGTGTTGTAAATTGTGACGATTCCTCCCTCAACAGGGAACTTGATCATTCCGTGTGCCGAGGAAGGTACCGCCCGTATAGCCAGAATACCTGGTCTGCCTATGATCCCATTGTACGGAGAATGTGAGCGTATCACCATGAAGTTCATCCACGTCGTAGTAGAGTGTTCCTCATTCCCAATGGTTACAAGCAGACACAGTTGCCGTATCGGCCAGATAGTGTCTCAACTAAAGCCAGTGAGCGGCGACGTGGCCGGTACTAATTGGCTTCTTATTTCTGGTCGTAACTACCCAAAACAGCGTTCGTACAGTACTTCTGCCGACGACCCTCCATCCACATACATGCGACGAACATTGTGTGTTCCAATGCTTATCTCAATAGTGAGAGGCGCATCAACCACATCGCTTGCTGTGATGGGAGGGAATGAGATTTCCCTGCCGCGTGAAAATTTTTGGCCAATTTTCTGCCTCGTGCGGCGTTGTCTGGATTGGATCATGTATATGGTCGAAGGTTTGTCCTTTTGGAGATCCTTCTTGTCATATTTCTTGTTGTCTTTTCCATCCTTCCAATCCTTAACCAGATGCTTGAGTTTACCTGACTTGATCAACGACTCAATGTGTTTCTTAAGCTGGATACACTCCTCAGTGCCGTGGCCCTTATCATTATGGAACTCGCAGAAACGATTTCCTTGACAACGGTCCGGAGGAGTTGTCATTGGGTGAGGCCTCGGAAAATGGTCCCCTTTCGTCAGCAAGATCTCCCGGTAGGACATCTTTAGGGGGTAAACTTATCATACGGCCGTCCTCCTTTGTTTTGGCTCTTGTAATCTGAGCCCCTATTCTTGTTTTGATTGCTTTGACCACCCGACTGTCTCCGGGACTGGTCGTTTGATCGGTAGCTGTTTCCTTTGGAAGGGTAAGCCGCGGCAACCGCTGTTTCTCCCTCTATGAAGTTTCTGACCCTTTCCATTAGATAATCATACCTCTCTGGACGCTTGTCATTGAGACGCCTGATTAACTCCCTATCTGTTATGGCGTTCATGTAGTCGGAGATTTTTAGGAGTTCCGGCATCGTCTTTGTGCGTGTGCACTCGTCGTTGAAGCGTTCAGTGAAGGCCTCTATAGACTCCCCCGGTCGTTGCATGACAGTTGCCAATGAGACCGGATTCCTATTATACTTCTTCCTCTGAGTATAATTATTCTTGAACGCAGTGCGTAGTTCCGTGAAGCTATCAACGCTTCGTGGAGGGAGTCCCTCAAACCAGTCACGGGCATTTCCGATCAAAGTCGAATTGAACATTTGGCACCATATAGGCATGAGCCATCGCTCAATTTTAGCCTGCGTATCGAATATTTTGAGGTGATCATCCGGATCACCCGTTCCATCATAGGTCTTGACACACGCCGGCATGCGACGTTTGGGGTCCTCAGAGTAGTTCCGTATACGTAGAGTGAATGGGTCTTCCCTGGGATCCGCCCATGATCGGGTGAGCCTAGGGTCATCCCATGGGTCACACCACGGGCGGGAAAGATCCTCCACTTCTGCATCTCGATAATAAGGGCCACCATAATACTCATCATTGTTTGGTGGTGGTGGAGGGGTACGCCTAGGTCGGCGACGCTTGGGCAGATGGTCATCCGAGTCCTCTCCTGATGGATCTGGAGACGGGGGTGGTGCCCCATCCCTTGGGTGAGGACCACTTTTTTGAGAAGAGTCAGGAGTCTTTTTCCCAGTGTCCATCCTATCCCACACACTTTTGCGGCGAGCGGCTCTGGTCAGCTCTCGATCTGGTCGCTCGGGTGAACCGTCGGACTTCTCTCCCCCTCTCGAGACTGCGTTAGTTCCTGTATGAGGCGATCTCCTATGCGCTCGAACACATTCCTAGGTTGAGGAGTTTCCTCAAAGATGCTCTGCTCCTTAGGCCGGGTTTTCCTTTTCCTCTGATTTTGGGAAGAAGTGATTGGTCTGGTATTGCCAAAGTTGAGACTAGATTGGAGGTTCCTCCCTAGATTTAGCCTTGATGCAATCCCTGGGAAGATCCTATCAAAGTTTTGCGTGAGAACTCGAGTATGATCCTCCTCGCTGAGTGGTTGGACTTCTACTTCCTCCTCAATCGATGGTCTGCGCGGCTCCTTGTTAGGAGGATTGGGCGCACTCCCTGGATCAGAGTTATCCAGGGTTGAAGTAGGTGGGGGTGTTATGGAGATCGTGCTCGTCACCCCCATGGACTGAAAACCACCACGGTTATTTGGCCCGCCCACTGGGCGGCTAGGGGATTGATTGGGGATGAGTATCCCTTCCCCTTGGGACTTCCGTTTTCCAGGATTTGTGTTCCTGGGGTTAGGTTGAGGATGCCCTTTCGTCATTGGAAGCTCAAGATGAGATTTCGCTCTAGCTTAGTGTAACGGGTCCCACGGATGGCGCCAACTTGTTGATGCAAAAGTTGGGTGATCCTTGCTAGACCCGAATTAGGCTTAATTCGGGTTGGCTGGGCTCCGGCTCCTGCACCAAGTGAACTGTTTGGTTGGGATCCTGCACATTAAACAACACGCGTTAGGCTTACCATGGGAATGTTTCCCACGATTAGACTCCGGCGTGAGAGTAAGTAATCGGTTAGGGTTTTATATAAGTTGAGAGTATAGAGCGTAATACCTTTGTGGAACCCTTCGGGGTTCCTTTTATAGGCAGTGAAACCCTAGTGGGCTGCCACTAATACTTCGGCCCCAAGGAAAGGATAAGCACCAAAATTAGAATGATTGTTATCTTCTAATTATAGTGAGTGAATATCCTCTTTTTTGGGGTAAATCTTATTCCTAGACAGAATATGATTCTGTCTAACCCTGTACCGGCGGTGCCGGGCCGTGGGTCGCACACGTGCGTGCGGTTACTGTTCATCCAAGCCCATAAGCTTAAATAACATTTATTTCCACCCATCTGTGATGGGCCGATTAAGGGTAGTACCCGTGGGCCGGGTTCCTGACCCGGCTGGGGACTATACGTCATCATGGGGATTGAGGTTTTTGGTGTGGGATGTGATTGACATGATGTAAACTACACGTGGGAAGAATCAATTTCACTTTCCCCTTTGTTTTCTTCTATTTAATCCTGGGTAAAAAGGGGTGTTCTTCATGGTAAAATCTCAACAGTAAGTGTTACCCGCGTGTTTAGGAGTTTGAACTTTCAGCTTGGCACTTTTGGTCCTTTGTTTTTGGGAAAGGTTGTATAACAAGTATTTTTAGCTCAAATAAACGCATCCCTTTGTTATAGAAGTTATGGATTTCACACTTTTCCCCAAAACTTTGGCAAAAGTGTTTCAAGGGTTGTTTTTGCCATTTTTCCATATTTCAAGGGGTGGTTTTGGACTTTGTTGATCTTCAAAGGTCTTCAATGTAACTTTGAATTCATGAGGGACCATTAATGACAATGTTGAATAGTTGAGGGACTAATCTTGCCATTTCTTCAAAGTTGAAGGACCTTTTGGCAATTTTGACAAACTTAAGGGACCAAACTTATAATTATGAATTCACAAGGTTTTTAAGTGTCATTTCTTCATTGTTTGAGGATCAATCTTGCATATCTTCAAGTCTTCAAGGGTAAATGTTGGATATTTCATGAACTAGGGCCCGGTTCTTTGTACGGCTTCGTTTCTCGTGTCCGTTTTTTCTTGTTTCTTGTGATCTTTTGTCTTTTTCATGATTTCCATACCTAAAATACATAAGTAAATAAACACAAGCATATATATGGTATTTTATGACATTTTTATGCATTTAAAGCCCGAAAAGAACGATGAGATCAGGTATAAATGCCATCTCATCACTCCCCCATACTAAGACATTGCCGTGCCCTCACGCAATGCTAGAATAAAGTATCTAAGCATCACCAAAATTCAGTTTTATTAACCTTTATTGAAAAGTAAAAGACTTGCAACAATACTACGAAAATGTGTAAATACATAATGTATAATTTTCATCACGAAAGTGACTTTTAGGGTCAAAGAATAGAAACAAGAAAATGTCCCTTAGAGTAATCTTCGTCATCCTTGATTGTCATACATTCCATGATAAGTGCAAGAACGAGATCATTGTTGGTACAAGTCACAATGCTAACACTACTCATACGTCCAAATTGTGTAATACTTTTTCTCCCCGCAATCCTAGTTATTATAAAAGGAAATGGGTTACTAGCATTTTTTAACTATTTGTCATGTATCACAAGTGATTCATATTGACTTATTTGAGTAGTTATTAGTCCGAAAGCAAAGTAGCACGATTTAATCGATAGTTAGCCGAAGGACAAAATCTTTTAAAACGGCTTCTCGTGTATCTCCTTAATTTCATATCTTGGCATAACTCGTTTCACGATTTGAGACCTTTCTCGGACCGATATTTGGCATGTACTTCATACTTCAAATCTTGGGAAGACGTTTCTTGAAAATATGGTCTTCTCTTCATATATTTGGAATTTCTTCACTTGACATTTTTGAGAGATTCTTCATATTTGGACCACGACTTCATCATTTTTCTTCAATCTTTATTTTGGACTTTGATATACAATGATCCGCCTCCTTTTCGGACATGGATATATTTATCCTCATACCTTGTAAGGGTCTTTTTGGATAGACTTTCTCCATGATCTTTGCTTTTCGTCATGTGTCTCGATCCTTCATATTGATTTAGGAATCATGATACTTCACATCATCTTGGATCTTTAGCAACAAAATAGAGCTCCTCATGCCTTGTTAGGGCCTTTTTGGATCTTCACCAATCTTCGCGTCCCGCTTCAATAAGTTATGCCTTGGCTATGAACTCTATTCAACCCCGAGCAACTTTTAAACGATCTTGCGCTAGAGGCTAAGTAACCTTTCAAATCGTACGACCTTACTTATTGCAATTATTTTTATTCCTAATGCATTGATCTTATGGGAAGAAAAAGCCACAATTAAAAACATATGAGTTTTTGAATGAACATTGTTATGTTCTACGTTTAGCATGATCACTTGTCTAACTCTATCATCTCTCGTTCTTCACTATATAAAGACCTATAATTAAAGAGACTCGTGAATACTTAGCCATGCAAGTCAAAATTAAGCCAAATTTGGATTAGCTTTCATTAAGACTATATCAAATCAAAGTTTTGGGTTTTCAAGCCACCTATAGGATCTTGCACATTCTTGGACTTTTTCAAGTTTATAGAATGAATTTTATAGTTCCCTTGATAAGTGACTTTCTAGGATCAATTATAGGAACTTGCGAAAAGTTCTTGTTCTCAACCCGAATGAGCTAAGACTTCCGAGTTTTAAAGTTCCCTATATAAAAGTCTAGCAAAACTTGAATTGAGCGGGTTAAGGAATGTAAATAGCTCCAAATGCCCATCAAGTCAAAAATTAGCTCTTATTCTACCCATCAGAAAATATACGTTCGTGTCTTAAAAACACTTATGAGAACTAAGAAGAATTTTAAAATTTGGTCATTTTTAGCCTTATTAGCAACAAAACAAAACATTGAAAGTTGGAAAACGTGAGGGCGTAGGAAAGAAAGTACCTATTCACCCCATACTAAAAGTAAACATTGTCCTCAATGTTTCGAGTCTAAAGGTGGAGCACCCCCATACTAGAGACGAAGAATCGAATGCTTAGGATCTAACATGGAAAGGGTGATCAACAATATATCTAAAGCCGTTTATTAATTATGCTAAAAGATAATTATTAGAACAATAAAGGATATGTCATGTTTTCGTGAAAAACTTTTTCAAGCAAACGATGGAGGCTCACGTAAACGAACACGAGAGTCTTCAATCGCAGATGATGATGATGATCTAGATAACACAATCACAAACAACCACGAGACAACGAGTTGGAAGGGCCCAAATCCCCTCTAATTAGTTATTAGTAAGCATAAAAGGATAAGCATGGGATCTCCCCAACGAGGCACCTCGTTTTTGATTACCGAGTCATGAGCTCGACTCGATCCCCTCAATGCTAATTATCATTGGGGAAGGTGACTTGGTTGAGGTCAACGATTGAAGGAATTTCCCCACCAAAGTAGTGCTTAAGCCTATGTCCATTCACCTTAAAGTTAGGACCATCATCTTGAGCTAGCTCGATGGTCCCGTAAGGAAACACTTGTGTAGCGGTGAAAGGACCAAACCAACGAGATTTCAATTTCCCGGAAAATATCTTAAGTCTAGAGTTAAAAAGTAACACTTGATCACCAACGTTAAAAACCTGGTTTTTAATCTTTGCATCATGAAACTTTTTAGTCTTTTCTTTGAAAATCAATGAATTTTCATAAGCATTGTCTCTTAATTCATCTAATTCATTCAATTGTATTTTCCGGTGATCTCCCACGGTCTTCAAGTAAAAGTTTGCATGCTTAAGGGCCCAATATGCCTTGTGCTCCAATTCAATGGGCAAATGACAATTCTTCCAATAGACTAACTTATAAGGAGTGCAACCGATAGGTTTCTTATAAGCGGTCCTAAAGGCCCATAAAGCGTCATCGAGTTTGTCGAACCATGAAACTCGGTTTTCTCCAATCGACCTCTCTAAAATCCTCTTCAAATCTCGGTTCGAAACCTCGACTTGCCCACTCGTTTGTGGGTGATAAGCCGTAGAAAGGCGATGAGTAACTCTATATTTCTTTAAGACCTTCTCGAATTGGTCATTACAAAAATGGGTTCCACGATCGCTTATAATAACACGATGGGTTCTAAACCGAGAGAATAGTTGCTTCAAAAACATCACTACCACACCAGCATCATTAGTAGGTAAAGCCTTAGCTTCCACCCACTTAGAAAGGTAGTCCACCACGACGAGGATATACTTGTTACCATGAGACGATGGGAACGGCCCCATAAAGTCTATGCCCCAAATGTCGAAAACCTCACACACTTGAATTATGTTTTGCGGCATTTCATCACGTTGAGACGATTTTCTTTGACGTCGGCACGAATCACACGACTTCACAAGTGCGTGTGCATCACGATAGATAGAAGGCCAAAAGAAGCCAACATCGAACACTTTCTTAGCCGTGAGGTTAGCACCATGGTGACCACCCGTGGGTCCCACGTGAAAATCTCTAAGGATGTTAGAAGCTTTGGCACCAAAAACACAACGTCGAACGAGTTGATCCGCACAAACCCGAAAGAGATAAGGGTCGTCCCAAAAATAGAACATGATGTCACGAAAGAATTTTTGCTTTTGTTGTGTCGTCATACCCTTGATTATGAAATTGCCCGCATGGTAATTTGCAATGTCGGCAAACCATGGGGTGGTGTCTTTAGAATTCACTACACCGAGAGTCTCGAGAGGAAATGTTTCGGTGATTTCCTTGTTCTCGAAAACATCTTTGTGAGGATCTTCTAGACGAGAGAGATGATCGGCCGCTAGATTCTCAGCTCCTTTTTTTGTCAAGCACGGTGACATCAAATTCTTGGAGGACGAGCATCCAACGAAGCAATCTCGGCTTAGCATCTTGCTTAGCTAAGAGATACTTGATACCCGAATGGTCGGTATACACGATGCTTTTAGTCAAGACGAGATAAGGTCGGAATTTCGCAAAAGCATAGACCACGGCAAGGAATTCCTTTTCCGTTGTGGTTTACTTTAATTAAGCCTCGGTCATCGTCTTACTAGCATAATGGATAGGACGGAAATGTGATAGTCCCTAATCAATGCAAGAAACCCTAATCTTAACTTAATCAACACAAGGTATTACTTTTCAAACGTAATCTTATTATTGTATAATAAAGAATTACAAGTGTTATGGATAACACCGTTTGATGACAATGTGTTGTGCACACTTTGAACAACTATAAACCTTAACTTATGAATACAGTCGTAGCTGTTTGATTCACTAAGTTATACGCACTAATGTTCTTAATATCTCAAAGTGTTAAACATTAATGTATGGATACACATCCTATTTATAGTGTTACGAGTTTGACTTAAACAGTACTTGATGTCGACTACACAAGCTTTTACAAGTTCCCACATCAGTCACATGATGTCCTTCTATTCTTGGTAGTCTTCCAATATGCTTTAAGGAACAGTTGTCAAAAACAGTTTCCTTATTCTTCATATTCTCGAACACACAAATGGCATGTCCAAAGTGTGCTGAGAGTTATCAGGGTATTGCCACCCCTGTTAACTCTCAACCCCTCAGAGTCCCTAATACATCTTGGCTGTTATCCATCACAGCCAAGGAGTATGTCTTCAGGTAATCTTCGACTTCCCTGACAATGTCTCTGACATGGACTCCTCTGAGGTTGCTCACAGAGACTTGGATCTCTGTGAGTCTTGCGAAACTTGCCTGCCTCCTAGGCACAGGCAAGGGACTATCTATCAGCCTAATTATGTTCAAATCAATGATCAGGGAATCTAACAAGTTTAGATTCCCAACAATCTCCCCCTATTTAAACATAAATAATGCTAGATCTAACTAAGTTAAGGTAAGTGAGTTTAACAGCTTCTTCTTACACATAACAGATCTAAACAAACATACCTCATGATTTTATTAAGACTTAAAGAAAATTACAAGTTCATTACATAAGTAAAATAAAAGATGAAGGTAAAAAGGGCTGACACCATCTTCAATAGTCATCATTTTTGATTCTTTCTTCAGCTTCGACCACATCTAATCTGTTATCAATTTCATCCTGCAAAGTCTTTGCAAACTTCTTGGAATACTCTGTGTTGATCTTGAGACACTTCTTGTGACAGAGTAGCTGAATAGTTGAAGCCAGGCACAGCTCATCTTCCCTCTGAAAAGCATACTGGCAGGCCTTATTCATAAATGCCATTCCTCTTTCAGGCACTGAGTATGTCTGACCATCAACAGGGCCAACGATACCATTTGGAAGGATCAGATCCCTGTGCATACCATCCACACGAACATCTTCAGTAACAAAAGTTTCATCAATAATTTGGGAAATTCTTCTTCTTTTGTTGCCTGTCTTTGGGGGTTCTTGTTCGAAAAGCTGTGGTGGGGGATCAATCTTGAGTTTGGCAGCTGTTTCCTTGATCCAGTTAAACTTAGCCTTAAGAGTTATAAGCAGAAGGAAATTTGCCTGTCCAGACTTTTTGGCAGCTAAGGCTTCGAGTTCAAACCATTCTGATAACCCAAGTGTTTTTAACCTGAAGTTGTCAAACACATCCATATTCCTCTGTTGATTTTCCCTCCATAAGATCATCTGTGGGGTGTTTGTGGATTTGTGAATGGTGAATTTAAACTTGGTTATCTTGCCAGCAGCATACCTGTTGTTCACGCAGGCATCATAGTCAGCTTTGACTTTCTTTAAGGCCTCAGCGCGTTTTAGTTCCATTTCCCTCAACCTTTGTTTTTGTTTTTCCCTTTCAGGTGGTGTCATCTTCCTCAGAGTAGCTTTATTTAATTCTTTGGCTGTCTTGAGCTCATTTAGTCTTTTGAATTCTTCAGCCTGTTGCTCTATTTCTTCAGGAGTTAAAGGACTCTCATCGGAAGGTGTAAAGGTTGAAAAGTGGGAAAGGTCTGTGGTGGATCCTCCTGTCTCTAGCATCGCAGCTATCTTCTTAAGTTTGGTGTCTGTATCAACCAAAACTATCTCCTTACCTTTCTTCGAGACAGAGGACTCCACACTTATGTTTTTCAAATCATCAACTCTTTTGAGAAACGCTGTCTGAGCCTGATTTTGAATAGATTTTGGGAGAGAGCTCACAGTGAATTTTAGCTTCTTGGCCGCTGGCTCATCATCATCCTCAGGCTTGCTGATGTTAACTAAGATCATGGATTTAGATGAGTCAGCTCCATCTTGTGTTTGTTGCTCCCCTGAGTATCATCCTCATCATCATGTACTATAACTGGTGTGATCACTTGTAGAGGAACAGGTGTAGTTGAGGGATTGGCTGATGATGAGCCTTGTTCAGCAGATGCAAGGCTGAGTGTAGCATTCTTCTCCCCCTCACGTTCATCCTTACTTCCCTGATGTTTGGATGAACGTGCCTGAAAGCGTCTTGCAATCTGCTCCACAGAGGCAGCCATGGCACGTTGTCTCTTTCTTGAAGCCCTGGCAATCTTCAGCAAGAGGTTGGCATTGGCATTAGTATTTTCCTGAACACGCCTGACAATAAAGCCAGCATGGTTGTATTTCCTGTTGCGAACCGCATTGAAGTGCCTGTTCATGTTTTTTTCTTGTTCATGGAACATAGTAGGGACAACGGAGTCAAAGGCATCCTTGATTCGTGTCGAGAGATGACTTAGTCCCTGGGCCACACCTTTTCTTGCACCCTCTTGAATTGGCTCAGTGACAGCCTCAGTCACAGCCTTCTTTATAATGCCTGGAAAAGTGACAGTAAAATTGTGCATCTCTGACTTGATCACGTCCAGCTTCCTTGATAAGCGCTCAATATCAGATTGATGATGTGAAGATTCTTGATATTGAGGCTTTGTTGAGCAAAATCATCCCCCCTTGGAATTAAGTCGAAGTTTGTCTGGGTAGGATGATCAAACATGAGGAATTCAGCTGTTGGATCATATGTTGGTCTTTGGAAGACTGTTGTTGCAGATGTAGCAGAGTTTGGAGTGTCAACAGCTTCCTTGAGAGGAGAAGTCTTGTCATCTTCTTTAGGAGGAGAGGATGACAGCTGGTCATCCTCATCTTCTTCATCCTCTTCATCAAACATTCCCTCAGGGAATTCATCTTCAGGCATGGGCTCAAACTCAGAGACATAATCTTCTACTGAGAGCATTTCTTCATCAGCATTGAGCACAGGTTCTTCTCCATTGGGATTGTCCTGAGTTATTGTTTCAGCCTCCTTTTCATGTACCTGAGATTCTTTGACTGGCTGTACAATTTCAGCCTGCAAGTTTGTTGTAATTAGTAACAGGGAAAAATATAAGGGGAATGGTCGCCATTTCGCTGTCCCAGAGAGGCTGAGGGTGATTACTCAGCCACTCCAAAGGATAAATCCTTGGGATTCTTTTAAGTGTGAATGAAGTGTTGTTAATGGTCGCCATTCGCTGCCCCTAGGAAAGCTGAGTGTGATTATTCAGCCCCCCCAAAAGGTAAAAAACCTTTGGGACTCCTTTGATTGTGAAACATATGTTGTTTAATGATCGCCAGTCGCTGCCCCTAGGAAAGCAAAGTGTGATTATTCAGCCCCCCCAAAAGGTAAAACCTTTGGGACTCTTTTAAGAGTGAAACATATGTTGTTGTAGGTCGCCTGTTACGCTGCCCCTAGGAAAGCTGAGGGTGATGATTCAGCTCCCCCTGAAAGGATAAATCCTTTGGGACTCTTTTAAGGAGGGAACCAAGAGGCTGTGTGAAGTACAGCTGATCAAGGTTGAGACATTAATGTATTCAGGTTGTTGTTAGCCTGAATACTGTCTAGAGGGTTCAGGGTCATCGGGGTGCTTTATAAACACAAATGAATCATTCCCTGGTGCAAAGACAGGGTGTACAGAAGTCTTAAAGTATTCTAAGTGTAATGACAGACTTCTATGAGTCGAGGATTACCCTAACTTCACCACTCTCTCCTACAGACATAATGAGAGTGGTTGCTTGTGAACCTCTAAAAATGTACACTGATTACCTGTGAGATATCAGCTTGGTTTGGCTGGTTTCTTGTTGTCTCTGCTGACCTAGAGACACTAGACGCCTGTTGTTTGTCAGCCAAAGGTTCTGAATCCACAAGAGTATCTGGACCAGAGGCGGTGTCAATCTTCTTTTCCTTGGCCTTACTAACAGCTTTGGAGTGGGAAGAAGAGGGGATTTTCTTCTTCTTTGGCTGTTGGCCAGATGAAGCCTTGGACTTAGTAGTGTGCTGCCCAGAGGTCAAAGACGTAGACTTGCCAGCGACACTAGAAGTATTCACCTTCTCAGAGGAAGGGAGCAAGGGCTTCTCAGCGTTGGGTACCTGGTTGGCCACGTTCAGCATGTGGGCGGTGACATGGATATCCTCAGCTCCTATCTCCTTGTAGATGGCGCCTGTGATGCGATAGGGCTTAAGAGCAGTCAAGGCCTTGTTGTGATACTTATCTCCCAGCAAACTTTCAAAGATCAGGGACAGGAAGCGCACATAACAGATGTTCTTTTCCCTGACCTGATTCCTTCCTTTGAGTTGTTCTACCAGGTTTGAGAACAGGATGCTTCCAAAGTCGACATCAGCTCCCCAAATTAATCCATATGCAATAGCCTGATGATTGGATGACATCTGATCCTGTGATCCCTGCATTCCTCCCAGGGACTTCATAATGTGGGTGAAGAGGACACGCCACATAGGGGTAAAATACTTAATCTTCAGAGGCGATTTGGCGAGGACCTCAGCTGGAGTAAGGGCAGGGTTAACATCATGGCAAGGGTTTAGTGTGGCCAGGGCTTCCTTGACAGCCTTTTTGTCAACAGTCTTCAAGCATTCATCTCCATGTTTTAGTCTGGCCACACTAGAAAAGTCGTTAAGGGAAAAGGCAAAAGGATGTTCATTGCATGAGAGGCTAAATGTAATGGTGTCTTCTACTACTTCAGCAAAATACCAGAATTCCCTAAGGTATTCTTGGTAAAAAGTAGATGGAGATTTGGTGAAGGCTTCATTTAGGTCACAATTTTGCATGAAATTTACCAGATCTGAATAGGTGTTGTTTGGTGCCTTAATCCATCCAATGGCGTTGTTGGAGGCGATGATGCTCTCGTTGATCTCGAAGTTCACATTGGAGGCTTTTGGAACGGGAAACGCCATTGATTTGAGGTTGAAGGTGAGCGAAAATGGCGGATGGTTGAGAGAGATAAGAATTTAGAGAGAGAAGTTGATTTTAGAATGGTGGTGGGTGAGAAGAGAAAGAAGACAATATATATTCAAACTAAAGTGAACAGTTATTCAACCGAATTAAATGCAAGGGCGAAAATGACTGCTCAAGTGGGTCCCCTTGACCTTTCAAAAAGTTTGTCTCCTCGTTATCCGAAAAATAAATGATTAAATATGTGAGAATGTTTTTTGCATTTACTTGGAAAGTAACTACCTAGTTTCATGTGAAAAACATTTAATAAAACATTTAATATAGAATCAATCATTTAATGAACACATTTACTATCAAGCCACAGGCTTTGAGATATTGAGCATCCCTAGCTCAGCAACTAGCCTGTTGAACGAAGGTTCAGCCAAGGGCTTTGTAAAGATATCAGCTAGTTGCAGCTCTGTGGGAACAAAATGCAGCTCAATATCTCCCTTCATTATATGATCCCTGATAAAATGATACCCGATATCAATGTGTTTGGTACGAGAGTGAAGAACAGGGTTGTTGGATATGGCAATGGCGCTGGTGTTGTCACAAAAGATTGGCACTTTGTCATACAAGATTTCATAGTCAGCCAATTGACTTTTCATCCAGAGCACCTAAGCACAACAGCTGGCTGCAGCGACATATTCTGCTTCAGCTGAAGACATGGCCACAGAGTTTTGCTTCTTAGCACTCCATCCAACCAATTTTCCTCCTAGGATTTGACAGCTGCCTGAAGTACTTTTCCTGTCAATACAGCATCCAGCATAATCTGAATCTGAATAGGCCTTGAGATCAAAGCCTGATTCCTTTGGATACCATAGACCTAGGGATGGTGTTCCTTTGAGATACCTGAAAATTCTCTTAACAGCCACAAGATGGGATTCTTTTGGGTTAGCTTGGTACCTTGCACTGAGGCATGTGGAGAATTGGATATCTGTACGACTGGCTATTAGATACATCAGTGACCCAATCATGCCTCTATACAAAGTCTCATTGACAGAGACCCCTGACTCATCAGGGCCCAAGTTGTTGGGTGGAAGCATGGGGCATTTCACTGATGCACAATCAGCTAAGTCATATTTTTTAAGTAAATCCTTAACATACTTTTCTTGACAAATAGAAATTCCCTTAGGACATTGTTTAATTTGAAAGCCCAAAAAGTAAGTTAATTCACCCATCATACTCATCTCATATTTCTTGGTCATTAATTTAGCAAAACGTTTACTAAGATTGACATTTGTTGACCCAAAGATGATATCATCCACATAAATCTGCACAATGATGAAATCACTCTTGTCCTTGAAGGTAAAGAGTGTTTTATCAATAGAACCCCTGATAAATTTATTTTCAGATAAGAAATTTGAAAGAGTTTCATACCATGCTCTTGGAGCTTGTTTCAGACCATACATTGCCTTGTGAAGTCTGTACACATGGTTGGGAAACTCGCTGTTCTCAAATCCTTCAGGTTGTGCAACATAGACTTCCTCAGCCAAATCACCATTGAGGAAGGCACTCTTTACATCCATCTGATAGACAGTGATGTTCATATAGGCAGCATAAGCAAGAAAGATTCTGATGGCCTCAAGTCTAGCAACAGGTGCAAAAGTTTCATCATAATCAATTCCTTCAGTCTGAGAGAATCCCTGTGCTACCAGTCTTGCCTTGTTCCTGATGATGTTCCCAATTTCATCCATCTTATTTCTATAGATCCATCTAGTGCCTGTGATATTCTTTCCAGGTGGAGCTGGCACTAGTGTCTATACTTTGTTCCTTTTGAACTGATTGATTTCTTCTTGCATAGCAGCTACCCATCCTTCTTCTACCAGAGCCTCAGCAACTCTTTTAGGTTCAATTTGAGAAAGAAATTCAACAAATAGACATTCATTGGCTGAGGCTGACTCTGAGTCTTGGATTCGCTGTCTGGTTGTGACCCCTGCATTTGGTTCCCCAATAATGTTGACAAGAAGAATGTGTTGATCTCTTGACCACTTATTTTGAGGAGCTGGGGATTCAAGAACAGGGGTACTTAAGGGCACAGCTGGTACAATTTGGGTCTCATCCTACTGACTAGGAGGGCTTTCTTCAAAGACTACTTTAGTGTCAGAGTCTTCTTCAGCCATATCAAGGGAAGCTATTTCATTATCAGCAGGAAAATCTTCAGAGATTTGAAGAATTGGTGAGTCATCAATATTATGAGAAGGACCATCAGAGATTTGAGGTTCTTCTTCATCAAGTTCCTGAGAGGTAGGAACTTCTATGTTGTGAGTAGACAGAGGGTCAAAAGCAGGAACATAAGGAGTGAGAGTGTTGGAGTGGTGATGACTGGTAGGTCTGGGTTCTGTAAACTCATCACTTGGGAAAGAAATATTTTCATTAAAATATACTTCATCACCCTCTGTTCCTGTCCTCTGTATGACTTCATCATCTTCATTGAATCTGACATGGAAAGTTTCTTCTACTTCTTGTCTTCTGATGTTGAATACTCTGAAGGCTTTGGCTGTTGGAGAGTATCCCAAAAAGAAACCATCATCAGCTTTTTCATCAAACTTTCCAAGTTTATCCCTGTAGTTATAAATAAACACAGGGCATCCAAACACATGAAAATAACTGACGTCTGGAGATCTTTTTCTGAAAACTTCATAGGAGGTTTTGCCATGTCTTTTGACAATGATTGATCTGTTTTGAGTGTAGCAGGCGGTGTGTACAGCTTCTCCCCAAAATTGCTTTGGTAAGGCTGCACCATTTAACATAGTTCTTGCTGCTTCAATCAGAGTCCTGTTTCTTCTTTCAGCCACACCATTTTGTTCAGGAGTGCCAGCTGAAGAGAAGTTCTGAGAAATCCCTTTTTCATCACAAAATGATTCAAGTTGATGATTCTTGAATTCTGTACCATTATCACTTCTTTGAGCTTTGACTCTAACATCATTCATATTTTCAACCTGTCTGATGAAGGACATGATGGTATCAGCTGCATCACTTTTCCTTCTGAGGAAGAACACCCATGTATATCTTGAAAATTCATCAACTATGACCAAGGTGTATTTGTTGTGATTAATGGTTTGAGGTTTGACAGGCCCAAACAAGTCCATGTGAAGGAGATGTAAGCACTTGTCAATAGAGAATGATTGCCTAGTCTTGAATGAAGACCTATGATGTTTTCCTTTGACACAGGCAGAACAAGTTTTGTCTTTGGAAAACATTACTGAAGGTAGACCAGCAACCAAGTTTTGAGTGGCTATCTTATTGATGTTCTTGAAGTTGAGATGAGACAGTCTTTTGTGCCACAACCAGTTGACACTTTCAGAGGCTTTGGCAAGAAAACAATTTGAACTGTCTTCAGAGCACACAGCCATGTTGATGACATAAACATCTCTCCTTCTAGGTGCAACCAGCACAACATCATTATTTTTGTTGAATATGGTTCCCTGAGTCTTAGTAAACAAAACCTTATAGTCAGCATCACATATTTGGCTGATGCTAATAAGATTGTGTTTAAGACCATTCACATATGCAACCTTGGTAAATGTGATCCCATTGCAATTCACTAAGCCATATCCTTCTGTGTCACCTGAAGAGTTATCTCCAAACACCACTTTGGGACCTGGCTCCTTTGAGTATCTGTGCAGGTATTGTTGAATCCATGTCATGTGTCTAGAACAGCCACTATCTAGATACCATACCGATTCCTTGAGATATTTCTGCACAGATACATAGAAACAGATTAGTTCCTATGGTGAACCCACTTTCCAGTGGGTTCCCTGAATTGCTTGTTAGCAACTCTTGTGTTCCTGAAAAACTTTTGGCGTTGGGATGGACAGTTCATTGTTTCATGGTTATAACTCCCACAGATATCACACCCAGGGAAGTCACCACACTCGTCTGAGTGATGGTCTGTGAATCCACAGAATTTACAGGGAGGATAAGATTTGAAATTTCCCTGTTGTCTTTTGGAACTCGGTGGTCTGTCCCTAGAGGGTGTCTGAGCTCTTTTAGCTGCCATGTGTTTGTCATGATCTAAGGTCGAATGGTGAGAATTTTTACAAACATTGCAATAAGGTTTGATTAACCTTTCCCCTTTGGCTTCACCTAGGACTGACTTAGGTTCATGAGAAGTAGAGCATTCAGCGGAAGGCTTAATGTGTTGTTTCAAGAGTTCTACTTCTTTCATAAGAGACAACAGGCGATCTTCAGTGGTGGGGTCAACCTTATTCACAGCTTTAGTAGTAACAGGTTTAAAAGCTACTTGTTTGCCAGTTTGTTTGGCAGGCACACGAAAAACTTTGGCTGGAGGATTCTCAATGTCTGTCCTAAGTTCCTCCTTAGCAGATCTAGAAGAACTGCTAGGTTCAACTCCAGAGAGTTTGGGAAAAGGTGGTAGCTCAGCCACATCTTCAGAGACAGGGTCATTAGTCAAAGAGGTATCTGACACATGAATAGTCTCTGTAGATTTAAAGACAATGTCTTTGGGTTTGGTGAGAATCCTTAACTTTTTATTCTTAGCAGTTATATCCCTGTTTAAGTCAGCAGGTACTTCATCCCTAAGCAATTCATCAATTGTAAACCTAGCACACAGCCATTTTTCAATAATCTTGTTCAATTCAGTGACTTGATCATTTAAAGCTATGTTTTTCAAGGTTAATCTAGCTACTTCATTTTGCAGGGATATTTTCTCTAAGTTAACCCGCCTGAGAGTTTCACATTCAGCCTTAGTATTAATCATTTCAGTTTTAACAGAGTGAAACTTATCAAGTAAGTTCTTCCTTTGTTCCTCAACAAAGTGCAAATCAACAATGGTATAATCAAGGACATGCTTACGTTCATCACTATCAGACATAGATAAAAGCCTGTGTACCTTTTTCATTGTGATGTCAACCCATTGTCCTGATCTTGCATCACCTTTTCCAACAGCTGGTTCATCTTCAGCTATCGCCATAAAAGCCCTGACTCTTGTGGTGTCTTCTTCATCTGAAGTCAATGGTTCATCATTCCAATCATAAGTTTCAGCAACCAACCCTTTCTCAGTCTTTTTCTCACCACCTTTCTTTTTGGACATAGCTTCAATCTTCAAGTTCATTTGTTATAACTCAGCTTTAAGTGCCTTGTACTTATTTTTGTAATCTTTCTTCTCAGTGTCTGAAGAATTGGATTGAGATGAGTTGTTATGTTGTTTGAACTTGTAGGGTTTGGATGAAGATGATGGATAAGAGGGTGAGGATGTCTTGGTAGATGGACACTCTTTTTGATAATGTCCAAGCTTTCCACAGGCAAAACATGTTTCTTTTGACCTGTCAGTTGATTTGCTAGCTGATCCTACTCTTCCAGATCTTTTGTAGTATCTTCTTTGGTTGGCTAGCAGTGCTCTTTCATGGAATTCTGCATTGAGGTCTGACAAGAATTCTTGGCTGCTACGGGTATCTTCTTCAATATCAGAATCACTGTCATGAGGATGTGTTGCAGAGATCAAAGCTTTGGAAGTTGCTCCTTGGACAACAAATCTTTCAGTCTCTGATTTGTAGATAGTATCGATCAGCCCTTCTTCATAATTGCACTTACCATAGAGCTGAGCAAGGGTATCATTTTTGATTGAGTTATTAGCTCTCTGAGTCTGATTCATGCTCAGCCACTTTCTTGGAAGGCTGTTGACAAAAGTAGCATTGATCTCAGCTTGACCAATAGTGACATCATTCATAGCAAGGTCATTTAGAAGAATCTTCAGCCTAGTATAGGTTTGCTGAACCTTTTCACCTTCAAGTGACTTAAAGGCATTAAACTGAAGTCTGAGTGCCTGAATCTTTGTCTCTCTTGTTTCAGAGGGTCCTTCATGGCCAAGAATGAGGTCTGTCCACATTTTTTTAGCTGTAGGACACTGAATGACAGACTTCATGATATGCTTGGGAAGACAGGAAATTATGATGCTTTTGAGACGTTTATCTTGGTTTGCTAATTTCCTATCAGCTGAGGTCCATTGTTTGACAGGTTTGGGAAGAGGGTTTTCTTCAGTAGATGTAAGCGCCATGGGAATATATGGACCATTTTCTAAAATTTCTAAGAGAAAAGGTTCAAGTCCATCAAGGTATACAAGAAATTGACTCTTCAAACTGGCAAAGTCTTCTTCATCAAAGACTGGTACACTGGTTACGTGTGATCCACCTCTTGAGTCAAGAAGTTGGGGTAGATCATCGTCATTTGCTGGAGGGTTAAGTCTTGGTGAAGATGGGTTTGTGGAAGGTGAGTGTGGGCTAGAAGTTTCCGGCATGGTGGATCTTGATTATAAAACTGAGAACGATGTTTCTTGAAGGTTTTAATATCAAACACCGCTCTGATACCAATTGATAGTCCCTAATCAATGCAAGAAACCCTAATCTTAACTTAATCAACACAAGGTATTACTTTTCAAACGTAATCTTATTATTGTATAATAAAGAATTACAAGTGTTATGGATAACACCGTTTGATGACAATGTGTTGTGCACACTTTGAATAACTATAAACCTTAACTTATGAATACAGTCGTAGCTGTTTGATTCACTAAGTTATACGCACTAATGTTCTTAATATCTCAAAGTGTTAAACATTAATGTATGGATACACATCCTATTTATAGTGTTACGAGTTTGACTTAAACAGTACTTGATGTCGACTACACAAGCTTTTACAAGTTCCCACATCAGTCACATGATGTCCTTCTATTCTTGGTAGTCTTCCATTATGCTTTAAGGAACAGTTGTCAAAAACAGTTTCCTTATTCTTCATATTCTCGAACACACAAATGGCATGTCCAAAGTGTGCTGAGAGTTATCAGGGTATTGCCACCCCTGTTAACTCTCAACCCCTCAGAGTCCCTAATACATCTTGGCTGTTATCCATCATAGCCAAGGAGTATGTCTTCAGGTAATCTTCAACTTCCCTGACAATGTCTCTGACATGGACTCCTCTGAGGTTGCTCACAGAGACTTGGATCTCTGTGAGTCTTGCGAAACTTGCCTGCCTCCTAGGCACAGGCAAGGGACTATCTATCAGCCTAATTATGTTCAAATCAATGATCAGGGAATCTAACAAGTTTAGATTCCCAACAAAATGCTTTTCATAGCGTTGCCCTAAGACGGCCCCTATAGCATAATCACTTGCATCGCACATGATTTCAAAGGGTAACTCCCAATTAGGAGCAACAAGAATGGGAGCTTCGGTAAGTTTCCTTTTGAGAGTTCTGAAAGCTCTAACACAATCCTCATTGAAATTAAAAGGAGCATCCTTCTCGAGAAGGTGTGTCATAGGTCGAGAGATTTTCGAAATGTCTTTGATGAAACAACGATAAATGCCCGCGTGGCCTAGGAAATTCCTAACTCCGTTAACGGTTTTGGGATGAGGTAACTTGGTGATGACGTCTACCTTAGCTTTATCGACCTCAATCCCCGCTTTCGACACCTTATGTCCTAAGACGATTCCTTGTTTACACATAAAATGACATTTTTCCCAATTAAGCACAAGATTGGTTTCTTCACAACATTTTAACATTTTCTCGAGATTAGATAAACACGACGTGAACGAATTGCCAAACACCGAAAAGTCATCCATAAACACTTCCATCGACTTCTCGATCATATCGTGAAAAATTGCCATCATACACCGTTGAAACGTACCCGGTGCATTACAAAGTCCGAAAGGCATCCTACGATAAGCAAACGTTCCATAAGGACACGTAAACGTAGTCTTCTCTTGATCACGAGGGTCGATAGGGATTTGAAAGTAACCGGAAAAACCATCTAAAAAGCAATATAATTCATTTCCCGCGAGTCGCTCCAGCATTTGATCCATGAAGGGCAAAGAAAAGTGGTCTTTACGAGTGGCGTCATTTAACTTTCGGTAGTCAATACACACCCTCCAACCGGTTACAACACGAGTGGGAATTAACTCGTTGTTTTCATTAGGCACAACGGTCATTCCTCCCTTTTTAGGGACATAATTAATTGGGCTCACCCATGGGCTATCGGAGATAGGATAAATCATTCCTGCGTCAAGGAGTTTTAACACTTCCTTTTTAATGACATCATGAATTTTGGGATTCACCCTTCTTTGACTTTGAATTGCGGGTTTGTAGTCCTCCTCCATTAAAATCTTGTGAGTACAAAATTTTGGGTCAATACCCTTAATGTAGGAAATTTTCCACGCAATTGCCCCTTTATGAGCTTTAAGAACTTTCAAGAGCTCGGTTTTTTCATCATTAGCAAGACCTCTTGCAATAATAACCGGCAACTTGCCATCACCTTCCAAGAATGTGTATTCAATGTGAGAAGGAAGATCTTTCAATTCAAGGATGGGTGGTTCCTCGATTGAAGATTTTGGTTCAACACTCATAACTTCCATCGGCGGAAGAAATGGTGGAATAGAAGTATCATCACTAATCAACACCTCATATTCATTGTCGATTTCATTTGAAGTAAAATCGCCTCCTTGGAATGGAGTGAGATTTGGTGTAGAATTAGCAAGAATCGGATCCAAAATAGTGGGATTGCCACTTGACGAGCTATCAGAAAAACCTAACACTTCTTGTGAAAACTCATCGCAAACCACATCAACTAAGTCAATGTGATTGATGGTAGCGATTGCATAAACATGAGAAGGTTTCGATTTTTGAGTAGCGTTTATAACAAGTTCCTCTTTGTTGAATCTCAAAGTGATAGTTCTTGCATGAACATCGATAAGCGATCTCGAGGTGTCTAAAAATGAACGACCTAAAATTAGAGGAACTTGAGGATCCGCGGGGATGTCAACTACTATAAAATTAACGGGATAGTAGAACTTCCCCACTTTCACGAAAACATCTTCGGCTACTCCACATGCTAAAATCGTAGAATGATCGGCCATCTCGATAGACATGTTCGAAGGAATAAGATCCGGAAGCGAAAGCGATTTCCAAATAGAAAATGGCATCAAATTAATGCTCGCACCAAGATCGGCCAAGACGAGGCATTCTTTCATATCTTGTATGTCACAAGGAATGAGAAACTTTCCGGGTCACCAACTTTTTCCGGTATGCGGTTAAGATAAACCGAAGAACAATTAGCAAGCTTTGAAAGCTTTTCCTTATCGCTCATCATACATTTAAAAGTGGAAGCAAAACGAGGCATATATAACAACGCGTCGGCTAAACTAACATCAAAATGCACTTGTTGAAACATTTTAATAAAAAGCTCGATTTGTTGTTTGTTACGTTCTTGCAATTTCTCTTTGTTTCGTCTCGAATGGTAAGGTAAGGGTGGTGTGGGTTGGACATTAGGCAATGGCCTTGGAATCTCGGGTTCCATGATTGGTATTGGTTCAACCGTAGGTGTGGTATGAGCGGTACTTCGTAGGATTGTAATATGCTCCTTTTCGACCACCACCTCGGGCTCTTTCTCGATTTCCTTCTCCGTAGAAGTACTTGGACGAGAGATTGGTTCCTTGAAAGTTTTACCACTTCGTGTAGTAATAACCTTCATTTCTCCCTTCGGGTTTGAAATGGTATCACTAGGAAGACCACCCGAGGAAGAGGGTTTACACATGATTGCTTCAAACATTTTTTCCATTCGGTCCTCAAATTTTGATTGCCTAGCATCCGCTTTTAACAATTCTTGCTTAATCTCATGTTGTCCTTGTTCCATCTTTTGTTTATTTTGTTGAAGACGTTGGACATTTCCTTCCATTTTATTTGCAAGAGTGTTAAGTTCATTAGCAAGTTCGTTTTTAAGCTCGTTTTCAACTCATAACTTAAGCTAATCATCTCACGTTGCATGTTATCAAATTTAGCATCATTTGCTTTAGCATAATCCAAAAATTCTCCTTGAAGATTTTTAGTGTGAGCATTTTGAAAACCTTGTGTAGTGTTTTGAAAATCACGGTTTTGGTTTTGATTAGTGACTTGCCCATTCCCACTTTGATAATTCCCTTTGTTGTAGTTACGTGAATTGCCTTGATAATTACCACCTTGGTAGTTGTTTCGATAGTTATTAGCATTTTGATTTGGTTGAGCTTGATTTGGGCGGGAACCTTGGCCGTTTTGGTTGTAAGTTCCCGTTGCTACATAAGCACTCGAAGTGTTACCATCCACGGTAATGCACTCGGAAAGATCATGAGCTCCACCACAAGACAAACAACTCTTAGCAACCGCTTTAACCGAAGCGGAATTCAAAGCTTCATGAGCTTTCCATTGAGTCATAAGAATATCAAATCTATCGAAAAACCTATTTTCCTCATTAGTTTCATCATGTAAGGCATTAATGCTACGAGACGATGACGACGATGACAAACCCAAATTGGCAACACTCGGTGTGTTACCAGGGCTATAAACCTTAGATCTATTCTCGATATTCTTTAAAGCTTCCTCGGTTGTTTTGTACAAAAAATTACCACCCGCGGCGGCATTCAAATAATCTCATTCATGATAATTAAGCCCATTGTAAAAAGTATCAATTTGATGCAATTCCGAAAAATCATGGTGTGGACATTCATGTAACATTTCTTTAAAACGTTCCCATGCCATTGAAAAACTTTCATTATTTCTTTGCACAAATCTTAAAATCTCATTTTTCAAATTTGTTGTTTTAGATGGTGGAAAAAATTTGTTCATAAACTTAGAAACGAGATCACCCCATGTCAAAATTGAATTTGGTGGTTCTTTCTCAAGCCAAATTTTAGCGGGTCCATCTAACGAGTATGGAAACAACATCATCTTAATGGCGTCATGTGGAACATCCTTAAACTTGCTAGTTGCGGTGAGACGATTAAAATTCCTTATGTGGTAGTGCGGGTTGTCTTTCTCATGACCTCTAAACTTATTAGCTTGCAACATCGACATTAAACCCGTCTTAATCTCGAAATTCTCCGCAAGGATAGCGGGAATCACAATGGCCTCTCCAAAACCCTCGGTGGATGCTTGTAGCAACTCCATCATAGTACGATTAGCCATGACGACTTCTTGCTCTACAATAGGTTCAACAATTGGAGTTTGTTCTTCAATAAACGTCTCTTGATTTGCTTGCTTTTGAAGACGTTTACGAGCTTGTTTTGCTTGATTACGAGTGATCATAAACTTCACGAAGAATGGGAGGTGAGCAAAGAAGATTCTTTTGGGTGTTTTGTGAATTTTCAATTTTTTTTTGTTTTTGATTATTTTTAATTTTTTTTGGATTTTGGTGTATCTTCGTAGACAACAATCTACCAAATCTTTCCTCGAATCAAACTCTTGATTAAAGAAGCCTCAAAGGAATGAAAACGATCACATGGAGTGAACGCCTTCGAATGACTTTAGAACTTTGGTGAAAACCAAATTGTTCAAGAGGGTTTAATCACAAAGAAACTAAGCAAATATATTATACGTAATAATACTTTGGGCGGCAAAACCCTCGATTAGCCTTCATCTCAAAATACTCACAAGCAAGCGGGGAAACGAGGCGGCGCGAAGCACTTAAGAGCCTTTTTCCTTAGGGTATATTTTATAATACCCGCCTTATACCCACCTTATAGTTTGTATTTTTCAAAATCCAGCTTCACGAAAGTATTTATCTATTTTTTCCTTTTTCTTTTTGTTTGAGATTCGAATACAATAATTAGGAGATCAAATCCCAATTAAGGTTGTGTTTTCACACTTTTGGAGATATTTTGTATTGATTGTGATACTTAATACAATATAGTAATAATAATTTCAAAAAAAAACAATAAAACCGATAATACGTATTAGTAGATTTCTACTAATACAAATACTATTTATGGTTAATATTAAAAACAACAAGACAAATTAATCACGACACACCTCCCCGGCAGCGGCGCCAAAATGATTGTAGTAAATTACGTCTTTTAGGAAAAAGAGCGTAAATAGGGAAGTATTAAACAAATGTTAATGACCCTTATGATGTGAAAGTTCTTTTCCCAAGGAGGTATATGTGTGTGAGTAATTCGTAATTGGTTTGAGATTAATATTGGTTAGAAGGGGATGAGAAAAGAGGATGACGAAAACGTGAAATTAATTACTACTACGACTTAACGAAAAACCGTAAAATAAGCTAAAATAAAAATTAATTCTAAAAATTACCAAAAATTCACCAAAAATCAAAATAAATAAACTAAGAGTGTACCAATGATCAAAACTTTTTCAAACCTTTTAATTAATTAAATATTCAATTTTTAAATGCTAATTAAAGCCCTAAAAATCAAATTAATTATCAAAAAGCCCAAATAAAGATTTCTCAATTGGTACACCTCTAAAATGACCTAAAAAGATTAAAAACTATTTTTAGAAATTTTAAACTAAGAAAAACGATTTAAAATGATTTAAAAACTATTAAAACTTAAAATAATTATAAGAATTAATCTAAAGATGATAAAATTAATCTAAAAGTTGCAAAATTCCTATTTTAATGTATTTAAGCTAAGAAAAATGTAAAAAGTGCAAAAATGTTAAATTTGAAAAATAATAATAAAATAATATTAAAATAATATTAAAAATCCAAAAATTATAAAAAATTCTAAAAACTTTCAAACTAGTTTATTTTAACCTAAATAAACAGAAAATGAAAGTGAAATGGCCATAATACCCCTATTGGACCCTCAAATGGGCCAAAACCAAAAACAGTCAACACTAATGGGCTTTTTAGCCCAAAAAGTCAAACTTGGCCCAATTGACTTGGAAAAGCCCAATCTAACTCAAAATTTAATTCTAAACACAAAACTCTGAAGGCCCAAAAGCTGAAAGTGAGCTTATCACAGCTTATCCTTATTGGGCTAATAAGCCCATTAAGCAATAAGCTAATGCCATAAGCTCTAATTTGACAAACAACCTTCTTTTGGGATGCTAAAGGGATCTGTAAAAAGAAATTTTGAAAAATCACACTCAATAAGCCAGAAATAAGCAAAGTACAAATCCACAAAACGACAAAATAGTCGGGTTTGAGATTTAGGGCACCTCAGGACTTGATTTAACTTGCAAAATGTCACAAATGAACTCAATAAGCCAAATCAATCAACAAAATTCCAATAAGCATAACCAGTAAGCCAGAATAAGCCAATAAGCACTTATGAAAAAGTCAATTAAGTTGGTTTTCTAGTCAAACCCTAAAGTTAACACACCAAAAGCTCCAGTATGAACAAATGGGTCAAATAATGAGCACCTATTACAAAATCCAAGTTGTTGCTGGTTAAAATAAGCTATTATAGCTTAATGATAAGCTGAAACCCAAAATACACTAGCAGTGGCTAGCAGCAGGGGAAAGGAGTTCCCACTGCTTTGACTATTTGACCAAGCTTTTTAGAGAGATCCAGTTGGATTCAAATGGAAACAAGGGCACCCTTGTGATCAGTGAATCACAAGGAGTCTATAGAAACAAAGAAATCACAAATTGGTTCACACAATAAGCCCAGATTAATTACACATTCCACAGATCTAGCACAGACATGGAAAATAAGCTGTTATGCAGAAATAAGCAGATATAGCATGAATAAGCCAGCCAAATTCAACAAGATACATACACAAGCTATATAAACTATGATTAAGCATAAACAAACTTAAATCAGCCACTAAATCAAAGTAAGGAACAAGATCAAAGCAGATTATAGTTACTGATATGAACTACAAGAACTCATACACACTTTGCTGATCTAATTGACCACAGATACAATTTCAAGCATCCAAATCTCATTCCCTGGTGTTATTAACTAGGTTTAATCACTTGTTAGCCCTAGTCTATGATTAGATCTAGGTGTCCCTTAAACCACAACCAATTTTATCAAGTAAACAAGATTTTATAGCCCTTTTTAGGATCTAGGTGTTTCAAACCACAAAACCTGCAAATAAGTGTTACTTAGCACCTATGAGATATGTTTAAAGCAATACAAAGCATCCACTCAAAAACACACAAATCCAAATCAAGTTGTTGTGTCAAACAACCCTTAATCTACCATATTTCAAAGCAACTTGTGATTTTATCTAATAACCTACTGATTTTATGAATCAAAAACACTTCCTAGGTAACAACTAACAGAATCAAACACTAAAATCACCACTTCAAACACAAGAACTCAAAATCAAAGCACCAAATTCAAAACAGGCAGTAACATGAAATTTTTAGAGGAAACTTAATCAAGGAATTAAACCTGCCCTCCAAAACATCCTAGGAGGGCCAGCTATGCTCCTTGGACCTTGTTCAACAACTAGAACAAGACCAAGGTTCTTCAAGAAGGAAGATCAAATCCTGCTGATGTTCAAAGTAGAACAAAGATTTGATTATGAAATTTCTTCAACACAAATAAGCAAACAACTCAACCAAGAGCTTATAACTCTTCTCAGGCTTGTTGTAAACAAGCTTGAAGAAGCTTAAGGCTGTTGGCTAAGGGTTAGTACAAGTATATAACCAAAACATGAATTAGGATTTCAAGGATTTTGAACCTTGAAAACCTTCAAACAAAGACGTGCCTTAACCACAAGATTAAGGTAGGTCTTAATGATCAAATAGAACTCAGATTAAGGATATTCTAACACCAACTTTTAATAAACACAAAAGAGAATTCTGAAATTTTATGAAATTAAAATTTTATTTAACTTAAAAAGGAATTACAAAGATTGATAGCCAAAATCTGGAACAAAGGGACTCTCACAGGTTGAGGTCTCCTTTTATAGGAAAATGGATACAAAGCACTGTTCATAAACCCTAGAACTGAAATTCCTAAATTATCCTTGAGAATCTTCTAGGCTTGTTGCCAGCTTGCATTGGTGAATCAGGGACGTTTATTTAGTACTTGGTGAGAAAGGAAAAGCTTTGGTTCGTTGATCTTGCCATGTCATGATCAAGTGCCAGGTGTCGTCATGAGAGTGGGAGTGGGGGTATCTTTCTGGTAGTGGGGATTGAGGTTTTTGGTGTGGGATGTGATTGACATGATGTGAATTACACGTGGGAAGAATCAATTTCACTTTCCCCTTTGTTTTCTTCTTTTTAATCCTGGGTAAAAAGGGGTGTTCTTCATGGTAAAATCTCAACAGTAAGTGTTACCCGCGTGTTTAGGAGTTTGAACTTTCAGCTTGGCACTTTTGGTCCTTTGTTTTTGGGAAAAGTCGTATAACAATTATTTTCAGCTCAAATAAACGCATCCCTTTGTTATAGAAGTTATGGATTTCAGACTTTTCCCCCAAAACTTTGGCAAAAGTGTTTCAATGGTTGTTTTTGCCATTTTCCATATTTCAAGGGCTGGTTTTGGACTTTGTTGATCTTCAAAGGTCTTCAAGGTAACTTTGACTTCATGAGGGACCATTAATGACAATGTTGAATAGTTGAGGGACTAATCTTGCCATTTCTTCAAAGTTGAAGGACCTTTTTGCAATTTTGACAAACTTAAGGGACCAAACTTGTAATTATGAATTCACAAGGGTTTTAAGTGTCATTTCTTCATTGTTTGAGGATCAATCTTGCATATCTTCAAGTCTTCAAGGGTAAATGTTGGATATTTCATGAACTAGGGCCCGGTTCTTTGTACGGCTTCGTTTCTCGTGTCCGTTTTTCCTTGTTTCTTGTGATCTTTTGTCTTTTTCACGATATCCATACCTAAAATACACAAGTAAACAAACACAAGCATATATATGGTATTTTATGACATTTTTATGCATTTAAAGCCCGAAAAGAACGATGAGATCATGTATAAATGCCATCTCATCAATCCATAACACTTGTAATTCTTTATTATACAATAATAAGTATTACGTTTGAAAAGTATTTCCTTGTGTTGATTAGTTAAGTTTAGTGTCTCTAGCATTGATTAGGGACTTTCAAATATAGGTCATGAAACATCAACGTGCATGAATACTTGGAGGGGTGACCTCGTCATGCAATTAGAAGGGCTGCCTCTAATTAATATATGTGTGGGTATGAGGGGTCAGATCCTTGTGAAGGATGCAAGGCACACACCATATTCACCTGAATAATCTGTAAAAACATGTAACCTAGGATGCACCCATACGTCCCACATGATAATAATAATATGACCAAAAGCTGTAGGGACGCCACGAGCTATCACTCTGCCGTGGTGAAGTCATAACACTAGTGCCTCCAGTGTTATGGTTATGGTACCTCCATAACTAGCTGAAACTGGTCATGCATGTATATGGCTTTAGGCATTTATTTAAACATAAGCAATCAAAACATATAAAACATATACTGGGAAAACAGTTGGCTGCATACGGGGAATCCTAATAAGGAAAGAATGTCTATACTGAAAGGAAAGATAATCCGTACATTGTGTCCAGTGAGCGAAGAAGACGAACGGAAGAGAGTCCTACTTCGATATCACTAACGCTACATAAATAATATACGTGTATAAGTATTCCGATTACTGAATACGTAACTAGTTTTATATCATGTCTTAACTTGTTTTATATGTTCATGTCATGTTTTGCTTATCGTTATGTTGTGTTCATCATGTATTCTGTCTATTCTGATTAAGTATTACTTGTATTCTTGTATTATTATACTTATTGTTTAATAATAAGTAATTTTCTAAAAGTAGCAGGTTTCCAAAAATAGAAAGTTTCCAAAAATAGAAAGTATCCAAAAATAAAAATTTTCCAAAAATTGAATAGTTGTCTTAAATAAATAAGTTTCTAAAAATAGAAAGTTTCCATAAATAGATTAGCTGCCTTAAATAAATAAGTTTCTTAAAATAGAAAGTTTCTATAATTAGAAATAAGCTGGATTATTAAGCTAATAATATAAGCTTAAGTTTTACTGATTAATATTCTAAGTCATGTGATTAGAATAGTTTATTAATTATTACATGTAGATTAAATAAACAATAGGTTATAAGATTTAATTAAATATAATATGATTTAATTAAATAAAAGGGCAAATAATACTTAGGTTAAAACATGTATAAATTTTTGTTATTAATATAACCTAAGTCATGGAAATTAATTAATTATATGCCATGTTTTTATAATTAATTAATTACTTTAGTCTAACATTAAATCATAAAATACTCAGTTTAAAATCATGTATTATTATTAATAATAATTAACCAAAGTCATGTCTAAATTAAAATAATTACATAAAATGTTAATACAATTTAATTAAATCTTGTAATTATTTAACTTTTAAAAATAAATAATTAACTTGTAAATAAATCATGAACCGAACCCGCGTTTTAAATCTAAACATGTCATGAACCAGTCCGTGAAACCCCTTGAACCGGATCAATAAACCCTTAATTGTGGCGAACCAGGTTGACCGGTTACCACGGTTTAGTCAAACCGCCACCGGCTTAAGCCGGGGCTGTGGGTGGTGTTTCAGCGGAGACCCCCATGACCACCAAGGCCAACCCCGACATGCGTCGGGGTCCCTTGGTTTGCTTGCTGCCGAGCCACAAAGCCCACACCGAGACCACTTGGTCTCGGTTGTGGTTACACGAGCCACACCGAGAGCATATGCTCTCGGTTTGTGTGTGTCGGCCGAACCAAACACCCCCCTTAAACCACATATTTTTAATACCCCATGATTAGATCTAATTAATTAACATGTTTAGTAATAGTTTTAATAACCCCGTGATTCGCGTGTTCTTAGATCTAATAAATAATTAAAAAGAAAAGGTTTAAGGAATTACCGATTCGTGGATAACAAGGAAATTAATAACACGAACGATCTAACAAGAATTGGATCAACCAAAATCAACCAAACACCCCTTCCTTGGTGCTTATATGCGGCGGCCAAAAAGGAGAAAAAGGGGAGCAGGTTTTTTGTGATTTTCTAATATTATGTATTATGAAACCCTACTTCATTCTTTTCCTTTTAGTTAATTTTTAAGGTGGGCTTGGCCCACTTCCTTGTCTATGCCGTGGCTATGTGGGGCCCACAAGGGGAAACCCGTTGTTTTTCCATGTTTTATTTATTTATGTGTACTCGTGTCGTATTTACGTGATTTAATTATTAATCGTTCATGTCGTAAAATATATTTATACGTAAATACATAATAATAGGTTCGTGATTATTTACGTTCATGGTTTTCATGTTCGTGATTTAATTATTGTGGATAATAATTATCATTTCTTAATACGTAATAAATACTTATCGTGTAATAACACGTACGTAATACTTGTAATTCCTATTCGTGAAACGTAAATGAGCTAAATAAGGAAAGTTCTAATCATGTACGTACGATCATAATGGTACTATTCATGGTAAAAGCATGCGGGTTTTACAACTCTTCCCCCTACAAAGAATAATTCGTCCCCGAATTATAGATAATGTAAACTGGAAAAGAAGAACATACCTGAATTCAAAATATGAAATTAGGGTAAGAAGCCCAGATAGACTCCTTTGTTTCCTAAGTGGCTTCCAGCTCGGTATGATCCCTTCAAAGGATTTTGACGAATGGAATCGTCTTCCTTCTCATGACTCGTTCTTGTCTGTCAAGAACTCGTTCGGGTTCTTCTATAAAGGTAAGATCTTCACGAATCTGTTCCAGTGGATACTGAACCATGTGAAGGGGATGATACTTGTACCCTCTGAGTAAGGACACATGGAAAACATCGTGAACATGAGAAATCTGCAGAGGTAACGCAAAACGATAGGATGCTTCACCGACTTACTCAATGACATCAAACGGCATGATGAATCGAGGACTAAGTTTCCCTTTGATTCCAAAACGTCTAACACCACGTGCCGGCGATACCTTAAAGAAAACATGATCTTCTACATTAAAAAGTAAGTCCCTACAATGCTTGTCGGCATAACTTTTCTGACGTGACCGTGCTTCCTGCAATTTCTGCTTAGCTACTGCGACCTTCTCGTTGGTCAACTCAATCATTTCTGGTCCTTCAAGTGTTCGCTCACCAACCTGATCCCAGCAGATTGGGGCGTGACACTTTCTTCCATACAACATCTCGAATGGAGCACACTTGATACTTGCGTGCCAACTGTTGTTGTATGCAAACTCTACCAAACAGATGTAATCGTCCCAATCTCCCGTCCATTCCAACGCACATGACCTCAACATGTCTTCTAATGTATGAATCGTTCGCTCCGATTGCCCGTCTGTTTGAGGATGAAAAGCCGTGGTAAGCTTAAGTTTTGTACCCCAAGCTTTCTGCAGACTTCTCCAGAATTGCGAAGCGAAACAAGGATCTCTGTCTGAGACGATGCTGGATGGAGCACCATGAATTCTCATGATCTCCTTCTTGTAAGTATCGGCGAGTTTAATGACCGAATCTTCCTTGCGGATCGGTAAGAAATGAGCTGACTAGGTAACTCGATCTACGATAACCCAAATCGCATCGTGCTTCCTCTTTGTATGCGGAAGACCGATAACAAAATCCATGGTGATCTTGTCCCACTTCCACTCTGGAATATCTAACGGTTGTAGAAGACCGCCAGATCGCTGATGCTCGATCTTAACCTGCTGACAGGTAAGACATTTGGAGACGTAAGTCGCAACATCCTGTTTCATACCACTCCACCAAAAGTATTGCTTGATGTCATGGTACATCTTGGTCGAACCAGGATGAATAGAGAATGGGGAGCTATAAGCCTTAGCTAATAATGCCTCCTGGAGTTCTTGATCATCAAGAACACAAAGTCTCGTGCCCTGCCATAAGATACCATCTGCGTCTACTCGAAATTCTGTCTGCTTCTCTAAATTCTGAATTATCGCCCAGATTTCACCATCATCTTTCTAAGCTTCCTTGATCCTAGAGAGTAACTCGGGTTCCACTCTAAGATTAGCCCAGTAACCGTGTTGTCCACGTACCATGATCTCAATGACTAGCCTCTCCAAGTCTCTAGTAATTTCCTCCTCAATTTTAATGTCGTTTATCATTCCAGAGTTTCTACTAAGTGCATATGCCACTACATTCGTCTTGCCGGGATGATACTGCGGATTAATGTCATAATCCTTCAACAGTTCTAACCATATCCTCTGTCTCATGTTCAATTCACGTTGAGTGAAGATGTACTTCAAACACTTGTGGTCCGTGAAAACGTCACATGATTCTCTATACAAGTAGTGCCTCCATATCTTCAATGCAAACACGACTGCTACAAGTTCCAAGTCATGCGTAGGGTAACTTTCCTCATAAGGCTTAAGCTGTCGTGAAGTGTACGCGATCACTTTCCCATGTTGCATGAGAACACAACCAAGTCCCTTTCCCGATGCATCACTATAGATCTTAAATCCACTTGTACCAGATGGGAGAGTAAGAATCGGTGCAGATACTAACTTCTGCTTTAGGTCTTCAAAGCTCTTATCTCTTTCTTCTATCCAGATGAATTTCTCCCCTTTCCGCATCAGTTTGGTCAATGGTAGTGCTAAGCGGGAAAAGTTCTCCACGAACCTACGGTAGTAACCAGCTAAGCCTAGGAAACTGCGAACCTCAGTCGCTGATGTCGGTCTTGGCAACTTGGTAATATCCTCAAACTTTGTTGGATCTATAGTGATTCCTTCTGCTGATACAATGTGACCTAAGAATGCCACCTTGTCTAACGATAACTCACACTTGGAGAATTTAGCATACAGCTGCTTCTGGCGAAGAATCTGTAAGACTGTACGAAGATGGTCTTCGTGTTCCTCCTTGGACTTAGAGAATATCAGGATGTCGTCAATAAAGACAATGACGAACTTGTCCAGAAATTCATGGAAGATTCTATTCATCAAATCTATGAACACTGCTAGAGCATTGGTAAGGCCAAAAGGCATGACCACAAATTTGTAGTGGCCATAGCGTGTACGGAAAGCAGTCTTGGCAATGTCCTGCTCTTTAACCCGTGGCTTATGATAGCCCAACCTCAGATCAATCTTGGAGAAATGTTTGGCCCCTTGGAGTTGGTCAAACAGATCGTCAATGCGTGTTAGAGGATATCTCTTCCTGATGGTGATCTTGTTGAGCTCACGATAATCTATGCAAAGACGCATACTGCCGTCCTTCTTCTTCACGAATAAGACCGGTGCACCCCATGGAGATGCACTCGTTCGAATGAAGCCTCATTCCAGAAGTTCTTGCAATTGATCCTTCAGCTCCTTCAATTCTATGAGAACCATGCGATAAGGAGCCTTGGAAATCGGTTCAGCCCCTAGGATGAGCTCGATATTAAACTCTACTTCACGTGCAGGTGGCATGCCCAGAAGTTCTTTTGGGAATACATCTGGAAGTTCTAACAGTATCGGCTGATTCTGAATTGATGGAGATTCAGCATCCATGTCATGAATAGTAGCTAGATAGCCCTAGCAACCATGTGAAAGTAATGCACGTGCTTGCAGGGTTGATATGATTTGTATAGACCTTCCGGGTACGAACCCGTTGTGAATGTACTCTAGTGCATTAACATCACCGAAGATGACTCGATATGAATGGCAGTCTATGGTAGCATGATGCTTGGATAGCCAATCCATGCCCAATATCATGTCAAAATCATTCATGTCCTGCTGAAGTGCGTCAACAGGATGAATCTTGTCATCAAACTCTAGGGGAAGGCTCTTGTACACATGGGTTATGCGTACAAAGTCTCTTAAAGGCGTGGAAATATTCAATATATTCTCTAGTGGCATGGGGAGTATCCTAACATTTTTAGCATAAGCAGTAGAAATGACCGAGTGAGTAGCACTCGTGTCAAATAGAACACATGCAACTTGACCATAAATATACAAGATTCCAGTGATGGTACCTGTAGACTTGTTGGCCTGATCGCGAGATGTCGTGTAAACACATCTACTATTAGGAGGCGGCTTGGTATCAGCATGTCCCGATGTGCCCTCCATCTCGCCCTTGCGGCAGTCCTTCATGCGATGGCCCAGAAGACCACACTTGAAGCATGCGTCTTTGTCACGGCAACATGGTTCTTGGTGCCTACGGTTGTAGGTAGTTCAAAGAGGATGAATATATCCTCCACCAGGTGCCCTTGCTGGCTGAGAGCGTGATAAGAACAGTATACATGAGACATGATAATAGGTACAAAGAACAATGCGGAAAATTCGTAAGATGGAATACCAGTGATAGCTAGACGGTTAGGCTGTGAACCTCTCTGGTTCTGGTCCCTCTCGTGACCATGATTCCTGCTAGAAGATTCTCTAATGTGTTAGAATCATGAACTATTGCATGTAATCATAAGAAAATGAGTAAGTATAAGGACCTGTTGCTGTTGGAGTTTCTAGCGTTGTTACGGTAATTATCATTACCACCATGCCTATCTGTAGCAGAACGGTCGTGAGTCTGACCGTTTCCCTTGTGCTGAGTAGGCTGTTGCTGAGTAGCCGGCTGAGACCGGTCCCCAGTCTTCTGCCTGGAATATACAGTTTAAAAGAGATGTAAATATTGACATATGTTGAAAGAATACGGTTTGGTCACCGCTGAATAACGAATGTTTAGCTCTTATTGGGTCTCTCTGCTTCCCCGAATTCTTCTCTTTCTTGCAGCATCTCTAGCTTACGTGCTGCATCGGCCACTTGTGCCACTGTGTTGAAGGCAGTGCCTTCCAAGTTATTGGCAATCATTGGAGAAAGGGCCCAACAGAAATGTTGTGCCTGCTCTTCAGCAGTGCCCGCGGCTTCTCTCAGGACACCAGCGAACCGAAGGAAACGCTGCATGAAATCATTGTTGTTTTCTTCAGCTCGTGAGCCTATTCCTTCTCTCCGTGGGAAATATATGAGGTGGGAGAGGATAGTTGTCGTTCTGGTGAAGGATGTCCTACAAATCTGCATTCGCAGCTGCAACCATCTCCCAGATATTGTGTGTGTTTACCATCTGACAGTATAACATGAAAATACATGATTAACTGATCAAAACATAAACTATATACATGAAAAAAATTTATACCAATAAATCATGAGAAAAAATTTTATGCAAAAAAACTAGCACGTGAATGCGTGATGTAGTTTTATGAAAACTTTTATATGCGCGAGAGTGAACGCCTATGGTCAGTTCACTCAAAACAAAAGACATGGCGAGGGGACGCCAATGGGTCGGTCCCAAAGTTAAAAGTTTCGATAAAAGCACATGCGACTAATTAGGGCCAGTCATGTACCAACCATTACCTAGTCATAAACATGCGACAATGACATATATATGTATGCATGAAAATGATGAATGCTTGAAAACCGAATGTCAGTTCGAGGAAGACCATAGTGACTACCCACTAATCACAGGTCGTGTTTTGAGAGCCTACATGTCGAAGCCTTGGCTCTGATACCATAACTGAAACACCCCATTTTGGTAAATGGAATGTCACACGTGATTATGGCGTGTCATCAAAGCATACAAGGATAAATGTATTAAACATCACATGACCATAAAGGAAATACCGGAAACAAACATCAGAACCTCGAAGTAAAGCTCATCACACACAAACATAAGTACTGTAAATGAAAAGGACTAAACAATGTCCAAAGAAATGAGTATCAAAAGTATGACGGAATTCATAGAGTAATGAAGTCTAGGAAGCTTCCAATCCATATGCACGTACGCTTAAAGTCTACGAGCGTCCCTGAGTACCTGCCGTTTTGGGAACAAGAAAGGAAAACGGCTGAGCATAACGCTCAGTGCACAGATATACAAGCATAGAATGAATAACATAAGCATAAACAACATAAGCAACGGAAATGTCTAAGTCCTGGAAAACCTGATATAAGTTAGTAAAACTGGTTTTATAGTTTGAAAAGCCTTATGTTTATCTTATGAAAACTGTTTAACATGTTTACCATTAGCCAATATAGGTCATGAAATATCAACGTGCATGAATACTTGGAGGGGTGACCTGGTCATGCAATTAGAGGGGCTGCCTCTAATTAATATAAGTGTCGATAGGATGGTTCAACTCCTTGTGAAGGATGCAAGGCACACACCACATTCACCTGAATAATCTGTAAAAATATGTATCCTAGGATGCACCCATACGCCCTACTTGATAATAATAACATGGCCAAAAGCTGAAGGGACGTCACGAGCTATCACTCGGCCGTGGTGAAGTCATAACACTGGTGCCTCCAGTGTTATGGTTATGGTACCTCCATAACTCGGTGAAATTGGTCATGCATGTATATGGATTTAGGCATTTATTTAAACATAAGCAATCAAAACATATAAAACATATACTGGGAAAACAGTTGGCTGCATACGGGGAATCCTAATAAGGAAAGAATGTCCATACTGAAAGGACGGAGAATCCGTACCTTGTGTCCTGTGAACGAAGAAGACGAACGGAAGAGAGTCCTACTTTGATATCACTAACGTAACATAAATAATATACGTGTATAAGTATTCCGACTGAATACGTAACTGGTTTTATATCATGTCTTAACTTGTTTTATATGTTCATGCCATGTTTTGCTGATTTTATCGTTATGCTGTGTTCATCATGTATTCTGTCTATTCTGATTAAGTATTACTTGTATTTCTTTTATTATTATACTTATTGTTTAATAATAAGTAACTTTCTAAAAATAGCACGTTTCAAAAAATAGAAAGTTTCCAAAAATAGAATAGCTGCCTTAAATAAATAAGTTTCTAAAAATATAAAGTTTCCATAAATAGATTAGCTGCCTTAAATAAATAAGTTTCTAAAAATAGAAAGTTTCTATAATTAGAAATAAGCTAGATTATTAAGATAATAATATAAGGATAAGTTTTACTGATTAATATTCTAAGTCATGTGATATTAGTATAGTTTATTAATTATTACATGTAGATTAAATAAACTATAGGTTATAAGATTTAATTAAATATAACATGATTAAATTAAATAAAAGGGTAAATAATACTTAGGTTAAAACATGTATTAATATTTATTATTAATATAACCTAAGTCATGGAAATTAATTAATTATATGCCATGTTTTAATAATTAATTTATTACTTTAGTCAACTATTAAATCATAAAATACTTAGGTTAAAATCATGTATTATTATTAATAATAATTAACCTAAGTCATGTCTAAATTAAATTAATTACATAACATGTTAAATTAATTTAATTCAATCTTGTAATTATTTAACTTGTAAAAATAAATAATTAACTTGTAAAATAAATCATGAACCGAACCCGTGTTTTAAATCTAAACGTGTCATGAACCGGTCCGTGAAACCCTTTAACCGGATCAATAAACCCTTAATTGTAGCGAACCGGTTTGACTGATTGCCACGGTTTAGTCAAACCGCCACCGGCTTAAGCCGGTGGTGCGTGTGGTGCTTCAGCCGAGACCCCCATGACCACCAAGGCCAACCCCGACATGCGTCGGGGTCCCTTGGTTTGCTTGCTGCCGAGCCACAAAGCCCACACCGAGACCACTTGGTCTCGGTTCTGGTTACACGAGCCACACCGAGAGCATATGCTCTCGGTTTGTGTGCGCCGGCCGAACCAAACACCCCCTTAAACCACATATTTTTAATACCCCATGATTAGATCTAATTAATTAACATGTTTAATTAATAGTTTTAATAAACCCATGATTCACGTGTTCTTATATCTAATAAATAATTAAAAAGAAAAGGTTTAAGGAATTACCGATTCGTAGATAACAAGGAAATTAATAACACGAACGATCTAACAAGAATTGCATCACCCAAAATCAACCAAACACCCCTTCCTTGGTGTTTATATGCGGCGGCCAAAAAGGAGAAAAGGGGGAGCAGGGTTTTTGTGATTTTCTAATATTCTGTATTATGAAAATCTACTTCCTTCTTTTCCTTTTAGTTAAATTTTAAGGTGGGCTTGGCATACTTCCTTGTCTATGTCGCGGCTATGTGGTGCCCACAAGGGGAATCCCGTTGTTTTTCCGTGTTCTATTTATTTACGTGTTCTCGTGTCGTGTTTACGTGATTTAATTATTAATCGTTCGTGTCGTAAAATATATTTATACATAATCGTAATAAATATACGTAAATACATAATAATAGGTTCGTGATTATCTACGTTCATGATTTTCATGTTCGTGATTTAATTATTTTGGATAATAATTATCATGTCTTAATACGTAATAAATATTTATCGTGTAATAACACGTACGTAATACTTGTAATTCCTATTCGTGAAACGTAAACGTGCTAAATAAGGAAAGTTCTAATCATGTATGTACGATCATAAGGGTACTATTCATGGTAAAAGCATGCGGGTTTTACACGTGTCTTGGGAAATATAAGCATGACATGTGTTTTGACTGGCGTCTTAACATGTGTCTTCAGAAAGTATACGTGAGACATGTGTCTTGACTGATGTCTTGACATGTGTCTCGAGATGTGAAACAAATAGAACTAAAAATATTAGGTTATTATGCCAGAATTGGAGGATCGGTTAGACTACTGATCCTTTGTATTTCTGATCACGTCCGTGGCCAGAGCTTCGATTGCGATTTCTAAGATAGTTGTTGTCATAGTAGTGGTTACTATCGTCATGTTTGTCAGCTCCATGACGGTCATTTTCATGATTGTGATTCATGTAACTATTCAGCTAAGTGACCGGCTGGTACCGGTTCTCACTCATATGACTGAAAAGACAACTGAATGACGTGTGACATGTAACTAAGAATTAGGGATGATGATTAATGGGAATCGTCTAGTGGTGAAGAATCTTCTCGTCCGATCGTTTTGATCTAACGCCTTTGTCTTTGTCTTGCAAGATCTCTAGGTTGTGAACAACATCAGCATCTCGTAGCGTCTCTAAAATCCGCAACATCAACCCTTAGTAACATCTCCAAGCTATGAGTGGCATCATCAATTTGTAGAGTATCAACAAGTGGAATACGCACATGGGATACGGTACATGGATACACATGGAATGTACATGAAATGATCGATATGGGGTCGATCACCTAACATGATTTTAAAGGAGAATAATTGGTTAAACGGTTTAAAAGACCATCATGATAACCTGGCAATGCCAGTATATACCTCATTCTGGTTGCATAGCGAAACGCTAACGTGTGGTTAAACGAATTTCAAAGATGATTTTCCTGAAACCATGATTAATGAAAACCAACCATGACTATCATGAAAGCAGGATTTAAATGAATTCCAACAGTTTCTTGCATGAAAGCATAAAAAACAAAAGAGACGTAAGACGTAATCACATGAAGACGAAACCATCATGAAGAAACATGAAACAACCTAACATGAAGGACTATATAACATAATCAGCATGAAACTGAAGTTAACAATGACAGTATGAAAACATACATGACACAATAACATAGTAACTTATGAGGGGACATATAAAAAATTTGATGCCAATAAATCATGATAAATTTTTTATGCATGAAAATAGTGCGTGAATGCATGATGCAGTTTATAAAAACCTTTATATGCGTGAGGGTAAACGCCAATGGTCAGTTTACCCAAAACAAAAGACATGGCGAGGGGACGCCTATGGGTCGGTCCCATAGTTAAAAGTTTCGATAAAAGCACATGCGACTAAATAGGGCCAATCCTATACGAACCATTACTTAGTCATAATTCCTGCGACAATGATATTTGGAATAAATAAATGAAACTCAGCTGTCAAAACATAACAGAAAAAAAAATTTATGTGGCCAATTATGAACTACTGGGTTCAGTTCACATTAGCCATAGTTCACAAGGAACATCGTGCATGAAACAATGACAAGTAACTAAGTATGGATGACGGTTGTTCAGTCCATATTAGTAAAAGCAATACTGATGAAAACATCATGGATAAAACAACAAGGTGCTGAAAACATTAATACATGGAATAACAAGCATTGGCTTAGGAAGCTCCTGATGACTACCCACTAGTCACAGGTCATGTTTTAGAGCCTACAGGTCGAAGCCTTGGCTCTGATACCATAATTGTAACACCCTACTTTGATAAGTGGACTGTTACGCGTAATTATGGCGTGTCATCATAGCATGCAAGGTAATATGTAGTAAAACATACATGACCATAGGGAAAACCGGAATCAAACATCGGTTCCCAACATAAGCCCAAAACATAAATAAAGTAAATGAAATGAACAAAGACTACACAAGCATAAATATATGAAGGAAAAAGGAAAAGAAGTCTATGGTAGCTTCCATCCTATGCACGTCCTCGAAATGCTTGAGTTTGTCCTTAGGTACCTGCCATTTTCGGACATGGAAAGGAAAGTAACGGCTGAGCATAACGCTCAGTGCACGGATATACAAGCATGGAATGAATAATATAAGCATTTAAAACATATAGTAGCGAAAATGAATAAGTCGTGGAAAACCTGGTAATACTTAGTAAAACTTGATTTATATTTTGAAAAGACTTATGTTTATCTTATGAAAACTGTTTAACATGTTAACCATTAGCCAATATAGGTCATGAAATTTCAACGTGCATGAATACTTGGAGGGGTGACCTCATCATGTAATTAGAGGGGTTGCCTCTAAATAATATAAGTTTGGGTATGAGGGATCAGCTCCTTGTGAAGGATGCAAGGCACACACCACATTCACCTGAATAATCTGTAAAAGAACATGTAACCTAGGATGCACCCATACGCCCCACACGATAATAATAATATGTCCAAAGCTGAAAGGGACGCCACGAGCTATCACTCCGCCGTGGTGAAGTCATAACACTGGTGCCTCTAGTGTTATGGTTATGGTACCTCTATAACTAGGTGAAACTAGTCATGCATGTATATGGCTTATGCATTTAATTAAACATACGCAAATCAAAACATATAAAACATATACTGGGAAAACAGTTGGTTGTATACGGGGAATCCTAATAAGGAAAGAATGTCAATACTGAAAGGACGGACAATCCGTACCTTGTGTCTAGTGAAAGAAGAAGACGAACGTAAGAGAGTCCTACTTCGATCTCACTAACGCTACATAGATAATATACGTGTATAAGTATTCTGATTACTGAGTACGTAAAAGGTTCTATATCATGTTTTAGCTTATTTTATATGTTCATGTCTTGTTTTACTGATTTTATCGTTATGCGGTGTTTATCATGTATTCTAGATATTCTGATTAACTATTACTTGTATTTCTTTTATTATTATACTTGTTGTGTAATAATAAGTAACTTTCTAAAAATAGCAGGTTTCCTAAAATAGAAATTTTCCAAAAATAGAAAGTTTCCAAAAATAGAAAGTTTCCAAAATAGATTTACTGCTTAAAAAAGATAAGTTTCTAAGAATAGAAAGTTTCCAAAAATAGATTAGCTGCTTAAAATAAATAAGTTTCTAAAAATAGAAAGTTTCCATAAATAGAATTAAGCTGGATTATTAAGTAATAAGATAAGCTTAAGTTTTTACTGATTAATATTCTAAATCATGTGATTAATAGTATAGTTTATAAATTAATACATGTAAATTAAATAGACTATATGTTATAAGATTTAATTAAATATAGCATGATTTAATTAAATAAAAGTGTAAATAATACTTAGATTAAAACGTGTATTAGTATTTATTATTAATATAACCTAAGTCATGGAAATTAATTGATTATATGTCATGTTTTAATAATTAATTAATTACTATAGTCTAAATTAAATCATAAAATACTTAGGTTAAAATCATGTACTAATAATAATAATTAACCTAAGCCATGTATAAATTAAATTAATTATATAGCATGTTAAATTAATTTAATTAATCTTGTAAATAAATAAACTTGTAAAATTAAGTCGTGAACCGAACCCGTGTTTTAGATCTAGACATGTCGTGAACCGGACCGTGTTTACCCTTGAACCGGACCAAACTAAACACCCCTTAGCAGTGGCTACCCGGCCTAGCCGGTTGCCACTGCTTGTACAACTTCACCATCGGCTGCAGCCGGTGGTCCCCCTGGTCTGCCTCGTGTTCTCACCGAAAGAATAAAACAACCACCGGTCTAGGACCAGTGGTGCTGCTGCGCTGCCGAGACCCACACAGACCACAAGGCTGCCCCGACGTGCGTTGGGGTCCTTGTGTACCCTGCTGTCGAACAACATAGCCCACACCGAGACCTTGAGGTCTCGGTGGTGGTGTGATAACCAAGTCGAGAGCTTTGTTTCTCTCGGTGGTGCTTCGGCTAAAGAAACCCCACCAAAACCAATTCCTTTTTGATGATTTCTTAAATATGTTTACTTGTTATTCATGTTTTTAAGATTTAATTAATCATGTGTTCATGATCTCCGTAAAAGAAATAAAAGAAAAAGTTTTAAGAGATTACCGAATACGTGAATCAAACGAGATAAAGAACACGAACACATCACCCGAAAATCAATTTTCAAAATCAATCAACACCACCTTTGGTGTGTCCTTGGCCGGCGGCAAGAGAGAGGACAAAGGGAGGCTGGGGTTTTTAATTATTTTGTAAAATCTGGATAAATTAAAAGTCTGTGATTAGTTTTTCCCTTAACTAAACTTTAAATGGGCTTGGGCCGTCCCTTTCTTTTTGTGTTCGCGGCCAACATAGCCCAAAGGGGGTTTCCTGGGCTTTGTTCATGTCTAATAATTTACGTGCTCGTTCGTTAGCATTTGTTAGTTCGTAATTAATTATGCGTGTTACAATAATAATTGTATGTAATTGATATTTATCGTATAATAATAAATATATACGTTGTTACATGTTCGTGATTTAATGTTCATGATTTAATGTTCATGATTTAATGTTCATGATTATAATTATTATTGTTAATAATTATCGTGTACTAACACGTATTTAATACTTATCGTGTAATAACACGTACGTAATTTCTGTAATTAATACTCGTGCCACGTGTTCATGCTATAAAAGGAAAGTTTTAATATGTACGTACGTTTATTAAGTGTATTGTTCATGGTAAAAGCATGTGGGTTTTACAGAACTCGAGGTGGTGGTCTAAAAGGAGCACGTTCCAATCCCACAAAGTCCCGCTCAAACCACATCTATGGTCGACCACTTACCAAAATTGGAACCCGAGATTCCAAAGGCTATGCCTATGCCCCACCCAACACCACCCTTACCTTACCCATCGAGACGTCATAAGGAACAATTGCAAGAGCGTGCCAATTATCAATTTGATCTTTTTATTAAGATGTTTCGTGATATGCATTTTAAAATATGTTTCGCCGACGCTTTAATCATGATGCCTCGATTTGTCGCCAAATTTAAAAGTATGTTGAATAACAAGGAGAAATTGCAAAAATTGTCTAGTTGTTCATCGGTTTATCTTAACCGCATACCTCTATAGAACAATGATAATCTTTGTATTTCAAGAGGGTTGATGTTTTCTACAGAGAGAAACTTAGAGAGAGAAGTGAAAGAATCTATGTGTTATAAAAGTGAGAAATGAAACAACCAACACCTCTTTCCATGGTGGAAAGAGGCTTATATACCCAAGTCCTTAATGGACTTGGGCCTCCGGCCCATGAACACGCTCATGGGTCGGGCTATTTAATAAATGTAACTTAAACACTACAACGAGCCTATAACTATATTGTTGGAGTGACCGAGACTTTCTTTATACGTAAAACGTATTTCCAACAATCTCCCCCAAAGGGAGGTCACTCCAGATTTACAAATTCCTAATCTAGCATGTTAGATCTTGTTCTTGAGCTCGTAGTACACTTTCTCTTTTCTTTCTTTAATTTTCTTCTTTTTGTGAATATTTGTTGAATAATATCAGCCTTTTGCTTGGAACACGTTCTTTTGGCCTTTCACGTGCAGTATTTATCTTCTTGTAATGTTCGCCTCTTCGTGACTTCATGTCCCACACACTTATCCTTTGTTGAATTCTTGAAAGTTTCAGAGTCGATACAACGGAAGACTTTTAGGTTATACTTTCTTGAATTTCCAGAAGTATTTGATTCAGAAGGAATAAGTATGTGAGGACGACTTCAACAGGTACACCGAAACGCCACCGTCTTCGAATGCAGCAACATAATAAGACACGAATAAAATGGCTTTGACATTTTATTCTAATTCGGTAGCATTTTACCTCCGGTCGGTGAAGACCGTTGGACGATATTAGATATCGTACACGTGACGGATAGTTTCAATTAAGTAACTTCCTGACAGGATTTTGCGGGTAAACCCGTTCTCTTTATTCGACCGTCCAAAGCTGACTGCGAACATAAAGAGTGAATCATTTGGATTAAAAATCCTTATGATTGAAGCCGTCATTTCATGTTCCTGGAACAAGTGAAATTCAATTGTCACAAACTTAATTCAAATAGAATCTTGTTTGTCACCTACCAAGTGCTGTTTGAAGTTAACACTAGAAGGATTTCCACTCGTCACTGTGAACACTAAAGAGTGTCACTCTAAGTGTTCTGGCAAGATCATACGATAATGCGTAGAGGCCTGGAACGAGTTTAATTTCAATTAAGAATTAAACTACTGTTTCTTTCCAGTTTTCAGAAGATTGGTTCTTAAAGAACCGAACGTGTCACCTACCATGAGCTTGTTTGATGTTGGCTCAAGCAGGATTTCCATCTTCATTGTAATACTTGCGTATCACTCGGATGTTCTAGCAATATTACAAGAATACTGCGTAGGACTCATAAAGATCTCTTACTTTTCACAGTGTGTGAAGAAGCAATGAATAAATGGAAAGTGTCTTAATGAGACTTTTGATGATCTCGTGGCTCTAGACTCGATAGTGCGTTTTGATTTAGTGAGCGGTGGCTGGAGTGGAGTGCCACCTATTCAATATCAGTCTATTCGGAGTGAATAAACCAATAGATAATGTGTTGATCTCCGTGTGATTAAAACAAATATCTTTTGAGAGATATTTGAGTTAGCCGGGGAGGGTTGTGCATTGCATCACTGGGTCCATGATGTCTTTCTTCAATATTGAGAATCATTAAAAAATTATCTCAATAGCATATGTATTGACCCGGTTTCTGCCTGAAGTTGTAAGGAGGGATTCTTTCTTTACACCCATTATCTTTACAATTCTTTTTCATTCTTCAACCCCTTCAATGCTTACCACTACGTCATCACTAGAACCTTGTTATGTTTGTTCCAGTGCTAGCTTAAGTACTTGGTCTGCATTCAGCTACGTTCACAATCATTCTCCATCTTTCCTAGGACTTCTAATTCTATCTAGGGAATTGTCCATGCGAAGATTCCATCGGTTCTGATGAATCATTGGACTAATACCTATACCTACCACCCTTTTGTCACCACATCCGTCGTGAATAAAGTGTGTTTTGGGTAAGTAGTGTCACCATGAAAAATCCTTGAAAAAACACTTTAAAGCACTTGTGATATTATAATCAAAGTTTTTGTGCCTTAAGTGTTTTTGATCACCAAAAAGGCTCCCCCTTAACATATGCATTACACATATTAAGTTGGTTTATATTTTAAGCCTTTTTCATTGTTTAGCCAAGTATCATTAAGTCTACTTAATCCCATTTTCTCCCCTTTCCGAAATGTTAACTATCAATATTTTGGATATTAATAGATTAACCGGTCTTTGGGTAATAAAATGAAATTAGATGTTGGCCAAAGAACATATTAATGCTCCCCCTTAAATTAATGAGGGTTAGTTGTAGTGCTTGAGTACGATATGTTTGAAAGATTTAGAATCTCGAGAGAAATTCTTGAAAAATATCATACTTTTACACTACAACATGCCACAAAAGCTGATCATACAAAAAAATTAACATATTCACAATAATAGACATATGGAGTTGACCTGTTATAAGACAAACCATAATTAAATGGCTCATTCCGTGAACCTATGGTGAGCTCCATATGGTCGTCCACCGACGAATCGTTCCACACTTCATAGCAACCGGCGCTTCCTTAGAAGTTCCTCGATCTTCTTGATCGCGTACTTTGCTCCCTTTTTGTACTGGGTTGTCCAGGTGTACTTGACTGCTGGAAGCGGTAGGTAGGCATTGAGACTCGTCAGATCATCTCGAACATGTTTGAGCGTACCATCGCTGAATTTGTGTAGTTCGGAGAATCGCATAAACTGCATGACTCCAGTTTCATTTCGATAAAATATCCCTGCTTCCGGTGTCGTGGTCCCCATGTACGGCTTCTTGTTCTTGTGAAAATTACTGAGCGGAGTTGTATTGGAACGTTGCAAGTTTAGTTGTTTCTAATAGCTCTCTACTCCAAGTTGAAAATCTTCCACCCGGTTTTGAATGACGATTTTTCTTGCATATTGACGAAAGTTGGAGCTCATTGCAATGACAATCTCAGGTTGTAGATGATCAACTTTTTCCTAAGCCAATAACAACAGAAGATCTTCGATGTCTTCAAGTTGAAGGTACTGGAGATCACTTTCGTCAATTGAGTATTCTTTCTCATCGGTACGTTTGAACACGATTACATTCAAGTAATCATAACCGAAGACAGTCTTAGTGGTTTCTCCTTGGATGCTTTTGATTCTGTGAGTTGAGACAATAGAAGAACCTCTATTTGGACGATGGAAATGATTGTAAGCTAACCTTTTCTTTGCATTCCAGTGAGAGATGCCAAGTGAAGCAAAGGTATCATAAAACTTGAGCAGTTTCTTTCTCCATATTGCATAAGGTACTTTATCTTTGATCCATGGAACGTTCTCCAGATTAACAGCCTTGAGCATAGTAAGTGACGTGGCATATTTCTTTGCGCCTTTTTCAAGGTATTCGAGATCGTGAGAAATAAAGTGCTCTATTGGGATCGTTGCAGAACCGGCGATGACCGTGGGTGTAAGAGGTCGTAACACAGGAGTCTGAATTCCCGTAGTTGTCGCTCTCATTGCCTTGGTAAGCTCATTTAAGTGATATTCTGCTTCATTATGGCTGATCTTCAAAGTATCAAAGAAGTCCACATTTGCGGCTGCCATTTTGATAAGATCCGGAGTCATTGTCGGTTTCCCATGAGAATACCTTAGAAAGACCGAGAAATCGATAGGATTGTTCAGGAATTGAGTTAGCTCCATTTCAGTTGTTGTGTCCAAAGGTTGCTGTGGTGCTGCATTTATGAGCTAGAGTTGCTCCTGTACCGTGTCATCGATGATAAGAGATTCAACAAACGTTGGTTCTAGCACATTTAAATCTTCAACTTCCATATCAGTGATGTGCTGATCTTCAGATGGTGTTGAAGGTTGTTCTTGCGTCATCGGTATATCATCGTGAGGTTCTTCTTCTAGCATTGACCCTGTGGGTTCTTCTTGTTGTGTAGACAAAGGAATTTCGTCTTCTTGTATATATTCTACAGATTCATTGTGAGAATCAGTAGTAAAAACTGGTTCAGTAGATATACATGTGTCAATATGTTGAGTTTCTGGTACAGTTGACTCCAGCGTCTTTTCTGTAGTTTCAGCAACGCTTTCTGCAGCTTCCTCAATACCTTTCTCAGTAGCCTTATCACTTTCATCCTTATTAGACTCTTCAGCATTAGAACCCATTTTGTCATTGTCATCACCCTTGTTGGTTCCATTACCGTCATCATTATCATCATCGTTATCCTCATCCTCATCTGTATCCTCGTCCTCATCTTCATCTTCATCCTTATCCTTTTCTTCCTCATCCTCTTCTTCCTCCTCATCTCCTTCCTTATCCTCTTCCTCATTTTAATCATTGTCACCATCATCCTCATCACCGTTACCCTCATTATCTTCCTCCTCTAGCTCGTCTTCATTGTCAGACTAAAAGTCGGTAGTATCTGCTGGTGTATAGTTAATAATTGCTTTGTTGAGATATTGCATAACTTTTTGTTTATTTTTCGATTAATGAGCCCCCATATTTAGCAGACGTGTCTGTAACAATGTCATTAGTTGAAGTGTAGATAAACCATTACCGACAAAAGTTGGTAGCTGTTGATCAACATATGACTTGCCTTCTCGTCGAATGATCTTGGTCATCTTCTCATCAATTAACCCAAGAAAGGCAACATTCTCTTTGTCACGAGTTTTCTTTTCTCCAAGAAATGATTTGTGTTGTTCTTTAAGTTTAGACACTCTGTCAGATATTTTCTTAAGTGTAGGCTCATCAGGTTGCGGTTCCTTGAGAGGATAGTTGAATCTTTCAGTCAGTGAAGCTATTTGTTTAGCTTGAGCCTCCAGCTGTGATTTAATAGACTGGATCAGTGGATCACTGACTGTGAGGAATGGATTAGATGTGGATGATACTTGTTGTACTAATGAAGGAGGTGTAACCATGACTGTTAAAGTGGGGGTGGATGATACGGGTTGTTCAAGGATAGGGGATGGTGTAGATTCAGTGATTGGGGCGGTGGTTGATACAGGTTTTTCAGCTATTGATGATGACGGTGTAGATTCAGTGGTTAGGATGGTGGTTGATACCGGTTGTTCAACAAGTGCTGGTGTGATAGCTGGTGTTATGACTTCACTGATGACCGGGGTGGATAATGGTGGAGTGGTGGTTGATGTAACAGTAGTTATGGGAACATCCACCATGTCTTCATTTGTCGATGGATCAGTGTTTGTAACCTCGACACCCTACCCTTCCAAATAAAGATATTTCATAACATCGTCAGAGCCGGAAGTAGACTTACTTTGAATTTGAGTTTCTGGCATGAAAGTTACATGAGCATTGTCGTGTACCACTGTGTGAGTTGGTTCCGGTAGAGATGTGTTGACATTTATATCATGATACAACAGATTTGTTTCTGTGTTTGCACTGCTACCACCTTCTTCACTCTGCTCACGACTTTCAAAATGGAAGTTATCAGCATCTTCATAAGCATCTTCATAAGCATCTTCATTGGTAGGTAATAAGTGTGTAAACACTTATCCTTTTGCCACTAAAATCAAGGAAAAACAAGACCTAATCATGTGTTTTATATCGTTAAAGTCGGAATTACGCGTGCTTTTGTGTTTTTGTGTTAAAATAGGTACAAATGATCAAAAGGAAAGAAAACACGGGATTTCACGGTAAAATGTTGAAGAAAAGTCCAAAATGAGACGAAGACAAAGTCAAAAGACCAAAAGTGTGCCCAAGTTCACGAAAACCGGCTAAACCGACACGAGTTTGAAGAAAATGATCGACAAAACCGAAATCGAGCTCGTTCTTAGTGGATTTAATATTATTCAAGTTTAATGGGCCTTGTGGGTCCCACATTTGCTTATTGGGCCCACAAGCCCATTTGGAAAATTAAATATTATGCTTAAATGGATGAACCCCAAAGCACATTTTTGAATTAATATATGGGACAGTTAGAAGGATTGTTTGGGCTATTAGCCCGTTTGATTAAATCAAATGAAAAAAAAAACGATGGGAGTAAATATGGGCCAAATGCCCAAATGATTTAGCAAAAGAATGGACGGTTTGATATTTGCTAATTCCCAAGTCAACACAATAAACAAATAACTCCCATCACATTACTTACCCTTCCTACGTGTCTCACCCACTCACTTAATAATAAACGTATTATTTTTTTACCCCTCCCCACTGTTTCGATGATAACAAGGCAAACCACCCAACTCCTTCTTTCTCTCCACCATTTTTTACACAGTCAACAAAAAAACCCTAGTTACCCTAAATCAAAAATTTAACCACAAATATTTGGGGCTTTTGTTATAAGTGTGTAATTCACACGCTCACAAAAAAATCCCCCCAATTTTCGGATCAAACACCCACACTGTGGTCCTCATCTCCTCAACCGACGTGGCTCATTCTCCCTTTTTGATTGGTTAATACTCATCACAAATCCAAATCCTCCAATCAAATCAAAGCCATGTTGGCAATCCGTGGCAAGGGTGAATTTCTACCGCAAGATCAAGAAAGAGAAGAAAAGTGATGGATTATGCGGCTAAGATTGGATGCTTAAGGTTGAAGCTCTGAAGAGGGTTTGAGGGTTTCTCCTATAAAAACCCCCTTTCACATGTAATTTGGGGCAACCTTTTCTTTATTTTATTTTCAGTAATTAGATTAGATTTAATCTTGTATTTTTTAATTTCTAGTCAATGTAATTTTTATTCTAATTAATGAAAAGTGTTTTTAATTTATTTTGCCATGTTTAAATTTAATCATTAATCATTCTCTCCTTTACTGTTCTCAAGTTTAGATTCATTTTTATATTACTGTTACTGTGGTTTTTGTTTATTTAAGATATATAAAAAAAATATATAAAAAAAATATAAGGAAAGTTATAATTAATTCTTCCCTACTGGAAGAATCAAAAGGTTACGGTGCGGATTAGTTTGGATCGAAGAATATTTTTATGGTTCACTTTTGGTTCATTTGGTTCGAAACGAGGGAAGACGATGATGTCGTTTGATGATTAAGGTGGTGTTCGGTTTGTTCATAAAGACGACTCAGCGCCGATCTTCATCTCAAAGGATTCATCAAAAGGTACTTCTCCCTTTTTTAATTATTATCAGTTGTAGTGTTAAAAATCTGCTTATGTAATTTTGGTTAATTGCTTTTTGTTTATCTGTTTATTTTAATTATTCTGCTTGTGTAGTATAGGATCTGTTTTATTTGGTTTGATATTGTTGGATCTGCTATAGTTAGGACTGCTACTTATTTAGTTTCGTATGCTTATATGGCTTATTTACTGTTTCTTCTTGTTTAGTGGGTATGCTCATCTGCTTATTGTTTTTCTTTAGTTTATTTGTTTTCAGCTTATTATGCATTTTGTTAGACTGCTTAATAGGTTATATGAGCTTATTGATTTATTTTGCTTAATTTTATTCGTTTCAACTATTTAGTAGCATATCTGCTTTAGCTTATTTGGTATTCCTTTTTTAGGTTGATGTTTACTGTATTCAGACATTTGGTCTGAAATAATACGAAATCCAAGTAAAAAATAAAATAGCAAAAAAAATTATTGTCTGGGCTGGAGATCGTACCCCAGACCTCTCGCATACAAACCAATGACCCAACCATCTGTGCTAAGTCCTTTCTTTTGTTTATTTCTGCTTTGTTAAATTAATATAGGACTTTTAATCTGGCAGTTTATTTTAATTAGTCTAAATTCAAGTTTTTAATTTTAATTAATTTTTAATTATAAATTTTATTATTTTCTTAATTCAGTTTTATAAAAAAATTAAAAAGATAAAAAATATTTTTAATTTTTAATTACTTTTAAATTTAGTTTAAATTTTATTAGTTTTAAAATTAGGTTTATTAAGTTTTCATTTAAAGGTTTTTAAAAGTCATTTAAAAGTTTTTAGTTTTATTTTAGCTTTTACATTAGTTTTTAAATTGAGTTTTTAAATTTAGTTTCAAATTTACTTTTATTTTAAAATAGTTTTTATTCAAAAGTTTTTATTAGTTTAATTTTTAATTAGATTAAATAGTGTTTTATTAAATAGTTTTTAAATTAGTTTAAAAAATTCAAAAATACTTTTTACCAAAAACAAATATAATCCTTACGATTAACCGGAAATAAAATTCGAGTCGATCCGTGGAAAACGAACTTAATTGGACTAAAAATCATAGTTTCAAATGGCGCCGCTGCCGCTTCGCTCGTACGATTAACGATTTTTCGTGAAGACGTTTGGATTTTGGGATCCGTTCGCTTTGAACGTTAATTTTCTTGCAACAAAAATCAAAAATACAAAAAAATCAAAAACTTAAAACTAAAAAAAAAATTAAAAATCAACAAAGGCAATTTCTTTCCTAAGAATGGCACCAAAAAAATTAAAAAATCCAAACGTAATACTTTTTCCTAAAAGTATTACACCAAAAATATTACATATTAGTGTTATTTCTTAGTTCGATTTCTTTCGATTTTTCTTGTGAATATATATTTTTTCTAAAAAAATACAAAAAGATTTTTCTTTTACTATAGTATATTACATAGCACAATAATTTACCTACTTTTCAAATAAGCCTTGGTTGGGATTTGATCACCTAACTATTGTAGTCGCATCCTTAACGAAATAAAAAGGCAAAATAGATAAATACTAGTAAGACGTTTGAACTCAAAATATACAAACTATAAGGTGGGTATAAGGCGACGCGCTATAAAAGGCCGTCTAAGGAAAAAGGTTTTTAAGTGCTTTGTGCCACCTCGTTTCCCCGCTTGCTTGTGCGTATATTGAGAGGGACGACCGATTATTGGTTTGCCAACTCAAGTACTAATTAAGTATATATTTTTGTAACTTTTTCATATTGCTCCTCGAGAGGGAAAATCCTTTTCCTCTCAAAGTCGACCGAGGTCACCTACTTCATTCCAAAGTTTTAATTGTATGCGCACTCGCGCGCGTACAAACATACCGAGTGGTGTACCAAACTCTTCCAATTCTTCCAAAAAGAAGATGAAAAGAAAAACAAAAAGAACGTCATTCAAGCCGATCCCGAGAATCGTGCTTTCGACAATACGATGGAAACGGATAACCGACCTATGCTCGAGATTTTGCAATCTCACGTTGAAGGAAACGATGACGCTATCGTTGTCCTCGCAATTGGAGCAAATAATTTTGAACTCAAATCGGATTTAATTAAAATGGTTTCCGCTATCCCATTTTTGGGTCGTTCCTAAGATGATCCCCATGATCATATCAAGAGATTTATCCAATTGTCCAATACCGTCAAATACAATGGGGTGCCACAAGAGGCTATTCGTTTGCAACTCTTTCCTTTTTCCTCGAGGGACAAGCCCGGATTTCGCTTGATAAGGAACCACCCCAAAGTATTTCCACATGGATTGATTTAGAGACCAAGTTCATTAACTACTTTTTTCCACCATCACGGACCACCTCTTTAAGGAATGAAATCATTACTTTTCAGCAAAAATATGGGGAAACTTTTAGTGAGTCTTGGGATCGATTTAAAGAGCTTTTAAGAAAATGTCCACAACACGGTTTCAATAAAGTGCATCAAATAAATACGTTTTACAATGGTTTAACTCTAAATGACCAAGACTCACTTAATAGTGCCGCGGGGGGCAATATTCTTGTGAAAACCATGAACGAGGCTTGGGTCATTATTGAGAACAAGGCAAAAGTGCAAACTAAGAGTGTTCGGACTACAATAGCTAGTGCTAGTGATCATGAGGTAACTAATCAAATTAAGGAGCTTACTTCAATTATGAAACACCTTGCTCTAAAAACCGACACCCTCACTACACATGTGAATGCCGTGAAAGAAACTAGTGAACCGTGTGAGACTTGTGGTGGACCACATTCATATTTCAATTGTGACAAGGTTTACAATCAACAACAACAAGTTTGTGCTTTTAATGCTAATGAAAGGGTTCCATTTAAACCTAATGTTGATGTTAACCATTTGTCTTACAATAGTACTAATTATTTGGCTCCCCCGGGTTTTGTAGCACCACAAAGACCACCCCCACCCGCCCAAAATACCCAATACCAAAATAGGAACCAAGGTCCTCAAATGGGTAATTTTCAAGGGAATGCTAATCAAGGGAATTTTAATGGTCAAAACCAAGGGTTTCAAAATAATAATCAAGGTTTTTATAATAACAACGGTTTTCAATCTCAAAATCAAGGTTTTCCTAATCAAGGGTTTAATCAAATGAACATGCAAAATCCTCAAATGGACTTGGTTCTACAAAAATTGACCGAACATGAGAAAATCATGAAAGCAATGCAAGAATCCACTAGACAAATGCAAGAGTCCAATGATAAGAGATTTTTGACTATGTTGCAAACCCTTAGACCCCAAGGAGCCTTACCATCCAATACCGAGATTAACCCTCGTGCTAATGTGAGTGCTATCAATACTCGAAGTGGAGCCACTTTAGTGGGACCTTCCATCTCTTCGCCCATAAAGGAGAGACAAGGCCCGGAGGTCATAATGAGTAATCCTACTCCCCCTCCGGTGATTCCCCCCACTACCACTCCTAGTTCTAGTCCTCCATTGCCGAAAGACCCTATTGCTACGGTTGTTCAAGAAGCGAGTCCTTCTCCTTCTCAACCTTCTAAGTCTAACCTTAATATTCCTTATCCATCTAGGTTAGGCAAGGCTAAAGTTCTCACCAAAGATGACGTTCATTTCTCTAACTTTTTGAAAATGATTTCCAATGTGAATGTTAACATAAGCCTTATTGAAGCACTCGCTCAAATGCCAAAATTTGTCAAAATGTTTAAATATTTGCTTAATAATAAAGAAAAAATGGTTGAGCTCGTGAACACCCGTTTAAATGAGAATTGTTCTGCGGTTCTTCTCAAAGAGCTTCCCGAAAAGCTAGGAGATCCCGGAAGATTCGTGTTACCTTGCTCGTTTCCTCAAATCGATGATTGTATGGCGTTAGCGTATCTTGACGCTAGCATCAATCTTATGCCACTCTCGATGTGGAAACAATTATCATTACCTGACCTTGTACCGACTCGTATGACTTTAGAGTTAGCTAATCGAACTCTCGCATACCCCGTTGGTATTGCCGAAGATGTTTTTGTTCGAGTTGGTACATTCACTTTTCTCGTGTACTTTGTCGTCGTCGACTATGAGATGGATCCTCGTATTTCGTTAATACTTGGTAGACCATTCTTACGATCCGGAAGAGCCTTAGTTGATGTGGCCGAAGGGGAGTTAATTCTTAGGGTTCGAGATGAACAACAAGTTTTTAAAATGGGAAAAATCGCAACAAAATCAAATGGAAAAGAATCGGTCAATATGATTGATGTTCTTAATTATGATAATGACGAGATTTTTATTAATCCTTTTGGAATTGAAAAGTCTACTCAAAATGATTTTGTGATAAATTCATCCCTTCCCTTAGAGCCTCAAATTTTTGAAACTCCTATTTACGACACCTATAGTGATGACACTTCTTCAAGTGATCACACTATCTTCGGCTTAGACGACTCGACTTTTGACCCACCCACTTTTGACCCACCCATTTATGATACCCCAATCTTTGATACCTATGATGATGACACTTCCTTAAGTGATCTCATTAATTTTGATGACCCACTCCATGAGCTTAATGCACCTAATATCTCTATGAGTGATTCATCCATGGAGACTCCTTTTGACTTCTATACTCCAATTTTAGAGGTCATGACTACTGAGGAGGATCCTCCACTCTTAGATATCATACCTAATTTAGAGGTTATTCCATTTGAGGAGGATTTAGATATCTTTCTAAATACCTTATTTCCTCTTGAGGATGAGTTTTCCTATGACTCCGATGATACTTATGTTTTCACATCGAGTTTGGAGGAGGATGACCTTCCCACTTTGGATTTTGACGACATTTTGAGCTTAAATGTCGACACCTCTTGCTATTTTCCCATTAAGGAACCGGTGTTTGATCCCGGAATAGAGACTTTTTTGCTTTCATTGCCATATTACCATAGCACCCTTCCTTGTAAGAGACTATTGCCTAAGGATACCCCACTTTTCTATGACTTGCGTACCACCTCGGGGATTTTTTCCTTTTGTGATGGAAATTATGTGTTTGACTCGGGTGGATTCTCACGGGGTATGCCTTTTATGGCTTTGTTTCACCCTCTATCATGGAGAGATTTTCCTCCATTGGAAATCTTGGTTTGTCCATGATTTTCCCATTTGAATGATAACATTCGGGAAATCGAGTCGAGCTAGAGACTCGTGATAAATAAATCAAGAATCGTTTAACTAGGTTAGATTTTTACCTTTTCCACCCCTTTTTCCTTTTTTCGCTTTCACCCATTTTCACCAATATGTGTAGGGGGGAGCCAAGTAGGTTTTTTGAGTTGTGATGTTGTGTTCAGGGACATGTGCTTAAATGATCCACTTTTGGTGCTTTTGACGCGACCCATGTTCCCGTGTTTCCCATGTACCCGGTTCCTTCGATAAGTTATTGCTATTGTGATTCAATCTTGTATATAAATAAAACGAATAAATGTAATCACTTTAGTTGTCCTTTCCTTAGCTCAATTTTAAACAACGTACTCAATGTCCTAAGTGTAGGGGAGTTTATTCTCCCACATGCTTAAACATTGAGGACAATGTTTATATTAAGTGTAGGGGGGATTTCTATCGAAATTTTAGTGGGCTTTTCCATGAATTTGACCCTATTTTACTGGAAAATTTTATAAATTTTTCAACGTTTTTCAAATTTTTGATCTATTTTAGCCTAGTAGTATTTCCAATTATTTTCTTTCCTAGCATCGTATTAATAATTTCCATTTCAAGAATAAAGTCAATAATAAATAAATAAATAAAATGGTTTTAACAAGTTTAGATATCTTTGATATATTAGGCCTGTCGTGAATATTTTGACTCAACCCGAGTTTACTTATCCAAGTTTACTCTAGCTAGTATCCTTAACCATATGGACCTTAATTGGTTTATTAGGCTAAGCATCCACGAGTCTCATTCTTTCATTATGGCTGATCTTTAAAGTATCAAAGAAGTCCACATTTGCGGCTGCCATTTTGATAAGATCCGGAGTCATTGTTGGTTTCCCATGAGAATACCTTAGAAAGACCGAGAAATCGATAGGATTGTTCAGGAATTGAGTCAGCTCCATTTCAATTGTTGTGTCCAAAGGATGTTTTGGTGCTGCATTTATGAGCTAGAGTTGCTCCTGTACCGTGTCATCGATGATAAGAGATTCAGCAAACGTTGGTTCTAGCACATTTAAATCTTCAACTTCCATATCAGTGATGTGCTGATCTTCAGATGGTGTTGAAGGTTGTTCTTGCGTCACCGGTATATCATCGTGAGGTTCTTCTTCTAGCATTGACCCTGTGGGTTCTTCTTGTTGTGTAGACAAAGGAATTTCATCTTCTTGTATATATTCTACAGATTCATTGTGAGAATCAGTAGTAAAAACTGGTTCAGTAGATATACATGTGTCAATATGTTGAGTTTCTGGTACAGTTGACTCCAGCGTCTTTTCTGTAGTTTCAGCAACGCTTTCTACAGCTTCCTCAATAGCTTTCTCAGTAGCCTTATCACTTTCATCCTTATTAGACTCTTCAGCATTAGTACCCATTTTGTCATTTTCATCACCCTTGTTGGTTCCATTACCGTCGTCATTATCATCATCGTCATCCTCATCCTCATCTGTATCCTCGTCCTCATCTTCATCTACATCCTTATCCTTTTCTTCCTCATCCTCTTCTTCCTCCTCATCTCCTTCCTTATCCTCTTCCTCATTTTAATCATTGTCACCATCATCCTCATCACCGTTACCCTCATTATCTTCCTCCTCTAGCTCGTCTTTATTGTCAGACTCAAAGTCGGTAGTATCTGCTGGTGTATCGTTAATAATTGCTTTGTTGAGATATTGCAGAACTTTTTGTTTATTTTTCGATTAATGAGCCCCATATTTAGCAGACGTGTCTGTAACAATGTCATTAGTTGAAGTGTAGATAAACCATTACCGACAAAAGTTGGTAGCTGTTGATCAACATATGACTTGCCTTCTCGTCGAATGATCTTGGTCATCTTCTCATCAATTGACCCAAGAAAGGCAACATTCTCTTTGTCACGAGTTTTCTTTTCTCCAAGAAATGATTTGTGTTGTTCATTAAGTTTAGACACTCTGTCAGATATTTTCTTAAGTGTAGGCTCATCAGGTTGCGGTTCCTTGAGAGGATAGTTGGATCTTTCAGTCAGTGAAGCTATTTGTTTAGCTTGAGCCTCCAGCTGTGATTTAATAGACTGGATCAGTGGATCACTGACTGTGAGGAATGGATTAGATGTGGATGATACTTGTTGTACTAATGAAGGAGGTGTAACCATGACTGTTAAAGTGGGGGTGGATGATACGGGTTGTTCAAGGATAGGGGATGGTGTAGATTCAGTGATTGGGGCGGTGGTTGATACAGGTTTTTCAGCTATTGATGATGACGGTGTAGATTAAGTGGTTAGGATGGTGGTTGATACCGGTTGTTCAACAAGTTCTGGTGTGATAGCTGGTGTTATGACTTCACTGATGACCGGGGTGGATAATGGTGGAGTGGTGGTTGATGTAACAGTAGTTATGGGAACATCCACCATGTCTTCATTTGTCGATGGATCAGTGTTTGTAACCTCGACACCCTCCCCTTCCATATAAAGATATTTCATAACATCGTCAGAGCTGGAAGTAGACTTACTTTGAATTTGAGTTTCTGGCATGAAAGTTGCATGAGCATCGTCGTGTACCACTGTGTGAGTTGGTTCCGGTAGAGATGTGTTGACATTTATATCATGATACAACAGATTTGTTTCTGTGTTTGCACTGCTACCACCTTCTTCACTCTGCTCACGACTTTCAAAATGGAAGTTATCAGCATCTTCATAAGCATCTTCATTGGTAGGTAATAAGTGTGTAAACACTTATTCTTTTGACACTAAAATCAAGGAAAAACAAGACCTAATCATGTGTTTTATATCGTTAAAGTCGGAATTACGCGTGGTTTTGTGTTTTTGTGTTAAAATAGGTACAAATGATCAAAAGGAAAGAAAACACGGGATTTCACGGTAAAATGTTGAAGAAAAGTCCAAAAAGAGACGAAGACAAAGTCAAAAGACCAAAAGTGTGCCCAAGTTCACGAAAACCGGCTAAACCGACACGAGTTTGAAGAAAATGATCGACAAAACCGAAATCGAGCTCGTTCTTAGTGGATTTAATATTATTCAAGTTTAATGGGCCTTGTGGGTCCCACATTTGCTTATTGGGCCCACAAGCCCATTCGGAAAATTAAATCTTATGCTTAAATGGATGAAGCCCAAAGCCCATTTTTGAATTAATATATGGGACAGTTAGAAGGATTGTTTGGGCTATTAGCCCATTTGATTAAATCAAATGAAAAAAAAATGATGGGAGTAAACATGGGACAAATGCCCAAATGATTTAGCAAAAGAATGGACGGTTTGATATTTGCTAATTCCCAAGTCAACACAATAAACAAATAACTCCCATCACATTACTTACCCTTCCTACGTGTCTCACCCACTCACTTAATAATAAACGTATTATTTTTTTACCCCTCCCCACTGTTTCGATGATAACAAGGCAAACCACCCAACTCCTTCTTTCTCTCCACCATTTTTTTACACAGTCAACAAAAAAACCCTAGTTACCCTAAATCAAAAATTTAACCACAAATATTTAGGGATTTTGTTATAAGTGTGTAATTCACACGCTCACAAATATATCCCCCCAATTTTCGGATCAAACACCCACACTGTGGTCCTCATCTCCTCAACCGACGTGGCTCATCCTCCCTTTTTGATTGGTTAATACACATCACAAATCCAAATCCTCCAATCAAATCAAAGCCATGTTGGCAATCCGTGGCAAGGGTGAATTTCTACCGCAACATCAAGAAAGACATGAAAAGTGATTGATTATGCGGCCAAGATTGGATGCTTAAGGTTGAAGCTATGAAGAGGGTTTGAGGATTTCTCCTATAAAAACCCCCTTTCACATGTAATTTGGGGCAACCTTTTCTTTATTTTATTTTCAGTAATTAGATTAGATTTAATCTTGTATTTTTTAATTTCTAGTCAATGTAATTTTTATTCTAATTAATGAAAAGTGTTTTTAATTTATTTTGCCAAGTTTAAATTTAATCATTAATCATTCTCTCCTTTACTGTTCGCAAGTTTAGATTCATTTTTTATATTACTGTTACTGTGGTTTTTGTTTATTCAAGATATATAAAAAAATATATAAAAAAAATATAAGGAAAGTGATAATTAATTCTTCCCTACTAGAAGAATCAAAAGGTTACGGTGCGGATTAGTTTGGATCGAAGAATATTTTTACGGTTCACTTTTGGTTCATTTGGTTCGAAACGAGGGAAGACGATGATGTCGTTTGATGATTAAGGTGGTGTTCGGTTTGTTCATAAAGACGGCTCAGCGCCGATCTTCATCTCAAAGGATTCATCAAAAGGTACTTCTCCATTTTTTTAATTATTATCAGTTGTAGTGTTAAAAATCTGCTTATGTAATTTTGGTTAATTGCTTTTTGTTTATCTGTTTATTTTAATTATTCTGCTTGTGTAGTATAGGATCTGTTTTATTTGGTTTGATATTGTTGGATCTGCTATAGTTAGGACTGTTACTTATTTAGTTTCGTATGCTTATATGGCTTATTTACTGTTTCTTCTTGTTTAGTGGGTATGCTCATCCGCTTATTGTTTTTCTTTAGTTTATTTGTTTTCAGCTTATTATGCATATTGTTAGACTGCTTAATAGGTTATATGAGCTTATTGATTTATTTTGCTTAATTTTATTTGTTTCAGCTATTTAGTAGCATATCTGCTTTAGCTTATTTGGTATTCCTTTTTTTGGTTGATATTTACTGTATTCAGACATTTCTGCTTTGTTAAATTAATATAGGACTTTTAATCTGGCAGTTTATTTTAATTAGTCTAAATTCAAGTTTTTAATTTTAATTAATTTTTAATTATAAATTTTATTATTTCTTAATTCAGTTTTATAAAATAATTAAAAAGATAAAAAATATTTTTAATTTTTAATTACTTTTAAATTTAGTTTAAATTTTATTAGTTTTAAAATTAGGTTTATTAAGTTTTCATTTAAAGGTTTTTAAAAGTCATTTAAAAGTTTTTAGTTTTATTTTAGCTTTTACATTAGTTTTTAAATTGAGTTTTTAAATTTAGTTTCAAATTTACTTTTATTTTAAAATAGTTTTTATTCAAAAGTTTTTATTAGTTTAATTTTTAATTAGACTAAATAGTGTTTTATTAAATAGTTTTTAAATTAGTTTAAAAAATTCAAAAATACTTTTTTACCAAAAACAAATATAATCCTTACGATTAACCGGAAATCAAATTTGAGTCGATCCGTGGAAAACGAACTTAATTGGACTAAAAATCATAGTTTCAAATGGCGTCGCTGCCGCTTCGCTCGTACGATTGACGATTTTTCGTGAAGACGTTTGGATTTTGGGATCCGTTCGCTTTGAACGTTAATTTTCTTGCAACAAAAATCAAAAATACAAAAAAATCAAAAACTTAAAAATACCAAAAAAATTAAAAATCAACAAAGGCAATTTCTTTCCTAAGAATTGCACCAAAAAAATTAAAAAATCCAAACGTAATACTTTTTCCTAAAAGTATTACACCAAAAATATTACGTATTAGTGTTATTTCTTAGTTCGATTTCTTTCGATTTTTCTTGTGAATATATATTTTTTTCTAAAAAAATACAAAAAGATTTTTCTTTTACTATAGTATATTACGTAGCACAATAATTTACCTACTTTTCAAATAAGCCTTAGTTGGGATTTGATCACCTAACTATTGTAGTCGCATCCTTAACGAAATAAAAAGGCAAAATAGATAAATACTAGTAAGACGTTTGAACTCAAAATATACAAACTATAAGGTGGGTATAAGGCGATGCGCTATAAAAGGCCGTCTAAGGAAAAGGTTTTTAAGTGCTTTGTGCCACCTGGTTTCCCCTCTTGCTTGTGCGTATATTGAGAGGGACGACAGATTATTGGTTTGCCAACTCAAATAGTAATTAAGTATATATTTTTGTAACTTTTTCATATTGCTCCTCGAGAGGGAAAATCCTTTTCCTCTCAAAGTCGACCGAGGTCACCTACCTCATTCCAAAGTTTTAATTGTATGCGCACTCGCGCGCGTACATACATACCGAGTGGTGTACCAAACTCTTCCAATTCTTCCAAAAAGAAGAAGAATAAGAAAAACAAAAAGAACGTCATTCAAGCCGATCCCGAGAATCGTGCTTTCGACAATACGATGGAAACGGATAACCGACCTTTGCTCGAGATTTTGCAATCTCACGTTGAAGGAAACGATGACGCTATCGTTGTCCCCGCAATTGGAGCAAATAATTTTGAACTCAAATCGGATTTAATTAAAATGGTTTCCGCTATCCCATTTTTGGGTCGTTCCCAAGATGAACCCCATGATCATATCAAGAGATTTATCCAATTGTCCAATACCGTCAAATACAATGGGGTGCCACAAGAGGCTATTCGTTTGCAACTGTTTCCTTTTTCTTTGAGGGACAAGCCCGGATTTGGCTTGATAAGGAACCACCCCAAAGTATTTCCACATGGATTGATTTAGAGACCAAGTTCATTAACTACTTTTTTCCACCATCACGGACCACCTCTTTAAGGAATGAAATCATTACTTTTCAGCAAAAGTATGGGGAAACTTTTAGTGAGTCCTGGGATCGATTTAAAGAGCTTTTAAGAAAATGTCCACAACACGGTTTCACTAAAGTGCATCAAATAAATACGTTTTACAATGGTTTAACTCTAAATGACCAATACTCACTTAATAGTGCCGCGGGGGGCAATATTCTTGTGAAAACCATGAACGAGGCTTGGGTCATTATTGAGAACAAGGCAAAAGTGCAAACTAAGAGTGTTCGGACTACAATAGCTTGTGATAGTGATCATGAGGTAACTAATCAAATTAAGGAGCTTACTTCAATTGTGAAACACCTTGCTCTAAAAACCGACACCCTCACTACACATGTGAATGCCGTGAAAGAAACTAGTGAACCGTGTGAGACTTGTGGTGGACCACATTCATATTTCAATTGTGACAAGGTTTACAATCAACAACAACAAGTTTGTGCTTTCAATGCTAATGAAAGGGTTCCATTTAAACCTAATGTTGATGTTAACCATTTGTCTTACAATAGTACTAATTATTTGGCTCCCCCGGGTTTTGTAGCACCACAAAGACCACCCCCACCCGCCCAAAATACCCAATACCAAAATAGGAACCAAGGTCCTCAAATGGGTAATTTTCAAGGGAATGCTAATCAAGGGAATTTTAATGGTCAAAACCAAGGGTTTCAAAATAATAATCAAGGTTTTTATAATAACAACAGTTTTCAATCTCAAAATCAAGGTTTTCCTAATCAAGGGTTTAATCAAATGAACATGCAAAATCCTCAAATGGACTTGGTTCTACAAAAATTGACCGAACATGAGAAAATCAGGAAAGCAATGCAAGAATCCACTAGACAAATGCAAGAGTCCGACGATAAGAGATTTTTGACTATGTTGCAAACCCTTAGACCCCAAGGAGCCTTACCATCCAATACCGAGATTAACCCTCATGCTAATGTGAGTGCTATCAATACTCGAAGTGGAGCCACTTTAGTGGGACCTTCCATCTCTTTGCCCATAAAGGAGAGACAAGGCCTGGAGGTCATAATGATTAATCCTACTCCCCCTCCGGTGAATCCCCCCACTACCACTCCTAGTTCTAGTCCTCCATTGCCGAAAGACCCTATTCCTACGGTTGTTCAAGAAGCGAGTCCTTCTCCTTCTCAACCTTCTAAGTCTAAGCCTAATATTCCTTTTCCATCTAGGTTAGGCAAGGCTAAAGTTCTCACCAAAGATGACGTTCATGTCTCTAACTTTTTGAAAATGATTTCCAATGTGAATGTTAACATAAGCCTTATTGAAGCACTCGCTCAAATGCCAAAATTTGTCAAAATGTTTAAAGATTTGCTTAATAAGAAAGAAAAAATGGTTGAGCTCGTGAACACCCGTTTAAATGAGAATTGTTCTGCGGTTCTTCTCAAATAGCTTCCCGAAAAGCTAGGAGATCCCGGACGATTCGTGTTACCTTGCTCGTTTCCTCAAATCGATGATTGTATGGCTTTATCGGATCTCGACGCTAGCATCAATCTTATGCCACTCTCGATGTGGAAACCATTATCATTACCTGACCTTGTATCGACTCGTATGACAGAGTTAGCTAATCGAACTCTCGCATAACCCGTTGGTATTGCCGAAGATGTTTTTATTCGAGTTGGTACATTCACTTTTCCCGTGTACTTTGTCGTCGTCGACTATGAGATGGATCCACGTATTCCGTTAATACTTGGTAGACCATTCTTACGATCTGGAAGAGCCTTAGTTGATGTGGCCGAAGGGGAGTTAATTCTTAGGGTTCGAGATGAACAACAAGTTTTTAAAATGGGAAAAATCGCAACAAAATCAAATGGAAAAGAATCGGTCAATATGATTGATGTTCTTAATTATGATAATGACGAGATTTTTATTAATCCTTTTGGAATTGAAAAGTCTACTCAAAATGAGTTTGTGATAAATTCATCCCTTCCCTTAGAGCCTCAAAATTTTGAAACTCCTATTTACGACACCTATAGTGATGACAATTCTTCAAGTGATCACACTATCTTCGGCTTAGACGACTCGACTTTTGACCCACCCACTTTTGACCCACCCATTTATGATACCCCAATCTTTGATACCTATGATGATGACACTTCCTTAAGTGATCTCATTAATTTTGATGACCCACTCCATGAGCTTAATGCACCTAATATCTCTATGAGTGATTCGTCCATGGAGACTCCTTTTGACTTCTATACTCCAACTTTAGAGGTCATGACTATTGAGGATGATCCTCCACTCTTAGATATCATACCTAATTTAGAGGTTATTCCATTTGAGGAGGATTTAGATATCTTTCTAAATACCTTATTTCCTCTTGAGGATGAGTTTTCCTATGACTCCGATGATACTTATGTTTTCACATCGAGTTTGGAGGAGGATGACCTTCCCACTTTGGATTTTGATGACATTTTGAGCTTAAATGTCGACACCTCTTGCTATTTTCCCATCAAGGAACCGGTGTTTGATCCCGGAATAGAGACTTTTGTGCTTTCATTGCCATATTACCATAGCACCCTTCCTTGTAAGAGACTTTTGCCTAAGGATACCCCACTTTTCTATGACTTGCGTACCACCTCGGGGATTTTTTCCTTTTGTGATGGAAATTATGTGTTTGACTCGGGTGGATTCTCACGGGGTATGCCTTTTATGGCTTTGTTTCACCATCTATCATGGAGAGATTTTCCTCCCTTGGAAATCTCGGTTTGTCCATGATTTTCCCATTTGAATGATGACATTCGGGAAATCGAGTCGAGCTAGAGACTCGTGATAAATAAATCAAGCATCGTTTAACTAGGTTAGATTTTTACCTTTTCCACCCCTTTTTCCCTTTTTTTGCTTTCACCCATTTTCACCAATAAGTGTAGGGGGGAGCCAAGTAGGTTGTTTGAGTTGTGATGTTGTGTGCAGGGACATGTGCTTAAATGATCCACTTTTGGTGCTTTTGACGCGACCCATGTTCCCGTGTTTCCCATGTACCCGGTTCCTTCGATAAGTTTTTGCTATTGTGATTCAATCTTGTATATAAATAAAACGAATAAATGTAATCACTTTAGTTGTCCTTTCCTTAACTCGATTTTAAACAACATACTCAAGTCCTAAGTGTAGGGGAGTTTATTCTCCCACATGGTTAAACATTGAGGACAATGTTTATATTAAGTGTAGGGGGGATTTCTATCGAAATTTTAGTGGGCTTTTCCATGAATTTGACCCTATTTTACCGGAAAATTTTAAAATTTTTTCAACGTTTTTCAAAATTTTGATCTATTTTGGCCTAGTAGTATTTCCAATTATTTTCTTTCCTAGCATCGTATTAATAATTTCTATTTCAAGAATAAAGTCAATAATAAATAAATAAATAAAATGGTTTTAACAAGTTTAGATATCTTTGATATATTAGGCCTGTCGTGAATATTTTGACTCAACCCGAGTTTACTTATCCAAGTTTACTCTAGCTAGTATCCTTAACCATATGGACCTTAATTGGTTTATTAGGCTAAGCATCCACGAGTCTCATTCTTTGAGATTTTAAATTGTGGAGAACGAGAGATGATAGAGTTAATTATAAGTTTGGTATTCTTTCATTAACTTATGTGAGTTAGTTATGAGCTTTTTCTCCCATCGCTTGTTAGAAAATATATTTGCAATAAATAAGGTTGTACGATTTGAAAAGTTACTTAGCTTCTAGCACAAGATCGTTTAAAAGTTGCTCGGTATTAATTAGAGTTCATAGCCAAGGCATAACTTATTGAAGCAGGACGCGAAGATTGGCTTATACAAAAAGGCCCTAACAAGGCATGAGGATACCCGAGTCCAAAAAGGCCCTCACAAGGCATGAGGATTCACTTTTTTGCTAAAGATCCTAAGAGATTGTGAAGATCATTAATCCAAATCAATATGATGGATCAAGACACACGTCGAGAAGCAATTACTCCCCTTAAGATCATGGAGAAGTCTATCCAAAAAGACCCTAACAAGGTATGAGGATAAATAGATCCAAGTACGAAAAGGAGGCGGATCGTTGTATATCAAAAATCCTAAATAAAGAAGAGGATAAATGAAGAAGTCGTGGTCAACATTTGAAGCATCTTTCACTCCTAATGAAGATGTATACCAAAATGAAGAGAATACCATAATTTCAAGATCGTCTCTCAAGATTTGAAGTTTGAAGTACAAGCTAAATATCGGTCCGAGAAAGGTCTCAAATCGTGAAACGAGTTATGCCAAGATATGAACTTTATGAGGTTTCGAGAAACAGTTTTAAAAGATTTTGTCCTTTAGCTAACTATTGATTAAATCGTCCTACTTTATTTTCGGCCTTAATAAATTATCGAAATAAGTCAAAAATGCATCCTCGTGATCATTCAAGACACAAATAAAAAACAAGAGATACACCATAGGAATAAGGGGGTCTAAGTGATCAATTAAACCACATGAGTAAGTGTTAGTTGTGCTAACTTGTAGTTTCAATGATCTCGTTTTTAAGCTTGGTATGGGGAACGTGAAACTTGAGGGTGATTAATATTCATGACACCAAAGCCCTAAATAAAGTCTTAGATTTCTTTACGAGTTTCTTCCATCAAATAAATTCAAGTTAATAAAATTATTATAACTTTTGTTTCCTTTAAAGTTTTTATCTTTCCGTCATAGTAATAATAGTACATCTTAATAAAGGCCGAGATGGATTAATAATGAGAAAAATGTAAAAATATGCTTTAAAATAATGCATTGCATGGGGTCATTGCAATGGTCAAGTGTATGGGATTTAATAAGTGTGTAAACACTTATCCTTTTGCCACTAAAATCAAGGAAAAACAAGACCTAATCATGTGTTTTATATCGTTAAAGTCGGAATTACGCGTGGTTTTGTGTTTTTGTGTTAAAATAGGTACAAATGATCAAAAGGAAAGAAAACACGGGATTTCACGGTCAAATGTTGAAGAAAAATCCAAAAAGAGACGAAGACAAAGTAAAAAGACCAAAAGTGTGCCCAAGTTCACGAAAACCGGCTAAACCGACACGAGTTTGAAGAAAATGATCGACAAAACCGAAATCAAGCTCGTTCTTAGTGGATTTAATATTATTCAAGTTTAATGGGCCTTGTGGGTCCCACATTTGCTTATTGGGCCCACAAGCCCATTTGGAAAATTAAATCTTATGCTTAAATGGATGAAGCCCAAAGCCCATTTTTGAATTAATATATGGGACAGTTAGAAGGATTGTTTGGGCTATTAGCCCATTTGATTAAATCAAATGAAAAAAAAACGATGGGTGTAAATATGGGCCAAATGCCCAAATGATTTAGCAAAAGAATGGACGGTTTGATATTTGCAAATTCCCAAGTCAACACAATAAACAAATAACTCCCATCACATTACTTACCCCTCCTACGTATCTCACCCACTCACTTAATAATAAACGTATTATTTTTTTTACCCCTCCCCACTGTTTTGATGATAACAAGGCAAACCACCCAACTCCTTCTTTCTCTCCACCATTTTTTTACACAGCCAACAAAAAAACCCTAGTTACCCTAAATCAAAAATTTAACCATAAATATTTGGGGCTTTTGTTATAAGTGTGTAATTCACACGCTCACAAATAAATCCCCCCAATTTTCGGATCAAACACCCACACTATGGTCCTCATCTCCTCAACCGACGTGGCTCATCCTCCATTTTTGATTGGTTAATACACATCACAAATCCAAATCCTCCAATCAAATCAAAGCCATGTTGGCAATCCGTGGCAAGGGTGAATTTCTACCGCAAGATCAAGAAAGAGAAGAAAAGTGATGGATTATGCGGCCAAGATTGGATGCTTAAGGTTGAAGCTATGAAGAGGGTTTGAGGGTTTCTCCTATAAAAACCCCCTTTCACATGTAATTTGCGGCAACCTTTTCTTTATTTTATTTTTAGTAATTAGATTAGATTTAATCTTGTATTTTTTAATTTCCAGTCAATGTAATTTTTATTTTAATTAATGAAAAGTGTTTTTAATTTATTTTGCCAAGTTTAAATTTAATCATTAATCATTCTCTCCTTTACTGTTCGCAAGTTTAGATTCATTTTTTATATTACTGTTACTGTGGTTTTTGTTTATTCAAGATATATAAAATATATATATATATATATTTTTATAAAAGGAAAGTGATAATTAATTCTTCCCTACTGGAAGAATCAAAAGGTTACGGTGCGGATTAGTTTGGATCGAAGAATATTGTTACGGTTCACTTTTTGTTCATTTGGTTCGAAACGAGGGAAGACGATGATGTCGTTTGATGATTAAGGTGGTGTTCGGTTTGTTCATAAAGACGGCTCAGCGCCGATCTTCATCTCAAAGGATTCATCAAAAGGTACTTCTCCCTTTTTTAATTATTATCAGTTGTAGTGTTAAAAATCTTCTTATGTAATTTTGGTTAATTGCTTTTTGTCTATCTGTTTATTTTATTTATTCTGCTTGTGTAGTATAGGATCTGTTTTATTTTGTTTGATATTGTTGGATCTGCTATAGTTAGGACTGCTACTTATTTAGTTTCGTATGCTTATATGGCTTATTTACTATTTCTTCTTGTTTAGTGGGTATGCTCATCTGATTATTGTTTTTCTTTAGTTTATTTGTTTTCAGCTTATTATGCATTTTGTTAGACTACTTAATAGGTTATATGAGCTTATTGATTTATTTTGCTTAATTTTATTCGTTTCAGCTGTTTAGTAGCATATCTGCTTTAGCTTATTTGGTATTCCTTTTTTTGGTTGCTGTTTACTGTATTCAGACATTTGGTCTGAAATAATACGAAATCCAAGTAAAAAAATAAAATAGCAAAAAAAAATTATTGTCTGGGCTGGGGATCGTACCCCAGACCTCTCGCATACAAACCAATGACCCAACCATCTGTGCTAAGTCCTTTCTATGTTTATTTCTTCTTTGTTAAATTAATATAGGACTTTTAATCTGGCAGTTTATTTTAATTAGTCTAAATTCAAGTTTTTAATTTTAATTAATTTTTAATTATAAATTTTATTATTTTCTTAATTCAGTTTTATAAAAAAATTAAAAAGATAAAAAATATTTTAATTTTTAATTACTTTTAAATTTAGTTTAAATTTTATTAGTTTTAAAATTAGTTTTATTAAGTTTTCATTTAAAGGTTTTTAAAAGTCATTTAAAAGTTTTTAGTTTTATTTTAGCTTTTACATTAGTTTTAAATTGAGTTTTTAAATTTAGTTTCAAATTTACTTTTATTTTAAAATAGTTTTTATTCAAAAGTTTTTATTAGTTTAATTTTTAATTAGATTAAATAGTGTTTTATTAAATAGTTTTTAAATTAGTTTAAAAAATTCAAGAATACTTTTTACCAAAAACAAATATAATCCTTACGATTAACCGGAAATCAAATTCGTGTCGATCCGTGGAAAACGAACTTAATTGGACTAAAAATCATAGTTTTAGTAGGATCTTCATAAAATGCCATGTCAGCATCAGAATTGCCAAATTCCTCTAAGTCCTCAAACAATCTTGAGCCTGATCATGTGGAAGAAGCAAAAGCTTCCTCTCTGCTTTGTTGAAGAATAATACACAGTCGTTTGGCTTTAGAAATGGATTGTTGAGCTGGTTCATCTAAAGCAACACTTGCTTCTTTACGTTTAGTCTGTTTTGCTTTCTTTGGCCTTCTGAGTGGTACTTCTTCCTGTTCTTCCTTAGTATGGATCGTCTCATCTTCATCATCATCTTCATCAACTATTTGCATTTTCCCTGTGTTTTTATCTTTTGAGGAAGCAGTCGATTGGCGCTTTGAAACTCTTTTCTTGTGTTTACCTTTTTGCTTCTCTAAGGGAAGTGAATTTGCTCATCGAAACTGTGCATCAATATCATTAAGCATCTTTTGATATTTATCACTTTCCTTGATTCCGTCATTTATCATTATGTCACGTACTAGGGCAGGACGTAATGCATACTTTGTGGAATTAGTATCTGCATTCATTTGTAGAATCACATAGTCATCATCTTTTGTGTGGTAGAAGAAATACCCGCGAGTGTCAATTGTTGGGTCATTCTTCATAAAGTGGTTGATGATGAGCTTGGTGAATCTTGGGAATGGAAGATGCACTGATTTCTTCTTAGTTTCAGTAAACTGATAACAAAATTCTTGCCAGAGAAGAAGTGCATAGTCTACTTTTGATGCCGTGTAAATTCCCTAAAATATGTGAGCCTGAGGTGGTCTCATTGCGTCGGAGCCCCGAGTCTTTCCAGTAAGACATTTGACAATGATGGTGATAAGTGCTTTCCAGGCTTGCCCTATGTGTGATGTATTGAACTGGGATAGGTTGTGGATTTCACCTTCATAATTCATAGCATGAATGACTCGAAACACTTAATCGTTCTTTGGGTTAGCCACAAATTGTTCTCCTAGTGGAAACTTAGGAAGTTTAAACAGTTGCCGAAAGATGCTCAAGTTAAGTACCCTTGGCGTTTTGTTCAGTTGGAATGAGATAGTCTTTTTAGAAAGTGATGTAGTGTTCCAGAACTCGTGCATGTAGACTTCGGGATCAGAGGCAGTACATCTGAATGCATCTTTGATGGGTGAGATGTCTAGGATATCCGTGTCGATTTTGAAAGCTGGTAAAGACAGATCAAAATCCTCTTGTAATCGAGAGTTGTTCTCAGCATATGGTAGCCTGTCGCTGAGCGAAACAAGTTCGAGATCACGTTGTCGCTGTTGTTCTTCTGTGATCGACATTTTCCTGCGTTGATGACATAAACACAAATAATATACACAAAACATATATATCTTAAATCTATGCCAAGTTGTAGCATTGGTAGTAACACACGACGATCATAGCACATTACATTTATAGAACAACAATAACTAGATCACGACACATGTCTATAGGAGCCACCTAACATTATGGTAGCAAGACAATCCTATTACTCATCACTACCTTATAGTGATAACATAATATTAAAAGCTATCACAATATTACCATGATTACACATTGCAAGCTTACAAGTCATCAGAATAATAATAGTCCTAAATCCATCGCAATCTTACAAACCATCGGAATCCTAACATAGCCATCACAATGTTTAAAACATCACAATCCTATCGCAATCTTACACCCAATCGCAATGTGAAAACCATCGCAATCTTATCTCAATCCTGTGCTATCGCAATATCTAAGTTCCATCGCAATAAGTTCAATTCCATCAGAATGTTTGAGAAATCATCGCAATATGTCCCCATCGCAATACCATTACAATTCCATTGCAATAATGCATCAGAATGCATCATCGCAATACGCCATCGCAATGCGTCATCGGAATGACCCATCGCAATGAGCCATCGCAATGAGCCATCGTAATGACCCATCGCAATAGCCCATCACAATGAGCCATCGGAATGACTCATCGCAATGACAAGGCATCACAATGTTGGTGTCGCAATGATCATCGGAATCTGAGACTGGGATCCGATCTAAACTTTGACTTCACAATTCCTGGAGATTGGCAACGTTTTACACAAAATTGGGCAAGACCATTGTGCATTTAGGCATTCTAAACATATCCCACTTGACAATTTACATATTCATCGCAAAACTTAAAACCCTAATTTTTTTAGATTAACTATGATTTTGGTTTTGTTGGAGATGAAAATGAAAAAGATATGTTATAATAGTTAGAGCATGATGTAATACCTAGATGGATGAATGGGGTGCAGGCAATCAAACCTCAAAGATGAAGGATTTTGGCAAGGTTTAACAATGGCGGTATAAGCTTTGTTGGTGTGTGTGTTTGCGATGGAGAAGAAAGAACGGGGCGGTGTAGTGTTTGACTTGGTCAAATATTGTGCCAAAATTACACATAAAACCCCCACTTTGCAAAATTTGCAAAAGTGGTCCCCCAGTTAATAATATATGTTAAAGTCATTAGGTTTAACCAAATAAACTTAACAAATTACTAACCCGCTCACAAACACGAACACATACACTTAACGCCAAAGTGCAAATAACCTATACTTGAATGTATAATTCACACAAGGCACACTGAGCATTTAATGATGATGATTAACGGTTTATATTTTTCGAAAAATCCTTTTTGAAGACCAATTTTAATTCCAAGAAGATTTAATATTTGCTCCCCCTTAACCACGGACCCGTTTTCTATTTAAAGAGATGTAGTCAATGATGTAAAAGAAACAAATATTCATGAAGACTTTTTCCGGTTAAGTGATTGGTTGGAACGATTCCGGTGGCAATAAGATTTCTCTTATTTTGACAAAATAAGTGCACTGATACGTACACTAATTTGTGTTATACCAAGTTATAAAGTAAACTTAGTCCCTTACGAGGTTTAAAAGTAAACCTCGCCCGAGAAAATTAATTCCCGTTCTGAGCCAACGTTTTTATAAGAAATATGTGACTATAATGCGAAAAGCGGGTTGCAGTCTGAAATAACTACAAGCCATAATGGGCATGTTTTAAAAAACATGTACAACTTTTATACGGACTCTATTTATGGCGCCGTGTCAATTTTAATCGACATTTCTAAGGCCGTAAATATTACCGTACTAAAAGACATGCCCTTTTTGAAAATGAAAAATATTTTTGGATTTTCTTGATTTTATATTTTTTATGGATTTTGTATGTTTTATATTTTTTATGGTTTTTCTATGTTTTATATTTTTGTATTTTTCTTTTGATGGTTTAAATATATACGATAATATACAAGATCACGATCAAAGGATACTCTAGAATAGTTTACCATCATTATTCTTCAGATTCTTCTGCCAACTCCTTAAGTGTCGCTGGGGAGAATGATTTCATGCCTAGCTTTTCGATCAAAAACTCGATACGTCCTCGATCTAAGGCCTTTGTGAATATATCTGCCAGCTGATACTTAGTGTTGACGAAGTACAGTTCGATCACTCCATTTTCCACTTGCTCTTTGATGAAGTGGTAGCGTATGTCAATGTGCTTTGCTCGGGAATGTTGAACGTAGTTGCAGCACAGAACAATTGCACTTTTGTTATCACAATACATCGGGATTTTGTTGAATCCAAGACCGTAGTCAGTTAATTGTGATCTCATCCAAAGAACTTGAGCACAACAACCGGACATAGGAATGTATTCAGCCTCTGTACTTGATATCGCAGCGCTTTTCTACCTTTTTGATGCCCAACTAACAAGTCTATCTGCAAGAAGTTGCACACTGCCAGAAGTGCTACGTCTAGTATCTTGACACCCAGCATAATCCGCATCTGCATATGAGATTAGTGCAATAGAAGAATCCTTCGGATACCACAGACCACAATTAAGTGTCTATTAAGATACCGAAAGATCCTTTTCACAACATGTAAGTGCTTTTCGGTAGGCCGAGCCTGATACCGGGCACATATGCATATAGAAAATTGCAAATCAGTCCTGCTAGCAGTCAGATAGAGAAGGGTGTCGATCATTCCACGGTAAAGTTTAGGATCGACAGTTATCCCTTCCTTATCTTCATCTAACTTGGATCTCTCCACCATTGGAGTATCCACAGGGTCACAGTTTTCAAAATGATACTTCTTTAATGATTCAAGATCAAATTTGGACTGATTAATGAAGATGCCTCTGGGATTCTGAGAAATTTGCAACCCTAAGAATGAAGAAATTTTTCCCATCATCGACATCTTAAAACGTGTGGACATAATTTTCTCAGAATGGTCAGACAATCATTGATTAGTAGCAGAAATATTATATCATCAACATAAATTTGTACAAGTATCATGTCGTTGTCCTCTTTGAGAATAAATAATGTTGGGTCCACTTTGCCTTTGGAGAAGCCTTTTGAGATGAGATACGACGATAGGAGATCGTACCACGCGCGTGGAGCTTGTTTCAACCCGTAAAGAGCCTTCTTGAGCTTGTACACGTTATTAGGATACTCCGAGTTGACGAATCCATTCGGCTGGCTTACGTAGACATCTTCCCTTAATTCACCATTGAGAAATGCCGTCTTAACATCCATTTGGTAGACGTCATATTCATGTGAGCAGCATAAGCAAGGAATAGTCTAATTGCCTCCAATCATGCATCAGTCGCAAAGGATTCTTCAAAGTCAATACCCAAAGCTTGTTTGTAACCTCTAGCAACCAATCTAGCTTTGTTCTTCAGCACTCCACCTAACTCATCGAGTTTAACCTTATACACCCACAACAATGTAAGGATTTCAACGTTGTTGGGTAAAGGAACTAATTCCCACACTTCAAGACGTTGAAATTCATTATGTTCCTCTTGCATGGCTTCAATCCAAGAGGATTTAGTCATGGCTTGTTGCCAGTTTTTAGGTTCAGTGTCTGAAAGAAATGCATCAAAGTAGCAATATAATACATGTTCTTGGAGTTGGTGGCGTGTTAAGAATGATTGATTGATGTCACCAATAATATTACGGATTGGGTGATCCTTTTTCCATTTTGTGTTGTGATTTTCAATCCGTGGTGGTTGGGAGTGAACGATTGCAGGAGCTTCCTCTGAGGTAGACGCACTTTTAGGGTCTTCAGGTATTTGTGAACCAAAGAAAGGAAGCTCTTGTAAGTGAGCGAATTCCAAATCGTGATCATAGGGATCCTCTTCAACATCATTAGGAATGAGTGGGGGTGATGATTCAGGTGTAGTTTGTGAATTGGTGGGGGATGGGACATCTGGTTCAAGAGTAACAGTAGATGTCTCAGACTGATTTCCATTATCTTGAGCAACAACTTTAGGAATAGGAGCTACTGCTGCAGGTGCTGGAGAATCATTACTAGGTGGATCAAAGAATTCATCAAACATTAGTTAAAATAACTCATCCCACTCGAGCCTTGTAGGTGGTATAAATGATGGAGAAGTAGGGTTGTTGGGAGTTAATCCAGAACTAATCGTACCTGTACCCATCTCATGTAATGCGGGTTCAGATCTGTGTTGCTCAGAAGCCATCACTGTCAGCTCATCAAAATCGGTATCCAAAGTTTCTACTATCATGCCAAGACATCGGTTATAAATTCGGTAAGCTTTCTTTCCCAAATTCTAACTATTTGTATTTGGATAACATAGTGCAACAAACACATGAAGAGATTAAATATCGGGTTTGTGTCCATGAAGTAGCTCATATGGAGTTTTACCATGACATTTACGAATGATGGAGCGGTTTTGGGTATAACATGCGGTTGCCACTGCTTCAGCCCATAAGAATAAAGGAGCATTCGCATAAATCAACATAGTTCTAGCAGCTTCCATAAGTGTACGGTTGCGTCTTTTAACGAAACTATTTTGTTGTGGAGTGCGAGCCACGGATGTTTCATGAGAAATACCAACCTTTTCATAATAATTTTGAAGAGTCTGATTAACGAACTCAGTACCGTTATCAGTTCGAATGCGGCGAACAGTAGTATTAAGGCGTACTTGGATCATTTTAAGAAAAGTAATGATATAGTTTGGTACTTGATCCTTGGATGCTAAGAACTTTACCCATGTAAACCTGGAAAAATCATCCACCATGACGAGGAGGTATTTTCTTCCACTCACACTAGCCGTACGCATTGGCCCGCAAAGATCCATGTGCAAAAGATACAGTGGTTCTTGGTTGGTGTCTTCAGCTTTAGGTTTGTATGATTTCTTGGCGCTTTTCCCCAAAGAACACGTAGAACATAAATGATCCTTGTCGAACTTAAGTTTTGGAAGACCACGAACAAGTTCGTTTTTAGCCAAATAGTTAATAGCATCAAAGTTAAGATGAGATAACTGGCGATGCCACAACTATGACTTGGTCTTAGATGCTTTGGAGTGAAGGTAAACAGGAGAGGCGGCCATCATGTTTTGAATAGACAATGTATAGAGATTATCCCCTCGAAAACCTTTTAACAAATCATTTCCTGCAATATCGCGAATAAAGCAAGTATGTTGTCGAAAAGCCACCTCAAGGTTTGAATCGCGAAATTGTCCTACTGAAAATAGATTGTGACCAAGTCCCTCCACATAATAAACCCTTGAAATCGTAACATTCCCAATTTGGTATTCACCATAACCCATGATCTTCGCAATATGGTCGTTGCCGAATTTAACCGTTCCTAGAAACTTGTTGACGAACTTTTTGAGCATCGAGCGATCTCCGATCATATACTTTGAGCATCCAGAGTCCAAGTACCAGAGGATGATTTGGACCACCTGAAAATATCACCTGACAAGGACGATGTATCGGAATCTAGTAGTTTCTCTGTGTTAGCAGGTACATATATAATTATCTTAGATTTGCTAACCGAAGAATTCTTAGGCTTACAAACTTGCTTCCTAAATGCCGGCTTAGATTTTAGGTTGTCTAAGATCCTGAGGTACTTCTTCACTGGTAGGCACGATAGTGAGGGCAGACCTAGTTAAAGGGCGCTTTTTTCATTTCTTAGTGCTAGTGTTCCGATTTAAAGGACGTTGAGATCTAACTTCCGTGGATGTGATCCTAGTTAAAGGGCACTTAGTTCCATTAGCAGTGAAGGTCCTACCAGTGGGTTTCCATTGCCAACCAACTTGGGTGAATTTCTTCCCCGTTGGAATCCATTCAATATTGTTCCTAATTGCATACATTTCATTCACGTGATCAACATGGCATAAATCATGATGCTGAGAAAACATGCATTCATTAAAATTCCAACATCGTAAATTAGAATTCACATTTTTCTTAGGCTTCTGCATAGAAGCAGATCCTTTTGTCTTAAATAAATGATTCTTTTTATTTGAAACTGAAATAACATTCCTAGGGTGAACTTCTACTTTCTTCTTGGTAGTTCTACTAGTGGAAGGCTTGATCCTATCTTTCTTGTCTTGAGATCCTTTAGCCTTAGTGGATATAATTACTCATGTAGAAGCCATGGGAACATTAGTGACATATTTTGATTTAGCCTTGATGGGTGTGTTTAAAATAGGCTTAGATCCTAGATTCTTATTAAATGGAGTAATGGCAATGGTGGTGGTTTGTTGTTTAGATGGTGTAGAACCCGGTTGTCCTATGTACTTCAAGTGCTCTAAGCATTGTTGTACCCTCTCAATATAAGCATGAGCAGAGTAATAGTGACTATTCATAGGATCAATTTCATAGTAATCATCTACCACATCCCTAGCAAGCTCCGCGTGCTTAACTGCATCTTCCATATACCACTGATATGATAGTGAGTTGTTCTTATTGTACGGGTTCATAATGATCACCACCTTGTTGGTTTTTGGAGAACTAGAGGTCGGGGCAGAGATTGTAGCTGAATTATCAACAACTTCTTGTCCTTTGAGTTGAAGTGTCTCCTTTAATTCAGCCAAAACCATGTTTTTGTCGATGAGTTGAATATTTAAGTCAGAGATTTCCTCGCACTTACGGTTCAATTGGTCAACGAGTGACTTTTGCTCTGCCGCATTAAAAGTGAAGCGTTCTTCTAATGAACCATATATATCTAAGAAACCCTGCTTTACTTTATCAAGCTCCCCTATCATAGAAGTAATTCTATCTTCTAGGGCATGATTCTTAATCTCTGCAGCCTCTAGTTCCAATTTCTCTGCTACTGATTCTCTCTTAAGTCTCATAATTTCTTCCTCTAATGCCTGAACTACCTGAATCATCTTGTCACTTGTCTCAACGGAGTTTTCACAATCATTTGTTTTTGAAAGAGTTTCATTTTTAGATTGATTTTCAATTTTAAGAGATATACAATGTTGTTGAAGCTTATGAAAACGTTTTGAAAGTGTGTTATAAGAATCTTGAAGCTCTAAAAATTCAGCATTAGATTCATGACAAGAATGATTATCTACATTAATAACAGGCTCAACAATATTCACAGATATATCATGCACATCATCACATTTATTCATAGTAGATGAAATCTCATGAGCATATTTAAGAGTAACAACTTGCATCACTTCGAAAGACACTATATGGTCTAAGAATCGGTCATACTTGGATAAAATATTTTCTTTTTCAATTAAATGTTGTTCATAAGCATAATCTATTTCATAGAAAACTTTTTGAACTTCACCAATTTCAAAACTTAGATTTCTCGCTAGATCATAGACTCCATTTTTAATATGGTTTACAAACGGAACGATCTCTTTCTCAAACACCGTATTCATGTGTTCGAAAGCCCATTCTCCAGCGGTTTGAGCCGTTGAAGTCGTACATTCCAGGATGACCTTGTCAAACTCGGTAAGGTATCGCTCAATCTCTTCCAAGCTGAGCTTTACCGTACTTACCTGTGGAAGATTCTTAGGAATTTCCTTCGGTTCATTCGAGTTAACGAGTGTAGGAATTATACTAAGGCATTCTCTAGTAGGCATGAAAGCGGATGTTTGCATAGATTTCTTTTGCATATTAAATCGAGTTCTAAGATCTATTTTAGCATTTGTTGCATTCATTTGTGCATAGTCATATTCAGGATATGTAGGAAGTAATTTTAATCAGTTCTCTTCATATGGTGTCATGCTCTCAGATTAATTGAAGAACACAATCGGATCTAACACCAATCCTAACTTGGTTGCATCATAAAGTCGTGGGTATATTGAACTCTTGAAAATAAGAATGAAACAAGTGTACTAAATATGAAGCAGGGTATTGTTTTAATAGAAAAATTTCAGTTTTTTTGATTCTCTCAGACGCCTTAATTTCCGTTTCAACTCTTTTAGACTCGAGATTTTCGAAATCCGTTTGTAGTTTTTGAAAATTATTAACGATTGACTCTTTTTCTTTAATTTCTTTCGAAAGATTTGCTCTTAAACCCTAAATTTCTAGAAGATTATCAATTTGGACTTGCCTAAACCTATCAAATTCAGGATTGGTTAGGGTAGTGGACACTAGAGTTAATTCCAAAGTTTTAACCTTTTCCTTATGCAAAGCAAACTCGATAGATAAGGTCTGATTAACACTGAGGGTTTCAAGGACCGCATTATTCATTTGGCTAAGCAAAGATGCTGAGACCATAACCAAATCAGGTTGAGCAGACGAATTGGTAGTCGTAATAGCTCCCGGTTGTGGTTGACTCAAAGTCTGGGGACTTGCATTGATATTGCTTTCATTGTTTGTTTCCTTGATTGAGTTACTAACCATCGGAGGCTGCTCCGAATACTCAGACACTTACTCAACTTGATAAGGTACAATACTAGTATCTGTAGCAGTATTTGGTATGTGACAACCCAAAATCGAGGTCATTGCATAATCTTATTTTACGATTATTTTTGAAATTTTTGGATGAGTTTGAACGATATTTATTTTTGGAGATTTAAGTTTAAACCAATGTTGGAAGGTCTATATTTAATATTTATTAAGTATAAGGATTATTAGCAAGCGTGATGTCGATGGATGCCAAATATTTTACGTTTTATTGTCGGTTGTCCGATTTTCATTATTTTCGAGGTTTTATTTTAAATGACGTGTTAAGTCGAGTCGAGGGTCGATATTATTATTTTTAAGGTACGTTTTAAATTTTTAAAAGTGTCTTTATGAAACCGAGCCCCGTAAATATTTTGAAAATTGACTAATAATTATTTCCCGCTTTTTAGCTAACTATTTACATTTCTAGCCACAACTTTCACTAAATTGCAACTTGGTCCCTACCCCACTATATAGAAACATCAAACACACACACACTCTCATATTTTTCATTTAAAAATTTTTCACTTCCACTCTCTCTCTCTCTTGAATTGCCGAAACACCACCACCATCACAAAACACAATCAAACTTCAATTTTTCTTGAGTTTTAGGTTGAATCAAGCTAAACTAACACTAGATCCAACCTTATTTTTGATCAAGGATCACATTGGTGTAAGAATTTCTTACATGCAAGCAACTTTTTTTTTCTTGATGTTGGAAGGTAGGAGATATGATCACGCATGGCATTATCATGATGATCCATGGTGTTCTTGCTAGAAAATCTTGTTAGAAACTTCATTTTGATCTTAAGATTATTATTTTGATTATGATTTTGATGTTATGGTTGATGTATGAGATATTAGGGCATAGTAATGATCATTTTCATGGTTGGTTTTTATCAAAAAGTCGATTTTGTACAAGTTTTGAGTAGTCATTTTATAACAGTAAGTAAAAGGTAAATCCGAATTTTTATGTTTTGAAAATGGCTTAACTTATAGCCTAGGGTTGTAGATAATTTTCTTAGCTTCGATTTGATATAAGGTAGAGCTTCTAGGTCAAAACGAGCGCGAAGTTATGATGTTTTGAATGATCGTGTACCGGGAGACGAGTATCAGAACTACAAATAGTTGTTGTCGATATTTGGATCAAATCTCGGGGACTCTAAATGGATGCTTTGAAAAATGTAACCTACTGATAATGAGGTGTTTATTTTATAGGTTGAGTTTACTTTAAAACCCCGAGTGTCGGTTTTGTAAACGGAGTCGTTTAAATAAGTTAAAACAGTTGTATGAAAAATTAACATAAATCTGTCCGGATTTTGTAGTTTGAAAATGAGTCGGGTAAAGTACTTTAAAAGTAATTTCATTTGATAAAATTGTAAGAGGACATTCTATATATAGGAATTTAGTTTATCGAGTCGTTTCATAAACGGTTGACAAGTTTAAAAGGGGTAAGTAAGCTAGTACATGTAGTATGTACCGGCGGACTTTGTAAAAAGTATAAATGGTTAAGTAAATGTGTAGTAAAGTATAATGAAGTTATTTATATCGTTTTCTCTCGAGTTTATCGTGACTTTATGAGTTTGAGTTTGATGTTGTTATGTATGATTTATTTCTCGAGTCATTATTAACGAACGCGCCTTATTTGGTAGGTAGCGGTTCTCGTGTTTGAAAGGCATCCATTATCGTCGACGATCATCTCGCTAGATCTCTTATACTAAGGTGACTCTATAGCCTCTCTTTCTACTCGTTTTAATGATTTTAACGCGAGGGGGTACATGCTATTTGAAAATAAATGAACACAAGTCATGAGCTTAAATACAATGTTTGTTTAATATCATTATTATTACTGCCTTGAATATAGATTGTGTGTACGACAATTCTATAAATGATTATGATTGATTTTCTTCTTGTGTTCAAATGTGATTTGATAAACCTATAGTCTCGCTCAACATTATTGTTGACTCATTTTATGCATGTATTTCAGGTAATAGGAAGTGATGGAGCATGGAGCTTTGTTGTGGAGGTTGTGGCTTGGCTTTTGGAAGAATGTTGGTCTAAACCGTTTTCTACCTTCTAATGTCGAACATTTTACTTTATGTTGATGTACTGTACTAAACTTGTTCATTGTTGTTCGAGATCCATGGGGACAAAACGCTTTACTCTGGTATCGTGTCAGTACAATTTGGGTTGAAATCTATGTTTTAGACCATTTATGAAAATGTTGTTTATATTTTGTGTAAACGTCTCTATTTTGAGTCGTTCAATATATCTTGTGTGATGATGCTTGTGTCTAGCACCCAATTGTGTATTTCTGCTGCGCAATGTAAATTGGGGGTGTAAGAGATTGGTAATCAGAGCTGTAAGTTATAGAGAACTGGATCGATTTTAAAAATTGTCCTAAACTATAACTTTGGTGTCGAAAGTATTTATTCTTCAAAAGCACACAACTCCTCTGCAACGCTCCGGTAAGATCACTTTTAGTTTTGTTTTGCATTGTAGATGTATCCCTCATAGCTGAAATGATTTCCCGAGTATTTATTAAGTAAATACTAAGATATTGTATTGGAATTATTGAAAGTACGCTGAGTGCTTGTCAGTATCATATTTATTTATTTTTGCGAGCATTGCATAAGCATTGCGTTGCATAGCATGGATAATGTATGACATTTGCATGAGCATTGCATACTAATTATTATTTTATTAACGATGACCTTAAGTATCCTTAACCCTTATAATTGTAGAAAATGGCTGGTTTATCTCGTGAGGATGGATGGATTGATTTGACTAATGTAGTGGATGATGAGGAAGTAGATAACTTTGGTGCTAGTGACGATGAGGAGCCTTTTGAGTTTTTAGATGATGGAATTCCACTTACTGCAGTTGGTCAGACAGAGCCTGAGTTGATACAAGGTAGTCATGTTCCAAGGGTCAATGTTGTGCCACAGACTGTTCCAGATTGTCAGCGCCGGTTGTTCATTCTTCGACTCCTACTTGTGATGCTTATATTAGTAGTTTGCCTGGGATTGCATTTGCTAGGGGTGATGTTCCTGTTGAGTCAAGTAGGGCTGCTAGTGCTCGATCTATTCATGATGGTATTCCTAAGGTTTATTGTCCAGGTCCTAGGTCTTATGATGATATTTTTTGGTTTCTTAAGAATTTTGATAGGTCTTTGTTTGAGAGGTATTTGGTTGAGACTTGTGTGATTAGGAGGTCTGAGCTGAATGAGAAAAAGTTTGACAGGTTTGTTGGTACTGTGAGGAGATCAGAGTTTGTTAGGGCAAGGGAAATGGATGAGATTGTTAGATTGAGATCTATGGTGCTGAATTTGAGTGGGAAAGTTGAAAGGTTGCGTAGGGAGCAAGAAAGGAATGCTAGGTTGAGTGCGTGGGATTTGCCGGTGAGATCTTTTCCTAGTCATGGTGTTGTGATTCGTGATGTGCCAAATCAGGTTGAAGCTCAGGTTTTGGTGAAGCCGAGTGAAGGAAGTAGTCGTAAGGGGAAGGAAAAAGTGGAGGAAGAATCTGAGGATGATGATAGCAGCAGTGATGACGAGCCAATGTACAAGAAGCTGCGGGGATTTGATGTTTATTTCTTTCTGTTGTTTTTATTTAGCCTTGTTGTAATAGAACCTATGTAGACTCGTACTCTAGCTTGTGATGAAACTTAATGACTTTAAGTTGTTGTGATGAAGGATTGTAGTGACATTACTTGTCACAATTTTGTGGAGATTTTCCAAAGCAATCCAAAATGACCTTCATGACTTATGATTTGTCTTATTAGTTCTCTTGTGTGATTGGTTAATGATTCATTGTGAATTGTGTTGTTGGTGCATGTAGTATCCATCTTACATCTTGATAGAGAAATCCTTCTTCTTATCTTGATATGAATACTTACTTCTTCTTTTTCTGTTATGGTGACAGGAAGGATTTGGGAGGCATTTTTCTGACTTTACTAAATTATTGTTTGGTTAGTTTCCTGTAAACATGCCGCCTAAATTGACGACTGATACTGTTAATACCATGATTGAGCAAGCTATCGCTAGAGCTTTAGAAGGTGAACGTGCTGCGAGGAACCAAGAGGCTGAGAATAGGAATGCTGCTGGTCAGGTTGGAGGGAATGTTGGAAATCAGGCTGGAGGTAATGCTGATGAACAGGCAGAAGTAAATGCTGCGGGACAAGTTGGAGGTAATGCTGCTGTTCAGCAGGTTCAAAAGGAATGTTCTTATGCTAGTTTCATGAAATGTGGACCTATCCAATTTCGTGGTACTGGTGGTGCATTGGAACTAAGGAGGTGGATTGAGAAGATTGAAAGTACTTTTGAAATCAGTGGATGTTCAGAAGCCAGTAAGGTGAAATTTGTTGTAGCTACTTTTCAGGATGATGCGTTGAGTTGGTGGAATAGTCAAGTAGCTACTGTAGGGTTGGTTGAAGCTAATGCTAGAACATGTATTGTGACTAAGGGACTGTTGACTGCTAAGTTTTGTCCTGAGGAAGAGTTAGGTCAGTTGGAAGATGAATTGAGGCATTTGGTGTTGAGGAATAATGATATTGTAGCTTATACAAGGAGGTTTTCTGATTCGTGTTTGTTGTGTCCTGATGCGTTTACTGATGACCGAAAGAAGATGAAGCAGTATATTCGGGGTTTATCTAGAAATATCAAGGGAGAAACTACTTCGTCGAAACCCAAGTCATTTGATGAAGCTGTTCAAATGGCTCATGCTTTAATGGATGTAAAGCTGCAAGATCGAAAGGATAGTATTGCTGAAGGAAATAAGAGAAAGTGGGAAGCTGCACACTCAAGTCAAGGGCAGAATCGAGGTGGTTATCGTAATAATAATAACCAAGGACCGAATAGGAATCAACAATATAATTTGAGAAGGAATGATGGTGTTCATGCTGCTACAGGAAATCAAGGTAACAAGGTGAATCCAAAGTGTGGTCGGTGTAATCTGTATCATGTTGGAAATTGTCCACCTGGTTGCAACAACTGTGGGAAGGCCGGACATAAGATGGCAGATTGTAGAAACAAGGGTGTAGCCACTGGGGCTAATGCTGTTAAGGTAGTTTACTGTTCTGGATGTGGAGGCAGTGGACATAAGCAAGGGAACTATCCGAGGGTTGCCATATGACAAGGAGGCAATGTTGCTGCTGTTGCTGCTGGGATTGCTGCTCTAGCCTATGTCGTGGTAAATGCTGACAAACCTCAAGGGCCAAACGTGGTGACTGGTACGTTCTTACTTGATGCTTGTTATGCTAGTGTGTTATTTGATTCTGGATCCGATAGAAGTTTTGTAGATGTTAGATTCAGTCAGCTATTGGATAGAGAACCAGTGAGATTGACAACTAGTTAGAATGTGGAGTTAGTTGATGGTAAGGTTGTAAGCACTAGTTCTGTACTAAAAGGTTGTTCCTTGAAGTTAGGTAATTATGTGTTTAGTATTGATTTGATGCCCATAGAATTAGGATCTTTTGACGTGATTGTTGGAATGGATTGGTTAGTTGGTAATGGTGCAGTAATTGTTTGTGGAGAAAGATTAGTTCAGATACCGCTAAGGAATAGGGTATTGACTGTGAAAGGTGATGAATGTACTTCTCGTTTGAGAGTTGTCTCTTGTTTAAAGATGATGAGGTATATAGAAGCAGGTTGTGATGTGTTTCTTGCACAGATAAGTAATGATGGTGTAAATGAAAGGAAATTGGAGGATGTGCCTGTGATTAGAGAATATCCTGAGGTTTTCCCTGAGGAATTGCCAGGATTACCACCGCATCGTGAAGTGGAGTTTCGTATTGATTTAGTGCCGGGTGTTGCTCTAGTTGCTCATGCACTGTATCGTTTAGCTCCATCTAAGATGAAGGAATTTTCTGATAAATTGAAGGAATTGATGGATAAGGGATTTATTAGACCAAGTTCGTCGCCGTGGGGTGCGCCTGTTTTGTTTGTTAGGAAGAAAGATGGTTCTTTTAGAATGTGTATTGATTATATAGAGCTTAACAAATTGACTGTCAAGAATCGGTATCCACTTCCGAGGATTGATGATTTGTTCGATCAGTTTCAAGGGTCATGTATATACTCGAAGATCGATTTGAGGTCTGGGTATCATCAACTGAGAGTTAGGGAAGAAGATATTCCTATAACAGCTTTCCGTACTCGATATGGACATTTCGAATTTCAAGTGATGCCTTTTGGATTAACAAATGCGCCTGCTGTATTTATGGATTTGATGAATCATGTATGTAAGCCGTATTTGGATGAGTTTGTTATCGTATTCATGGATGATATTCTCGTTTATTCCAAGAGTGAAGAGGAACATGAGAAGCATTTGAGAACAATTTTGGAATTGTCGAAGAAGGAGAGGTTGTATGCGAAATTCTCTAAGTGTGAATTTTGGTTGAAATCAGTGCAATTTTTGGGGCACGTGATTGATAGTGAAGGTGTTCGTGTGGATCCTGCTAAGATTGAAACAATTAAGGATTGGTCAGTGCCGAAGACGCCGACTGAAGTTCGCCAATTTCTTGGTTTGGCTGGGTATTATAGAAGGTTTATTGAGAAGTTTTTGTTGACTGCTAAGCCGTTGACTAAGCTTACGAAAAATAATCGAGTGTTTGAATTGGGATTAGAAGAGGAATCTGCATTTAGTATGTTGAAGGATAAGTTATGTTCTGCGCCGATATTGTCTTTGCCAGAAGGATATGAGGATTTTGTAGTGTACTGTGACGCGTCTCATAAAGGATTTGGAGTTGTATTGATGCAAAGGGAGAAAGTAATAGCATATGCGTCGAGACAATTAAGGAAGCATGAAGAGAATTACACTACGCATGATTTAGAACTTGGGGCTGTTATTTTTGCTTTGAAGCTGTGGAGACACTACTTGTATGGAACCAAGTGTGCGGTTTTCACTGATCATAAGAGTTTGAAGTATATTTTGGATCAAAAGGAATTGAATATGAGGCAAAGGAGATGGGTTGAGTTGCTGAGTGATTATGACTGCGAGATTCGTTACCATCCTGGTAAAGCGAATGTGGTAGCTGATGCACTTAGTAGAAAGGAAAGAGATAAGTCTATAAGAGTTAGAGCTTTGACGATGTTGGAAAGTGTTGATTTGACAGAAGAGATATTGAAAGCCCAAACTAATGGTTGGAAGGAAGAGAACGTTGAGGCAGAAAATTGTGGTAGAATGTTGAAACCATTGTTTGAAGTAAGGCCGAATGGATTGAGGTATTTTAAGAATAGGATTTGGTTACCGTTGTGTCCGTCTACGGAAGATTAGTTAGGGGTGCGAGATTTGGTGATGAATGAATCTCATAAGTCGAAGTATTCAATACATCCTGGATCGGACAAGATGTATCAAGATCTTAAGAAAGTTTATTGGTGGCCGAATATGAAGGCAGATATAGCACAGTATGTTAATAAGTGTTTAACTTGTGCGAAGGTGAAGGCTGAACATAAGAAACCGTCGGGATTATTAGTGCAACCTGAGATTCCTTAGTGGAAATGGGAGAAGATTACGATGGATTTTGTAACAGGTTTGCCAAGGACTGCAAATGGTAGTGATATGATATGGGTGATAGTAGATAGATTGACTAAGTCTGCTCACTTTTTGTCGATGAAGAAGAAAGATAGTATGGAGAGGTTAAGAACGGTGTATGTGAAGGAGATTGTTTGTCAACATGGTGTGCCTTTGTCGATAATTTCTGATCGTGATAGTAGGTTTACTTCAGAATTTTGGATGTCTTTGCAGAAAGCGATGGGAACGGAGTTATTTTTTAGTACAGCATATCATCCGGAAACTGATGGACAAAGTGAAAGAACGATTCAAACGTTAGAGGATATGCTTCGTGCATGTGTGATTGATTTTGGAAATGGTTGGGATAAGCACTTGCCATTGGTTGAATTTTCGTACAATAATAATTATCATTCAAGTATTAAAGCCGCTCCATTTGAAGCTTTGTATGGACGTAAGTGTAGATCTCCAGTGTGTTGGAGTGAGGTAGGAGAAAGTCAATTGACTGGGCCTGAAATGATGTTTGAGACGACTGAAAAGATTGTGCAAATTAAGAAGCATTTGTTATCTGCCAGAATTAGACAAAAGAGTTAAGCTGATAACAGAAGGAAACCGTTGGAGTTTGAAGTAGGAGACATGGTTATGTTGAAAGTATCTCCATGGAAAGGAGTAATACGTTTTGGAAAGAGAGGAAAGTTGAGCCCGAGATATATTGGACCATTTAAGATTATCCAAAGGATTGGATTGGTGGCTTATAAGTTAGAATTTCTTGATGAGCTTAAGGCTATTCATAATACTTTTCATGTGTCTAATTTGAAGAAGTGTTTAGCTGAAAGGGATGTGGTGATTCCATTGGAGGAAATTCAACTTGACGATAAGTTGCATTTTATAGAGGAACCTGTAGAAATAATGGATAGAGAAGTTAAGAAGTTGAAGCATAGTAGAATTCCTATTGTGAAGGTAAGATGGAACTCTAGACGTGGGCCAGAGTTTACGTGGGAACGTGAGGATTTCTTTAAGGACAAGTATCCTCATTTGTTTAGGAAGGATTAAGCACCGCGAACGTCGCTTCTTTTAAGAAGGGGGATGTGACAACCCAAAATCGAGGTCATTACTTAATCTTATTTTACGATTATTTTTGAATTTTTTGGATGAGTTTGAACGATATTTATTTTTGGAGGTTTAAGTTTAAACTGATTTTGGAAAGTCTATATTTAATATTTATTAAGTATAAGGAGTAATTAGCAAGCGTGATGTCGATGGATGCCAAATATTTTACATTTTATTGTCGGTTGTACGATTTTTATTATTTTCGAGGTTTTATTTTAAATGACGTGTTAAGTCGAGTCGAGAGTCGATATTATTAACTTTAAGGTACGTTTTAAATTTTTAAAAGTATCTTTATGAAACCCGAGCCCCGTAAATATTTTGAAAATTGACTAATAATTACTTCCCGATTTTTAGCTAACTATTTACATTTCTAGCCACAACTTTCACTAAATTGCAACTTGGTCCCTACCCTACTATATATAAACATAACACACACACACTCTCATATTTTTCATTTAAAAATTTTTCACTTCTACTCTCTCTCTCTCTTGAATTGCCGAAACACCACCACCATCACCAAGCACAATCAAACTTCAATTTTTCTTTAGTTTTAGGTTGAATCAAGCTAAACTAACACTAGATGTAACACCCCTAAATTTATACAACTCAATACAGTGGAAGACTCGTTGGTGTTACGGGATAGCACATTACTCACATCATAGACAACGCTTAAAAATTGCGTCGTATAATAATAAAGCATTTCCATTCATAAATATCAAATTTTACATCGGTCCCAAGTCATAGTCATTCCATACAATTTTACAAAATATTTGAATGGAAATTATTGTTTAAGTGCGGGCCATGAATTCTTGTTGTCTTCCCGAGAATTACCTTCAAGTACCTAAGATAAAACATGTTAAAAGAAAAGGTCAGCGATAACGCCGAGTGAATTCATAGAGTTTAATAAAATCCATCAATATAACATCGGTATAGAATTAGTACCGAAAATCATTTTGTACAATCATTGTAATAGGCCATAAAATAGTCAAAGTCATTTTATACAAATCCTTATCAAAATCATAATATAGGCTTTCGCCTTCAAAATCATTATACGAACCATTGTCGTTAAAAACATCATACAATACGTTTTATAACGTTGTATAGATTAAATAAAAACCTTTATATGAATATGGTTATGTAAAACCAAAACACGAACATAAAATCAATAATAAGACCCCGTATTGCTAGTCAGGAAATATATCGTAATTTGGTGCGTATAGTAGTATTTTGTTAATTGGATTATAATAAGCCGCATCACATTGTTACCTTACTACAACAAACAACGGGTAGCTAGCCCGAAACTCAATTTGCCCATCTAAATTAGCGTGTCGTCACAATAATCACGCTTGTGTAAATCTTCTCATACATAAATTCGCTTACCAATCAATGTGGCACGACGGGGATCAACCGTTAAGGCGCGAACTGGGGTGATCTTCCCCAAATAGTACTATTATATGCATAAGCGTCTACCAAATCCCGGTAGTTCACAATTCATGCTAATGGGACTTTTAGTGACATAACCTAACTTTAATAATCCATTTCATTTCATCTATCAGTTCATTTAATCATTCATCGGGTCATACAATCATTCGGGTCCAAATCAATAAACAAACAATCGGGACAAATGGTGTCCAATTTTATCAAAACTAACATGTTATCTCCCTCGTGGGTTTATAAAACATTTCATAAAAACATTTAAAAGAGTGCGAGGCTATGAACTCACGTTGATGTGGGAAGGCGGTTATCGGCGATTTGGATGTACGGTACGTGCTTCAATCACGGAAACCTAGACGAATAACACTCGTCTTAGACTCTTGTCCAATGACTTTATAAAAATAACAATTATGTATACATATGATGATTTTATATATATGATGATCAAGTGGGTTTATATATTCTCATTTACTCATTTTAGTGTTATGTGTTGAAAATTTTCAAGACTAGTTACACTAGTTCAACTTGTTTACATTTTGAGGCCCAATGGGCCTATTACAAGCCCAATACTATTCATTAGCCCAATTATACTTTTATTATCAGTATTATAATTTATATGTTGGGCCCAAATGGGTTAAGCCCAATAAATAAGTTTATAAGTATTTTACCAAATTAGTCGGGTTTATTGTCCGTTAAGGCTACTTCGCCCCGTTAATGTCTATATGTTGTAAATCTCGGGTTTTATCGGTTTTTACTTGTTATATATGTTTATATATCAGTATGTGAGTTTATAAAAGTTTACATTAGACGGGTCCAACCTTCTAAGTTTTATTTAACAAAAACGTTAATCTTTCGGTTTTAGCCGAAAAGACGTAAAACTTAGTATATAGTTTTTATAACTTATAAAACTTACCAAACTACTATTTTTATATAATGTCCATTTATTTATCCTTATGTATTTTTATATAAATGAAATATATAAATTAGTGGGTTTTAATTCACATTTTATACTATATTTATTTGAGTGCTTATATAATAATATTAAACTTTAATTTCACAAAATCAGTCCTAATAATCTAGTTTACTAAAATGATCATATCTAGAGTTCTACATGGAGATAGAACCCCAAATTTTTATCACAGAAACTAAATGACGTGTGCTTCATTTTATTACTTTATAGCTACTGATGAATCAACGTCTAAGTATTTTATAAAATTCGTCCAAAACAGTATACTCAGATTTGCACTCTAAACTTGTTTTGATCATATCTCACTCATTTTTATGATTCCATTGCATGGCCAACTCTCACATGTGTAAAAGTCTCAAAAATCACTGTATATAAATTCCTCTATACCATTTTATCAGTTCATCATATGGTTATTTACTGTTTTTATACAGCCTACTAAATTAAGGAAGATTAACCACTTTTACATATAGTTTTTCATCTTTTTACCTATGTTTATCAACACCAAATCCCCACATAATATTTTTATCATCATATATTCATCATATACATATACAATAAAAAATAAAATACATGATTGCATAATCAAAATAATAAGAGGATGGGAAGAACAATCTTTATACCACAAAGATGATGTAGGTTGTGATTAAGACATGGATTTTGATGGAAGAACTTGTGGTAGATCAACACCAATCTTCATGGCCACCAATACTTGTAAACTTCATGTAGAAATCAGCCCTTACTTCACTTGAAAACTCCTTTTTAGATGTTAAAACTTGCACCAATCTTCATCTCTTTTGAAGGAGATTAACATATGTAAGTTATAACAATAGTTTGTGGTTAAAATTGTAAGATGATGGTGTTGTGGTGGCTATAGTGGACGGCATGAATGGAGGAGAGGAAGGAGTTGAGAGTGTTTGCATGTAAGTGTGTGTGAGAAGTTATGAGAAATGAAAGTGGCTACTTGGTTTTGGTGTGTGTTAGCTTACACATTAAGCTAAAGTTAACAAGTGTTAACTTGTAAGCTACTAGTTTGCCACATCTCATGGTGAGGTGGAGCTACCTTGGGCCGTCCCATGTGTGGGTTGGGACAAATGTTTACTTGGCTCATCCCACTAATTTACGGGTATTCCTTGATTCTAGTTTCCTCGATTTGCGTGCACTCGGGTCGTTTTACAAAAAACGTTTTTATAAATTATGAATCAACGGCACAAAACGAATCTAATAAAAATTGTCTTATCAAAAACGGAGTTCAATAACGTAAATACGTAATCCTAAGGTTTCCGGTTTAATCGTAAAGGACGTTAAATTATAATCGTAACTCCTAATCTCTTCTCGTAAATTTGTGAGTTTACGAACCAACACAAATTTAAAATCTCAAATTAATATTCACGGATAAATTTATTTTCTGAAATGTCGGACTGTCACCAAAACAGTGTATGTAAACGTAAGCACGTAACGTAGAATCCTCCGGTTTAGACGTAGTCGATGCTACTTCAAGACGTAAATCTAAATTTCTTCCCAAAAATAAGTGAGTTCTTATTATAATATTAAAATAATGTTTTTAAATAATATTTGAGATTAAATATAAACCATAAATTGACGGATTGTCACAACATTTACCCCTAAACAGGATCTTTGTCCTCAAAGATCACCTTATCTTACTACTCGCTTCTTATAGAGTTAAAGCCATGTGGGTATTTCCTCCACGTTCGGTCTTTTCTCACAAGTGTAATTCATTACAATACGCGAGTTTCATCAAACATAACTATGGGAATAAGATCAGGCTTAATGTTGACTTACTTTCTCTATCCATGATGTTCACGGGTTTTTGATGAATGCAATTTTTCGCCGATATAAACATTACTAAGAAACAATCAGATTTTCACTTGATAGACATTTTATCAAGTTAGATATACGAAACATAATTCACGCAGTCCATGAAGTCCTAGGGTAGATCCAGCTTATATGCCTTTCAAACCAATTTTGTTTTTACATCTCAATGGTCCCATATAACGGGGACTTATATCCCATGATCTTTCAGATCATCAATTCATTTTTCCATGGTTAAAATTTTTGGCATAACTTCGCTACCCATCTGGCACTTCAAGATCTACATTTCATATTCACATAACCTCCTGCCCACTACCGGCAGTCAATATTCAGATCCTAATTTCAATAATCATTTTAGGTCTCGCGGGTCGAGTATTTTGTAAGGTTAGGTTCGCCATCATAGGAAACCTTAAACCTAAAAGACATGTCCAACTCACAGTGGGTGTATGTCGGGTGTCTTCATCCCAACTCCTGCTTACAGATGCCCTAATATAGATCCTAACAAGATTCGATCTCGATACTAACACGATAATTATCAATGATAATCTTTCCAAAGGAAAGCGATTTTATAGTTTATTATCAAAGGTCCATCATTCAAACATAGAACAAGACTTCTAGTATTTTGTATCGTTACTTTACCTCGTCCCTTCGATTGGAGTGGTACACAGTACTCTCATCAAGATTTGTTCTCAATGACTTCTGAGCAAATCTCTAGAAATTCGATGCGAAGCGAGGATCTTGGTAGAGATGATCGATACAGGCACACTATGTTTACACAACTCCTTTAAATACAAAGAGTCGATTTCTTCATCGAGAATCTATCATTAATAGGAATGATATTAGCATATTTGGTTAGTCTGTCGACGATGACCCAAATCGAATCAAATTCAGATGATGACCTTTGCATTAGTTTAGACGTTTACTAATGTGTGAGGCGATGTCTGCCTTCATAATTTGTCATTAGTACAACCTCTTCAGACAAAGATACATTTAATCAGAAATGACAGGAATAGAATACTTAATCTTATGAGATTCCAACATGACTAAATCTCTAAATATCCATATTTAGACAACCACAAGTGGCTTTTAAGACATTTAACGCCATCGGCTTCTCAATTCTTAATGGTTCATATTAGCCGCGAACCCCTTTTTATTATCTATATTATCCTTCTTACAAGCATTGTTTACTTTTATATTGTTTGGCAATTTATTTTGCACCTTCATTATTAAGGAACATGTCCTAATTGGTTCTTTATCTTTTCTACATAATGTGTCAGTAATTACGTTCACTTTCCTGGATGGAATAAATATCATGACCGTATTTATTCGAAAATTCTTTCTTCACAATTTTCTAAGTCTTAGTTCTATCTCAACTATTGTTTTATCAGTTTTGCTCAATCCAACGTTTAAAGCGTCGGTAATTACTACAAGTAATTAAATAATAAATATTTAATATTTATGAAACGTAAATGCAAAAAGTTTTTAAATTTTCTCAGTTTGTCCAATTATATAAAAATGTTCAAAATAAATTTGAATTTAATTAACACAATTTTTGTTGATTTATCGGAAATAATTAGTAAGATCCGTAAATGTTCGAAAAACCTTCGTTTATTTTTTTGGTAAAAATTTTCTTAGTTGAAAAGCAAAAATTGTCATTTCAAATTTTAAGTCATGGTTTAACGGTTTCCTCAATTCCTCTTAGGTTGTCTTGAGGTATACACAAACATTTACCCCTAAACAGGAGTTTAGTTAAATGATTTGTGTATAAGGGAACAATTTCTTAAAAATCGTTTAATAAATTATTTGACAAAACATATTTCCACTTTCTTTTTGGTAAAACACAAAATCCTAAATGGCTCAAATTATTGAAGAGTCAATATATATATATATATATATATATATATATATATATATATATATATATATATATATATATATATATATATATATATATATATATATATATATATATATATATATATATATATATCTTACTATCATTAATCAAACGGTCATTTTATGTAAAGGATCAATCCTTAAATCACACGTTAAATATTCAAGGTACATGTTTTCATTGTTCGGACAACTCCGGACAGTCTATAAATAATTATTAACTCATTCTTATTCTTATAAACAAACAGATGGTTCTTAATGATCACAAGCATGAATTTATCAAATTACAGCCTACACACGTGATTTACCAAATTTATGAAGGCTACATGTGCATTGATCAATCCCAACAACATAACATGAAACTCATAATGTTCATTACAAGTTCTGGATGTACTAATTGGAATAGATAATCTTTTTCGCGGATGCGAAATTGATGATAACCATGTCGTGGATCGAATTTTTAAAACATACGCTAGAACCTTGTAAATGATCGAACAATCTATCATGTTGGGTAGTCGATATAGATTTTAATCGTCAATTTACCTAGTTCACGGTAATCAATAAATATAAGAAATAATAACACCATAGCTCTTCATGATGACGAGCTTGGTAGAATAAAAGCTTTTCCCGACAACTCTCTCAGTTGTACGGTAATTCTTTTAATTCAGATGGTGCTGAAGTACAGTGCACACGCCACAAGTGCAGCACCATGAATATAATAAATACCAAATTCAACTTGCCTTAATGGCGAAAGTCTATGTAATTCACCAACAAATACCTCCTAACGTTTCAGATAACGGAAACATATTTTAATAAATTCATATTAAGTTCTTTCTAGATTAAAATATCTATAACTTATTCACAACCATTCATGGTATAATTTCAAGTCTAGATGCAGGATATGGTCATCCATCAAGAATTATTTAGATCACTTTTGATTATCAACATCTTATCATTTAGGCGAATTCTACTCGAGTTCCCATCAATTAAGACAATGTCGTCATGTCATAATCAATCAATCCATTCTACTCGCACTATTAACTTTCCAGTTTCATTACCGTCGCTAAGATGTGAACTTCTCAAAAGACTAATAACTAATAATCCTTCACAATTCAAGGATATCTGGAGACATAACTAACCTTAAAAGAGTAAGGTCAACGCATAATCTACACGAGATAATTTCAAATCAGATACAGACGAAAACATTTAATGAATATGAACATATCCCATGTTTTCATAATTTGAGTACGCATTCGAAAGATCCTCGGATCGTTACCCAGGTCATTCAAATGAAATCAAATCAAAAGAAATTATAGGAACGTCGATACATCCAGTCGGGTATCAATACTCGGTAATCAGATACTTTTCCAAAGAATCTCACCATGGGAGAATTGGACAAGAAGGGGATATCAATTGTCAATTAAGACAATATCCACAGATGAGTAAATTCGACTCAGAAGAATAAATGGTACGGGCACATATGTAGGTGTCTCTAACATTATGTCCCTATTTTTCACTTCTTGCAGATCTCATAAAATTTAATCTTTCACAATCTTCAAAGAAAATGTAGTGTTTATTAATCAGTTTTATGGTGACTACTAATCAGCCTTGCATGGTCCATTCCAAATTGTATGTAGGCGCGCAACTATATATAATTTCAAGATTAACGATGCAATACTTATTTCGTCAAAATTTTATCATCATGTTTATAATAAAACATTTTCATGCTTAATTCTTAAATAAGAATCAAGAATAAATTTACAAAGATTTTATTTGTTATGAAAACAATTAAGTTTTCCAAGGTGTTTTATAAACAAATTCATTTCGATAACAATCACTTATAAATCTTACTTTGAATAATCCTTATAGTCATGAGAATTCAATTTTTCTCAAGGGATACTGTTTTATCTTATAAAAACAATGAGTGATCTGCAAAAGAGTGATGAAAGTTTGTTCACCAAGAACTAACTACAATATGATAGGAAATGAGCTTTAGCCAAATAATCATGAGGTTCATGACCTTGCTGGCGCTCGAAAAGAATAATCCACAACGTAAATCAAATCAAGATGAGTACTTGTTCAATGGTTGCATCACTAATGCGAACATTAGGATGAAGCAATAAAGGATAGATAACATCGATACATGTAGAATTTAGCAATCAATGGTAGTCTTTTCATTAATCACAAACAAGTAAAAATTGTACCGTAACACATTATGTGTCACTATGTCATACAATTCTAAGAACTCATCCTACCAACTGATGTCTCAGTTAAGTTAGGGATTATTTTTAAAAGATACCACAATGAATACTAATCTACAAGAGTCATTAGGTGTTCCACATGTCCCAAAAGATCCATCGGTCTCAATTCAGAAGAAGATTTCTTCAATTTATTTCTTGGACACTAGGCATCCTCATTAGTGTACAATGGCCTAGGAACAACACTTAACACGAATCAACAATCAATTAAAACCTTATAATTCAATCACAGGACTTAACGACTTCCTCTTAACAATCTCATATTCCATACAAGTTGAAATTTTACTTTATTCAAGTTTCAATCAACTTATACTCAAGGCGATATTCTACCTCATTCTCCAATACTTTCATCCTGATTCATAAACCTTAAAAGGGCAATAAAAGCTCGATATGAACAACACTTATTTTCCAATCCTATAGACCTTGCAACAATAGTTATCAAATGAGTCACTAGTATGAGATGACTCATACATTCAATTAGACTTCTCGGAAAGGTACTAGTGGCATGAGGCTTTTGGGTAATGGTTCCAATGATAGCCTAAGGTGCAACATTCACCCTTTCGATTTCAATTTAAGAATTGGGTGACAACGAATCAGATGACATCTTTTTAGGTGGTAACGTTTTGTCAAACTCCTCTCTATAAGGAAAGATTGTCATGACATCGATATCAGATTTAGTCTCGCTAATTCTTCTTTAATATCACAATCAACTAATATCAACATTCCTACGAATATCAACCATCTTGGTGGGATCATAAATATCCACAACTTGGTTTAGATCTGGAATAGCTAGATTTCCTACAGGAATAGCTTAGATTAATTTACTAGGGGATTTAGGGTTTCTTGTGACAATCTACGTCGTATAAATACCTCGTATAAATATAAAAATAATCATCAAACAATCATGTAATAAAATTACATCATAGATATATATAATCCAAGTTATATATATATATATATATATATATAAATATATATATATATATATATATATATATATATATATATATATATATATATATATATATATATATATATATATATATATATATATATATATATATATATATATATATATATATATATATATATATATATATATATATATATATATATATATATATATATATATATATATATATATTAAGATAACACTTCTCAGTCTGGCCTTGTCGGTAACTCGGGAATTCTTCGGCACCGTTATAGTCAAAAGATTTTTAGACATTTTGTGAAAAATGTTTATAGTTAAAAGATTTTGAAATGTTTTATTCAAAACCTTGGTTTTAAAAATCTTTGGTTCTCTATAACGAGAGCTCTGGTACCAAACTGTAACACCCCCAAATTTATACAACTCAATACAGCGGAAGACTCATTGGTGTTACGGGATAGCACATTACTCACATCATAGACAACGCTTAAAAATTACGTCGTATAATAATAAAGCATTTCCATTTATAAATATCAAATTTTACATCGGTCCCAAGTCATAGTCATTCCATACAATTTTACAAAATATTTGAATGGAAATTATTGTTTAAGTGCGGGCCATGAATTCTTGTTGTCTTCCCGAGAATTACCTTTAAGTACCTGAGATAAAACATGTTAAAAGAAAAGGTCAGCGATAACACCGAGTGAATTCATAAAGTTTAATAAAATCCATCAATATAACATCGGTATAGAATTATTACCGAATATCATTTTGTATAATCATTGTAATAGGCCATAAAATAGCCAAAGTCATTTTATACAAATCCTTATCAAAATCATAATATAGGCTTTCGCCTTCAAAATCATTATACGAACCATTGTCGTTAAAAACATCATACAATACGTTTTATATCGTTGTATAGATTAAATAAAAACCGTTATATGAATATGGTTATGTAAAACCAAAACACGAACATAAACTCATTAATAAGACCCCGTATTGCTAGTCAGGCAATATATCGTAATTTGGTGTGTATAGCAGTATTTCGTTAATTGGATTATTATAAGCCGCATGACATTGTTACCTTATTGCAACAAACAACGGGTAGCTAGCCCGAAACTCAATTTGCCCATCTAAATTAGCGTGTCGTCACAATAATCATGCTTGTGTAAATCTTCTCATACATAAATTCGCTTACCAATCAATGTGGCACGACGGGGATCAACCGTCAAGGCGCGAACTAGGGTGATCGTCCCCAAATAGTACTATTATATGCATAAGCGTCTACCAAATCCCGGTAGTTCACAATTCATGTTAATGGGACTTTTAGTGACATAACCTAACTTTAATAATCCATTTCATTTCATCTATCGGGTAATTTAATCATTCATCAGGTCATACAATCATTCGGGTCAAAATCAATAAACAAACAATCGGGACAAATGGTGTCCAATTTTATCAAAACTAACATGTTATCTCCCTCGCGGGTTTATAAAACATTTCTTAAAAACATTTAAAAGAGTGCGAGGCTATGAACTCACGTTGATGTGGGAAGGCGGTTATCGGCGATTTGGATGTACGGTACGTGCTTCAATCACGGAAACATAGAAAAATAACACTCATCTTAGACTCTTGTCCAATGACTTTATAAAAATAACAATTATGTATACATATGATGATTTTATATATATGATGATCAAGTGGGTTTATATATTCTCATTTACTCATTTTAGTGTTATGTGTTGAAAATTTTCAAGACTAGTTACACTAGTTCAACTTGTTTACATTTGAGGCCCAATGGGCCTATTACAAGCCCAATACTATTCATTAGCCCAATTATACTTTTATTATCAGTATTATACTTTATATGTTGGGCCCAAATGGGTTAAGCCCAATAAATAAGTTAATAAGTGTTTTACCAAATTAGTCGGGTTTATTGTCCGTTAAGGCTACTTCGACCCGTTAATGTCTATATGTTGTAAAGCTCGGGTTTTATCGGTTTTTACTTGTTATATATGTTTATATATCAGTATGTGAGTTTATAAAAGTTTACATTAGTCGGGTCCAACCGTCTAAGTTTTATTTAACAAAAACGTTAATCTTTCGGTTTTAGCCGAAAAGACGTAAAACTTAGTATATAGTTTTTAACTTATAAAACTTACCAAACTACTATTTTTATATAATTTCCATTTATTTATCCTTATGTATTTTTATATAAATGAAATATATAAATTAGTGGGTTTTAATTCACATTTTATACTATATTTATTTGAGTGCTTATATAATAATATTAAACTTTAATTTCACAAAATCAGTCCTAAAAATCTAGTTTACTAAAATGATCATATCTAGAGTTCTACATGGAGATAGAACCCCAAATTTGTATCACAGAAACTACATGATATATGCTTCATTTTATTCCTTTATAGCTACTGATGAATCAAGCTCTAAGTGTTTTATAAAATTCGTCCAAAACAGTGTACTCAGATTTGCACTCTAAACTTGTTTTGATCATATCTCACTCATTTTTATAATTCCATTGCATGGCCAACTCTCACATGTGTAAAAGTCTCAATACTCACTGTATATCAATTCCTCTATACCATTTTATCAGTTCATCATATGGTTATTTACTGTTTTTATACTGCCTACTAAATTAAGCAAGATTAACCACTTTTACATATAGTTTTTCATCTTTTTACCCATGTTTATCAACACCAAATCCCCACATAATATTTTTATCATAATATATTCATCATATACATATACAATAAGAAAAAAATACATGATTACATAATCAAAATAACAAGAGGATGGGAAGAACAATCTTTATACCACCAAGATGATGTAGGTTGTGTTTAAGACATGGATTTTGATGGAAGAACTTGTGGTAGATCAACACCAATCTTCTTGGCCACCAATACTTGTAAACTTCATGTAGAAACTAACCCTTACTTCACTTGAAAACTCCTTTTTAGATGTTAAAACTTGCACTAATCTTCATCTATTTTGAAGGAGATTAACATATGTAAGTTATAACAATAGTTTGTGGTTAAAATTGTATGATGATGGTGTTGTGGTGGCTATAGTGGACGGCATGAATGGAGGAGAGGAAGGAGTTGAGAGTGTTTGCATGTAAGTGTGTGTGAGAAGTTATGAGAAATGAAAGTGGCTAGTTGGTTTTGGTGTGTGTTAGCTTACACATTAAGCTAAAGTTAACAAGTGTTAACTTGTAAGCTACTAGTTTGCCACATCTCATGGTGAGGTGGAGCTACCTTGGGCCGTCCCATGTGTGGGGTGGGACAAGTGTTTACTTGTCTCATCCCAATAATTTACGGGTATTCCTTGATTCTAGTTTCCTCGATTTGCGTGCCCTCGGGTCGTTTTACGAAAAACGTTTTTATAAATTATGAATCAACGGCACAAAACGGATCTAATACAAATTGTCTTATCAAAAATGGAGTTCAAAAACGTAAATACGTAATCCTAAGGTTTCCGGTTTAATCGTAAAGGACGTTAAATTATAATCGTAAGTCCTAATCTCTTCTCGTAAATTTGTGAGTTTACGAACCAACACAAATTTAAAATCTCAAAATAATATTCACGGATAAATTTATTTACTGAAATGTCGGGCTGTCACCAAAACGGTGTATGTAAACGTAAGCACGTAACGTAGAATCCTCCGGTTTAGACGTAGTCGATGCTACTTCAATACGTAAATCCAAATTTCTTCCCAAAAATAAGTGAGTTCATATTATAATATTAAAATAATGTTTTTAAATAATATTTGAGAATAAATATAAACCATAAATTGACGGATTGTCACACTAGACCCAACCTTATTTTTGATCAAGGACCACATTGGTGTAAGAATTTCTTACATGCAAGCAACTTTTTTTTCTTGATGTTGGTAGGTAGGAGATATGATCGTGCATGGCATTATCATGATGATCCATGGTGTTCTTGCTAAAAAATCTTGTTAGAAACTTCATTTTGATCTTAATATTTTTATTTTGATTATGATTTTGATGTTATGGTTGATGTATGATGATATTAGGGCATAGTAATGATCATTTCCATGGTTGGTTTTTATTAAAAAGTTGATTTTGTACAAGTTTTGAGTAGTCATTTTATAACAGTAAGTAAAAGGTAAAATCCTAATTTTTATGTTTTGAAAATGGCTTAACTTATAGCCTAGGGTTGTAGAAAATTTTCTTAGCTTCGATTTGATATAAGGTAGAGCTTCTAGCTCAAAACGAGCGCGACGTTATGATGTTTTGAATGATCGTGTACCGGGAGACGAGTATCAGCACTACAAATAGTTGTTGTCGATATTTGGATCGAATCTCGGGGACTCTAAATGGATGTTTTGAAAAATGTAACCTACTGATAATAAGGTGTTTATTTTATAGGTTGAGTTTACTTTAAAACCCGAGTGTCGGTTTTGTAAACGGAGTCGTTTAAATAAGTTAAAACGGTTGTATGAAAAATTAACGTAAATCTGTCCGGATTTTGTAGTTTGAAAATGAGTCGGGTAAAGTACTTTAAAAGTAATTTCATTTGATAAACTTGTAAGAGGACTTTCTATATATAGTAAGTTAGTTTTTCGAGTCGTTTCATAAACGGTTGACGAGTTTAAAAGGGGTAAGTAAGCTAGTACATGTAGTATGTACCGACGGACTTTGTAAAAAGTATAAAATGGTTAAGTAAATGTGTAGTAAAGTATAATAAAGTTATTTATATCGTTTTCTCTCGAGTTTATCGTGACTTTATGAGTTTAAGTTTGATGTTGATATGTATGATTTATTTCTCGAGTCATTATTAACGAACGAGCCTTATTTGGTAGGTAGCGGTTCTCGTGTTTGAAAGGCATCCATTATCGTCGACGATCATCTCGCTATATCTCTTATACTAAGGTGAGTCTATAGCCTCGCTTTCTACTCGTTTTAATGATTTTAACACCCGCGAGGGGGTACATGCTATTTGAAAATAAATGAACACAAGTCATGAGCTTAAATACAATGTTTGTTTAATATCATTATTATTACTGCCTTGAATATAGATTGTGTGTACGACAATTATATAAATGATTATGATTGATTTTCTTCTTGTGTTCAAATGTGATTTGATAAACCTATAGTCTCGCTCAACATTATTGTTGACTCGTTTTATGCATGTATTTCAGGTAATAGGAAGTGATGGAGCATGGAGCTTTGCTGTGGAGGTCGTGGCTTGGCTTTTGGAAGAATGTTGGTCTAAACCGTTTTCTACCTTCTAATGTCGAACAATTTACTTTATGTTGATGTACTGTACTAAACTTGTTGGTTGTTGGTCGAGATCCATGGGGACAAAACGCTTTACTCTGGTATCGTGTCAGTATAATTTGGGTTGAAATCTATGTTTTAGACCATTTATGAAAATGTTGTTTATATTTTGTGTAAACGTCTCTATTTTGAGTCATTCAATATATCTTGTGTGATGATGCTTGTGTCTAGCACCCAATTGTGTATTTCCGCTGCGCAATGTAAATTTGAGGTGTTAGATGGTACCTCAGAAATTGTGTTAGCTCCATAAAGTGAAAGATTTGCCATGAGAGCTGCTTTGGAGGTATTGAGATCATCACATTCAGAGTCGTATGCATCCAAATCATCACATTGATATGCGGCATTGTTTGTGATGGTTGTTGTGAGACCGTTAGTGTCCGCGACTCCCGGATCTGCGAGAAATGCCAACTCTTCTTCATCGAGCTCACGTCCTTGGGTTTGAGCATTCACCAAGTAGATCTTCTCCTGAAACCATGTGCTGTCCCTTTTCCTCTTGGGCTGCTTACACTCTCGGGCCATGTGCCCTTCCCCTTTGCAGTTGTAGCATATAATCACCTTCGTTTTTCCAGTGCTATTACCTCTTGTAGCAACAGTGTTAGATGAACGTGCACCAGCAGTAGATGAATTGGGTCTCCCCTGAAGTGGTTGCACCATGACTCTGCCATCTTGAATTGTAGCGTGTTGTCGAGAGTTTCAAGAGTTCCTTAACTGATTGTTAGTTGTTGTTGGACCTCTGTAACCTCTTTTGGTCAATGTTTGAGTGAGATAAGCAGACATTTGAGCAAGTATATCAGTAGGACTATCCCCTTGTCTAAACTCAGGGACAGGGATCTCATCATCACAATAGAATGCTGGTGCTGATTGAGCTACAAGTTGATTTGATGGAACACTAACTTGTTGTGAGTAATGGGGTTGAGGAGCCTCAAGTTGTTTATAGGTAAGAGCAGGGTTTGATGGAGGTTGATAAGGTGAATACTGGTGTGAAGCATAAGGTAATGGATGTGAATCTCCTTGTGATGATGTTGCTGGTTGCTGGTATTGTCGGTAATAAGATGTAGGCGGTTGTGGCAAGATCGAGTACTGTGGGAAGCTTGGTGTTTGATACACTGGTTGATAGGAAGATTGGTGTCCCAAAGCAAACGGAGAGTTGTGATATGACATTGTAGGATGGTTTACCATTAATGCCAATGGTTCTTGATAAGATCCATGAGAGATGCGTTTTTGGATCACGTGCTTCTCGTGTTGTTGCAAGAAGGCATAGAGTTGATCTAAATTTGACTTGTGCAAATCTCGAATCATCTTAACATCGGTGACATACTGACTCCATTCTTGGGGTAACGTGTTCAAGAACTTTGTGTTTAATTGAAACTGTTCAATCCTTATATTATACACGTTCATGTCATTCATCAAAGTAGTGAAACGCCAGTAGTAATCGTGAAGAGTCTCCCCTGGAATGTATGTAAACCTATAAAACAAGTCATACAATTGACATTCTCGTTCTTGCTTAGTTAGAGACGTCCCTTGTAACAAAACAGCTAATTGATCCCAAAGATCCTTTGCCACTTTATGTTCACTTACCATTCTAAAGATATCAGGTGGAAGGGCTTGAAGAATTGTCTGAACGGCCCTTTCATCTGCATCGGAAATGATTTTGTTAGCATCAGTCAACTCATGATACAACCTTTCCCTCGTCACATTGTTGACGGTAACTTCTCCCCAATCTAATGGACCTTTTTCAATTGATTGAAGCATAATTCGACCATTGGGTTTGCCCATGATGTACGTTTTCATGTGACCTTGCCATGCTTCAAATAAATCTTTGATGAGCAAAGGTGGGCGAGTGTCGGTACCCGAGATGATTGAGATATCAGTAAGCGAAGTCATTGTTGGCATATATGAATGTGAATTCATTTTATGATCCCTTGAATAAAGATTATCAAAAATGATCGAACAATGAAATAAGGTTATGTCTTTTTGTGTTGTTAAATGAAAGATGTTGTTATCTTTTTGTTGTGTTTGTTTTTTGAAATTTTCCAAATTACCAAATTAATGCAAGATAGAAAAATCCTCTAAGTATCCAAAAACAAATTCTATCGGAATGTGTGATGAGACTGCTTTTATACATGGTCTCATCGTTCTTTTTGGACTTAAAATGCATAAAATATCATCAAAATACCCAAATATATGCTTGTGTTTGTTGCTTGTGTATTTTGGGTACGGATATTGAGAAAATGACAAAAGATCACAAGAATCATGCAAAAACGAACACGGGAAACGAAGCCGCACGATGAACCAAGCCCTAATGAAGAAATTTCCAAAGAAAACCCTAGAAGATTTGAAGAATATTGAAGATTGGTCCTCCAAGTTTGAAGAATTGACACTTTATACCCTTGTATCTTCATAATTACAAGTTTGGTCCCTAAAGTTTGTCAAAATTACAAAAAGGACCCTTAACTTTGAAGAATTGGCAAATTTAGTCCCTCAACAAAACTAAATTGTCAATAATGGTCCTCCAAGAAGTCAACAAACAATTCAAACACCTTGAAATTTGAATACATTACATAAATGGCCCTTGAAGATATCCAAATGTGCAAAAGAAGTCCTTATGAAAAGTTTTGAATATCAACATGCCAAAAATGACAAGTGTTTGAAAGATATTTCAAAGGAAGTAAAGTTTGGAGCTGGTTATTACAACTTGAATACACCATGGGACTTGGGGGACTAAAATCGTCCAGACAGCAAACTAATCCCCACCACTCCCACAACGCCACCTCAACCACTCCACTCCCCTTAGCCAATCACAACGCACCCCACACCCACGTCAGGTTTCCACCCACTTCTTTTTTATTAAACTTTGTTTAATTCAAAAATTTGGGGGTAAACACATTTTTTAAAAATCCTTAATCACCCATCCGGATTAAAACAACTCTTCTCCCCCATTTAATCCCATAAACCCTAACTTAATCCAAACCCTAAACCAAAGGGGTTTGTGACAAATTCATCCAGAAACACGATTAATGTCACTCTCATCCAAACCCTACTCCCAAAATCCCATCACTCTCACCCCATGACCCCACCCACATGACTCTACTCACGTTTTTGACAAGAAGACAAAGGAGAACAGAAAATCAATGGTCCCTGGATGGTTACTCACCTCTCCAAGTTATGATAAACGTTCAAGATTGACTTGGCAAGCTGGCATTCACATGATTCCATCTGAATCATTCACATGGCACTACTTTGACTGAAAATTCAAATTTCGTCCAAGGTCAAAAGAGGAAGTTCAGCGTTAGGGTTTAGCTTTTGTTTTCAGCTTTCTAGAAAGATTGTAAGCCTATTTAAAGGCATGTAGGGCTTAGCAGTTTGGTTGTTCTTTTTCTCTCTGTTTTTTGTCACAAACCTGTAAATCCACTTTTCTTATGAAATGAAAATGGTGTTGTATTGTTGATGAGAAGCAAAAAGGACCTCATTTACATTTATGCAATTTAAATTTCCAAGTTTAATTTTCAAGTTTAAACTTCTGTTGGTTACTGAATTTGTTAAGTTTTTAAAATAGTCCAAAAGCTTTAAGCTAAGACCATAAGCCTGATAATCTATTTGATTATCAAGCTTATGTGAAGAGTAAAAGTTTTTGTTGATTTGGTTTGGAGAAAAAGTTTCTAAGTAAAAAATATATATCAGTTTTCATTTTTATTCTCAAATAAGCCAAAGTCAGCTTAATTGATAAGCTTGTTTGAGGCTTATTTGTTGTGTGATACAGAAACATTGCTTTTCTCTTCTCTTATCAGGATAAAAAAAAAAACCATTTCATTTTGAAGATATCAAGGTGTGTGAGTCAACAGTGACCACCACTCTTTTCTCTTCTTCTTGTTTATTGTTTGACCAAAGTACTGCATAGACCCGGGTCTATAAGGAGGTGACAAAGCTGTCACAAAGGGGCCTGGAAGTAGGTCCCTTTTGGTAAAAACCCTTTTCAATTTTTATATTTTCAGTATTATGTGATTTGGCATGATTTTTTGATTAATTGTTAGAAAGTGTGTGAAATTGGTTTGATTTGAGTTCTTAGGTATTATTATGCATGTTTAGAAGGAATAGAATCAGTTTGATTGTGTTTGAAAAGCATTTTGTTTGTTAAAAGTTGAAAACAGATTTCTAAAGGGTTGTTTGGATATGGGTTTATCTGTGATACATTGATAGACTTTGAAGCTAAAAAGTTGTTAGAAGTAGGCATAAGGGTAGAAATAGGTAGTGTGAAGTTTAGTTATCAGTTTGGTAAAGGTTTGAAACTATTTGTATGTTAAAAAGTTGAAAAGATAGCAAAAATTCAGAAACTTGCCCATTGTGTATGATTCTATTGTAATTTTGTGCTTAGATCTTGTGAGCTGTTAGATCTTAAGGTGTCTGAGGATTGTGTGTCATTTGTATGCATGTTTGTGAGCTTATTTCCAAGATATAAGGTTTTAAAATTCAGATTTGTGCATGAAACATCAGCAATTGTTCATCAGACCTGCTAGTGACTTTTCAGAAACTTTTTTGGCTTGATTGGTGCTTATTGTGTCAAGTGATTGTTTGTTATTTTGTATAATCTGACTCCTTATACTCCAAAGAGTATAAGGGTGCCTTATTGTCCCAAATAAGCTATCAAAATAAGCTTTCCTAAGCTTATTGAAAAACAGACCAAAAATTTACACTGTCAGTGGGAACTCCTTTCCCACTGCTAGTGTCTTTTTTACCACTGCCAAGCTAAAGGACAAAAGTCCAGCACATGTCACTATCTGTTTTCTTCCTTTTTTGTCTTTAGTGCCCAAAAAGTAGAATTAGATCTTGAAACCAGTTCCATTATTTTTCTTATTTAATTTAGGATTTTTCTGATTAATAAAATTTTTATTTACTGTTCATTTAGTAATTTTTAGATTAATTAGCTATTTTTAATTAACTTTAAAGTTTCTGTTTTTGTCTTTTAGTGCCAAAAACTTATATTTTTCAGATTTAAAATTTTTCCTAGACTTAGAATATTAATATAAGATTTTTTAGTTTTAAAATTAGTCACTGTTCACTTTTTATTTAATTTTTAGAATTAATTTAAGTTAATTAGGGTTTTTATTAAACTAGTTTTGTCATTTAGTGTAAAATTTAATATTTTTCAAGCTTTTTCATTTTTCTACTGTTCATTAGAGTGAAATAGGATTTTTAAAATTGGTAGATTATTTTTAGCATTATTTTATTATTTTTTATAATTATTTTGGTTTTAAAATAGTTTTTAGTAATTTAAAAATAGAAAAATAGTATTTAAAAATTATAAAAAATACTTTTTAGTTTTTAGATAATATAAGTAAGTTATTTGTTCAATAAAATCATATTTTGGACATTTTGATTAATTATATTTAATTTTAGGGCTTTAATTAGCATATAAAATTGAATATTTAATTAATAAAAGGTTTTAAAATATTTTTATTGGATTTTATTCCTTATTTATATTATTTTAGACTTGTTTTAGCTCATAATTAATTTTTAGGTTGAAATTTTTAATTTTGTAGCTTTTTGCGACTTTACGTGTACGCCTTTTTCGTCATAGTTTAATTCGTAATCGTAACCGTCTTTTCTTTCCTTTCTCATTTCTTTTCTTCTTGTTCATAATCACAAACATCATATATCAACTCTTAACACAACGCACTAGCCTCCTTGGGAAACGAACTTGCTTGGTCATTAGTGCTCGGTTTTCCTAAACCGACACTTAATACTACCACTATTTGTCATCCTTTTCCTAAAGGGTACAAAATCACTACATCATTTTGGCGCCACTGCCGGGGAGGCGTGTTGTGTTTTGATTGAACAATTGTTGTTTTTATATATAGCCATAAAAGTATTTGTATTAATAGCACTCTATTAATACGTATTATCGTTTTCTCGGTTTTTGTGTGAATATTATTACTATATTGTATACGTAGAACAATAAATTCACAAGTACTCCAAATACGTGAGCAATCACAACCTTGATTCGGGATTTCATCACTCGATCATTGTATTCGAATCTCAAACCAAAGAAAAAAGGCAAAAATAGATAAATACTTTCGTGAAGCTTGATTTTGATAATACAAACTATAAGGTGGGTATAAGGCGGTTGTATTTCACGACCTAAAGGAAAAAGGCTCTTAAGTGTTTCGCGCCGCCTCGTTTCCTCCGCTTGCTTGTGCGTATTTGATTTTGAGAGTGAATCGAGGGTTTTGCCGCCCAAAGTATTACTAAGTATTATATATATTTTCTTGGTTTCATTTGACTAAACCCTCTTGAACGATTTGGTGTTCCACCATCGTTCTAAAGTCATCGAAGGCGTTCACTTCACGTGTTCATTTTCATTCCTTGAGGCTTCTTTAATCGAGAGATTTGATTAAGGAGGAGATTTGTAGATTTTGGTCTACTTAATACATTCCAAAAAATCCAAAAAGTTAAAAACAATCAAAAACCACAAAAAAATTGAAAAAGTAAAAACACCAAAAAGAATCTTCTTTGCTCGCCTTCTCGTTGTACGTGACGTTTATGCAAACTCGCTCTAAAGCAAGACGTGCTCGTAAACGAAGAAACAAATCACTCACTCCTACTAGTGAGGACTCTCCTATTGACGAACCCATTGTAGTGAAACAAGCACCCATGGCTAATCGAACTATGATGGAGTTGCTTCAAGCACCCACCGAGGGTTATGGAGAAGCGATTGTGATTCCCGCTATCCTTGCGGAGAATTTTGAGGTTAAGACGGGTTTGTTGTCCATGATTCAAAACAACAAGTTTCGAGGGGACGAAAAGGACAACCCGCATAACCACATTCACCAATTTAATCGTCTCACCGCCACATGCAAGTTTAAGGATGTTTCAAACGACTCGATTAAGATGATGCTTTTTCCGTATTCCTTAGCGGGGCCCGCAAAAATTTGGTTAGAGAAAGAGCCACCCAATTCTATATTGACGTGGAAGGATCTCGTTTCAAAATTCGTGAACCAATTTTTTCCGCCCTCTAAGACTACGCACTTGAAAACGAGATTTCAAAGTTTTCGCAAGAGTATAATGAGAGTTTTTCAACGGCTTGGAATAGGTTTAAGGAAATGTTGCACGAATGTCCTCATCATGGTTTTTCCGACTTGCATCAAATAGACACGTTTTACAATGGCTTGAACGATCATGAGCGTGATTATCTTAATGCCGCCGCGGGTGGTAATTTCTTGTGTAAGACGGTCGAGGAAGCATTGTTAATTATTGAGAATAGGTCTAAGGTGTATAGTCCTCGTAGCACATCGAGTGTTCGTAAGGCTTCGTCTTCATCTTCACCTACTTTGTCACACACCGGTGATGCTTGCCAAGTCGAGGCTAATTTGGAGAACAAAATTTTTGATATAGTGAAAGGCTTGTTAGTTGAGTTTAAAGTTGGTGAACAACCCGCTCCCGCTACGATTAAAGTGGTTGAGGTTTCTTGTATGTATTGTGGTGGAGCTCACGATTATTCCGAGTGCATTACCAACGGTGGTAACACTTCAAGTGCCTTCGCGGCCGCGGGAACTTATAACCAAAACGGTCAAGTTCCTCGCACTAATCAATTGACTCCACCGGGTTTTTCACCAAATCAAAATGCTAACAATTATCGAAACAATCAAGTTGGTTACCAAAGCAATCAAAGGAACAATTATAAGGGTAATAACAACTATGGGAATCAAGGGAGTAGTAGTAGCCAATTGCAAAATCAAAATCAAAACCGTAATTTTCAAAACACAAGTCAAGGTCTTCAAAATACTAAAGAACTTCCAATGGACTTTTTGAATTACGCTACTTCAAATGATAAGATTTTGGAAAACATTCAAGAGCAAATGGCTACTCAAGCTAGGGACACGGCTAAGAACGCAAAGGAGTTAGCTAATTTCATTAAGGAAAATCTAGCCATGAGAAATGAATTGAAAAATGATTTTGCTAACCAAATTCGAGGTCAAAACAGCAAGATAGAGCAAAGTCATGCTAGGCTTGAACAAAGAATTGACCAAAAAGCCGCTAGCCAAGATTTGAAGTTTAATAGTCAAGATGCTAAGCTTAATGCAATTTTAGAAGCCGTCATGGGGAACAAAGCCTCTACTTCGGGTAGTTTGCCTAGTAACACCGTTTCAAACCCGAAGGGAGAGATGAAAGTGATTACCACACGTAGTGGTAAGACACTTAAGGAGCCGATTCCTCAACCAATTGCTCCTACGGAGGAAATAGAGGAAGAACCCGAGGTGGTGGTCGAAAAGGAGCATATTTCAAGCCCACAAAGTACCGCTCATGCCACACCTACGGTTGACCCATCACCCATATTGGAACCCGAGATTCCAAAGGCTATGCCTATGCCCCAACCCACACCACCCTTGCCTTACCCATCGAGACTTAGGAAGGAGAAACGACAAGAGCGCGACAACTACCAATTTGAGCTTTTTATGAAAATGTTTCGTGATTTGCACTTTAATGTGAGTTTCGCCGATGCTTTGGTCATGATGCCTCGATTTGCCGCTAACTTTAAGAGTATGTTGAACAACAAGGAAAAATTACACCAAATGTCTAGTTGTTCGTCGGTTTATCTTAATCGCATACCTCAAAAAGTCGGTGATCCCGGTAAATTTTTGATCCCTTGTGCAATTCAAGATATGGAAGAATGCTATGCCTTGGCCGATCTTGGTGCTAGCATTAACTTGATGCCACTTGCAATCTTCAAGTCGCTCAATCTTCCTAATCTTACTCCTTCATGAATGTCTATTGAGTTGGCCGACCATTCCACGATTCTTGCATGTGGTTTGGCGGAAGACGTTTTTGTGAAAGTGGGGAAGTTCTACTATCCCGTAGACTTTATTGTTGTTGACATCCCCACGGATCCTCAAGTTCCTCTTATTTTAGGTCGTTCGTTTTTAGATACGTCTATGGCTTTGATTGATGTGCATGCTAGAAAGATCACCTTACGTTTCAACGACGAGGAACTTGTTATAAACGCAACTCAAAATTCTCAACTTTCTCATGTTTATTCCGTTGCTACCATAAACCTCGTTGATATGATCGACGTGGTTTGCGAGGAATTTTCACAAGAAGTTTTAGGGTTTGGTGATGAAGAAACTAGTGGCAATCCCACTATGTTAGATCCAATTCTTGATAATTCGACACCAACCTTCACTCCTTTCGAAGGTGGTGGTTTTACGTTGGAAGAATTTGATGTTCCACGTACTTGTAACGAAGACCTCGACAACGATGAGGACTTCTCGATTATCAAGGATTTTCTCAACGATTTCCCATTGCCTCCACCCGAGGAGGTTATGAGTATCGAGCCCAAATCTTCACTTGAGGAACCACCTATTCTCGAGTTGAAAGATTTACCTCCTCACCTCGAATATGTCTATTTGGAGGAGGACGACAAGTTGCCGGTTATTATTGCGAAGGAACTTTCGGATGATGAAAAAACCGCACTTGTCGATGTTCTTAAGGATCACAAAGGGGCGATTGCGTGGAAGTTATCCGACATTAAGGGAATCGATCCCAAATTTTGTACACATAAAATATTAATGGAGGAGGATTTCAAGCCAACAATCCAAAGTCAAAGGAGGGTGAACCCCAAAATTCACGACGTCATCAAAAAGGAGGTCCTTAAACTCCTTGACGCGGGAATGATTTACCCTATTTTCGATAGCCCTTGGGTGAGTCCTATTCATTGTGTCCCTAAAAAGGGAGGGATGACCGTTGTGCCAAACGATGCCAACGAGTTGATTCCCACTAGACTCGTGACCGGATGGAGAGTGTGCATTGACTATCGTAAGTTGAATGAAGCCACTCGAAAAGACCATTTTCCCTTGCCCTTCATGGACCAAATGTTGGAGCGTCTTGCGGGAAACGATTTCTATTGCTTTTTAGATGGTTTTTCCGGTTACTTCCAAATTCCCATCGATCCTCGTGATCAAGAAAAAACTACGTTTACGTGTCCATATGGAACGTTTGCCTATCGTAGAATGCCATTCGGACTTTGCAATGCACCGGGAACTTTTCAACGATGCATGATGGCTATTTTTCATGATATGATCGAGAAGACGATGGAAGTCTTCATGGATGACTTTTCCGTGTTTGGTGATTCCTTTACTTCGTGTTTGTCGAACCTTGAGAGAATGTTAAAACGTTGTGAGGAAACCAACCTTGTGCTCAATTGGGAGAAATGTCATTTTATGGTTAAGAGTGGAATCGTCTTAGGTCACAAGGTCTCGAAAGCGGGGATTAAGGTAGATCAAGCTAAGGTAGACGTCATCGCCAAATTACCTCATCCCAAAACCGTCAAGGGAGTTAGGAGTTTCCTAGGCCACGCGGGCTTTTATCGACCATTCATCAAGGATTTCTCGAAGATTTCTCGACCCATTACACATCTTCTTGAAAAAGAGGCACGTTTTGTCTTTATTGAAGATTGTGTACGAGCCTTTGAGATCCTTAAGAGGAAACTTACCGAAGCTCCCATTCTTGTTGCTCCAAATTGGAACCTCCCCTTTGAGCTTATGTGTGATGCAAGTGATTACGCTATAGGGGCCGTTTTGGGGCAACGTCATGATAAGCACTTCTTGCTATTCACTATGCTAGCAAGACGATGACCGAGGCTCAACTTAAATACACTACAACGGAAAAGGAGTTCCTTGCCGTGGTGTATGCATTTGAGAAATTCCGACCTTATCTCGTCTTGACCAAATGCATAGTGTATACGGACCATTCGGATATCAAGTATCTCATGGCAAAGCAAGATGCTAAGCCGAGATTACTTCGTTGGATTCTCCTCCTTCAAGAATTTGATCACACCATTGTTGACAAAAAAGGAGCCGAGAATCTAGCGGCCGATCATCTCTCTCGTTTGGAAGATCCTCACCAAAGTGTTTACGAGCCCAAGGAAATCACCAAAACATTTCCGCTCGAGACATTTGGTGTAGTGAATTCTAAGCTTGATTCTTCTACCCCATGGTTTGCGGATTTTGCAAATTACCATGCGGGTAACTTCATTGTTAAGGGTATGACGACTCAAGAAAAACGAAAATTCTTTCGTGACGTCAAGTTCTACTTTTGGAACGACCCTTACTTGTTTCGAACTTGTGCGGATCAAATCATCCGACGTTGTGTTTTTGGCACCGAAGCTTCTAACATCCTTAAAGCTTGCCATGAGGGACCCACGGGTGGTCACCACGGTGCTAATCTCACGGCTAAGAAGGTGTTTGACGCCGGCTTCTTTTGGCCTACTATTTACCGAGATGCACAAATTCTTGTGAAGTCTTGTGATGCATGCCAACGACAAGGAAAAGCCTCACAAAAAGATGAAATGCCACAAAATATCATTCAAGTATGTGAGATCTTTGACGTTTGGGGTATAGACTTTATGGGGCCGTTCCCATCATCTCGTGGTAATAAGTACATCCTTGTTGCGGTTGACTACCTTTCTAAGTGGGTGGAGGCGAAGGCCTTGCCCACTAATGATGCTCGTGTGGTAGTTAAATTCTTGAAAAGTTTGTTTGCTAGGTTTGGAACCCCTCGTGCTATCATAAGCGATCGTGGAACCCATTTTTGTAATGACCAATTTGAAAGGGTTCTAAGGAAATATGGGGTTACACATCGTCTTTCTACGGCTTATCACCCACAAACGAGTGGGCAAGTCGAGGTTTCAAACCGAGCTTTGAAGAGGATCTTGGAGAGATCCGTGGGGGAAAACCGACAATCTTGGTCGGATAAGTTGGACGATGCTTTATGGGCCTTTAGGACCGCTCATAAGACGCCCATTGGGTGCACTCCTTATAAGCTTGTGTATGGAAAGAATTGTCATTTGCCTATCGAGTTAGAACACAAGGCTTATTGGGCCCTAAAGCATTGTAATGATGACATGGAGACCGCGGGAAAACACCGGAAAATGCAATTAAATGAATTGGATGAATTAAGGGATATTGCTTATGAAAATTCATTGATTTATAAAGATAAAACTAAAAAGTTGCATGATTCAAAAATTAAAAACCGGGTTTTTAACATTGGGGATCAAGTTTTACTTTTTAATTCAAGATTGAAAATATTTTCCAGTAAATTGAAATCCCGTTGGTCCGGTCCATTCACCGTGACTCAAGTATTTCCGTATGGGACCATCGAGCTAGCTCAAGATGATGGTCCTAACTTCAAGGTGAATGGACATAGGTTGAAGCACTACTTTGGTGGGGAAGTTCCATCCTTGAACTACCTCGACCAAGTCACCTTCCCCAATGATAATTAGTATTGAGGGGATCGAGTCGAGCTCATGACTCGGTAATCAAAAACGAGGTGCCTCGTGGGGGAGTCCCATGCTTATCCTATGTACATATTATCGCTTTCTTAGTCTAATGTAGCTTACGTGTGGGGATTCGTGCCCTTCCAACCTTTGTTCCATGGTTGTTTGTGATATGTGGTTTTTAGATCATGATCTTCACGATGGGAGCCTCTCGTGTTCATTTTTTGGGAGCACTTGATCGTTTGTTTTGGAGACATTTCTCAATATCCATGATATATCCTTTTGATGTTCTAACCATAGGTTATTAGCACACTTCATAAACGGCTATTGATTTAATGGTTACACCCTTTCCATGCTAGATTAGGCATTCGACTACGTCTCTAGTATGGGGGTGTTTGCACCCCTAGACTCGAAACATTGAGGACAATGTTTAACTTTAGTATGGGGGGTGAATAGATACTTGCCTTGCCAAACCTTCACGCTTTCCAAAGTTTATCTTTTTGTTTATCGTTTTGTTGCAAAATAAGGCTAAAAATGGCCAAATTTTAAAAAAATTTTCTTGTTTTTCATAAGTGTTTAAGACACGAATGTAGGTTTTCCGATGGTGAGAATGAGAGTAATTTTTGACTTGATCGTGCGTGTTGAGCACTTAGCTTCGATTCCTTAACTTTTTAGGCTAAGTCTCTTAAATGAGGATGAGAAATGATAGAGTTATTTATAAGTCTCGTAATCGTCACGATCTCATGTGTAGTAATTATTAGCTTATTCTCCCCACGCTTTTGCATAATAAATTGTTAATAAATATTGATTTGGCGGTTTAGTCACTATTGTTGGTTTCTAATTTGTTTTAGTAGCTTCCATGTAATTAATTTGGGAAAACATTAAGGTATCGCCAGCGTCACGGTTTTGAAGTATTGGCACCCGAATAATCGAAAGCTTCACCTAATAATAAGATTTCAAGTGCTCACCTAAATTAAGCAAAAATTTGAAGCTCACAAGGCCGAAAAATCTATGCCCAAATTAATAGTGAATCAAGCCTTAATCTTCGAAGCTTTAAAGATCCAAAATTCGCTTTAGCGTGAGGATATACGTCTTTGGCTAATAAAACCACCGATGAGGCGGATAATAAAAAGCAAGGCAAGACCGAAGTCATAATAAAAGCTTCATGGCGAAACTGAATAAAAGATGGAGGTAAACCAAAGATAATAGGCCCTTCCGTTAGGGGGCGTATAAAAGTCTTGGTAATAAGTCTCATGTTCAAAACCGTTATAAAACCGTGTTTATCGATCCTTCTTGTTGACTTAATTTTTTGACATCGTTGTCTATTAGGATGAATTATTAATTTAATGATTTTGGTTACACCGTTAAAACTCTATTTTTAGACTTAATCTCTATTCACGCATAAGTCAATGATGTATCCTCGTGATCATTAAGACAAAAATAAAATATAAGAGATACCAATTAGGAATAAGGGAGTTTAGGTTCGTAATTAACACTCATGAGATGTGATCGTGTTGCTAACTTATAATAACAATGATCTCATTACACGCTTAGCATGGAATCAAGTGAAAATCGAGGATGACGAACTTATCTCTATGAGGCATTCACGTGTTCTTATTCTTTGACCCTAAAAGTCACTTAATCGTGATGAAAACAATACATTATGTCTAAAACGCATGTAGTAGTTTATTTAAATTTATGTCTTGAATAAAAGTCATCATAAAATGAATTTTGGAAGTGCTATGATACTTAATTCTAGCATTGCGTGGGGGCACGGCAATGGTTTAGTATGGGGGAGTGATGATACTGCTTTTATACATGGTCTCATCGTTCTTTTTGGACTTAAAATGCATAAAATATCATCAAAATACCCAAATATATGCTTGTGTTTGTTGCTTGTGTATTTTAGGTACGGATATTCAGAAAATGACAAAAGATCACAAGAATCATGCAAAAACGAACACGAGAAACGAAGCCGCACGATGAACCAAGCCCTAATGAAGAAATTTCCAAAGAAAACCCTAGAAGATTTGAAGAATACTGAAGATTGGTCCTCCAAGTTTGAAGAATTGACACTTTATACCCTTGTATCTTCATAATTACAAGTTTGGTCCCTAAAGTTTGTCAAAATTACAAAAAGGACCCTCAAGTTGAAGAAATGACAAGTTTGGTCCCTCATCTTTGAAGACTTGTCATATTTAGTCCTTCAAGATTCAAGACATATCATAAAATGCCCTTGGAAAATACTAATATTGCACAAATGGTACTTGTTGAAAGTTTTGAAACACTTTGTGCCAAAACTGACAACATTACCATAGATATTACAAAGGAATGGGAATGTGTTTGCTACCAACTTAATGTGAATACAATTTAGAAAGTGAGGGGCTAATTCTGCCAAGTACCAAAACCCATCCACCAATCATATCATGCCACCTCACAGGTACCCACCCATACCCATGTATCCAACCCACTAAACCGGATCCAAACCCACACTCCACCAACCCAATCTACCTACGTTTTATTAACCTTTGTTTATTAAAAACCCAGTTAACACTTTCTTCTCTCCTAAACATGAATTAAAATCCCTAATCATCTGTCATGAACCCTAACTCCCATCCCCAGTTACAATAAATTATTTACCTAGGTATTCTTACCAATTAACCTAGGTTTTTTACTCCTCACCCCACAATAAACAAACCCATGTGCCCAGAAAAGGACGTAACACGCCCATGTCCCCTATCCAGCTCACCAATGTCACGTTTTTGGAGAAGAGAACAAAAGAGAGCAGCTTATCCAATGGTTTATCTCAATTCCTTGGTCACCACACTCAATTTGACGCACTGGATCATTTCTACAAGCTGACAAGTCACATGGGTTCACAAGATGCCACAAAGACCCATTTCAAATTCGTCAAAGATGCTTCAAGGATTCAGATTCTTCATGAGGGCAGTTTAGGTTTTTTATTGCATTAGGGTTTCATTCATATTTTTTTCTAGAGATTTCCTAGTTCTAGTATAAATAGAGAGCTAGCATGTTAGCATCGTTTTTGTTCCAATTTTTAGTTCTCAAACTTTGTAATATGATATTCAAATTTGATGAATAAAATTGAGTTCCAGTTTTAATGTATTGTCTTGTAATTTTTATTTTCATCAATAGGTTTTCAAAGGGTTTGGTAAACTGAGTTGAGATCCACATTTAGTCTGTTAACTTATAGCTTATTGTATAAGCTATAAGTTGGGCATCTAATTTGTGTTATTTTTATTGTTTATGTTTTAACGTTTTTTAAGGAGTTTCAAATTCTGTGATTGTGGATCAAAGTTTTGGAAAAAGTTAAGAAAGATTTTCAAGGAAGTAAAAAAAAATCAGATTGTTGTGATATGGTTGTTGTTACTGTTTATGTTTGATGTTCTTAGCAGATTATGGAAGCTTGTGCTTGTTCCATGCTAGCACATAAGCTCAAATTATAAAAGGGCATGGATTGTGTGTCCTTTTGGTGAGTTCTCCCTTTTACATTTTCTGAAAAATGGTCATGTGCCTTGTTTATGTGATGATTCATGTTGTGATCCATGTCATATCTTGCTGAAATAAATGAACTTGGAATGTTCCAATTCTATATTCGTTAAGTGCTTGTTGGTTTTTGTAGTTTAGAACCCATGTTTTTCAAAAAAAAATTAGTCTACCTAAACTTATAAAGGTGTGTTTGGGACAGTGTGAAACTTGGTGAAGGAAAGATCATCAAGGGTCCATTTAGCTCTGCACACTTTTATCTATCCTAGGGTGGTGTATTTTTGACAAAAATTTGGGTGTTATAGTTTGTTAATTCCTTTTTGCTGGAGTTAAAAAAATAGAAAAAAAATGCTAGAGTACATGTTTTTACTTGTGAACTTTTTGTTTAGGATTAGTTAAGGCTTTAATTTGTAGGATACTTGGTGATTAGATTGTCAGAATTGTGGTTGTTTAGCTTGTAGTAGTTCACAGCCTCACTTTAAGCTCACCACAATGTCAACTACGACCGCTGTTTGGACGTATTTACTTTTCTGTCATACCCTCGGATTTAGGTTCAAGTTCGATTGTTGCACATGTATTAAGTTAGTATTAATGGCATTTTAGAGCTTCTGTAGGTTTAGCTTAAGGTTGGTTAGTTTTTACCTACTTGCGACAGTCACTGTGTTACCACTTGCCAAACTTTTTGCCAAATTACGGAATAGGTTTGTTTGTTATTGTTAGTATGAATGTGTGTTGAAGATTCTGAGTGTATTTGGTGGTATTGAAGGTAGTTTTAAGTTGAATAACTCACTGTGAAAACGTATGTTAAACCAAAAAGTTTAAAAGGCCTAGCTTGTTGCTGTCTTAGTTATTTAGTCCACTGTTCTTGTGGTTATTTGTGAATCCACCCATTGACTCGTAAATCTCACCTAATAGCTAATCTAGACCACTGCTCGTGTTTTAAGGATACCATAGACAAGTGAGACCTGCTGGTGTGCGTCCACTGTGCATTCTAGCAAAACATTCGTGGCTATTGTCGTGAGTGGTGAGTGTTTTGTGTAGTGTTAGTGGCCAAAACAAAGTAAAATGATACGAACCTATCCCATACTAGGCTCGTAATCGGTTTATAAGTCCCAAGTGTAGAACTCACTCAAAAAGCTAGCTTGTTTGAGGAGGGGACACATGGACATTATAAACCATCAACCATTCCCATACTTGGCCGATGTGGGATCATAACATTACCCTACCCTTTGAAGAACCAACGTCCTCGTTGGTCACGGCTATGTTGGTCACGGTTGGCACCCCCTTTGGGTCCAAGCCACCACTCCATAGGCCACCACTCCGAGCTCGTTGGTCACGGCTATGTTGGTCACGGTTGGCACCCCCTTTGGGTCCAAGCCACCACTCCATAGGCCACCACTCCGAGTGTTGGAACCTCTTAAGGTAGGGCTAGCTCTGATACCAATTGATACGAACCTATCCCATACTAGGCTCGTAATCGGTTTATAAGTCCCAAGTGTAGAACTCACTCAAAAAGCTAGCTTGTTTGAGGAGGGGACACATGGACATTATAAACCATCAACCATTCCCATACTTGGCCGATGTGGGATCATAACATAAAACCAAACAAACTTCTAGTGTACTTGTGTGTCCAACTGCTTGTGAGCCTTGTGATTCCATACCAACAGCAAAACAGCAACCAAAAGAAAGAACACCAAAAAGATATACTCCGTATTGGGGTGTTCTTGGTTGCTTCTTATTGTGCATATCGGTGGCGTGTTAAGTTGTGATTACTAGGTTGAGTTTTATGTAGTGTGCCTTGTGTTCCAACCAAAAAGCAAACTTCCAAAAGAGCCACAAGAAAAAGTAACAAATATAAAGAAACCATAAGGAAAAGTCACTGCGTGTTTGGTGCCTGTTTGAACTTTACCCGCTGTTCGCTTACTTGTGCTCGTTTCAAGCTGTTGCGTGATTACCTTGTTGAGCTTCAGCTTATTAGGGTGTTGATGTGTTCCTGTGACGAAAAAAGAAAGAAAAAAAAAGTAGAGAAAGAAGGTCTGCTGATTCTTTTTGTCGTGTTCATATGCCAAATTGGTGGCATTAATCCGTTAATTTGTGTTTGTGTGTTTTGGCTTGAAGTGGTTAAGTTACTGTGCATTTTCTATTGATTCATTTTGTTGCGTGTTTTGTGTTCTTTAGTTGTGTTTTTGTTACTGTCATATACAATCAATTTGTGACTGTCTGTGAACTCAACAGCTCAATTTGCAAATTTCTAGAGCTGCTGTATTTTTATGAGCAAACTTAAAATTGATTTGTTAAAAAAAATAGCAACAGCAAGGATTGAACACAAGACCTCGTGTTCTGTTCAGTCGCAACATAAGGCTCCCCTTACCATCTGCTCTACTATAAACTTTTGTTTAATAGATTCTTTTATTTCATTTTTATACTCTTTTCATCCCGTTTTTTTATAACTGTGCAAAAAGAGGAATTAGTGGGACTCGAACCCCTGACCCCTTGTTCACAGTTACAACAGCATAACCAACTGAGCTAGGCATGTTTTCTTGTTAGTCTTTCCATAAGCATTTAGTTACCCTTTATTACGTTTTTAGCTTAATAGATTATATAGCTTATTCGCAGCTTAATTGTAGCTTATATTTTAGATTATTATTTTTCTAGCTTCAGAATAGTATGTAGTTGTTACTGTATTTTTTTGGATTTTTAGAAAAATTATTTAATATTTTTAATCATTTAATTAGTTTATTTTCGTATTTAATTCATAATAAATAATTTAAAAGTCGAAAAAATGTAATTCTTTTTTTCAAAATTTTCTGTTGTCATTTAAAATGTAGGAAAAATCAATTTTCTTTCGTAAATTTTAAATTTTTTTATTTTATCCTTTTCTTAGTTATTTTATCTTTTTAGGATTTCTATTTAATTTAAAAAATTAATATAAAATAATTTAAAAGTTTGCAAATTTTTTGGTTTGCGTATTTTTCTTAGTTACGATTTTTATAACATTTTAGTGATTTTTAATTATTTTTTTAGGTGAAATTTTTCGTTGGGTCGCGTTTTTACGTTCGTACGTTCGCGTGTTTTCGTCCGTTTTGAGCGTAATTCGTCTCCATTTTCCTTTCTTTCTTTCTTCCCAAAAACGTAATCACTCGATTAAATAATGTCTATATTTCTTGGCTAAACAACTACACCTCCTCGAGAACGAACTCGATTGTCGTCTTTACGTTTTTCCTAAAACGTATTGATTATTAGGCTAAGTCTCTTAAATGAGGACGAGAAATGATAGGGTTAATTATAAGTTACTATGCTAAACGTAGAGTACTCGTATTCTTTCAAAAACTCATGTGTTCTCGTTGTTTGCTTATTCTCCCTTCGCATGTAAATATTTTTTCCTTAATAAATATTGACTTAGCGGTTTAGTTGGGATTGTTGGGTTTCTAGTCTTTTCTAGTAGCTTCCGTGTAATTAAATTGGGAAGACATTAAGGTATCGCCAGCGTCACGGTTTTGAAGTATTGGCACCCCAATAATCGAAAGCTTCACCCAATAATAAGATTTCAAGTGCTCACCTAAATCAAGCAAACAATTTGAAGCCCCACAAGGCCTAAAATCTATGCAAAATTGAAAGTGAATCAAGCCTTAATCTTCGAAGCTTTAAAGATCCAAAATTCGCTTTAGCGTGAGGATATACGTCTTTGGCTAATAAAACCACCGATGAGGCGGATAATAAAAGGCAAGGCAAGACCGAAGTCATAATAAAAGCTTCATGGCGAAGTTGAATAAAAGATGGAGGTAAACCAAAGATAATAAGGCCCTTCCGTTAGGGGGCATATAAAAGTCTTGGTAATAAGTCTCATGTTCAAAACCGTTATAAAACCGTGTTTATCGATTCTTCTTGTCAACTTAATTTTTTAACATCGTCGTCTATTAGGAGGGGTTATTGATTTGATGGTCTTAGTTACACCGTTAGGACTCTATTTTTAGACCTAAATCTCTATTATTGCATAAGTCAAACAATGTATCCTCGTGAAACATTCAAGACATCATAAAATATAAGAGATACAACTTAGGAATAATGGGAGAATAAGTACGTGATTAGGGCATATGAGTAGTGTTAGCATTACTAACTTATAATGACAATGATCTCGTTGCACGCTTAGCATGGAATTAAGGTGAAAATCGAGGACGATGAAATTATTTCTAACGAAGCATTCACGTGTTCTTGTTCTATGAACCTAAACGTCCCATTTTGCGATGAAAATCATACATTATGTCTATAACACAAGTAGTAGTAATAGTAGTAGTGTAGCTAGTTTATCATTCCAATAAAGTGAATAAAAATGAATTTTGGAGATGCTACGATACTTTATTCTAGCATTGCGTGAGGGCACGGTAATGGTTTAGTATGGGGGAGTGATGAGACTGCTTTTATACATGGTGTCTGATAACTAGGTTTTTCACTAGGTTCAATTTTTGTTCTCGGTATCTTAACGAATTGATCTTAGCTCTCTATGTGTGACTTAGTTAATCTTTGGTGAAAAAGAATATTTTTGGGTGATTTTAAATTTAAATGCAAAGACTTAAAAGTAAAAGTACTCTTAAAGTAAATCTAAGTCTAATTAAAGTAAAGTGTGAGTATTTTAAAACGTAACTAAAATTAAAGGGCACTAAAGTAAAATGACGTAAACTTAAATCTATCTAAGGCAAACTTAAAGTGCGACTAAAACTAAGGCAAATAATCTAAAAGTGCAATTAAATAAAAAGGTAAGTAAAATAGAGCTCGAAGATAAAAATTAAAGATAAAAGCTAATAAGAACCTGAATACAGCTCATTTGGAATAAACCTTCATTTGGAACAATCACTCGACCTAAATGTCACCTTTGGTTGAATTGATTCTTCTTCACTTGGAATATTACCAAAGTCCTTGATCCGGAACAAATTTGTCTGAATATGTCACTTATCCAAAACAATCCTTCGTTCGGAACTTGCTGATTCGGAACTCTCACTTGTCACCTTGATTCGGAAGTTTTTGGTCACTCCTTGGTTCGGAACATTCCGGATGAACCCCTTGATTCGGAAGATTTCCCTTGGTTCGGAAGTTTAAAGTTCCGAATGAACAACCTTGATTCGGAAGTTTTTGACTTCCGAATGAACAGCCTTGATTCGGAACTTTGGTCCTTGATTCGGAACTTTGAGTTGATTCGGAACTTTTGAAAAGTTCCGAATGAGTATGTTTGGTTCGGAAGTTTCGGACTTCCGAATGAAGAGTCCTGGTTCGGAAGTTTTGACTTCCGAATGAACAAGTTTAATCTTCCGGATGAAGCTTTGATTCGGAACTTTAGAAGTTCCGAATGAACACTTTCCACTTCCTTGATTCGGGACTTATCTGGAAAGATCAGAAACAGGCAAACACATCCGAAGAACAAGGAAACAATAGCAGCAGGTATAATAACAATTTTAACCAAAATCAAACACACGTATTGATAAAAACAGTAACGAACCAATAAAAAAAGCATCAACAATCAATCAAAAACATGAAATTAAACAACTTTAACCATAATAATCAAAAACACTTTTGGATCAAAATAAAAGCATGAACATGAACATAAACACCACAAATCAAAGAATAAGAAAGGTAGATAAGAGATTGACAAGATAAAGTAAAGATTAACAATAAAATAAGGAAACTTACTTGAAATTAAATGAATTTAAGGTGCAAGACAAGGTAATTAAATTAACAATTAATGTAAATGACAAGTATTTAAAATGGTGGAAGAGCTAATTGTCACACTTAGCCAACAAGAGTGAAATGATAACTAATCTAGTCTATTTATAGGGAAGACTAAAGCTTGCTTAGGAAGCTTCCTTAATTGCATACTTAGTCCCTTCTTCTTTAATCTTCTTCTTAATTGCGAGATTAAGTCCCTCCTTCTTTAATCTTCATTAAATGTAGACTTAAAGGACTTTTAGCTTCGGGATTTCTTTGAACTCGTCTTTAAATTCTTCAATAAAATAGACTTGAATTCTTCGGCTTTTGATAAACTTCCGTCTTTTTACTTTTTCTTCGATAAATCTTCAGAATTGGTCTTGGACTTCCGTTCTTTTTGCACTCTTGACTTCTTGACTTCGTCTTTTATCCTTTTCTTCAATAAAAGTCCATAAATGCCCGTGAATGTCCGTGTTTTATCCATTTTTCACCTTTTCATCCTAAATCACAACAAAACACAAACCACGCATAATTCCGACATAAAAGACATAAAATATACGTTTTGGTCCGGTTATTATTGTAGTTAAGTGGTAGAAAAGATGGGTGTTTACACACCTATCAAATCCCCTACACTTGACCATTGCAATGTCCTCATGCAATGCATTAGTTACAAAGCAAGATTACACTTTTCATCATAATCAATCCACGTTGGCCTTTATTAAAGAGATAGAAAATTAAAAACATACAAGATAAAGAAATCAAAAGCATACCTTGGGTTTTGAAAATGTTATGAATAATCATCATCCTCAAGTTTTCACTTTCTCCAAACCAAGCTTAAAAACGAGATCATTGTTATTATAAGTTAGTAAACTAACACGAACTCATGTGGGCCAATTACTCACTTAGACTCCCTTATTCCTACGGGTATCTCTTATATTTTATTGTTGTCTTGAATGATCACGAAGATGCATTGTTTGACTTATTTCGATAGTTATTTAGTCTGAAAATAAAGTGCACGATTTAATCAATAGTTAGCTAAAGGACCAAATCTTTTAAAACTGCTTCTCGGGATATCAGAAAGTTCATATCTTGGCATAACTTGGTTCGCGATTTGAGACCTTTCTCGGGCCGATATTTGGCAGCGACTTCATACTTCAAATCTTGAGAGACGTTCATGAAATAATGGTCTTCTCCTCATAATTGGAATTTCTTTACTTGAAATTTGAGAGATTCTTCACATATTGACCACGACTTCTTCATTTTTCTCCAATCTTTATTTTGGACTTTGATATACAACGATCCGCCTCCTTTTATGACTTGGATCTATTTATCCTCATACCTTGTTAGGGTCTTTTCGGATACACTTCTCCATGACTTTTGGGGAGTTTTGCTTTACGTCGTGAGTCTCAATCCTTCATATTGATTTTCGATAAATGATTCTTCACATCACTTTGGATCTTTAGCAACAAAACATAGCCCTCATGCCTTGTTAGGGCCTTTTCGGACTCGCCAATCTTCGCGCCCCGCTTCATAAGTTATGCCTTGGCTATGAACTCTCGTCATTACCGAGCAACTTTTAAACGATCTGGGGCTAGAAGCTAAGTAACTTTTCAAATCGTACAACCTTATTTATTAGCAAATAAATTATTAGCAAGCGATGGGAGAATAGGCTCATAATTAACTCACATAAATTCATGAAAGAATGCTGAACTTATAATTGGCTCTATCATCTCTCGTTCTCCACAGTTTAAAATCTCAAGTAATGAGACTCGTGGAGACTTAGCCTATTAAATCAAAGTTTTGGGTTTTCGAGTCGCCTATAGGATCATGCAAATTCTTAGACTCTTTCAAGTTTAGAAATTGCATTTTAAAATTCCCTTGATAAACGACTCTCTAGGATCAATTATAGGAACTTGCGAAAAGTTCTTATTCTTAACTCGTGAAAGTTAAGACTTTCGCGTTTTATAGCTCCTTATATAAAAGCCTAGCAAAACTTGACTTAAACATGTTAAGGATACTAGCTAGAGTAAACTCGGATTGAGTCAAAAGATTCACAACGTTTGAAAATTAAAACCACTTATTAAACATTTATTCTAGCAGAGAAAGAAAATAACTATACAAAGATAACAACTAATAGGCCAAAATAGATCAAAAATTTTGAAAAATGTCGAAAAATTGATTTTCCGGTTAAAATGAGGACAAAACAAGGAAAAGACCACTTAACTTCGATAGAAGTCCCCCCTACACTTAAGATAAACATTGTCCTCAATGTTTAAGCATGTGGGAGTAAGCTCCCCTACACTTAGGACATTGTGCCCGTTGTTTAAATCTTGTTAAGGAAAAGACAACTAAAGAGATTCCTATTTTAAGATTGAGAAAATATAAAATAGTGAATCGAAAAGAGTTTAGGATAGAACCGGGAAGAAGTAGAACACGGAATCACGGGTCGTCAAGAATCATCAAGAGTGGATCATTGAAGCTCGAATCCCTGATTAAGAAGTGAGGAGAGGAAATAGCAATCCAAAGGGGTCCCCCCTACACTTATGGTAAAGAAAGCGGAAAGATAGATACATGGGTTGCCTCCCAAGAAGCGCTTGGTTTTTGTTAACCGAGTCGTGAGCCTGACTCGACCTTGATCATCAACGGAAGTAGCATGAAACAAATCCACCAGGATCAAAGACATAGTTTTCATCCATCAATAAGCAAGAGCTTAAGGCGAACAAGGCAAGCTAAAAGAGAAATGGCAAGGTTCCCTTAAGCAGCGACGGAGCACGGTGGAAGCAAAGTTGAAGTGGAGCAAGCATGTCTTCACAATTTCCAAAGATATTTCCTTTTATTTCATCAGGTGGATACTGAGATGGCTTAAAGGCTTCAATACCGGGATCGAACACCTTTTCCTTTAGGGGAAAATAGCACTCAGGCTCAGCCGAGTGTGAAGAAGAGCCGCAAAGAAGCACAACCTCGTCCTCAGAAGTGGGACAAAGAGGTGTCAAATCATACGTGCAACGGATTTCGGTGTCGACCGGTTTCTTCTCCTTTGACAAAATGCTCTTCAAATCCAAAGTAGGATCAAGGCGATAATCTTCAAAATCCAAAGGAGGAGCATCACTCTCATGAGGGAAGTATGTGTTGAGAAATTCAGAGAAATCTTCCTCAAATGAATAATCGTCCAAAGTAGGATCGAGTGATGGTGGAGGATCTTCATCATGTGAAGAATCGCTCGATAGAGTATCAGCCTCATCGAAATCATCGAAAGTGGGCAGCTCAGGATACTCAGAAGTACAATCAAAATTATCCGAATCTGAGCTAGAATTATCATCTTCATAAGCATCAAAGACCGGTGGAGAATCAAAAATGGGAGAAGCGTCCAAAGTAGGGAGAGAATCATCCACATTATCTTCAAAGAGTGGATTATCAGTGGAAGACTCGAATAGAGGATTGTCATAGACGGTAAAGTCATCGAGTACATTTATCATATTTACTGATTCTCGGCCTCCAAAGGATCTACCTGTAAGCTTCCCCATTTTAAAAATTTTAGAATCATCCCCGACTCGTAAGATTAACTCGCCTTCGGCCACATCTATTAAAGCACGTCCGGTTCTCAAGAATGGCCGACCAAGTATTAGAGGAATACGAGGGTCCATTTCATAATCAACTACGACAAAATCGACCGGGAAGGTAAATGTGCCAACTTTGATAAACACGTCTTCGGCTATACCAACGGGGTAAGCGAGAGTGCGGTTTGCAAGTTCGAGAGTCATCTTTGTAGGAATGAGATCGGGCAATGATAGTGTTTTCCAAACACTGAGTGGCATAAGATTAATACTAGCCCCGAGATCAGCAAGGGCAGTAAATTCTTCAGTTTTGTTGAATAAGCAAGACAACACAAAACGACCGGGATCTCCAAGCTTTTCCGGAAGTTCTTTAAGAAGGACTGCAGAGCAGTTTTCATTTAAGCGTGTGTTGGCGAGTTCAAGCAACTTCTCCTTCTTGCTAAGCAAGTCCTTGAATGCTTTGACGAATTTCGGCATGTGGCAAAGTGCTTCAACAAGGCTAATGTTGATGGTCATTTTAGATAGCATATCCACATATTTCATTACATTACAATCATTCTTGGTTAGCTCGTTGGTCTTGCCTATGCGAGAAGGGTATGGGATTCTGGGCTGATAAGGATTGGGTGGAGGTGTAGTTGTTGAAGGTTGTGATGTTGAAGGGTCCTTCTGAGATACATCGTCATGACGAGGCGGAGACGGTAATGGTGCACTATTACTAGGTGTAGGAGGAGTAGAGATACATGGTGGTGGGGTAGATGATGGTGGTGGGGTCGGTGGATCGACAATGGTAAGTCCACTACGCGTAGTTATAGCACTCACATTAGCTCGCGGATTAGTGACGGTATTTGAAGGTAGAGAACCCGAAGAAGAAGAAGGTTGAGCTTCGGGCAAGAAACTAGCCAACAGATTCTTCAATTCAGTTGTTTGAGTGATGAAAGAGGATTGAAGATTTTCACGAACCTCGTTTCTGATGTCATTACCTTGCTTCAAGATATCTCCTTTCAAATTGATTATTTGGCTCTGTAGATTCTTGATTTGCTCACCTTGAGTTCTCATGATTGTGTCAACATCGGGATTAATGGGTGGGTGTTGTTGGGTGGGTGGTTGATAAGGATTAGAAGCACGAGGTGGGATTTGGTTGCTTCTATTGTAGTTATTGGCGGGGTTTTGGTTTTGAGGAGAAAAACCGGGTGAAAGGTAATTGTTTGAACGGTAGCTCAGCAGATTTCTATCCCCTTGTTGTCTAGCTTGGTAATTTTCCGGTGAATAATTACCGTAAGCTGCATACACATTTTCCGGATTTCCTTGTGTCGAAGGACAATCGGTGTATGAGTGAGGACCGCCACATGTTTCACAAGGATTAGCAACCGCTTTAACTTGATGTTGTTGTTGGTTTGAAGCGAGAAGCGTAATACTTTTGCTCATTTCAGCCATCATGCGGGTGAGTTCGGTCATCTCAGGGTTTGCTGAGGTAGAGGAAACATTGACTCTCGTGTTGTTTCTAGAAGAAGCAGAAGAATCCCAGTTCTTATGATGAGTAGTCATGTTCTCTATTAACTCTCTACATTCCTCGGGTCTCCTTTTCATGAATGTGCCACCGGCGGCTGCATTGATCGTATCACGATCTCGAAAAGTCAATCCGTTGTAGAAAGTATCGATCAAGGTGACCGGAAGCATGTTGTGGTTTGGACAACGGTCGATCAAGACATTATATCTCTCCCAAGCGTCGAAAAGAGATTCATCAGGATCTTGCATGAAACCGCTGATCTGATTGCGAAGGCTTGTGACCATGGATGGTGGAAAGTAGCGCGAAAGAAAGCGTTGAGTCATGTCATCCCAAGTGTGAATAGAATTCTTCGGGAGACGATCAAACCATTTCTCGGCATGATGCGATAAAGTATGCGGGAAGAGTTGTAGGCGGAGAACATCCATCGTGGCACCAGGCAACTTCATGCTTTGGGTGATTGTAATGAACTTGTCGAGGTGTTTGTTGGCATCATCATCAGGCAATCCTCTAAATGGGTTTGTTTGTACTTGCTGAATCATGTGGTGCTTCAACGAAAACTCAGGAGCGTTGATTTGCATCGGCGCAATCGGTCCTCCTCGTCCAAACATTGTTGGTTGACAAAGTTCCTCCATGGTCCGAAGATCGGGCTGTGGAGGAGCATTGTTGTTATTGTTATTATTGTTGAGGTGCGGTAGTTGATTATTGTTGTTAACACCTGACATATCTAAATCTTCTTGAGGCTCGGGCTCTTGATAGTTAGAAGATCTAGTACGCATACACCTGAAAATGTAAAAGAAAAAGAAACCAAACGCAAAGGCAATATATATACACAATAAAGATAAAATCTTTTTGGATTTTTGAAATTTTTATTTTTATGGTTTTTGAATTTTTATACAAGAAAAATAACGTTCACAAGTGAGCGGATCCCAAAAAGCAACGTGTCTAGCACAGAAAACTGTTGATCTTAACGTAAAGAGCCGGCAGCGGCGCCATTTGATAACTAGGTTTTTCACTAGGTTCAATTTTTGTTCTCGGTATCTTAACGAATTGATCTTAGCTCTCTATGTGTGACTTAGTTAATCTTTGGTGAAAAAGAATATTTTTGGGTGATTTTAAATTTAAATGCAAAGACTTAAAAGTAAAAGTACTCTTAAAGTAAATCTAAGTCTAATTAAAGTAAAGTGTGAGTATTTTAAAACGTAACTAAAATTAAAGGGCACTAAAGTAAAATGACGTAAACTTAAATCTATCTAAGGCAAACTTAAAGTGCGACTAAAACTAAGGCAAATAATCTAAAAGTGCAATTAAATAAAAAGGTAAGTAAAATAGAGCTCGAAGATAAAAATTAAAGATAAAAGCTAATAAGAACCTGAATACAGCTCATTTGGAATAAACCTTCATTTGGAACAATCACTCGACCTAAATGTCACCTTTGGTTGAATTGATTCTTCTTCACTTGGAATATTACCAAAGTCCTTGATCCGGAACAAATTTGTCTGAATATGTCACTTATCCAAAACAATCCTTCGTTCGGAACTTGCTGATTCGGAACTCTCACTTGTCACCTTGATTCGGAAGTTTTTGGTCACTCCTTGGTTCGGAACATTCCGGATGAACCCCTTGATTCGGAAGATTTCCCTTGGTTCGGAAGTTTAAAGTTCCGAATGAACAACCTTGATTCGGAAGTTTTTGACTTCCGAATGAACAGCCTTGATTCGGAACTTTGGTCCTTGATTCGGAACTTTGAGTTGATTCGGAACTTTTGAAAAGTTCCGAATGAGTATGTTTGGTTCGGAAGTTTCGGACTTCCGAATGAAGAGTCCTGGTTCGGAAGTTTTGACTTCCGAATGACCAAGTTTAATCTTCCGGATGAAGCTTTGATTCGGAACTTTAGAAGTTCCGAATGAACACTTTCCACTTCCTTGATTCGGGACTTATCTGGAAAGATCAGAAACAGGCAAACACATCCGAAGAACAAGGAAACAATAGTAGCAGGTATAATAACAATTTTAACCAAAATCAAACACACGTATTGATAAAAACAGTAACGAACCAATAAAAAAAGCATCAACAATCAATCAAAAACATGAAATTAAACAACTTTAACCATAATAATCAAAAACACTTTTGGATCAAAATAAAAGCATGAACATGAACATAAACACCACAAATCAAAGAATAAGAAAGGTAGATAAGAGATTGACAAGATAAAGTAAAGATTAACAATAAAATAAGGAAACTTACTTGAAATTAAATGAATTTAAGGTGCAAGACAAGGTAATTAAATTAACAATTAATGTAAATGACAAGTATTTAAAATGGTGGAAGAGCTAATTGTCACACTTAGCCAACAAGAGTGAAATGATAACTAATCTAGTCTATTTATAGGGAAGACTAAAGCTTGTTTAGGAAGCTTCCTTAATTGCATACTTAGTCCCTTCTTCTTTAATCTTCTTCTTAATTGCGAGATTAAGTCCCTCCTTCTTTAATCTTCATTAAATGTAGACTTAAAGGACTTTTAGCTTCGGGATTTCTTTGAACTCGTCTTTAAATTCTTCAATAAAATAGACTTGAATTCTTCGGCTTTTGATAAACTTCCGTCTTTTGACTTTTTCTTCGATAAATCTTCAGAATTGGTCTTGGACTTCCGTTCTTTTTGCACTCTTGACTTCTTGACTTCGTCTTTTATCCTTTTCTTCAATAAAAGTCCATAAATGCCCGTGAATGTCCGTGTTTTATCCATTTTTCACCTTTTCATCCTAAATCACAACAAAACACAAACCACGCATAATTCCGACATAAAAGACATAAAATATACGTTTTGGTCCGGTTATTATTGTAGTTAAGTGGTAGAAAAGATGGGTGTTTACACACCTATCAGTGTCATCGTTCTTTTTGGACTTAAAATGCATAAAATATCATCAAAATACCCAAATATATGCTTGTGTTTGTTGCTTGTGTATTTTAGGTACGGATATTGAGAAAGAGAAAAAAGATCCCAAGAATCATGCAAAAACGAACACGGGAAACGAAGCCGCACGATGAACCAAGCCCTAATGAAGAAATTGCTAAAGAAAACCCTAGAAGATTTGAAGAATATTGAAGATTGGTCCTCCAAGTTTGAAGAATTGACACTTTATACCCTTGTATCTTCATAATTACAAGTTTGGTCCCTAAAGTTTGTCAAAATTACAAAAAGGACCCTTAACTTTGAAGAATTGGCAAATTTAGTCCCTCAACAAAACTAAATTGTCAATAATGGTCCTCCAAGAAGTCAACAAACAAGTCAAAGACCTTGAAATTTGAAGACGTTACATAAATGGCCCTTGAAGATATCCAAATGTGCAAAAGAAGTCCTTATGAAAAGTTTTGAATATCAACATGCCAAAAATGACAAGTGTTTGAAAGATATTTCAAAGGAAGTAAAGTTTGGAGCTGGTTATTACAACTTGAATACACCATGGGACTTGGGGGACTAAAATCGTCCAGACAGCAAACTAATCCCCACCACTCCCACAACGCCACCGCACCCACTCCACTCCCCTTAGCCAATCACAACGCACCCCACACCCACGTCAGGTTTCCACTCACTTCTTTTTTATTAAACTTTGTTTAATTCAAAAATTTGGGGGTAAACACATTTTTTAAAAATCCTTAATCACCCATCCGTATTAAAACAACTCTTCTCCCCCATTTAATCCCATAAACCCTAACTTAATCCAAACCCTAAACCAAAGGGGTTTGTGACAAATTCATCCAGAAACACGATTCATGTCACTCTCATCCAAACCCTACTCCCAAAATCCCATCACTCTCACCCCATGACCCCACCCACATGACTCTACTCACGTTTTTGACAAGAAGACAAAGGAGAACAGAAAATCAATGGTCCCTGGATGGTTACTCACCTCTCCAAGTTATGATAAACGTTCAAGATTGACTTGGCATGCTGGCATTCACATGATTCCATCTGAATCATTCACATGGCACTACTTTGACTGAAAATTCAAATTTCGTCCAAGGGCAAAAGAGGAAGTTCAGCATTAGGGTTTAGCTTTTGTTTTCAGCTTTCTAGAAAGATTGTAAGCCTATTTAAAGGCATGTAGGGCTTAGCAGTTTGGTTGTTCTTTTTCTCTCCGTTTTTGTCACAAACCTGTAAATCCACTTTTCTTATGAAATGAAAATGGTGTTGTATTGTTGATGAGAAGCAAAAAGGACCTCATTTACATTTATGCAATTTAAATTTCCAAGTTTAATTTTCAAGTTTAAAGTTCTGTTGGTTACTGAATTTGTTAAGTTTTTAAAATAGTCCAAAAGCTTTAAGCTAAGACCATAAGCCTGATAATCTATTTGATTATCAAGCTTATGTGAAGAGTAAAAGTTTTTGTTGATTTGGTTTGGAGAAAAAGTTTCTAAGTAAAAAATATATATTAGTTTTCATTTTTATTCTCAAATAAGCCAAAGTCAGCTTAATTGATAAGCTTGTTTGAGGCTTATTTGTTGTGTGATACAGAAACATTGCTTTTCTCTTCTCTTAGCAGGATCCAAAAAAAAACCATTTCATTTTGAAGATATCAAGGTGTGTGAGTCAACAGTGACCACCACTCTTTTCTCTTCTTCCTGTTTATTGTTTGACCAAAGTACTGCATAGACCCGGGTCTATAAGGAGGTGACAAAGCTGTCACAAAGGGGCCTGGAAGTAGGTCCCTTGTGGTAAAAACCCTTTTCAATTTTTATATTTTCAGTATTATGTGATTTGGCATGATTTTTTGATTAAGTGTTATAAAGTGTGTGAAATTGGTTTGATTTGAGTTCTTAGGTATTATTATGCATGTTTAGAAGGAATAAAATCAGTTTGATTGTGTTTGAAAAGCATTTTGTTTGTTAAAAGTTGAAAACAGATTTCTAAAGGGTTGTTTGGATATGGGTTTATCTGTGATAGATTGATAGACTTTGAAGCTAAAAAGTTGTTAGAAGTAGGCATAATGGTAGAAATAGGTAGTGTGAAGTTTAGTTATCAGCTTGGTAAAGGTTTGAAACTATTTGTATGTTAAAAAGTTGAAAAGATAGCAAAAATTCAGAAACTTGCCCATTGTGTATGATTCTGTTGTAATTTTGTGCTTAGATCTTGTGAGCTGTTAGATCTTAAGGTGTCTGAGGATTGTGTGTCATTTGTATGCATGTTTGTGAGCTTATTTCCAAGATATAAGGTTTTAAAATTCAGATTTGTGCATGAAACATCAACAATTGTTCATCAGACCTGCTAGTGACTTTTCAGAAACTTTTTTGGCTTGATTGGTGCTTATTGTGTTAAGTGATTGTTTGTTATTTTGTATAATCTGACTCCTTATACTCCAAAGAGTATAAGGGTGCCTTATTGTCCCAAATAAGCTATCAAAATAGCTTTCCTAAGCTTATTGAAAAACAGACCAAAAATTTACACTGTCAGTGGGAACTCCTTTCCCACTGCTAGTGTCTTTTTTACCACTGCCAAGCTAAAGGACAAAAGTCCAGCACATGTCACTATCTGTTTTCTTCCTTTTTTGTCTTTAGTGCCCAAAAAGTAGAATTAGATCTTGAAACCAGTTCCATTATTTTTCTTATTTAATTTAGGATTTTTCTGATTAATAAAATTTTTATTTACTGTTCATTTAGTAATTTTTAGATTAATTAGCTATTTTTAATTAACTTTAAAGTTTCTGTTTTTGTCTTTTGGTGCCAAAAACTTATATTTTTCAGATTTAAAATTTTTCCTAGACTTAGAATATTAATTTAAGATTTTTTAGTTTTAAAATTAGTCACTGTTCACTTTTTAATTAATTTTTAGAATTAGTTTAAGTTAATTAGGGTTTTTATTAAACTAGTTTTGTCATTTAGTGGAAAATTTAATATTTTTCAAGCTTTTTCATTTTTCTACTGTTCATTAGAGTGAAATAGGATTTTTAAAATTGGTAGATTATTTTTAGCATTATTTTATTATTTTTTATAATTATTTTGGTTTTAAAATAGTTTTTAGTAATTTAAAAATAGAAAAATAGTATTTAAAAATTATAAAAAATACTTTTTAGTTTTTAGATAATATAAGTAAGTTATTTGTTCAATAAAATCATATTTTGGACATTTTGATTAATTATATTTAATTTTAGGGCTTTAATTAGCATTTAAAATTGAATATTTAATTAATAAAAGGTTTTAAAATATTTTTATTGGATTTTATTCCTTATTTATATTATTTTAGACTTGTTTTAGCTCATAATTAATTTTTAGGTTGAAATTTTTAATTTTGTAGCTTTTTGCGACTTTACGTGTACGCCTTTTTCGTCATAGTTTAATTCGTAATCGTAACCGTCTTTTCTTTCCTTTCTCATTTCTTTTCTTCTTGTTCATAATCACAAACATCATATATCAACTCTTAACACAACGCACTAGCCTCCTTGGGAAACGAACTTGCTTGGTCATTAGTGCTCGATTTTCCTAAACCGACACTTAATACTACCACTATTTGTCATCCTTTTCCTAAAGGGTACAAAATCACTACATCAATGTGCAAGTGTCGGAATGTCGCTGTCTGTCGGAATACCCTTTCTGTCGGAATGTTGCTGGTATCGAAATGTTGATTCTATCGGAATGTTGGTTCTATCGGAATGTTGTCCTGTCGGAATGTCACTCTATCGGAATGTCCTTCTATCTTAATATTGGATCTGTCGGAATGTTGCACTGTCGGAATGATTACCTGTCGGATTGTTTAGATCGCAATATGGCTAAAATAAATTGGATAGAGTAACGACTCAATATCCCTTGAAACCGTCGGAATTCGCGATCGCAATGAACGATCGGAATGTCTCGTCGGAATAAGGTATCGAAATCCGGGTGATCGCAAAGTATAATCCTTGGATTATTGCGATCGATCCTCACACTTTGTACTTTCCGATGGTAACACTTGCTAGAATTTCGGAAAGTTGAAAAACAAGAAAGTTTTTAACTTTTGATCCAAAAGACTTGTGTTTTAACCAAAACCAAGATACCCAAATCACTACGACACGATTAAAGAAGGTATACAACTTAACAAACACTAACAAACACGAATTTTTTTTGATGATTTGGCAATAAACAATCAAAAACACACGTTATTCTTAAGAAAGCATAAACAACACAAATACCAACCTATATTTCATCCCATTCTCTTGATACCAATTGTAGAACAATGATAATCTTTGTATTTCAAGAGGGTTGATGTTTTCTAGAGAGAGAAACTTAGAGAGAGAAGTGAAAGAAACTATGTGTTATAACAGTGAGAAATGAAACAACCAACACCTCTTTCCATGGTGGAAAGAGGCTTATATACCCAAGTCCTTAATGGACTTGGGCCTCTGGCACATGAACATGCTCATGGGTCGGGCTATTTAATAAATGTAACTTAAACACTACTACGAGCCTATACTATATTGTTGGAGTGTTTCCAACAACCTCAAAAAGTCAGTGATCCCGGTAAATTTTTAATTCCGTGTGGTATTCAAGATATGGAAAGATGCTACGCCTTGGCCGATCTTGGTGCTAGTATCAATTTGATGCCTCTTGAAATATTTAAGTCGGTCAATCTTCCTAATCTTACTCTTACAAAGATGTCTATCGAGATGGCCGATCATTCTACAATTCCCGCATGTGGAACGACCGAAGACGTTTTTGTGAAAGTGGGAAAGTTCTATTATCCGGTAGACTTTACCGTTGTCGATATTCCCACAGATCCTCACGTTCCTCTCGTTTTAGGTCGTTCGTTTTTAGATACGTCGAAAGCGGTTATTGATGTGCATGCTAGGAAAATCACTTTACGCTTCAATGACGAGGAACTTGTAATAAACGCAACTCAAAACTCCAAACTTTCTCATGTTTATTCTATCGCGACTATGAACCATGTTGATTTGACCGATGTCGTTTGTGAGGAATTTTCACAATAAATTTTAGGTTTTGTCGATGAAGGAAATAGTGGCAATCTTACTATGCTCAATCCTATCCTTGATAATTCGACACCATCTTTCACTCCATTTGAAGGAGGTGGTTTTACTTTGGAAGAGTTTGATGTACCTCGAACTTCTAACGAAGACCTGGATTATGATGAGGATTTTTCGATTATCAAGGATTTTCTTAACGATTTTCCATTTCCTCCGCCGGTGGAGGTTAGGAGTATTGAGCCTAAATCTTCAATCGAGGAGCCACAAATCCTCGAGTTGAAAGATCTTCCTCCTCACCTCGAATATGTATTCTTGGAAGGGGACGATAAGTTGCCGGTTATTATTGAAAAAGATCTTTTCGATCATAAAAAAACCGCACTTATCGATGTCTTGAAGGCTCACAAAGGGGCAATTGGTTGGAAATTATCCGACATTAAGGTTATCGACCTTGAATTTTGTACCTAAAAAGTTTTAATGGAGGAGGACTACAAGCCTGCAATTCAATGACAAAGAAGGGTAAACCCCAAAATTTATGACGTCATGAAAAAGGATGTCCTTAAACTCCTTGACGCGGGAATAATTAACCCTATATCCGATAGCCGTTATGTGAGCCCAATTCATTATGTCCCTAAAAAGGGAGGAATGACCGTTGTGCCAAACGATGACAACGAGTTAATTCCAACTCGACTCGTGACCGGTTGGAAGCTGTGTATTGACTATCATAAGTTAAATGACGCCACTCGTAAAGACCATTTTCCCTTTCCCTTCATCGATCAAATTTTGGAGCGTCTTGCGGGAAACGATTTCTATTGCTTTTTAGATGGTTTTTCCGGTTACTTTCAAATCCCCATCGATCCTCGTGATCAAGAAAAAACTACGTTTACGTGTTCATATGGAACATTTTCCTATCGTAGAATGCCATTCGGACTATGCAATGCACCAGGAACCTTTCAAAGGTGCATGATGGCTATTTTTCATGACATGATCGAGAAGAAGATGGAAGTCTTCATGGATGACTTTTCCGTGTTTCGTAGTTCGTTCACTTCATGTTTAGGAAATTTGGATAAAATGTTGAAACGTTGTAAGGAAACCAACCTTGTGCTCAATTGGGAAAAAGGTCATTTTATGTGTAAAGAAGGAATCGTCTTAGGGCACAAGGTCTCGAAAGCGGGGATTGAGGTAGACAAAGATAATATAGACGTCATCGCCAAATTACCTCATCCAAAAACCGTTAAGGGAGTTAGGAGTTTCCTAGGCCACTCGGACTTTTCTCGTCGCATCATCAAAGATTTTTCAAAGATATCTCGACCCATTACACACCTCCTAAAAAAAGATGCTCCTTTCGTCTTTAATGAAGATTGTATTCGAGCCTTTGAAATTCTTAAAAGGAAAGTTACCGAAGCTCCCATTCTTGTTGCTCCAAATTGGAACCTCCCTTTTGAACTCATGTGTGATGCAAGTGATTACGCTATTGGGGCCGTTTTGGGGCAACGTCATGATAAGCATTTCTTACCTATTCACTATGCTAGTAAGACAATGACCGAGGCTCAACTTAAATACACCACAACGGAAAAGGAATTAATTGCCGTGGTGTATGCATTTGAGAAATTTCGACCTTATCTCGTCTTGACCAAAAGCATAGTGTATACGGATCATTCGACTATCAAGTACCTCTTTTCTAAGCTTGATGCAAAGCCGAGATTGCTTTGTTTGGAAGATCCTCACCAAAGTGTGTACGAGAACAAGGAAATCACCGAAACATTTCCTCTCGAGACACTTGGTGTAGTGAATTCCAAGGATGATTCTACCACCCCATGGTTTGCGGACATAGCAAATTACCATGCGGGCAACTTCATCATTAAGGGTATGACGACACAACAAAAACGAAAATTCTTCGTGACGTCAAGTTCTACTTTTGGGACGACCCTTATCTATTTCGGACTTCTGCGGATCAAATTATTCGACGTTGTGTGTTTGGCACCGAAGCTACTAATATCCTTAGAGCTTGCCACGAGGGACCCACGAGTGGTCACCATGGTGCTAATATCACGGCGAAGAAGGTCTTTGATGCCGGTTTCTTTTGGCCTACTATTTACCAAGATGCGCATGCACTTATCAAGTCGTGTGGCTCGTGCCAACATCAAGGAAAAGCCTCACAAAATGATGAAATACGACAAAACGTCATCCAAGTGTGTGAGATCTTTGACGTGTGGGGCATTGATTTTATAGGGCCATTCCCATCATCTCGTGGTAATAAGTACATCCTTGTCGTCGTTGACTACCAATCCAAGTGGGTGGAAGCTAAGGCTTTGCCCACGAACGATGCTCGTGTGGTAGTCAAGTTTTTGAAGCAATTGTTCTCTCGGTTTGGAACCCCTCGTGCAATCATAAGCGATCGTGGAACCCATTTTTGTAACGACCAATTCGAAAAGATCCTAAAATAATATGGGGTTACACATCAGCTTTCTACGGCTTATCACCCACAAACGAGTGGGCAAGTCGAGGTTTCAAACCGAGCTTTGAAGAGAATTTTAGAGAGGTCGATAGGAGAAAACCGACAATCTTGGTCGGATAAGATAGACGATGCTTTATGGGCCTTTCGTATCGCCTATATGACGCCCATTGGGTGCACTCCTTATAAGCTCGTGTATGGGGAGAATTGTCACTTGCCAATTGAACTCAAATACAAAGCTTATTAGGCCCTAAAGCATTATAATGATGACATGGAGACCGCAGGAAAACACCGGAAAATGCAATTAAATGAACTGGATGAATTGAGAGACATTGCTTATGAAAATTCATTGATTTATAAAGAGAAAACTAAAAAGTTTCATGATTCTAAAATTAAAAACCGGGTTTTTAACATTGGAGATCAAGTGTTGCTTTTCAACTCGAGATTGAAAATATTTTCCGGCAAGTTAAAATACCGTTGGTCCGGACCATTCACAATCACCCAAGTGTTTCCTTATGGGACCATCGGGCTAGCTCAAAATGATTGTCCTAACTTTAAGGTGAATGGTCATAGGGTTAAGCACTACTTTGGTGGGGAAGTCCCTTCTTTCGACGACCTCGACCAAGTCACCTTCCCCAATGATAATTAGTATTGAGGGGATCGAGTCGAGCTCATGACTCAGTAATAAAAAACGAGATGCCTCGTGGGGGAATTCTCATGCTTATCCTTGTAAATATTATTGCTTTTAAGTTAACTTAATGTGAGGGGATTTGTGCCCCTCCAACCTTTGTTTCATTGTTATTTGTGAATTGTGGTTATTTAGATCATCATCTTCACGATTTGAGCCTCGCATGTTCGTTTTACGTGAGCACTCGATCGTTTGCTTTGAAGAATTTCTCGATATCCAAATGATATATCCTTTGATGTTCTAACCTTAGGTCTTTTAGCACACTTCATAAACGACTATAGATTTAATGGTTCCACCCATTCCATGGTAGATTAAGCATTCGACTTCGTCTCTAGTATGGGGGTATCTTACCCTTAGACTCGAAACACTGAGGACAATGTTTAACTTTAGTATGGGGTGAATAGATACTTTCCTTGCTAAACATTCACGCTTTCCAACTTTCATCTTTTTGTTTATCGTTTTGTTGCAAATAAGGCTAAAAATGGCCAAATTTCAATTTTTTTCTCATGTTTTCATAAGTGTTTAAAGACACGAATATAGATTTTCCGATGGTGATAATAAGAGTAATTTTTGACTCGTCCGTGCGTGTTGAGCACTTACCTTCGATTCCTTAAATTATATTAGGCTAAGTCTCTTAAATGAGGACGAGAAGTAATAGAGTTAATTATAAGTTACTATGCTAAACGTAGAGTACTCGGATTATTTCAAAAACTCATATGTTCTAATTGTTTGCTTATTCTCCCTTCGATTGTATATATAATTTGCTAATAAGTATTGACTTAGCGGTTTAGTCGTGATTGTTGGTTTCTAGTCTTTTTTAGTAGCTTCCATGTAATTAAATTGGGAAAACATTAAGGTATCGCCAGCGTCACGGTTTTGAAGTACTGGCACCCCGAATAATCGAAAGCTTCACCCAATAATAATTTTAAGTGCTCACTCACCTAAATCAAGCAAAAATTCGAAGCTCACAAGGCCGAAAAATCTATGCGAAAATTGAAAGTGAAAGCCTTAAACTTTGAAGCTTTAAAGATCCAAAATTATATTTACGTTGAGGATATACGTCTTTGGCCATAATAAACACCTCATGGCGAGGTAAATAAAAGGCAAGGCAAGACCGAAGTCATAATAAAAGCTACATGGCGGAGTTGAATAAAAGATGGAGGTAAACCTATGATAATAAGGCCCATCCGTTAGGGGACGTATAAAAGTCTTGGTAATAAGTCTCATGTTCAAAACCGTTATAAAACCGGTTTTATTGATCGTTCTTGTTGATTTATTTTTTTGACATCGTTGTCTATTAGGGGATGTTATTAATTCGATGATCTTGGTTACAACGTTATGACTCTATTTTTGGACCTTAATCTCTCTCATCGCATAAGTAAAAAATGTATCTTCATGATCATTCAATAGAATAATAAAATATAAGAGATACCATTTAGGATTAAGGGAGTCTAAGTACGTGATTAGGGCATATGAGTAGTGTTAGCATTACTAACTTATAATGACAATGATCTCGTTACACGCTTAGCATGAATTGGGTGAAAATCGAGGACAATGAAATTATTTCTAACAAAGCATTCACGTGTGCTTGTTCTATGAACCTAAACGACCCATTTTGCGATGAAAATAATACATTATGTCTAAAATGCAAGTATTAGTAGTTTATTAAGTTTACTTTTCAATAAAATTCGATAAAAATGAATTTTGGAGATACTTAGATACTTTATTCTAGCATTGCGTGAGGGCACGATAATGGTTTAGTATGGAGGAGTGATGAGACTTCTTTTATACATAGTCTCATCGTCCAAAACGGGCTTAAAACGATGAAAATATCATAAAAATTCCATATATATGCTTGTGTTTGCTCAATGTGTATTTTAGGTATGGATATAGAGAAAATCACAAAAGATCCCAAGAATCAATAAAAAAAGAACACGGGAAACCAAGCCGCACAATGAATCGGGCCCAAGAGTTGATTTTCCAAGAGAAGTCCTTGAAGAATTGAAGATATACAAAAAAGGTCCTTCATCATTAAAGAAATGGCACTTTATACCCTTGTATATTCATAATTACAAGTTTGATCCCTAAAGTTTGTCAATGTTACAAAAAGGACCCTCAACTTTGAAGAATTGGCAAGATTGGTCCCTACAAATTGAAGATTTGTCACTTTTAGTCCTCCACAAAGTCAAAGATACAAGAAAAGACCTTCAAAGTTGAAGACATGTTAAGAATAGCCCTTCAAATATCCATAAATTACAAATCAAGTCCTTTAAATACTTTGCAAAAGTTTTTGTGGCAAAGTATAAAGTTTGAAACTTGGTACCAAAGGAAAATCTGCCAAATACCAAGTGAAACAAGATAGAAAGGTAGGGGACTAAACCTGGGAGACATACAAACATACTTAGACCAACCACAAGGTGACACCTCACCCACTAACCCCATTCCACCAATCAGATCTCACCATTTAGCCACCTCCCTATCCCACTCATATTAAACTAATCCAATTTTTAAACTAATTAGTTTAATAATGCTTGGCGCCTAAACACTCATTAAACCCCTAAAAAAGTTTAAAACACACACTCATTCACACACTTAAGAACCATAAACCCTAATCTCGTTTCTTAATTAAACCAAGGGGGTTTTAGGTGATTAGCTCCAGAATGATAATTAACCTTCACCTAAACATGTTTACACTTTCAAAACCTCCACTTCATCATTCACCAACCCTACCAAACACTCCCCTGCCCCACACAAGTCACGAGTTGAAGAATCTTGGCACACAAAGAAGGGTTAAGATGAACTGGCACCAAATGAACGTTGGAGATATGTCTACACCCTCTGGCATCTCAACAAACGTCCAAAAACATCACATGGGTTCAAGCTTCATTCAAACGCCAAGGGCATTTCTGGGACTTTAGCATTAGATTTTACATTTTTTTATCTTATTTTGCTTGAAACTTTGTAAGCCTATATAAGGCATATGACTTCATTCATTTAGTTCTTGTTTTTCTTGTTCACAAGCTTGTAAAGCCTCTTTGTCTAATGAATGAAAAGTGGTGTAGTTTTGATGAATAAAAAAAGTTCCATGTTACTTTATCTGTTATTGATCTCTTTTATTTTCTTTTAATTCGTACTCAAAATTTGTGTTTAAGTTTTATGCACCTTGTTTTAAAAGATTTCAAAATCCCTGAGTTTTCTAGAATCATTGTTCAAGCATTTGAGGTTTTTAAACCATAGATTGATCATCTCACCCTGATAAGAAGATTATCAAGGTGAAGTGAAGTCTTTGGCTTGGGAATATTCAAGGTGTGGGGACAAAATCTTGGAAGAAATCTGTTGCCCATTGATTTCGTGATGATTAACCAAGAAAGAAGGTAGAAAATAGATGAATTCTAGAGAGATAAAGTAGTGAGAGAAAGTAGAGAGAATGGTTGGAACTTTTGGAGGATTAGATTAGAGAGAGAAATAACAAATGATCAACACCCTTCCTAACATGGTAGGAAGGGTATATATAGTCCACCCACATGCGGGCTTGTTTATGGACTATAGTCTAATGGGTCGGGCTTTCCTTTTGGGCTTTAGTTACTTATGAAAGAACTTTAGCCTAATGTTAAGCCCGTATAACACGACTAATCTACTACCTATTACAACGTTCTATTATACGATACATACTAAACATATGACCGAGCATTCTTGTTTGACTCAATATTTTGAGGCTAACAATCTCCCCCAATGAGAGGTCATTACTCTTTATGAGTGGTCATTACCCTTTATGAGAGGTCATTACCCTTTGTCATTTGGAGATTTGTAAAGATTACTAATCTTGCCATAAATGAGTCTCGAACGTGTAGTAGTAGTCTTGTTTCTTCATGCTGTGATCTTTAAGCCTTTGTAATTGTATTTCGACTTTGTCTTTAATCTTGAGATCTTCAAATCATCCTTGACTTGTCTTTGCCATCTTGCGATCTTGTGTCTTCATCCACATGCTCACACTATTAATTGTTAAATATATGTTTAGGCATGAGTATGTGGTTTTGAATCTTTGAATTTGCTGAGTACACCGTGATTCCACCTCCTTGAGACAAAACATAGACACATACTGAATGGATTTGACATTCGTCCTAAATCGATAGTGTTTTACCTCCGATCGGTGAAGACCATTATACGATATTAAACTCAGCTTGGAATATAATCATGAAGTTGAAAGTGCTTGTTGGAAAACCTGTTGTCGGACTTGATTACCTAGACGCCTCTTTCAAGAACGGACTAACAGGGTACCGTACCTGTGATTAGGTAGATTCAATTAAGAATCTCCTTAACAGGGTTTCACGGCAGTACTAGCCGTTCTCTTTACTCGACCGTCTCAAAGCAAGACTGCGAACATAAAGAGTGAATCATTGGATAAATATCCGCTTGATTAAAGTCGTCAATTCAAATTCCTGAAACAAGTATGATTCATTTAGAATCTTACCACTTTTGCTTTCCAGTTGACACAAGCTTGATTCATAAGAATCTCGCAAGTTACCTACCGTAGCGCTGTTTGATGTTGACGCTAGAAGGATTTACATTCGTCACTGTGAATATTAATATACATCACTCTAAATGTTCTAGCAAGATATAAAGATATTGCGTAGAAACCTGAAACGAGTTTAAATCGATAAAGAAACAAACCATTGTTGCTTTTCAGTTTTACATATGTTCAATTGTGTTTAATGTTAACACTGGAAGGATTTCCACTCATCATTGTGAATACTAGGTAGTATCACTCTGAGTGTTCTAGCGATATCACAAGGATATAGCGTAGGACTCTCTTGTTCAACATCCGTGTGTCCTAACGAGATTTGATTGATCTCTAGGCTCTAGACTCGATTTGTGCACTTTTAGTTGTTGGAGGCTGGAGCAGATGCCACCTATTCAATATCAATCATCTCGGAGTGAGAGAGTCAATAGAAGTCATGTTAATCTCTGAGAAAATAAAACAAACTTCTTTTGAGAGAAGCCTGAGTAGCTAAGGAAGGGTTGTGCATACATCACTGGGTCCATGATGAGTTTTTCTTCATAATGTGTTAACCCGGTTTCTGCCCAAGTTGTATGGAGGGCTTCTTTCTTTACATCCTTTATCCTTACATTTCTTTTTCATTCTTCAACCCCTTCAATGCTTACCAAGATATCATTACTAGCACCTTGTTGTGATTGTTCCAGTGCTAGCATCAGTACTTAGTCGGCATTCAGCTACATTCACATTCTACTCCATATTTTGTAAGGACTTCTAATAATCTATTGGATTTTCCCTGGGAATATCCCTCTGATGTAGTGTTTTTGCAACCCTTTAGGAAAAGAGAGCAAAAGTGGCAAGTATTAAGTGTCGGTTTAGGAAAACCGAGCACTAATGACCAAATAAGTTCAAGTTCGTTTCCCAAGGAGGCAAGTGCGTTGTGTAATGAATTGATTAACTTTTGTGATTATATTGAGAAAAGAGAAATAGAAATGGGGTGAGAAGAGAATGACGGTTACGAAGACGGATCGAGCTAAGACGAAAAGGCGTTCACGTAAAACCAGAAAAAGGTACAAATTAAAAGTTTTAAACTAAAAATTAATTAAAAGCTAAACTAAGTCTAAAATAATATAAATAAAAATAAAAATCCAATAAAATTTTTTTAAAACCCTTATTAATTAAATATTCAATTTTAAATGCTAATTAAAGCCCTAAAATTAAATATAATTAATCAAAATGGCCAAAATATTATTTTATTGAACAAATAACTTACTTATATTATCTAAAGACTAAAAAGTATTTTTCCTAAATTTTCAAAACTATTTTTCTATTTTTAAATCACTAAAAACTATTTTTTAAACTAAAATAATTATAAAAAATAATAAAATAATGCTAAAAATAATTTGACACTTTTAAAAATCCTAAATTACTCTAATGAATAGTAGAAAAATGAAAAAGTTTGAAAAATATAAAATTTTTCACTAAAAGACAAAAATAGGGGGTGAGAAGAGAATGACGGTTACGAAGACGGATCGAGCTAAGACGAAAAGGCGTTCACGTAAAACCGTAAAAAAAACTACAAAATTAAAATTTTGTACCTAAAAATTAATTAAAAGCTAAACTAAGTCTAAAATAATAAAAATAAGAATAAAAATCCAATAAAAATATTTTAAAACCTTTTATTAATTAAATATTCAATTTAAATGCTAATTAAAGCCCTAAAATTAAATTTAATTAATCAAAATGGCCAAAATATTATTTTATTGAACAAATAACTTAATTATATTATCTAAAGACTAAAAAGTATTTTTCCTAAATTTTCAAAACTATTTTTCTATTTTTAAATCACTAAAAACTATTTTTTAAACTAAAATAATTATAAAAAATAATAAAATAATGCTAAAAATAATTTGACACTTTTAAAAATCCTAAATTACTCTAATGAATAGTTGAAAAATGAAAAAGTTTGAAAAATATAAAATTTTTCACTAAAAGACAAAAACAGTTTAAATTAAAACCCTAATTAACTTAAATTAATTCTAAAAAATAACTAAAAGATGAACAGTGAAAACCTTTTTTACTAAAAATATTAAAATGTTTTTCCTAATCTATGAAAAATCTTAAAACTGAAAAAAAAGTATTTTTGACACTAAATGCCAAAAACAGAATATTAAAAAGTATTAAAAATAGCTAATAATTGTAAAAAATAGTAAATGAACAGTAATAAAAAATCTAATTAAACTGAAAAATCAAAATTTAAATTAGAAAAATAACTAAATTGGTTTCAATGTCTAACTCCTAAATAAGTTCACTAAAGACAAAATAATGAGAATTCTAATAGTGACATGTAACAAGTTTTGTCCTTTAGCTTCAGCAGTACTAACCAACACACTAGTAGGGGTAACTTTTTTCCCACTGCTAGTGTAAAAATATGGTTTGTGGATGTTTAAGCTTAGGAAAGCTCTTATGCTTGGTTTTCTCTGGACAAATGGGCAACCCCACACCAATTGGGTTGTGGGGAGTCAGTTTATGCAAAAAGAAACACAAGTAACTTCACAAAATCACACAAAAAAATGCTCCAAAAGTTATTGATGAAGGCTAATATTTTTCTGATTAACATTAACTATATTACTTGCACAAATACGGATTTTAAACCCCAAGAACTAGCATACAGATCCACCAAATAGCACACAAACAATACACAATCCTAGGGTGAGCCAATATCTAACATTGATCAAGATTTGATGCACAAATTTCAAATGAAAACTGGCAGAAATGTGGCTTTGCTGATTTTAGCTACTTCAACCAAAGTGTTAGCATGCAACTTGTTTTAAATCCCACTAAAATGAAACCTTTGACTAAAATAGCTGCTTATCAACAATAACCAGTAAGTCTAGACCGGATTCAAGCCAAAAGTTTGGCAAAAACTTCCCTTAAAACACTAATCCAAACACCCCTTAATTTCTGAAAATTGACTTTTTTCAAAACAAATGCAATCAAACTCCAACCAAATTGATTAATTACTATCTAAACATGCATAAAAGACATATATAAGCAATATCAAACATAAATAATCATCCCAAGAACAGATTCATTCAATTTCACACAAATCACACAAGAAACTCAGAAACTTGAAAACAAAAGGGAACAAGGTATTATACCTTGTGGGACCCACATCCTGGCCCCACTAAGGCTGCTGTGCCTTCTCCTTACAAGCTGGGGCTTGTGCTGAACTAAATGGACTGTTGGTGTAGATTTTGCTTGGTAAAAATGTATAAGAAATGGACAGATATGGGGTCCTTGTTTCCTTCTTGTTTCCTGCACACCACAACAAACCAGCAACCAATATTCAAGTATCAAAATGCCATAAGCTTGTAGCTTATGGCTTTTGATACAGTAACTTAGTCAGAAAAATGAAAAACAAATTTTTTTTTCTCAAAAATCTTTCACAACCCTTTGAAACAAATAACCCAATGAATACGTTTAAAAACAAATCCAAAATCAGAAATCCAATGATCCAAGTCCACTTTCACTTTCTTGGACCTTAAATTTCTGAAATTTAAAACCTTTTTAAAACCTTTTTGAAAACTCAAAAACACCAAGTGTTTAAACAATATTAATGGAACTCAGAGATTCTTCAAAACAATCACCAACTTTTAAAACTTATAAAAAGGAATTACTCTTTTTTAAAACAAAAAATACCAACTTCTATTACTTCTAAAAAGGAATTACAAAATTTTGAAGAAAATCTAGAACAAAGGGGAATGTACATGCACATCCCCTTTTTATACTACTACTTGGACTATTCTAGAATTTTAAATAAAATATTACAATGAGCAAAACCCTAGTTACTGATTTCCGGATATGCCCTTGAATTTGACTAAAAATTGGGTCAAATTGAACCCATGTGATTGACAGCTCTCTCCTTTTGATCTTGGACGTTTATCTGAACATTGGGGAGCACGAAATGCGCCTTGGAGCGTTGATTTGCTGGAGATTCGTTTTTTGCTATTTTTGGTGCAGCAGGGGAGGGACGGGGGCTCATTTGGGTGAGTGGGAAAGCTTTTTGTGAGGTGGGTTTTGGAGATAATGACATGAATCATCAATCTGCACAAAATCAAGGAAAAACCCTTTGATTTGTGCAAATTAGGGAGTAGGGTTTATAAGTGGGGATGAAGGATAAACAGTTGAGCTTTGATGATAATTAGGGGTTTAATACAGTGTGACAATCCGTCAATTTATGGTTGATATTTTATTCTCAAATATTATTTAAAAACATTATTTTAATGTCATAATATGAACTCACTTATTTTTGGGAAGTAATTTGGATTTACGTCTTGAAGTAGCCTCGACTACGTCTAAACCGGAGGATTCAACGTTACGTGCTTACGTTTACATACATCGTTTTGGTGACAGTCCAACATTTCAGAAAATAAATTTATCCGTGAATATTATTTTGGGATTTTAATTTTGAGTTGATTCATAAACTCACAAATTTACGAGAAGAGATTAGGACTTACGATTTTGATTTAACGTCCTTTACGACTAAACCGGAAACCTTAGGATTACGTATTTACCTTTTCGAACTCCGTTTTTGATGAGACAATTTTTATTAGATTCGTTTTGTGCTGTTGATTCATAATTTATAAAAACGTTTTTCGTAAAACGACCCGAGGGCACGCAAATCGAGGAAACTAGAATCGAGGAATACCCGTAAATTAGCGGGATGGGACAAAACAAGTTTATCCCACCCCACTAACTAAAAGGGACACCACATCATTTGATGTGGAACCCTTGTAACAAAATAGCTTACACTTGTAAGCATAAGCTTAACAAGTAAGCTACTTATTCCACTAAACCACAAAACCACTAACACTTACCATATGCTTCCATTTTCGCATGCAAACCACCTCAAAATCCTCTCATCTCTCTCTCTAAATTCGTCCAAAATCACCACAAAATCACCATTATCATCAATTTTTAACCTACAACTTAAGCTATAATCAACATATGTTGATAGCTAATTAAAAAGATAAAGATTGGAGGTGATTGTAACTTGTAAAAAAGGAGTTTTCATGGAGGTCTTTGGGCTGATTTTCAAGAAGGAGTTTAGGGATGATTTCATGGAGGTGTTCATCCATTTGAAGGACCAAAGAAGTTGTCTTAAAAGGTTGAAGGTTTGGTAACAAGGAACCAAGCCTTGTTCATCATAAACCTCATCTTTTCATCACTATTGGTGGTATAGAGATTGTTTCTTCCTATCCTCTTGTTATTTTGATTATGTAATCTTGTATTTACTTTATTTATGTATGTGTATATGATGATGAATGATGATTAAAAATATTGTGTGGGGATTTGGTATTGATAAACATGCTTAAAAAGATGAAAAATATAAGAAACAAGGTTAAAATCTTGCTTAATTTAGATGGCTGTATAAAACAGTAAAGAATCATATGGTAAACTGGTAAAATGACTTGAAAAGATTGATATACAGTAAGCTATGAGTCTTGTACACATGTGAGAGTTGGCCATGCAATGGAATCATTGTAATGAGTGAGATATGATCAAAACAAGTTTAAAGTACAAATCTGAGTTCACTGTTTTGGACGATTTTTAGAAAATACTTAGAGGATGATTCAACAGTAGCTATAGAGGAGTTAAATGGAGCACATATCATGTAGTTTATGTCATAAAAATTTTAGCTTCTATCTCCATATAGAACTCTAAATATGGCAGTTTTGGTAAAGATGAAAATAAAAATCAGATTTTGAGAAATTAATGTTTATTATTATTATATAAGCACTCAAAATTATATTGTATAAAATGTAAAATAAAAACCCACTAACTTATGGATTTTATTTATATAAATATGTAAAAGGTTAAATAAGTGGATATATTATAAAATGGTAGTGGAATAATACTTATAAGTAATAAAAACTATAAACTTGATTTTTACGACTTTTTCGGCTATTATCGTAAAATTAACGTTTTTCGTCAATTAAAACTTAGACGATCAAACCCGTCTAATGTAATGTTTTTAAAAGTCATATACTGATATATAAGTATCTAATACAAGTAAAAACCGATAAAACCCGAACTATAGGACATACGGACATTAACGAGCTAAGTAAACATATTGGACTAATAATTGGACTAAATAAGTTAAACACTTATAAAAAGAACTTATTGGGCTTAACTCATTTGGGCCCAACTTGTAACGTTTAAATACTGATAATATAAGTATGAAATGGATTAACACAAGTTAATAAACTTATAATAGGCTTATTGGACCGAAAACACGTAAATAGGTAAAACTAGAAAACTAGTATAAAAGTTATCGACACATAGCACTAAAATGAGTAAATGAGAATATGTAAACCCACTTGATCATCATATATATATATAAAATCATCATATGTATACATAATTGTTATTTTTATAAAGTCATTGGACATGAGTCTAAGACGAATATTATTTGTCTAGGTTTCCGTGATTGAAGCACGTACCGTACGTCCGAATTGCCGATAACCCGCCTTCCCACATCAACGTGAGTTCATAGCCTCGCACTCTTTTAAATGCTTTTATAAATGTTTTATAAACCCGAGAGGGAGATAACATGTTAGTTTTATAAAATAGGACACCGTTTGTCCCGATTGTTTGTTTATTGATTTGGACCCGAATGATTGTATGACCCGATTGTATGACCCGATAAATGATTAAATGACCCGATAGATGAAATTAAATGGATTATTAAAGTTAGGTTATGTCACTAAAAGTCCCATTAGCATGAATTGTGAACTACCGGGATTTGGTAGACGCTTATGCATATAATAGTACTATTTGGGGACGATCACCCCAGTTCGCGCCTTGACGGTTGATCCCCGTCGTGCCACATTGATTGGTAAGCGAATTTATGTATGAGAAGATTTCCATAGCGTGACCTTTGTGACGACACGCTACTTTAGATGGGCAAAAATTGGTATCGGGTTAGCTACCCGTTGTTGGTTTAGTAAGGTAACAATGTCATGCGGCTTATAATAATCCAAATTAACGAAATACTAATAGACGCTTCGAATTACGAAGTATTGCCTGACTAGCAATACAGGGTCATACTAA